>CM034154.1:684507016-685897629 GCA_019776745.2 Taxus chinensis | reverse complement strand
CTTTCCAAATTTTCACTTGTAAGAGTTTTCCCTCCAAAACTCTAATTTGAATTTCTTAACGAGGAAATTTTCACTTTTTGACAATTCTGGTTTTGGTGGGGTTCTAGTGGGAGTCTAGTTTGGTTTAGGGGGTCAAAATACAGCTTGTGAGTCATTTTTCAAGGTCATAAAACCATCAAGCGAGTGTACATGTGACCTAACCCTGTTTTCTTCTCTAACCCAACTATGTAACTTGAGTGTTTGGTTCTTAATGAGTCTAGTTAAGTCAATAACTAATGAGAAAGTCAGTTAGGGATGAGAGATAATTTGAATGGGAGGGGTTTCATAGAGGAAGAGAGGATGATTTCAGGAGATAGAGGTGTTTCTTGTAAGAGAGAGGAAAAAGTGTTGTAATGGCAGACTTGGCAAAACTGCAACAGTGGTGAATAACCCTATTACGAAGAAAATGGTCATTTTACTTACATGTTGTTTATTGATTTTTGATGGAATGATATGAAAGGTGCAAGGAGAACTCTGTTTCAAGGAGTGAATATTTTATTTGTTGATTCTAAGCATGAAAAACATTGCAAATTCAGGAAATTGGACTGAGTAAGTGTATTTCTAACCCTGTGTAACTGTATATGTTCATTTTGTGAGCCTTAACTTAGTTTCGAGACTAGATCTCTTTCCTGTAGGTGAATTAGGCCTGTACAGACCTCCATGTCAAGTTAGAAGGCTGGAAACCTAATAAAACTCTCTAGAATTGATTTTCTACCTATTCTGGCCTGTGTAATCCCTAGTTAGGGTTTAGTAGAAAACTCTTGTTTGAAGGGCTTAATCATTGAATTTGGCGTTAAAATTTGCAAGCAATCTTCTGAGCCATCTCTACCTATAGATTTTCAAAGTTTTAGCGGTTTCCAAGCTCCACGTGACCAGGATCTCTGACAGTTTGGAGCTAGGAGGAGCAGACCTAAAAGAAGGGCTAATGGCTAAAACAAAGTTAGCAAATTCTGAGAAAATCTAAGGAGTTAGGTTATAAAAATTGGTATGAAGCTAAAATGCCATAAAGGGTGTCTAAAACTACTCTTAGTTTCTTGTGAAACCTTGTAGATATTTCCCAACAATAAGGTTTACCAGTTTGAAGGGCTAGTAAGAGGACAGGGCAGGTTTGAGAGAAAACAATAAAAGCTTCCTTTGTCTTTGTCTCCAACAACATTCTAGGTTGTGATTGCATGTAGGAAACAGGGTAATCAAGGAATTTGATGGTCAAACTTTGATAGAAACTGCAACAAGCCAAACTCCATATTCAAAAGGCAATTCAAGTACCAAGAAATCCATCCTATTTGCAAGGTGAAGAACATTCAAATAAGTTGTTTATTGCCAATTCAACTAGGGTTTGAAGGCTTGCAGATTCACTGTTTGGAGGGTGGTATTGTGTTCTCAATATTGTATGGAGGGTTGTTGGGCCAAAACACCATTTTGGGGTGTTAGTCTAGTTCTTGAAAAACAGTCCTAATCCAAGAAAGGTGGAATCTTCCAAAGAGTTTTGCTAAACAAAGTTGCTGTGCCTATGTTTAACCCCACCTCTGCATCAGTGTCACTGTGCGTTCATATGTATATGCATGTGCAAAAGCGCTAAATAGTCAGAGCTTACTATTTAAGCTCATCCATCATATCAAATGGGTTCTTTATATGTAGGTTACTTTCGGAAAACACGTTGGATAATTTTAAGCATTTGTCTCTTGTTTTCTGATGCATTCCATCCACAAACAGATGATCGAACAGAAATAGTCAATACAAGTCTTATTTCATATCAAGTCTCTATACAACTGAGCATTTCACAATTCAACGACGCACTCTCCATTTGAGCCTCAATAGTGAGCAAGCTCCCACCAAAAGCTATAGGATACAGTTTTGAGCGCCCCGAGCGTGGTAAGAGCACATTTTTCTTCCGTGCCTGCTTATCTAACATTTCAAGTTCGGACAAAGCTTTTAAGGGAAAACTGCGTTTGAGTTATTGAAGCTTTTGACAGTGGGCACCTTGCATGTATTCAGCAAACCCCGAAAAAAAAATTAGGTTTGGCCCTAGAAATTGCTCGGAACGTCTTTTTTAACATTAAAACGCTATTTGAAGTAGTAAAATTTAAAAAAAAAAATTAAAAAATTAAAAAACCTGTTCCATCTCAAAATATGTTTTGACGCGGAAACCCTTTCTTAATATTTGTTAGAAAAACAAGAAAAAACAACTGTTTCATCTGAAAATAGTGCAAATCTTACCACTCGCGGTAACCTTGGTTCTTTTCTGGAGCAATATTTGATCGGGGCTCTCTCCAAAATCCTGATTGCCTGCCATTTGGGGCCATTCCCACACAAATCTAGCGGCGTTCCAAAGCGCAGAGCAGCTGTTCTTAAAATTAAGAAGAGCAAGTAAAATAGCATAGCCTCGCTGCCCCAGCTTATTCAGCGCAGAAGCAAAATCTCCATCGCTAGAAATCAAGAGAATCGAGGAAGGAGGATCATTGTCCAGCGCAAATAAAAACATGTCTGCCAAAATGGCCTTATCGGCGGAATCTTTTCTACCGTTTGGAACATCAATTAAATTAACACCGCTTTTTTGACAGCCCTCCCTGAGGGTTCTTGGTCTGTTGCTAAAGTCTCCATAAGCTGAAAAGGTTGTGACGGGGCCTGTTATTCCACGCATGTGTAATGATTTTCTTATGTTGCCTGCTACTTCTTCAGGAGATAATCCTTTAGGGATGCCGCAGTTTTCCATGTCCCACAGTATTGCTACCGGCCCTTTTCTATCTGGATCGTTTGATTCTCTTCCCCTCTTCATGTTTGGCAAGGGAGTTTTCGAAACCCTGGTTTAGTTCTCACTCGTGTGATAGAACTCCAATTATTAAAAAATGCGTTTTAAGCGAAAGCTATTGAAATGAGAATGCCATGGATCACCATTGTTATTCCAATTGCGTCCCCTATGTGTTTATGATGCGCAGGGCAAGGTTAAAAATCTGCGTCTGCTTTCGTACGATAATTCCCGTCCTCGTACAAACAAATTCAGGCCTGGAATTTCAAATTACATGTGCGTGTCAAATCAACATTTGTTGACGGCTTCGGTTTTTCAAGTGGCTCTACCTAAATTCTAATTTTTTATATACTAGCAATCCCATTTGAAATGTATGATGGATAAGCTCTTTTGAAGATTTCAAATTGGAGGGAGAGGAAGAGGGGTGAAGAGAAAAAGATTCGAGGGTAGAGACCTACAAGGGTGAGGAAAGTGGAATTTGGAACCAAATGGAAACTCTAGCCTCCAATAACCAAAACACATTTTGTCATTTTTGTGAAGGAGAAAACATGTGGTGAGTATTTTTATGAGGCAAATGTTGGCAAAGATATCTCAAAACACAAGGAGCGGATGAAAAAATTGTCGAAGTGAATAATTGTTTTGATATTTTTCTCTTGCATTTATAAGGTGGTTTCAACACACCTAAATGAAAGGGGAATTAGGATGCACATTTTTGGGGACTCAAAATTCGTAAGCGTCAATGATATAACAATGGGAATGACAACATTCCTGAAAAAATGAAAATGACATATGTCGTTCCTTGTTTTCCACCAAGGAAGAAATGGTGTACATCTCATTTGTGAATTCCAAAAGGGAAGGGGTGGAAGAATAAAGCATAGAGGAGAGAAGAAAAGTAAGAAATTTATTGTTGTTGATTAACAAAAATGGTTCCCCTCATCAAAAATTGTGAGGGATTTGAGAATTCTAAATACTTGAAAATTGGACATGATATAGACAAG
This sequence comes from Taxus chinensis, assembly GCA_019776745.2. Taxonomy (NCBI): domain Eukaryota; kingdom Viridiplantae; phylum Streptophyta; class Pinopsida; order Cupressales; family Taxaceae; genus Taxus; species Taxus chinensis. The sequence continues at coordinate 685,893,846 of CM034154.1, read as the reverse complement.
AAAACACGGTTTTGGGTCATCTCGAGCCTCCTCGACTCTATAATTAGACATTCAATGGAATCAATGAAAAACAACCACCAAGACAGAAATAACTGAAATCTACATTTGTGTGTTCAGATTGATTGGACTTCACACTTTTTAAATCTAACATCCTCCACACTTCTACAGTCCAATCCTACAAAACTGGAAAATAAAACGCATAAATAAATGGAATGTTTGAAATTAAAAGGTGTGCTCAAGAAATTCAATCTTTTAAAGAGGGAACATAAAAAATAGGGAAACTAGAAAAGGTTCAAGGTTCAAAACCCAACAAGAATTCTTGTGGCTTGTAGAAAATTTTAGCCTCTCGTTCACGTTGCAACTTCAAGTAAATGTATGAAAATAGGTGGTGTATAAACAACCATCAATAATTGAGCCCCTTAAGAGATCAAACACAGAAGAGAAAGGTAGATTTTATTTATTAATCAATCTTTACTATTATTTTATTTCATGGCATCGAGGTTTTTGATAGGAAAAAATTCAATTGGATAGGTAAGATGTAAACATGAACGGAATGTTGGAAATTAACTACCTGCATTTCCCACACCTATTCCATAAAGTAATTTCTCCATACACAAATAACAATTGTTATTTGTGTTCCACTTAATCTTCTCAACCTCACGCATATTATTCACGTGAGTGCAATCTGAGCTTAAAGGGGCCAAAACAAAAATTGGTGAGAAATCAATATGGCTCAAGTTTGAAACCTAACGACACCACTCGCTTCTTATAGCACTTTGTAGGCACACTTTTCATATTTAAGATTGAGTAATTATAGAGAATCATTTGATGCTAGAACAATCATTGATAATTGAGCCCCTCTAGCAATTGAACATATGATTGAGAGGAAAATTTTACTCCCCAATCGAGCTTTGATATTCTTTTATTTTACTTTTTATGGCGTGAATGTTTTAGATTACATGACATTTAATTTTTTGGAGAAGGTAGAGACATGAAGGAAAGTTGGAAATAAAAAGAGGGAATTAAAACCTTTCATTGGCCCGTACCAAATAACATCTACTATTTTTTCTCAAATGTATCATCTTCATCTCTCACATTGTTCACATGAGTGCAATTTATACTTAAAGGGGCCGATTCCATCTTGAGACATGCATTTGAGACTAAATCCCACATTTCACTGTTCCACTATCAACTCTATATTTGTGTGTTGATCAAACCATTGCAGAAATAAAGGCACTAGAATGTCCAACCTCATGCTTTACAACGTTGAAATCCATCTGTAATGGCTCATGATTCCTCCTAACGATAAATGACTTAAAACCAGCAGTCGAGGTGTCACAATATTACTGATATTTTATCCCTACCACCTTATTTTAAAAATTCACGAGACAAAACATTTGAGGCTTTAATGTGGATAAGATCCATAAAGATTACCTAGAGAATGGAGTGCCCACTCTGTAGGAAATCCATGACGATCTCCTTTAACAAGGCATCTGTCTTATGAACGATGCTTCCAAAAGAGGCATACAAAACTAAAAAAATTAGGTTTCCAATCTAACCATGGATTGTAGGTTTTGGACTCTTCAAGCAGACTCGGCATTGATATATTGTTCTACATTTAGAGAAGGTTAGAGACCATCTGATTTATCAAATATAGATCGTTCAATGTATTGTTGAAACGCCCTGTCCCATCCTTGTTAGAGCTAATAACCTGCAACTCCGTTACTCTAATTTGAGACATTCCTTTGGCGTAATAACTTAAAGAACACCTTCGACATAGAAATTTTATGAAGCGCATTGGATAGCTTGAAACTTCTATTGTTTATCTTTAGACTACAAAAACTTATTTTACCTTAATTTCTTTCTTGTTGCACATCAAATGACTAAATAATTATTTATTCTTTCCTTCTTGTAATATTTTCATGTTAATGCACATGGAAGAGAAATCTCTGAAGTTGAATCACTCCCTGGTCGATCATGTGGTGAGGAACTCTAACTTCAGAACCAATTGTAGTAATTAAAGTTTGGGACTAACAAATCTTGCCAAATACCTCCCCAAACTCGAACCAACGCCCTTTATGTCTCAAGCGGAGACAGATTCAGCGTTTCAAAGTTTGACCATTTGATCATCAAATGACATTAGGAAATCATAAAACTTGTATTTTGTAATTTTTTTAAGTCACAAAAGTAATTCCAAGATACAACAAGGAGACATGTTAGACCTGGATAATAAGGCACGTAAATTAAAAGTCTAAAATAAAATAAGACTTTAATATGATAATCTTGTTAATATTAATATCTCAAATAAAAATAACAAATAATATATAAATCAAATAGTAATACAAATAACAAAAATATATTCGCCTAACTATCGAATAAAATTCACACTCATAATTCAGATAAAGAAAATAATCATAATGATAATTATTATGAAAACAAGATAATTCTTTTTAATTTCACGGATTTTTTTAATAGTTGTAAGATATTAATCTAACTGAGGGCAATATTCAAATAATTTTAAAATAAAGAAAAATCACTAATCTTTTAGTTGTGGTGGAGTATTTCTTTTAACAAGATGGCAGAGTATTTCTTTTAACGAGGATATACATGCGTCGAACCCACGGGATTGCACTTTGGGGACATACAAAAACAATTAGCAGGAATTTAGAACATAAACACAAATCAACCGTCAATCTTTCTTCAATCAATGTCTCTGCACAGAAGCAACCACACCCACCGATTATATGTGTTGTCTGTCAGATTTGGGTTAATCGGTCTCACTTATACAACGCCTTCGGCATAATTTATATATAGGGGAGAGGACCCTATAACCGAGCGGGTACCAAAACATGTACATCTCTTTTCACCATAGGTTGTTGACAAAAGCACCAATAGTTGTTCACTTTTTGGTTAATTACACTTTTTAAGAGTTAATGAGAATGTGACACATAGGGCGCTCGGTCATTGGTCCCTCTTTCAAATGATTTATATTGATTTTCTTCATATTAAATCAATTCAAAAACTACTTTTCCCTCCAAATTAACACGCGAAACGAAAATGTCAATATGGCACGATCATACGCTACACGATGATATAATTTTTTTACGCTACCGATATACCTACATATATTTACGTGCCCCTAAAGTTAGGTGCACGGTTATAGGGTCCTCTCCCCTATATATATATATATATATATATATATATATATAGAGAGAGAGAGAGAGAGAGAGAAATACATCGTATATTTTCACATATTTTATCTATATTTATAGAGAAATATTTAAAGGCCTCTGAAAATGAGGGGATCACATTTTATCGCAACTTTAATAAGGTTGTTTTTATTGGTTTAAGCTTATCATCTTTCCTAACTCTTTTATTCTCTGAGTTTCTTCAAATCATTATCATATAACGTGAGTTTTCAATATTTATAATTGATGCAGATATTATTATACGTTGGGTATTCTAAGATGAAGTGTTTTCCTTGTATTTAATGTTTTTGCGGTGCATAATGAACTTATCCTTTGATCACATTCTTTTCCAGGGGTCATCAGTCTACCAATCTCACATTTGAACATATGGGAACTAGTTCTTATCTTAGTTGTGATTATTGATGCAAGAGCATCTAGATTCATGAGCAATATTGTATCAACTAGGAACATAGGTTCAAGTTATTGACTGCATTTTCACATGTGTGTTTTTTTTTGTGACATGTTAGTCTTAACAACAAGAATGTACACAAACAAAAATTTCGTGCTCAAATTGGAAGCATGACTTAAAACCCACAATGATGATAAATCCAATGATAATGGAGGAAACGATAGTTTCAACAATTTCCCAAAGGTCAAGTAACCCCTTTTTAGAAAAATGATGAAATTGTCACTCTATATAAAGCGGTGATTGCAAAATTGTCAGTGTTTGTAGGTGACAGTTATGTAACCACCCTAGCGGTTTCACAACTGTTATATACTTATATTGACGGTTTTGCTTGTAGTAAATCAAAACAAGAATACTGCCCAAATTTTCCAATTTTAGTCACATAGGTTGTTTTTCCAAGAACTTGGGGTACCCACGACTTGTTAATGATCAATGTTAAACCTAGGGATTTGAAGTCAAATCAAGATGAAGAGTTGGAATCAATTGTGCCAAATAGGAGTTAAGGAAAAAAAGCTCCAAAATTCAAACAACTATAGACTTTATAGAGCATGATAGAGAAAAATTCAAAAAGCTTAGCTCTAAGAGGAAAGGAAGCAAAGTCGAGGCCTGCAAGTGAAGCATTTTATGCTTTTTAATTAGTAGTTAGACTGAGATATTTCCTCTTCATAATTTATAGAGGTAAGGGAAACTCCATACATGTGAATATTATAACACTTCTAAAGATCGATAAAGGGAATGTTTTGGTTCAAGGACTATCAATGTATCTATGTATTTTTTTAGTGTAGGGTGTGAGTTCCTGAGATGGGCGGTCAAGTAGACGTTCAATTAACCCCTCGTTATCATTTGCACCAATTGGTAGCAAATCAAGGTTTACCTTGTTAGGTGGATTATGTAACGCTCTTGTTGAGTCAGTTGTAGGTTGAGAAAGAGAAGTTTTTCTTTGTGAAAGTTATGGCACACGAAAGAAAACCTCTCGAAAGAGGAAGGGCACCTAGAGTTGTAGATTATCTAGAGATATTGAGAGGAATCCAAGTGAGGTTGTATGTAATGTATAATGTAAAGAGGAAAGGAATAATGGTTTTTGATGTAAATGATGATGAAAGAGAACGAAACCTAACAATTCAAGAAAAAGATACAAGGAATTATCCAGAAGATAGATATAAACATTAAGGAATAGTGGAAGTTGAGCCCTAAAGACCTTATTAATTAGACCATGTCACAACAATAAGGCTACTAAAGCCTTAGGATCCATTTCCATAAAACACTAAGAGAAACTGAAATAGATAGAACAGAATCTAGATGCAATTCAACAATACCGAAAGGGAGATCTTAGATCTGCCTTTAATACTCTTGAAAGAAAAGTTGATTCCATTTCTCCAAAAGTCACAGATGTTGATTCTTCTATCAACACTCAAAATTCTAAGATTGTTGATACTTGTAAAAAGATTAATTCTTTTCCTGCACATGTTTCTAATTCTTTAGATAAGACCATCACTTTCTCAACTCCTATTCATGAGACTAGAAAATTTGTAAGAGAAATTATTGAACACCTTGACACTTTGTCCCTATTTTTTCATTCTTTATCATATCAAGTTCCCTCTCTCTCTAGTATTGTTGATCATGTTTCTACCAAACTAGAAGATCAAATATCTTCCTCTACTTCTGAACCGTTAGGAGGCTAGAGAAAAGCTTTAAAGTGGTCAAAAATAACAAAGCTTCCATCCTCACTCCAAAATAAAAAAAATAGTATGATTGGTATCACTGCAGAAAGTGTAGAAAGCATGATCACAAAAGAAGAACAAGGAAAAACTTTAATTTCTTATGAGTCATTACACAATCTTGTCTAAGCCCAAATCTTGTTGCCAAATTGGTATAAATTAGAATGCAAATCTCATGTAGAGATAAAAAAATTGATCTATGAAATTCTAGGATGAGCTAACACTCGGGTTATTTTGCAGAAATGGAATCAACTTTTCTTTCAAAAGCATCAAAGATAGATTTGAGGTTTCCCTTCTGGTATTGTTAAATTGCAACTAGATTTTGTTCCATCTCTTTCAGTTTCTCTTGGTGCTTTCTGACAAAGGATCATAAGGATTTAGTAGCCTTGTTGTTCCATTTTAACATCTTAGTAGTTTCTAATCGTTCAATCCGTGAATCAAGTTGTCATTGATACTAGTATTATTTTTTTAAGGACTAATTTGAAGTATAGACCTCGTGATCTTCTGCTACAGGAAATCCATCCATAGCTTCTACTAGTTTAGTAGAAGATTCTCCTTGAGTATAAATCTTTTTGGGTTTCTCTAAGAGAGATTCAACACTAGTGATGGTAGTATGGTATGACTGTAATCTATTCATGTTTATTCTTGGACCATTATTAGGGATATACTTTTCTTGAATCATTTTCTAGCATTCATTACACCATAATGATTAAGCAAAATTATTGATAAATGAATAAAATGCCTAATCTAAATATGTAATAACACTGTAAATAAATATATAATGAAGTACATATATGATGAAGTACTTAGTTGATTTGCAATCAAATCTAGATTATGCCGCAATGATGAACAAAAAGGGAGAAGTGTTGCATAGAGCCTTAGAAAAATGTGTGACCGTAAGATTTTCCTAGACTGGGGCGCCTGGAATGTGTTAGGGGCACTTGCGAATGCCACAGACCTGCTCTGGACACTTGTGATTGCTTAAACCCTCAGGAAATCTCCTTCATAAGGTTGCCCAATGTTCATTGTCCTTTGCTTCTTTTCGTTAGTATGTCACACAATGATCGACGATGTTACTGATAACCTATAATGAGAGAATGACCTGCAAAACCCTCAAAAGTGCATCAAATCCCAAAAAGAAAATAATGCAATTGAGGAGTCTAATTGTCCTCAATTGTCAAGCAAATGATCTTGTAGCTGAGTGTTGAACTGCATTTTAGACCCAATGTAGTTTTATGTGTGTGTGTAGAATCGCGCCCTAGGTGGCTTTTAAGCGTCGCACTTGGATAATTAGCACGTAGCTAGATGTAGAAAATGTAGATAGATGTGTGCATAAAAGAATGAACTTCCCCTCCTATGAAGCATATGTAGAAGAATGAAATCCCTTGCCCTTGAATGGATGTTTGAATGCTCTTTCTATGCCTTTGGATGCAACCTTAGATGGTGCTAGCTAATGCTTAGTACTTGGTCCTTTATTACGATCACATAACTTTATATTTATATGATTCCCTTGCTTGAATTTTGTAATTAACCCCAAAAAGGCTGACTACCAAAAATATAAGATGCCCAAATGGCTATAAAGGACACAAAATATGTGAACAAATTACAAAGAGTTCAGGGGTACCCAGAGGGGATGGGGATGCCTAATGTTGGCATCCTGGCTCGACGCTGGTGTCAAGGATGAGAAATGTTGAGGTATGAAATGACAAACATGGCTAGAAAGAGTGTAAGACTAAAAGTGGCAACAAAAAGCAAGCAAAGATGGCCAAAGACATGGGTTGATTAATACTTTTATTACTTGGGAATCATATGAATAGTAGTATGCAATTAGGACTAGATAGACACCCAAAGAGTATGTTTTAGTGTCTATACATAAAGGATCAATGTTGGGATCATGCACCGGAGTGGGCTGATCATAAACACATATTTTCCCTTTGTTTTTGTTAGGATTTTCTTCAAGTGGATATGTCCTAAAGGATTGCGTCGAGGAAGATCTATTAAGGGATCTTATAGATTTAGATCCAAAGCCAAAGAGAGATTTGTGTAATGTTCTTGGATTTAGTCATGGTTATGGGAAACTAAATGACATAAGGAGTGTCTTGGGTAGAAGTTGTGGATATGGTTAATTCCTTTGGGATTTTTATGGCAATCTATGGAATAACTTCAGACTTAATCTTTTGGGAAGTGATGTCAGCATGCATTACTACACTACTACCTTTTGAGGGTCCATGTTTTACTATAGGATGTGCAGTATTTGTAAAACATAATATCACCCTATAAAATATGGCTAGTGGACTAGATCTTGGTTTCATGTGTAAGCATGTGGTTTTGATACGCAACTTTAAAACTTGTTTGAGAAGAAAGATTGCATGGATGGACATAGGGTATTTTGGGAAAACATTGAAATATATGGGACAAAAATTGAGGTTGGTCTGGAGGGCCATAAGAAAACAATGTTCTAAGGAATAATGTCTAGTGTCTAAAAAACAACACAAAATAGAAGGATTCGAGCTTTGTCTAAATAAAGGAGTGATACCTATTTACACGCATACTATATGGATAAACTTATAAATATTTTTCCTTTTCAAGTATTAAATATCAACTTTATCAACTAAATCAATGTCATATTCATGGTTACCAGACTGTTAAATTTGAATACAAGAACTCACAAGATTTAATAGTAGTGGAAGCAAGAAGATGAAACTTTATGCATTGACTATAAAACTCATTATAAGGGAGTCTAGGAAGACTCTACCCTAGTAAAATTTCATCCCCCCCGATCAATTTGAAGAGCATAATTTACAATAATTAGATTTGAAATATTTATTAGATTTTCCGAGTCAAAAAAACATCTTCCCGATGAACTACCACCATAGTTTGATATATCCATTGTGTTGGTGTTCTCTTTGTCCTTAGAGCATGATTTAAGTCCTTACGGGTTCCTACCTAACAAATCCTCTCGTGTGCATAAAAAATAATGACCATAGCTATACAATGTGAAGCTTACAAGGAATCAAAAATACTTTTTTAGAACGATTTAGAGATGCATACTAAGAAACTCGTACACAAAAATTTGAACTAAACCATAGATTTATTTATCTTCAAAATAGATTACAGAACTATATCTCATGAAAAGATCAAATGATTTACAAAAACTAAGTTTTGATACAAATTTTTACACATCAATTCAATTTAGAAGATCAACAGATGTAATCAAAATAAACAAAGATCTCCAAGAGTAAAGCAAACTTTGAAAACCAAGTCCAAAGTACCACTCAACAAGATCAGACACAAAGACATATAGAAGAGGAGGAAGATAATGACTAAGTGATCTCCCAAAGGTAAGCAATGCGGTGCATGAATGCAAAGCTTGGTTTTATAAGCAATATATGATCTTTTCACCTCCAGTCGAAGAACCAAAATCCAGGAGATTGGCTACACAGGTTCCAAGAGATAAGATCCAACTGCCTTACTATATGAGATAATGCATACAAAAATAATCGTACTACAAAAAACTAACAATTGCACCGAAGTGTGCAATGGAAACACCGATAGGTGGGTATGATGGTGGATGTATGCATTACCAAAAAGTGTTGTAGTGTCATGAAAACAAATGATGGCGGATGTATGTGTAACTAAAAAGTGGTGTTGTGTCATGAAAACAACTGCGAACAATGGAAGTTTTTATTGTGATAGTTTATTCCATACACAATAGTTGTAATCATAATAGGAATTGCAAGAAATAGACTTTTGCAAAAAAAGTGGCGACAATATATTTTTAATTAAACCCATAGATTGTGATAACTTTAAAGAACAATCTTTTATGATCTAACATGTATGTAGTTGTCTTCTATCTACAAAATACCCTGAAACAAAAGCATCTATTTCACTTGCAGCATCTTACCAAATCTCACATTTAGTGGTATGATAGTCCATTGCAATGACAAGTTTATATCTATTTGCAGCAGTCATGCATGTCATGTGTATTCTTGTATTGTCGTTTGTTGGATCTACCAAAACACACTGCATATGTCAATATTTTGACACAAGATAAGTATGACCTCGATAATAATGATAACCATATAAATAAAAATTGGAAACTTCTACACAACTAAATCACGTATAGAATAATAAAATTGTACATAATTTTGTTTTGACCATTAGGTGGTCTAGTATAGAAAATTATTTGTGCTCTCTCTACTCATAACAATATTGTTTCAATGAAGGATTTTCCACATTCATCATGAAGACAATGGGTATAAAAGTAGATTGAGAAACTACAATGAACCTTGAACATCCATGATAGGTCATATAGCATTTTTCACAACCAAAACCCCTTGATCTTGCTATTTTTCTCTTTCTCAAATATTCCTCCAACAGAACCACTTGCAAAAGAAAGACAATAATAAGATTGTTATGCACAATTGTTGAGATTAAAAAAATATCAAAATTGCCTCCTCATACTCAATAAAAGGAGATATTGTTTCTTATGAATGTAATAACATACATACTTTTTTCAAAAAGAGGCATATTGAAGACAACTGCATCACATTTAGGTAGCATATTGGCAAGATTTTTATATCATTTAGAACCGGTATCAATTTTAATTTTCTTAAAATTTCACAGATAAAAATCAAAATTGACATAAATACTTTTTTTGCGTGATTTTTAACAAATTAACCATGCAAGGAAAAGATACTTAAAATGAAATTTAAATTCATATGGTCCACTTTATCAAACCAACCAAGGCTAATACATGATCTAAATGGGATTGCTAAAGGCACCACAAAATTAATTAAATGAAAACCAATTCCATATTATCCATTGCCATATTTAATAAAAAAGGATTGCTAATTACACCGAAGGCATTCCCCCTATGGGAAACGCCCTTCCAGACATTTATGCAATTGTGTTAAATTTGACGGTTTGACGGTCGTCTGGATGTCTTTGATTTTTCCGGCTATTTTTAATAGTTGAAATAAAGGAAGGAACACCTTGTGCGTGATGAAGAGTACACTAGTTTCAGCGGGGTTTCACTTTCAATTAACTCTTTTAACGATGAAAAATATCGTTATTATGATATTTCCAGATGCATTTTTTGGTGCTGAGAGTAGGCTATAGATTGGTTTCCAATTGAAGAAAATCTATTCGTTGGTCGACCTGATTTACGCACACCTGTATTTGGCGTAGCCTTGTCCACCAAGTAAGTGGCCTACGCATAATCTACAAATTGCAACGCCATTCTCCATAGATTGTAGGCATCTTTGAAAATGAAGTAAAAGATGGAACATGCATAGGTACATGAACACATCAAAACAGAATAGAAGCAAATCAGAATTGAACAAGAATAAAACAATGTCAAAGCAACCAGAATGGAGGCGATTGACTTGAACACACACCAAATAATATGGCCGACTCTCCCATTAACAGAGTAAAAATCCCCATCCCCTCCATGCACAAAATCCAACTATCTTTACCAATTTTTTGTGCCTTACACCACCCTATGTCTCAATTTCAATCCTAAGACTTGTGCTGCTAATGTTTGTTTATGAAAATATCAACTTCTTTACAACAAATACTCTCCCTGATGTCATCACTACTTTGTAAACAATCCCATGTTTGCCTCTACCAATCACAAAATTTTCACTTAAACCTCTTGTTGCTTCCATAATGTCCTTCAGAAGTAAGCCTTGGGGCAAGTCACCCAGTATTTGAATCCCAGGGTTTTGTTTACAAGACCATGGAAGTTGAACTAAACAAAAAATTACAAAGTATCCAACACACAGAGTCCAATCACAAAAAAAACAACAACAAAAGTTAATCGAGCGTTGAGCTTTCCTCTATCAGTATTTATGTGAGAAGATTTTCTTCTTCCACCTTCGTAAGAGTATAAATCTTCCATGCACGAACCTATGTTTCCAATAGAAGAACTTGGGAAGGTCTTTAGGAGTCTCGTCCATGAGCTAGGAAGCATTCGTGAAAGTCGATTGTATGACACATTTATATAGGTAAAAGATAGCATGTCACCCAACTATGAATGAGTCACACCTAAAAGTTGATTATTGCTGATATTTAGAACAAGTGATAGACCGTGCAAATTTCCAAGAGTTGAGGGAATACGACCTTCAAGATTATTTTCATCTAGCTCCAGTTGTATTAGCTCTTGAAGACTGGAGATAGAGTATGGGATATGTCCCGTAATATTTTTTGCTTGGATAAGTAAATTTTGCATCTTTGTTAAACTAAAAAGGTGCAACATAATCCTTCCAGTAAGAAATTTTTTTCTTAGATTAAGCTTGAAGATTTTGGGACAATCTCCAAGCTCATATGGTATGGTTCCCATGAGTGTGTTTGAAGACAAATTCAGAATGCTGAGCTTTGAAAGTTTTCAAAACTCTGCTGCCATTGACCCTGAGAATTGATTGTATGACATATCCATCATGGTGATGCTCCTCCAAAGACCAAAACCATGCGGAATAAATCCTTTCAATGTATTTCCCTTTATGTCCAAAAAGGAAATTCCAGCATTCACGCTCAGATTCTTTGGTATGTTTCCATTTATTTGTCCTGGGAGAGATCAGTGGAAATGATCTCAATTACCCTTTTGGCTTGGGGGTGCCCATTGAGGAAGTCAGATCCTTAGTTCTTTGATCATCCAAAGTATCAGAGCAACTCTTGAGTTAGGTTAGATTTTTTGTTAATGGTTCTAACATCTTTGTTTTGAAGAACCATTATCATAATTGGTTTGGTTTCATTGAAAATTTTTGGTTTCGTAGATTGTCTTTGTCAAATGTTGTTTATTGATCCATATCCATCAAATTTTCTTAATAACTCATGGGTAGACATTGATCCAAGAAAATGGAAAGAAGTTCCTAGTTCCATGAAATCTACCAACTGGGTGTTCACCTTCCTAGCAAGCAACACACCCAAGTAATTCTTCATCTGATTTTGATGATATTAGGTGTTTGGTCAAGTTCAAAAAAAATTCTCAATATGGTGGCCATCTTCTGAAGATTATGTTACAATATGTATAAAGAGACCATCCAAAGGTCTTAATTGTATATGTGGATAACTCTTCGGCAGCAATAATTTTTTTAAGAAATCCCAAAAATATGGTAAGTAACATAGAACTTCTCTGTGTTGTTTTTAAAAAATTCTTCTAAATCATCATATTGGATGTTTTATGGTGCAATATTGCAGTAGAATGATTTTAGGGTTTGTTGTGGGAAAAGTGGAAAGTACTGTTATTCTCCACCTTTTGATTGCAATGTGAATATTGCCTTGTGTCCTAACCCAAAATAATATTTTAACTGGGATGGTATTCATCTTACAGAGACCAGTTACATAGCCATTTCCCGTATGTTGATTAATGGCAGGTTCACCACTCCACCTTTAAAATTAGTTAACAAGAATTGCAGGAGTCCAAAAAGAATCTAATAGTCTTGCTGAAGGACTTCATGATTTTTTCTATAAGAGAAAATCAATATAGTTATTTTATTCTTGTAATGGTGGTTGCTTTTTTAAAAATAAGAATTTTCATATCATTGGGTTTTGTTCCTCCATATTTTGGGAGATATTTGATGATTAATGCACAAACAAATGTTGAGGTGATTTTTAATCACTTCAACCCCCCAAAAAAGACACTTCCACCTAAAGGAAGAGTATGTAGCAATAACATTAACAAAGAGAAAAAAACAAACTACGAAGCCTTAATGATGATTAAAATAAATTAGAAAAATATTCTTACGCTAGATCAAATATAAAATACAATTACACTCAATACAATTTTGTAATTTTTTGAGACGACTTCCAGATTTTAAATGCGACAAGTCATTTTTAATTTTAATACAATATTAGTGCTGACATTTTGATAGGTAATATATTTAACTCGTCAAATTTAAAACCATGTCTATACATGAAATAATGACATAACATTCTTGTCTTTTTTTCGCATTCCCATATATTAGCAATCGCACATGAAATGTATGATAGTAATGCTGAATGGGGTCTTTTGAAGGAGTCAAATTGGAGGGGGAGAAGTAATGGGAGAGGAAGAGGGGTGAAGATGAAAGGGTTTGAGGGTGGAGAAGTTGGAGGGTGGTGAAAATTGAATGAGGAAATAAGGTGAAACTCGTCCCTGCAACAATGACATGACATTTTTATCAATTGTTTGTAGGAGAAAAAAGTTGTATAAATCAATTCAGCAAGAAAGTCATGGTGACTACATCTCTCTAACAAAATAATAGGCCTCACCAATTTGATGACAATGATACAGTGGATTCAAAAGTAAGACAAATGACAAACCAAATTTTATTACAAATAAATATAACTTGAATGCAAAAACTTTTTATAGAGATATCTGTGAATGGAAGGAGTGGTAGAAAAATATTGTCAAAGTGAAAATTGGTTTAGAGTTTTGTTCCTTGCGTTTATTGGGCCACAATGTTTGCTTCGTGTAGGAATTTGTAGATCCCCTTTTTAGTTGTTAGACCCAGTAAATGTAAGAAACAAATGATGTACTAAAAACATCAATAAAAGGAAGGGAAAGCGAATGATTCTAACACCGCGTGCTTCAAATTATATAAAGGGAAGGGCAATCCATTGGTTTGAACACCACCCGTACATGCCATATCGACACAAAATCATACAGTTAAAGTGCTTCAAAGTTTAGGATTCAACGGTTTATTCCTACACATTCGTGCCTTGCCATCATTTGGAAAACACCATGGTCTCCCTCTGTTGGGAACTACAACCACTTGGTTTCTTCTCGATATCACTTTTTATGCCCAAATCTTGTTTCAAAAGGACATCTTCACAACCTTCAGATGGTTCCGCGTAGGGGCAAAAATGAAGGCCATTGAAGAAGTATATCGCATCACAAGAGCACAATAATTTCAAAACCCTAGGTCATGTGGGTGCAATATACGCAAGCCCTTGTGGACGTGGCTGATGTAGGTGGGTATTACACATCACTCACTCATGTGATGTTATAAGTGTTGGACATCATTACATTTTGGAAAATATTTATTTACCTTGATAAATTATGTCCCACGTAAGCGACATACAAGGATGGCATGCAATTTGTTATAATGCAAGACATTGCTAACGTCAAAAAAATTAACTAAGAAAACCTCGTGCCAACAATGGGAGCTAAGACACCCCTTGCATGGATACTCATGATATACGATTTGCAAATGTATATGTACAAATTTGAAAAACAATTGAAATGTAGAGATAAAACCTTTAAATGTAATGTTTCATCTTTATTCCTACACTTACAAATCAATCACACCACTTATCAACATCAACTACAAAAGTAATAACTATCCCTCTAAATCAAATAACATATACAATTCGGCATTTACATTGCATTGTACACATGCGATTGCTAGTTTAAAACAATAAAAGTTAAAAAGTTCTAACAAAAACACAAAAATAAAACACAATAAATATATTCACCGTTATGTGGAATTAACAAATAATAGTTGGAGGTGCTAAAGATCAATAAACCAATCACAATCTCATTCCGTACCTTGTCTAAGCATAGTGACCGAAACACGGAGCACAGAAACAATAGCGGTCGGTCCCGACTCCCATGTAGCTCACAAAATATGTTTTATCTACGATTACGATGTATGCGTTTTCACAGTGGGAGGCACTCGTGTCGTTTTTGTTGTCGAGCTTCTGCAACAACGTTTCAGTGCCAACACATTCTATGTGGCGTTCCATTTTTTTCTGTTCCTCCTTTCATATGTGATTCGTTTGGTAGGCGGCGGTTTGGGCTTTGTTGGGAAGCCACATTTAAGGTTCTGCAAACTGGTATGTGGTTGCTTGGCTGTTGGCCCTCCCTCCACCTGTCGCGCCTACAGTCCTGCATCATCTGTGCCTGCAGAAGCAACACCTTGGTATTTGATTGTGGACACGGATCTGAACGGTGCTTAGCAATGGCTTTTCTAGTATTCTCTCACCATGGGTTGGTGATCTTACCAACTTGCAGTACCTGTAAGTTTATTAGCCCGACTACATGCATGCACACCACACTGAAATCTCCTTCCCCCATTTTTTGTGAAAAAGTTTCTGGTGAGCACTTACATTTAGAATAATAAAAGATTAACTACTCCAAATTTTAGTTGAATTGCTGGTGTATTTGCCGAGAAGTTTTTTCCCGTTTTTTGTTTATTACCATGCTTCCATATGCAGGAAAGGGCTCTAGTTTTTTTTTGTACCAATCATGCAAACTTTCACCTTTCTAAACTACCAATAATTTCCTTTTGTGTTATTGCAGGATATCGATCATATTATATTATTTTATGTTAGATTTCAAAAACAGGATTGTACATAAATAACTATTTGAATTGCAACTGCTGTTGTTAGCGTACAACTGTGTGCAAAACCACAAGGCCTGTGAACTGTTTGACAAAATGCTTTGAAGTAATACCTGTGAACTATGTTTTTTTTGGTTGATTTGGTTTCTTGGTTTTTTATCAAATGAAGTCCTTTTCATTTGTCTTGACCCTTCGGAGTCTATTGACAATATTGAATCTCACACGAACTTTCCAAGGTTCAATTCCAATCAAAACCCTCAAGTTTTATTTATTTTTTTGCACTTAAAAAAAAAATGTGTGGACGCTGTGGGTACATTTTTTTACCAACAACGTAGTCCTTTCAAAAATGCACCTGTACCCGTACCAGGTACGTATCAGGCCATTTTTGCAAATATCTCAGGGGGATACTTGGATGTTTTACGGGCAAACCTTTCCCGTGACGTTTTCAAGTAATATTAGCTCTATTTCATTAAAAGACATAAAAATAAAATAGCACCTTGGAAAAGCAGTTTACAGGGGGTCCACGTTTTGCGTACATAGTATCATTCCTGTGGTGACTTATAAAGGAGTTATACCCCATGTAACTCAAGGCTCCACAAATCCCGAGAGGTGTCACTGGTTGGTCAGGTTCTAGGTGCATGCTTTGTAGTGACATTAAAGGAGTAGTACCTCAAAAACAACTTGAATTCAACTTTGAGGATAAGAAATTCAATTTCTAAATGGGTAGGTATATTGGACTGCATAGATATTACAAAAGGTGAATTTGTTGTTTAGATCTGAGACGTGCTGTAATGATTTTGTTAGGGATGTGCCATTCTGAATGGGGGCATATAGCTGTAGAAATGAGATGCATAAGCATTTGTTGACATAATGCTCTAGATGATTAGATATTATCTATGAAATGTAATTCAATTTAGGATCCACAAAAAAAATCCATCGAAAAAATTAAACAAATGCTCTCTTTCCCAGAATATGCTTGTCATGGAGTTGCAATTACACGGTATTTTTAGAGCTTAAGCTTAGACAACTTGTACCAGAGAGTGAGACGGTAGTTTATGTTATTCAGGTATAAGAGATGAACTACGTCTTAGGGTTTAAACCAATCCAGGTGTTCTATCTTCAATTATTGGTTTGGAATCATGTGGTTGTCAGAGAGTTGCCATCAAAAAATTTTCACAATCCTGATGAATTCAGAAAGTTCAAATCTATGTATATTTTTCAACTATTTTGCAAATTTCCTTAATCGATTGAGAGATTATTTTCAGATGTTTTCTAACTCTTTGTATATGGTTCGTGTTTAGGACTTAGGTATATCAAACAGAGACTGTCAACAGCAAGCATATACTAGAACTCTAGAAGTGAACTTTACAAACTCAATTACGAGTTTCAACTGGTGCAGTTTTTATTTATTTAGGCCATTTTTCTTTCCTAGGTAAATCACGGGCAATTTTATGTGTCCCAGCTTTGCTTAGTAGCATCTTGGGTGATGTTATATGTCTTGCCTTTTGCCATGCTACACGGCGTGTATTTGCTCACCATAGTTATTGAAGCTAACTACTTGGGTGATGTCATGCATTGCCTTAACGTAGGGTTATACTTGAGTCACTGAGTGCATGACATAATCATTATACCTTAAGCCTTCCGGTCATATCTGGCTAGAGATATCGCGGTACGCCTTATTCATGTTGTGAAGTTGTAATTTGAACCCAGGTCATGCCTCTTAACAAGTGTCCCCCGTAGGTGTTGGATCCTGTTATCAACTACTAATTCTTTGGGAGCAACTAGTGAGTTTTTTTGTTATCTTATAGAATTTTCGTATTCTTACATCCCTAGTTGCACAGAGTTTTGAAATTTGACAGAGAAGTTTGATTCTTTGTTATACTGCAGGTTATATGGAATCACAGGAGCCAGCCGAGAGGTGGAATTGGTAGATGAGTATCAAGCTAGGTTTACTGACAATATAGATTCTTCTATTTTATCTTGCGTTATTATCCCTCTCGGAGCACATGTCGCGGCTGCAAATCAAGTACTGCATAATGATAGAAAAGTATTCAAGTTTCAACTGTGAATCCCTACTATAAATGTTACCTTGCCTACAGATAAGATATTAATTTATTTGTTATGAGCTATTTTGTTAGTAGAGTTCATACGTGCAACGATATGCTGTGCCGAGTTGCGAGTCCAAGGTTCTTAGAAGAGTTACACTTTGTTATGTAAAAGGGGCCAACTTTTGTGACAATGACCACATAATAGTTGAGGAGTGGTTAGGTTCATACCTTCCCCTTGTTATAGACGAGGTGGATAGTCCTTCATCTTCTACGGTATGCTTAATAATATTAGCCCTTCAATAATCTAAGTGACTTCAAATCTGACAGACAATGTCTGCGCACTCAAGGTCCCCAAATTATAATTATTTTTGTGTTACAACTGTTGGCTATGGTCTTTCAGATGTGCACCTGCCCAATTTATTACTATTCTTGCTCTTTTATGTTTGCATGTGGATGCCCATGTATGTTCATACTGGGTTTCCCGCAAATCTAGAGAAAGAATCCTTTACTCAACATGTAGTAGACATTTGGTACGTTTGTCAAGTGCATATTCAACATGCATTGGGTGTGCAAAAATGCTCCAATTTAATTTGATTTTTAACCATTCGCATGTTGCCTCAGATGTATGTTAGGAACTTTAGAGTTCTTCTGCACACTGAAACAAGAGTCTTAACGATGCATATTCTTGCAAGGCGCAGTAGCAAATATGGGCCATCGATGTGAAGTGCAATGCAGCAAAGTATCATAGGTGTAGCAGAAACGCTCATCGACGTTAATTATAGTTTATTGAGGGACAGCAGTTTAATCCATACTTCTAGGTGCGGGACCATTAGTACATGCCATTCATCCCCAAGTTAATTTTTTCCTGTCATAAGTACTTTGAGATTATGCAGATATAGCAGGGATCACAAATAAGGTCTTAGTTTATGCTGGTGCCCAACTCATTACGTTTGTATGTCCATGTTGTGCCTATGGTGGGATCATGTGTGGCTACGCTACACTAAACATCAGAGGAGAAATCAAGAATTAAGTTTTGTAACATAATGGTACTCAAAGTTACTATAGGCATGTTATTGCCATTATATTATTAGTTAAGTATTTTTGACAGAAGTTGCAAAATTTGAGGGACATTAACTTGAGTGTTGTATGACTGAAAAAGACTTAAATCTATAAGATCTGTCTGAAAAATACCACGAGAAGAGATATTTAATGGATGATAAATAAAGGAACTTTGATAAATTCATTTATATATGATGAGGTTGTGACATGTTGATCGATGTTGCCATAAGTTCAAAAGGCCTATTAATGTATATTAACATGCAAAGTAACATTTGGCTAGGATTTGCTAATATTTGTGAACCTATAGAGGTGAGGCAAGTTTCTAAACGCAAAACATGGGCGCACACACACACAGTGGTACACACACACACATATATTCTTGATTGAGGTTTGTTGCTATGGATCCTTCTCAAAGTCAGGTAACTGTAAGTATGGACTGAATATATGGACAAGACTGTATCCTCTCGTAAAGATATCTTAGGTAGAGGCTTCGTGCAAAGTGAATTTGCTCGTTTGCAGAGCCAAGCTTATTCTCTCATCACGACGGGAAGAATTTAAATGTTCTAGAGCAGTGTGAAATAACAGGCCTATCAGGTACAATTGACTATAATATATAATACTGAAGCTCGTGGAGGAGGAGACTATCTGCAGCATCCACACAACACTAGCTTGCTGAATTAGGAGCATATTCCAGGTCTTATCATGGACAAAGTGTTATTGCAATCACAGACCAAAGCTAAGTGGACGTTCTTGTGCAAATGTTAAACTAATGTTTTCAAAAAATCTATTTGCAAATAGGGAGGTAAGTGTTATCCAATGGAGTGATGATACTACCCTTGGACCTGGCAGCAGGTGTGCATTAGCAATTGTAGGAAGCCGTTCAGGAGATATTGCATCGTAAATCTTTTTTCAATGGTATCCATAGAGGTGCCCTTGATTATTATGGTCCATAATGCAGCCCAGAATGAACGTCCCTTGGCTATGTTAGAAGACTTGTAGTTCCATCTTGGAACTGTGAAATTATAAATCCAATCCGAGTGCGCCGTTGGTAATAATCCTAGATATCATATTCCTTGACAGATATAACGTTTCTTGAAGTTATACTTAGTCCTTATCATGATTTATTCTTCAGTTTTCAAGAAGAGACATGCTTTCTTCACATGTTTTTCATGCTCTCGATTGCCTTCATTGTATTTGTCTACTTCCCTCCATTCTCCCTTTGTGCGCATCCCTCTATGCATTCATTCTTCTTTCCTGGTTGTTTCGCATCCTCTTATGCGCACACGGTAGACTTTCTTTGTAATTTTGCAAGTCCCTGACATACTCTTGTCTGCATAAATTTTCTTCCTTGAGACCCGTGCATCCCCTCGTGCATTCCCCTTTCGTGCACCATTGCTTCGTGCACTTCCCTTTTCCTCCTTGGCATACCCCTTATGCGTGCTGCATTTCCCAAAATTTTGTGCCTTTCTTTGTCAGATCTTTGGATCTTCTTACACACTTGCATGCCTTAACAAGTATGTACCCTTCTTCCCTCCTCCCACACATACACCTAAGGTTGTAACCCTTGCGCACCAATCCTTATGCACCACGTGTTCATTCTGGAAACTTGATGGATAAAATAAAAATCACAAAAACAAATGAAGAAGTGCCAGTTATTTGTAGATCCTTGTAGCGAATGATTGCATGACATGTGGCAAATCCAACTTACAGTCAACCTGCAAACTCCTGCACCCAATCAAATTGCGCCACGTGTCTGACATGTTTCTCTTGCACTGTAAAACTTCAAATTGCCATAACTTCTACTACAAAGCTCGAAATCATATGCGTTTGGTCTTGTTGGAAAGCTGCTGACGTGGGCTACACTTTAAGCTCTTAAAAGTTCAATTTTTAGTGGGATTAAGTAGGTGGAAATTGGAAAACATGATTCATATCATTAATGTGCACTTCTAATCGACTCAACCACCTAGATTTCATGGCATATGGTCTCTTTTCTTCTTCCACAAGCAAACTCATGTGGGTAGGTGGATTTGATAGAGCTCCACGTGGATTTGCAGACATTTATTGTATCTTGTAGGTGGTTGTGATTGGAAACCTGAGTTTCCCTCTCTTTCCCCCTCCTATTCTCTTCCCCTTCTTCTATATATCGTTGAATAATGTTCATTTTGTAAAGGTTAGACCCTCTTAGAATGCAAGAACATTATCTGGAGTGGTGTATCAATTACATTTTAAGTTACAGGCCTCATACTCGAGCAACTCCATGTGGATCCTTGCCTTCTTCCACCTTTATAATGGACTGTGCATTCATTTGAAGCAATATAAGTTGTGTTTTGTGGTTATTCTCTTCCCTAGCTCATGTTTATTACATCTTCTTGTTTTTATCTTGCAATATTGGTATGTTGTGCATGTTTTATATCTCTTATAAGGTTTCTTTTTCTGTTGTACTCCATAGAAATGAGAGTTTGAATACTATTTTCAATTTTGGCACGCGTGTTTGCCCTTCCTTTTCTCATTTTCACTCATTTGAGAGTTTTCTTCCCCCACTTTTTGGTGTTATCACCTCCCCTTGATCTAGGATTTTATTTTATGCATCTCTTTCTCACCCTCGTCCCTTGGAATCATAGAGTAGAGTTAGATAGCTATATTTCCCTTCTTAGGAGTAGTTTAAGTAATAGAAATAATTAGAGGAAGTCATCCTTCTCTGGAGTTCTATCTCAAGCACAAGGTCCCCACAACTTATAGACAATCCCATGTTGCCTTAAAACCTTAAATCCTCCTGATTTAGGATGGGTGCAATTTTGAGCTCCAACAGCTTTGCCACGCTCAGTGGGACCATTATTAGAAGATCACATTTTATCATTGCTAAGTTCTAGTGTGTAACTTAATGATGTCCAACCTCTAGAGGTTTGTTTCAACACATCTCACGACTCTCATTATTCATATCTATTGGTTTTAACAGTTAGAGTGCCTCTTTCATGAGAAGGATACAAACCGGACTGTGTGTGGTACTGTACGTCGGAAAAGCGACAGGCGAGCGTGAGAATCAACAAGTAACTCTTCCGCGTACCCGACCTCCCGAGGTCGTGCCGAGACAGCCGGTGGGGGGTAGAATATGTAGACAAACTAGTTAGGCAGTCTAATGTCTTTGACATGCACTAGCGGAATTTGCGAATCTAAGGCGAAGAAGGCCCTTCTAACTTGGACTGGTGTGATAGATCGATCAGCAAGGATGACTGCTCGAAGGCTCCAATCAATATCGAGTTCTGGCGTGATTCGATCTATGGGTTGCAGAATACGTGGAAAATGACCTGGGATTGTTTCGTGTATATCTCCTGATAAGGTCATATAGTGAATGATGAATATAATTGACTCTATAGGCGATTTTCTGGCCTAGTCTAGAATTCCCTAGCTTCGTTAGCCGCTATATCTAGTAAGGACAGTTGTTCGATGATGATAGGTGGAAGTGGAGTGGTCCTGAATACCAAGATGTGTAGGCCAGTGTCTATGTCTAACTGACTTGTGGATTCGTTGGGCTGTGGGTTCTGTGGATCACAGCCATAGACTCTTGGTTGTTGCGGTCCTGTTATGGTCATACGCGGGATCAAGTTCTAATCCCTAGTATCCAGTAATCGTATGCTTTCTCAGCTTCTATGTTTAGAACCAATAGTTGTGCAATCTTCTCAGAATACCTTACAGGCGTTCTCGCAACCTGGATTCTTAAGCTGGTATCTATATCTACGAGGGTGTCTCCAGCGTCTGGCTGTGGAACTAGAGGATCACACCCGAATGTTTGTTCTCTTTCGAGCCCTTCTACAGTCATGTGGATGTTTTCTAGGGTAATCTGTAGTTTGGCTGACTTGACCAAAACGCGCGTGCTTGGTCGTCTTCTATGTTTAATCCTCTTAACTGAGAACTTATCAGTTGTAAATCTGTGGTTGTTCGGAATACTTGTATCCTGAGATTTTGGTCTATGTCAATTATTGTTGTGACTAGGTTTGGTTGAGGCACGATTGGCTCAAATATATATTCCCTGGGCTCTTGAGGTCCCGTGATTGTCATACGAAACAAAATGCAAATATAACTGTAACGAAACAAATTCTAACTACGTGAAATAAATCTAACATATATATCTTTTATTCTTCTAAGAAATATTCTAATAATTTTAAGGAAAGCAAACTATTTTAAGCGTATCTAGAAATAATAACTAAACAATAATTTGAAACAGACAAGATAACCGAGTGTAGTTATTTGCCTATGCGATTTTGTAGAATTACTCTAAATAAAATAGTTTGTCTAATCTACCGGCAAGATTCTCGATCCTACCTCAGAAGTGAGGAGTGAATCATAGTTTCTCAGAAACTATCAATCCCCACAGCTTCCCTGGCAATGTCGAGAATAGAATGAAATGAAATAAAGTGATTAACTACTCTATTTGATATGAATCTGACTAGAACTTTGAAATTTAAAACTTGGACTCCGCAGAACAGTGGCGATTCCGATGGTGTATTTGATCTCGTCCCCTCAGTATGATCTCCTCGTTCTTTCGTGTTCACGTGGATCCAGAAAAGCGTGTAATGCTAGCACTGATAAGAGTAGAATTGGGACAAGGACAGCTCAGAATGCAGACCGAGAATGCGAGTAGGAGAGGGATAGCGCAAGAGTACAGAGCTTGGCTTATGCGATTCCTAGCGGGATTTTACTGCGAGTCATGCAACATGAAGCGACCAGAACCTGTAACTATCTTATACGAAGAGCAAAACTTGCAACTTTAATGGCTTCCTAAGCTATTCTGTTCCAATGGATTGGATAAAATAAAGACACTGCTTGCACAAGTTGGATATGTGGCTTACCAGCAGCTGAATAAAGCTAACCAGGCATATAATGGATTGAACTAAGAACTCCAAGACACAATAAAAACAAATCTGCAGCAAAGAGAAATTCAGAGGCAAACTTCTAACTGGATTGGGATGAGATAACAGCACTGCCTGCACAAGATGGGTCTGTGGCTTACCAACAGCTGAATAATACTAACCAAGTATGAAATGAACTATGCTATCAATACTAAGCAAGCTAACAGACCAAATCACTGAAAATTAGAAGACTCTAACCAGGAAAAATGGTGGCCATTTGCCTCAGCACAAGCTATGCATTTATAGGAATTCCAACAGTCAAAAACCAAAACCAAATTGAACTCCTAAACAATAAACAAAGGAAAAACACTGTTCCAGGGGACCAAAAACATAAATGCATGCTCAAGTCGGCAAAGAAAAGCTGGTGAATCGTGATATTTCACGCAAGTCGCGTCAAAAGAGCGTTCTAGAAAACGCGCACAGGACCGCCGCCCTGCAGGGCGGTGGTTTCGTCACTGAAGGTCAAGAGGCCAAGGAAAGAGGGAAAAAGGGGAAAACAAAGGGCGCGGGGGCGAAATGGGGCATGCGGGATGTTAACGCATACTCCGACGGCTTTTCCGGATCCCGAACACCTTGCGAGGAGACCTGTATCATCATCGGGGCACTTGTTACACTGTTCTGGCAGTACAGTACCTTACAATTTTGGGTACGTACATATTGCCCCCTCGGAGAAGTGTTTTAGCCATGAAGAGGCATAAAACGTTGGGTTGAGTATGGCAGTCCTGAAATGGGGAGTTAGAAGCTATACCTTACTCATCTGTGTGTTGAGATGATGCCATCCGAAATTGCCGCTACCTGTAAAATGAAAAGAGAGCTCAAGTGCAGATAGATATAATAACTTGGAAAATAAACGCTAAAACAATAGGGAATGAGGATGTACCATTCATCCGGGGGATAGAAACTTACCTCCATCAGTGTTCCAAACCTGCGAAAAAGTCATTTTTAAAATGAAATAGAATGATATATATATGAAAAGTGGGCCCATTTTCCTATTCATTTGCGTGAGTCGATTTGATTGATTTTGAGCTCTGGGGCCCACGGTGATGGTTTCTCACGCGAGTAGTAGAGTCGAAATGTTCGCAGCGAGATCGTGATCATGCCTCCATGTGTGGAACATCGACCCCAACGATCACAGGTTGGTTTTCTTTCATTTTATGCTTTTCCCCCTTTAAAATTGAAATGCTAAATTCGTTATAATGGGGGGGTTATTTTTGAAAATGTTAGGTTCAAAAAGTCCACCTAGGGGGGGGCGCCTACTGGGGTAGGCTCCATTTTTAGTTTATAATGGTCTATTTTTACTCATTTTGGGCTTTTTAGGGTTAACAACCCGCGCGGGTTTTTGGAGCGCGACCACTGCGCTCTGGCCAGGTCGGCGGTTACACGACCGCCGCCCTGAATCATGGTGGCGGTTACACGACCGCCGCCTTCAAGGCGGCGGTTACAAAACTGCCCCTCTGCTCAGGGCGGTGGTTTTGCACAGAATGCAAAAGGAACCTATTTTGGAGACTGTACTTGTACTTTTATCATTTCTATATGGTTTTATGACTCTCTCGATATTGATTAGATACTAACTTGCTCTGTTTTCTATGTTTTTGGGTGTATGCAGGAAAGGGAGGAGTATATCAGATGGAGCCGAGAGAGAGAGAGTGTGATTGGCTTTCGATGGTATTAGATGCCCTTTCTCACGATGAGGAGGATACATTACAGAGGACCGGCATATTGCGTATATCACGCGTGCCCCATGTCACACCATCTAGTCACATACTTTATGACTTGTTTTCATATTGGGATGCAGATCGAAACACTTTCTGACTGTCAGGGGTCCGCGGTGAGTGGACCATCACTTTGGAGGATGTCTAACGTATCCTGGGGGGTCCCAATCATTGGGAGGAGACTCACACTGGAGATGGCAGGGTCTCGAGCACAGATTGCACAGTGGGCAGGCTACATGTGGGATGCAGCCATCTCCACGGGGTTGAAGAAGGGAGTGAGAGTTTGATCCATTCCTTCTTTTCCCATCCCCGTATTTCAACAGGCTATCATGGGGATCCTTGCCTTGAGGCTGATTGGGGACAAGGGAGGAGATACTTTACTATACTGCTGGGCCCCCATCATTACACAGATAGAGGGGCATGGCTGGATATATGCCTGGGGCGCAGATATTCTAGGGACCACCTACCATGACTTATACAGGGTGGTCCATTTGCAGGGACAGTCATTGAGCCACCCGACTCTAGTCATGAGTTAGTTGTACGAGCATTTTATTCCTTATGGTAGAGGGGTAGAGGTGGCAGACCCAGGGGCTATGAGGGTAGCTAGATGGTCAGATATGTCAGTTCTTAGAGCACCTCACCAGCCAGTTGCCTCCCTTACCACAGCAGATATGGAGGGCGACGCCGTACCGGCTTATGGGCCGGCATATGGGGCGAGGAGACCTTTACATTGATCTCCTGCTCCACCACAGGGTAACTTATTGACCGCGTGGGACAGGTGGAGGTACACCCTTTTGGCAGATTTCCTCAGCAGTTCGGCCTTCCATATGCAGGCATGCTTCCCCCAGTGGCACCAGTTTATAGATCAGTCCGCGAGGCTAGAGGGGGGCCTAGAGGCTGTGGTTGGATAGTGATCACTCTTGGAACTCCCATTGTAGCCAGGAGGGTAGTTTGGGCTAGAGGGAGAGCCGATGCACCCCGGGAACCTTTGCTTTAGATTTCTGTGGGTCTTGCTCACAGCAGCAATATGACCCCATAGATATTGACTCTGATTCTAAGGAGTTTACAGAGGGAGGGTCAGAGGAGTAGACGGATGATAGCGATCCTGAGTGACATGATACTCAGGATATTTTGCAGACAGAGAGGGCCGAGCAGAGTGCAGAGAGAGAGACTCTAGCTTTAAAGGGAGCCACTCTCCCAGGGCCATGGTGGAGAGGATGAGTCAGTTGCGGGGCATTCATGTTGCTCCTACTACAGGAGTAGCCCCTCAGTCGGTAGCGGCATCTGCGGTGGGTGTTGGCCCCAGCGAGCCATCTTGGAGGCTCGGTGATCCAAGTAAGTTATCCTCTCATCTTTTCAATGTTTTTTTAATTTAGGATTTTTAATTGCTATCTCTCCTTGTGTTCCGATATTGTATCTTTTAGTCTCTTGCCTAGTTTTCTAATTTGTTTTTCTTCTTTACTTTGCAGAGACTGTTGACGAGTGGCGGGATCTAATCCGCAGGGTATGCACTGATTCTCTGATGATCCCTATGGATAAGGACCCGTGCAGAAGCTATCTGTAGATGCTGGGGAGCCTTCAGCAGCCGGTAGGCATACTGACATCTTCGCTCCCGTTTGGCACGTGGCCAGGATGGTGTCGACTCTCCGTACAGAGTTGGCAGGCTATAGGACAGCCAAGCGTCTTATGAGGAGCCATTCTTGTGGAGAGACCACGGCTGCCCCTCGGGACCCTGAGCCCTCCATGCATTCAAAGCGCCGGCGTAGCCGGAGCCCCTAGGCGAGGGGTGTGCACCTTCAGAGGGGTCACGCAGGGATTGAGAGACTACTTGGCTCCTATGCGTTTTGTACTATAGATTCTTTTGTATATCACGGGCTCTTTGAGCATTTTTGACCATGCCTAGAGCATGATGGCATTGTATATAAACATTGATTATTTATATATATGCATTCATTTTTGGATCAAAACTTGTCACTGGTGTTTTCCCTTTCTGTTTCCAGCTTTCTCGTGTATTCTACGATGTATGTTTTATATGCTTTTTTATATGTATGCAATGGAGAACAAATGATGCAAATGTTTTGCTTTCTTTTTGTGTTTCATGATGCTGATACATGATATTGTAGATATATTGTGATCTTAAATCTTAGCTTCTGTGAGCAATTTGGATACCTCATGTTTGTTTTGGCAAAGTGATGAAAATAACCAGTATGATGAACAGATTAACTTGCCCCACTCCTAACTCCACGCAACTAGTAAGATGCGAGGGCTCATCACCAAGAGCCAAGAAGGGCGCAAGTTATGAAATATGGTGAAACGATAGTGATGAAAGACAGACAAAGCTTTGGTGGAACCAAATTGAAAACTACAAGCTTACTCCACCCGAATGACTTCATAGTTTCGGATGCAACTTGCTTTGCGGTTTATCCAGACTTAGACCCGTAGATGGCCACATAGTAGACAAAATCTGGGTTTTAGGATTTTTAACTCTTTTTGGAATTTTAGACATCTGATTCATTCGTTTTTGACTCAAAGTTTGAATAGTTTGTTTATGACCTTTTAACGTTTGCTTTGTCAAGAGGACCCCCTACACTTGCCCCATGCTGCCAGTAAGAAGCATGGGTTTATCACCGTGGGCAAGGCATAGGCGAGTAAGGGCATTTCCATCCTTTCCCAACCCTACGTCACTAGTAAGAGACGCAAGCTCATCACTGAAGGTTGGTGGGGCAAGGAAATGTGTAAAAATAAAATTTTCTGTTTAATCACTTTTTGACTTGTCTTTTTGAGTAAAATGTCAGTATATGCTTATTTCCAAAGAGATGTGTATATGGGATAGATGTGACACCATGAAGCTTCTAGAACAGACCATAGGCAAGACACCTATCCTAAGAAGAAATCAAAGCGAGAAAAAACTTGCAGATCTTGGTATGGTTACTGTTAAGACTTCGTCATGTTTGATTTTATTTGATAAAAGATTCTGAAGTGATTGATGATATCGTGAAAATGGAGAGATATGATTAGAAATTTTTGTGCCAACAACATCATGAGTTTGTAATGAATTGCTTTGAGAATAGACTCCTTGATCACAATTTGTGTAAGAAACGAATGGACAAAATGATCCTAATTTATATGAAAATGCAATGTAGATAGCTATATAGGTAGCGTTAGCTGCTTATGCGTAGAAACGTTTGAGGTGCAGGGAATTGACTGTTTCGCCAAACTCCTCACCTTCTAACGTACATAAGAGGTATGCACCATTTCCATAGTCCTTCATGACTCGGTATGGGCCCAACCATTTGGGCCGGAATTTCCTTCCTTCGCCGGTCTTCTTGTCGATCCGGCTGTCTAGTCTTAGAACTAGATCACCTTCGTATATATCACGTTCATAGACCTTCTTGTTATACTGCCGGCACATTCGGTCAGCATAAGCTCTATGCCGCTGTTCAGCATCTAACCTAGTTTCATCTAGGCTTTCTAGTTGGGAAAGACGTGCTTCTCTGTAAGCGTCTTCATCCAGAATCCCTTGTAGTGAAATGCGGAGACTGGGTATTTCGACCTCAAGCGGGAGAACTGCTTCTGCCCCAAATACCAGCGAGAAAGGAGTTGCTCCCGTTGGTGTTCTTATTGAGGTTCGGTGGGCCCACAAGGCCGGATATAACTTCAAATGCCAATCTCTCTTGTTTTCTTTCACCGTTTTAAGGAGAATGGCTTTCAGTGTTTTGTTTGTCGCTTCAGCCTGTCCGTTGGCTTGGGGATAATACAAAGAAGCTGTATGATGGCTTATTTTAAATTTATTGCATAACTCACGAACCTCTTCATTCTTAAAAGAAGTTCCATTATCGGAGATAATGATCTGCGGGATACCGTACCTGCAAATGATTTGGTTCAAAATGAACTTGGCGATCACAGAACCAGGTACAGTAGTAAGAGGCATGGCCTCCACCCATTTGGTAAAATATTCAGTGGCCGTGATTATAAAATTATGGCCGTCTGTGGATGAGGGAGAGAATTTCCCTATTAAGTCTAGACCCCATGTAGAAAAGGGCCATGGAGTAGCGATTGGTTGCAGAGCTTGTGCTGGCATGTGGATCTCGTGGGAGAATTCTTGGCACTTATGACACCTGCGTGCAAACTCTATCGCGTCACGTTCTAGAGTGGGCCAGAAATAGCCCATTCGATGTATTTTTCGAGCGGTGGCATGGCCACCGAAGTGGCCTCCACATATACCACTGTGGGATTCATGGAGAATCCTCTTGGACTCTTCTGTGTCGACACACCTTAAGAGCATTCCATCGAATGCTTTTCGATAGAGCACCTGCTCTATAATGACATATTTGGCTACGATTATGTGTAACCGCCTTCTTTGTTGCGGTGTAACTGCCTCCGGGTACGTATGGTCCATGATATAATTAACGATGTCAGTGTACCAAGGGCACTCAGAGATAGCGGGTCGAGTTTCGATGTAGTATACGCATTCATCTGGAAAATCCAAATCTACTAGATCGCCTCCATCTAATGGGTTGTCAGCTAACCAATCCGCGATGATTTGTCCTTTAACCGATTTCTGATTTACAAATGTTAATTCGAACTCTCCCATTAAGGTTATAAAACGTCCAGCCTTTTTAGACAAGGAACCTTGTGTGAGAAAAGTCCGTAAATGGTCCGTTTTTACCATGACCTTCGTTTCTTGATTCAGCATGTAATGTCTTAGGCATTTAGTAGCAAAGACTATGGCAAGGCATTCTCGTTCTGCCTGTGTATAGCGTGTTTCATAGTCGAGCAGCGTTCGGCTGATGAAATAAATCACGCGTTCCTTCTTGTCATCGTCCTCTTGGGCCAACATACAAGCCAGCGAGACATCGGTAGCTCGTGAATATAGAATTAACGGGTGATCTAACTTAGGTGGCATTAGCGTAGGTGGTGATAACAGAAAACGCTTAACTGCATCAAAAGCTTCATTGCAATCTTCGGTCCAATCAATGCTATAGTCTTTCTTGAGTAGATTGTTGATTGGATGAATGGCGAAGCTTAAGTCCGGGATAAATCTTCGGATTGCACCCAGCTTTCCGAGAAATGATCTGATTCCAGATTCACTCGAAGGTGGGACCATTTCGAGGACAGCCCAAATTTTGGTTGGATCAACATCAATCCCTCGTGATGATATGATGTAACCTAGGAGCTTTCCTCCTGTTACACCAAAGACGCATTTCTCTGGATTTAGCGTGAACTCCGTATTCTATTAAACGTGAAAGAATGACGCGGAGTACTTCGGGATGGTCACAACGCTTCTTAGCTTTAGCCAATAAGTCATCTACGTAAGATTCCACGATTTTATGAATTAGATCGTGAAATATGTATGTCATGGCCCGCTGGTACGTAGCACCGGCGTTCTTGAGACCGAATGGCATAACAGCGTAGCAATAGGTTCCCCAAGGAGTTATAAACGTGGTTTTAGCTTGATCTTGCTCGGATATTCTGATTTGATTGTATCCCGAGAATCCATCCATGAGAGACAAGAGTTCAAAACCAGCTGTTGCATCAACAATAACGTCTATGGATGGTAATGGGAAATCATCCTTAGGACATGCTTTGTTGATGTCTCGGAAATCTATGCAAATGCGTATCTTTCCATTCTTCTTGAGAACGGGAACGATGTTAGATACCCATTGGGAGTAGTCAACTGGCTTGATGAATCCTACCTGAAGGAGTTTTATTACCTCCTCTTTTACCATGAGAGCTACTTTGGGCTTCATGGGTCTTGATTTTTGTTTAATTGGCTTTGCATCTGATCTAGTGACGAGGTTGTGCACCGCAATGTGGGGTGCGACTCCTGTCATCTCCTTGTAATTAAATGCAAACGCCTTCTGATGTTCTTTGAGGATCCTGAGTATGTATTTCCACTTCTTCTGGGGTTAACGAAGAACCTAGTTTCAATATTCTTGGTTCATCTTCTGTCCCGATGTTGACATCGATTGTTTCTTCGATCAAAGAGGCGTTACCCTCTTCGAACTCAGGTGGTGCTGGAGGTAAATCTAGATCATCCCCATTTTCTATTGCGTATATGCTAGGTTCCCTTTGTGAGGGAAGATCCGTTACGGGATTTCCGAAGTAGGAAGACGAATGTGGAATCAGGGATAAATCTAGCATGTGATAGGAGAGATGTAGTGCTGCATAGGCATTTAAGTAATCCAAAGTAGCCGCATCATTTCCAACATGGTCTAGGATGGTAGACTCACTTCCGCTTGAAAGAGGATTTGTCATTGTTTTTATCAATGGTTTGTCACGAATGGATACTGTGAAGTGAGTATCTTTTAACTCATTGCTTGGAGTAAAACGTGATGTTGAGGTTGCTATTGAATCGGCGAGAAGATTTTTCTCTCGAGGGATTGCTTCAATGGATATAAAGTTAAACACCTTGCTTAAATCTAATACAGCATTTTTGTAGAGTTGTAAATGTTCGGCTTTAGTTTCATATACTTCAGAAACTTGGTTTGTTACTAATTGCGAGTCTCCCAGGACTCTGATGTTATCAATACCAATTCTTTTGGCTAAGGTGAGGCCAAGAAGGAGGGCTTCGTACTCAGCGCCATTGTTTGTGCATTCAAAGTTTAACTTAAAAGAGAATGGGAGGACTTTCTCCTCGGGTGAAGTAAGAATTATACCTGCCCCCGCTCCATAACGACATTTAGCTCCATCGAAATGGAGAGTCCAATACTTAGCCGGGAGTGTAGATGTTGGGGCATCTGCTGCGTTTGCGCACTCTACTTCTACCATACAGAGATCCTCTACTGGCAAGGAACCAACACCTAGGGAAAATCCTATGCCTACTGAATCGAATGGTAAGAACATTGGTGAATCTTGTTCTATCAACTCAACGATTTTCACAGTAGTCCCTAATGATACTGTTTCTTTAGTTTTACCTTTAGGGGTTGGAATTGTTTTGGATATGCTGGTAGTTTCAAGATCCGTCGTAGGTATCAACTTTTCCTCTGGCTTTGGGTCAGAGGGTTTATTAAGTTGGTTTGTTGGCAGTTCAAATTCTGAGTGCACCCCTGGTCTTTTCTTTAAATCAGCTAGGTGCAAATCAAAAGGTTTTGGATCGCCTTTGGCTACAAATACCTTTCCTAGATGCAAGAATCTTACTTCTTGAAATAGCGTGGAAGGGATTGCCTTCATTCGATGTATCCAAGGTCGGCCGAGGATCATATTATAGTTAGTTTCCCGATCTATAATATAAAACTCAGTCAAGATGGTTTTGGGCCCTAAGGTGACCGGCAGTATTATAGTTCCTATCGAAGTGGCTTTAAGGCTATCATAGCCTCTCAAGGTATTTCGAGTAGTGGAACAATTTGTTTCTCCATATCCAAGTTTTTGGAGGAAAGAGAAAGGGACTATGTTAACTGCGGCCCCATCGTCAACCATTGCCCATTTTACATAGTTATTATAAACCCACACTTGCAAGTGTAAGGCTGGGTCACCTCGGCGTGCGATCTCAGCATCTGTGGGCATTTTACTTATTTCGAAAATGAATTCGACATCCTTGTCCGGCTGCCCCAGAGGGTGGATATCAAAATCTACGTGATTTACTTGTGTTTCGGGAGGTGGAGTGATGTTAATTAGATGGCCTAGACCTAATGCTTCTAAAAGAGCAGCTCTGTGAGGGGGAGAGTTCTTTAGTAAGTCCAAAAATGAAATGTGTGAGAAGGTCTTTGTTAGGTCACTAATTAAATCATAGGCACCGATGGGTTTTTCAACTATTTGATGACTCTTATCTGTCTCTGGCAGATGACTTGGGCTCGGTTGAGAGAAATACTCTCGTGTTCTTGTTATAGCTTCGATAGGTAGTTCAGCGTCTAATTCTACCAAACTGACTATCTTAGGTCTCGGTTGAGCTCCCAACTGTGGCGCAACTGACGGATTTAATGAAGTCGAGGCTTCATGATCATTGTTTCCCGTCACTGCACCTTTGTTTGTTCCGGTTGGATTCAGCCTATTGCTATCATGATTTGGGAGCGGATCATTAAAGATTTTGAGGGGAGCATTCTGAGGAGAAACTGCCCCTGCGAGAGTATTTGGTGATGATGAGACGGGATCCGCCAAAAACAGGTCTGTGAAGAACTGTCTTTGTTCTTCTGGCAAGCGTTGCATAAATTTATTGTAGTCACGGCACGTTCTAGTATCGTGACCCCGAATTTTATGGAAACCACAATAAGAATTGGGGTTGTAATTCCCGTTTTGTTGGTTTGGTGTGTATTGTGGCCTAAAATTCTGATCAAACTGTTGCCTATTAGGACCAAAGTTTTGGAATTGTTGTTTCTGGTTTTGACTTTGGTTTTGGTAACCAAATGAGTTTTGGCTTGGCCCTTGTATGGGATTTCACCGTTGTTGTTGTTGTTGTTGTGGATGGTTAAAATCCACTGTATTGATTGTCGGGGTAAAGTTGTTGTTTCGTTGGTTGTTTGTTTGTAACGGAGCATTAACAACATTTACCCTCTTGGGCTGGTCGGTTACCCCATCCGTTGTTACCCCACGATTTTTGTTAAGGATTTTGGGTCCTTGATTGACATTTGTGGTAGTTGTAGTGTTTTGAGTGGAGGTGATTAACCTCCCGTTTGTTCCATATGTCTTACGACCACTATCTATCGCTGCTTGATCTATTCGCAGAGCGCTCTCAAGTACTTCATCATAAGTCCTTAGTGGGAACTTCTGGACTTCTTCCTTCACTTCTCTACTGAGAGAATGAAGGAATAAATCGCATAGTTCCATCTGATCCATGTTTGGAGCACTTGCTGATGAATAAAGGATGGTACGCCACCTTTGGATGAAGTGGGCGACAGACTCGTTATGCTCTTGTTTGATGTGTAAGAACTCCCTGATTCCTGTTCTTAATAGTTTGTTCATGTCGAAGGCTTTGATGAACTCAGACACAAGTTGTTTGAATGAATGTATGGAAGCCTCAGGTATTCTATAATACCAATCGAGAGCAATGCCTTCCAAGGTTTTGGGAAATATTTTAGCAACAACCCCATCCCAAGGGAGTAATTCTCGTATGGCTGTAGCGTAAGCTTTGATATGCGCGTTTGGATCTCCCTCACCCTTGAACTTGGGAAAATCAGGGAGAGGTCTTGGAAGCATGACGCTTCGTATGGTGAAATCTAAGGGTTCCTTTAGGTATTCTGAATAAGTCCCTATTGCATAGCTTTCGACCATTGATGGTGTTTGCTGAGGGAGTGGTGGTGGGATAGGTTGTTGATACGGTGCAGCGTATGTGTTGGCAGGGGCATAGGGAGGTCCCTGCGTTTGAGAAAACATGCCGGGAGAGGAGAACATATCTCCTTGTGGTGATTTAGAGTATATGTTTAAGTAGGATGGGGTATTGTCAAGGAATGGATTGTTTGACACCAGACCTGGAGGAATAGTGTTAGAGATGATGGGCCTTGTTGGCGTTTGTTGTGGATATTGAGGAGGCATGCCTAACGTGCCTATTCCTGTAAGGAGATCTACTTGGCCAGAGTGGTATGGAGGATTGGAACTTCCTGTTTGTATGAACGGAGAATTTTGACTTGCTTGAGCCAGCTCTAACCCTCTCACTCTTTCTACTAACGTTGAAATGACTTCATTTGGTGAAGTCACGGTACTTTTCCTGAGCGGCGTTGGTTGTATACCTTGGTGTTGTAAAGGTACGTGATATCCTATCATAAACTGATCACTATCTTGCCAAGTTTCTCCAAGAATATTTCCTGTATGCAGTGGCATAGAGGTATTTTCTTGAAAAGAGATTTCGGGTTGTATTTGTAAACCTCCTACAGGTGGGTACATTCCCCGGGAGCGTTGTTCACTCCTAGGATAACGTATTGATTGTCCATCATCTAAGACCAGGTATGGATCCGATTGCCTACTAACTTGTGGTCTGAGTAGCATTTGAGGAGACGAACCAGATTCTCCGGTAAACGTCATATTGTTTGAACCTGAAGGCTCTGTTTGTTGGGTTCGAGGGGGTTGATCTAACTCCTCAGTTTGAAAAGACGAACTATATCTGATTCTTGGGGTTTGTGTTGACAACTGATTAGTTGAATAGTTGTCACCCCATACTGAGAGCGAGGGTGATGATTGCCTATTCTGTTGGGCGTAGTATGCCTCAAGACCCAAGAGGGGTCTGCCATATGCATCGAATCCCGACATATTCGGGGGGTATATGAATACCTGCAGAATAATGGGAAGGAGCGAAGGTGGATGAGAGAAGATTTGAAACTTCTCAAAGAGAAGGTGAAACAGTTGTTTGTTTCACGTCGGGTTCACCAATTTTGTACGTCGGAAAAGCGACAGGCGAGCGTGAGAATCAACAAGTAACTCTTCCGCGTACCCGACCTCCCGAGGTCGTGCCGAGACAGCCGGTGGGGGTAGAATATGCAGAAAAACTAGTTAGGCAGTCTAATGTCTTCGACACGCACTAGTGGAATTTGCGAATCTAAGGCAAAGAAGGCCCTTCTAACTTGGACTGGTGTGATAGATCGATCAGCAAGGATGACTGCTCGAAGGCTCCAATCAATATCGAGCTCTGGCGTGATTCGATCTATGGGTTGCGGAATACGTGGAAAATGACCTGGGATTGTTTCGTGTATATCTCCTGATAAGGTCATATAGTGGATGATGAATATAATTGACTCTATGGACGATTTTCTGGCCTAGTCCAGAATTCCCTAGCTTCGTTAGCCGCTATATCTAGTAAGGACAGTTGTTCGATGATGATAGGTGGAAGTGGAGTGGACCTGAATACCAAGATGCGTAGGCTAGTGTCTATGTCTAACTGACTTGTGGATTCGTTGGGCTGTGGGATCTGTGGATCACAACCATAGACTCTTGGTTGTTGTGGTCCTGTTATGGTCATACGCGGGATCAAGTTCTAATCCCTAGTATCCAGTAATCGTATGCTTTCTCAGCTTCTATGTTTAGAACCAATAGTTGTGCAATCTTCTCAGAATACCTTACAGGCGTTCTCACAACCTGGATTCTTAAGCTGGTATCTATATCTACGAGGGTGTCTCCAGCGTCTGGCTATGGAACTAGAGGATCGCACCTGAATGTTTGTTCTCTTTCGAGCCCTTCTACAGTCATGTGGATGTTTTCTAGGGTAATCTGTAGTTTGGCTGACTTGACCAAAACGCATGTGCTTGGTCGTCTTCTATGTTTAATCCTCTTAACTGAGAACTGATCAGTTGTAAATCTGTGGTTGTTTGGAATACTTGTATCCTGAGATTTTGGTCTATGTCAACTATTGCTATGACTAGGTTTGGTTGAGGCACGATTGGCTCAAATATATATTCCCTGGGCTCTTGAGGTCCCGTGATTGTCATACGAAACAAAATGCAAATCTAACTGTAACGAAACAAATTCTAACTATGTGAAATAAATCTAACATATATATCTTTTATTCTTCTAAGAAATATTCTAATAATTTTAAGGAAAGCAAACTATTTTAAGCATATCTAGAAATAATAGCTAAACAATAATTTGAAACAGACAAGATAACCGAGTGTGGTTATTTGCCTGTGTGATTTGTAGAATTATTCTAAATAAATAAAATAGCCTGTCTAATCTACCGGCAAGATTCTCGGTCCTACCTCAGAAGTGAGGAGTGAATCATAGTTTCTCAGAAACTATCAATCCCCACAGCTTCCCTGGCAATGTCGAGAATAGAATGAAATGAAATAAAGCGATTAACTACTCTATTTGATATGAATCTGACTAGAACTTTGAAATTTAAAACCTGGACTCCGCAGAACAGTGGCAAATCCGATGGTGTATGTGATCTCGTCCCCTCAGTATGATCTCCTCGTTCTTTCGTGTTCACGTGGATCCAGAAAAGCGTGTAATGCTAGCACCGATAAGAGTAGATTTTGGGACAAGGACAGCTCAGAATGCAGACCGAGAATGCGAGTAGGAGAGGGATAGCGCAAGAGTACAGAGCTTGGCTTATGCGATTCCTAGTGGGATTTTACTGCGAGTCATGCAACATGAAGCGACCAGAACCTGTAACTATCCTATACGAAGAGCAAAACCTGCAACTTTAATGGCTTCCTAAGCTATTCTGTTCTAATGGATTGGATAAAATAAAGACACTGCTTGCACAAGTTGGATATGTGGCTTACCAACAACTGAATAAAGCTAACCAGGCATATAATGGATTGAACTAAGAACTCCAAGACACAATAAAAACAAATCTACAGCAAAGAGAAATTCAGAGGCAAGCTTCTAACTAGATTGGGATGAGATAACAACACTGCCTGCACAAGATGGGTCTGTGGCTTACCAACAGCTGAATGGGTGAATACTAACCAAGTATGAAATGAACTATGATATCAATCCTAAGCAAGCTAACAGACCAAACCACTGAAAATCAGAAGACTCTAACAAGGAAAAATGGTGGCCTCCTTTTGCCTCAGCACAAGCTATGCATTTATAGGAATTCAAACACTCAAAAACCAAAACCAAATTGAACTCCTAAACAATAAACAAAGGAAAAACACTATTCCAGGGGACCAAAAACATAAATGCATGCTCAAGTCGGCAAAGAAAAGCTGGTGAATCGTGATATTTCACGTGAGTCGCGTCAAAAGAGTGTTCTGGAAAACGCGCACAGGACCGCCGCTCTGAGC
This sequence comes from Taxus chinensis, assembly GCA_019776745.2. Lineage (NCBI taxonomy): Eukaryota > Viridiplantae > Streptophyta > Pinopsida > Cupressales > Taxaceae > Taxus > Taxus chinensis. The sequence goes on along the minus strand of CM034154.1, from coordinate 685,855,770 downwards.
AGGGCGGCGGTTACAGGACCGCCGCCTTGTTCAGGGAGGCGGTCACGAGACCGCCGCCCTGCAGGGCGGCGGTTTCGTCACTGAAGGTCAAGAGGCCAAGGAAAGAGGGAAAAAGGGGAAAACAAAGGGTGTGGGGGCTAAGCGGGGCATGCGGGATGTTAACGCATACTCCGAGGGCTTTTCCGGATCCCGAACACCTTGCGAGGAGACCTGTATCATCATCGGGGCACTTGTTACACTGTTCTGGCAGTACAATACCTTACAATATTGGGTACGTACAGGTACCTAAAGAATGCTTTGAATATTTATAGTTGTCTCCACAAATAAGAAGAAGCAGAGTCGCATGTAAATCTCCATCTCCTGTGTGTAGGGATATTTTTACTCCTTTACCCGGAGGACCTTTCGCGCACTTGTCCAAAGTCTCGAAGCCCATTCTTTTAATGGCATAGCAAATAAATCTCCCCTTTATTAGCTTTAACGAGTTGTAGTCCTTTGGCCCTTAGTGTGCAACATGATATACCAGTGGTTGTACTAAAAAATATTTCCTTTTTCACTCATGAGAATCAAACTACCCTTGTTGATCACATTCAAGATATTGCAAATGTTTGCTCAATTATTCTAGTAAAAGAAGATGATGTCACAATTATGCTGCTAGCTTCTTCACTCAAAGGAAAAGCACTTTAATGGTATAAAAGTGTAAGATATGCGTCTATATATAACTAGGATGAGTTTACATTGCACTTTGCAATCAATTTGAGGAGAAAGCAGACAATGTTTCCTTACTATAACAACTAACAATCATCAAGAGAGCTCCCAATGAGCTCATGGTTGATTTAAACTTCGTATTTTAGAAGACATGGGACAAATTTCACTCCTCTTAAGACCTAATCCACATGTAATTTTCTCTATTTCTTAAAAGCATTGAATTTTTATATAGTTTTTATGATATAATCAATGGGTGTTATGCATTTACTCGATGCCTATCCTATAACCAGTAGAACTAAAAATTGCCTAATACAAGATGGAAAATTATCCCTTAGATTGCCTATTCCTTTGTTCCTTGAATGACCTAAAGTTTTTCAGTCTTCCATTGCTCCCATTCCTGAGAAAAAGTCCCAACCCATTGCCTCAACATCCTAATCTCCTCAAAAGAAAAAGGAAGATGAAGAGATGAAGAGATGAATGCCTTTATATAAATTTATCTAATAAAGTTATATCTTTAGGAAAATAGAAGGCACAAGCCTTTAGAAATAATCACAATCAAGGTTTCAATTAAAGCCATCAACCCTTTAAAAATCAATATCCAAATCAAAAGTATGGGCAAAATCAACAAAATGATAGATGGAAAAATTAAAATGTGCACCTTCCTTTTTAAACAGTTTCTCATGTGCAACCCCTTCCTATGCCTAACTCAAGTAAAGAATTGGTTCCAGTACAGAATAAAATGGTTCGAGAAATAGAGTGGCACTTTCCTTGTAATTTGCCACATAGTCAATATAATTGCGTAAATGTTTCGCTGCATGTAAGCCTTCGTGATCCAAAATGATTCCAATAATGAGTCATCCATGTGTGCGCGTGAACCCGATAATAAAGAATTAAAATAGGTCAATCTTGTGACCAACCTTATGTTCTTTGGAGTTGATGACTTTTGCGTAATGAATCGGGCCATGGACAACTTAAATAAACCACACATGTAGGTTGTTGACAACACAAGGTCCAAAAAGAGAGGATTGGAAACTAATGTGTAACCTTCATCTTCAACTAGTCAGAGTGACCAACTTCACAAGCACAAGGATGCCACAAATTAACCCTGCAATTTTAGCTTTTCAGTTGGCACGTGTGAGGTTGCACACATAGTTTTACATGAAGTAGTGTGCACACCTTCTTTGGAAAAAACAATTTGTTGTGCAACCCAAAGCACATGTCTCATCACCTGAACATTTAAGAAAAGATAATGTTACACAACAAATGCATAAGTCCATGGGTCTTCCATTCAACATTTTGGATCAAGTGAAGAAGATGAATGTAAATATTACAATGTGGAATGCTTTGGATATTCCATCACAACATGGCCTCTTGTATGAAGCTCTTGCGCATATCTCTAAAGTTGATCCAATTATTCAAAAATCCTCAAGTTGTTGTCAAACTATGCTAAGCAGAGGAGAAACACGTAAGCAAAGTTTTGAAAACCCCACCTGTAGACACCTATTTTTGGTATAGCATGCCTGCGTCATCTCACATTCATCCAATTTCCATCCTCGCTTTTCTTTTTTCTTAAATTAAATGAAATCCTATCTATTTGCTCACATTACTTGATTAATTATCAAATGGGCTCCATGTAGACCCATTTGATGATTCAACTTTTGGCATATCCCCATACTTCACAAATTATTTAATTCATGGGTATTAATACACCCATCTGACACTTTTTTTTAAATGGAATCTTTATCTCACCCACCATGTCCTCCATTCCATCTAATAATTCAAGCCATGGTCCCCACGTGATCACATCATATCCCTAACTCAAGTTACTTTACTCAACCCCGGTTACTTGTTAACCTCAAATCTAACCCCACATCTAAATTATAAATATGGGTTTTTCCCCATATTTCAAGGACCGAAGACTTGGAGATACCTAGGCCTAAAAAAGAGAAGAAAGATCTTAATTAAGTTCTGTTAGTTTAAGGAAGAAGCCTTGGCCATGGTTCATTATCTTGCCATCTTAACGCCCAGTTCATCTCCATAACATAGCACAAGCTAAGTTCCCTCGTCATTTTAGTTGCTTTTTGTTTTATATTCCATTACTACTGTTCATGATCTGTTATTATCTTGTCTGACACGGGGGTTGACATCCTCCAAGGGAGTTAAAATCCTCTTGGAACCGACACTGTCTGGGCAACCCCCGCATATTGTGATCTAATCTTATCTATTTCAGTTTTATAGATCCAGCTTCTTTATATTATACATCTATCTTATTTGCGCCTGTATTAGCCATTGTCATCTCCAAAGTACTAAGCCCTTGTATAGTCGATGTTGTTTCGTGTTTCTTGATTACTCATACACTCATCTAGACAGGAAGCTGGAAACGCAATTCAACACCACCCTTTTATATGTCCTTGATAGTAGGAAGGCACATTGTCCACAATTGTATGATTGATTCAGGGGCCAATACTTTTGTAATGCATAAGAAAATTGTCAATATCCTATGTCTTAAGTATAACCCTGTCTCTAAAGGAGTCTTATAACTTGATAGGTCAATTGTTAATATACCAGAAGTCATGAAATATTTTTATTGACCCAACATGATTGTGCAAGTCTAAATATAACTCAAGATGTATTTTTTATTGACCTGCCTCCTTTGTTTTCCATTTGCCTATCAAGAGATTTCACTACCAGAGTGTGTGGCTACTTGTCTTCAGATTGGTTTCTTATGCTCCTAAGAACTAGGTATGGTACAAAACTTACCATATAAGTTGAGCCTATATTTTCCTATCATATTGAGTCATATGACCCCACTCCTCTCTAATCAAGTTGTTTAATCCAAGAAGACTAGGAGCAAAAGAGTCGGTATCAAAGGAGCAACTTATTCCTCCTTCCCATACCCGATATTTTATTAAATGAATGGGCTAAGCAACACTATGAATTTGATCCATATGATACAACTATGGAGACTAGACTTGGAACCTATTGCATTCTAGAAGAAGAAACCATTCTTCATACCCCACTCAAGCAAGAAAGGGATGATGCTCCTGGACTATGGAAGATGTACTTTTATAGTTCTAGAAGTAGAAACGACACAGGTGCAAGTGTTGTTCTAATATGTCCTAAGGATCAAAAAGTCTTCTTTGTACATAGGTTGTAATTCATATGCTCCAACAACGTAGCAGAATATGAAGTATTGGTGTATGGTCTTCTTATTGTTGAGAAGAGATAGATTAAGGCATTGCAAATCTTTAGAAATATTGAATTGGATATCTAATAGGTCACTAACAAATGCACAACAAATAATAAGCTTCTCAAAAATTATAACCACAAAGTGTGGGACCTCTTGGAGAGTTTTGATGGTGTTAATTTGCAGGTGGTGCTAAGGAAATTTAACAAAGAAATAGATCAAATGGAAACCCTTGGTTCACAATTCTTAGCAGCTAAGGATCATGTCCAAGGCAATGTACAACACATCAAGGTTGTGATCAGGCCATCCATTCCAGACAATGAAACCAGCTAATATGTATTCGATAATGATGTGCATATTGTGTAATTCATCCATAATGAAGTTGAGTTTTCCTCAAAAATGCAATCTGATTTGCATGATAGATATGGTGATCAAGTGACCTAATTAAACACAAACAAATTTCCTAGAGGGTTAGCCACCGTGGAGCATATCTTCAGTCTCGATGATGAATTAAAAAGTAAAGAAAAGAGCATGACTGCAAAGCAAGAAGACTATCAGCTAGTCACTATTTGTGCGTGGCAAGATGTTGTTGCTTAAAAAGGTATTTGTAGAAGATGTGAAACAATCATTTATTTCGTTATGTTAGAAGTATAGTGACATATATTTATGGGATCATGAGGACCTAAAGGAATTTTATCCAAGTGTTGCTCAACACTCCATCATTCTTGATCTTGATGTCAAGCCCGTCAGGTAAAATCAAAGGCTTGTCAATCCCAGGATAGATCCCCTCATGAGGAAGGAGTTATTCAAGCTAATTGAGGCATACATAATATTTCCCATCTAGTACTCTACTTGGGTAACAAATCTTGTTTCAATGTGAAATAAAAAATGTGAAATCAGACTTTGTGTTGATTTCAGAGATTTGTACAAGGCATAATTAAAGGATCGTTGTCCTATTCCTTTTATGGAGCATATTGTGTAGATTGTGGCATACATGCAAAGGTTATCCATGCTTGATGGATACTCGGTGTCAATCATACCATGGTCAAGGAAGAGGATCAATTCAAGTATGCATATACAACCAAATGGGGAACATATGCATATCAAAAAATGCCTTTTGGTTTGTCAGATGCAAGTGTCACATTTCAAAGAGCAGTGGATATTACCTTTAAGGGGTATATTAATGAGTTTATCATATTTTGCTTAGATGACATAATTGTCTTCTCAAAGCAAAGCGTGGATCACATCAGTCATCTTGAAAAAGTCTTTGAGAGATGTAGGCAATTTGGAGTGTCTCTCAATCCCAAGAAGTGTAACTTATTTGTTGTATAAGGCAAGCTTTCAGGGCATATTGTTTCAAAGGATGGTATTGCCATTAATCAAATAAGAATATAAGCCATCATCTCCCTCTCTTTGCCAACCCCGCGAGAAGGCCTACAATCATTCCTTGGAAAATCCAACTTTATTAGAAGGTTCATTCCTAACTTTGCAAGTATGGTTAGGCCTATCGCTCTCATGCTCAAGAAAGATTCAGTATTTAGATGGACAACAAGAGGAAAGGAAAGCTTCACCAATATCAAACAATAAATTTCACACACCCCAAAACTTATCAATCTTGATTATTCTAAGGATTTCATCCTTTACGCATATGGAGTATATATTAGTGTTGTTGTTTTGACACAACAAAATGACCAAGGACTGGAGAAGCCAGTGGATTTCTTCAGTCAAACACTGAAGGATTATGAATTGAAATACAGTCACAAAAATCAGGTTTTCACCATCATGTGCATGTTGAATAAGTTCAAAAGTATGCACGCCACAAATCATCTCAAAATTCTAGTTTCACACTCTGGTGTGAGAGACTTCGTTATGGGAGGATAAATTAGTGAGAAAAGAGCTAGAAGGGCGACCAAAATCATGGAGTATGATGTGACTATCAAAGCCACAAAGTTGGTAAGAGGAAGAGTGCTTTGTGAATAGCTTATTGTGGATGCACAAAGTAATTGAGAAACCTCTTTTTTCATGGATGAAGAGCTCCTGCATGCTGAAGTTGAGAAAAATGAAAATCCTAGCGTACACAGCTGGATTGATGTCGTGACAACATTCCTTTCCTCTACACATAGCTCACAAAATGTTCCTCTTGAAAACATTGAAACATCTAATAGTGAGAAATTATATGATGAGGACACTAACGTTGACCAAGAGCAATTAAACAAAGCTCACCAATTTTCATCAAGCTTTGTGTGACAATCCCACCCATATTACACATATTCTCCATGTTTTGATCGCTACTAAAAACTCTCGAGATGTTGCTTCAGCACCCCTTATCGGTTCTTCATTGGTTGTCACAACCTCCACTCAACCCCTTCATATTCCTACTTCCATTCTCACTACTACCACTCCCATCATTCCACCTAATGTCTCTATTGCACATCTTGGCTCTTCTTCAAACAATCCTGATTTAACTTCTTTATATTAGGATTTGTAGACTCAAATTTTTCAACTTCAAATAGCTACTTCTCATGCATCTCCATTACTCAATTCCACTTTGCTCCTTCACACTCATTTTGTATCAACCATTTCAGCCTATCCACTTCCTCCAAATTTTGTCACCCTTAAGTTTCCCACCTTCAAAGGCCATGGTGACCCCCAAGAGCATCTATGAGCATTTCATGTTGTGTGTCTAGATTATGCGGATGATCATCCTTTGTTAGCAAATCTCTTTCCTATAAGCCTCAAAGATTTGGTAACATCAAATGCATTGTTTCTACTATCTACCTGTCCATTTGGTAACATCATTTACGCATTTAGTCGATGCTTTTCTTTCACATTTTTAATCAATGTAGGTTCTAAGATATCCTATGTTGAACTTGCACAAATTAAACAAGGATCTAATGAACATCTAGTAAATTATGTTTTACGATATAAGAACAACTTAGCTAAGATGGCTAATGTACTCATGGACTCTGAATTGCAAGATCTATTTGTCCAAAGTCTTTTACCACCTTTACAATAGAGTGTCATCTTTGAGACCTCTCCATCATTTGATCAGCTATGTCATGACTCTTAAGCTATGTGAAAGCAAACTACTCTCTATGTGAAAGCTTAAATATCATGAGCAGGCTTCATCTTCTACACAGTTTCAAAGCAAATCAACTTTCAAGCCATCTACTAAGCCTAACTGAAGCAAAAGCTACATTTAATGTTGTCCATACTCCTAAAAATTTTCAATGACAACCTCCAAAGTGTACATTCATGAAATTGCCTTGTGCTTTGCATACATTCTATTGCCATAACTTGTTGAGAGAAATATTATTACGCTTCCTCCTCCACTTAATCTAGAACCATCTCGACCTAAAGGACATAATTATAATGAAAATTTTAGATGTGATTATCATCAATGCATTGGGAATTTTATGGATTGATGTTTCAAACTTCAACATCTTATTCAAGATCTCATCGACAATAATGCAATCAAGCTTTCTAATCCTTAGGCATGCACACTTGGTCAATGACAACAAAAAGATCAAAAATTTCAATGATCCATTTCCTAAGCATGACAAACAAGTGCAACTGATTTTTCAACTAATCATATATATTGTGCAACGCCTCCTTCTTCATCGGGTGTCATTGACTTTTAGTTGTGCATACTGAGCCATCTCTACCATTCATCACATTCTTTTTATCATAATTTTCATGCTACATTTTCTTCTGATACATTACATATAAATTCTTCTATCAGATCTTATGCTATGAACAACACTATGATCAACTCATCATCCCGTCTTTGCGTGTGTTCTATTGCACTTCTAGTTGTTATCAATTATCCACTCTCACAAATTTCATACCTAATTTCAAAATTATATGGTTATGTCAAGCTTCCAATCACATTTGGACCTCTCAATAGGCTTGTGCCATTCATTGTGGCACCTTTAATCAAAGGCTATGACATGCTTTTAGGTATTCCTTGGCTCCGTGCTGCTCAGGATATTTTTTCCATGACTCCTTTGTGTCTTAAGTTCATTCACAATAAACAAGTTGTATCTATCCAAGGTGTTCCATCATCCACTCAATTGCCTCACCCTCTTCTCAAGGTTGATATTGTACTCGCTAGAGCATCTAGGTCCACTGGACCTCTCAAATCTAAGGCATCTTCTTCACCTAGTTCACCCATTCACACACAAACTAGTCAGCCTCATCGATCCACTAGTCCATCTCATCAGCCGAGGTCTACCACTCAGACGACTCCTTAACATAGGTGTTCATTGCCTTCTAGATATTATGCACATAGGTCTCACTCACTTATACATCATCTGTCTCATATATCATCAATCACAAATCATGGTCACACGCTTTTATCTCCATACGCATCAGGTGGAGGACCCTTGCCCTTCACTTGTATTGGGTAGCTCATACATCATCATACGCTTGTGGGGCATCATACTTACTCTCCCCCCTTCTAGCATTATCAGGTGTCTCACATTTATCCTATTACACTTTGTGCTTCACATCTAGTCTTCCTCATACATCATACACACATTGATACACACAAATTGTATCGTCATTTACCAATGACACACTCTTGTGCCAAGGTTCACACTTAACTGTTGAGAGCATACTACATCCCGACACCTCATACACTACACATTTCACACTTTATGCATTCACGACACATGTTTGTAGCATCACATTCTCATACAACACACTACCCTATGACGCACTCTAGTTCCACAGTTCATATTAGACTGTTGAGGATCTAAATATGAAATAAACCTCACCTCACTCACACTTTCCACGCTCTACGCATTATAATCTATCTTTCTGCCACATAATTCAAACCATTTCCTGATGATGCACTGTTGTTCTATGATTCATTCTTGAATGTCGAGGTGTCTCTTATAAATGAACCTCCTCTCATACTCATTCACATTCGCTCGGGGGGCACGCTGCTCCTGTCACATTCATATTGCATTTCATTCCATCTCACACATTCACAACATACTGCATATCTTGGTTGCTTATACTCTTGCTTACTGCTTGTACTAGTTACATGTACACATTGTTTCAAATACTAGACAAATACTTAGCATGTCATTATATTTTCTATATACACATGTGCATTCACTTGTTCTCTAGTGTGGAACCAGACTTTCTACAGATCCTTACACATTGCACGAATGTTTGGCACTGTATCTCTTACTAGTCCTATCGAGGCTCCTGGGGGCATCTACTTTCATACACATCACAAGTGTTATTGTTTCATTCTTTACTACTTCCTATTCTTACTAGCATGTTACTGTATCAATATATACACGTCTTGACATACTTTTTTATCTTCCTAGCATGCTAACGAGTGTTTCATTTGTAACATTTACTTTGCAGGAGCTATTTGCCACCATGGTTGTTTGACACTTTGGTTGCTCTTATCTTTTATTGTATGTCATTGTTTGCGAGCTATGTCCTATGACTTGCTTGTTCATTACTTATATGCTTTTAGCCGCTTCGGCCCTGATTGTCTTGTGACATTGAGAATGATGACCTATGTTTAAAACCCACTTTTTATGGTCTACATTGTATTCTTACTCACTGGCTTGCACACTGTCTTCTATATGTGTATTTGTCTTGATTGCACTAACACATGTTTATAGCCATAATGTTTACATATGCCTTAGTTTTTACCATGCACATTCCCCCCCCTACAGGGCATCAATTTCAGATCAATGTTTAGTCCTCTCCTTTGGGATACATCCTCCTAGTGAATGTCGTATGCACCTCAAACAAGGGGGCACACATTGGGTGAATTTAACACAGTTACATTACATGAACAACCCAGATTTTGACTTGGGTCCTTAGTTTAACACAGATGCCAATGCCTAGATATAGACACGAGTGCTTGAGCACTCTTTAAATTTCCTAGGCGCATATGACTAGGTGGCAGTTATAGTTATTTTATCAGATTGGCATAATTTTCAGTAGTTTACAGAGCAATTTACACACTATAGGCATAATACCTTTTCCTTTTTCTATTTTATTGGATAAATCGGATCGAACATGAACAAAGCAAGATCACACCATTTGCAGTGGTGTATAAATATCAGGAAGTAGTCAGGGATCGAGAATAACACTAGACCTTTCTCCCCAACACTCTTTTGTCATGGCATGAGATCACCCAAAAAACTTGCACTTGGCGTAAAGATCACCCAAAAAAATATTCTTGGCATGAGATCACCAAAAAAATCATTCTTCTACAACATTTTAGGACATTTTCTATCATTTTTCACTCATCACGAATCAGGTGCACACATTCCTTTTACTACTTTTTCACATTTTTACATACTTCATACATACTTGGATCAAATTTTCCATAGACACACGACTTTGAGTACTCTTTCGATCTTATCTTGCAGGTCTATCCTTAATACACAACAAGAAGTAGCCATTCTTTAAGTGACAATGACAACATGTATAAACACGACACAACACATACACTTCACTCCTAAGGTCACTTCCTCTTCCTTAGATTCCACGCTTCAAGAAAATTTTTTATCACTGCCACACTTTTTCCTTGTTTCCTCGACATGCTTTCACCATTGATTTACATAGCTATCAAGCTAGACATCTCTTATCTACTTTATGTTGTATCATGTATATCACTCAAGCTAACATAACAGTGGGGGTAAATGTGTGCACTAAATGGACGCACTTTGGGTATTTATCTGGAGCATCCTGATCACATCACTACTATTTGTATGATTCCTAAGCAAGAAAAGTACTAATTGATAGGACTGTCTTTGGCCATGTCAAGCTTGCTTTTTATTGCCTATACTGATCTTACACTCTTGCTAAGAAGCTAGGGAAGTCATTTCATACTTGCAACATTTCTCATTTATGGACACTAACGCTCAACAAGGACTCCAGTGTCAGGCACCCTTTCCTCTTTGGGTGCCCTTAAACCTCTTTGTAATTTGTTCACATATTTTGGATCCTTTTTAGTCGTTTGGGCACCACATCTCAATCTTAAAAAAAGATGCATTAGACCTTTTCAGGGTTAATTACAAAATTCAAGCAAGGGAATCATATAAATATAAAGTTATGTGATAATAATAAAGGATAAAACACTAAACATTAGCTATCACCACCTAGGGTTACATTGTCAAAGGCCATGCCCTAAGAGTGGCACTCAAACATCCATATAGCATCCACAAGTACCAAGGGTAAAGGGACTGATACTAGATGCATAAACGCATAGGAGGGATAGTTCATGCTTTCATGCACACATGGCCGTTTACATTTCTTACATCTAGCTACTTGCTCTTAGAATTCTCAAGTACGATGATTGCAATGCTTGGTGCAAGAGCCACCTAGCACACAATTTTGTACACATACACATTAACTACATTATTCCCTTTCTTAGATGTAGTGTAATGCTCGGTCATAAGATCACTCATTCGACACTTGAGGACAGTTTGACCCCTCATTTGCATTTTTTTTTAGGACTTGATGCGTTTTGGGGTTTACAAATGCATGTCATTTCCTTCATTAGGGGATACAAGTGACATCTGGCAACTTAGTGGGACATGTCTAGCGACAAGAAACAAAGGCCAATGAACAACTCGCGACCTAGCGAAACTGGTTAAGACAAAGCTCCTGAACAGTCACGGGCGCCCAGAAAAGGTATACAATGCCCAGGTGCACCTGACCCTCCATAGGCACCCCCGTTTAGCATATTTTTTTGGGCTTCGTTGAATCATATGACAGTATGTGATTACTTCGTCTTTTCACCCAAAGTCAGTTCTTTGCTACACCTTCACAGATTCATTTTCTCAACTCCAGTCACTTTTATCTCTGTCATCCTCAGCACTTACGGTCCATCAAATTTTACATGGTTTATTTGGTACACATCTCTTATTACTTTATGTTCATTACAGTATTCACTTAACAACATAAAGTGGAGTTAGAATGTAGACATTTATAAATCACTACACTTGTTTAATCATGTATATTTCTAGGTCCTAATCACATACTACTATTCATATGATTCCTAAGCGAGAAAACTAGTAATTGACATCTATCTTTGGCCTCTTTTTCTGTCTTTCTGGTTTCCTCTTTGGTCTTGCACACCCCATAATCCTAGTCTAATCTTCATTTCTTTATCTTTGTTGGCTTCAGACACCAGCACCCAGCTAAGATGCCAGTGCCCAGGCGCCCTCATCCCCTATGGGTGCCCTTGACCTCTTTGTATCTTACTTGCCTCTTTTGGGCCTCTTTTATCTTTTGGACATCTTGTTTTCTTATGGGTCATCCTTTTAGTTTTCAATTATGAAATTCAAACAAGGGAATCATATAAATACAAAGCTATGTGACCATAATAAAGGACCAAGCTCTAAACATCTACTATCACCACCTAAGGTTACATCCAAAGGCATTCTAAGAGCATCAAAGTATCCATCTGACACTCACTCAAGGGACAAAGGATTACATTTTCTGTATGCACACATAGGAGGGGAAGTTCATTTTGACATCCACACATCTATCTACATTGCTACATCTACATATTGCTCACTATCAAGTGCATCTTGCACAAGAGCTTCCTAGGGCATCATTCTTGCACACACACACAAGAACTACACACAGAATTTGAGATGTAGTGTAACGCTTGGTCATAAGTTCACTATGTTGGGTGACCGTTGGGGTTAGTCTGACTCCCCATTTGCATATTTTTCTTTTAGGTTCTAATGTGTTTTGGGGTTTTGTAGGAGATCATTTGTTTTGCAGGTTACATGCGAACTCTGCGATCATCCAACAATATACAGGTGACAAACAACGAAGGTTAGCGGCATTGATCGCACACTAATAAAAACCAGTTTATGAGGTTTTTCACATTCACGGGTGCCTAAAAGTAGTCTCTAGCACCCAGACACCCTTGACCTGTCTAGGCACTCTGATCCAACTTATTCCAGTAGTTACATAATTTTTTGGGTGCGTTTGCGACAGTCTAATCCTCCTGTGTATCCGTTTCCAGTGAAGAACTCTTCGACATCTGTTGCGAAATCAACTAAGTATTTTATTCCCTCTCTTACACCTAGGGTTTTATTTTTATCTACCTTATTTCTTGTCTCAAATTTGTGCTACAATGTTTATTTATCATATTTGACTCTGAAATATCTAGGGTTCAACCTAATTCATTTTTTTTAAAATTAGTGGTTTTAATCTATTTGTTTACCTTTTTTTGACCTAGTTTATCAACCAAATTGTAGAAAATGTAAAGTATGCTTCAATTGTAGACCATCAAAGACTACATATGAAATGGGCACTTCCAACTCACTTTTATATGCTGCCTTTATTGCTTACCCATGAGTACTAGACTAATTACAACTGATTCTTCTTGAACTTTAAACAAAGTAGAAGTTGTATTGTATCTTAATAGAATTATAGGCTACACAACTTCCTATAGCCCAAAACATGCAAATCTATTCACCAATCTCCCCTTGAAAAAAATATAGGGAGGTTCAAGTCATGCAATACCCCTGCAAAAATTGATTGATATAACTATGTTATGTTGAAGGAACAAAAACATGGAGATAGAATTGCCATTGCTATATGTTCCATATATGAACTTAACGCTATCTTACCAGAAATGGAGCCATCTTTTTCGATTTAGACCCAACATATGTCTCAGGTCTTGTGTTGCAAAGATCAGATCCAAGCTTTATGGAAGAACCATTATTTGGTCGTACACTTTCTTATGGGTATGTGACATTTGATCATTATCAACAAAGAAAGTAATTTTTTGGGATGTTCATTGGCATCAATTACAATAGATCTCATATTCTACATGGAAAACATGGGAATTGGGAATATTAAGAGGTGAGCTATTAGAACATGTAGGAATATATATCATATGACAATTAACATTTGTAGCAAAATCAATTCATGTGTAATATAATCATTGGGTTGAAATATGCAATTGTTCAAATTTATAACATGTTTTCCTAGTATATGCAGTTATTCCTATAATTTAAGTGTATGCCTAAAAGTTTGTTAGCGAAACAAAATTTGAGGATAAATAATAATCGACGACAAACCAATGAATATTCAACATAAATAATAAAGTAAAAAAACATACAAAAACCATATCATATGCACGTAACAAAAAAAAGGAATTGAGGAAAACAAGGAAAGCTTGTTGCACGCTAGAAAGATTCAATCTCACTCCACGTTAGGAAGATTCAAAGCCTCATAATTAATGAAGATAAAATATTAACCGGAGAATAATCTATTCAAATCATGCTTATTTAAGTAGGCACAAGGTGTTTAAATAGATGCCTGAAAATAAGGTGACATAGATTTGGCAGAAAGAAAGCAACTTAGACATTGATTGCAAATAGCTGCAAATCCATGACAAGCCAATGCATGAAGAGAATGAATGAACAATTTTAATAATGTCTACAAGAGTAAGTAGTCCATAGGATCCAAAGGTGCAATTGAAAGAAATATATGCTGTTTTGACATGTCTTTCCTCCTCAAACAAGGATATTAAGTTGTTAACTTTCAAACTATCCTCATACTTGAAACAAATGTCATTATATGTTGCGCATTCCACGATGTAATGCCATTCTATTTCCACGACCCCTTTGTTGCAAAACATGCATGTTCTTTTTCCTACTCTTATTTAGGAAATGTTGATCTGTTTAGTTCACACTTAAGATGGTGCGAACTAGTCCTTAACTGGGCCATCACCATTTTTACCTCCCCATTTTTGCCTCCCATTTCACTCCTACCCCTAAATAAGCATTTGAGAGGGAAGTAAATGCAAAATGTGATAGAGAATAGCTTCCACACCCCAATCAACGTTGTCTTGTTGTCAAAAATCTTATTTGATTTATTTATCTATACGTGCATGAATTAATGTATTCAAAACAATAATATTCGCGAATTATTTTATAAAAGATGCATCAATATTTGTTTTAAAAAAACCATTTTGTTTTGAAGTTGTTTGGTAATGGTGGAAAACTTTTTCTAAAGTTGTTTAGTAATGGTCAAAATTTGAAAATCATGAATTAATGTATTCAAAACAATAATATTCGCGAATTATTTTATAAAAGATGCATCGATATTTGTTTTAAAAAACCATTTTGTTTTGAAGTTGTTTGGTAATGGTGGAAAACTTTTTCTAAAGTTGTTTAATAATGGTCAGA
Organism: Taxus chinensis; assembly: GCA_019776745.2. Taxonomy (NCBI): domain Eukaryota; kingdom Viridiplantae; phylum Streptophyta; class Pinopsida; order Cupressales; family Taxaceae; genus Taxus; species Taxus chinensis. Next base: position 685,840,680 of record CM034154.1, on the reverse strand, counting down.
ATTTGAAAATCATGAATTAATGTATTCAAAACAATAATATTCGCGAATTATTAGTTCCTGCCTATGGCAGGAATACTATACATTTCAGTTCAATGAAATAATTTTGGTCAATGGACCAATCACAAATGATAATTTTTTGCCTATCATTGAAACTTATAATGTTTTTATTCAATTTAAGCAATTTGACAATTTAACAATTTAATAAAAAACTATTTAACTAGTTTTTCATTGGTTAGTTAGGGATGATTTGACAAATTTTCCCCCTTATTAAGGTACAGTCTTTTACCAATTTTTAAAACCAAAATTTCAAAAAATGCCATCTGTAACTGACATTAATTTCATTAACTTAATGCGGGTCACTTTCTCTGCTAAATCGACAGAAAATTAATTATTTCAGTTGTCAAATTTGAATGCAATTTTGTTCGTATGCTTCTGCACAGCTTCGCTTTCTGTTGTTTTGTAGGTAAGTTTTCCAAGCATTTTCTACTTCGTGAGATTTTTTTCAAGGTTAGTAAATGAATGATCAGGGCGATATCCAGAGAGCTAGATATATTGGGCTATCAGCAATGTGATTCGAACCTGTAACCTACAGTTGCGATTTTATTTTCCATTTGTGTTAGGAAGTCATTTTTTTCTAGTAAATTTGATCAAAGCTGTTCCGGGTTCATGCAACAGGATGTTCCCCCAGCTTCAGGGGACATGGAAATGGAGGATCCTATTCATGTGGCAGAGGATCAAGTTGTTCGCAACACAGAACAGGATGTTATAAGCGTGACTAATGACCAATCGTAACAGTGAAGAAAATCAGATTATCGTGACGTACACATCAGTGCTTGGAAAAATCCATTCACAAGTCGAGAAAAAACTAGATTTTTTTTATTGACTGAGGCGTAAGTCTTCTCCCTGTGTTTGTATAAGTACAGGGCAAATAACAGTAAATAATAGAGCAGTTGCAGTGCAAATAATATAGCAGCAATTAATGGGTCGTGCCAGATCTTCATCTGCTTCATCAGGTGGCCCTATTTGACAGTTTCATATTATTTTAAGAAACCCCAACGCTTAGCTTCTCTATGCATTCTCCTCTTCTGCGTGACCTTCGTTGTATGGGACCGTTTCACCATTACAAAAGAACACGAGGTAAGCGGGCTTGTCCCTGCTGTCTCAATTTTTTGTATCTGCATCTTAATGGAAATTTCTTAAGAAAAATCCAGTCTTTTCGTGTTTCAGTGCATGATTGTTCTTAAAAAATGGGGTTTATGCTAGGACGGTATGCAAGTATCATGTAAAAACTTTCCAGGAGCAACTGCAAACCTAAATACATAAATATATATAAATTAATCTCAGCTGGAAGAAAACAGAGAACATAGATCCATAGAGAACTAACCAGAGTAAAAGATCAGAGGTAATCAACAATAATGATTTACGAAATAACTTCTGTCTGGATACAAATAGCAGACCAGTAGAAGATAAAAGGACATCACAATATTGATTCACAAAGTAATTTTTCCCCCTGATACAGTAACAACCCAGTAGAAGATTAGAAGAAAACAAAAATAATAATGGACATATAAACTTCTCCCCGGATACAGAAAGTGGACCAGAAGATTAAAGGAAATGAACAATAGTGATTAACAAAGTAACTTTTCCATGGATGCATATTGGGGAATCCTGTTCCTGTGGCAGAGGATCAAGCTATCCGTGGCAACGCAACACACTCGCACCTTGCTTCTTCGCATGCCACTGGTTATGGCAGCCCTGAGCAGGACCAGGACCTCTGCTCTCAGGGTTTGCTCGTCAGCACTTCGTTGCCACGGTGCTCGCCTTGGAAACAAGAACTACTTCTACTTTGTTTTTCTTGTAAAACTTTGGCTGAAGCAAGAGCACTATTCAAGTTTCAAGGGAGCCCATCACCCTTAAGGGTTCCATATTTGTCCCACTTACTTTCCTCTCTGTTAAAATCAAGAGGACCTGTAAAATTTCCTGAACAAATTCCTGAAGAGCAGCTTGTTTTTACAGAGCGCCCGCATTTGAGTTCAGACATACTAAACTTACCTCTGCCCCCATCGTTTGACAGTGATAATGCTACTCATAGGTATCGCGACGAACCTCATTTTCCCCATTCCTATAAGCCTACCGATGAACCTGGCAATAATCCTACTGATAGGCCTCGCTATCTAACAAATGAATGGCTGGTGGAACCCCAACCAAATGTTGTGGAATTTAATGGTTGGGACCATGACACTGGATATGAGGGTGTGGCAGCCAAAAGCATTTTGGTGTTTGGCAGCCAAATTCCTGTTTCAGTTTCAGGTCGAGCGATTAAGGACAAAAAGGATTCCAGCATAAAACTGAAATGTGCCACATCTGTGAAGCTTGGAGAAGGCAACTCCACCTTCGGTGGACTGGGTATTCAGAATGTTGGCAAGGATCTCTCCTACACATTGCGAAGTGGAACCAGGTTTAGTAATTTTGAAAACAATACAACAGGATTTCCGCACTTGTTAGCATAAAAATATCCAAAATACAAAAATATGGCGAATATAATAACAATATGCATCTTCATCAAACATGATTAATTGTTGAACATTATTGGAGTAAGCTTTTTAGCAGCAAATTCAAAGTAAAATTAAGACTCCAAGCTTTGCAAGAAATTAAACTTGAATCTGTTGTTTGTGTGGGCCTAATATTGGTGACTATTTGCATATGTATATAATATTCCATTGCCATGATTAAATCTTCTCGACCCTTTTTAATATATCAACCTTTTCAGATATGGCACAATGAATATTAGCATATTTGAAGGCATAGCTATCTCACTAAATAAAATTCTCGTCCAAAGTATCTAAAGAACATATGCACTCTAAACTAGATCAAACTAGTGCGTGCGGGTGTATGAGCCTTGAATTTGTATTAGCAAAATACATAAAACAGGCAAACATTCTTATACATGCACCAATTTAATTATGTAAATGAGCACAACCAAATTTATAAACCAAAAAACAATTGTACAAAACAAATATTAATTATGCCATAACAACACAAGAAGGAATATGCTAGCCTTACATTTCAAAAATATGTGCCAAGACAATGACCTAACAAATATCCAACTCTTGATGTTCAACTTGGGTACAAAGTTGAATAAGAACTACTTGTAACTTGCAATCTACAACCATATATATGTATATATATGCAAAAATAAACTATGAACAAGCTATGTAAAGACTTAAGCCAACCGAGGCATTAAAATACACTTGCGACTCCAAATAGTAAGTCACTATTTCAATTATCGAAAAAAACAAGTTCAAGGATGGATTTGATCTCTATTGTCTTGGTATATTTATTGATTTAGGGCACACAAGCACTGACATTGATTGAATTGGATATTAACTAGAAATTTCAAAACAACTTTGTTTGGCTTTGGCTTTGTAGGTGTAAAATTATATGCTTTGTTTACCAATTACAAGTTGCTTCAATGTTTCTTGTTTCCATTTAATATTTGAATATTTCAGATGTTTTGGACTCTATAAAGATTTCTTCCGTATTCTAGACAAACTAGATTCTAACATATTACAATCTACTCATCTTTACATCCTCAATTTTTGCCATCTACAATTACAATTAAAAGGCAGGAACTGGCCGCTTTGCGGCTCTTGTTTTCTAAAAGATGCATCAATATTTGTTTTAAAAAACCATTTTGTTTTGAAGTTGTTTGGTAATGGTGGAAAACTTTTTCTAAAGTTGTTTGGTAATGGTGGAAAACTTTTTCTAAAGTTGTTTGGTAATGGTCGGAATTTGAAAATATAGGTAGGCAATTTCGGGTTTGACAAATTTTAAGGGATGATTTTAGAAGGAACGTCCATTCAAAAAGGCTATTGGGTAATAAACTTCTCTACAATTTAAAAATATAATCTGAATCGAATCGGTCTTTGTCATTTTAAACATTCAGCTTGTGTTTGAATCCTATAAATATGCAAATAACCTTCGTACAATTTTGAAACATGATCCGAATGACGCGCTTCGAATGCGCGTTATAAAACAGAGCATAAACAGTCTCTTTTTCGTTTGGGGTTTTAGATTTTTTTCGAAATCTGTGCAGAGGGTGGACACAGCAAATTTCATTTCATGCTCAGACCCGCGCCCATGGTTCTGAAAACAACATGCTCTTCAATCATGAAGAGAAAAAGAGATCCAAGCAATGCAGATCCTGTACAAGAAACCGCGTTAAATTTGGAAGAACCCGTGGCCGTACTGTGGGACATGGAAAATTGTTGCATCCCCTAATGGAGTCTCTCCCGAAGAAGTTGCACGAAACATCAGAAAATCGCTGCACACGCGTGGAGTAACAGGCCCGATCACAACGTTTTCAGCCTACGGAGACTTCAGCAACATGCCAAGATCTCTCAGGGAGGGTTGCCAAAGAAGCGGCGTCAATTTAATCGATGTTCCAAATGGCAGAAAAGATGCCGCCGACAAGGCCATCTTGGGCTGACATGTTTTTATTTGCACTGGACAATTCTCCTCCTTCCACGATACTCTTGATTTCTAGTGACGTGGATTTTGCCTCTGCTTTGAATAAACTAGGGCAACGAGGTTATGCTATTTTAGTTTCTCTTCTTAATTTTAAGCACCACGTCCTCTACGCTTTGGAACGCCGCTAAATTTGTGTGGGAGTGGCCCCAAAATGGCTCGCAATCAGTGTTCTGGAGAGAGTCCTGATCAAATTTTGCGCAGGAAAAAGTTCAAGGTTGCGGCAGCGGAGGCGTCTGTTAATGGTATGTTTGCCTTATTCTCAGATCGAAAGGTCTTTTAATTTTTCTTTTTGTTGTAGATAGCAAAAAATTCAGGTTGCGGCAGCAGAGTTCTCGGCGAATGGTATGTTTTCCCTCTTCTCAGATGGAAACCCTGTTTATTTTTCATTTTGTTGTAGGCAGGATCTTCATTTTTTTAGAGGGATCGGTTATAGAGAACACTTTTATAGGGGAGACAAGCCAGATGGTTTTCTTCCACCTCAGCGGTTCTGATTTCTCCTATTGACCTCTTCTCAGATCGAAATGATGTGTATTTTTCATTTTGTTGTAGTTAGGGTTTTCCTTTTTTTTAAAGAGATCGGTTATAGAGAACATTTTTATAGCTCTAAACACAGTTTTGATTTATTTTTTAAATCTTTCATATTTCACCTCATCCTCGTGGTGTGGCTGGGGAGACAAGTGAGATGATTCTCTCCCACCTCCAGCGAGTTTGATTGCTCCTGTTGTACAGCTTAGGGTTTTTATAGTCTTTTTTTGGTTGAAAACTTTTATGTGGATGTTTATATTAAGCGACTTTTAAGACCTAATTTCTAATTATGCTTAATTAGAATAATGGTTTTTGAAGGCCTTTTATGATCTCCTATCCCAGTCCTGCAAACCGATGTGAAATATTCCCTCAGGCTGTGGTTCCATTCCACTTATTTTTTTTGTGTAATTAGCAATGTATTATATATATGATTAATAAAAGATGTGACTCAATTAAACAAAATCACCTCAAAATGTCAGGGCCTATGTTCTGCCAAGTGCCCTTCTGCTTGGGGGGGGGGGATGTAGGGGGGGGAGGCTGGAACACAGAAAGTATACACATAGAATTATTTCCAAAATCCAAGAAATGATATTACAACAGGAAGATATAATGTTTTGCTCTCCCCCAAGTGGCAGAGGTGTGTCCCATGGACTATAGCACTGGATGCAGTTTAATCCAGAAAAGATTTGTGATTAACTTGAATTATTACAAAATTCAGACTTCCCACAGTCTATTGATGTTGAGAGATTTTTTTTGGGTAAATAATGAGTACAAGATAATAACAAAATTGTTCTTTGGGGCCTTTCTTGGTGATCCTGATGTTGAGTACCGAAGTTAGACAGGAAATGCAAATTTTCTTGTTATTATGTATTTGTCATGTCACTAAATTAGAATAAGGTGATGGATTTTGAGTCTGTCTTTCATGTCATAAAAAGTATCGTGTTACAATGGCAGTTGGAAGTCAGACTGGATGTCTTCAGGATGCAGTATCCCCATTTCCAATGTGAATTCTTCATTAGGTGGCCAACTTTTGTACTGTAATGGATTCAAAAGATTCATTCCCAATCAGTTGTACCTATTTTTGGGATGCATACCGCAGAGGGTTAGGCTTATGATTTAAAATTTTGGTTGATCTTCTCTTTCCTAGTAGGAACTGGACTTGGTCTCCACTTTTGAAGGAAGATGGAGTTATTTAATTCCCAACTATGCTTTCTGGTGTTGCTGAGAAATCTTTGGAATTTGAGATGCCTGGAAATGCAGATTTTTTGGGGTGATTTCACAAATGGAGAAGCATCTTCTCTTTCTGAGGGTTCCTTTTTGGTTGCTGGATTTGGGCAAAACTGAAGGAACCTCATAGACTGCCAATGGCCGAAAGCACATACAAACTTCAAATGAAGAGTGTGCTGTTGAACTGTGAATTGCTCAGTTGTATGCAGTCTTGATACGAGTTGTCCCATTTTAAAGGAGATTGCGATTTAGATATTGAGAACACCAATGAAATTTGTATTGACCACTGTTGTATTGACCATCTGTTTGTAGATCCCTCTTAATCATGTTGGTGGTAAAAAAATTTGTAGACAATTGCTTCCAAAAGCTTGTTTCATAATAACATGGACTGTGAAAAACTTTATGCCCTTAACGAGACAAGTTCTTAAATATCCAATGTGATATCAAAAAATAAGCCACAAACACTGAACCTGTCTGTTATGACGTTATTGGGCAGTGCAAAGTGCGGTCATATGTTTTCAGCAATTTGAGCAGCCCACTCAATTTTTGAACATGGGATAAATTTAGCCATCTTGCTAGAACAACCCGCACTGCAAAAATGACACCGTTTTTTTTGTCAATTATAGGAAAGGCAGATACAGAGTCTGTATAGAACTTTAGATGCTTTATAAAATCTGTGAAGGGATAGGAAGGCGGATTTGCAAGTCCCAATTTTCTATTTGATGGTTTTAGAGTACAATATAAAGAACACTGTTTTAAGTATTTCAAATCATCAAAATGCATTCATGGCCCAAAAGAGAAGTCTTGTAGATGATGGAGGTTTTTTGGTTTGGAAAAGTGTCCTCCATTAAGCATACAATGTACTTATTTAAGGAGGAGGACCCCCACTTGGAACACCCCCTTTTATCCGTTTTATATGATAATGTTTCTTTAATGTGATAACATCAAAGGACCTTACATGTGTATTACACCTAATTTTTCACGCTTTCTATTTTCATGACCCACATATTACTAACAATTTCTCTTTTCAAGTTAGAGGTCGCTAATGCATCTATTTTTGGGAACAGGTGCCTTAAGGGGCTCGTTCTGGGATAGGGGTATGGTTATTCACGTAACCATTGGGTTAGGGATGATACATGGAGAGGGAATAGCTTTTAGTCCTATTTATGTCCTTCTTTAAACTTTTGCGTTTATCCTCTTATTTTTCTTCACATTCTTCCGACACCATACTGCATTTCTTCTGCCTTGCATTCCCTTTGTTTTTAATGACACTTTGCACACTCACCCCTTTGCATTTCCCTTCCTAGTCGATTGCTATCGCCCGTAGGTGATTGCGTCGGTGCGTTTATCCTCTTATTTTTCTTCACATTTTCAAATTCCTGGGTATAAATACCCCAAGTTATATTTTCACATCAGATCATCACATTAGATCATAAAGGAACTCACCATTAACTTTGCTCTCTTGCAACAACTTGCATCTGCTCACTGAACTCTTGAAATTTTTGCATCTTGACTCTTGGCTTGGAGATTCTTCTTGATTGGATTGGTTTGCTTGCACTTTTGGGTCACGTATAGTGAGCTAGAACTGGGTTGTTTCCCCTTCTCCACTCGAAAGTTGTTCTCATCTTGGTGTATGGTTCTTTGGGAGATAGATGCATCAACGACTGCCACCCAATAGGTAAGTGATCTAACTCAACTTGTCATTTTGTAAAGAGTAGTCTCCTACATTTGTTATTTACTTTATGTTAGCTTAGTATTTTATGCACATGCTAGGTTGGCATTTTGTATTTTAGTTCTTTACTTTATGTTGCATGCATTACTCCGGCTAGCATAGACTTTACATGTTTATCTTGTCTTTTATTACTCCCATATTGCCGATATCCCAATAGGGTTCCTTCCTCTTTTGCAACCTAGGGCCTTGGAAACCTTAGGTTGTCTTAGTGTAAGGTTTACTTCCCTTTGGATATGCAATCTTAGCAGTCCCTGTATCCCCTTTAATTCTATCCGTTGTGTGCCAGTTTTGGTGCGTCTCTTACTTGTTACCTCGATACTCTAGTTGAATGGATGATGAGAGTGCATGTTGTTTAGACACATTTTTGCGTACCATACAACATGTTGAAGTAGATGGAGAAATGATGCCTTCAAAAAAATGGTACCAAAGTGGAAATCGTCTTTGTACAAACCACTCCAAGAGTGATATTCTATATGGGAAATAGATGTTGTAGACTTTAGAGTCTTATGTGAATGACACAAATTATTTGTTGCTTTATTGTTTTTCCCTTTCTTGTATTTGATTAGCAAGCAGAATTGCTGCAAACAACAAGCTGTTTTGAAATTCATTCTTCCTTGATGTTGGTATGGAAATGGAGGTATTGAAATTGGAAGTGATTTGGGCAAACAATTGCCTTCTTATCGAGAAGATATTGCCTCCAATATTTAATTGCGTATATTAGTGCATAGACTTCTTTGTGATACATAGAGTAGTTTAGCTTGTTGTCCTTGAGTGTCTTAGTTTGGAAAGCATCTAGATGCTAATATTATGTGAGAACTGTTCCAAAAGCATACTGGGAATCATTGATATGAACCTCAAACGGTTATTGAATCTCTAGAAGTACCAAACTTGGGGCGATACATGCTGCTTTCTTGAATTGTATGAAAATTTTGTCTTGATTTTGGGACTGAATGTAAGCAACTTTTGTACAAGTAAACACTGAGGCATGGTAATAACAAAGTAGTCACATGTACATTGTCTGTGATAGCTAGTTAATACCAAAATACTGCCAATGATCTGTAAGAGGCTATTATATGAATTAGCTTAATCCACCATACAATCTTTTTTAATAAACAAATTAAAAATTAACATTTAATGCTTATGAAAAATAATCGAAGATTGTATGAAACACAATTTTAGAAATTTTTAACTTGTGTGTGGGAAAATAGCTACAGAAAACATTAAAGAACAAAAGAAAGTATGCATCCACACTTGAAAAGGAAGCATACCCAAACACACAAACACAAAGGCACAAACATACATGTGCAGACACACAAGCACAAACTTAAAGACGAACACACATAGTTTGAAAATAGCTTGTAACACAATGTAATTTTCGAAGATACAATTATCTTGTAATGTGTTTCCCATTGGAATTGAGACTTGGTTTGGAATGTTGTAAAGAGATGATCCATCTAGACCGCTATGGACAACTAAATTGGTATCCTTTACAGGATGCATTTAGAGAAAACTGTGGCATTTCCTGAAGCCATTAGGTTGATAATGACAACCATACATATGCGATAGTCAAAAATAAAATAAATAATCAATTAATGAAGGACAAGTCTACTATATCTGATGGGAGCTAAATTGATTTGACTCATATAAATTGAGATAAAAACAAAGCCAAGTGAAATGTAAGGTGCTTGAAATAATGTCATTGGATGAATTTTGTAGAATCCCCATCAGAAACTCTTTGGATTCTTGGTGTTGATAAAGCACTTTTAAGGATTTTTAAAACTTGTGGAAACACTCCAAAGAAAATAGTGATGGATTTGAAGTGGAATATTAGAAAAAAATAAAGAGAAGAAGAAAGGATATCCATGGGTGATGTTTTCATGAGAGGTGTTTTAAGAAGCAAGAACTTTGCATAATGGGCACAATGCTTGCTAGAAATCCTTCTAGTGAGGCGCCACTTGTTGCATCTGCAACTATCCCATGCCATTTTCCTCGGGTCTACGTCTAATTTGGTGGCAAGTTGTGATTAGTTTTGTTTATATTTGTTTTATTTAAACAAACAAAATGTGTTTGAACCTGTAAGCTGTTTAAACGGGGTCAAATATGTTCTCAAGTTTTGATTTTTTTGTAGGATGTTTGGGTTGAGTAAATGGGCCTGCCTTTTACTAGAAGATAAAATGAGAAAGCACGAACTTTGCAAAATGAATATATAATTGATTTTATAAAACATTTTTTCATTTTTACTTGTTTGATCGCCAAGAGGATTGGGGAAGGTTAGTCTTCTAAAGCAAAATATTTAATGAATGGAAAACTTTTTTGAAACGAAAAAAAGGCACATTTTATAGGGTAGATTGGAGAGAGAGAGGGCTAAAGATATTGTTGTACTTTTCCAGTTGCAATTACTATGATTTGCAAAAAACAAAGATTTAATCCCTTCAAGTTATTATTTCTGAACTTTTCTAATTGCAATTATTGCGTTTTGCAAAAACAGAAATTTAATCCCTTCTAGTAAATATTATAGTAGAAAATCAATGCATATACATGGATGACAGTAATAGGTCCCATCGCAATGTTTTCAGCCTATGTAGACTTCAACAATAGGCCAAGATATCTTGGGGGATCGACAAGGAAGTGTCTTCAACTTAATTGATATTCCAAATGGTAGAAAAGATGCTGCAAACAAGGCCATCTTTGGTGAACATGTTTTTATTTACTCTAGACAATTCTCCTTCTTCCACAATATTCTTGATTTCTAGTGATACAAATTTTGCTTGTGTTGAATAAGCTAAGTCAACGAGGTTATGCTATTTTGTTTTCTCTTCTTAAATTTAAGCACACATCTTCTACACTTTGTAGCATTGCTAAATTTTTGTGGGAGTGGTCCAAAATGGCTCGCAATCTATGTTTTGGAGAGACTCCTGATCAAATTTTGTGGAAGGAAAAAATCAAGGTTTCTTGGAAAGAAAGTTGTTTATTAATGGTATGTTTGCTCCATTTTTCATATTGAAAGGTTGTTTAATTTATCATTTTATTGTAGATTGATTTGGATTTTTGCAGGGAAAGCCACATGGCAAATGAATATGAAGTAGTACAAGGGTCTACACAATAATAGTGCGACAAATTCTTCTTAAGCACTTCACACTCTAAACTCCATTAATTCACAAAGAGGAATTACATGCCTTTTTATTGGACTCCCATTGTCTTATAATCATGGAAACAACCAAATCCAATCCTACTTGAATTCCTAACAAAAAGGATCCTTATATGTAGAGAATAGAAAAGGATACCCATTCCTAACTACTAAATCAAACTACACACCTTGAAAGGATAGATGCCTTATCTCATTTTAACCAACTAGGTGAGAAATGAAGAATGGATGAATGAAAGTAGAAAACAAGTTACTTCTCAATTATTTTAATGCACACAAGGCGAAATCAAACTATAGACAAAATTATAACCTATGCTTCCTCATCATTTCTCACACATATAGAAGCATTAGACTTTAAAGCTCTGAACAAAGAAGAGAACACTACATTTGGAGCTGCGAAAACCATCTAGTTGATGTGGAAGCTGACCTTGTTTGGTAACAAGGTGTGAAGTAGTTGACCCCTATCGATTGTTGTGAGTCTTCATGTAGGAAACAAAATTGACATTTTTGAAATTCAGTCGGAGTTTACTTATGAAATCTAAACACAGTTTGCGCACAATAATGCAAACATGCAATAAAAATTATCTTCTTCATTCTTCTCTCAATAAACTTGTACACACATATATAATGGGGAGAATTATTATTAAGTAGTCACTAATCCCACAATTATCTCGCAATCTCCTGAAAACAAAGGAGAGATGTACGACTAACCACCCATACAAATATAGGTGTAATTTTATAGCAATAATATTACTTTCTACTCATATAATGTAATTACCTACGATACTAACACGTGAACACTACTATTTGTAACATGGCCCCCTTTAGCGCGCACATGGGAGAAGAAAATTATATTTGAAAGAAATAACTTTTCTTTGAAAAAGTTGTTTAGACTAGGTACAATTCTATCAAGTTCTCTTGTAACCCTTGTAAAGGCAAAGCTTCCAAGTCAAATTCAATAGGACATTCTTGGACCTCTTTCCCCAAACTCCTGAATTTCCAATCTTTCAAGATTGTTAGAGCTCCCAAACTATCTGGCTAACAATCTATATCGAGTTTTACCTCGAAATATTTTCCTACCCCCGAAAAAGCAAGATTCTTCGAAATGCGTTTTTTGAGATGTCACATCAAGGGTTTGTTCACACAACACAACAAAAAAATGAAAATACTAAAAATAGTAATAACAAGGTTCTCATTGTCTTCGTATGTGGCCGTTGTTGTATATCATGGCCACTCTGATCACGAATGGTATGAGATGATCTACACTGTCACTTGGAAATCATCCTTGATGTTTAGTCATTTTGGTGATGTATAGGTTTTTTGCTACTGCATGGTGTGACCCTGTCACTAGTGGTTGACGGGAGGTCATTGATTGACCTCCTACCTCTGTTGCCTCTGTCCTTCAGTTTTTCAGCTACTTAATTAACAAGATAGGTATTAAAGTGCATATGTAAAATCTCCTCCCTATAAAATGAATGTTGGGTTTGCCCAATAATGCGTCCAGGTGCAATGGAGACACTTTTTTTAATTTGACCCTTATGATGATTTTGACTAACTTTGACAATAATATAATTACTTTATATAACAAGACGAGCTTGATTTGACTATGATGACTATTACAAGAACTTTGGATGAAATGACACTTAGACACAATTACTCTATTGACTAATGAGATTTTACAATGACATATTTTACTTGACTTGATTAAGCTATAATTTTAACCATAGACTAGAAAATGACTTAGCTCTTTTGATAGCTAAAAGTAGTATATAATTACTTTTATAGGATAGATCTATAACATCGAGATAAATCCTAAATGTTACCTAACTTATAATCTTAAATATTGTCATACACATTTTGAATAGTCTAAACTATATCACTAGAGACTTACTTTGCATGATATTTCGATTAACCACAACAAGGATCAGAAGGATAGGTGCAACTACTTGATGGTCAATGTAGACAAATGGAAGGATAGGTTGATAGAAATGTTGATACTACCCTTGAGTAACACAAAGATTTTAGACCTGATACGTGGCATAAGAGCATGTATAACTTTTACCTTTTGAAGTATCTGAATCTTTCTAGATTCCTTTGTCAAAGGATGATGTCCACGTGCATATGGAGACAAATCAAATGCATGCAAATATAAACTATTCTAGGCTCAAAATAACACATGTATTGATTTGTCAATGTAGTAAAGATTAAGATTAGATTTGTGTACAAATCACGATCTATCGACAAATGTCTAAAGAAAACATGCCAAAGAATGCATGGAGGTTGAGGACCTTAAGTATTAAGTATGCAACTTTGTAGGTGCAATGCTAAACAAATGTTGACAGTGATGGAGGAACAAAGTAGACAATCAAATGCACATGTTGCTAGCGATGTTCAAGGGAAGGCTGGATGTGACTGCAACAGTGTAATCTTGGTGAATGTCGAGTTCAATGCGAGCATGCAGGATGCCAACATGCCACCTGATGCAAAACAAATGATGTGAATTTGGGTCGAGTTGTTGAGTCTTAGAGGAAAATGCTAATGCCAACGAGCTCACTGGCCATGTGTTGAAATTGCCAATGCTAGGAGCAAGTGTTTGGAATGTACTATTTATAGCAAATGAATGGTGGATGCTCAACTTTGAGTAGAGTAATAAAAGTGCCTTCAAAATTACAAAAAGGAGGATTGTGCAATAGAAATAACCACGTTGAAATCACACATATTTCAACAGCTTTCTTTCTAATTCTGAGATCTTTTAAATGTCAAAAATGTTTTCAATGGGCTGCACCAGAGATCATTCATGCATTAATATGCACTCTTTATTCATTACAAAACTTGTATTTGTTGAGGCAAAAAAGAATGTGGTTGTTCTTTGACCAAACATTAAAGTTCCATAGCATCTTAAAAATCCTACTTTGATACTAACTGTGAAATTTGGCCAAAGTTTACTTATAAAATCGAAACACAATTTGCACACAATGATGAAAACATGTAATAATAATAATTTTCTTCATTCTTCTCTCAATAAACTTGTTCACACATATAGTGGGGAGAATTCCTATCATTAAAGAGCTGTTGATCCCATAAAATACTCTTTCAGTCTCCTGAAAACTAACAAGAGATGTATAATTAACCACACATGCTAATCCCATAAAATACTCTTTCAATCCCCTGAAAACTAACAAGAGATGTATAATTAACCACCCATGTAATCGTATAACAATAATATTATTTTCTACCCATAAAATATAACTATCTAATATGCTAACACCCTAACATGTGGACACTAATATTCCTAATAGCATCCGCCAAAATATGAGAATACGAAATAATATCTGTGAAATCTGGAACGACGACCATCCAACAATAGGGTTTGCTTTACTTGAGTTTGCGGAAGGATTAAAACAATGTTGGACTGGAGAGATCGCAAGTGCTAGATGAACAAGTTAACCTTAACTTGCTCTTTTTGAATATCTTTGGTTCCAAAAAAAGGCAAGGAGGAAGGTAACTCATGTGGAACCACATGCTGAAAACCAAAACATTCCTCAAATGAAGAATGTGTTGTCGAGGAGGAAGAGGTAGAGGATCATCCAAGCCAAGTTCTTGGTTGGTAGGTTTGGAGTGAACACAAATTGCATACTGACTCAAAAGGAAAAGAACATCTCGTCGGATATAAGGCTGGTAGAAAGAATGCAACTGTTTGAGTGTTGCTTGCCTCCCAAAGTGGCATCGGAAAGTGTAGAGTGTGCCTCCTTCAGCAAAGACCAATTGTGTTTGTAAGGGACACAAAGTTGAGAAAACTTATTCAACAACCCTTCTTGCATGAAAAAGTCCTAAAAAGGCACCAAATTGGCAGTTAGATTTTTTTTAAATCTTCGTGAAAGTTGGATCAATGAAATCCTAGCAATGAAGTTGTTTTGATAGTCAAGATGGAAGTTGTAGCAGAGAGGTTGAAACAAGATGCAATTGTGTTGGTTGTCCCATTGGTATTGAATCATGAAGTGAAAGTAATGTGTATATAACACCCATTTCATATGCCTATCTTCTTCAATGTTGCCCTAGATTTGAAGAAAGTGCAAAGGAAAATGAACCTTTTGTAGAACTGGTTCCTTCCTCAAAAGAGAATGTGGCAAAGAGCTAATGGATTGTACTAAAGCATTTGATTCCTTGTAATATGTTGCAACAAAGAATTGTTTTGAAAGATATGCCACTAGAGGCGCAAGCTATAATATTATTGTGCCAAGTGCAAGGGGCACTTAAGGAATCATATCAATCATATGATTCAGTGGCATATTTGAAGGGAGTGTGTGTGGCTCCTAAAAGTGATGGAGCTGATTGCATCAATGGACCAATACTTGCATTTTTAGAAAAAATCTATTATTTGTTTGCGAATTATGATTAGTTTTTGGATTTTATTGCTTTTGTTGTTTCTTTGCAACTCAATACAATATTTTTATGGCATTCTTTGTTTGTATATTGCATTTGATTATGTTTTATTGTCTTCGTGTAGTGTATATGCATTGTTGAATACATTATAGTGTGATTTCTTATCGTACTAAGGGTTTCTCAAGCATTAACCCACAACCCATGGAGGTCACCTTATAGGTGACCTTATCCACAAATTTGGGACCAAATGCAAAGTAAATCGTGCAAGCTTTTGTATTCTGTGTCGATGAAGAACTATCTTTTCATCCAAGTGGATACGAAAGATGATGTAAGTCCTATTGTAGGTGCAATTTGTTGACAATGCTCTTTACAATCAAGTTCTTTTGCAAGCCATTATTAATAATACAATCATTTGAAAAGGCATATGTGAGGCGAGCTCTTGTGATAAACAAATTGTCGCGACTCCCTTTTGCAATAAAGTGATGAATTAAGGCGACTTTATTAAGTTAACCCTTGAGTTCATCATATGTTGTGTCATCACCCACAAATTTGATGGGAATGAAATGCTTTTCCTCATTGGCGAGATTTACAATTCTTCTTCTTTAACTGAAAACATTTAGATCTGTCATGCCCCTTTCTCTTACAAAACATACAATACTTGTCATGATTGTCATGTCTAGAATGAGAATTAGAATAAAGAGTTAGAAGAAGTAGATTTGGTTTCAGATGAAATTGAGGAAGGAGACTGAGTGTATTTGTGTTGGGCCGCATACTATTCTTCAGCCAATTGCACTTGGTTGAAGGCTACATCCAAGGTTTTGAGTAGAGTGTATTTCAACTCTTTGAGCAAAGGTGCCAAAAGCTCCTTTTTAGATTTTTGGGTTATGGTGGCAGCTTCATCTCACACTTGGAGTTGAATGTGCAAATGATTGAGCTGAGCAACGTAGTCCTGTATGACCATATAATCACCCTGTCATAATTTGAAGCACTCAATGGCCAAATCTTCATAAGAAGGGTAGAAATTCTTTTTCAAGGTCTTTGTGAAATGTGTCCAAGTGTTTATGGGATTCCGATTTGTTTGTCAGTTTATGATTAAAAGCTTGGAAAAATTTGACAATTTAAGTTTTGCAAATGGAACTTTTTTCGTGTGCATTGCACTCGAATCATGATTCCATATGCAAAATCCAATTCTCAAGGACTGCCAGGGTCTTATGATCTCGTGATCTATTATAAATTTTGACCTCTTGCTTGGTTGATGCATGGGGTGATGGTGGTTAGTGAAGATAAGGTTGCTCAAGGTGCAACATTTTGATCCAATTGACTGTCATCCAAAAAAGCAATCATAATGGCGATCTTAGCCACTTTTTGGGTCATTGCTTGATTTACCATTGCACTAGTATTTGCCATCAAGAGGTGGAGAAGTTGTCTCTTGACACAAATAAAAATGTTACAGAATGTTGGGCTTCGCCTTAGGTACAATACCAAAATTTTAAAAGTAATTCTCTTTTAAATTTTTTTGGGTTGCACTTAATAAATCTTTGTAAAAATGCCCACTTTAGAAAAAATTATGTTGTCCCTATACAAAGTGTTTGTCACTTATACAAATAACTGGGTCTATTACAAACAAAGTTTTCGTGTGATCTTTTAAGAGAAATTGGTTCCCTTTGACTAATAATGTTGTCCCTTTACTAAAAGTTCCACCCCCCCCAAAATAAATAAATATAAATGTGCCCTTTTATGAAAGGATTGTATCCCTTATAATATTATGTATGGATTGGATTCATTTTGTTTTGAATTATATTTAAAAACTATAATAAAAAACATTCAAACTTTCGGTGGAAGTTTGTAACGAACTTTAGAATGTTTTATTATGATACACTAAATCATGCGCTTGGGTACATTTCTAGGTCTTAAACCATACTAATGTATACATGATTCCTAAGCAAGAAAACTAGTGGTTGATAACTCGTTTTGGCCTCTTTGCTTTATCTCTTATCTTCCTTTTGGTATTACACACTTAATAGCCTAGTTGGAACTTAACCTATTTATTTGTTATGGCCTCAGACACCAGTGCCTAGGCGCTCTTGTCCCTCCTGGGCGCTCCTGTCCCTCCATCACATTTCCACACTCTTTTGGGTCTCTTTTATCTTTTGGGCATCTTTTAAACTTTTGGGTCCGCCTTATAGTTGTCAATTATGAGTTCAAACATGGGAATCATATATATACTTAGTTACTTCTCAAAATCAAGGGCCAAGCACTAGCATTATCTACTATCACCTAAGCTTGCATCAAAAGGCACAACGAACATTACAACGCATCCATCTAGCACATTCACTCAATGGACGAGTTGCATCACTTCTGTATCCATAACATGGGAGGGGAAGTCTATTCTATTCCATTACGCACATTTGCATCATTGGAGCATTCTAGATCTAGCTCGCTATTTTAGTACAACTTGCACAAAGGCATGCTAGGGCATCATTACACACACTTTCACAAAGAACTACATGGAGTTTGAAATGTAGTGCAACGCTCGGTACTAAGTTCACTCTTCGGGTGACCGTCGGGGTCAGTCGAACTCCACTTTCTGCATCTTTTTTATTAGATTTGATGTGGTTTGTGGACATTTGCAGGTAGACAATTTGTTTTGCAAGTTATAGGTACATTTGACAATCTAGGAGCGAATCTAGAGCAACAAACAAAGATTAACAATGAAGCTCCTCTTGCACAGAAGATATCAGAATCTGAGCACCTTTTGGATACTAGCGCCCTGATCCAGTCACTAGCGCTCGGGTGCTCTTGTCCTCCTGCGGACGCTCCTGTCCTGCACAGTTATGAGTTCCAGAATCTCTAGCGAGCATTGACGACACTCTTCTCAGTCTGTTTCAACAATTCACCTGCCCAGATCACTTCCAAATCATTCGGAAATCAGCTAAGTCACCCTCTCTCTATTGCTTAGGGTTTCACATTGTACATGTTTGTTTGCATGCGTCTTACTGTATATTAGCACTTGTATATCATTTATTACAGTAGTTACCCTGAAATTAGATTTAATTCAATTTATATTAAATAAGTCGTGTGATCTTTTAAGAGAATTTTGTTCGCTTTGACTAATATCTAAATGCAGATCATAAACTTGCTATTGTACCAATGATGTGGACTCTCGCAGGGAAAGCCACGTGATGAATGTATAGGAAATAGCATGAGGGTCTAAACAATAATAGTGCGACAAATTCTCCTTCAATTCTTCACACTCCAAACTTCATTAATTTGTAAAGAGGAATTACAAGCCTTCTTACAAGACTCCCACTGTCCTACAATCAAGGAAACAACCAAACCCACTCCTACTTGTATTCCTAACAATTATGATGTGATCTGTAACCAATAGGATGCACATACATGTAGAATATAAAAGCATACCCATTCCTAACTTTTGAATTAAAACTGCATTCATTGAAAGGAGGGATGTTTTCTCTCATCTTAACCAAGTAGGAGACAATTTAAGAATAAATGAGTGAGATAAGAGAAGATAAATATATTAATGTCCAATGAATGACCACAAAAGTAGGTCAATGGGATTGCAACCCAAACAATATACAAAGTGCGACCAGGGACAACTCAAAACGAGTTCCCAAAAACAGAAAAATGAGAAAAGACAAAGTAGAAAGTAAACCCAAAGCCAATACCCACACAGGGGGGGCAATGGAGCAAGCAGGGGAGAAAGACGACAAAGAAGAGAATGAAGGGGGGGGGGGGAACAAGGACCAATGGTCTACTCAAGAATGGTAGCCACACCCCTCCTAACATTAGAGGCCGACGAAAAGAAGCTTCTGATAGAATGACAACCTGAAGAGGGGGGGCGAGAACCTCCTCCCCTACTGAGATCTAAGACTGCTGCGACGGACATGGGGACGAATGGAGTTGGGTTGCCCTTTGGTACGTGCGTGCATCCGATTTTGCTGGCGGTGATCCAGGGAAGTATGAAGGTCCAACCGGGGTCGAACTGATCTATGCACTGTAGTTGGGTCAGAAAGGCTCTGTCGTTTAGTTCCTCCACCTGTGGGTAGAACCGGAAAGAAGGTTGTAATTTGTCTCGTGGGGATGACTCTTGGAGGGGGATGAAGAATCTGGTCTCGGAGCAACAAAGACTCACAGATTTAGAGGGCATGACACCGCTAGTCAATATATTTGAAGAAGACTGGGAGAGTTTGAAGCCCTTTGAAAAGACAGTGAAATCGTCCTTTGATCTCATAGTATATGGGGCAATGGAAGATGAAATGAGTCTAGGTCTCCACCTCTGGAGGCTACAAAGCCTACAAAGTCTGTCCTTTCGATCAATGTGGTGATCAGTCTCCTAGCGAAGTCTGTGGGAGCCGACTCAAAACTGACCCCGAGGTATATGAAGGGCAAACACCCAGTGACGATAGGTGTATTGAGGGTGGATGATGAGTCCATGTTTGATTTCAAGAAAGTGCTCTGCATAAAAGGACATCTTAGGGCGCAGACCTATAGGAGAATGAAGTTCCTGTAGATATCCTCGCAGATGGACCATTTCAACACTTGCTTGGTGGGCACAAGATGAGTAGGAGCATTTAGGGAATACTGGAAAGGGGGGAGGCAATCAATCTGGATACCAATTGAGTCCAATAAGGTAGAAGTCTCAGCAAACAAACAACGACCCACAACCTGGGCAATACTCACAAAAGAACAATAAGCGAGATATGGATACCTATCATGCTCACCGGAGAGATCATAATACCCCCTGATACGGTGAAGAAAGGTTGTGATGTTAAATATAGTCTCTAGACGGAAAGGTCGGGCTCTGAACTCTGCCAAAATAATATGCTAGGGGATCGTCTGTTTGCATCTGATGAAGCGGCGAAGGAGGAGAGTCTGAATCCTCTCAGCAGAAGCCCAATTTGTGTCCAAAAGGGAGGGCCCCCAGACAATAGATCCGTATAGAACAATGGGGCGGATGAGGGAGTTCATAATAAACATCTTGGAGATGTCCTGGAAGTGGTGCCGAAAACACTGTCTCTCGAGAATGGCAAGAGACCCATACGCTTTATTCACCCTCGGCTGAAGAGCATGCCTCATATTGAATCTAGGCCCAGAGAAGTGGACTCCTAGGTAGGTGTATGTATTAGTAATTTCAACCTCCTGCCCCTTGAAGAAGAAATGGAGGTATGATGTCCTCAACCCATTAAAGACCATTACCTTGGTCTTACCCAGATTGACTGTCAAATGCCGACGATCACAAAATAAAGCAAGTGCATCAAGCTGTCTTTGAAGCCCCTCAGGAGAAGAGGCGAGTAAAACAATATCGTCGGCAAATAGGAGAATAGACATCAAGACGTGGTGGAGAAGGCAACCATCCCCTTCCTGAATGTGATCCCGAAGAAAAGATTCCAGCTCATCAATGTAAATGCCAAAGAGGGTAGGAGACAGGGGGCACCCCTGTTTAACCCCAATGGCAATCTTGATGAAATCAGACAATCCGTGTGCAATACGAAGATGACCAAGGATGGACTCTTAGAGGCGTCTGATGGTTATAATAAGAATCTCATAAATACCAATGTCTCAGAGTTGCTGGAAGAGGGCCATGCGAGGTACGGAGTCAAAAGCCTTGGGATGAGAGAAGAAAATAACCTACTTCTTGGGATGCCTTCTTTCATCCTAACTAGGAGAGAATTTAACATGGATGAGTGAGAGTCGAAAATAACTTACTTCTCACTTATTATAACACACACAAGTTGAAATCAAACTATAGACAAAAATATAACCAATGCTTCTTCATCATAGATAGGGTTTTCATGCTTCAAATGAAATCAATATAAAGAACACTTTTATAGATCTAAAGGTATTGTTTATTTAATTTTTAATTCTTTTAAGCTTTAGGTCACCTCATCTTGGTGTTGGTTGGGGAGAACAACGTGATGATTCTCGCCATTTCTTCTTCAAGGGGGAGTAGATTGATATTATCGGTACCTACACTTACTTGGGTGTGCAGTTCTTAGGTCCTTGTTTTAGTCCGAGACAAGCCCTCCAACCACGTGTCAATAAGGGTTATGGTTCCTTATCTGTCCTTGAGCGAGAGTGCTTCCGACACCATTTTCAGTACATCTCCGCCAAGATGTCCCTCATGGATTTTCTTATCAGACGCACTGTTCTTTATGGCTCTCTAGTGTGGGGGCCCTCTTTGCTCGAGTTGGATTGGGCTTCAGCTGAGAGAGTCCAGGTACTTCTCCTTCATCTCTTCATCAAGTGCAAGCAGTCTGTTCCTCATCACATCATTCTTTCGGAGTTTTGGGCTCGTCCTTTCAGGATGGAGACTATTTTTGACCTAGTTTCCGTTTTGCACCCTATCCGGAGCTTTGCTGACTCGATGAAGGGGAGGGACAAGTACTTGTATTTGGCATATTGTTCCTTGGAGAGCCTTGCCCTTTCTGATTCTCTAGGTCGTACTCGTTGGTACGCTAGGGCTTTTAATCTCTTAGAGTCAGTGAGTATTAGGATGGATCGTCTCCCTCCTTTTCGATACTCTGTGGACGCACCGACTCATCTCCTACCTTATTGACAGGAGGTGAACATGATCATCAGATAAGATATTTGCAAAAAGTTTACCCACACCACTTGGGTGAACCCTCATGGTGGGTTATGCCCAAAGATGGATTTTTATGTTGAGCACTTCTTGGAGATGAGGGATAGACTTATTATCCGTCCTAAGTATACCCTTCGCTATTGGATGCACGCTCTTCACATCCCCCTGGATCAGTTTAGAGTGGGTTCTCCTAGGCTTTAGATTGAGTCAAACCACTAGATCGATCGGTCAGACAAGACTTGCCAGCTATGCAATCTTCAGGAAGTCGAGACAAAGGCCCACTTTATCTTCCGCTATCTCATCTACTACGAGATTAGGGGGAGGTTACATTGTCTTTTTAGAGGGACCCGTGCACTTACTAACTTTTTCAGATATGTTGATCAAAAGTGCTTGACTCTATACATGCAGGAGGCTGTTAAGCTTCGTGATCACATTATTTAGACACTTAACATAACAAACTCTCCCCTAAGGATCACTTAATTCTTTCCGAATTTACCCTTGGAGAGAGGCACTATGCCCCTAATCGATACCATCCCAACATCACGCTCCAGATTAGTATGGTTCAGGGGGTCCATATTTAACCCCCTCGATATCTCCCATGCACTATTATACCAATCCTAGTACCAGAGGGTGGACTACATACACCATGCCCTTGAGGCATACTACTTTTGACAGACAACATCACAGGGGGAGGTCTCGTCATCTCACCTCCTCTTTTTGAGTTTCTTCCTGTCGGCCTCGAATGTTAGGAGATATCCGTTCACCATTCCTAGATAGACATTTCCCCATTGCTTCATTTGGGTCTTCTTCCTTCTCTTCTTCCCTTCTCATGCTTTGTACTTCTTTGGAAGGCTTTGGGTTTCTCTGTGTCGCTTCGTTTTTTGTCTTTGACCTCTTCTCTTGCTTTGTACATCTTTTAGAAACCTTTTGGTTTCTCTCTTTTGTATGGACACATTTGTACTCTACAGTCCCTTTGACCTAATCATCTTATCTTATCTTACCTCCCACCTCTAGTTGCTCAAATTACTCTACTTGCATAACTAGTTTGTGCCTTGTTCTTATTTTTAGAGGGGCTTTTAATGCTATCTTTTATGGTTAAAAATATTTATGTAGATGATAATATCCAACAACTTTTAATGCCTTGTTTTTAATTATGTTTATTCAAAATAATGGTTTTTATGGCCTTTTTTAACCTCTCTTTGTTTGCCAAATTGATGTGATGTATTCTCTCAGGCAATGATTCCATTCAAACTATTTTTTATGTGATAGAACTATTGTGGTGCCCCATATAGAGAGGAAACTCTAGGTGGTTCAATGGTTCACTATTGTCTTATACCTGTATATAGATAGACATCTAGATAGATGGGTAGAGAGACGGGCATTTCCTCTGATCATTAGTGCAATGCTTGTGTCCTTTGATGATTTGGGAGATAATCTAGACGAGCCCCATAGTCTATAAAGAGGAATCAAGGAGGTGCAACTTCTAATCTCATCTCATTGAGTTGGCGTCTAGTTGGCTTTGGGGCGATAGATCGCGGAGGAAGGCAACTTCTATATCGATTTGCCAAGTGAGTATATCAATCATTCCTCACCCCCCACTATACTCTATATGGGATTACTGGGGCATTGACCCCTATCACTGCCATATAGATAGAGAGGGGGGCGATCGACCACACAATAATATAGAGTTGGAGTTGGCACTCAAGCCTCAATAGAGCTATATAGTGTTTAGATGGGCTTACAAGACACTTTGTATACAGTATATGGTGCCCTCATCCCATATATGGGATATAGGGGGCCCAACCCTTTAGTTCTGTTGTGCAGCTTAACAATGTATTATATGTATAATTAATCGAAGACAATTTTAGAACCAAAAAAATGATCTCCTCAAAATGTTAGACCTATGTTCTGCAAAGTTCCCTTTGGGTTGAGAGGATGATGCAAGAGGAAGGATGGAACACTAAGTATTTGTTTAGAAGTACTTCCAAAATACAAGAAATGATATTTAAATAGGAAGATATCCACTGGAGCTTAGCTGAGAAGTGGAGTGTCCCATGGAATATAACATTGGAAGCAATTAGTTATGTAGGGACATGTCACCCCATTCCCAGTTGTCTTGGATGTTTGAGATGTTCGAGGAACTTAGGGATAGGTTCAAAACGTTCCCCTCACGCACGCCCTTACACAAAAAATGCGGGATGCCCCTAGACTTCCTAGAAGGTTCTTGAGACATCCTTGGGACGTTGATCTGTTAGGAATGTTGTAGGATACACAGTGAACTCCTTGATACGTCCTAACACCCCCTATAATGGCATAAGTTTGCATCAACCAAAAATATAAGAACACTTAATAAAGTAAACCTAATAGTTTTTGCGATTTTTTTCTCTTTTGATTATGATTTATGTACTCTCATCATACCGATTATAATGTAATATGTGTCATAATCATGTACCCTTGAGCTTTTGTTTTTCATTAACTCGACTCTCAACTTTAAGGCTACATGTTTATTGTTGATGTATCTTGATTCTATGTCAATAACAAATATTAGTTTTTGGCTTATGTGATGGATTATTGGATTCCAACTTTCAAGCTTTTAACTTAGTTTATTTTGTTTAAGCTATTTTAAAAAAATGTATGCACATATATTATAGATTGTGTAATTATTTTATTAGCCGTTGTTTTTGTTGTCTTGAAAACTAAGGCCCTTCATCCGCACGATCCCTCATTTGTTGTTGAGACTTTTCCTAGATCAAAAAATGATTGCAAAATAATAGGAAATTCAATCTTTTGGCCATTTTGGTGATCCTAATGTCAAGCCATGAAGTTTGACAGAAAATATGGCATTTTCCTTTTATTTTGCGTTTGTCATGCTACTAAATAAGAATCCGCTAATGGATTGAGTATGCATTTCATGTTATAAATGGTGTTGTGTTACAATGGTGGTCAAAAGTTAGATTGGTGAGGATATTGTATCCCCATTTCCAAAGTGAATTTTTCATTACGCTATAGGATGCCAACATTTGCGTACTCCTAATAATGATGGATGATCAAGCTCAAAAACATCATTCCCAGTTAGTTGTAGCTATTTGTGGGAAGCATACCACAAAGGTTTATGCTTATGTCGTAAGATTATAATTATTCTTCTCGTTTCTAGAGCCAATTGGGCTTTGCCTCCACTTTTGAAGGAATGTGGAGCTATTTGATTGGCTTGCTGTGCTTTCTGTTGTTACAGGGAAATCTTTAGAATTTTCATTGCATGGAGATGTAGATCTTGTGGGTTATTTACAAGTGGAGAAGCATTGTATCTTTCACAAGATTCTTTCTTGGTTGTTTGATTGGGGAAAACCCAAAGGAAGATCTAGATTGCTAATGGCTGATAGCCCATGCAAACCTCAAATGAAGAACGTGTTGTTGAATTGTGAATCACTTAGTTGTATGCAGTCTTGTGAGACATTTGATTTCAAAGGAGACTACAATTGTAGATGTTGAGAAAAAAGAAAGAAAGAAATCATATTAATGTTCAGGAATGCCCAAAAGTAGTTCAATAGGACTCGTGAATACATTCAATTACAATAGAAAGTGCTAGGGTAAAAGGACCCTAGGAACAATGACCAACAAAATTAAAAGCAAACTAAAATCACTAAAATTAAATGTGGGTTAAACCCAATGCAGTAAACATCCTAACCCATATGGTTAGGGTAACAATACAAAACAATAGATCCGTATTGTATTGGAAGGCCGAAGCAAGATTTGAAAAACGCTTCACAAGGAATGTCCTGGGTGAGGGGGTTGTTAGGTTGGATAATTCTAGGAGGAAGCAAAGCATTTCCCCTATAATCACACTAGCATCCATGGTCGAAGAAGAAACAACTCCTAGGGAAACAAAGAAACTCGTAAGGTGTGCTTGCCTTTGTGGCTTGGGAGTTGCTTACAAAGAAGCAGGACCACGATGCCAAGGAGAAGATGCATGACTAGGAACAAATCCCCATTGTCGAGAGCTAGTGTGTTGGGGTACCATAGGAGTAAAACCGTGCAGAGATGAAAGAATGAAGTGATTAGATCAATGGCTCTAGAGGTATTAAGTGCTTTGTTTAGTGATTTGTGTCCAAGGGTGACGACCTCTTGAAGAAAAAGGATCAAACATCGTTGATTCAAGTATTGAAAGGTGGATAGAGAGTTTCCCTAGTCTTTATAAAAACAATGGCATTTGCCCTGGATCTCGTGAGAAACAAGGTGTCTAAAACTGAAGTCCTCAATCTCCACCTCACAGAGGGGGTAAAGTCAACAAATACGGTCCCTACGTGAAATATGATGATTAGGCCTAACCCACAACTAGTGTGAGTATACTCTCAAATGGCTAAGGGAAAATCTCAAGTTTTGAGACCAATGACACTGGAGATGGTTAAAGCGATAAATGACACCATCCACCACTTGCAAAAAGTGTTGAGGGTAATAGGAAAGCTTGGAGTTGAGTTGTTGAGGAGCGGTAAATATCCTCTCTAAGGGAAGAAGCCGAGGACATCCAAAGAGTACCTGAAACGAGGTAATTGATCAAAAGAGATGTCCATAGACTGAAAGAGCAAGCT
Organism: Taxus chinensis; assembly: GCA_019776745.2. NCBI lineage: Eukaryota > Viridiplantae > Streptophyta > Pinopsida > Cupressales > Taxaceae > Taxus > Taxus chinensis. The sequence goes on along the minus strand of CM034154.1, from coordinate 685,813,951 downwards.
AGTCTCAAAATACTAGCAACACTGATGCCTATCAGGGTCCAAAGATGCAATCCTGTAAGAAGAACATAAGGTTAAGTATGGATACCTTGCATGACTAGAAGCTGAACCCCCCACGATTATGAGTTTGTGAATGTAGAAAATAAGCTTGAGGATAGTTGCAATGCACAAAACCAATAGACATGCTGATAGATTGGAGGAACAAGCTTGAAGATAGTCTCAAGGGACAAAGATTGGGAAAAAACTCAGCTTGGACAATGCACTAGGGAACAATTGGTTTGCAACGAATGATACATTGAAGCATGAGAGTTTGGATCCTCGTAATAAGATACCATTCAACTAAACCTAGATTAGGTACACAAACCTTATACCCGTACAAATCATTGGCTTGATGACTGTATCAAAGAGGTGCATCTTTGACTGCATATCTTGGAAGTGGATTTGAAAGCATTGGTGCTTCAAGATAGAAAGGGATGCATATTCCTTGCAAAGGCATGTCTGAGAAGTAGGTTTCCTTCCAAAATATTGTTTGGAAAATATATCTCCAAATAAGTGTAAGCCAATGTGATCTCCAACGGTTTCCCTTTGTATAGGAATTGGAACCAAGAAAAAGAACATTTGGAGGTGTTGAATATCATGACCATAGTTTTGCTAAGATTGACCACCAATTGATGTAATTCACAAAAATGAGCAAGAACATCAAGTTGTCTTTGTAAGCAATTATAAAGATGTATACTAACAAATTAGGTGTAGATAAATAATTCGTATTAGTTAATACCAAAATTTTGCCAATGATATGTAACAAGATAGTCTATGAATTAGCTTATTCCATCAAACAGTACTTCTTCATAGATTAAAGAAATATTAACCTTTAATGCTTAAGAAATATAATTCACGATTGCTTGAAACAACAATTGATAAAGTTTTGCGTGTAGGGAAAGAGCTACTCAATTTATTGAAGAAGAATGAAAGGCAATGTAGATCCACACACGAAAACTAGACACATACCCGAACATAAACACATAAATGAAGACACAAACACACAAACAAAGACACAAAAACATGTGTGCACACACACACGTGCTTGCAAAGACAATCATAATCACAAACACAAACAAGCACATGCAGACCCATATGTGCGCACACAAATACACACAAACTCCCACGACTAGTATTGTGTGAGAATTTCTCCAAAAGTTTACTGGGAAGTATTGGAGTGAACCTCAAACAATTATTGAATCTCTAGAAGTGCCAAATATGGGGCTATAGATAGTGCTTTCTTTATTTGTGTGAAAGCCTTGTCTTGATCTTGGGATTGAATGTAAACAACTTTTGTACAAGTAAACATAAAGGCATAACAATAACAAAGTAGTTGTAGATAAACCGTAAGTAATAGCTAGATAATACCAATATATTGCCAATGATCTGCAACAGGGTATTGTATTAATTAACTTAATCCACCAAATAAATCTTCCAAATAGATAAAATAAGAATTAACTTTTGATGCTTAGAAAAAATAATCGAAGATTGGGTGAAATAGAAATTTAGAAATGCTTAATATGTGTGCAAGAAAATAGCTACACAAAAAAGTTGAATGAAAGAAAGCGTATGTCTACACATAAAAACAAACACATACCTAAACACAAAGACATAAAGACGTAGACACAAACACAAACATAAACAGCAAAACACGTGTGCACCCACGTGTGTGCAGAGACATAGACACAAACGTAAACAAATAAAAACAATTCTCATGTAGACCCACACATGCACACACAGACACACCCATAGACACCCACACAAAGAGACACACATTCACACAAACACATTCACACAAGCTCACAGATACATAAACACGATCCAACATAAACATGCACATATAGACCCAGACAAGCACACATAGATGTGTGCAGAGACAAACAAACAAATAGAAACATGCACATGTAGACCCACACATGCACAAACATACAAACACATATTCACACAAACACACAAACACACAAACACAAGCACACATAGACACAACACACAAATAAACAAAATCATGCACATGTAGACCCACACATGGACACACGAACACACCCATAGACGTCCACACAAACACAGACAAAGAGACACAAATTCACACAAACATAAACATGCACATGTAGATGCACACATGTACACATAAACACACCCATAGACGTCAACCAATGTTTTAAAAATCGGAACCGGACTCGGAACCGGCCGAGGTCCGGACCAGACCGGAACCGGAACCGGACCGGTTCAAACTTAATGAACCGGTTTACTAAAAAATACATAAAATTTTATATTTTTAATGAAAATAATATATTTGAAAGGTTAAAAACCATAATTCCAACAAGTACACACGGAATATGCAAAGTTTCTCTTATATATATGCAAGAAAGGTGTTTATAGCAAAATGGCACGAACTCCAAGTCCAATACACTACATATATCATAGATGAGATTTCGAAACAAAATACATAGACAATGAGAGACATCAATGATCAATCATCATGATCAAACTCTGCACCGCTGCTGGAAATGGGATCCTCAAGGTCATCCTCACACAAACTCATAAACATGCACGTGTAGACGCACACATGTACACATAAAACACACCCATAGATCATCAACATTCTGACACACAAACATATAGCCAACATACGATTCACACAAACAAACAAACACATTCACACAAGCTCACACACTTAATTGACACATATAGACACAATTTCTCATCTACAAAAATGATTGTAGTGTATTCTAAAAATTTTAATCAAATGATGAATTTCTTCCTGGTTGGTCCACAATGCTTCCAATTATCCTTGAAAATCCTCAGGTACCTGCAAGGTTCATTGCGAAGATGTCATCTTTAGTTTTTTGTTTTGTTGATGGAAGACACAATTTTTGGTCGCATCATTCAACATTTCTCTTCTTCGTGTGAACCTTATTATATTACCTTGTTATGTTGGTGCTAAAGGAATGTAGCATTTTGTACCTTCGTTACCTCCGAAAAATTCAAACTGATGGACTTGAGTTAATTTTTCAATGATATGGCTTATTTTCACTTGTTTGATCTTCTCCAAGCTGAGCTCTGTAATGATATTTTGGGTTCAAGAAATACCCAGTTGCATGTATAGGTCGATGGAGTTGATTGTTCCATCTATTATCTATGATCTCCCATATAGGCCCATACTTAGTTACCTTGTCTTTGTATGCTGCCCTTATTTGCTCCTTTGCCTGATCCATAGCCTCATAAATATAGCCCATGGCTAATTTTTCCCCATCCACCAACCGCAACACCTTAACAAGAGGCTCAGCAACTTTCACAATCTCTGCTGTTTTTTTCCAAAATAAATTATCAAAAAGTTTCTTCTTTGTGTCTTTCCCATCCTGTTTCCGGCTCCACTTTGATGCATTCCATTCATCACTTGAAAACATCCTTTTCAAGTTTTGTTGTTGGGAAATAAGTGATAGAGGGGGGGGGTATTTATCACACTAAATTAGGGTTTAGTCACTTTAGAAGCAATAAAAAATAAATAAAAAACATTGAAAAACGCGTTTTTTACCTGCTGCCCGCCGCGCACAGGAAAAAAAAGACGAACCGGCCGGTTCCGTACGGAACCGGCCGGTTTGGCCGGTTTTAGCCCAAACCGGCCTAGCGGTCCGGTTCAAAGGCCGACTCAACTTTTTTTTGTTCAAACCGGTCAAACCGGCCAGTTCCGGTTCCGGTTTGACCGGTTTTTAAAACATTGACGTCAACAGACACACAAAGATATAGCCACATAGATTCACACAAACAAACAAACACATTCACACAAGCTCACACACTTAGGACACATATAGACACAATTTCTCATCTACAAAAATTATTGTAGTGTATTCTTATTTTGTACAATGCTTCCTTATCCTTGAAAATGGCCTCAAGGTTCATTGAAGATGTCATCTTTAGTTTTTTGTTTTGTTGATGGAAGACACAATTTTTGGTCGATAACAAAACCTTATTATATTACCTTGTTATGTTGGTGCTAAAGGAATGTAGCATTTTGTACCTTCGTTACCTCCGATAAACTGATGGACTTGAGTTAATTTTTCAATGATATGGCTTATTTTCACTTGTTTCCTCACGAGATACGGCCTATTGGACATGAATTTAACTTATTCCTAATCAAAGCTAGGAAAATCTGCTATGTTCTTATGAAAGAGATACACTCATCAATATTGGTCGAAACACTTACTTGCCTTTGGTGAAATGTGAAAATTCTGTTTGTACGTCTTAAAAATGGGAAACAAGTTTGTTTTGAACACATTTTTTTCCTTTCCCTTGCTTTTTTGTTCTTGCTTTCTTTTCCCTGATGATCCATTTGAGATTATCTAAGCTTCATTAAATAAGTGGTAGCAATCTAATCAAGCAATAATACAATCTTTTGAGAATCAATATGAACCCATTATTGGTTAACAATGGCAATATACTTGATTACTAGTTTAGCAGCCCCACCTAGTATTGGTCCGGTCCTTATGTTATATAGGTCCTGGTTCAGTACTTTTGTGAGTTTGTTCAGGACGACTCAAGACCACCAATTTGATTTACAACCAAATTCGAGCATACTTGGGTTGTTTCGTACGTACCCAAGGTGAACCCGCAGGTAATAGCTTACTTTTTTAATTTAAACCCTAAATTTTTTCTTATTATCCAAAAATATAACATACAACAATACAACCAAAACACAAAACAAAGCACTTACCTGTCATTGTATGCTTTCTTGTCATTGTTGAGTTAGGGTTAAAACATTATCAAATAACATTGATGTTCATTTTTCTACACTAGTACGAGTGACCATTCGTTGCCAATAACATTGTTATTCATCTTCCTATGCTTATATGAGTGCCCATTTGATGCGCTTGATGAAGAGTAATATGACGGTGTATGCTAATTTTGATGTAATAATTAATATTTATCATGACAGTTGGCATTTGTTTAACATCAATTATATCAATAGTGTTTTTGTGGTTAATTTGGTGTTAGGAATATTTGCTTTAGTGCTCACATTTGTTAGCATTATATTGTGTAGAATTATTATTAAAATGAGTTAACATAAAATAACTCATTTAATAATAACATAGTAGTTTAGATAAGATAAGATAAGATAAGATAAGATAAGATAATTATATTAAATGTCCAACGAATGACCACAAAAATAGGTCAGTGGGACTGTACAATACCAAGCAAAGTAGAAACAATAGGGAAAACCCTAGAGGGTCTCCGAAAACAACAAAAGAAGAAGAAGAAGAAGAAGAAGAAGAAGAGAACACAAGGGATGAGAGGAAGGTGGAGGAAAAGGCCTCGACACCAACCCTCACGACTGTCACCCAAGTTCAGTTGAAAAGAAATTGGTGATGTGCTGTTGTCTGGTGTCAGGTACTAGAAACTGTTGGAGACGCCCATGTTTCGTGGAATGTCGAGTTCTCTGGGTGGACCTGGTGGTCTACCGTCTAAATTAATACAATCTCATGTTGAGTTGTATTTTATTATTGTACGTGAGTTGTAGTATAACTCACTAGAGATTTTAGGGAACTAGTAGATGTATTATGAGAGATATATGGGATAGAAATTGAGTGATATGTGGATCATGGAGAGATAAGGGGGATTCGTGATGTGAGTTGACTTCTCCTTTGTAGGAGATAAAATTTCTATATATTGTAACCTCTCTACAATAATAAATTGATCCAAATGAATTGAGTTTGTGTGTTAAATATGTGTTTTAGTCAGAATGTTATTTAGTGCAATCTAATACCGAAATAATATTTGGTTTATACATGTATACGAAGTGGTTAATGTTTGTTTATGAGGGTAGATTTTTTTATATTTTAATATATTTTTTGGACAACTGTACCCAAGCTATCTTGGGTTAAAAAAAATGTTTTACTAGCAAGCCTTATTGGCCATACATGAACCCATACCAAAAACAAATTGGAAACTTAGTGTATACGCAACAAATTTTCAGATAAAACAACAATTTTCAACATTTGTATATGAGTGATATTCCTTTTACTTGTTAATACAAGTACATGTTTTAAATGTATTGATCAAGTCAAACTATAGATGAGAATGGTAGTGAGATAGATGTTAGTCACGGATGAAGACTTCGAAGCTGTTTGTTCACGATCGTTCATGAGTCTTGTGAAGATGACAGGTGCATATGTGAGCAGCCCAAAGAGAAGAACCAACAAAAAATGCTCACTGTTTAGTACTTATGCATATTCTTATTTATCCTATGTTGGTGATGATTATCTAAAAAATTGTTGATGTGAGGTAATAGAAACCTGTTCTTCATTGTAATCTTGTTTAAATGCATGTAATGATCATATACTCTCCACGTTTGATTCTTTTTTCTACCTTCAAGAGGCACTCAGGCTCCGGAATGAGACCCTTCAGTCTCCTCCCAGATATGCTACTACTCTATAGATTATGCTACTACTCTATAGATTACGTTCGTCTTTTCGGTGCTCCATCGGTGAGGGGCACCAAGTGGCACCTTGATATTAGTCTGGATTCCCATACCAGATCTGTTCGGACTCGGGGGGCTGCCTACCTGCCCAGAGATGTTCGTGATTGCACTTGGTTTGGGGCCCTCTCTTAGAGGTTGCGTCCGATTAGGAGAACACAGAGGGCTTGCCTTATTCACACTTCTTTTATATACCGACATTTCGTTCTTCTCACGGCTTTAGATACAAGACAGTCATATTGTTAGCTACTTTTAATTGGTCTTGGATGTTAGGTGACAGGGTGAGCGGTGGGACTTCCCCGACCTCCTCTTCAGCTCCACCCATTTGCACTCTTCTGGTCACTTTGGCATTTGCTTCTCCTTCTCTCCTCTATCTTATTTTCTCTTCTTTTATTGTTCAGGTGACCCTATGGTCTCCCCGTTGGCTCCTCTTGCATTATACGGTACAATCCCATTGACCTACTTTTGTGGTCATTTGTTGAACATTAATAAAATTATTATCTTATCTAGTTACAAGTGCAATGCACACGATGAAATGTTTGGTTGTATGAAGAGTTTCAAGCAATTAAGTGATGGTGAGATTGTGTTTCTTCACATTTTTTCATCAAAAATAGTGCTACATCTTTCATTGTCATAGCTTTCTTGGCCTCTCTACATTGTAAGAGTGAATCTTGAATTTTATCTGCACCCTTAATTAAGAATGTGTTGCTAATTTGAGCGAGTGTGCTTGAGTTTGCAATTGTATCATACTTCTTGCACAATCATAGTCTTATATTTTCTTGAACAAAATTTCACAATAAGTATGTTTTTTTCATAGTTACCTAAGTCTCGGGGACGGGGGGACAAGGTTTCTGGGACGTCAAAAAATTTCCCAAATTTTGGGGACGGTAGGGGGACGACTATTAAAATAATATATAAAAAACTAATATTTAAATATTTTAACTTTATTCAATGAATTTTACGGATTTAAATTGTATTTAATGTATTTTAGGTACCTTCAAGATTATAAGATAATGTTCTTGGTAAAAGTGACAACTTTTTTAACGTAAAAACATCAAAATTTTATTAAAAGATTTTTAAAAAATAGGGGATGTCCCCTCTAAGTCCTAGAAACGTTCGAGACGTTCGGGACCTCACCAAAATCTAGGGGACGTGTCCTCGTGTAACACTGGTTTTTTTACATTACATATAATGTTTGGAATGATTTGTTGTACATGATGAAAGTTGATTGTGCGAAATTTGTTATTTGTGTCTAGCCTTCTGTTATAGCAGGTATGTGGAACGACGATCTTGGGCAGCTCGTCCCATCTTTTCTACAAGTTTGTGAGAGATTAGATTCTCTTTGAGACTAATGGTTGAATATTCCTTTTAGTTTGACTTTATGTCACTAGGTACGTCCCTAGATGCGCTTGTACCCGTACTAGTATGATACTGGTACTAGTATGGGTACGTCTTTGGTGATTCCTAAGTTTTAGTTTTAGAAGCTTTGTTTATTTTCTTATTTTGAACACATAATATAAATCAATGTACCACAAAGTCTCGGATTGGGAGGACAAGTCATGGGGATGGGGGGACCAAGAGCCTAGGTTTGGGGATGGTGGGGGACAACAACACAAATATATACAGTACTTGGAAAATTAGTTATAAGAAAATGTGCAAGGAATATAAATGATGAGTCCAACATAAGGGACTTGAAACGTCGGAAAAGTTAAATCTATATGCAATATTATCCAAAAGAACTCCATTTACATCGTGAACTGCGAAAAGAATCTCAAATTTTTAATAACAAATCAAACTTTGAAATACTAAGCACATTGCATTGAACAATGAAAATGCCGAATAACAATATATTAATATCTACATTTAAAATGATGATTATATTCAAAATTCAAATACAATTGGCTAGTGGCTCAATGCCTCTAATCATCCAGAAAGTCTGCGCTAAACTCCTTATCACTCGAATTGTTAGGCTCCTCAAGGTCAAGCTCCTCCAAACCAATTCCAACCAACCATGTCCATTCCACATCATCATCAATCTTGGAACTTGAACAATTAATTAATGAAGACTTGACACTTGGTCTATTTCTTGTTGTTGTTGATGCTCTCACTCTTGTTGGTTAATGCTTTCACTCTTGCTTTGAATTTTTGATAGTGATTTGGAGTGAGGTTGTGAGCCTTATTTATAGTTTTTTTGGAGTGCTCATGGGTGGTGGGTCCCATTAAGTATTAGGGTTAGGATTGGGGGCCAAAAATTCTAATTTTACTTAAAAAACACTTTTTTGACATAACTTTGACGTGGTGGACGGTTGGGAGTCTCCAGGATAGATTGAGAGGCTTGTAGAAGTCTTGGAGATGTCGGCATATCCCCATAACGATCCCAAGGGGGAACATCTTAGAAATGCCCCCTTTCAAAGGGAGACATTTCAAGGTCATACACCTCTTGTTGGTGGCAGTGGGTGGACAACGGGAGATGTTTCCTAGACGCCACAAGGCTCAAGGACATGCCCCCTTAGTCACTTTTCTGGGGTGAGGCATTCTCGTGGAACACAAATATAAACCTTTGTGATGTATCATAGGTCATGTTACTTTGAACACAATACAAAATATGTGATATATCATAGGTCATGGCTCATTTGCTATTTTGAATTATAGAATATTAGTATTCGTACCCGAACTTAGACCTACAATTGTATCTTGGGTTTGATTCTATCATATATGTGGATGTAGCTACACAATTTTGGTTTCAGGCACTTGGGAGTGCCAATTTTGGCACCATTTAGGACGTTTGGACGAGTGACACATATTTGATTCTTTTGAAACACACTTGTCCCTTCCGATTACATCACCTTGGTCACCTTTACCTGCCAAATTCATATGCTCCGGATCGTTTCCAGTTTTTCGTGGAATCATCACTACACATTTGTAGATATTTTTCCATTTTTAGCTCCTTGAGTTTTGACCCCTCAATCATGTTCGATCCCTACAGACAGGTTCAGTACCAAACCCATGCCTTGTGTTGAACCTATCCTTGTCATAGCCAACAACCAAATTTTCAAATTGGACACTTTCATCAAGTCGACCTAGGCATGATTTGGGTCCGATTGGATGGGAAATTAATGAATAGTCCTATATGTAAACAATAACTTTTAGGTCATTGTACATCATCTATCACCTTGGATATCACTATACACAAAGGCTTTACACATCCTAAATTTTTCAAGATCTGTCCATTGTACATATTTATCACCTTGGATATGACTATACACAAAGGCTACACACATCCTAAATTTTACAAGAGAAGTCCATCGGCTGAATTCGTATCTGAAGTACATCCAATTCTGAATTGCATGTTGCCAAGTGCCTTGTTCCAAGAGAAGGATCATCCTAGTTGCATTTTGTTTTTGTGTTGCATCAATTGAGCATATCGGATCATGAGTGAAGCACGAAAGCTTTTCTCACAATATTGAAAATTACATAAGCCCTGATCCTCGGGTTTCATCAAAGGAGAAGCAGATTCAGGAGCATCACATCGCATTGTAGAATATTTGAGCCATATTTTTGGCAGAGTACAAACAGGTGAATGCAGACCAGAAAAATTAGGAAGCTTTGCCCAGAAAAGGATAGGTTCAACACCCTCATATAGGTTTGGTACCGAACATTACCCTTGCTGCCAAACCTGACCCAAATAGCGTTTCAGGCAATTAAATTTGCAGATCTTATTTCCTAATGTTTTCTGATCTTATTCCCAGATGGCGAGTTCCTGTATAGTCATTCATTGAACAACAATCAGGTTAGATATTTCCTTTCTCATTCTTTAACACCTTCCCTTTCATTTGTGATTCGTTAGACTGCATTCTATATCTAATTTTAGCACGATTTAGATATTATTTACTGTAGATTTTTGTAATCTGAATTACACACATTTTAGTTAAGTTAGGCACTCAAAACTTACTTTAGTTAAACCAATAGATGGAAGAGATGAAGAGACTCTTTGCAACTATCTTTTGGATATTGAGAGCAATGCAATTTGTCAGAGTTTGTCCTTAACATTACTTAAAAATTGATGCCATCAATATCTATTTCAACATCATAATTTTGTTATTCTTGCCACTAGATTGGTTTTATTGATCATAGGTATGTATTAGAACACTTGTGTTGAAATGACCTTTAGCTTAATGAACAGTAGAACACTTTCTACCATCACATTTGACTCATGGTTGTTTCAGAAGACTCAGATGTTGAAACACAATGTTTAGAAAAAATAGCATTGCTTTTGTCTATCTCTAAGACTTCAAATTTTGGGTTGGTCTTGAATGTAGGTTTAGGAGAGTAACTTTTGAAAGCAATGTTTGATTTGAGCTTCTACTTGGAAAGTAATGCCAATTAGAGGGCATCATCAATAGTGTTCTTTTGATTTTTTATTTCATTTTCAAAATAAGAAGACTCAAGAGAGGAAAGTATTTGGCAGTTGGGGCATTCTAGTTGACTTTTTAATGCTATAAAATATTTCGTGTATTGCTTAAATAACTGATCCAGTCTCTTTTTGATGTTGAGCTGGTTTTCTGTTACGTTGAACATATATGTGGAAGGATAGAAGTTGTCGTTAAAGGGATGTTGTAATTCATCCCATGTCACCGGTGACGTGTTTTATTGGTTTATCCCGATTCGTGGCCATTTTGTTGTGAAGGCCATCAAGCCTCAAAATACCTAAGTTACCGAAACGGCAGGCAGGGCCTTGGGAGCGAGTACGGGAGCAGTAGGGAGCGGGAGCGGCGTGGGAGTGGGTAGGGAGCGGCTAGAGGCCTGCGGACTTGGTTTTTCCCCTTTTTTGGCATGTTCTTTCCTTTTTTGGATTTTTGGTGAAGAAAACACAAGCATAGATTTTTTTTTGCCATTTTTAGAAAGGGTCCGGGAAGATGTAGCGGCAAAAACTTGCATGAGCCATAACTTTCATTCTATGGCTATGTTTCAAGTGCCGTTTTCTCTAAAAGTGTATATTTTCTCGAGCTCTGCGCATTGATGGCAATATTTTTCTTATTTTCATAAAATCCTTTTTTGCACCTTTTTGGACCAAGCAACTTCTTGCAATCTTCTGAAAGAATCTTGAGCTTTGATCGCTTGTGTAGACAGATTAGTAATTAAAAAGACAACTATGCGAGTATTTCAACTATGGTATATACAACTTATACAGTATACTGTACATTGTATACATTTATATAAAATACATTATTTAATTTTATACAATCTTATAACATACACTATAAATTTAATTTTATTCGTTTTGTATGTACTGTACATTATTATAAATTTATAGTTAATAATATAACTTCGTCTTTTATCTTGTTTTTCATATACATAATATGTGGTTTATAATTAAATTCCTATTTAGAAGGCTGATATTTATATATTTTTTAATTTTTATATAGTTTTTTGTACTGCCGTATCCTACGCCGTATCCGGGGTCAAATTTTTTTTGCCATTTCCGCGTATTGGATACCCCGCTCCCACTCCCGTATCCAAAATGTTTCGGCTACTTAGCAAAATACCTATGTTAAATTTATTGCCTTCTTTGGTTTTAAGCTTTTAGCATATTTGAACAATTTTTTCAAAGTTTGATATCCTATTTCTAGCATTTTCGGTCCATCAAGGCCCTTCATACACTAGGATATCAACCATGAGATCAATTGTTACACAATATTGTAATCTGTCATTTTATCTATCCGATTTTGTTTGCAAATGTTGTTGGACACATAAACAAGGTTCAGTTTTTTTTTGAGCCCAATGCTCTGCAGATGATGCCCATGCGGGCTAAGAAGGGAGTAAGGGACTTTTACTCCACTGATCTTGTAAAGGGTTAATATTCGAATTTTTAAATTGCAAAATGTAGCTATGGGAACAAAGATCCCAAGGGATTGGTTCCTATTTATGATTTCTTTGCAATGTAGAGGTTACTTTTATCAATTTTAATTTTTGACTTCATGAAGAAATATCTATAAACAAATTGATTGAGGCAATCATCTTATAAGATTGCCCTTATGGTTGCATGATTGCTTGAGTGTAGAGTATAAACAATGTAGATACATGTGTGCATGACATGTAGGGTGCGTGGATACATAGGGGCATGCCCTTAAAGGCTTAAACTGAAACATAAAACTTGAAAGTTGAAATTTAAATCAAAATATCAACATGAAACTTAATATAGTTGAAATTTAAATGTATCATTATTCATAACATATATATCAATATCAATGCATCAACATTCACAAATTAAACATAATATCCATGTGTTACACAAACACGTCAACTTAAAATTTTACTTGAAATAGTGCCGAAGCTTTCCTTCTTTTATTTTAATTTCTAATTCTTGTTAATGATGTTCATGTATTTTTCAAAGGGGTGTGAGAAATTGATGGTAAAGGCACCGATTGTGCCCAGGTACATTAGGGTGCACTAGGTGTGACTTGGATACTGATTTGAATTTGTTTCATACCTGTATATTAGGGTGTACTAGGTGTGACTTGGATACTGATTTAGATTTGTTTCATACCCGCACGCTTGTGCACCCCATTTTTAGATATGTACCTGTACCCTGACAACTTTGGTTTCCCCTTGTGACCAGGTCTATAAAAGCCTTGAAAGAATGTTGATAGTGTGGAGAAACAACTAATATTAAATGACTTGGAAATAAAGGCACAAACACCTTATGCCATAGTGCTTGCTGAAACTTACATGCTTCATTTGGAGGTTGAAGATGGACATGACTAGATTGCCACATCATGTATACACCTTCATTTCACCTATTAACGATTTCTTTTGTGCAGGGGCTGTTGGTGCATTAATCTCTTTGAATGTATGTCCTAAGGAGTGCATTCAAGATTGGAATGGGCTCAATTGCAGGATGTTGTGAGAGACTGTTGTGGCAGTACTTTTCCTTCCATACTACCACATTATACCATTGGTCCGCCACTTTAGAACACCTTATCATCTGCTCTACTTCGTCTCCCAATAGCTTCTTTTCCATTCCTTCTCCTCCACCTTCTTGCAGGCTGCATACAATCGACTTCATCGTCTTATAGATGACATTTCGCAGAACCTTGTTTCAACCGAAGCCATCGGAAGGCCGTTGACATTGGTTGAAATTGAGTCATGACTCTACCTTGTAAGTCTATATATATAGGGTTCCCACTTGTCATTTCTCAAGATCATATCCGAACAATTTGCTTTGCATTTGCTCACAAATCTGCCTTAAACGTTTACGAGGTCTTAGAATTTAGTGGAGCTGACACTTCAAGGACATCATTGGAGCATTGGGTCTCCATGAAGAATTTAGAATAGGAATTGAGCTAGCAAAGTCTTTCTTAGTCTTTGTAGTTCCCAACTTTGGTATATTCAAGTTTTCTTTCTATTCTTTTTGAGCCTTCACCCACACCAATGCCTCACAAGGTGTGACAAGCCAAACAAAGAGATTAATGGAGTCGAATGGGCTCTCATAGGTAAGTATCTCTTCCCTATTCTCTTTTGAATTTCTTTGGTTGATGATCTTTCATATGTATCATGTATGTACTATATAGTATAACATAGCATGCCCTTACCTTCTACATATAGTTTTTTATATTACAACTCTTACTTTGGCCTGGATGCCACCCTTAGAACCACAGAGTGCATAGACGACTCCTGTTGAAAGATCTCCAATAGATCTTTTGCCCAAAAATAAATTTTTCTCCTATCACAAATATCAAAACAGATTTTTGAAGACTACGGCAATAAAACTAGGGCAAATCTGATTTAAATAGATGAAATGCTACTAGGGTTTGGATGAGAAACCAATGCAAATCACTCTCAAAATATTATATTCTTTTCACAAACTGATTGCCATATTTTTTGAAGCCCGAATGTGTTAAAAGTCAGAATTTTTTAGAAGCCACAAATGATTTTCAACTTATTTGGCCTAGTTTTGGTGGGTCAGATCTAAAATCTGAATATTAAATTGGCTGAAATACCACTAAAAAACCCTCTTTAAAATTCTGGAACTTCTTTGCTTTGCTTCCCAAAAATAAGTAGATGATTTGACTGCCAAATCTGCCAAAAGACTAGGTCGCTCTACTAGAAGAATTTGTAATAACACTGCTGCAATTTTGATTCAAAACACACTGTTGAAAATGACTGAAAATCTGATTACATTCAATGGGAATTTATGAGTGAAAAGCCCTCAACAACTCTTAGGGTTTTCGTCCACAAGAGATAGAATTTCTAAGTGGTTTCGTTCTTGGATTTTTTGAAAAAAATGAGAGCTCAATGCAAGAGAAAATATCATATAAAATTTCTGGATACCAAAGGGCAGGTTGACCTTTCCTTATAAAGGAAGGAGGTACCAAAATGACCTCCAAAATAACGAATCAGCTCACATTGATTTTCCCTATGCAAACATTGAATATTTTCCCATATTTAATACTTTTGCCAACAACTTTTTCCCTCCTAATGCAAGTCACATTTTTCTAGGGGAAATACATTAATTAAATATATTTTTATCCTCACTAAACTTTATTATTCCCCTTTGTCCCAAGTCGCCATTATCCTTTTTAGGAAGAATAAAATATAATTATCCCTTTACAATGATATTTGCCCCTCAAGGCAAATCGTATTTACCACAGGGATTATAATTTATTTCTATTAAGCCAAATAAATTAATGTAAGTGCTTAATAATTTTATTTTATTTTTTACAACACTTTATAATAATTTACCGTGACATAAGTCACCCTTATATTTTTCTTTTGGCCCTCGGGTTGACAAAATGGGCCAAAGTTCTTCGATTGGAAAGGGGACATTACAGGTCCTCTCTTCCCAAAATTGCTTGCCCTCAAGCAATTTTCAATTTGTTTTGTCCAAGTGCCATGTACAATAGACAAAACATGCTGAAGTGATTTGCAAGCTTGACACCTATACCTGTCAAGTGGGCTAAGACTTGCCCCATATATCTTCCACAAGATGCTCACATACATATACTTGAAGCAACGGTTCAACGAACTCGAAAATGAAGACTCCATCTTCTACCCTATCATGCATCTCCTGATGAAAATAAATTGGAATAGGCAACAATAAATTTGATAACTGTTCATACCTTTCATACCTTGGAATATTTCAAAATGTCTTGACTTTGATGTCCCAAAATTTGAGTATTCGTGCCTATAATTGGCTGAATATTATGAGTCAACTGTTGCAATGTTCTCCGCCTTTCTTTTTGTTGGTCTCTTGGTGTTACCTAGATTTCATCCTGAAATCTGCGACTACCCTATCTGAAAATTTTTCGTACTTTTAAAATAATGGGTCGTTTTGTGTTTTTATTGCCTAAAAGTTCTTGTATTGCGTCAAGATATTCCCAAAGAGCCATATTAGCCTTTTTCGCCAAATACCCAGATGCCCAAAATTGTTATATTCTGTCGTCAAGATTTGTCTGCGGGAAATTTGTATTTAATTATTTTAATCGCCGTATGAGGCTATTTGCGCTCCGTTTCAACTCTGTTATGATCGAACATGTCATTATTTCTATGTACCAGAAGGGTTTTAACTTGGAATAAGTTTTGGGTTTTATTTGTGACTTTTGACAATTTTTCATGTTTTTGTGTTGTCTCGTTTCAATTTCTGTGAAATTTCTGTAGAACAATTCTTTTGCTGGGTAAGCCCGATTTTTGGCCTGGAGCAGTTGGAGAACATATACGCATGTTATGCCCGGAGGAAGTTGCCATCGGAGGTCTGGATCACTGGGAAAAAGTGAAGTCGTGCACAGAAAAGCCCCTGCGGGGTTGAGCACATTTTTGGAAAACAAATGATTTAAGTTGCAATGGAAAAAATACAAGCAGTAGGCAAGGTGGGAATTTTATACCTGCCTAGCAGGGTACTTTTTACCGTGTTATAAAATTCACTTAAGCTGCAGTGAGAAAGTTAGAAGCTGCAGGCAGGCGAGAATTTATTGCCTGCCTTGAAGGGTAAAAAATTCCCATGATAAAATAAAAGGAAAGTGACTTAAGTGAAATCATGGGATTTTATTGCCTGCCTTGCAAGGTAAATAATCTCATTGTCAAAATCAAATCAGTTAAATGAATCATGGGATTTCCGTGGCTGCCTTGCAGGGTAAAGAATCCCATTGTGGAAAATTCTTAAAAATAGAATTCTATTGTGCAAAAAAGTGTGCCCCCTTTGGTGAGATGTTGGCAGCCTTTAAGTGATTATTTTAATTAATTTATTCTTATAAAAAGTGCGCCCAAACTTGGAAGAAGTCAACAAGTCAAAAGGGGAATAAAAGAAATAGATTTAAATGGATTAAATGGATTAAATTAAATTTATTTAAAGGCTGCCCCCTTCATGTCAAAAAGTGCGCCCCATTTAGGATATATTTAATGATTTTTAAAGTATTAAATCATTAAATTAAATTCTATTTTTAGTGGCTATGGTCAAGGCACACTGTGAAGCTTAAGTGAAGTGAAGTGTGAAGGATTAAATTGGATTAATTTAATTTATTGAATGACTGTCCTTAAACATGCTATTTTTAAAGAGAAAATCATAATTTTTAATTAATTAATTGCTAGGAATAGGAAGGGCAATTATTAATTATAGAATTGTGAGGGTTATATAAGCATGGGCAGCCATATGGGTGAATTAAATTAATTCACAGGTTAGAAGTGCAGCCAAGAGGAAAAGTGCGCCCCCATTTGAAAAGGATTTTGCCTAGGCAAGGTGGAAACAAGACTAAAAGTTTCTAGATTTGGCGCATGCTTTGAAGGAGGTTGATCTTTGTTTGCATTGTTTGCATAGGTGTTACAGGTGCTCAGGTGTTGTTGAAAATGATTCATGCTCTCTTTATGTGCAAATTAAACATCAATTTTTGGGGCAGCCGGCTTGAAAAGTGCAGATTTTTACAATTAAAATTCACTATTCATGCTCCGGTAGCCATTTTTGTCTGAATTAATTGCAGGAATTCATTACAGGTGCTTTACATAAGAAAATGAGCTTTAATCAATGTCCAATACATTGCACATATTCTCCGAATCTGAAAAATTGTCCAGATGTGCACTAGTTTTGAAGAAATCCGGCCAAGTGAGAAGAAAAAGAATTATTCAGACAAAGATAGACAAAGCCATGGCGAAGAGAGATGAAAAAGAAAGCACGATGGAGTCATGCATCTCTTCCAAACTTGCAGACATAGGAGACAAAGATCTAGGTCTGGAACCTCTTTCCGAATTGATTGATAGATCTAGAGCGGGAAAGACTTCACTCATGTGTGCGGTTAAAAGCAGTGGAATTATCCGAGGTGCAGCCTTTCCATGCACAGCTCAGTTGCCAGAGTTTGTTATGGAGTGCGCTAGATCTTACCATCCTTCATCCAGATCAGTGCGTGATGCTACGAGAAAGACAATAATTCGTTTGGACGCAGAGTTCATCAATTATTGTTTGAAGATTCCAGTGTGAAAGGTGGTGACTTCCATTAGTCTTCAAGATGCTGGCAGCAGGTGGGAGAAGCATAGAGTGGATTGCGTGAGCATAATGAATAGCCGATACATGAAGAAGCCTAGATCTCTTTCAAAGTTCCCAAGAACTCTTCCGCGGTCCAATTTGGTTCAGGAGGTCGATGATGTGGTCAAATTGCTATGCAGGATGAATGGCGAGGCGAATGGTTACACTTTCCGTACATGGATGTATGCTTTCATCAGGACCATTGAAGTCAACAAGGTTGATTCCATAATCAATTGGTTGGAAATTATTA
This sequence comes from Taxus chinensis, assembly GCA_019776745.2. Lineage (NCBI taxonomy): Eukaryota > Viridiplantae > Streptophyta > Pinopsida > Cupressales > Taxaceae > Taxus > Taxus chinensis. The sequence goes on along the minus strand of CM034154.1, from coordinate 685,795,684 downwards.
GCAACAACATTGGTGAGCAACTTCAGAATGTGAAGCGTACTTTCAGCTTCAAAATGACTTCCTACTTGGTGTATGTTGCAGCTTCACAAGGCGTCTTTTCCAAGCTGGATAGATGTGGTGTTCTTTCTAAAGACCCCATTTTCGAGTGCTACCCGCAACTTACTGTACCTGCGTGCGAGAAATATTTCAAAGTGGTCAATGATGAATTCTTCTACGATTTCATTTGCAGGCTAGACAAAGACTTGAAGGCCAACAGGGTAAGCAAGGAAGCGTGAGAAGCTATGTCCAAGATTGGCAGTCTATTCATTCAATTTGCAAATTTCACATACCTCAGGGTCACGGGCTTTTCTGGAGAACCAATAAAGATGCCCAGGTATCCGAATGATAGATTGATCACTGTGGAGCTGAGTAGGCAACTTGTGGAGTTACACGACCTTCAGTCAAAGTGACACAAGTCTACGGGCTTCTTCCCAATCACTGTGGGATATTATAGCTGCATTAGCATTCATAGAGCTTGGGGGATGGAGACGCAGATGTTAGCCGAGTATGAGCAAGAGTTCTTCCCTGCACGGCTGAACTTCGATTCTTTTGGAGTAGCCAGGAAGACGATCTCCTAGGAGTACGCACATGTGCTTTCATTAGAAGATTTTTGGATGAAGTGCAAAAGTGAGTACGAGGTTAGAAAGAGAGATTTCAGCAGACTATTAGCAAAGCAAGTGTTCAACTTTGGACTAGCGCTGATACCTGCGGATCTTAAAGATGATGGGAATGTGGTACTTGACACTTACCATCAAATGGGAGGAAATAAAGCCATACTTCATGATAACATAGGAGGCTGCCATACACTTGAAGAAAGATCTGGAGCTGTTTTGGTGAATACTTCAAACTGGCTGTTGACGAAGGGATATTGGCTTGATGAAGCATTGATGAATCAAGTCACGGGCAACTTCGGTGCAGGAGATTCCCTCAATCGGACGCATGGAGGAGAAAGCAGCAGAAAGTTTGAGAAGTTGAAAGTACACAGAAGATCTCAATCTAAGGAGAAGATCACTTCCACGGACATGACTTTGGTTCCAGCTTCTCCAGCACCTAGTACTTCACCAACTATTGCACCGCAGCAGCAGGACACTTCCATGCCTCCACTGAATTCGGCGACATTCATCTTCAGCCACTCCGTTCAGCATCTTATTTCAGAAGAGATGTTGAAACTGCAGATGGCGGAGTTCGAAAGAGCTTTGTCCTTGGATGATTCAGAGGATGGTAGACATAACACTGTGGCACTTTTTGACGGAGAGGATGCAGAGCGGGAGATGGTGGTGCACTCAGTGATTTCTCATTCTCCGAGAAGTAACTTCTCGGAATGGTTGGATTTGCAGTTGGTTCCAGAAGCGAGAATGAAGATGAACTTAGAGGAGCACGACTTGCAGCTACTCCAAAATCTGGGCGGAAGAGACAGAAGGCCTAAAATTGCCAAAGCAACTTCTAGGTTGATCATCGAGGATACGGGAGAGAAGTTTGCTGAGATATCAATTCTGGCAGAAGGAAAGATAGAGGAGCTCACGGCGGAAGATGTCGCAGTAACCAAAGTACCCCTCGGTCAAGCCACCATTGAAGGATTGAAGTAGGACTTGCAAACATTGATGGATGCTCTATTCCTTAGGCTTGACAGTGAAAAGGCAGAGAAAGAAGAACTTCAGAAGCAGGTATCTCAGTTGTGCGAGATCATAGCCAAGGTTGCTAAGCCTTCCATTCAGCCCATTTCAGAGCAGGTGAGTGATCATCTTATGTAGGAAATGGAGGATGCAAGCAATCAAGTAAAAGCTATTGACGAATGAAAGGATTTTATAATTCGTCAAGCTTCTGTACAACTTGGAGAAGTGCCAGCCCGCCTAAAGGTTATGAATGATGCGGCAAATCAGTTGCAGCAACTGGTAACAAGCATTGTAAATATGAACACAGTTGCTGAGAGTAACCTGAGTACTTTGGGAGAGATCAACAAGTTGCCGGGAGATGTATTGGTTGCAGAGCAAATTGTATCGAACGGATCAGTCGAGAAGGGGAAGCAGCTAGAATTTGCAGTATCTTTCCGTTTAGAAATCTGCAGAGTTTTGTTGAAAAGGATGCGGACACTTGAGGGTAGGACATTATCCTTACTAGACAGTATCATTTCTTTTACTGAGGAGAGAGTGGACGGGAATGTTACTTCATACGTACGGATCGTTCCTAGCAAGGTACCTAATTCCATGGAAGGGTCTCTTTTGATGGTACAAAAGAGAATTGATAAAATTACTAAGCCTTTCACGATGAATTCTATCAGTAGACTGGTGGCGCTGCAGGCGGATATTGCAAGGTTTGGGCCAAACTTGGAATATGTGGAAGCGTGCATCAAAGTGTTGAATGAAGGATTGCTGCAACTTACGACAGATAAGGAAGCAGTGGCAAAAACAGATGGAAAGATGTTGAATCACATGTTCGACAAGTATATCTGATATAAGAACAAAAAGAAGACATAAATGTTACAGCTGAAATGACTTCTTCTATTCTTTCTTCTTCTATTTTCTATGTTCCCAGATGAAATTGTAAAACTTTAAAGTTATTGGTTTTATAACCATTGCTTAAAGTTATGTGGAACCATTCTATTAGTTAAGTGATACATGTGTCACTTAAGGAGAAGTTAGTTGAGGATGATTGCCAAATGTCATCTTTACTTGTTGTTTGTGTTTTAGTTCAGTTAGACGTTCCATTTGTACTTTCCCTCCTACATTCTATAAGTAGAAGAAGAACCTCCGGGTTAATGATCATAATTTGTAAGTAGCAATCTTGTGTTCTAGACTTTGTGTTGAACCCCTGAGAGCCACTTGGAGCAAAGGAATACAAAGGAGCAGGATTCCGGAGAACTTTGTGTCATAGTGTACTATGTTTTTTACTTTTAAATTTTAGATCTCTTAATAAACTGTGTTATTTTAGATCTGGATCTAGAGTTGCCTTTGTTTTAGAATTATGTGTTTATATCTATTGGATTCTTCTATGTGCATGCAATCAACTCTGCCATCTACTGATTGGGATGTACATCTTCCCCATTTCTTCTATATGTTTATGCAATTACCTTCTTCGATAACTTTCCTTTCTTTAAACAGCTGCTTACTTGCTGCAGAATTATTCAGTTATGGTTCATGAACTGAGTAGTTCAAGTAAAACCTCATTTAGATATTAGCATACTTAAATTGACAAATCTGACACGGGAGCCTCACCGGTTAAATGAGGGAGATTTATCTCATGACTGCCTAGGTTTGATGTTATGCAGAAAATCTAGCCAACATCTCTGTGGTGGACTTGTTCTTTGGCATGTTGTAGATGCTAGTTTGCAAGGGCAGCTACTAACTTAGCCTCCTTGGCCCTTTGTGACCATATATCACACAAAATTTGTCCTTTCCACATCCTCCCATATTAAATGCTTGCATAGGGAAAATCAATGTGAGCTGATTGGTTATTTTGGAGGTCATTTTGGGACTTTTTTCCTTCATAAGGAAAGGTCGACCTGCCCTTTGGTATCTAGAAATTTTATATTATATTTTCTCTTGCATTGAGCTCTCAGCTTTTGCAAAAAATCCAAGGACGAAACCCCTTAGGAATTCACTCTAGAGGACGAAAACCTTCTAATAGCCCTAGTTGAAGGACGAAAACCCTTCCTCTAGTTCGTGAGGATTTCCTACTCAGGGTCATCCATTGGGCATCATCAGATTTTCAGTGTTACTTTAGTTATTCCAGCAGTTGTGTAAAAGGATTTGCATATTTTCTATCAAGGGTATGAAGAATAATATTGCAGTAGTATTATACTATTTTTTTCCAGTGGAGCGACTCATTTTATTGGCTGATTTGTGTTGAAGGGAGACATTCCGGGTCTTATTTGTGGCCATTTGTTGATCTTATTTTTATGAATCAAAGCAATGAATTTTCAGTATTTTTGGGAGTTAAAAAATATGATTTTCAGATCTGTTCATGGCAGCTTATCTGCAGATTTTTATTAATTAATTTCAGCCTCATTTGCACATAAATCTGCATTCTTTCTTAATATTTGGGTTCTATAATTTGTGGAACCAAATCGAGGTGGAAAGATATAAATTTAGGGGCTGATTGGTGTGGGTTTTCCATTCAACCCAAGTCGCATTTCCCTTATTTAATTCAGATCTGTGTGACACTTGATTGGTATTTTGTCAACAAGTTGCATTTAGTGTTTGGGATTTGCTAAGAATCCAACTGGCAACTGGGAGCAAATTATGTCCATTGGTGACATTACATGCTTTGGCCTAGAGGCCACCTATAGGATCTAGCTAGGCACCACATCTTATATTTGTAGTTATCCAATGTAGATTACCCCTTTTAGATCTATTACAACCCATGTATTTATGCCCTTTGGTATATATTGAAGTAAGTATATTTCATTATGAAAAAATTGTGAAAAGATGTGGTACCAAGAGTGGTCAAAGCGGGTTCCAAAAATGGGCATTTGAAGGCCATTGTGGAGTTTGTAAAATGAAGGTAGAAGTGAATTTGTGGAAATACCTAATTGGAGAATGGGATTCTAATGACTAAAGATCAATCAAATGGTTCCATGTGCAAAGATAGTGATGCCGTCAAACAAAACTTTCTTTGCACTAAAGGCATCTATAAGTAATTTGTCAATTAAGAACCTTACGATCCCTAGCATTTGAAACATGTAGATTGAAGAACACAAAATGCCAATCGTATGTATAAGTTATTAAACCAAGGACAAGGTGACGAGAACAAATATTCTCATGCTTTAATATTGTAAAATTTCCAATGTTAGTATTATTATTTGTTTTATGTTGAAATTCGCACTAGCTTGAAATTGTTAGTCATATCTTCTCAAGTTATCAAAGGTCTAAATACCATTGGCTTTTGGATACCTTTGGATTCAAATATCATTTGCCACAAGTGTACAAGTGGGTACTAATTTCACCTCTTCTCCCTTCTTGTTTGTTTCTTAAATCTATTCAATATCTAAGATACCAATTCTCGTAGGAATGCAACAAGACCCTGCCCCAATAAGTCCCAGGTATGGGGTATGGGTCTAGAATAATCCAGGTGACTTCGGGTTGCCTTAGGTAAATCCCAGCAGAACCCAAATACAAAAATGGTCTTTTTTCTATTTTTTTTTCATTTTTGCTTAAAGATAAACATAGAGTAACAATGAAATATAATAAAAAACATTTTTCAAACCCTAAAGGCTGAGTGAAACACAAAAAGAAGAATTGAGTATTTATCAGGCTAGAATTTGTAAATGCATACTATGCAGTTGGTGTCATTGATTTCCTTTTTATTAGGATATAATTTCAATATAATTTTTATTAAGCTTCAATAGTACACAATATCCATATATATATATATATATATATATATATTGAAGCCAAGCCATAGCCAAGGCCAATTCTTTTTTTTTTGTTGTTGTACTGGCAAATCTGGATCTTCAAACCCAAACCTGAAACCAACTCGAACTTGTAGCTCAATTTAATATATTTTGTGTATGTGTCCATGTTGTTTTGTCTCTTCACACGTTAATGCTTTTAAAGTGTTTGACTTTTTTCATTTTAAGTTATTCCTACAACTTGCATGTATAAATTGTAATAAGAGAAAACTTTATGCCAAAAAATCTTTGATTTCGGAGGTTCTCTCCAGATTAAGGTTATTTTGTACAAGGTTTGATAGAATTCCCACTTCATGCTTTCACCATCAATGATTCTTCACGGACAAAATCAGCTTCAATGTTATTTTAAAAGGATTCAACTCCAAAGTTTGCCGGCTTCTTCAAACTGACATCAAATAATTACCTAGGGTTTTGATCCTCTTGTAAAATTTTCAATAAGTTATAGTGGTTAGATGCAATGTTTTAAAAATTGGAACCGGCTGAGGGTTGGACCAAAACCGAACTGCAATCAGACTGGAACCGGACTGGTTTAAAATTTATGAACCAGTTTGCTAAAAAATACATAAAATGTTACAATTTTAATGAAAACAATATATTTTAACAGTTCCAAACCATGATTACAAACAATTAAAGACAAAATATGCGAAGTTTGGTCATATATATAGCATGTAAGGGTAAATATAGCTAAACGGCACCAAGTGCACCACTTATTCGAAACAAAGTACATAAACAATGAGGCTTTAAATGGCCTATAGAGTCCAAAAAACAATATGCTACATGTTTGATATTGATCATCAAACTCAACACTTGCTAAGAATGGGATCTTCATCCTCATCAATGTCATCATGTTCTTCTGGCTCGGACACATCGGATTCCTCAGGGACATTTGCAATCGTTGTAGTAGCACAACTAGTGTTTGTCATGTCTGGTGCTACTAGTGGTTCATCATCCAAAGCCATCCGCCCAAGTCATCGGGATCAAACTCTGTTGGGCGACTCTTCTCTACCCATTCTGAAGTTGGATCAATATCATCCAAGGCAATGGGATCTGTATTAGGTATTCTATTTAGTAATTGGTTGTGCCTTAGCTGAAGGTTGTATTGCACGAAGACAAGATGATTTAACTATTGTTTCCAACAGGGTCTATATAACATGATTTTACGGTTAGGGTTGGAAAAAAGTAATTTAAAAGTAACTGAAAAGTTAAAATTGGGAAAAAAAGTTTTAATGCAAAACCTGCCCCTCAACCAGTTCAGACCGGTCTAGTACGAAACTGGTCGGTTCGGTACTGAATCGGCCGCTTCCGTAAGGAACTGGTCATTGGTTTTGTTTTTTTAACAGTTTGCAATTTTTTTTTATGAATCAGTCAAATTGAATTGGAACCGAACGGTTTATAAAACACTGGTTAGATGTAGGTCTGTGCTTCTGTATCTGTTGTGTTCCTCCTGTTCTTCTAAAAAATGTACTAATTCTTTGCCATTTTTAAAAAGAAAAGTCACTAATTTTCTCTAAAATTTAGTGTAACTGATTTTTTTTTGTGAGTGGTTCGTGATACATACTGATGCATATAAATATAATATGTTACATTTGATTTTAACTATATAAGTTTCCTAGTGATTTCTTGTTTCAAGGCTCAACTTTCAAAATTGATGTTTAAATTTTAATGTTATAGCTCACCCAAGTTCTGAGGGTCTGCACCTGCTTACCCCTGCACCCTGCATATCTCTGCAGCCCCTCGTACCTGCATACCTGCTCCGTGTGCATCCCTGCACCTGTGCACTTATGTAGCATGAGGACAGCCATATAAGCTGACCAACTGCATAGATCTTTTAAATAGATATTTCTAGTGCCTCCTAAAAAAGTGATTTTGTCTTCATTTATTCTGCATTACATAAAGACCTTTCCTGACATGCCTGATGATTGCCCTCTAGATGCTTTTTTCAGTATGCCCAATCGAGGGTGTTGGAATCTTCAATTTCAATCGTGGGATCAAGGAAAACATTTGTTCCGACAATCACAAAAGTATTCAAATACTCGAAATCAGAACAACATAACAGGTAAATTAGTTAGTCATTATCTCTAGATTTTTTGCGTTTAGTTTTGGTCATTGTTAGTTAAATGTAACAGGTAAGATGTTATTATTTGCAGAACCAAGTAATTGTGGGTTTCCGTCTAAAATAACAAATGAAAGAAATCCAAGTTCCTCAATGCAGCCTTTCAAAACTAAGCTACGCGACTCTGTGATGGCTCCTGAAACAACAGAACCAAATCCAATTTCCATGATGCAGCCTATCAAAATTCAGCCAGGTGACTGTCAGATAAGCTCCAAAACAACAAAACTTTATCCATCTCTCTTGATGCATCCTAGCAACAGTAGGGAGGGTGATTGGGGGTGGCCTTCTGAAACAAAAGCAGAATCAAATCCATCTTCCTTGATGCAGCCTAGAGAAATTGGGTCAGGTGATTTTGGGTTACCTTCTGAAACAACAGAACCAAATCAAACTTCTGCAATCCAGCCTAGCAACGTTAGTCCAGGTACTTGTGGGTTGCCTGCTGAAACAACAGAACACAATCAGATGTTAATGTTTACAGAACCCACTGGCTATGGATTATTTTCGTTCTACTCGAGTTCATATTAAGATAGTTATTTTCATGAACTTGCAATGTGAATTCTTGAAAAGAGTTTTTCATAATATTATTGTTTTAATTTACAATGTTGCTCTTATAGTCATTTATAGAACATATCAACACAAGTCTGAGAAATTTCTAATCACCTTGACCATTTTGCAATGATGATGGAGATACTTAAAGCTTTAACACATGAACATTTGATACACAACACACACACATACGGTATCAATTGTATTTTATCCTCTTTTATTTCTGACATTTTTGGTCAATTTTCTAGGCCTTTCATCAGGAACTCGGATCATCTGTTAGGTATCTAGATTGGTTTCACTTTGATATACATATCAATTACAAGGGTGTTCGATTTCAATAATAAGTTCTGCTATTTATTGCTATGGGCCATCTTATTTTATCAAGGTTTTGGATGATTAGTTTCCATGTGTTACCCATGTTCCAATCATCATCCTTCTTCATATTATTCTTATGGTGCTCAATTTGACTTGCCTTCCTGGATGATAGGTAAGAGGGTTGTTTTAATTCCTTTTCTTTGTAAGGATTTTCAAAGTTTTATTTTCCATGTTCTTGATGTTAGAAATTGAGGATTCAACAATATGGATTTAATCAACATTCATATTAACATTAATCCATTATGAAATGTAATAAAATAAATAAGCATTACATTATGAAATAAGTAAATACAAAAATATATACCAAAGATAAATCCACAGGTGACACGAATATATAGTGGAAAACCCCAATAGGGTAAAAACCACTTAAGAATAACCTTTTACTTTCAGAGAACCAAACTTACATCCAGTGAGATCACCTTCTTGAAACCCTAATCACAAGGGTAAATAATTTTCACCTTTGATATATATCTAATATGTCAAATGAGGACCTAAAGTCCTTTTTATATAAGATGATCGGGTATGTCTCCCGACCCACCTTTTCAACCTAAACGGTTGACACATACACCTAGGTTTATAATATTTAATATTAGAAATATAATCATTTCATGATATTAAATATTTAACTTAAAAGTTGTATTAATAGATATAAATATTTCATATTAAATTAATTATAGTGATGGACCCATATTAATTAAGGGGCGGCCAAACTTAAAAGTATATATATACTTAGGTTTGTATATTTAATAATAGAAATATAAATATTTCATATTATTAAATATTAATCTATATAATAGTGATGGACCCATATTAATTAAGGGGTGGCCAACCCACTTAATCATTATGTGCCAACAAAAAAATTTACCAAAAAAGGAATTGAAAAACAAGGCCAAACCGAACTGGATATAGGGAAGAAAAACTTTTTGGCCTTAGTCGTTTTGCTTAAGTTTTTACAGGGCCAAGTTTCTTTTTAACCATTTTGGAAGGCCTTCGTCTATTTGTCAGTTTGTGTATCCATTTTTCTCATGAATGCTTGGTAAAGTAGTGCTTTTCTTCTTCACAATGTTCCTCATCTAATATTTTCAAAGCCTTGCACCAAATAATTTTTTAGTGCAATGAATTTCTGAATTTGCTTACATATATATTTTTCGCTAAGGGTTAAAAAACATTAACACAGAAGAGGAACAAGTCCCTCACTCACAACAAGAAACAACCAACAAAATCCCTAAAAGCATGGCATGCATGCATATTCAAGAGATTGTGCATGCTTTTTAATGCTTTACTATTAAATCATCTGTCTAGAATCTTGTAATGTCCCCTTCCAGGGCTGAAACTGAAAAACAAGGAATTAACACAAATCCCAATCTGATTTTCGGACTAGAACACTGAAAATTAAATCAATATGGAATAGCGAACTGATTTTTATAACAGCAGTCCGAAAACATAAATTTTCACCCAAATATCACCCTGCAATTCATCCACTATTTATAGACCCTTTTGGAATATTTTAGAACAATTTCCACCACAAAAATCAAGTTAATACTTAGTTGGAAAACTATTTAATAACAGAAGTGCAACAAAGAGAAATAATCAAAATGAGGGTTTTCAAACCCCAACAATGCCCAAATATGAGTGATTCCAACCTTATAAATTATATCAAATCTAAATATCAATAAATGAATGATTGTCGTGTAATGTCCCTCTTTTCAAATAGATCTCATTGAAGACGTTTGGTCCTTTTTGTCTACACGACGGCCAAAAGATGTGTCAAGGGTGACTAAGTTTTATTATTTTATTATATTGTGCAAATATTAAAATAAAATATTATAAGTTGCACATATAATAAATAATAAGCTTATTAATAAAATAAAAGAGTCAAATGTAAAAATACAATTATTTTTAATTGTATTTACCTATAGGGAGGTATGACTTGTCCATGTAATGGGAAAATAGGGAAATGTGACGTTAGCTCCCTTAGAAAAATGCGACTTGGACAAAGGAGGAAGAATGGAGTTTAGAAAGAATAAAAATTATTACTTCTCCCAAAAAAATGCGACCTAGTCTAAGGAGAATTTGGGGCATATGTCTAGAAGAAATCACTTGTTGTGATTGGTTAAGTTGGAGGTCCTTTTGGGCCAATTTTCCCTTTAAAAGGAAGGGTCGACTTAGAGGAGGGACATCATATAATCATTTTATCAATTCAGCTTTTTATTATCAGATTTTTGCATTGTTAAGAGCTCTTAGCTTTTATCAGAAATTCCAAGGATGAAAACCCTTGTTGATTTCGTCTCTTGCGGACAAAAACCCCAAGGGATTGAGAGGGGATTTCATTTAGAAATTTTCAGTGTTCTTAATCAGATTTCTAGGTTAATTTCAGCAATGTTTGTGAAGGTGTTTTCAGTGGTTTATGACAACAGCTGGGTTGACTTATTGTGGATGGTTTTGGCAACATTTCAAGAGGTATTTCCTTGAAAAATATTTTTCAAATATTCTTCATATTATTATAAAACAAATCGCTGTAATTTTACATTTATCTGAAGTGATATTTTGAGGGTTTCAGGCAGATTAATAATCAGATTTGAGATCTGATTTCTGGGTTGTTTTGGCTGCAATAAATTCTGATTTTTACATGATTTGACTTATAAAAATATTAGTAAACATTTGGGATTGACAGTATAGTGTTTGAGTGATATTTGCATTGAGATACATCTCAAACCCTAGTCGCATTTCGTCAAATAAATTCAGATCTGCATTAATGTGATTGCCATAACAGTCATAAATCAGCATTTGGTGTTTTTTATTGATTTAAAATTCATTGGAAAGTAAGAGAGACCCATTGGGGATCTTTCATGTCGTGCCGTAGAAGGCAACTTAGAATTACCTCTATCCTAGTTGCTTCCCTATGAGAGGGCTCCAAAAATATGGAAAAACTCTTGTAGGTCTTCTTCCTGATGCCCTATATCCAAATCTGCAAGAGAGTCTTCAATAGAGATCTTCAATTCACCAACATAGGGAGTTTTTGTTCTTCAGCAAACCACAAGGATGGGTTTTGTTTTCGTCCTCAAGTGAAATGGAATTGAGCAACCATCCCAACAAACAAAGTGTAAGTGTAAATGCTCCAAAGGCCAAATAGATGAGGACTGACCTCTAAGCTCACTTTATCTTTTAATTCTTTGTTGGGAAACTCATAATCCCAGTCGAACTCCTTGGGGAAGATAAACACTAAAGAAAAACATGAAAAATAACAAAAGAAAACCAAAACGAAGCTCACTTTCTTCCCTTGTTCACTTAATCTTTTTGGCCACGGGAAGAGAATGATAAGAAGTTATTCAATTGATGCTAGTTTGAAAAAAGGGACATTACAAATCTTTCTGCCCAAGTCCAAGAAAAGCATGCTAACGTAAAGGGACATATAAGATTTTTGCATGATCTTTCTTTTCATAGGCATTCAATTGGATGGATTTTCTAATGCAGACATCATAATGCATGCATGCTTTTGAACAAAATATGCATGCCCTTTGTTCTACGAGACATGCATGCATACTTTTTTGGAAAAGCATGCATGAGTTTTGCATAATATGCATGCTTTTTATCAGAGCAATGCATGCTTTTTAGTATAGCAATGCATGCTTGATTTTTACATTATCTCCACTTGTTATCGCAAGGTGCACAAAGAAAGAAGCTAACTCCAACAATGACAATAAGATTTTGCTTCTCATGCTCTGCAAATCCTTCTTTCCTTTTTTATTTAGTATTCTCCATTTATGCAAAAGTAAAACAATTCTAGTGTAACATTCATACTTGAGAAGATATGTTCAAACCATACTCGAGCCCATCCTTGTTGTTAGCAAGGATTATACCCTTGAGCTCCTTAAGCACTGATTTTCTTCCAACCCCTTGTCACCACCTTCCAAAGCTTCATTTTCGTAGGATATTATGAAATTGGCAAGCCAATCTTTCGCTTTTGTTACTATTCTCGTAGATGTGTTGGTACCCAATTTTCTTGAACTCCTTGATCTCCTCAATGATGTTTTGTAATCCCCTGTTCTTCATGGATTCAGAATTGGCTCCATTGATCAGGATTTGGAATTCTCCTTCAATTATAATATTATCAATTCCGATTTGAATTGCTGTTGTGAGACCACACAAAAACCCAAATCCCTTCTACTATATTCTCTAGAGTTTGATGTAGGAGTGCCATCAAATTTGAGGTTTTTGAATTCCTTGAAGGATTGTCCCAACCTCCTTTTTCTTTTTACCTCTCATCTTGTCAAAGACCACTCAAATTTGAGGCCATTTTCTTCAGAAAATTTGTCTCAACTAGGTCGGCTTCTTTATTTTTGTTTTTCCTTTGTTTGGAGAAGCTTTTGATGAGGTTTCTTTTGACACCTTCCCACACCTTCAAGGCCTCCTTTTTCTTATTTTGAAGGCCATTTCTGGGGTTGAGTGCCACATTTCTCATAGAATGTAAAAAGCAATTGGAATAGTCGAATACTCCATCTATTCATCCATATTTCTTCCCACCTCCATCCTCTTTACCCCATGACCTACTTCCCACCTCCATGTTCACTCATGCTTCCACCCTTTATGATATACTTGGCCAGCCCCAAATCCAAGTAGTTTAACCTCCCCCTACTTTGCCATATCTTTACTTTACACAAATGTGAAGAAAGCCATTTTAGCCATGAATAGTAGCAGGGTAGTTGATGAGGAGGGCTTCCAGGTGGAATTCTTCAAGCACGACTTAGACACCCTAAACAACTACCTTGTTGATCTCTCCAATCAAGTGGTTTGTACAAGTTTTCTGAAGTCTTAGTCCCATCATATCATTCACCCCATCCATAAGTCAGGGCCCACTTCTGACCCGAACAACTACAAGATGATCATAGTTGGCCACACATTCTCTAAGCTCTATGCCATAGTCCTCCACATGCGGCTTTATGAGTTCCTGGAGCAACACCATTGCAGAGCCAAGGGGCATGCGAGGTTCCGACCTTCTTACCAGACCATCGATCACATCCTCACCCTTCAAGCTGTCATTGAGGACGCTCGTCACAGGAAGCTCTTTTTTGTAGACTCAAAGAGATCGCTATTTCCGAAACCCTTCCTACTGCCATTATGTGCTTGTACGAGGATGTTCTGGGCCGCCATCATAGTGCTGTCGATTTTTCCAATTTTGTTAGGAGTACCATCGGTGTTAAGCAGGGCTGCCCCCTCTCACCTACCTTGTTTGGTATCTACATCGATGAGCTGGAGGACTTTCTTAGGGACCATATCCAAGAAGGGGATGGTTGTCTTCTTCATCGAGTATTGATCTACATCCTCATTTTTGCAGATGACGTAGTCCTTGCTTCTTCCGAGGAGGGACAGTTGGACTCCTTAGCCTTTTTTTACGACCATAGACAATTGACAGTTAACCTTGGTAAAACCAAGGTCACGATCTTCAATGGGTTGAAGACTTCTGACTTCCATTTCTTCTACAGAGGGAAGGAGATTGAGATCACTAGCTCCTATACCTATCTAGGAGATTTATTTACTTGGCCCTGCATTAGTCTTTGGCCTACTCTTTAGCCCCGCGTCAACAAGGGTTATGGCTCTTTGGCGATCTTGAAGAGACAGTGCTTCTGCCACCACTTCCAGGACATCTTGTCAAAGATGTCTCTCTCGAATTCTCTCGTACGCCCCACGGTCCTTTATGTTTTTGAGGTTTGGAGACCGTCCTTGCTCGACTCTGATTCGACTATAATTGAGTGGGTCCAGATTCTCATGCTCAGACACATCATCCGGTGCAGAGGGACGGTTCCAAATAATATCATCTTGGTCGAGTTCGGGGCTCATCCCTTTAGATTGGAGACTATATTTGTCTTGGTTTTGCTTTTGCATCGCATTCGGGGGCTTTCAGACTCTTCCGCAGGCAGGGATATGTATCTCTACCTTGCCTATCGTTCCTCGAAGGAAATTGCTCTTTCTGACCATAGCGGCCACTCCTGCTGGTATGCAGGAGTCTTGCGTCTTCTCGGCTCTCTCAGGATTTAGATGGACCGTCTCCCAACTTACAGATACTCCCTAGATGCCCTTGCCCACCTTCGGTTAAGCAGGATCTGCATAGAATTATCAAAGAAGACATTTACAGGCAGTTCATCCAACATACTTTTATCAGTCCCCCGGATGGGCTTTGTCCCAAGATGGATTTCTATGCTACACATTTTCTTGAGATCACAAATGGGTTTATCAGCCCTCCTGCGTATATCTCCCGACATTGGTTATAGGCACTCCGCCTTTCTTTAGGCCGGTTCAGAATGGACTCTCATAGGCTTCGTGTGGAGGATCACTAGTTGGACCGCTCTGAGAGGATTTGCTAACTCTGTTCTCTCTAGGAGATCGAAACAGAAGATCACTTCATTTTCAGGTGTCCTATCTACTACAAGATCAGAGGGGGATTCCATTGTTTATTCCGGGAGCATCCATCTTTTGTAACGTTCTTCAAGTACCTTTCTTCAAGTACCTTGATCAGCGGTGTCTTTCTCTCTACCTTCAGGAGGCACTCAGGCTCCAGAATGAGACCCTTTAGTCTCTTTCCAGACAGGCCGTTACTCTACAGATTACTTCCTTCTTTTCGGTGCTCCCCTCAGTGAGGGGCAGCAAGCGGCACCTTGACAACAGTCCGGATTCCTAGACCAAATCTGTTCTGACTCGGAGGCCTACCTCCTAGTCCAGAGGTATTCGTGATCGCAATCAGTTTGGGGTCCTCTCTCAGAAGCTGCGTTTGATTAGGAGAACGTAGGGTGCTCGTCTTGTTCATTCTTCTTCCGTACACCAACATTCCAGTCTTCTCATGGCGTCCACTACAAGACACATGCATATTGCCAACTTGTTTCATTCGGCCTCAAATGCTAGGTGACAGGGGTCAGTGATGGGATTCTCCCGCTCTCCTCTTCGGCTCCATCCATCTGCGCTATTCTCGTCACGGTGGCCTTTGCTTCTCCTTCTTCTTTCCTTTCTCTCTTATTCTTTCTTCTTTTATTGTTTGGACGACCCCTTCGAGTCTCCCTGCTGGCACCTCTTGTGTTGTACTGTACAATCCCATTGACCTACTATTGTGGTCATTCGTTGGACATTAATAAAATTATCTTATCTTATCTTCCATGAACCTGCTCTCGTTTGAAGCTTTCTATAAAATGGTTCCAAATTGTTTTAGAGAAAGAGCAATTTAGGAGGCGATTTTATTCTTCCTCTTTTTCACAGAGAGGACATCTATTTAGGCTTGCAAAACCTTTCTTCTTGAAATGTTCTCTGGTTAGTAGTTTACCATGCATAACCAGCCAGAGCATCACCTTTGCCTTGGGCCAAACTTGAAAGCTCCAAACGTTTTTCCAATCAATTTTTTTGGGGGGTGACAAAATGCTTTGAATGAGCAATATGAGTGGGTAGCTAGAATTGAGTCCACATCGTTAGCCTGGAAGGCTAGGGGTTATAGTCGGCGTCGATTAATGTCTCTAACTTAGAACCGAACATGAAAATTTCGTTTCATTTGGCTTCTCCATGGCAAAGAGAAAGGGGGGTCGAGTTAAGAAAAATTATTAGTTTTTTTTCTTTTTCTTTTGATCCATAACATCTGTATGAGTTTTTTTTAGTTTCTTTTACTCCACGTGAATGTAATGTCTCTTTCGGGCTCAAATTTGAGGAGTTTGGATTTTCCCAAAAACCCTAATGGAACATAAGTGAAAATAATGATAGCCACATGTAGGAGAACTGATTTTTATGACAACGAACTAATTTAATACAAGGATTAGGGAAGTGACCTGTTTTAGGTCCATCAAACCCTAAGCGACCTAGGTTAAAGTCAGATTTCAACCTTTCCCACACAAATTTTTAAAAATACATTATCAACATTAAATCCTTGATAAAATCATGCAAAATAGATGCTTCAACCATAAATTACAGACTGCTGGAATTAAGTATTATTTAAAAACAACTGAAACTTCAAAATTCCATATCTAGATAAATACTTGGAGATAAAATGCAAATGATAGTTCAAAATGACAACAAAAATGGCAGCTATCAAGCAAAACTAGAATCAGATTTTTCCAACCACAAAAACCCACTGAAAAGTTATCCTGAAATCTCTAAATGGGTAGATCAAGTTGGAAATGACTCTGGCAGTCCAAAAAAAGTGTGCCCTAGCTGAAATTGGTGATGTAGGAGCATCAACTTGAAAGCTTCATAGAGTCAAATTATTCTTTTGATCATGTTTGGAGGGTCAAAATAGGTTTGTAGAAGTGATTTGAGAACTTTGGATGCCTTCAAGATTCAAATTTTGGTTTGTAAGTGTTTTCCCTCCAAAAGTCTAATTTGAATTCTTTGAGGAATTTCCACGTTTTGTCAATCTTTGGTCTTGTTGGTGACTTGGTTGGAGTCTAGGGTGGTTAGGAAGTGCTAGTATAATGTATAACTTCCGTTTGGAGAATTACAAACCATCTTCTTAAGTATTTTTGTTTGAAACTCTGTTTTTGTGACTTGTCCTCAAGTATATAACTTGAGTTTGTGATATTGTAGAGGGGAGTTAATAGGTACTACAAGGGAAAAGTAGTTATAGGGTAGATATTCGAGTGGAAAAAGGTTTTGAGAAGGCATAAGAAGAAAATCTCTGTTTCGTTTTAAGAGAAGACTATGTATGTATAGAGCTAGTCAAGAAAAGTGAAATATGTATATAAAATTCAAAGTTATTTGTTGGTATTGTGAAGTTTTCTTGTCCAATGTATTAATTCACTGATCTAGGAAGGTGATTTTGTTTGTTTATAGATCTGGGAGATTGAAAGGATGAACTATTAGCCTTAGGACTGTGCACAGGCTTGTATGAGAGTGAAGAACACTGTTCTGAGAAGGTAAAGTCTCTTTTTATATGTTTTCTTTTGTTTTCCAGGAAGGAATTCTGCTCAGAAACCTGTACGGGGATAATACAGACCTTCAGGTGAAATTTGAAGCTTTAAATCTTATACAACCTTGGGAATTGATTTTTCTATCTCTACCGGGTTAGTGTAAAACCCTAGGTAGGGTTTAGTGCAAAAACTAAATTTGAAAGGTTTAACCACTAAATCTTGTGCTCAAATCTTCAACAAACCATCTTTGTAATCTCCTGAGACAAATTTTGGAGGTGATAGAGTTTTACAAGTGACCAAATATTAGATATTCTTACAAGAGACCTAATAAAAGACCTAATTGCAAAATCCAAGATAGCAAAATAAGGGGTTAAACTGGGAGTTGAGGATTGAGATTTTGTATGAAGCTTAAATGCTGTAATGGGTATCCAAAACTATGTTTAGTTTTCCCAAAGTCATTGTAATTTGTGTTGGGCAACAAGATTTGAGTTTGAAAAGGGCTAGGAGGATAGGGCAGGTTTGCTATGATATTAGAAACTTTCTTTTCCTTAGTTGATCACGCCATTCAAAGGAGTTAGTGCATGTAGGTGACAAAGGAAACCAAGAAACAAGATGGTACAATCCTTTCAGAAGTTTGAGAAGCAAACTTATGATCAAGAGGCAATTCTTGGTTCAAGAACACCATTCTAGATTAGAAGGACAAGGACAGTCAAGTAAGTTGGTTTTATCTATTCAACCTGAGTTTGAAAGTTTGATGATTCATGGTTAGGAAGGTAAAGTATTGTTTCATCACCATTTGAAGAGTAGTTAAGACTAAAACATCATTTTGGAGGTATTGTGCAAGTGTTGCTATACCAATTTTCATTCAACTAAGAAGGATTTTCAAGTAATTTCCTAACCAAATTGTTTGAGATTGTTGTTGAGATCCCCCACCTTTGCATCATTTGGTGCCCTAGCACTGATGTAAACCCTTTTTGTTTGTAATTTTGAATTTGAAGCTCATGTGACTCCTATATGAAGCCACCAATGCAACACATGAGTGTTTTCGTCATCCCTAAGTGTTGTGACTATTGAGGGTTTTTATCCCCAATAAGATCGAATGAGGGTTTTTGTCCTCAAAGGATGAAAATGAGAGCTCAATGCCCCATTTTCCAAGAGAGAAGTATTAAGGTTCACTAGATAATGCCTTATAATGAGTCCTCGAACATTTGCCTATATAGCCTTTTCTTTCTTTTTCCTTGTGGAGCACACCCTATGGGCTTTATTTCTTTTTTATCATGTACTTTTCCCCTTTTTTGTTCTCCTTTTGGGTCGCTCCACTTGTGCATTTAAAAATAATTAATTAAATGCACTTTTCCCTCTTTTTAATAATTTAATTGAAGTGCTAATAATTAAAAATACTTTAGCACTTAAAATTAAATTATTAATTTACTTCCTTCCTTTCCCCCCTTTTAGCCGACTGAAAATAATGAAAATATGCCAAGGGTCTTCTTTCTACTTTAGTATTTTGTTATACTTAATAATAATATTATTAAGTGGCCCATAAATAGAGAGTTATTTGGGCCCATCTTAAAAATATTATTTAGCATTTCTAATTTAGAAAACGGGACATTATAGGTTGACCTATAGGATATGAACCGACTCATAAAAGATATAAAATTGAAAAAGTGACCATTGGGCGGCAGTGAAAGATATTGTTGGCTTTGGAGCAAACTATTTAATGGATTAGTCTCAGATAAACGGCCTACCTCCTAGTCCAGAGGTATTCGTGATCGCAATCAGTTTGGGGTCCTCTCTCAGAAGCTGCGTTTGATTAGGAGAACGTAGGGTGCTCGTCTTGTTCATTCTTCTTCCGTACACCAACATTCCAGTCTTCTCATGGCGTCCACTACAAGACACATGCATATTGCCAACTTGTTTCATTCGGCCTCAAATGCTAGGTGACAGGGTCAGTGATGGGATTCTCCCGCTCTCCTCTTCGGCTCCATCCATCTGCGCTATTCTCGTCACGGTGGCCTTTGCTTCTCCTTCTTCTTTCCTTTCTCTCTTATTCTTTCTTCTTTTATTGTTTGGACGACCCCTTCGAGTCTCCCTGCTGGCACCTCTTGTGTTGTACTGTACAATCCCATTGACCTACTATTGTGGTCATTCGTTGGACATTAATAAAATTATCTTATCTTATCTTCCATGAACCTGCTCTCGTTTGAAGCTTTCTATAAAATGGTTCCAAATTGTTTTAGAGAAAGAGCAATTTAGGAGGCGATTTTATTCTTCCTCTTTTTCACAGAGAGGACATCTATTTAGGCTTGCAAAACCTTTCTTCTTGAAATGTTCTCTGGTTAGTAGTTTACCATGCATAACCAGCCAGAGCATCACCTTTGCCTTGGGCCAAACTTGAAAGCTCCAAACGTTTTTCCAATCAATTTTTTTGGGGGGTGACAAAATGCTTTGAATGAGCAATATGAGTGGGTAGCTAGAATTGAGTCCACATCGTTAGCCTGGAAGGCTAGGGGTTATAGTCGGCGTCGATTAATGTCTCTAACTTAGAACCGAACATGAAAATTTCGTTTCATTTGGCTTCTCCATGGCAAAGAGAAAGGGGGGTCGAGTTAAGAAAAATTATTAGTTTTTTTTCTTTTTCTTTTGATCCATAACATCTGTATGAGTTTTTTTAGTTTCTTTTACTCCACGTGAATGTAATGTCTCTTTCGGGCTCAAATTTGAGGAGTTTGGATTTTCCCAAAAACCCTAATGGAACATAAGTGAAAATAATGATAGCCACATGTAGGAGAACTGATTTTTATGACAACGAACTAATTTAATACAAGGATTAGGGAAGTGACCTGTTTTAGGTCCATCAAACCCTAAGCGACCTAGGTTAAAGTCAGATTTCAACCTTTCCCACACAAATTTTTAAAAATACATTATCAACATTAAATCCTTGATAAAATCATGCAAAATAGATGCTTCAACCATAAATTACAGACTGCTGGAATTAAGTATTATTTAAAAACAACTGAAACTTCAAAATTCCATATCTAGATAAATACTTGGAGATAAAATGCAAATGATAGTTCAAAATGACAACAAAAATGGCAGCTATCAAGCAAAACTAGAATCAGATTTTTCCAACCACAAAAACCCACTGAAAAGTTATCCTGAAATCTCTAAATGGGTAGATCAAGTTGGAAATGACTCTGGCAGTCCAAAAAAAGTGTGCCCTAGCTGAAATTGGTGATGTAGGAGCATCAACTTGAAAGCTTCATAGAGTCAAATTATTCTTTTGATCATGTTTGGAGGGTCAAAATAGGTTTGTAGAAGTGATTTGAGAACTTTGGATGCCTTCAAGATTCAAATTTTGGTTTGTAAGTGTTTTCCCTCCAAAAGTCTAATTTGAATTCTTTGAGGAATTTCCACGTTTTGTCAATCTTTGGTCTTGTTGGTGACTTGGTTGGAGTCTAGGGTGGTTAGGAAGTGCTAGTATAATGTATAACTTCCGTTTGGAGAATTACAAACCATCTTCTTAAGTATTTTTGTTTGAAACTCTGTTTTTGTGACTTGTCTCAAGTATATAACTTGAGTTTGTGATATTGTAGAGGGGAGTTAATAGGTACTACAAGGGAAAAGTAGTTATAGGGTAGATATTCGAGTGGAAAAAGGTTTTGAGAAGGCATAAGAAGAAAATCTCTGTTTCGTTTTAAGAGAAGACTATGTATGTATAGAGCTAGTCAAGAAAAGTGAAATATGTATATAAAATTCAAAGTTATTTGTTGGTATTGTGAAGTTTTCTTGTCCAATGTATTAATTCACTGATCTAGGAAGGTGATTTTGTTTGTTTATAGATGTGGGAGATTGAAAGGATGCACTATTAGCCTTAGGACCGTGCACAGGCTTGTATGAGAGTGAAGAACACTGTTCTGAGAAGGCAAAGTCTCTTTTTATATGTTTTCTTTTGTTTTCCTGGAAGGAATTCTATTCAGAAACCTGTACGAGGATAATACAGACCTTCAGGTGAAATTTGAAGCTTTAAATCTTATACAACGCTGGGAATTGATTTTTCTATCTCTACCGGGTTAGTGTAAAACCCTAGGTAGGGTTTAGTGCAAAAACTAAATTTGAAAGGTTTAACCACTAAATCTTGTGCTCAAATCTTCAACAAACCATCTTTGTAATTTCCTAAGACAAATTTTGGAGGTGATAGAGTCTTATAAGTGACCAAGTATTAGATATTCTTACAAGAGACCTAATAAAAGACCTAATTGCAAAATCCAAGAAAGCAAAATAAGGGGTTAAACTGGGAGTTGAGGATTGAGATTTTGTATGAAGCTTAAATTCGGTAATGGGTATCCGAAACTATGTTTAGTTTTCCCAAAGTCGTAATTTGTGTTGGGCAACAAGATTTGAGTTTGAAAAGGGCTAGGAGTTTCCTTAGTTGATCACTCCATTCAAAGGAGTTAGTGCATGTAGGTGACAAAGGAAACCAAGAAACAAGATGGTACAATCCTTTCAAAAGTTTTAGAAGCAAACTTTATGATCAAGAGGCAATTCCTGGTTTAAGAACACCATTCTAGATTAGAAGGACAAGGACAGTCAAGTAAGCTGGTTTTATCTATTCAACCTGAGTTTGAAAGTTTGATGATTCATGGTTAGGAAGGTAAAGTATTGTTTCATCACCATTTGAAGAGTAGTTAAGACTAAAACATCATTTTGGAGGTATTGTGCAAGTGTTGCTATACCAATTTTCTTTCAACTAAGAAGGATTTTCAAGTAATTTCCTAACCAAATTGTTTGAGATTGTTGTTGAGATCCCCCACCTTTGCATCATTTGGTGCCCTAGCACTGATGTAAACCCTTTTTGTTTTGTAATTTTGAATTTGAAGCTCATGTGACTCCTATATGAAGCCACCAATGCAACAAATGAGGGTTTTCATCCCTAAGTGTTGTGACTATTGAGGGTTTTTGTCCCCAATAAGATCGAATGAGGGTTTTTTGTCCTCGAAGGATGAAAATGAGAGCTCAATGCTCCAATTTCCAAAAGAGAAGTATCAATTTCACAAGATAATGCCACAAATGAGTCCCAACATTTGCTTTTATAGCATTTTCTTTCTTTTCCTTGTGGAGCGCTCCAAGTAGGCCTCTTAATTTCTTTTTTAACATTTACTTTTCCCATTTAAGGAGGGGCAACCTCCCTCTTTAACATTCTTTTCCTATTTGAGAGTTGGTGCTTTGTACTTTTGTTCACCAATTTGCTATTTTTAATGCCAAAATTGGCAATTTGCCTTTTTACAAAATATTTCAAAGCTGAAAATAGCATATTACAATCATAACACGGATATACTTAACTTATTTTCTCCCTTAAAGCCCTCGGGAAGTAGAAATGGACCCCAAAGGTCTTCAAGTTGAACTCACTTGGAAAAGGGGACATTACAGTGAACGGATTCTATTGAGTTAAATGATAATAGCCTTTAGTCATCGTGTATGTACCAGTTCCCTTGTGGTCCCATCCCCAAAAAACTTCTTCCTCCAAAATAAGAAGCTTTTAATCAGATAGGAGTTCACTCGTCTTGGTTGCAGTCTCCTCATATACTCCATTTAGATCCTTGAAATCTTTCAATTTTCTTATGCTGGATCCTTTGTGCATGTCTTCAATCCAACATCTGTCACCCATAATTCCTCAAGTCAAGGTGGCTTGATTCTTGAGATTGTTTATATATGAACCCACTGATCCTCAGTTGATATTATCAAGGCCTTGGTAGCAAGTGAAGCAAGTTTTGAACAAACAACGACAAAAGTGCCCCACTGGTACAATTTCAAATACATTTTATTTGACTGTAGTGGGAGCCATTGCCATTGATGGATGTTGCATGCTCTTAGAACTAGTTAGTCATTAAACTTCCCATCTTTTCCTTTAATTCTTTGAAAGTATCATGTGCCAATCATGGCTTAGTTTTGAGAAATTGGAGTCACGTAAATAGAGGTCATTTCATAAACAGCGACTCATTTTCTCTTACAAGACATGGTATAATTTTTAATTATTCGCACTTGTCATTTTTCATAAACAGTGACTCAGTTTCTCTTACAAGACATGGTATAATTTCTAATTATTCTCACTTGTCATTTTTATTAATGTTTCTTTGGGTTTCCAGAACAAGGGGAAGGGAACTTTTATTCCAAATTATTGAGACATCGAGGGGCTATTAAAAATAATATTTGAAATTGAAATTATAAAAAGATTTAAAAATACATATAAACAATAACCATTATACCAATTTGAAATATAGAACCGCATTCTATTGCTCAAATTTGGTACCCTATCTAATCATTATGGTAAATGTTCTATACTTGTAACTTGTCATTAGATTGGAATAATCAAAGACATAAAACAAAATGTAAAATTGAAAACCGTGAATGAACATTTCTCATCAGATATTTAATTACTTTTTGATGAGGAGAAACACCCACGTAAACTAGTTGCCAAAAAGTTGCATACATTTTCAATGGATTTAAGTCGGCAACTGTAAGGAATAAATTTTTGGCGATGGAAGATTAGAAGGGAGGCCCTCTCAGAGGTAACAGTTCACTAGATCTTGACACAAGAGGCGGCGACGACTCTTAGAAGAAGCCTTCGCAAGACAGGTCCAGTAGCCAACAGCAACATATCACCAATAATTTATTCGCATTCACCACACAGAGAAATTGATACCAACAGTAAGGCATAATTTAGGGTACTTATTAACATAATAATAATAGGAGGGGTTACTTACAATGGTGTGATGAAGTCTCCTAATCACCAGAAAACATGCAGAGGAGATGGAGCAACTGACAGGATGACAACATATCTCCCTGGGACATGCTGCCATTCTGGAACATTGTCCAAAATTCTTTGATTTCCCGTGGTTTTTGATTTTTGGTAGCAGATTGCCAGGGGGCATTTCGTCGCTGTAACCATTTCCCCATGATGTCTTGGATATTTGTGACACTATTTTGGCCCTGGGGACATGTCCTCCGTGGATGTTGTTTTTTACATATTATTTTCTAAAATTTTGCCATATGTCATGGCGGTGGCAATGACCCTTAGAAGAAACTTCTGTAACATGTGCGTGGAAGCCAGCAGCGACCTATCAATGATAAGCTAGTCACATTCACCACACAAAGAAATTGATCCTAACAGTCATGCATAGTTTAGGGTAATTTTAACATAATAAGAATAGGAGGGGTTGCTTACCATTGTGTGATAAAGTCTCATAATCCCCAAAGAACACCGAGAGCGGATTGAGCTATGGGTAGGATGGCAACAAATATCCTGGTGACATGCTGCTCTCTGGAACACCTCAAAAAAATTGGTGATGTCCTATGGTTTTTTATTTTTAGTTGGGGACAACCAGGGCACATTTCGTTGCTGTAATCCTGTCCCCAAATCATCCCAGATGTCTGTGACACTATTTTGTTCCCGGGGTTGTGTTTTCGTGGAATGTTGTTTTGTTTGTATTATTTTCTAAGATTTTACGATTTGTCATGATCCAAATTTTAGGTACAAACTGGTGGGCAGCACAGAAAATCACTGAATTTAAGTGTGTTATGATAGAAATGAGATGGGCAGTAGTAATAGACAGTCGGAGCTTCTGAGAACACTTTCATAGCTCTAGTTACAAAGGTTTAATTTTTAATTTTTTTTATTCCCTCAAGATTACCTCAAAACATTAGACATGTTCCACCAAGTGCCTTTTTGGGTTGGGAGGCAGATGGAGCAGGAATGCTGACCACTAAAAGGATATGCCTGTAAGTCCCTCCAAAACCCAAGAAACAATATTTAAATTGGAAGACATCGCATGGACTCTTGCCAAGTGGGGATGCATCTCGTGGAACATAATATTGGATGCATTTAATCCAGAAAAGATTTGACAAAACTTGAAATATTGTGAAGTTCAGACTTCTGACAGTTCATTGATGTTAAGAGACATTTTCTAGATTAAAAATGAATTCAAAATAAAAACAAAATTAATCTATGGAGCCGGCTATATTTGGTGATCTCGATGTTTAGTGATGTAGCTTGACAGGGAATGTGGATTTTCTTTGTATTTTGTATTTGTCATGTGTTGGGTTTCAAGTTTGCACTTGGGATGAAACCACAGTCAGGGGACAAACAAGTCCCTCCTCTTTGATGGGAGAGGTTCCCGTATTGAAAGCCAAAAACAAGATTATTTACAAATCTACAAGTTTTATCAAATGTGGTCTTCTGACATATGAAAATGTGTTTTCTCCAAGGAAAAACACCAGCACAAGAGAATGGAAGAATGAAGGGGAAAAAGAAGGCAGAAGAAGACAATACTTTCGGGGAAAAGAGATTGCAGAAAGAACCCCTAATTGCATTGGATAAATGAATTACAGAGAAGAATCATTCACGTTTTTACTAGGTGCAATCACACAAACACAAAGTTCTCAGAATTGCATTTTGAAGAACACAAAGTTTCTTAGCTTCGTTTTGATCAAATGATTCACAAAACAGAGCAGAGGGAGAGAGGGAAGCAGAGGAAAAAGAAAAAGATGCTCTTGTATTGATTTTTCGGTTCAAAATTACAGTCTCGAGATATCAAAAATTCCCCCACACAATGGCTTTCGAAAGCCCATCAAATAGCTCGCCAAAAGTGGTTACAACTTCCTCCAAGCAGGCAAAACGGTTTACAAACAAATTCCATCCTTCGTGCTCATTCAAAATCATCCATTCGCGAAGAAAGACCATGGCGGAAAACCAATTTACGCGAATACTTAGACATTTCATTTTATTTGCCAGTTTTGATATGAACCATTGATTTGCTGTGAAAACGCTCAAATCGGGCCGTCCACGTGGAAGGAGAAGATTGGAGCGGGCGTGGGGGAGGCCCCTTTCATTTTCGTGATTTTTTTGTGTTTTGGCGCTTTGGAACAAATTTTCCCGCAGCCCTGCTCTGCTTTTTAGACTTGGGCATGTGGCTAGCTGTGATTGGAAATGGGGTCGCGGTGCAATTCTTAACATTTTGACCTATTTTGCAAAAAAACGCAAAATCTCATTTACCTCCGCTGGCCTGTAGCTCTGATTCAACGTGGACACGTGGCATGAGCTGATTGGAAATGGGTGTGTGGCTCTCGTTGCATCATTTTCACCTTTTTGGAAAAAAAAAGCACAAAAACTTGTTTTATCCCGCCGGCCCGCTACTCCGCTTTGGCTCTTTGGACACGTGGCGCCCTTAGATTCGCTGCAGGTTATGGGGAAAACGGCTTACCTTAAAACTTTTTAACCTTTTGGCAAAAGGCTCAAAACCTTGAATTTCTCCATCGCCTTGCAGGTTCGATCCGCCTTTTAGACATGTGGCGGCCTTTGAATGGTTGTGGTCCTTAGGGGCTTTTTGTTTCAATTCTCCCCGCGGGCTCACGGGCCAAATCTCGCCAACTTGGCTTCTTGTAAAAAAGATCAAAATGCACAAATACCTCCGCATCTTTGCCAGTCCGCCAAAGGGAAAATTTTCCAACTTAGTCGCGCCGAGTCATAACTTAAAAAGTACAAGAAGTTAGGAGGACTTCTTCACCTTTTTGGAAAGGGGAAGAAATTTCCCATATGATGCAATGATTTTCATGAGTTTGAACTTTAAGGGCACCAACTCAAAATTTTGCAATTTTAGACTTCGAAAGTAAAGGGAAATTTGAGGGTGACAATAACTGGCTCTTTCTGGGGATGACTTGGCTTGAAACAAAGGCACAAGGCAAGATCAAGAACAACAGACCAACTCTGGGAAATGAAGACTAGTGCCTTATCCATTGGGTGAAGGAGTCAAAGGCAAAAAACCAATACAAGACAAAACACACACAAGGAAGAAAAAGGAAACAAACAAGCCAAAAACAAAGAAAATACACAATTTAAAAAAGGACTCCCTAATCACCTAGGACCTGAACAACTTTAAGAATTGCCCACTATAAGGGAGTGGCAGGGAAGATCCATCCATGTAACTCAAATAAAAAGTGTTCTCGCCAGCAAAATCTCTGATTCTGAAGGGGCCATGCCAAAGTGAGTCAAACTTATCATGGCTTCCTCGAGGCTCATGTCTCTTATCCCATAGCAAGACTGTGTCGCCCACCTGGAAAACTTTGGATTTGGCTTTCTTGTCAAACAAAGCCTTGACTTTCAACTGATGGGCTGCTATTCTATCAACCACCTGCAATCTATCTTCATTCAACTTTTGGAGATACATGATTCTCTTGTCTAAAGCACTGCAAAAAATCGAATCTTCAATAGTTCTCATTAAATGCAGAACTGACAATTCCACCATCACCGGTAGTTGAGCTTCCACACCATACACTACTTGGAAAGGAGGCATTCCAATGACTCTCTTAGGTGTAATCCAATCAGCTCAAAGTGCATCATATAATTTCTTATGCCAATTTCTTTGAGAATCATTCACAAGTTTCCTGACAATGGTCACCAAATTCTTGTTCGTTGATTCAACTTGTCCATTCCCTTGAGGATAATAATCAAAAGAGTGAGCAAGAGATATTCCATATCCATAACAAAAATCTATTATCTCAGCAGAGGAGAAGTTAGAAGCATTATCAGTCACCACTTTGTTTGGAATTCCAAATCTTATCAATATGTTTTCCTTTATGAAGTTACATACTATTTCAGAAGTAGTACTCTTGATTGGGATGGTTTCCACCCACTTGATGAAATAATCCGTGGCAGTTAGCACGTGAGTATGTCTAGCACTTGAAGATGGATTGAGAGTTCCGATGAAATCCAAACCCCATTGTTGGAAGGGCTCCTCGATCACCACTGGCTTGAGAAGCAAAGCAACCAATCTTGGTATTCCAACAAACGTTTTGCATGCTTCACATTTACTCACCCACTTTGATGCATCTTGGAATAGAGTGGGCCAATAATACCTAGCACAAAGGATTTTGTGAGCTGTTACAGCAGAGGAGAAATGCCCCCCACAAGTTTGATCATGAAAAGCAGAAAATAATTTCTTTTGCTCCTCTTTATCTACACATTTTAAAAACCTTCCATCTACACCTCATTTGAAAAGAGCATTTTCCCAAAGAACATACTGTGCAGATCTAAGTTTGATGGCTCTTTTTTCTTTTGCAGTCAAGTGAGATGGGCATTCACCATAGGTAAGAAAATGAGCAATATCAGCGTACCATACATCTGTTGAGTTGAGAAACAAAACTACAGGCAGATCTGCTTCATCCTTGGACAACGTTTCATCATCATCTTCAGCAATGAGCTCACACAGGCCCTTACCACGAATCAACTTGGTTGGCTTGATATCCAAATCGTATTCTTGCACTTTTGCCACCCAATTACCTCTCTTAGTTCCAAATTCTTGCTGTGTGAGAATCCATTTGACACTTGTATCAGGCACAAACACAACAACGTGAGAATTTAGAATATAAAATTTGAATTGTTTAATAGCTTTTACAACAGCAAAAGCATGTTTCTCCATCATGGCGTATTTCAGTTCGCGGGCTTTCAAAACGTAGCTCATGAATGCTATGGAAAATTCGTGATCTTCAACATTCTTTTGAGTTAGAACAACGGCCAAAGTGTTTTCAGTAGCATAGCAATATATAATAAAATTTCTGCTAAAGTCTGGGCACGCCAAAGTGGGAGTATTTGCAATGGTTTTTTTGATATCTTCAAAAGCAAGCTTCCCTTCAGAGGACCAGCCAAAAGTCTGCTTCCCTTTCATCATGTGAGCAATGCTCATAGTAAGTTCAGAAAAATCGGGTATGAATCTCCTCAAGAAATTAATCTTACCAAAGAAGGAATGAATGCCTTTCTTACTCGTGGGAAGAGGAATCCGTTGTATGGCCTGAATTCTTTCCGGATCAATTTTGATTCCATCTTTTGAGACAATGTATCCCAACAACTTACCTTCGGTTACACAAAACACAGACTTCTTAGGATTCAAAGAAACTCCGTGCTCTCTACATTTTTGTAGGACTTTTTCAAGGTGTTGAACATGATTTGCTATGATTTTTGAAAAGACAGTCAAATCATCCAGGTATACCACGATGCATTTCCCTTTCAAACTACCAAAAGCTAGGTCCATAGCCCTTTGGAAAGTAGCACCAACGTTGATGAGTCCAAAAGGCATTCTCTTGTAGGAAAAAGTGCCCCAAGGAGTGGTAAAGGCGGTCTTATACTGATCTGCAGTGTTCACCTCTACTTGGTTGTATCTTGAGAATCCATCCAACATGGATAGCATCTCTGAGCCTGTGACAACTTGTAGCACCTGGTCCATCATGGGAAGAGGATAATTATTCTTCAAGGAAGCCTGATTCAGATTTCTAAAGTCAACACAAATTCTAATCTCCCCATTTTTCTTTCTAACAGGCACTATGTTAGCAATCCAAGTGGAATGATGAATGGGAAAGATGATCTGAGCCTTTAAAAGCTTTAGTATTTCTTGAAAGATAGTGTCAGCAATCTTTGGATTATACTGCCTTTGCTTTTGTTTGAAAGGCTTAATGCCGGGCTTAAGAGGTATGGAATGTTGCATTTCTTTTGGTTTGAAAGCTTTGAGATCTTTATAGGAATAAACAAGCACATCAACATACCTTTTCAAAAGATTTACCACCTTCTCTCTTTCTTCTTGAGTGCAACATTTCCCGATGTTCACCATTTTAGGTTCATCTATACTGCCTATATTTATTTTTTCAGTTTCAGTAGATTGCTGATTTCCTTGGGAAACTTTAGATTTGACATACCTATCATGTTTATCAAAAAGATCCTCTAAACTCACCAAACCTTGGGAATTTTGTTGCCTTTTAGTCTGATAAATCCATCATGATTCATTTCTTCTTTGACACTTTCTTCATTTGAAGACACATTCTGTGGGCAAGTTATCACCTCCTTCAAAATACAACTGATCAAAGTTATCTCTCAACTCCAAGAAAGAGAGTAGATGCTGGTCATCATTGAAGACCTGCCAATGGTTGGCATTGTCAGGAACACTAGGCCTTGTGAATGATTTCGATGGAGAACTTATTTTGAGAGAAGTCAGGATGAGGAATTAACAGAGATCCTGAGACTGCTAGGGAATCAGCCCTAGTATTTTCTCCTCTTGGTACTGCTGCAATGGAGAAAGCATTGAGGAATTCAATAGAATCCCAGACCAGATTCCTATAGTGCTTTAATCTTCTGTTTTTTACTTGATAAAGGTCTCAGACCTGCTTTACAATTAGCTCAACATCTTTGCGAGCAAAAAGGTTCTTCACTCCCATCTTCTTTGCCATATTCAACCCAAGAATGAGGGCCTCGTATTCAGGAGTATTATTGTTGTTCTCAAACTGAAACTTGAAGGCGAAAGGATGAATCTTACCCTCAGGAGAGATCAACACTATACTAGCTCCAGAGTCGGCTGAGGAACAACTGCCATCAAATTTCAATGTCCAGACATCATTAGGATCAAACAACACTCTTTTTGATGGACTTGCTTCATCCGGTGACATAATCATATAGTTCCCATGCCCAATGTCTTCATACAAAATCTGTGCTTTTGGATCATCTGTTTTTTGCACAATATACTTAGCTTGCTTCTTAGGCATCATCTTCTTCATCTTGCCATTAACTGGAATAATGGCATGTGACCAATCCATTTTGATTTCCCTTCCAACATCCTTGCAAAAGTTCCTACTCAATAGCCTGCCGTAGGAAGGAGGAATGTCAGCAAGTACGATGGTTGCCAAAACCTTTTTCTCTGGCTAAGCAACGAAAGTTACTTGTGCATCCTTGATTCTCCCAACTAAAGGCACTTCCCTACTCTCCATAGAATAAGAAGAACCATATGTGCGGGTAAGAGTGAGGCCCAAGGCATGAGCTACTTTAGTAGACATTACATTGTTAGATGCTCCGGAATCAATAACACAATTACTAATTTTGTGGCTTGCTATAAGGAGAGTCGCATAGAAAGGTCTGATTTTCTCATTGGGTGATGTGACAACAATTACAAGATTTGGTTGGGAAGGGGAAGAAGGAGTTGGCAAAAGACCTTTGAAAACATGGGATGGGATTTTAGATTTGGAGTTGACAAAATCAACCATTTTGGCAAAGGCTTTGGGATGGGTTTGATAAACCTCAGCCTCAGAAATCTGAACCTGAGTTCTCTTTATGTGATCTATAATATCAAAGCATCCAGATGTGGATGGGGTATCATTACAAGGAATGGAAGAGACCTTAGACCTATCAGCTTTATCATTTGACACATTTGAAGCTTTAGCAGCAGAATTGGAGGGAGAAAAACCAACAAAGCTTACCTTTTGTGTGGAGGTGGAGGGGATAGGAGAACCACTCTTTGCAAGCACTGGAATGGTATTGGAAGACTCCTTTGATTTCTTTGCAGGCTGCACAGCTTTCTCCTTTTTGTTGGTCTGATCTTGAGTCATGACAACATATGACTCGTTGTTCATGTCAGCCACTATATCATTATAATCATCCGCATCATGAACACCTTCAGTGCTTCAGTGGTGAGGAAGTTGACTCTAGAACCGCCAGGCTGCTACAACTCTTCATCAACATCTTCTTTTTGATCATCATACAATTCATTCTCTTCTTCATCAGCAGGTTCAAGGACTTAACATATTGCGTTGACAGGCACTTTGAGAGGTGGACCTTCAATTGCCAACCTGGTTTGAGAAGAAGGCAGTCTGTTCCTAGGTTGAAAATTCTTCCTTGGAACATCCTGGTATGGAGCATGCTGAGCCAATTGTTTTTTTGATTGCAATGAGGTCATTGGCTAGCTTTTGTACCCACTGATCTGAATTACCTCCAGGAGAACAGGAAGATGATGTCTTGGATTTCTGGGATTCTCTTTTTAGTTTGCCTGACATTATCAAGTCATCTTCCACGCTGACTGCCAGCCTCTGATCATTATCCAAAGTTGAGAGATTGGCTCTCCTCAGAGCATAGCTTACTTCAGGTAGTTATGCATTCAAAAAGAAACATTTTTGGATCTAATCAACGGGTCTAGTACTTTTGTGGAATTTTATTGATCAGTTTATTGAATTTAGCTACAAATTCCGTCATGGGCTCTTGTGGTTCTTTCTTGATTTGAGAAATCTGAGCAAGCAAGGCATGTACATCTTCAGCAGGCTTGAAACAACTCTCAAACTCAGTTCTCATGGTTGTCCAATTTGTGATAGCTCCAGCAGGGAGATGGTAAAACCAATCTGTTGCATTGTCTTGCAAGGTTTCCACAAACAGCCTAACAAAGACATCTTCATGTTCCACACCGAGGACTCCACATGCAACAATGAAGGCTGTAATGTGTTCATCAGGGTGCACTTTCCTATCACCCCCGAATTTGGGAAAATTCTTTCTATTACCCCCTACGTAACTCATGCAAAGGTTGTGGAAGAGCCAAGGGACCAACTCGGTGGCCCCAAGGTAATGGAATTGCCATCCTTGGAAAAATTGCTTGAAGAGGAACTGAAACACAAGAAAGAATCAAACCACGAAGATTAGGGCTGAGTTGCTCTTGAGGGATTCCAATCCCAAGGGTTTTGTCTTCAACAGGGGGTGTGCTTGTCGAACGAGCTCTTCTATTTCTCCCTGTTGAAGGAAGAGGAAAACCTTGCTGATACATAAGTTGAAATTGAGAATCTTCAACTCCAGAGCTCTTCTACCACGCGTGTATCTCAGAGTCGCCAGATCAATGGAATGATCAAATTGTTCTTCTTAGAAAGGAATCTATTAAAAGCATTGTCCAGCGGAGTCGCCAAAAATTGTTGGGTTTCAAATTTGCACTTGGGATGAAACCATTGTTAGGGGACAAACAAGTCCCTCCTCTTTGATGGGAGAGGTTCCCTTATTGAAAGCCAGAAACAAGATTATTTACAAATCTACAACTTTCATCAAATGTGGTCTTCTGACATATGAAAATGTGTTTTCTCCAAGGAAAAACACCAGCACAAGAGAATGGAAGAATGAAGGGGAAAAAGAAGGCAATACTTTCGGGGAAAAGAGATTGCAGAAAGAACCCCTAATTGCATTGGATAAATGAATTACAGAGAAGAATCATTCGCGTTTATACCAGGTGCAATCACACGGACACAAAGTTCTCAGAATTGCATTTTGAAGAACACAGTTTTTTAGCTTCTATTTGATCAAATGATTCACAAAACAGAGCAGAGGGAGAGAGGGAAGCAGAGGAAAAAGAAAAAGAAGCTCTTGTATTGATTTTTCGGTTCAAAATTACAGTCTCGAGATATCAAAAATTCCCCCACACAATGGCTTTCGAAAGCCCATCAAATAGCTCGCCAAAAGTGGTTACAACTTCCTCCAAGCAGGCAAAACGGTTTACAAACAAATTCCATCCTTCGTGCTCATTCAAAATCATCCATTCGCGAAGAAAGACCATGGCGGAAAACCAATTTACGCGAATACTTAGACATTTCATTTTATTTGCCAGTTTTGATATGAACCATTGATTTGCTGTGAAAACGTTCAAATCGGGCCGTCCACGTGGAAGGAGAAGATTGGAGCGGGCGTGGGGGAGGCCCCTTTCATTTTCGTGAATTTTTTGTGTTTTGGCACTTTGGAACAAATTTCCCCGCAGCCCCGCTCTGCTTTTTAGACTTGGACACGTGGCAAGCTGTGATTGGAAATGGGGTCGCGGTGCAATTCTGAACATTTTGACCTATTTTGCAAAAAAACGCAAAATCTCATTTACCTCCGCCGGCCCGCAGCTCCGATTCAGCGTGGACACATGGCACGAGCTGATTGGAAATGCGTGCAGCGGCTCTCGTTGCATCATTTTCACCTTTTTGGAAAAAAAGCAGAAAAACTTGTTTTATCCCGTTGGCCCGCTGCTCCGGTTTGGCTCTTTGGACACGTGGCGCCCTTAGATTTGTTGCGGGTTATGTGGAAAACAACTTACCTTAACACTTTTTAACCTTTTGGCAAAAGGCTCAAAACCTTGAATTTCTCCATCGCCCTGCAGGTCCAATCCTCCCTTTGGACACGTGGCGGCCTTTGAATAGTTGCGGTCCTTAGGGGCTTTTTGTTTCAATTCTCCCCGCGGGCTCACGGGCCAAATCTTGCCAACTTAGCTTCTTGCAAAAAAAGATCAAAGTGCACAAATACCTCCTCATCTCCGCTAGTCCGCCAAAGGGAAAATTTTCCAACTTAGGCCCACCGAGCCATAACTTAAAAAGTACAAGGAGTTAGGACTTCTTTACCTTTTTGGAAAGGGGAAGAAATTTCCCATATGATGCAATGATTTTCATGAGTCTGAAAGTCCTTGGAAAGTTCCAAATTTAGAAATACCTCTTTTCAAGTATACTTTAAGGGCACTAACTAAAAATTTTGCAATTTTAGACTTAGAAATTAAAGGGAAATTTGAGGGTGACAACATCATGTCAATAAATAAGATTTTTTTTTATTGATTTTCAGTCTTCATTTGTGTGTCATAAATGGTATTGTGTGACAATGGCAGTTGGACTGAGAAGTCAGTTTGGATGTCTTCAGGATGCTGTATCCCTATTTCAAAGTGAATTCTTCATTAGGCTTTTGTAGGTTTTCAATTATTCTTCGCTTTTCTGTAGCCACCAGACTTTGTCTCCACTTTTGAAAGAATGCACAATCCTTTGATT
Source organism: Taxus chinensis (assembly GCA_019776745.2). Classification (NCBI taxonomy): domain Eukaryota; kingdom Viridiplantae; phylum Streptophyta; class Pinopsida; order Cupressales; family Taxaceae; genus Taxus; species Taxus chinensis. The sequence goes on along the minus strand of CM034154.1, from coordinate 685,760,700 downwards.
TGTCCAACTGTACTTTCTGGTGCTGCTGGGCAATCTTTGGAATTTGTGCTGCCCGGAAATTTAGATTTTGTGGGTGATCTACAAATGAAGAAGAATTGTCTTTTCTATTAGGATCCCTTTTTGGTTGCCTAATTTGGGCAAAGCGTAAGGAACCTCATGGGGTGCTAATTGCCAAAAGTCCATACAAACCTCAAACGAATATTGTGATGTTGAACTGTGAATCACTCAGTTGTATGCACTCCCGATATGAAACATCCCATTTTGAGGGAGAACACAATTGTAAATATTGATGGCATTGATGAGACTCGTATTGATCACATCTATTTTGACTATTTGTTTGTAGATCTCTCTGATTCCTGATTCTGGATTGTGGAGTGTGATCTGAAATGTTGATAAAAAGATTTCTACTCTATTGCTTTCAAAAACTTGTTTCAGTATAACACAGACTGGGAAAACCATGTTTTTAACGAGGCAATAGCTTGAATTTTATATATGATATCAAAAAGTAAACCACAAACAGAGGACCTGTCTGATATGAATCTATTAGGCAGAGCAAAATGCAGTCATATGTTTATAGCAGTTTTAGCAGCTTTCTTGATTATTGAGCATGGGATCAATTTAGCCATCTTGCTAATCATTCCACATCGCAAAAATGACATCATATTTCTTTCGAGTTATAGGAAAGGCAGATGCAAAGTCTGTTGAGAACTTAAGATAGTTTACCAAGGCTGTGAAGGGATATACTTGGAGGAGGAGTTTGACAAACATGATCGTTTCATCAAGACTAAGATACATGACGAACCTCCATCTTCTGGTGATGTAGAGAAGGTGAATATTGGCACAGAGGAACATCTATCGATAGTGAACATTGGCAAATGATGTTCACTGGTAGAAAAAAGGAAGTCTGTAGCCTTGCTCTGTAAATACACAAACATTTTGGCTTGGACCTACTCTGATTTAAAATATTTCAGACCTAAGGAGATTCAACACAATATTCTGCTGAAGCCTAGAACGTCTCCTTACAACCAAAAACAAAGGTACTAGAACGCGAAGATAGCTGGAACCATTTTCGCTGAGGTAAAGAAGATATTAGACGCCAAGATCATATTTTTAATTCATCACTCTACTTGGGTTGCGAACAGTCCCTGTGCGGAAGAAAAATGGTGAAATCAGAAATTGTGTTGACTTTTGCAATTTGATTCAGGCATCCCTAAAAGATAATTATCCTTTGCCCATCATAGATCAAATTTTGCAGGTAGTCACTTGCTGTGAAATGTTATTGATGCTTGATGGATTCTCTGGCTATAATCAAATTGAGGTAAAAAGATCTAAAACTGCCTTCACTACTACATGGGGTACTTTTTCCTAAAGAAGAATACTTTTTCCTAAAGAAGAATGTCATTTGGACTCATCAACGGAGTAACCACCTTTCAAAGGGGCATGGATCTCGCTTTTCATGATCTGAAGAACATGATAATAGTGGTCTATCTCAATGATTTGACTATATTTTGGAAAACACGAGAGGATTAGAATGGACATCTTGAAAGGGTTTTCTAGAGGTGTCATTCCCATGATATCTCCCTCAAAACCCTAAAAAGTCAGTTTTTGGAGTAACGTAAGGCAAACTTCTCAGTCATGTTGTATCTTAAGGAACCAAGATTGATTTAGAAAGAGTTTATTCAGAACTTGACTCTACCCATGAGAAAGCTGAGAGTCCACTCCTCCTTCGAAAAGTGAACTTTTTTAGAAGGTTTGTATCGGACTTACTAAATTGACTAGGCATATTGCTTTTATGATGAAAGGTAAGGCAACAATTAAATGGAATAAAGATGGAAAGTAAGTTTTCGAACACATTAAGGCTGTTATTGTTAAAACTTTGATTTTGGTTTGCTTGGATTTCCAAAAAGACTTCATCATTTATAGCTAGGTTCAAAAGAATGATGAGGGAATTGAATCACGCATTGCATTCATGAGTCGTGGCTTGAAGGATCGTGAGTTGAAATACTTATGTATAGAAAAATATACTTATGTGGTAATGAAGGCTGTCAAGCACTTCCTTTATTATATTCTCAATTCACACCCCACATTGTTGGTACCCCCATTTAGCAGGCAAATCTATTTTAACTCGACTCTTAGAGAGTGGGCTGATTGGTAAGGTTCAAAGTATGATTTGGATCTCAAACCCACTAAGCTGATTTGTGGAAAAGGTTTGTGACAACTCATTGCCAAGAATGATCCAAATGCCAGTAAAAAAGGAAACTTTGCTGAAAATTTACCTTCAATCTTGTTCTTGGGTAGTACAGATGAATGGTATTCCAATATTGCTTATTTCCTCACAAATGGAGAATGCTTAAGTCACCGTAGTCCTAAAGAAAAGAGAATTTTCAAGCTTAGATCAAGAAGGTATGTATTGCGGGACAACCTTTTTAAGAAAGGCATTGATGGCATCTTCTTCCATTGTGTAGATAAGGAACATTAAGAAAGTCTCCTCGAAGTATTTCACAACAAAGCTTGTGGAGGGCATTTCTCTTCTTTGGTCACCGCTCGTAAGATTTCTAAACACGATATTATTGGCCCGCACTTTTTCCAAAATTTTCAAGAGTGACGGCCCAATATATTTGGTGTGTCTCGTTACTGTTGCGTGTTTTACTTTGTACTGTCTTGCTTGTGTGTGTGTGTGTTTTGTGCCTCACTTGTGTTGCATTATCCTTAGATTCAAGTCTTTTGGATTTTGTTAGAACTTGTGTCTTTGACTCTTTGACCCAATGGATAAGACTCTTGTTGCTACCTAAGGTCTTGGAGTTCACTCGTGCCTTGTTTTCCTTTTAAAGTGCAATCCAAGTCATATCCCCAACTAACCCTAGTTTTAATCATAGTTACCTGGGATGGGGGGACGGGGTTTCCGGGACGGCAAAAAATTTCTAAATTTTGGGGACGGCGGGGGGACGGTCGATTAAAAAATATATAAATATTTAAAATAAAAAGATATAGTGACTAAATTATATAAATAAGTTGAAATAAAACCTTTTGAGCTTTAAATTTTAAATAAGGTGAAACTTGAACTCATAAACATCATGATCAAATACATTTCTTAATACTATAATATCAACTTCAAGTATATTATAAAATAGAAAAGTAAAACCATTCTAAATTAGGATTGATCAAGTGACAATAGTTGATATTCATATCATTAATCTCATAGCCAAATACACCAACAATTGTCTATTGTCAATATTACAAAAAAAGAGGACAACTACAAGTATCAAACTAAAAATCAGAATCAACATCTGAAGCAATATCCATGAACTCATCCTCGCTGGTACTAGCATCCTCGTCCTCAAAGGTAAGCCCAATCAATCCCCGCTGCACAGTATTGTCCTCTTCAACTTGCCTCGGCTCTTCGGGATCTACATCCCACCGTAATGCTGAAGTCTGTTAGTACTCAGGTGTTTTGCGATCTATAAGATGCAAAGCACTGTGTACAACTACAAGCTTCTTCGCTCTCGCAAAGGTAAGCCTATTCCTCTTAACAGAGTGTATCCAACCATACGTAGACCAGTTCCTCTCAAAGGCAGAGGAGCTAGAAACCTGGGAAAGGAGGCGAATGACAAGTGGTCGCAGAAGTCTTGGAAGCCTATACAGTTGCCACCAACTCACCGGCTTCTCCTGTGCTATTGTTATCTTGTCTGCCTTTGCTGATGTTTTGTACCCATCAAGTTTAGTGAAGTCGAGCCACTCCATTCTGATCTGTGAAGCCTCTTGTGGAGTGTACATTTTTTTAAAGGCCTTCATAAGGCCCCTCTTCACCTCATTATCATCCAATGGGATAACTCTGCCTGGCCTCTCCACATACCATTTGGGATTCAGTGCATACGCAGCCATATGAAGAGGAGTGTTCAACTTCTCCCATCTCCCCTGAATATTGGGCTGTATATGTTCATTATAGAACACCAAAGTAGGGTCCCTCACCTAAATAGCTGCCTTCATTTGCCCAAACATGCTGTCAATGCACTCGTAGATCTCACCAAGATTGGGGCTGTTAGAATCCCCATATTTGATGACATTAAAAACTGGAGCTATGATTGATATGATGTATTTCATATCAACCCAAAATGTTTCCCGCAACACCACTTCCTTCACTCTTTTCCCTTGATCTGTCTTGGACTCATGCCACCTAGTCCAATCCTGTCTCATAATCATAATTTGCAGGGGCTCCTGTAACTCAGACATCCTCTCCAACAAAATAAAATAGGATGCAAAGCGAGTGTCAACTGGTTTCAAAAATTCCTTCTTCGAATTTTTTTGAAAAAGTGCCAATGATGTGTGGTGATTACATATGAACTTCTGCACATCTCTGGCCTCAGTCACTATCTGATTAACCCACTGAATCTTCCCTATGTCTTTCAGTGCATTGTTCATGGCATGCACACAACATGGAGTCCAATAAATATGCCTATATTCCCGCTCCACTAGCTTGCTCGCTGCTCTGCACACATAAGCTGCATCTATGACACTCTGTACAACGTATGAAGGTCCAACCTCCTCAATGGCATCCTTCAAAATCTGATACTGAAACCCAACATCTTTCCGCTTCCGAGAACAATCAATTGGTCTCAAGAAGTACGGTCCATCTTTGCAAGAGACAATAATATTGATGAGAGGACGGTGTCGAATATCCGTCCACCCATACAGGATAATGCTACATCAATGTGACACCCATGTCACCTTCATCTCCTCCATCAATAGATTAACCTTGGAATAATTTCTATCCAAGATTGTTGTCCTGAGTTTTGTGTCTCTAGGAGACACATAACTTGTACCTACTTTTGCAACCTTAGCCATAGCCTCCTTGTAATAAGGAGAGCGAGCAACATTAAATGAAATCCCAACAGCATAGAAAAATTTCCCAATAGCATCATCTGCCTCTTACCTTGCCTTTGAATCAAACATGTCAACAACTGAATATGGGGCTTCCCCCAAGACCTTTCTCTTCCCTCTGCTTTCCACTTCTGACACTCCAAAACTAGAACCAGCCAGAGTATTACCATGTTTGCCAGTCTTATGAGTGCTCAATGGAGTATTAGCCGTAGAACCACGAACTTCTGGCACTTTTTCTGTGGTATTTCCATTGAAGATTCTCACTATCTCAGCTCCCTGCTCTAGTGAAAGGCCCTTATAAATGCCAACCCCCCTTCCTGTAAGATGCAACAAGTGTGCATTGGTCCTGGTGATACTGCCATGCCAAGTCAGTGCACATATGTTGCACTTCCATACTTTGCTCCCCCCTCCAAACTTGGGGTTACCAATTATTTGGGCAAATTGTTGCAATGACTTCTTATCAAATGGTCCAATGGCAAATTTGGACAACATTTGAGAGGGGTAATTGGTAGCATTGCCAACTGAAGTACCAGTTGCTGCTGCCACTACATTTTGTCTCCCTTCGTCACTCTCCCCCATTGTGGCATCACCAACTCTTCCATGGCCACCTATCTCAACTTCCCGTTCAACCCTCTCCTGCTCTGATTCATACTCATACTCAGTCTGAGAAGAATAACTCATGGTGATGATTGCTGCAATGAATTAAAAACAACCATAACTATATGATTGATTGAAATTTGGTTATGTAATGATTCATGAATTAATTTTTTTAAAAAAGTAGCCAATATGCATTTTTTAAATCGTACAAACTATATGCGTGATTATATTGTGAATGTAGTTGTACATGCAAATGTTAAAAAAGTAAAACCCCAAAAAAATGTAAAATATAGTATAAATTTTAAACTAGAATTTAAAAATAAAATGTAATTAAAAAAAACGTAACCATTTAAATTTTAAATTTTACAACCAAACCCTATGCAAGATGCATTTTTTTTAAATCCTACAAACTATATGCACGATTGCATTATGAATGTAGATGCAAATGCTAAAAAACAACCCCTAAAAAATGCAAATATGATATAAATTTTAAACTAGAAATAAAAATGTAATTGAAAAAAAATATAACCATTTACATTGTAGTTTGTACAACCAAACCCTATGCAATATGCATTTTTTTAAATCCTACAAAGTATATGCATGATTACATTGTGAATGTAGATGCAAATGCTAAAAAACAGCTCCTAACAAATGCAAATATAATCTAAATAAAAAAAAACTTTAACAAGTATTGTAAGCAAATAAAATTATAAAATTATAGATACCTCTTGCTAATGCTCCCTCTTGTTCTTGCTCTCGCTCTTGCTCTCCCTCTTGCTCTTGCTCTTGCTCTTGCTCTTGCTCTTGCTCTTGCTTGGTGTGAATATGAAATGAACCCATAATGTAAATTTATAACATAAAACAACACTTTTAGGGTTAGGGTTAGGTTAGGAATGTTACTTTTATGCTTTAAGTGTTATGCAATTAAAAAAAATTGTGTTTAGAGTGTAAAAGTATGTTTTTGTTTTTAAAAACACGCCAAAATGCGTGGGGGACGGTGAGGACGTCTAGACGTCCTCGGGAAGTTCCTGGGGACGTCCAGACATCCCCGCCGTCCCCCACGTCCCCAGGATGTTTCTCTCTGCCGCTAGCCGTCCCCGAGGCATTTCCTGTCTGTTCTGCACAAAAGGAAACATGGGGGAAACGTTTCCCCCATGTCCCCCGCGTCCCCAAGACGTCCGGGACGTCACGGATTTGTCAAATACAGGGGGGACGCGTCCCTGCGTAACACTGGTTTTAATACTAAAATTTGAGTCTAGGTGAATTTTGGTGTCCCCAGATTTCACCCTGAAATATGGGACTTCCCATTTAAAAAAAATCGTTGTTTTATAATAACGGGTGTTTTTGTGTTTTTTATTGTTAGGATATTTCAATGAATCATATGAGCCAATTTTGACAAATACCTAGATGCCCAAACTCATTTTATTCCTCCGCCAAGTTTTGTTTGCGAGTTATTTTAATTTAATTATTTATTGAATAAATAATGCCCTGAAGTAAATTGTGCTTTTGTTGAAGTTTTGCATGCCAGTATCACTCATCTCAATAGGGTTTTCACTAGGAATGAATTCAGGGCATTGTCTGCAACTTCTGGCAACGTTTTTCGCTTTTATTTATTTCTTGTGTTTTTCTCCGGTTTTCTCCGCTTTTTCTCTGTGAAATTCCCTTAGGTCTGTTCTTTGTCCAGTATAGTCTGTTTAATTCCCTGAAGCATCTGGAGATCATCTACTGATGCAACAACAGAAGGACTCAGCTTCAAAATGCAAACTTCTGACTAAAAAAGATGAAGTCATGCACAAAAAGCCTCTCCCAGACAAGTCGCATTTTTTGGAATTAATGAGTGTAAGTTGTAATGGGATCTTTGGTACTGGCATGCAAGTGATAATTTCTTACTTGCCTTGCAGGGCACTTTTTCCCATGAAGTCAAAGTTACTTAAGTTGCGATGGAAAAGTTAGAGGCGGCAGGCAGGTATGAATTTCTTACTTGCCTTGCAGGGTAAAAATTCCCATTATAAAATAAAGAAAAATCACTTAAAGCATCGATGGGAATCTTCTGTCTGCCTGACAGGTTAATGTTTCCCACCAAATAGATTTATTCACCCATGCAAGTTGCACTTTATCAAAGGAGGGGAGTTTTAATACAAGTCGCACTTTTTGGAAGGAAGACTTCAAGTTGTCAGTGGGAATTTTTGCAGTGGCACTTTTTGGAAGGTGGGAATTTCTTACTTGCCTTGCAGGGTAATTTTTATCCCATGAAGTCAAAGTCACTTAAGCTGTAATGGGAATATTAGAGGTGGCAGGCAGGCGAGAATTTCTTACTTGCCTTGTAGGGTAAAAATTCCTATTATAAAAGAAAAATCACTTAAAGCACCGGTGGGAATTTCTTACCTGCCTTGTAGGGTGAAAATTCCCATGATGAAAGTCAAATCACTTAAGTGGAAGAGGGGATTTTTGGAGTTGCAATGCATGGTGGAAATTCCCATCAAAGTTGACTTCCTATTTTTGAAATTACCCTTGCTAAAAAATGCGACCCACCTTGGGTGAATAACAATGCATTTAATAATATTTATTAATGGTTTATTCACCCAATTTTGGTGCCATAAATTGAAGGAAAGTTAATGCAAGTAGAAGAACTAAGGAGAAGTCAAGGCTGCATTCTAAAAATAAATAAAAATAAATTTATTTAAAAGCAACTAACAACATGCATAATTGGGCAGCCCAATTTGGGTGAATAAACATGATTGTTTATTAATTAAATTGCCAGAAATAGGAAGGACAATTATTAAAAATAGAATGCTGAGGGTTATATAAGCATGGGCTGCCATAATAAAGAAGTAATTAATTCTTTTTGCACAGGATTGCAGCCCGGACAGGTGTTGGCGCGGAAGGAAGGAGGTTTTTGCATTAAAGAGTGTTTTTCATTTCCAAGGAGCTTCAAGGTTTGGTGCCTAGGGTTGGAATGGCTTGATTCTTGCTATGATAATTATCTGCATGTTGGTATATGTGCTCTGCGTGAATTAAATAAGATTTTTGCTTGCTTTGCATGTAAGCAAAACCTCAAATTTTAGGGCAACAAACTTCATATGCAGATTTTTGGTGACATAAATCAAGTATTCGTGCTCTGGACTTCATCTTTGTTTGAATTAATTGCAGGTATTCATCACATGTGTTCATATTAGTGAAAAGAAGTTCAAATCAATGTTAGATACATTGAATATATCTTTCGAATTTGAAGAAGTTGCCAAATCTGCACAAATGGATCCATATTGCAAAGGCTTCCGGCAAAAAAAAATCACTCTTGTTTCCAACACAGCCTGTGTAGAAGTCAATGCATGGAAAATTCCTTCCAGGGTCTTGTGAATGTGCCCCCAAAGCCTTCATTGAATTTACTTTGCATGTATTGAGAAAGAATTGCAAAAGCTTCAAGGATAGAAGGGAAGACAAGTCAAAGGCAATACCCGCAAGAAAATCACAGTCATGCATAGCTTTCAGATCCAGTTTGGTGAGACTCAAAGGAAAAAGAGTCAAACACATGCAGAATATGGAAGAAGAACAAGACTAGGAGGGTTGCAACTTTTTTCTTATTTCTTTTTCTCTTTCTTTTATTTTCTCCGACAAAGTAATTGAGCAATCAATTAAATTATAAAACTTAAGTGATTAGTTTAAAAGCCGTTACTTGAAGAAGTCAATTACTTGGAAATAGGTGGTAGACATGCAAAATATAAGGTTCTATTTTTTAGTTATAAATCATGCATGTCATGCAAAGAGGAATTCTAGGAGGAAGATTGTCAGTTTCCCTTTTCATAGCTTCCCGCATGTGGGAATTCATTTAAAGCTTCCTATTTGTAATTTCCCTCTATACACTATAAATAGAGGAAGAACCTACGGGTTAGAAAATCAGAATTTGTAATCAACATTCTTGTGTTCCAGACTTTGAGCTGAAACCCTCGATAGCTTTCTACAAGCAGAGGAATAGAGAAGGAGCACGGATTTCCGGAGAACTTTGTGTCAACGATGCATTCGTTTCTTATTTCTTTTTAGATCTCTTCACAAACTTTGTGTTGTTTTAGATCTAGATCTGAAACTGTCCTTTGCTTCAAATTCTGCATTTTAAGATCTATTTATTTCTATCTATGTGCATGTGATCAACTCTGTCAACTATTGGTTAGGTTGCACATCTTCCCTCTTTCTTTCGTCTTGTATTTAATTATTTCCCCTCCTCATGCATATATTCATTTCTTAATAGCTGCTTACTTGCTGCAAAACTGTCTAGCTATGGTTCATGAGCTATATAGTTAAAGTAATACCAACAAATAGATATTAGGAAATACAACTGACAAAATCTTACACGGGAGCCTCACCGGTAAATGAGGGAGATTTATCTCATGACTGCCTAGGTTTTCAGCTGTGCAGAAAATCTAGCCAACAAATTTATTGTGGATACTTAGATTAAATTGATCAATAGAAGTCATTCAAAGTTGAAAGTGTTTATCTAAATTTAATGATCTTCAAATTACACAAAAATGTTCTCCAAGATTTGAGAAAAATTGCAAAATCAAACTTTAGGCATTTCTATCAAGTAGTTTTGGACAAACCTAAATTGCGAATTGCTCCTATCAACTTGTTGAGTTCTGATTTCCACCGCCTTTCATCGGGGAATTGGTCGTTTCGAAGATCCATAGCAATTGATAAAACAAATTTTATAAATTGCTCCTCAACATCCGAGTTTCAATTACCCATCTTTCATTAGGTGTTCGAGGAATTGGGGTTTTGTAGATTTGGAGCAATTGAACAATCAAATTGCTAATTGCAAAATGAATCACAATTTTCAATTCTCCAGTTTAGTTAGACTCTAAGAAATCATAAGACTTTAAGCAAAAGAACAATTCAACTGGAAATTGCAAAGCGAATTTCAATTTATGATTCTCTGCAATAAGTGCATCTCGGGAAAGACTTCCCACATGTGTGAAGTTTTTAGGCGTTGGAACAACTTTAAAAATTTGCATTCAACTCATTTGTTTTGCATTTTGCTTTTTGCCTTCTCACATGAGTTCTCCACCATTGATTTTCTCAAATTGCCTCCAATTGCAAGCGAAGAATATTCTCCCCTTGGCATTCAAGTTTGTCATGTTCTCTCTCCAAGTGTTTGTATCATAATTTCACTAACTGAGGCTCAAAATCCTAGGTCATTTTTTAGTAGGGTTATTTTAGGGTTGTGAAAGGGTAGAAATTGCATCAAGGTTGTTTTAGGGTTTTGGAAGGGAAGCATTAAAAATTGTAGGAGTTTGAGGAGTATAGTACATTATTGGTGTTTTCTAGGGTTTTAGGGTTTCGTGATTTGCGAAAACATTTTAAGTCATTTGCCAGAGTTAAGTCCAAAAACAACTCCAAATCTCGGCTGGGAAATTTGAGTTACTCAAGCATTGTTGAAAGCTCTACTCACATATTTAACGTGTTCAAGTAGGTTGAAATCTTTGTTGGACTGTTTAAAGTGTTTAAGAATGTAATTTTTCCCAATGCTTTCTTTTAGTTTATTCCCTTTAAGCATATATATTAGATACCTCGAGGGGAAAAGAGACATGAAATATCAATTTCATGTGATCAACCCACCCTCAAATTTGGAGTCCAATGTTGATAAAATTTCTAATATTGACCTAGGTTGCATCTACCAGGTGAATTTTGGACCAAGGTTGTTGAGATGTTTGTTGTCACTCAGAAGTTGCACCCTGATGGAGAATACATGTGTGTATTCTCCCCTTCTGTTGATAAAATTGGAACACCTCAAGGAGTGTGAACTTATGGTTGAGGTGAACCTCCAGAGAGGGCTAATTCCCTTGTGAATAGCCTAAAAACAAAAAGTCTTTGACAAGGAAAAGAGTGTGAAGAGCCGAATGTGGAAAATACTAAATAAGGGTGATACACCAAAAGTTTGACATCTGCATGTAACTCTGCACATAGAAAATTTGAAGATCCACAGTGTTACCTGCACCACTCTAGACTATATTGCATAATAAATTCAAGGGTTTAGGAAAAATGACAGCCGTAGATCCGGGAGTGAATTCCACACTAAGGCAAATACAATATCCTATGCAACATAATGAAAAATGTGAAAACACACAGTATGAGAGGGCAAAATGAATCTTTATTATTCAGAACCCAAGTACAATAGCTAAAGATGCATAGTGCAAATTACAGCCTCCAAGTGTATCCCCTTTTTACAATGATAAAATTGCCTATATAGACTGATTCCAAAACAAGAATAGACTCTTATCCATGCCCATCATAGACGTTCCTTTTATTTTTTATTTTTATATCATTCTACTGTCGCATGGGACAACTTTTTCTTTATTTTTTAATTCCTTTTACTGCTACATATGGGAATGGAATTGACTTTAAATATATATAAAAAATCCATTCTTTGGTTGGGACATTAGTATATACTTTCAAATCTAAGAATTCCTTCGTGGCACAATCTATTTTTATCCTTTTCCATTCATGCACCTTTTCTGGAATTCATTCCAGAAAAGATAAACACCTCCACAGGATCTATAATTAGTTTTAGGAGATGTTGGGGCCTTAGTTACCTAAGTCTCCGGGAAAGGGGGAAATCGAGGAGATAGAGGGACAGGGTTTTTGGGACGGGAAAAAATTTGCAAATTTTGGGGACGACAAGGGGAAATGACTATTGAAATAATAAATAAAATATTAATATTTGAATATTTTAACTTTATTCAATGAAATTTAGGGATTTAAACTCTATTTAAATACTTTCAAGAAGTGTAATTTAATGTTCTTAGTAAAAATAACATCTTTTTCAAAGTAAAAACATCAAAAGTTTTTTGAAAGATTTTAAAAAATAAGGGGACATCCCCTCCAAGTCCCCAAATCCCCGAAACATTCGGGAAGTCTGGGACGTCCCCAAAATATAGGGTATGCGTCCCCTCGTAACACTGGTTGGGGTTGAGTTTTGAGAACCTTAAGCTCTTTCTTATTCTCTGAATTAAGCAAAACTGACGACAACTCCTGTGCCTCTAAACTGGCCGAATACCTAATTGGATATGGTTTTCTCGTAGCTGATAAACTGTTTTTTCTGATCTTCCCCTCTTCTTTATGTGTAATTTCATCATTTGGAGTACTTGAGGCACTTCCCTAAGTATATTGGATGTTTGTAGAAATTTCAATTGACTCTTCCTCATCATCAAAATCATCTAAGTCTGATAAAACCTCATCCTCTGTATTGTTCATGATTAAGGAAAACTCCTTTTGAATTTGAATTTCCTTGCTTATTTCCTCCTCTGTATGGCTGTTGGCAAGTTGATCTGAACTGTGTTTCGCTTCTTTTCCCTCATTCTTATCATTTAACAAATAGTCATATAATTTAAAATCATCTTCCTTATTATGATGCAACTCTAATTGATCTATTTCCTTGTCTAAAGATAACATGTTGAGCCTTTTGATAAATCTTCTTTATCTTTACTCTGAAATTGATCTTCATCCAACTCTGATTTGTGTTCTTTAGTTGTGGGCATGTCTTCTTTCATGGTTAGCACATTGACATTTTCTACATTAGAATCATACCAAGCAACAACTTTAATTGAATCATTTCCTTATTAGAAGATGGTACAGACTCAAGATTACTGATATGATCCTTAGAAACTCTCATGTGTTCCTCCAAAACATTATCTTTACTTTGTAACTCGAGAGATTTGATAAAACTTTGTTTGACCTTTGCTTGCTGGTCTTGCTCCTCCCGTTCAACAACTTCAACCTCTTTGTTGCACTCCTCTATGGTAGACTTAACCAACCGTGGAATTTGCTTGAAGTCACACTGTAAGCTCCTATTTGCTATATTTTGCCTGAGAACTTCCTTAGTTAGTTGTTCTTCTGAATTGATTTGCTGATTAGTTTCATTCCAGAATGGATTTGGGAATGTGAGGGGAGGGGTGGGTTGGGTTGCTAACTGATTTTGCAATGGTTGAGATGACTAAGGAGGTGTAAGATCTTGTGGAGAAGGAATGAAAGAAGAAGTTTTATGAAAGCTAGGAACTTGGAATTTGCGCTGAGATTGAGTAGGTTGGGAAGTAGAAATGGGAGGGCTGTATGATGATAGTGAAGGACTACCCCATTGACAAGGTTCCATTTCTTCATTCTACTATGATGTTTGTGGTAACAATTCAGACATAAAGTCTAACTTCTCTTGAGGGCTATACCAATGTGGCATAGAACCGGCCCATGGGTAGGGTACCCTGATTCCAAGCTTGACTGACTTGATGGAATTTGGTGCCCTCATATCTAGCATTTTTACTTCCCTGTGTTGTACCTGCTTTTGAAAATCATCACTAGGCATGGAATTGTTTCCATAATCTGCATATTCCTGCTCTTGAAAAACACCATGATTAATAGGGTAACCATAATGATTAGTAAGGTTTAGATCATGGGCATATTCATTATGATAGAGCTTATAATACTGATCTGGAAGAGGATTTTGGGAAAAAAAAGGTGGAGGGGAATAGTAATGCTCTTGGGAATGGGAATTCTAATGAGGAATTGAATTCATGATTACACAACCTCATAAAAAAATGGATGGAAGAAATGGTTTGTTGCTTGAGAAAATGTGTTGTACCTATTTTTGAAAATCATCATTAGGCATTGAATTGTTTCCATAATCTGCATATTCCTGCTCCTGAAAAACACTATGATTAATAGGGTAACCATATGGATTACGAAGTTTGGATCATGGGCATATTCATTATGATAGATCTTATAATATTAATCTGGAGAAGGATTTTGGGAAAAAAGAGGTGGAGGGGAATATTAATGCTCTTGGGAATGGGAATAGCATGATTGAAGTTGTCAATGAGGGGCAGATTTCACAAGATGTGATTGATGAAGGAGAGAATACATTATTGCAACAACTGATTTGTGAAGAATTTCAGCCCTTTGCGAACCATGGTAACTACATAAGGTACACTACAAACAAATTAATATCATATATGCAACATATTCAAATTTCTTTTGATAAGAGTGATGATTTAAACGATGAAATTTGCAATATGCATTATGTAATGCCTTGGGTACAACCATGTGTATATGAGTAACTTGATGATATGTGGTGGCAAGTTTTAGCTCACCTAACAGGTACAGGTGCTAGGATCTCAAGACACTTCAACTTGTTTTGTCTATTGTGCATGACACTTAGACAAAAGAATTCAAAATTGCTTGAGGGCAAGCAATCTTGGGAAGGGAGGACTGAAATGTCCCACTTCCTAGGATAGTCATGACAAAGACCCTTAGCCTATTTTGTCTTCCCGACAACTAAGGAGAATTTAAAAAGGCAGACTTAAGTTCTATTAGTTTATTATAAACTGTAAAAAAAAAAAAAAAAAAAAACATTATAAAAAAACACTTATAATAAATTAATGGACTTAATGATAAATAAAAAAATAGGAAAAGTAAACAAAAGGATACAAGCAATTAGCAAAAATGTAATATCCATGGAAAAATGCGACTTGCATTAGGAGGCAAAAGAAAATAGAAAAAGGCAAAAAATTTAGGGGCCAAAAGTTATACTTTCTAGGTAAATGCGACTTACTCTAGGAAAGAGAAATGGAGGGAAGAAAATATTTAATGAAGGAAAAAGTGATTGGCTCTCATGTGTGGCTACTTTGGGCCACAAACTCGCGTAGAGGCATATTTGATCATTATCTAATTTCTGAATTTTATTTGAAGCTTTGAGCTTTTCTTGAATTATTTCTAAGGACAAAGACCCTTAGAAGTTACCTCTAGAGGACGAAAAACCCTCTTAGAGCATTTGAGGATTTCTTACCCAAGGTTGTCCATTGTGATTACAAAGCTTTATAGTTTACTTCAGCGAAGAATAAAGAGGATTTGCAGAAGGGTTTTGTGAGAAAATTGCAGTAGTGGTTTCTTCTTATTTACCCTAGGTGGAGTGACCCACTTCTCTAGCAAAACTGGGTGGTTTTGGGGGGGTACTTCAGACCTGATTTGTATTGCTATATCATATATCGGATTTTTGCGAATAAAGATTGTTTTCAATTTTTTTTGAAGGGTTATAAAGTGCCATTTTCAACCATATTGGTCTATAGATTTTTGAGTATTATTTCAGCTCATTATACCTCTAAAAATACGAGTTTTTATTCTTGCATAGGCTATTAAAAATCAGAAAATCAGTTTAGAATGGAAATACATTAATTTTATTGCTATTTTGTGTGGGTTTTGCAATTAACCCTAGTCGCATTTTGTGGTTAATTATTCAGATCTGCATGCAGTGATTTTTTTTTTTTTTAAAAAGTTTGCTTTGGTGTTGGATTTGCCTATAATCCAAGTGTGGGTCAAGTGTCCCTTTTGGGGACATTACAATTTGAGTTTGAAACATTGATATTTTGCCAAAAATAGCATCAAATTCTTTAGCAAATGTTTTTTTTTTTAGAGTCCCACCGGACGTGCTAGAAAGTGTTGTCAGTTAGAAGTTGCACCCTAATGGAGAATAGTGTGTGTGCTCTCTCTCCTGTTGATAAAATTGGAACACCTCAAGGTTGTGAGTAACTTATGGTTGAGGTGAACCTCTAGAGAGGGCTAATTCCCTTGTGAATAACCTAAAAAATAAAATCTTTGACAAGGAAAAGGGAAGAGGAATGTGGAAAATGGGAAATAAAGGTCATACACCAAAAGTTTGACATCTGCATGTAACTTCGGACACATAGAATTTGAAGATCCTCACACCTACACAACTCTAGACTATTTGCATAATAAATTCAAGGGTTTAGAAAAAATGAAATTGGTAGATAGAGTGAATTCCACACTAAAGAAAACACAATATCCTATGCAACACAATGAAAAATGTGAAAACAATAGTATGAGAGGGCAAAATGAATCTTTACTATTCAAAGGTGCAAGTACAATAGCTAAAGGATGCACAGAGCAAATCAGTCTCCAACTGTATCCCCATTTTACAATGATAAAATTGCCTATATAGACTGATTCCAAAACAAGAATAGACTGCTGTCCATAGCCCAAAATAGGACTGTTGTTCCTTTTATTTTTTTTAAATTTTTAAATGATCCTACTGGCGCATGGGACAACCCCTTTCTTGTTTTAGTTTTTTTTATTTAATTCCTTATACTGCTACATATGGGAAAGGAATTGACTTCTAAATATATAAAAAAATGCATTCTATCTTTGGTTGGGACAGCAGTTCTACTTTCATCTAGTTCCTCCTTGGTGCAGTCAACTGTAGTTTGAATTTTATTTATTTAAACCATTTCCATGTTTGGTGCATGGAGCAGCACTCTATTTTTATCCTTTTCCATTCATCGCACCTTCCTTGGCGCCAACTTCGCCAACTTTAGGACTGCCTTTTATTTATTTATATTTATTTCTGCATGCATGCACCTTCCTTTGTGCCAGAACTAGGACTGCGGTTTTACTTTATTGATTTCATTTAATTCCATGGCATCTCCCTTATCTTTCTTTGGTGCCAACATCTAAGAAGTTTCTTTTATTTTATTTATTCCTCCATGTATCCTATCTTTCCTATTTGGTGCATCCTTCTAACTGGCAGTGAAATATGATAACAAGTTCGTAAGTCTGATTGGATTAAGGGAATATTTGATAGTGGACTTAGTTGCCAACATTCCCAACTTCTGTTCAACCCTGAACTAGTGCTAACGTGCGCTAATAATTGTGCTAAAGAATGTAGGGAAGCCAAGAATCCTCAAGGTGAATGTGTGGTTTGCTTATCTCTTGAATATATTGAAGACTTTTTGAAACTTTTTGACTTTGAGAGTTATGTTGGCCTAAATCCTTAAACAACTCAACAATTCTTGGGATGAGAATAATAGCCCCTATGTGAAAGTAACAAATAAATATTGGCTTAAGAAGTCTAAAGTCACTTCAACTAGATTGCCTAAGGTATTGTTGCGTTCAGACTTTAAGATGGAGATTAATGTTATTATTACACTTCTAAATAGGGTAGTGGGAAACCCTATGGCTAGAGATTTTCAAGGAATGGATGTATCAATACATATGGACAATCCCCCAAAACAAACAACATATCAATCTGGTGGCAATTGATTAGTAATTTTATTCATAAGCAACTATGTGAGGTGCATATAATTGGCAAATTCTATATGACCTCCTATCTAGTATATGGTGTTGTTACGAGGAGAATCTTCTCAGGGTTGACTCAAGTGGTTTAGTTAGATTCTAGAAAGATCTACATATTTTATCCTCAAGTGACACTTGAGGCCAAGTGTTTCCATTTACTTCTGCAGTAATGATGCCTTCTACTATGTCGTAGGGGTGTCCCAGACAAAACAATTCAACACTAGATTCACAGTTAAAGGCTCTACCAGAGTTTTACGATAGGGATCTTGGCTTATTCAGTTCCCAACATTCTCATATATCAGTGTTGGTGGCTTCAAAGGGAGTTGATTAAAATTGATGAATAACTGTCAATCAAAGTTGAAACTTGAAAGTGTATTTCCAAATTAAATGAACCTTAAAATACACAAAAAATTATCCAAGATTTGAGAAAAATTGCAAAATTAAACTTTCAGCATTTCCAAGTAGTTTTGCAATTAAATTGGGAATTGCTCCTCAACTGCTGAGTTTCGATTCCCCGCCTTCATCGAGGAATTGAAATTTCAAAGATCCATAGCAATTGATAAAACAAATTTTGCAAATTGCTCTTGAACATTTGAGTTTCAATTACCCACTTTCATCGAGGTTTTCGAGGAATCGAGGTTTTGTAGATTTGGAGCAATTGAACAATCAAATTACTAATTGAAAAATGACTTGCAGTTTTTCAATTCTTCGGCTTAGTTGGACTTTTAGAAATCTAAAGACTTAAAGCAAAAGAACAATTCAACTATAAATTGAAAAGAAAACTTCGTTTTCTAATTCTTTGCAATAAGTGCATCTCCAAAAATACTTCCCACACGTGCGGAAGTTTCTAGGTGTCAGAGTAGCTTTAAAAAGTTTACACTTTTGTCTTGTCATATTCATTCATTTGTTTTACATTTTGCTTTTTGCCTTCTCGTGCGAGTTCACCATTGATTTTCTCAAATTTCCTCCAATTGCAAGTGAAGAATATTCTCCCCTTGGCATTCAAGTTTGTTATGTTCTCTCTCCAAGAGTTTGTATCAAAATTTCATTCATTGAAGCTCAAAACCTAAGGTCATTTTGTAGTAGGGTTATTTTAGGGTTTTGAAAGGATAGAAATTGAATTAAGATTGTTTTAGGGTTTTGGAAAGTGAAGCATTGAAAGATTCTAGGAGTTTTGCGAGTATAGTACGTTATCAGTGTTTTCTAGGGTTTTTGGGTTTTGTGATTTGTGAAAACAAGTTTATGTCTTTGTCACAGTTAAGTGCACAAACAAATCCAAATCTTGGCTGTGAAATTAGAGCTATTCAAGCAGGTTGAAATCTCTGTTGGGGTATTTAACGTGTTCAAGTAGGTTGAAATATTTGTTGGGGTATTTAACTTGTTTTTGGGTTTCGTGATTTGTGAAAACAAGTTTATGTCTTTGTCAGAGTTAAGTGCACAAACAACTCCAAATCTCAGCTGTGAAATTAGAGCTATTCAAGCAGGTTGTAATCTCTGTTGGGGTATTTAACGTGTTCAAGTAGGTTGAAATCTTTGTTGGACTGTTTAAGGTGTTCAAGAAGGTGATTTTTCCCAATGGTTTCTTTCAGGTTGTTCCCTTTAAGCATACATGTTAGATACTTAGATGGGGAAAAGAGACATGAAATATCAATTTCACGGGATCAACCCACCCTCAAATTCGGAGTCCAATGTTTATTAAATTTCTGATATTGACCTAGGTTGCATCTACCTTGGTGAATTTTTGGACCAAGATTATGAAAGTTCCTAAGTTTGATTGGATTAAAGGAATATATGATAGTGGACTTAGGTGGCAACATTCACAACTTTTGGTTAATTACCTTGAACTAGTGCTAACGTGCACTAATAATTGTGATAAAGAATGTTGGGAAGCCAAAAATCCTCGAGGCAAATATGTGGTTTGCCTATCTCTTGAATATATTGAAGACTTTATGAAACCTTCTTCACTTTGAGAGTTATGTTGACCTAACCCCTAAAACATCTCAACATTTTTGGGATGAGAATACTAGCGCTCGTGCAAAAGTAACAAATAAATATTGACTCGAGAAGTTTAAAGTTGCTTCAACTAGATTGCTCAAGGTGTTGTTGCGTTTAGATTTAAAGATGGAGATTAATGATATTATTACACTTTTGAAACCCTATGGCTAGAGATTTTCAAGAATGAATGTATCAATACATATGGACAATTTACTGAAACAAACAACATAACAATTTGGCGGGAATTGATTAGTAATTTTATTCACAAGCAACTGTGTGAGGTGCATATAACTGGCAAATTCTATATGACCTCCTATCTAGTATATGGTGTTGCTAGGAGGAGAATCTTCTCAGGGCTGACGCAAGTGGGTTAGTTGAATTCTACAAAGGTCTACATATTTTATCCTCAAGTGACACTTGAGGCCAATCATTTCCATTTACTTTACATTAATGATGCCTTCTATTACGTCACAGGGTGTTCCAGACAAAACAATTCAACTCTAGATTCTCAATTAAAGCCTCAGCCGGAATTTTATGATAGGGATCTTGGCTTATTTAGTTCCCAACCTTCTCATATATTAGTTTTGGTGGCTCAAAGGGGCTCTGCTCCCTCCATGTTCTAAAGGAACGTTAGTGAGAAGCGGGCTTTAATGCAGTAGGCGAGATAGCTTGTCGAGACTCATAAATTCTTTTTAAGCAAACATAAGATGTGCATCCATTTTCCTATTACTACAAGGAGGTACACTTGTGAATAACTAGCCTAGGCAAAGTGTAATGATGTAGAAATGGCTCAGGTCACTATCGAATCCTTCCACAACAAAGCATCCATTGACATCTAAGGCTTTTTGGAGAATGCCCTTCAATTTGCCTTCAGGTATGTTCCTTATTTTTAGGACTATTGGATGGATTGTGATGACAAGAAAGAGATAAGTTTGTGAGATTATTCTCGGATCAAGCTTGAGCAAATTAGGGATTTTGATTTGGCTGATGCTCCAGAAGAGATGACATATGATGAGGATCATGTTGATCCCATTTATTACAGGCAACGGGTGTTTTACAAACCTTTTCCATGTGTTGATTGGTTTAAAGAGGAAAGGACGAAAGGAGTAATAACTCAAACCCTCTCCTGGTTGAAGTAGAAAGGAATTACCATAAAAAGTCGAAACTTGTCAATATTGGAAAAGTTTGCTAGCTTAAGTAATGCACAACTTCATTCATCTGAGAAGACACCAATAGCCTTTGTTGATGACAAAGGAAAGGGGAAGGAGAAGACCGTAGATGAGGTCATTGGGCTAGTCAAGTGACCAAAGATCATTATCAAAAGAAAACTAATAGAAGGGTCCTCTAAACCCTCCAAAAGACCTGGAGCAAACAACCCAAATCCCTCATTCACCGGCTTTGGTTGACAACACCACCCAACAATTTTTGGCTACTGACCCTTCTTTAGTGCCTCTTCCTCACAAGGTGGCACCATCTTCTCAAGCTTCACCGACTTTTAGCAATCTCCCTCAATCTGTTGCTACTGATACTATATCAATAAAACCTCCAAAGGACACTGCAACACCCCCTTCAGTTCAAGGCACAAGAGTCATCACTCTGGACTCGTAAACTCAGCAAGAATAAGTGGTGCCAAAACAAATAGATCAGCAATAGGTGTTTTTGAAGCAAACTAGTGATTCAGAAATTCCTGATTGGTTGGTGGTGAAGAAAAGAAAATGAGTGGTTCAACCTGAAGAGATTGATTTCAGCACTGTAAACCTCACACTTTCTACTTCCCGCTTGCTACAGAAACCAAAAATGGTTTCTAGGATAATAATAGATGATTGAGGGGAAAGGTACACTGAAATAACAGTCCCTCTGCCAGATAAGAACAAAGACGAGGTCATTGCCCATGATTATCATCTCTCTAAGGTGCACCTTGGAAAATCTACATGGGAAGATGTGAAAGAAAATGTGCAATCGGCCATTGGCACATTGTTCAAGAAGCTTGATCAAGACAAATTGACTGAGTAGTAGTGGAAGAAGAAGGTTGATCAACTCACAACAGTCGTTTAGAAATTTGGTCAATCTGATTTACTATTCCCCTACCTCTGTCCACACAATGGAACTAACTGACATAGATACATTAATAGTGGCAGAGGAAATTGGTCATATGGGTCAAGCCACAAAGGAATGGTTGGAGAAATTAGTGGCCAAAGGAATGCGGTCCATCAATGCTGCTTTATCAGCGTACACAAAAAATCAGTTGAACTTGAAGCAATAAGAGATGCAGAAAGCAGATAGGAGACTGAGATTAATTCATTGCAACAGTTCTTGCCAAAATTAGAAGCTATTTTATGAATTAACCTGGGATGCTTGGTTGTTGAGGGAATTCTTCATGATGCCGACTGTGGGGATCAATCTAAAGTTCCAAGGGATGCCAAATTTTGGATCTGGAGTGTCTTGAGAAGTTTAAAGGATCACGAATCAAGGGAGCGGAAGCAAGTAACAATATTCAATAAGTAATTGAAAAACTTTCATTTACTTTTATGGGTATAACAAGTTTGCACTCCCAACACAAACAATAAAAAATTAGTTCAAGTAGTTGGTTAAAAAAGAATCAACCCGAAGGCCTCCTTGTACTCTCGATTCAATTCAAAGATTCATTAAGCATTTATTTATTTTTGGATAAATTTGAGGACTTGAAGACACTCCAACGAGTTCCCACCCAATTGATTAATATATTTACAAAGTGCAAAGTTAGCAATTTGTACTCTGTAGATCCTTAAAGCGAATAGAATAAGAGGTCCTGAAGAGTTTTGATGATTACAGAGAAATATTCCCACTCAACAAGCCAAAGGAGGTTGAGGTTATTAATCTGGAAGAAATTTTTTAGGAAGAAGATGTGCAGGGGGAGCCCCCAAGTCACGGCTATTTATTGTTCAGGTCACTGTTGCATTTTTTAAAGTTGTGCACTTTTATAATTTGTAACATGTTGCTTTTTATGTAAAAAGTGCACATTGGTTTTGCAGTTTCTATTTTTAGTAAGATGGCTTGGTCAATATTGCATGTCACTGAAAAATAGGATGCCCTTTGCCATAAATATGTGTAAGTCATTTGAAGGGAATTTTTGGTGTAAGCAAATTTCTAGAGAGGAAAAAGAAGATTGAAGCTTTGTATTCAATATTCATCTTTGGAGAATGCAAATAAAAGAGAGATATTCAAACTCTGTGTCAAATGTTTGTCTTTTGGTTTTCATTTGAGTTTATATCAATTGTATGATCGTTCTCTTTACTTCTCAGATTAATATTTCCACCTGTTTATCTTTATTGAATACATCTGTTGCATGTTAAGGTAGGTTCTGTGGTTGCACCATTCAAAAGTGCAGGTTTTCCCCTATTCTTTCCTCTTCATGCACCTTCTTTTCATTCTCCCTATTTCCCTCTTTTTATTCACCTTTTTCCCCTCTACCAAGTTTTGAACTTTTGCTAATGAAATCTCAAATCCCTAGAGGATAGAATAGTGTAAATAATGTATATATTCTTTTCATGTAGTTTTGTTTTTCGATAAAGGGAGTCTCCCCATACAATAGAGGAGGGACTTTGTCCCATATCACTGTTGCCGAAAACCCCATTTTGCCTTGCGCAAAATATTTTTTCCAATAGGGGGTAAACTATAAGATCTGAATTCAAACATCAAACTTGAATGTTGCAATTTGAAACAAAAGATCACCTTGAAACTCGGTATGGTTGAAATTAAACATATTATATTATATTTTTATCAATATAGTATATATGCATAAATGTATGTCATGAGCCATTTATAAATTAAACTTAATAGCCAAGTGTTTCACAAACACACCTACTTAACTTAAAATACTACCTGAGATGGTGCCCAAAGTTTTCTTTTTTTCTTTTATTTTTTATTCTTTTTAATAAATTAACGTGCTTTAAAAGAGGTGTGCGAGCAATTAAGGGTAAACAGACTGAGTGCGTCTGGGTACATTAGGATGCATCGGGTGTGACTTGAATGCTGATTTGGTTTTGTTTCTTACCCACAATCACATGCACCCCAATTTTAGTTGTGTATGCGCACTTTGGAAACATTGGTTGCCTTGTGTGACCAGGTTGGTAAAAAAGTCTTGAAAGAAAGTTGAAAGTGTGGAGAGATGTTTCTTATTAAATGAACTACAAATAAAGGCACAAACACCTTATACCATAATGCTAGCTTAAATGTGCATCCTTCATTTGGAGGGCGACGATGGACATGAGTACACTACCACATTACATTGTGATGGTATTTCATGAAATTGGAGATTTTGTAAATTGAAGGTAGAAGAGAATCTATGACAAGAACCTGATTGGAGGAGGATATTCCATTGGCTAAAGATTATTCAAATGAATACATGTACAGAGATAGCACTGCCTTCAAGGAAGCAAAGATGGCATCTAATAAAAAATTGTCAATCTAGATGATCACACTCCCTTGTACTTGAAAAACGTAGATAAAAGAACACAGAATGCCAAACTTGTATGTTTAAGTTTTTTAACCAAGGACAAGGTGACGAGAACAACGGTTCTCATGCTTTAATATTGTAAATATTCCAATATTAGTGGTATTGTGTGCTTTATGTTGACTAACAATTCAATCCTTTCAATATTTCAAATTATGACAAAAGTCAAATCCAGGCAATTTAGATTGAAATTGTTAGCTGGTATATCTTTACATGTCATCAAAGTCCAAATAACACAGATTTCAGATACCTCAGGTTTCAAATATCACGGGATACAAGTGGAAAAGTGTGCATTTATCCCGCCTCTTCTCCCTTTGGGTACAAAACCCCTTTCTTATTGTAACTTTCTGGAAACTAGTTTATATATTTTGAATTTTCAAGTTTGTTCCACGTTGCTTTGTCTCTTCATGCGTTTATGCTTTTAAGGTGTTTGACCTGCATGATTTAAACTTTCAAGTTGTCCCTACTTCTTGAACATATAAATTGGTATTGGAGCAATCTTTCTGCTAAAAGAATCCTTGATTTTGGAGGCTGCATTTCCAAACTAAGGTTAGTGTTTACAAGGTTTGAGAGAATTGTCCCTTCATACTTGCAGCAGGAACATTATGCGCAGAGAGGATCATCTTCAAGGTCATTTCAAAAGGATTCATTACCAAATTCTGTCAGTTTGTTCAAAATTACATCAAAATATTGCCTTGTATCTCAACCCTCTTGTTGTAAATTTTTCTATAGGCTACAGTGGTTAGATGTAGACCTATGCTCCATTATCTGTTGTGCTCCTGTTCTTGTCAAAATTGTACAAATTCTTCCTTATTTTCAGAAAATTCACTATTTTTCTGTAAAATTTAGCGTAATTGTTTTTTTTCTTTTTTTTTCTTTTCAAGTTTGAAGTTTCAGTTTCAATGTTATAGCTCACTAAAGTTTTGAGGGTCTGCACGTGCACACCCCTGTACTCGTTCACCCATGTAACTATGAGAGCAATTTTATTATTGGAGCAACTGCATTGTGATCATAGATATTTCTTTTGTTTCCAGCTAAAAAGTGATCGTGTCTTTATTTATTCTGCATTGCTTAAAGACCTTTTCTGATATGCCCAATGATCTCCCTCTAGATGCTTTCTCTAGTATGCTCAATCGTTGGAATCTTCAATTTCAATCCCTGGGGCAACAAAAGGATTTGTTCCTGCAATCACAAAAGAATTTAAGTACTCGAAATCAGAACAACATAACAGGTAATTAGTTAGGCTAATTACAGATTTTGGTGACATTGTTTAAATAACTTTTACATTTAGTTTTGCTCATTTTTTATGTATATAACAGTTCAGATGATATTATTTGCAGAAGCAAGTGATTGTGGGTCGCCGTCTAAAATAACAATGGAAAGAAATTCAACTTTCTTGGTGCAGCCTAGCAAA
Source organism: Taxus chinensis (assembly GCA_019776745.2). Classification (NCBI taxonomy): domain Eukaryota; kingdom Viridiplantae; phylum Streptophyta; class Pinopsida; order Cupressales; family Taxaceae; genus Taxus; species Taxus chinensis. The sequence continues at coordinate 685,735,201 of CM034154.1, read as the reverse complement.
ACAAAGCCAGGTGATTGTGGGGTGCTTTTGGAAACAACAGAACCAATTTCGTTGATGCGGCCTAACAACATTCAGCCAGGTGAGTGTCGGATAAGCTCTGAAACAACAGAACCATATACATCTTTCTCGATGCAACCCAGCAACATCAGGCTGGATAATTGGGGGCTGCCTTCCGAAACAAAAACAGAATCAAATCCATCTTCCATGACACAGTCTAGCAAAAGTGGGTCAGGTGATTTTGGGTTACATTGTGAAACAATTGAACCCAATCCAGCGTCCTCTAGGCAGCCTAGCAACACTAGTCCAGGTTCTTGTGAGTTGCCTTCTGAAACAACAGAACTCAATCAGATGTCATTGTTTGCAGAATCCGGTGGGTTTGGGTTATTTTGGTGCTACTCGAGCTCATGTCAAGATGATTATTTTCATGAATTTGCTACGTGAATTCCTTGAAATAGCCTCGTGTTTTTGTATTTCGATGGTTTTTATTGGTAATGTCGCTCCTATAGGCATTTATAAACAAGTCTGAAAAATTATATTAAGCATACGATTGTAAATAATTAACATGTCTGAGAAATTATTAAGTCTTTTATAATAGTCATTATTAATTAACCTCCTGAGAAATGTTAATAATCATATAGAAATTATTAACAAGTCTGAGAAGGTTGTAATCATATTTACCACTCTGCAGGGAGGATTGTCGTATATAAATCTTTGAGATTTCCACATGTAACATTTTGATAGATATGGTAGTAATTGTGTTTTATCCTCCTTTGTTAATAATGTTGCTCCTATAGGCAATTATAAACAAGTCTGAAAACTTCTATAAAGCAGACGGTTGTAAATACTTAACATGTCTGAGAAGGTTGTTAATAAGTCTTTTATAAAAGAAATTATTAATTAACATTATTAATTGTGTTTTTATACTCCTATAGGCATATATAAACAAGTCTGAAAAATCATATTAAGCATACGGTTGTAAATAATTAACATGTCTGAGAAGGTTGTTAATAAGTCTTTTATAATAGAAATTATTAATTAACCTTCGCGGACATGTTAATAATCATATTATAAATTATTCAGGAGTCTGAGAAGGTTGTAATCGTATTTACCTCTCTGCACGGAGAATTGAGATGCATAACCTCCGAGCTTTCCACATGTAACATTTGGATATATATGGTAGTAATTGTAATCTATCCTCATTTATTCTGACGTTTTTCGGGTTTGCTTTCTCAGCGTCTCTTCATGAATTTGGATCATATGATAGGTATCTAGATTGCTTTCTGTTTGATATATACACCCATTACAGAGGCGGTGTTCTATTTTAGTAGTATTTCCGATTTTTTATTGATATGGATCATCTCATTTTATTAAGGTTTAGGATATGTCACCATGGGTTGCTCCAGTTCCAACATCATCCCTGTTAATATTATTCTTATGCTGCTCGGTTTGATTCCCCGTTAGATAAATGGGTTGTTTCAGTTCCTCTTGGCTTCAGGATTTTCAAAATTGTATTTGCAATGCGGCCTTGATCCTTTTGCTGGTCAATGTTCTTTTTAACCTTTTTGGAATTGCTTAGCCTATTTGTCTGTTTGTGCATCCTTTTATTCTATGAGTAAGGTAAATCCTTTCTTGTTCCAAAACTTCCTCATATGATATTCTCAAAAGCCTCGGTAGCAAGTGTTTTTAGGACTTAAATTTTTTGAATTTGTTACCATGTGAATGTACTATTCCTCATTTGACAATATCAAAGCCTTATAAGTGAAGCAAGTTTAAAACAAACGATAATAAAAGTGGCCCATTGTTGGCAATTTCAAATTACATTTTGGTTGATTGTAATGGGGGCCATTTTCATTAATGGATGTCGTGTGCTCTAAGAACTGGTTTGTTATGAAACTTCATTTGTTTCAAGTAGTGTGGGCCGGCCACCAATTGTAGAGCATTGTATGCATGTTGGGAGCCCAATAGCTATGTTACACGGGTACCAAATGATGTACAAATAATGTCCATTTGAAAGTACAATGTGCTTTACTATACTTTTACATTTGGCGTATTTAAATGGAGGTAAAGTTGCATTACAAACAACTATATATAATAGGGTAGGTCATCAAGGGAGTGCTTTATCCGTGCCTACTTCGAAAGGCCATATATCTTATGGGTGGAAGGTTTTATGCAGTTAATACCCCTTAACCCCTACATAGATTAGACATATGGTGATGACCTACTCTATATAGTTGGAAGAGGCACCTTTATCCATATCTAGGCCCCTACTTGTGCACACCCATCACCCACCCCTATATAGTTTCTAGGTGGAGAGACAGGTGCAATTCAATTATTACTAGGGGTTGGATGACTCAAAATGTGAAATTTGAAATACATCAAAGAAATATGTTGTCCCAAAATATAGACATTGAGTATATAATTCTTGCTTATCCACTGATTGAATAGTGTACACTACTAGATAGTCAAAATGGCTAACTTCACACTACTAGATGGTCAAAATGACTAACTTCACACTACTAGATGGTCAAAATTGTAAAATTATTTGTAAATTGTACCACAAATTTTCATATAACTTTATTCAAAGATTGACTTTTTACGATTAGATTAGTCAACCCAAGTATTGGTATTTTTCCAACTAATAACATTTATGACCATTTTTTTTTTGTTCCAGATTATTTTGATGATCCATAGGAAGGTCTTCAGAATAATCTAATAGAATAGCCTTAAGGTTATCTATTAGAGACATTAACCTTGATGAATTTTATACTTGAGGTAATCCCGGTACTTTGGCACTACTTGGCACACATACCAGAAGGGGTTTTGGAGAAAATTCAAAAGGTGTACAACAAATTTCTATGGTCTGGTAGTAAAGAGGAAGAGAAAAATCCAGTAGTTTAGTGGCATACTCTAGCTAGGCCAAAGGAGGAAAGAGAATGGAGCTTGAAAAACATCCACCTATTTGGTACCTCATTGGCAGGTAGGAGATAAGAGGAGGGTTATTACAAGGGAATAGCTCTAGAAGATTATTGTTGAACAAAAGTATATAAAACCAAGATCTGTCATTGATTGGACCAGAAACCCAAAAAAGAATTAAAAAAATGTATCTAATCAATGGATGTCTCTTCGGATGTCTTTTCCAATGATTGGTCAATATTTGGCTTGGAAGGTGGGAAATGAGTCCCTAGTTAAAATAGGGGTTGATTCTATTTTGGATGTTGAAAAAATGGAATGGCCAGAGGAGTACACATGGCTCTACGTGAAAGAGGAGATTATACTCTTCATTAGGTTAAGGATCAACAAATAATTGTATCCAAGGCTAGTTGCAAGCTCATGTTCTGGGGATTTATGGATGCACGCATATTTGTGGAAGATTTTCATTGACAAACTCAAAAGAACTCATATTCTAATGGTTGGCATCTAATAATATATTGGCCATCCCATTTTGGGTAGGAGTTATTATAGGATGTTGATCACAACTAATTTAGCATGTAATCTAATATATGTTGGTCACCAATTTAGCATGTAATCTACTTAAGGATTTGATTGTGGTCTCTATTTTGTTTCCAGTGGAGTCATTTATGTCTTTTTGTCAATAAATTAATGTATTGTTTTCTTGTTCTTTAGTTCCTTTATTTAGAGAACTGAGTTAAATCTACAACGAATAATAGGCTTTACCTCATGGAAATTCATGGATCCCATTTCAAAAAGGCACATTCATGGTTTGTGATTTTGGGGATGTTTTCCCCTTAGACTATATTGTGATAGTGATGTGTATAAATCCTCAATCCATGGAAACGAGTCTTGTTCTACAATTGGGCTTATAACTATTTTTCTCAATGGTGTTTATTTATTTTAATTTGTCCACATTACATCAAAATATGCTCATGTAGATCAAAATCAACTTGTTCAATCAAATCACTTCTTTGTTTTTATTAAATTTCAAGATATTGTGGAGGTCTTATGATTTTCTTAATGACAACAATATGTTCATAGGGTTTATAATCGTAGTTGTTGGAAACATACAAAAAAATTTAAACTTCTTATTTGTTCACTTCCTTTGCATAGTCGTGAGGGTTCTCCTCCTAACCCTCCTTTTTCTCTTGTATTTTAGGACCCACACTCACAAATTATACTTATATTCTATTTCGTGGCGTTGAAGATGTGGAAAACGGTTTTCCTACATTTAAATGTTGGACTTGTCAAACCACACAAGTGCATAGGGATGGGACCAAGACACATATCATATAGCTACAACACATCGTTAAGGTAAATGGCGGGTCAAATGTCTTTATGAATTTTGGTGCCTATATATGGGCAGGTAATAGGCTTTTGAGCTGATGTCCTTGGCACATATAGCATATTGTATTAGTGGTACAAAGTATTAGAAGTTGCAGCAAATGTGCATCATAATTTCAATTTTATAATATTCCACTACAAAAGTCTAAAACATAAGAAATGCCCTTTTCAAAGTATTCATTTTCCTAGGTTGTTTAAGAATTTAGAATTTGTTGTCAATATTAGATTATTATTTCTTGTGGGAATTTTAGTCATGTATGTAAAGTGATCTCAAAATAGTGACTAGTAGACACCTACTTTTAATACAAGATCATTTAATTTAAAGAAGGCATGACATTTGATTGACAAAAATATAACCCCATATTTATTGATCCAAATTATATTATTGTTTTTTTTTAATGATTAAATGCTTTTGACTGGAGCTATGAACTGGAGGGCAAGGCCCCAACCATACAAAGAGAAGAAAAGAGAAAAAGAAGAAGAACGGAGAAGGGTGGGTTGAAAATAGCCAACCGGAAGCAAGGAGGAGGAAGGAGAAAGAAGAAACAATGTCGGCAAGAACTGACATCGGGGAAGAACAAGAGAGAAGGGAAGAGGCCAAAGAACGCCGAATAAACAACGCCACCAGAGGCAAAACCAAAAGATCAATGGTACTGAGTACCCGCACGGAGATTTGCTTCCCGAAGAATAAGACTGAACGTGTCGCCAACACGATCTTTGAGCTTGTTCCACTTGTTTCTATTGTGTTATGCCTTTTCCGCCTATTTAGGAGCAACTATGTTGGACCTTAGACACGTGGAGGGCTTGCGCTCGTTTGGGGACTTGCCTTTGGATTTTACCTTTGAAGTTGCATTGATGAGGCACGTGGAGGCTTCCGCTGGCTCTTCCCAAGCTTAGACTTTTCAACGGCCGGTGCAACTTTCTCAGGCTCTAACCACGTGGAGAGCCTGCGCTCGTTTGGGAATCTTTTTTCTGCTTGTTTCTATTATGTTCTACCTTTTTCGCCTATTTAGGAGCAACTTTGTTGGACCCTAGACACGTGGAGGGCCTTCGCTCGTTTGGGGATCTGCCTTTGGATTTTACCTTTGAAGTTGCGTTGATGAGGCACGTGGAGGCTTCTGCTGGCTCTTCCCATGCTTAGAATTTTCAATGGTCGGTGCAACTTTCTCGGGCTTTGACCATGTGGAGAGCCTGCGCTCGTTTGGGAATGTTTCTTTTAAGCACCATACCAAAAGTGCGCCGAAGAGACACGTGGAGGCTTCCGCTGGCCTTTTTACACTTCGCTGATTCGAGCCTCGAGTGAACAAATAAGTGCTTCAACTTCAAGGAGGGACGAGTAACAAAAGACTTCAGAGAGACGGTGGCGATCAATTTCAGCCGTCGTGACCTCTTCTGGAAACTTGCAACACAAATAAACAAAGGGGAAGTCCAAAAACGCCATAGACGTAGGATGAGAGACCATATTGCCGAGCGTAGCTGAAGCTAACGACTAAAAAAGAAATGCTCGCACGGGGGAGTTGTGCATCATTTATGCAGGGAAGCAAACCACTCGTGTGAAATGATAGAAGGGAGCCCTCGCCACACCTTTGCATCACTAGAAATCTTAATCGCTGCAGGATAATCATGGCAAGAAGATCCATGACATTATTAGCTTCTCGAAAAACATGTGTGATGTGCCAACTGCTAAGTTGCTTGAGCCGGTAGAGGATGTTGGAAATGAATGGGTTGAGTTTCCAAGAGGGGGCCGACCCTTTAACAGTGGCCTGTATGATGATTTGGGAGTCCCCTTCGATGAAAAGTGAGTCACAACTAGAGTGGATGGCTAGTTTAACACCTTCCAGGAGCACTTTGAGCTTTGGCCATATTGCACGTACAGTCCCGAAGGGGGAAAGAGCCAGCTGAAATAAGGAAACCTTTATCGCTTTTGAGGATGCAATCGGCACCTGATTTACTAGGGTTACCCTTGGAGGCCCCATCGAAATTCAATTTCCAAGAGCCCAAAGGAGGAGGCCACCATTTAACACTCATTTTCGGAAATTTCTCCACTTGGGAAAGGCCACATTTGATGATGGAACCGGAGCTGGGGATTTTAATGAGGGGCCAAGATTTCTTGATTATAACATCACACGAGGAGAAAAGAGGATTATTATGGCTATTGTTACTAACTTTTTCAGAGATGGCCGCTTCTAATTTGACAAGAAAAACCAGCAATTTAGAAGACTGTGTCATGCCCCGCCCTCTTCTTAAAAATAAAAATAAAAATAATAAATAAAATATAAAAAAAGGGGAAGCCCGTGACTTCTTGGGAGGGCGGATTAGGGCAAAGAAGGGGAAGGGTGGAATGCAAACACCAGGTGGGGTTTGTGGGCGGCGGCTAAACAAACCAGGGCATTTTTTTTTTACTGTCCAAAGGAATGCTTTGCCAAATGTCATCTCTTGGGGCGCCATCACTGTTGGGCCTCCTCCCAAACTCCTAGCCGCGCCAGCATGCGCCCAGGCCGCACCACTCACACCTTTCGCGTGGGAAATGATGTAAAAAACGAAGTGGATTTGTGTTTTTTTTGGGTAACGCGGCCAACACCCTTCCAGCACGCATCCAGACCTGCATAGGCTCCAAAACGCAGAGGAAATGTTTCATTTGTTGTTGTTGCACGCGCCCTAGTAGATTCGCATATGCAAAAACGTGGCAGCATGCAAACTGTTTGAAAATGGCTGAAAGAAATGTGTATTGCGGACTGTAATGATGGCAGGATGTGCAAAAAACGAGGCTGCTGAAAAGGCCTTGGAAACTTTCAAGCAAATGCATTTGGTCTGTGAAAAGCCAGAATCCACAACCTTTGCCAGCGTGCTTCCAGCCTGTGCCAAAATGGAAGTATTGGAACATGGTATGAACAATAGAATGTGGTTTTGTTTGTAATAGTTTGTGCTTGCTGGTGTCTTAGTTGATATGCGTGGAAAATGTGGAAGTGTATTCAAGGCATGTGAATTGTTCGGCAAAAGGCCTCAGATATTTCATCTCATGGAATGTAATGGTTTTGGGATTTTCCAAATACATGGGATGCATACGAACTTTTCCCGATGAATACATTTGAATATGTGGAGGATTTGTTGAGACGGTGCACGAACTGTTTGGGAGAATGTCTCAAAGAAATGTTGTCTCATGGAATGCTAGGATTGCAGGATATGCACATAATGGATTCATAGTACACATGACCTTGTTTGCTATACCCAAACACATTGATAAGCCTCTTTACCGTGGGCTTGTTACTCAGCTGGAGGCACTTGCTGTTCCTTTCTTGCAACCAGGGGATTTTCCAATAGAACTGGCCACCGATTTTGACATTATTGTGGATGCTATTTTTGGGTTTTCCTGCCGTGGCTGCAAGCAAGTGAAATCGATCGGTGCGATGTCAACTCCTCGACTTTTGCCTCACCAGTTCGTTTCCAGGCATGGTCATTCTTCCCTTACCTCTCCTAATTTCCGTATTTTAGTTCTCTTTTGCAATTAAACAGAATTTTAACTCATTAGGATTTTTAAATACAGTTAAATGTCTCTTCAACTCATTGCAAAACAATAAAGTGTCTTGTCGCAACTTTCAGAGCCATTATAACTCACCTACTTTAAAACATGAACTATCACCCTCGCTTGAGATGATTTAGAAATCTCTTACCCTTCTTGACCGTTCCAATATCGTTTTGTTGACCAGACAAATTTGATTCTCCACTGATAACGTTGACCTTCTCCTTGTTTTAAATAGTTAAATTTTGCAATTTGTGGAGACTCACAAGGTACCCTTCGCCACTCTAGAAACAAGATATGAAGTTTCATTCGGGTACCTTGGTATACGAGGAGTCACCCTGATTTTTGGTTTGGCCGAAATGATCATATGACATCGTTTTGACGCCCTTATAGGAGCCCTGTTACACTGGTTTACAACAGTAGAGAGCTGTTAAAACTAGAAAGTTGGCTTTCATTTGGGGCCACCAGTTGAACTCCGGAAAGAGAAATCATGTTTTGTCTTCACAAACCCCTGGTGTGTATACGAGACAAATGCATGGAACATTCAGTATAGGAAAGAGCACTTTTCGGGATAGTTTTGCGAAGCTGTTTTGTAGGCCTCCGGTCATAGTTTGACGAGGTCAAACTGTTCCAATTTCGTCTTGTCTCTCCAAGAACTTGTCGCCGTTTGAACATGGTTGTCTAGTTCTCAGTCCTGTTGACTCTAATGAATTCTCGTTACATAGGGGAACTAGTAGGAGATGTCTCGTTGCGTGCTTCTCCATCAAATGTCAATTATGGATGCGGTTTTCTGGGCGCTTGAGCTAACTTTTGTCATTTTACAATTGGGTGAACTACGACCAGTGACCCCGGAAAACTTGCCGCCAAACGTAAACCGTGCACTCCTTTTCAATTCCGTCAGTTGTAATGAGCTCTTGGTATATCTAGGGTCACGTAGAAAGTTAATCGGGACGTGCGTGCTCATCGGGAGATACCCTTTGGAAGCAGTTTCTTAGCCTCCAACCCTGTTTTATACGTTTTGCAGCTAGTGAGAAAATGTAAAAGTAGAAAGTTGCGGACTCTCGTAGGGTTGCCAATTCACCTTGGGAAACTTTTTACACACGTAAATAACTGTTTAAAACACTAAAATGAAACTTGTGTGTATTGTAACTTTTGACAAAATGATATTTTCTCTCTCTTCCTTTCTCTCTCTCTCTTATGAGTTTATAAAATGAAGAAAAAAAACGAAATGCAATGATTACATGTTTCTAGGTTTTATTTTTATTTCGATTGCATATTGTAGTTATTGTCAGATGTAAATGGGAACTGAAAAATGATAATTATGATTGTTTAGGGTGGATGCCATGCCAGCGATTTATCGCTGATATCATGCTCACGTGGGTTTTGCAGGTGGATGAATGAAGACGAAGAAGGCGATGTGAAATTTAATTACTATTTTTGTAACTCTGATAGGTCATTGTAAAATGAATAACTGTGTAATGTAGTCTCTTGTAACTGATATAAAAAAAAGATTATAAATGAGATTTGTTAACATGCATGACATGCTAGTTTTTAAGGATACTTATGGAATGTATTTCTAATCACCAGTTCAAATTGATTTTAGTTGTGTGGGCAAAAAGGTGTTGGTTTATACTTAATAAATTGAAATCGAAGTTAATACATTGTAGCTCCTTTTCAGTATTTAACATATGCTTAAATTAATTACAGGGTTACCTTCTTACCTTGCAAACACAATAATGAGTTTTAATAGGAACACTCAACCCTAATAAAATATTCATGCATAACTTGCTTGTATGTGTGATCCCGTACTACCATATAAGAAAATTAAAACGGAAGAACGACCTTAAACTTGCACTTGATGAGACCTCATAGGTTAGGTAAATAAAACCCCTCGTTGGAGTTTTTACCGTCACAGCCTTTTGTCTAGCAACAGTGTCGCAAACCCATATTTAGGAAGGTCATGGTCCAACCTATCTGGAGTTTGCATTTTCCTTCTAGACTTGGCATTCGCGAGAAGAATGTCCTCTCTTCAGGTCTGACACCAAGTTGAGTGGTGAAGATCGCCTTAGAAGTCACCTTATGAGTCCTTGTTCGAAGGAACGACTAAGCAGTGCAACCCTGGATTCTATCAGAATAACACCTTGGTATGTCCTTGAATGTGGTTTAGTATAATTTTCTCCACCTGCCTTAAACTCTGATATAGTTGAGGCGTAGGTATTTGAGTGCATAATGGAATAAACCAAACCTCCGCTGATTAGGAGGTGTCTCTTGTGGCTCGTGTATGGTCTATAATTCTTCCGACCATATACCCCTTTTCTGATGGTAGTCAAATACTTATGTAACTCCTGATTTCACAGCAATGCTATGAACGAGACCATAGTGCGATGTATAAGCATATCCTAAGATGAGAACGAAATTTAAGATTAGGATGGAGGTCACTCATGAAGCCCTTAAAACTTAATTAAACATAATCAAATGTTTCAAAGTATATGAGTCACCTTGGTGCTACCAAACTATGAGAAAACAAAAGATATGTATATATAGATATATATAAATCTTGTTGGAATTTAATAAGTTTTAAATTATAATAACAATGGTAAAGAAATAAATTCAGTGTGAATCGAGAAATATTTTGGTGAAAAGCTGCCCTGTGTCTAAATCTCCGTCAAATCCTTAATATCGTTCTGGACATCAAGTCACTTTCGCTTGAGTGTAAGGGTAAGATTGTAGCCTTTAAATAAACATTTGAGAAGCAAAATCTTAACATAAGAATGAGAGAATTAGAATCTTGTAGGCATTTCGAAATATGGAAAAATACTTATGTAAGTTCTGAAGATTGTTATAAGGGAAAAGAGCAAATTAAATGGTTGAACAATAAGTGAACTGTGAAACGAATTTTCAGGTCATGTAGGTGAAAAAAAAAAGGAAGAAAATCATGCTTACCTAATAAGGATCTTGGGAAGTTAGCCGTAACTAAAATACATTTAAAGTAATGATTTGTCGTGGGTTCGCCGTTCCTAAAGTCACGTTTCTTGTGGTTGGGTCTTTGCTAGTTTTCGTTCGTTGGGAAGAGTGTGGTATCGACATGTTGATGTCGTCTGCATGTGTCTATGTGAGTCGATGACTTATGTGATTGTTGCATGTGTGTCGAGTTCTGTACTTAGAGCCCTTACTGTGTTGTGTGTCATGAGCAATGTAAGTCAAAAAAAAAAAATTATCCTGGTATTTTACTGTTGTATTTGGGTGTGTAAAATGTGGGCACTACAGACTGCTCACGGAAAAGATGCAAGTTACGCTCTCACCAAATGTACCAAATTAGGAAGAAATGAGCTATGGCCCAAATAGAACTGAGGGAGCTCTCTTGTCCCATCTTGGGCCAAGAAAGGAGAGAATCAATGATATTGTTACACGGAGGCCAAGCTAAATTAAGCTTAGCTAAAAGCCAGTTCCAGCTCTTGGAAGCAAAAGTGCAGAAAAGGAGAAGATGATCAATATCCTCCTCAACTTCCCCACAAAGAACACATTTAGGACCGACAAATCCCCAAGATCTTCTGCGCAGCTGAGTGAGGATTTTTCTTGTAAGAAAAAGCTAGCCGAACAATGCTACTTTGGGTAATATTATTGTTGGCGAGTGCTTTTTTAGATGTTTTACTTTTGCTGTATTCCATTCTTATATGTGACTCTCAATGCTTTCATCCTTGTTTTGTTCCTTCTATCATGGTTTTTCTCTTTTTTCTGAGTTGGTCTTATTGCACCCTTGTCAATGTTATACAATGGAATATATGCTTTGAAAAAATGTTTTTATTTACCCAAATTTTCACATCGAAATTAATTTCCAAATTGACATTACATTTGGCATCCCTTCCAATGGATCTTGCAACTCGTGCGATTGTTGATGTTATTAGTTGGAAAAATACCAATACTTGGGTTGAGTGATCTAATCATAAAAAGCCAATCTTTGAATAAAGTTATATGGAAATTCATTGGACAATTTACAAATAATTTTACAATTTTGACCATCTAGTAGTGCCAAGTAGTGCCAAAGTACCAGAATTGCCTCTAGTATAAACTTCATTAAGGTTAATCTCTCTCTAATCGATAACCTCAAGGTTATTCTATTAGATTATTCTGATGACCTTCCTATGGATCATCAAAATAATCTAGAACAAAAAAAACTGGTTATAAATATTTGAAATACCAGTCAACTACTCTCCAATTGTAAAAATAAGCACTTGGTTTGAAATTTGTCAATTAAAAACAAGCACACAATTTCAAAACTAGTCAACTACTCTTCATAGCTCTAGATGTCAAGTTAGTAAGAATGGAACATGTGACAAGGATAATATTGATAAAAATGCGCTTATTTATGGATTTTTTAATTTCTTTCTAGTAATCCGGAAGTGAATACACAATAACTTTAGATGTCAATTTAGTAAGAATGGAACACTTGAGAAGGATACAATTATTTTAAAATGCACCTATATAGTGGATTTTCTTTCTTTCTAATAATTAGGAGGGGAATGCCAAATGACCTTGAGCTTTGGAGAGCGAAGTTCTAACAAAAGGTGAGATCCATTGATCAACCTCAAATAGACTGTCGATCTTGAACCCACATCTTGGGCCACCTCAAGTAGTGGCTGAGGCCGAATGAGACAACCCTGTGGACTAAAAATTTGTATGGTAAACACTTTTATCATACAAGAGCTCACTTTCTCAAAGTGGGACATGGAGGTGGGCTTGGGTCCTTAATATCTACAAAGTGATCCATATTCAGTGCGCCCCACTATGTTCTGCTTGGTCCACATGGAGAAGTTCAACACTATACCTCAAGGTTTCCCCTGCCACTTATTGAAAGTATCCAATAAACTCTATAAAAATACATGATTGAAAAATTAGAAAAATGATCATTTATTCTTTACATAAACCTAAACAATCTAAATCCCTTTGTTTTGTTATTAACCTAATATGAAAAGGAAAGATTGTTTTATTGAATGTAGGTATAAGATTCCTCTTGAAAGCATTCCTCTAAATATTCTACAAAGCGTGTAATTTTATTACAACCATTAAATTTATGAAAACCTTAATGTAAAATGTAAACTATAATAGGGAAAGCATAGGTGGACTCTTTAGTTTCAAAGAAAAAAAAGTATTATAACTCCTTAAAAAAGTATTCTATAATTACGCTGAAGGCATTCCCCTATGGGAAAGGCCTTTGTGGACATTCACGGCACTAGCACAAATCTTACGGTCGTTTGGACATTTCGTCCACGCTATTAACTTTGACGGGCGTTTACCTGTTTTTCTGTTTTTAGGGGTTCCATACAAATAGGGGCAGTTCCATGTTGAATGTTGCATGGTAAATTTGTGAATGTGAAGGTATTGGCTTATTTATTATGGCATTTTCACAATTTGCCCCTAAAACAACGATGAACTACTAGTTTTCATATGGGTGCTCAATTAGGGGAGTGTATTTACAGATCTAATTGATTTGGAACAATTGTGTCATTTCAAATTCATACAAGCCTTTTACTCGAGCCCCTGTTGTGAGTTGTTTCTACTTAGACCCCCTGCGAACGAGGAGACCATGTGGGGAGGGCACCACCCAAAAGGAGGAATTAGGGGAGGAGGGGCTTCTCCCAAATGGCTAGCTCTTCTTTGTATAGGAAGCTTCTGCTTTGGAATGTTCATCACAAACAAGTGATATCTAATAATGCATTAGCCCTAAATACCTTATAACAACAATCATCGATTATTTTTGAGAATGTAATAGGCAATAATCAGTTTGACATAGGCTATATGTGCAAGTATTTTTGAAACCAAAAACATTTTTTCAAAGATTGCATTGATTTTTACTCACCTCCAGGTTGCCCCTATTGGCCAATCAAGTACTACCATAGGCAATGATAGTTCCTGAGATGTCTTAAGATAATCTTCAAGATAATGGATGTATGTGGTGCAGAGACTTTCAGTGCGGGATGGTTAGAATAAATCAATATGGGGGTGACTCAGATCTTTCCCTAATCAATTGGGAGCAGGATATCTTACCCACAAACTACACTACGTCAATGGAGCCATTTTGTTACTACATGTATGAAGTAAAGTCTACGCTTTTAACGTTGGGCTAGTTGTGGGTCAGATTTCTTCTACTTTTAAATGGTTGCACTCCTTTCTCCATCATTAGCATTTGTGTCAAAACAAATACTTGAAGTTGAGAGTGCAGAGATTGCACCCCAATACTTTATATGTTAATCCTTAGAGAAAAAAAAGATTTCATCAGAAAATACAGAAAGAAATGAATGAACTTGCGGAAAATATTACTAATTTTCCTTAACCACATATAGAGATATACAATACTACAGCTTTCATGGTTTGACGTTCCTGTTAATGTGGGTGAAGTTTCTAGGCGCACATGTTCTTTTGAGTTGTTCTTCAGCCTGATTGAATACTCCTCTATGACAAATTTGAGATAAATTTGGTAACTGAAAAACCTATAATTGTGTTTGGTAATTACAAGAATATTTGTTCCAGAGTTCTCCCCTAACCACATATAGATATTAGAGTGGAAATAAACTATTTATGATGGTGTTCACATTGTGATTTTTTTCTTCATAAGACCCATTAAGCTTTATTTTTGTGATATTTTTCATTGCAAGTTTGTCCATAAAATTTCTTTGTGTTGTGTTATGTGATTAAGGGGACCTCTCCATTGATGTTCATCTATATATTTTCTAAGATTTCTTCATAATTAATGTATTAGAAATTTAGGCTTGATTGAGCATAATGTTTTCAAGCAACTTTGGCCCCTCCCGTCTCAGGGAAGATGGTCAAAGGGTTGTATATATGTTATCCAATGGTAGTGGTTTGGGTTTAGGGGTTTAAAATTTATTTTGGACACTTTTGATTGCACTTCTGTTTGGAGTCATAATTCTCGTTGTTGAGGCTTTGGATTTTGGTGGGTGATTTTGGGATGTGAGCGATCTGAGGTTTATTTCTTTTTATTAGTCAGCTTTGATATTGAATCCCATAAGTATTAATGGGGTTGATTTCTTAGGAAAAGACCAAGATTGGTTGAGGGTTTATTTTGAGTCCTTATGATTGTATTTCTCTTTGGAGCGGTCGTCGTTAATGAGGATCTGGACTTTGGGGGGGCAATATGAAGGTTTATTTTGAGTCCTTTTGATTGTATTTCTCTTTAGGGCAGTTATCATTAATTGAGATTTGGGTTTTAGGGGGTAATTAAGATTTGGGCTTTAGGGGATAATATGGTCTTGGATTTACACAGTGCACAAGGATTGGTGATTTGTAAGGGACTACAAATGCTTCTATGACCATTGTATTAATAATTTTGTTCTTTACAGGTCCAAAATCCTTGTAACATGGCTATAATTATTTCTTTAGAAAAACAACTCTCTGTTTAGTACAAATTGTATTTGATGCCAATTTTTCTACTCCATTCTAATTATGTATTCATTCTATTTTATGCTTGTATCAATGTATCATTATTAACGTGTGTTTGTTTCTTTCAATGGAAAATACCCTTTGAAATATAACATGCGGTATGTATTAAAACTATGGTTTTGTGGACTCTCCACAAATGCAAAATGTATCTCTACTGGAAGGATCTAGGATCTTGAAATGCATTCAATGAAATAGAATGGGTGGGTATTTATGGATTGGATCAATGTTATGACCTGGTTGACAATTGTGTCATTAAGTCTTTTCCAGTTGTAGATACATGAATGCTCAATTTGGTTCCCTTTCTCATTGGTTTGTGAGGACTATTATACCAAGAAATTTGCTTTCATTCTTGTCTTAGTATGAGATTGGAATAACATCACATGTTAAAGGTGAATTTGATGAGGCATTAGAAGTTAACCTGGTGTGGACCTGGTGCAGATGGTAGGGTGATAGAAGGGCATTTATGTCACTTTTAAGTGATCAACAACAAGTGGCATTTATTTGTTATGCCCCAATTGTTCTACCATTGGAGCTTGGGGTTTGGTTAGGGGATGTAATGTTTGTGGATAAACAATCAATGATGCACTTACATTTAACTTCGCTTAGGGTAGTTTTTCTATTTTCTTGGAGAAGGCTTTCAAAAAATTGTCATATGTTAGACACATGGTGTAGTTTCGAGCTCTTTTTTGGCCGGAAAGAGTATTAATACATTTGTGTAGCTAGATTGACAGAAATAATCACAACTTTGTGGTAATTTAATGAAAAGGGTAGTGAAGTTATTATGCCTAACAAGAGGGGGTGGTGTTAGGAGGCTGTAATGTCAGTGGATAAACAATTAATGATTGTAACTTTGACATTCATTTAACTGTCACAGGGCAATTTCATACTTTATTTAGACACTAAGTTAATTAAAAAAATTGTGCAATGGTGTTTGAAGTCCTCTGGAAAGGATTTTTTTTAAGCTAACACAATGGTGCAGCTAAATTGATGCAGTTTATCACTAGTCGTCATAATGTTTTTGGAGAAGGTAATGGAGTTGTTAAGCAATATGGTTTATGGAATATTCCTAGTAAGATCCTTGAGATTAATACATCTTCTCTAGGCATATTACAAATATGCACTTAAATATCAGCACTGGTATTAAATGGTGTGGTAAGATCCTTGAGATTAATACATTTCTCTTCACCCTCTAGATACTTACCGAGTCCAACAAGGGTAAGGGGACAAGCAATGTTGCCCCCTATAACAAATGTGTAGAAGATCAAGAACAACATGGCAGGGTCTTCAATCATTGTTTATGTTGATGCACGAAAGGCAAATAAAGGTACTAACTAGATTGAAGGCTCACCCTTTGCGTTTGCTTCATAACCGCCATTTACAATGGCGATTTGTTAATGCTAAAGCCGAGGCTGCCATGAATGTACAAAAAGTTGCAGCAGAGGTGGATTTCTCTAAACCCTAGAGTACATTTTGAAACCTTTTTATTGTTCTTAATGCTTTCATTTTTAAGGTTCTGTATAGGTTTCATTAGTTCAAATTTCTCAAAAGGAGAAACGCCTTTTCTAAATGAATATGGTCCTCTAAAAATAACAGTACAATTATGAAAAGACTAAGGAGAGGCCATTTCCAAATAGTTAAATGGAGCCGTCACAATTGCTCCGGGGCACCTATTCTTAAAAAGTAGTCGCCACATTTGCAATTATACTCATGTTTTTGGAGAAATCAAGTGCCTTTTTTTTTAGAAAACTACAGCTGCTTGGGGAAGTTTATAGGCATCCACAGACCAACTTTAGTCATACATGTCATCAGAAATACATTTGTATTATTTTTATGAAAATGGTTTATTTGCTTAGAGGTTATATTGTAGGTTAATTGTAATTTGTGCTTTTTGTTTCATTGTGCAGGATATTGCGATGGCAGAATTGGCTTCAACCCATCCTATCAGTGTAGGGTTAGCTCTCAATTTTTGTCTTCTACTATGAAATTTCGAATTCACTCTTGGCAAGCAGGTATTTGTTTTTGTTTTTTGTTGTGTGTTTTGAAAATGAATGATTCCTCCCCTCGAAACTAAGAGCTTTTGAAGTGATTCCCTGTTGAGAAAGGAAGGGGTTTAATTTGATTGAAGAAATATAGATCTGAAATTAATTGTATAAATTAATTTCATAAATGCGTGGATTCTAAAATATGTTGCTTTTTTTGGTATGTAATTCTCTAGAGAGATTATGTTCATCCTTATTGTGGTGAGGGGGATGTAATTGGGTCTCCTCAATCCATATTAAACATTGAAACTAAACATAACCATCCCTTGGACTACGCTTAATTTCTCTTGCTCAAGTCATTTAGTATTAAAAACAATGGTTTGGTAATCTTTGAAAACCTGAGAGATTGTTCTTGACATTATGAGACAGCCCGAGGGAAAGACTAGGTTATTCTTCTTATATGGAGTTAGCCATTTTGAACTATTATTCATAATTATTCTCAAATGTGAAAATTATTAGAAATTTCACTTCAAATTATTAGAAGTTTTGGGAGGAAAAATTACTAATTTTTTGTTGTTGGTGATGGATGCAGAGTAGTTCCAACTACAACTTGAAGAGTATTTTCGAGAACTTACAGCTTCTTGAATCAACAACAAGTTCCCTGTGGTTTTCTGGTAATAAAACAATATGCATGTTAATTTGTTCTCTTTTCAATTCTCATTGTGGAGATCCACAATGTTCATGAATTTTGCATATAAAAGATAACAATATTAATATTGGTTTTTTGAGCATCAGATGATCAGATTCTTAGCACCAAGAATTTGTGCCAAGAACAATGCCTTCCACAACAAGGTCCCCAATAGAAAACAAATGGAGAAATGTAAGTAAATAAAATGTGCATGTCAAAATTTTTGATTTAGAATTTTTAGACTGAAAAGAAGCAGCGAAAATGGTGTAGCATGAGTGATAATTTTGTCATTGACGGTGGGTTATGGTGTTTCGTCAAATACCGGATGCCCAATATGGATATCTTTTAATGAGGTATATGTTTTGTCTTGGGAATTCATGTTCAGCGATATCTCAGTCAATGTGGGATGAATGGGCGCACATTTTTCTTTCATACACACCAAAAATAGTCTATGCAAAAACTTGGGGCCTCCTCCTTGTGAAATTTGAATAGTTTTCTTTGTCTTGAATGGAATAGGACCAAGAACATCTCGCCACCTACAACTTGTGGTCAACAAGGTAAGTGAAATCATTATTAATGGTGCTTTTTGAATGCTATGGTTTGCAGAGAGTTTTGATCATTTGATATTCTGGTTTTTTATTTGTAGAAATCCAAGTCCCAAAGAATGTTGATTTACAGCCATTTGAAAAAAAACCTTTAATCAATAGACCTTCAATTGAGGGCATATTAAACTGGCCTTGATGATCTTATCTATTTGTTTTTAATCAATAATAGACTCTCTAACATCATAAAATTGAGGTGTTATGTTTGTATTCTTGGGTTTAGGTATAAAGAAAGTCAATAATTATCCTCCTGCAGGTCCTAAGGAGAAGACCAAGTTAGCTACCCATGTATTGGCCTATCCATTTTCTGTGCTAAAGCTCAGTGGGGTTGAAGGAGATGTGACCCTTGAATGATATAAACAAGAGAATTCTGATGCCTCCCAAAAGACCCATCCAACATCTTGTTGGGGATTATGCCAGACCTCCATCTGCTGCTCC
Organism: Taxus chinensis; assembly: GCA_019776745.2. Classification (NCBI taxonomy): domain Eukaryota; kingdom Viridiplantae; phylum Streptophyta; class Pinopsida; order Cupressales; family Taxaceae; genus Taxus; species Taxus chinensis. The sequence goes on along the minus strand of CM034154.1, from coordinate 685,716,220 downwards.
AACTGGTTTTGGGCTCTGAGGAAAGGCAGTAGTTGCTCTAACCAAAATACACACACAGGGAAAAGGAACCATTACAATTATGAGGACAAAAGGTTGAGTTGTATATTACATGCATCCATGTATTATATTGTCAACTGCAAATGTGTGTGATTTTTAGGAACAATATGTATTATAAGACCTTTTTTCTCAAAAGGTACACTTTCTTAAGTTTAGACAATCAAATTTTTTTGAAAACCTATTAGACATGTTGTAGATGTTCTTCCAAAGTCTTGTAATGGATGAGGTGAAATCACTAAATAAAAACACCAAAGGTAGACCTAAGAGGTCAAAGGAGGAGGTTAACAGTATGAGTACAACCAAAGTAGAAGTTAAAGGCTTCACAAAGGAGTAGTGGAGTTTATGGGCATGAGAATTTTATGATCAAGAAAATGAATTAGTAGAATGTTCTTCTTACAATTAGTTTGTATTATATATGTATGTTAACTGGATTTGAGAGGCGCCGGAGATATGAGAATTGAGGAATAATGTATTGTATTGGGATTTTATGAAGCTTTAATTTATATATTGTTGACGAGGCTTAGGGTATACGATCCACATTTGGAACACCTGGATCAGGGGACTAATACAATTAATTCTAGGAAAAATACTCTCTAGCTTAGGAAATGGAGGAATCCCGATGGTGAAAATAAAAAAAATTATATTATTCGGCGTTCACATTACATTGTACACATGCGATTGCTAGTTATTAAGATTCTTTTGGGAAAAAAATGTTTTAAAGTTTTCCATTTTTATCACCTAAATTAAGTTGTGTATGCATGTAAAGCCCAATATCTCTGGTAGTCCACATAGCAAGGAAAAAAAGGGGCAAAAAACTGGTCATAAATATTTTTGGATTAAATATTATATGTAGCTTTTAAAGTTACATTTCGATAAATAGATAACCTCTATGTTCAAAGATTGTCAAATGATTAAAGAGGCATTTTCTTGAAACTTCTATCCCACTTTAAATTTTCACTAAGACAATTATAATGGTTTTTTCCTTACAGGGTTCAAATTTGATGAACCGTTTATACGTTTTTCTTAATTTTAGCTGCAAAATACTTGTTAAAATTTGAGATCGGCATCTCCTTAAGTCACAGATTTAAAATACTAATGTCACTTTTTATATAGATCTATAATCAAATTATGAAATAAATAAATGTGAAAAAAAAACTTCTTTTTGTTTTTATATAACACTACTTCTATCCGTTTAAAGGGCAATACTTTTAAAAAATCTTGTATTTGAAAATTTGTTTGACAGGTATAGGGGAGAGGACCCTATAACTGTGCACCTAACTTTAGGAGCACACAAATATATGTAGGTATGTTGGTAGCTTAAAAAAATTATATCATTGTGTAGCATATGATCATGCCATATCAACATTTTCGTTTCGCGTGTTTATTTGGAGGGAAAAGTGGTTTTTGAATTGATTTAATATGAAGAAAATCAATATAAAGCTTTTGAAAGAGGGACCAATGACCGAGCGCCCTATGTGTCACATTCTCATTAACTCTTAAAAAGTGTAATTAACTAAAAAGTGAACAACTATTGGTGTTTTTGTCAACAACCTATGGTGAAAAGAGATGTACATGTTTTGGTGCATGGTCGGTTATAGGGTCCTCTCCCCTAGATAGCCAAAAAAAAATTAAACCCTTGTTGGGTACTCATGATAATCTATTTGAATCTAAAAGGAAATTTCGGTAAGAGATTTTATTTTAGGTGGAGTCGGTTGTAGAGTAGGAATTTGCGGAGCATTTTTAGCGAATAAGAAAATTATGCGTATCTTTTGAATTAGGTGGAATTTTGTGATTTTGGCTAGATTTTAGACCATAGGGTTTCAAAATAACATTTCCATGTGATTTCAAAAAGAACAAATTTTGACTTTTTTTTTTTAATTATTGGGGACCTACATTATTATGATTTTCTAGATAATATGATCATTTTAACTGCTACTTGAATTTTTACGATTTTTTTTTTCATATAAATATTTTTTTTAAAGGCAATTTTTTTGAAAAAAAAGTTTCTTTTTTTTTTTGCCATAAACAAATTGTACCATTGTGATTTTCTCATTGAGATGATCATTTTAAGTGCTATTTTTAAAAACATTTTAAGTGCTATTTTTAGAAACATTTTAAATGATTTTTTACCAACAAAATTTAGTATACCCTATGGATGTCAAAAGTATAATTCTAATAAGATCAAATTATTTCAGTTGGAAAGGCTACATTATTGATATTATCCTTAGCCATGGTATTTACTACATTACAAAGAACCAAGAAGGAACACCTATTGACCTTGTAAAATTGTCAAAATGACAAAACCATTGTGATGAAGCATAGGGAATTATTAGATGGTAAGTTTCGCGTGAGTTGAAGTTTAATTTTTTAGTATGAAATGAAACTTTATATTGTTTGGACTATCTTGGGAAACCTCTTTGGAAAGCACAGTAAGATGTGAGCATGTCAATTCTAGAAAACGATTTTTTCAACTCTTAATCTAGATAATTATCATTGGATTGAGGATTTATCATTATTTAAGTGAAGCACTTGCGGCTTCTACTTTTTGAAGTTGCTGAAACAAAATCTGATGAAAAAAACATTATGACTATTTATCTAAATTGGGTCGTCCATACTCAATTTTTGTCTCCAACTACTACATACAATATGATTCTTTGGGTGCAGCCTACGTGGCACCAATTTTTGAACATTTATGTGAGAAAGTTTACATAGAACATGAAAAATTGATTTTTATTGGTGATATCTAACCTGGAGGCATTAAGCAACAATATTTGGTAGTCAGTGACTCTAATGCAAATCCATAACCTAGCATTAAAAAAGGAAATGAACCTACTAAGGACAAAGGTAAAATACAACCTAGGCTCAAGGGTAGTCAATTAGCAAAGCAAAACTCCACACCAAGTCAAGAAAAAGGCAAAGGGAAACAAGAAGGAAAAGATGACAAAGATTGTTGTAATTATTGTGGTAAACTAGGTCATGCATTTTGATATGTTTGTTCCGCACACAACAAAAGTTAAGGTGTTTTTGCCTACTTGTTTTAGAACCTATTGGAAAATTATGTAATGCACGAGTTTTATGTATGAGGTTTTATAAACAACCTAATAGATCGAATAACAACACGTAGACCTACGAAAACCATGTAAGCAAAGTTTTCACTTTAGCCTCAAGTCTAACCGCAACTCTACTAACCTACAGTTGATGTCCACAATGAGGTTGTGTTACAATTATGGTTCATTATCCTAAAATATCAAAAAGGGAGAGAAGGATAGGGTAGAAAAGATGATTCTTCAAGATTTTAAGGAAGTCTATCAAAGAATGACTGATCTTTATGAATCTTGTGTTTATTTTAAACCAAATCTTACCCATTTATAACTATTGCCTAGAATAATTAAACCCTATACAAATTCTTTTAGTAAGATTATTAGTGTCCAAAAGATAGTTGTTATGCACACCCAATTGACAAACCAACATCAAATAGTAAATAAACAAAATATAGAGCAATTAAACCAACAAATACTCAATTTAATTAATCTCTTAATGCACAATCAACTTCATAAGATTAGTTCATTGACAAAACATTGTAAATTTGCTTAAATATTTGAGAAAGAAAATTAAAATAAAAAATTCACATGACTTTCGTTAAAATATGATATCTTTAGTATCATAAAATTATCCTCCTTTTAGAGGTAATACAATGTATAATATATAGGAAATTGATCATTACTTATAAAAAATTAAAGCACCTGCATGCTTTCCTTACAGACCCATCTAAACATATAATTATTCATAAAATCATGCTTTAAAGTATGTCGCAAAATTTTCAATAAGAATAAGACTTTCTGGGAGCTTCTAAGATTGAGATGATGTAGAAGAAGAGGTTGCATACGTTGTCGTTTACTTCTCACTTTGGTGGACTTGAGCACATAAGAATTAATCATTTTCTATTTTGGAAACATGTATTATTGGATTTCAAAATAATCAGTATTTTTCCCCATAGGTCTTGCGTGGTTTTTCGATAGTATGTTCAATGTATCCCTAATAGATTAGGCATTTTCTTTCTTTTCCTTAGCATGCCCTATTATTTGGGCTACTTCAACACTTCCTTTCTAATTAGTTGCATCTAATTCAGCTCTAAAGTTTTCCTTGAATGTCATCAGCTAATTGTCAAAATTAGTAGAGGCCATGATAGAACCATTGGGAAAAATCAGAGGACTGAAATGGGACCTTCTACGAACATCCACACAATATTCTCTTGGGCACTATTCAATTCAGTAACATATACATTATGCATTCAGGCCAAATCCTCTATTGTTCTTTTCATGCTCAAAATTATTCTTTGTCTAGAAATTATACCTAATTTTGTATGTAGTATCTAAACAAGATAATACCTCATTCTTTAAATGTCTACCCAACATAACTAATTTTCCTTCAACTGCCTCATACATATCTATATTAGACTTGGCTTATTCTTATACAGGGGTTCCTATAGCAAGTGCATGTTTGACAATATTCAACATAGTGTATAAGGATTGAAGGACATGCTCAACCTCATAGACAATACCTTCTAGGATTGAACCTCTTATCTAGGCTTTTGTCCCTTCTACTTGTTGGTATAGACCCTTAATGAAAATCTTTGTTACATCTATTTCATCTTCCACCACATACATTGGGTGCTTCTAATATATATCATGCTCTTCAAACCTAATTTTCTACCTTGTAGCCATTGAAAATAGAGACTCTTTTGATATCCATGATAATAACTTGGATACCTTTGGCAACTTTCCTTTTTATAGCTTTCATAATTTCAATTGTAGTTTGTTCAAGCTGAACCCTAAACTCACATTCATTTATAATTATCATTCAGGACCTTTTTGATCTAGCCAATAACAAGTTTTGCATCCAATCCACGAATGAAGAAGTCATAATAGGAGAAGATAGAATGGAAGCCATGGGAGATGGAAAAGTGAAGAAGATTAAAATAGGTGGTGTGCACATACGAAGACCGGAGGTGGATGTTGATGGTGAAATGGTGGGGGAATATATGAAAAATGGATATGAACAAGAGAGTCTAGAAATAGAAGACCTGATCAATTTGGGTCAAGGTAAAATTGGAAGAGACATTATATGAGTCATAATATTGGGAAAACCGTCTATGACACTAAATATTGATTGTACTATATGGATTGGTTGAGTGAGCATGCTTATTTGAGTTTAAGGAGAATTCACTAGCTAAGAAGTCTAAACTATCATAGACATTACACTTGAAACCTTATCAGGTCAAACAACAAAAGCTTGAGTGAAAAAAGGATAAATGTGTAGATAATATGGCTTTTTGTGTGATCCAAGTCGTGAACCATAGGCATGTGAGAATTCCAAAATTAATCCTTGTACACCCACTTGTTCAATTTTTGGCTCATATGAAGGAAGATATGTGTGATCATATTATATAATTTATTCCTCCTCTTTTGGCTCAATAGAATAACAAATTTCCCCTGAGATTTCTGCCATTTTTACTTAAAAAAACGATGGAGGGGACTTTGGTCATTTTTATGAACTTCTTCCTTCTTTAGTTGGTTCTGTAATAGGCCTGGTTGATGATCAAGGGAGCTCGATTTAGATTCTTTGTTGGCTCTATGTTGGTACTCCAGTTTGGACTAAGAAAGAAGATGACGAGGGGCGGAAGAAAGAGCAATTACTTCTGTTATATACTAGGTGTACATGAGCTTAACAACTACCATATTATTATTAACACTAGTCTCATCACGATCATTCATAAAAATTATGTTCCATTTATGCACAAAATGGTTGTATTGTAGCTGAATATTTACCATTAAAATGGGACTTTACCCTTCATAGGGAGCCAAAATGCCTTAATTCGTGAGTTTCAAGCTTGAAAGAAGCCTTGTGTATAGATGAAAATTGTACATGTTACCATTTATCTATGTGATCTATTCCCACCTATAATAGGAGTGGGCGCAATAATTTCATATTCTTACTTTTACACACTCCATCTATACCCCATAAAATTGAAAAACAATTTTATTCTATGTCACCTTGTCCAACACAAATATAGGTGATCTGAGTGGTGTAGCTAGCGTGCTCTTATTTCTCATTATTGTGTAATCACGATAATTTGCATAGGCTCATGTTGTGGCCAATGTGGCCCTTATTTCTTCAAACAATTAAGGAACAAGCATCTCATTTAATACAACATATAACATGGGGATAAATGTATAGGGTAATTTCCTTTATGAACGCCCTAAATATATGAATATGTAATGGAGGGAAATTCTCATGAAATGGCACATTCAACTAAGGATCCTTAGAAGTGAGAGAAGTAAACCTCATGTTATCAGTAACAACATCTAATAAATAGAACATCATATAAAATTCAAGCGTATTGGCTTTTGTATGTTAGGATTAAACTGAAACTAAGTTATTGAATGAACTTAACACCAAGTAGATTCTAGCTTACTGTAAGCAAAGAAAAAACATCATGATAAAGCATAAAGGAAAGCTTAACTAACATGCATAAAACATTAAATCAAACATAAAATGCAAACCTCCTTTGATTTTTGGATGTGCTTTTAGATTGTAGATACACTTTTTGTGAACCGAACACAACCATGCATGATCAAGGAATTTCTCCAAGGAAGAGGAAGAGATCTCACCAATATGGCTTGATTGCCATTTTTGGTTCTTGTCTTACTACTCTTGGCCAAGTAGAAATTGAAAAATGCTCTTATCAAGTGTAAATGTCTTACAAGGACATAGAGTATGAATGTGTAAAAATTGTAGGAAGGTACTAGGTTTCTTATAAAGCTTTCCATTTTGGGAGAAGCTTGCAACCTAGTGAATGTGGGATAAAGGGAATGTAGAATTAGAAAGGGATAATTATGATTAGAAGAAATTAATTAGTGATTAACAACTCATGGGAGTTGGTGGTGATTTAATTAATCGAGTAGGATTAATTAATAGGCCAAATTAAGCTTAAGAAGCCATTTGGAGATGATTTAGAGGGAAATTAGTAGAATTTGAAAGAGGGATTTAACCAATAAGAGGGTTTATTGATTACATAGAAGATTAAAATGCTTAATTAATCAATAATAGTTAATTAATTAATTAAAAGAGGATTATAACTAATGAAACGACGTTAATTGACATCTAGGATGGAGGAGAAAGCTAGTTAATTAATGAAGTGTCGTTAATTGACTGAGACAAAGGGGAATGTTAGCTAATTATTGGAAAAATCACTAATTATAACAAAATGACGGGAAAGAGGATAATTGGTGCAATTTTAGTATTAAAACTGGGTAGTCAGATTTAGGTGTCTACATCTTTAACTTCCCTAACATATTTTTGTTTTTTTTTTCCGTAAATAATTGCCCTTGTTGGGGGAATCTTCCCTTCGGAAAGGATAATTGATAATATAGAGATACATTGTATTTTCATATAGGCAATAAAATCCCTTCGAAATATTATATTCAATAAGGCAATTGTAATTCAAAACCCTGGTCCGAAATGTCCATGAGACATTTGGTTAGAGTTTTATCATGAATCAAAGCTCAATAAACTCAGAGATTACAATTTAATTCATACGGGACAATAACACATAATGAGAGAATTACATGTATAGATGTTTGTATTCCTATTTTTATGGAGTCTAACTCCATATTAAATCACTCTTATCTCTCCTACGTGAATCTCTTCTAATCCCTACAATATCTCACACATCTTATCTTAAGTTGAGTTGTTACAACTCAAGTTACACACAATCAATATGAGTTGTTTTTTCAACAGCTCATTTACATGTATTTGACTATTACAAATATATTCACCCAAACACATAAATGTGTGAGCACTAACAACCTATTTTCTTAGCCTTCCCCCTTAGTGTGAACATGGTAGAAATGTTCACACTTTCAGTTGCACTATGTCTGAATCTGGTGGCACGCTCGATTTTTGTGGCTCGTGATATTGATCCAAATGAAAGGCATCTCTCGTCATCCTTCCATGGTTTTCCGTGGTTTACCTGGTGGAAGGGTGATTTATTTGAGATATGGGGCTTTTATGGATCAAGATGAGTGTTTTAATGCATGCAGGCGGGTTAGGGTTTCTTAGGGAAGTGATATGGATATGTGGGAGATAAAGATGGATTAAATAAAAGCTAGAAAAAGCATAGGGATGTGGAACTAGGCAGTAATTAGAGGTAATCATCTAATTCTGGAAATAATTAAATGAATATTAATTAAAATTTAAAGTTGATAAGTTAATAGATATGAAAGATGAATTAAAATAAAGCGGTCTAAATAAGACCATGGTGATAGAAGCGAACACAGGTAACAAGGGTAACGATACCAAATTTTTGTGTCTACATGGGCGCCGCAATCCCTAAAACATGCACATGAACATGAACCCGTCAATTGTTCATCTCATATGTTTAATTGGATTACCACAAACATTTTCAAGATTTATGATTTGCATTACACTTGTGCTTTTTCTCTCTGCAACACTTTTTACATCAGGAGGTTACATAAGAAAATGATGCTCACTTAACACAAATGCGAACATGAATACTACTTCTATTCTTATTCACTACCACACAAAATAAGAATTCTAAAAATGAAGCACACCACAATGAAAAGTAAACATACAACTGAAATAAAATGCCACTAATGTTGTATGTGGTCCTATTGCTAGTGATTGACAAGAGGTTGTTAATAGATCTCCTTCCTTTGTTGCTTCCATCCTCCAAAATGATGTTGGTAACTCAACAAAATGTGAACATAAGGTTCATTTGTTAGTTTGTGGAGTAACCCTCCCTTTCCCCTCTCCCGCCCAACCCCCCAACACACACACAAGGTGAAAATATCCTTTTCAAAACGAACGTTAGATTCCACCGAAAATGCATTTGTGAGGTAACTTCTTTAATATTTTTCATTTTCATTTTTTTAATAATAATTTTTTGACACTTTAACAAAACGAAAAAGAAAATGAACACAAGACTAAAATTTTAATTACATAATACGATTTTAGTGTCAACATAACTATGACACAAAACAACAATTGACACAAGACTATTTTCAAATTTGATGAGAAAAAAAACACTTTTATTAACACAATGAATTTTTGTAAATAACAACAATTAAAAAGTTAATAATTAATTTACGTTTTATCCTAATGACACAAAAAAATTGTTAACACGACTAAAAATAATATTCATTGAAGTTTTTTTTTTAAACTTTAACAACAAAAATATAACCGTATTTGTTACTACAGATCCGTTTTATGGGTAGTCCCATACTATGAGTTGTAAAGGGAACAGGCCCCTTCAACCCGTTTTTTTGAATTAAAAAAAAAAAAAAACCGTATTAGAATTAAAGACTATACAATTAAATAAATACTGAATCCAAACCTAAGAAAGAACAATTCCAGCTTCTTCTAACTAAAACAATACTAAATATTTAAATAAAGTCTAAGATAAGACTATTATGATCTAACTATAAACCGCTGTAAACATAGACTTTAGGAGCATGGATTTTATCATTGGAGGAATATGAAAAATTTCAATTTCAAAACAAAGTGGAATAGACAATTTCAGGCACAAGAAATCATAGACAATTTCAGGCACAAGAAATCGGTTATTCGCCTCATATGCAACCCATACTTTATAATATACTTTGCAAAAAATATACTTTGCAAAAATGTTATAAACTTTGTACAACTCTGCTTAAAGTTTAATTATTGAAAATTGAGACTATCCACTCTTTTGAAAACCATATGAAAAAAACATCTTCCTTAAATCATGGGTAACTATTTCTTAATAAAATGGGGGTGTGTTGCTAAAAAACAAATGACATTTTATACAAGGAAACACTATCAAGTGTTTATGACATAAGTTCTCTAGTTACTTTGGAGAGCATACCCACAAATGTTAAGAATAATGAGAATATATCAAAATTTGAACAATTTTTTTTAGCCTCATTAAGAGGCATACTAATTTAAAGCATAAAAGAAACATGTGTGTAATGCATTGATTTACTATGTCATGAGTTTTATCACACCACTTCATGTCTAAATTTAGAGATAATATTTCTAAGTGTATATATTGTTTGTGTGTTTACATGTGGAGATGGTTCAAATGGATGGCTAGGGCATTGCTTTATTACTAGTCAGACATCTCTAACCTTGATAGGGATACCATTAGTTCTACTCTTGGTCTTGTTCCATTTCCAACCAGACATTTATAGCCTTGATGGAGGTTTACTATAATCACCCTCTTTTTAGAGAAGATTCATTTTTTCTCGATCTAAACTTTTAAATGATTTGGATTCTTATCCACTTTTTTATACTCCTTAGAGGGTTATGAACCAAAATAGCTAGGTTAACAGGTTATATTGGTAAATTTTACTTCCAAGAAATCTTTCTACCATTGTAAAACTATCCTCATAAATTTATTTTAAAAAATTAGTGATGTGATTCTCAACATAATAGATTTTTCTTAATTCAAATGATTATTTTAAAATAAATGTTTAAGTCAAAGATCGTATCACAAGTATTCGAGAAAAGATGTCAATATACCCCTTGAGTTCTCAAAATTTATAGATCTTCAACATCTAGCAATTTTCCTCTTACAAAAGCATCAATGATGACATTCATAATCACGTGAAGCAAGGAAGTTTCACCACTAAAACTCGAATCGATGTCTTGGATGAACTTATTAATAGGAAGAAAAAATAACAATAAAAAATCTACCTAAGAAAGAGAAACTATCTAATAGAAAAGATGCCTAACCTAAACAACCCCTATTCTTACTATACAAAATACCTTTATTTTGGAGCACGTGTGGATAGTAAAATTGAGAAGTAGTTCTTCAAGTATTTTCCATTCATAAGGAGTGAATGTAGATTACCCTACAGGTATCATATTTGGATGTATTTCTTCCTCAAAATCTTTGAGATCTGATATGACCCAATCCATGATAAAGTATTTTTTGAACTTTATGCTTTCTTCTCATGTGTTTTATCCCAAAGTAATATTAAGTCTGGAATTCTGAAAGCTTTTTCTTTGTTCCTTTTATCAAACCATATTTTAACGATATCTTGATGTTTTCTAAAATTTGAAATAGCCTTCTCTATGACATCTTCTATTTGAATAAAGTTCAATAACCTTGATTGTACTTATCTTCTTCTATGTAGTTTTGCGTGAACTGATAGGTAGGAAATCTCAATGTAATTGGAAATAGAGGTTGTTGAACATAAACAAATAGAAAATGAGATGCCTTGAGAACCTATTTATAGCTAGTTATTTCTACCCATAGTGTGTATTTGAGAAGGGTATGTCAACTCTAAGGTTTTCCTTCAACAAAATTTTGATCGTATAAATCAGATTTTGTTGGTTGACATAAGAAAAATTATTGCAATTGGGTTGTCATAAACCCATTATATAGATTGAAAAGTAGACCCATTATCACACACAATGTAAAATGTTGTTCTAACTCTGGTGACTATGTTTTTCTCTCAAAATTTATTAACTTATTTAGATGTACTATGCTTGGTGGATTTTTCTTTATACCATATAGTACGATAATTTGTTGTATTTAAAACAAGCATGTGGCATTCAAATGAATTCAGTTAATCATTCCCACACAATCAAGTCCTTGTTGAGTGAAATGATGTCCTTCGATGACACGCTGCAATGGCAAGACTACTTGCTCTTATTTGTTAGCAAAAGTCTAGCACTTGTTACAAGTTCTGCCATGATTTTGAGCATCTTTAAATAAATTCAGCTAACAATTGCTCACTTAAAGGTCTTGTGTGCAGTAATGTTCCCCAAAATATGTCCACTTCCAAGTTTTTGATGGAAATTACTAATTATTTTCTAATCTTTTTGTTAGATAGACATCAAAGGTAGATAGATTCCTTTCTAGTTCCTTCGATATAATGTTCCCTTCTTGATCATATAATGAGTTACCTTGAATCTCAGATCCCTTCATTTTTTAATTGGTAAATTAAGGGGCTCTATTAGGGCCCCCACCAATAGTTAAAAAGAAAAATACATAAATACATCCATAAATACAACATAAAGAAATGTGACATAGTGTAAAACAAAAGAGAAAAGAAGGAAAAGTGGGGGAGAAAGAACCCAAGTACAGTGAATTCCCATTGATAAAGACAAGGAAAAGAGGAGCTTTAGAAACAATGAGAAATATGTAAAATAAAAAATTAGGTATTTTGAAACTCAATATCCCATCTCCATACAACCACCCATGAACTAGAGGCTAGAAGGGAAAGGAGAAGAAGACAAAATATTCCATAGCTATTTCCACCACTTAAATGTCTAAAATGAAGACAAAAGATGATTCATCCATAACCCCATATCAAATGAAAATAGTGAAAATAGTCCATATCCCAATCTCCATCAAATTTTTGTGGAAACGACATAACATGCATTGGGATCTTCTTTATGAATAAAAGTCTCATTTGGAAGAGAGTAACTAAAGTCACCACCACCCTAAACAAATCGATCAGAAAGTGCCAAGAACCAACAAATAAATGAGAGGAAAAATGGACCATCAAACATAAATCCACATAGACTTAGAAACCCAAGGAGACAAAGAAAAATAATATGGAGGAGAAGAAAAGAATCCCCATTACTATTAGATAGAAAACTAGAGAGAAGGGATAACCAAAATAGTCAAGTCCTCAAGAACTTTCCAAGGAAGAATTCAAACACCACAACACTTTCATCTTCCTAAACATTAAACATAAAAAGCAAAAAATATTTGAAGTAAGAATCCTTAAGAAGAATAAAACTTAGAATTGCATCCTTGATATCTTGGAATTTCTTCTTGGACTCATTTGTCCATTCGATGTTTGCATCCTATTTTAACATGGTGTAAATTGGTTTTTCTCTCTTAGCAAAATTAGAGATAAATTTCGGAACAAAATTAATTTTTCCAAAGAATAAATTCAATTCTTTCTTTCTAATTCTATCAAGGACCAATTGATATACCTTCCTTAGTTATAACATGTCATAAAAAATTACCTTTTGTGACCGAAAATATAGTCTTTTTAAGATTAACTGAAATGTCATTCCTTCAACATATTTCAAAGATCTTTGCAAATTGAACGTATATTGTCTTATAGTATTGAATAATAGAGTTAAATCATCCATATAAATATAACACACTTACCAACCAACCCTAAATTTTTTGATATCCATGGCTCTCTAAAACGTAGCTCCCAAATTAATAATCCAAAAGGCTTTCATTTGTAAGAAAAGTTTCCCCATTTAGTGGTGAAAGAAATTTTAATCCTATCTTGTTGTTCCGCTACTACCTAATTGTATCATGAAAATCTGTCCAAGAGTGAAATCATTTCAAAACCACTAACCGTGTAGATGAATTCATTGAGAGAGGGGAGAGGATAAATATCTTTGTAGATGTTTTGTTTAATTCCTAAAATTTAGACACAGTATGATTTCACAATTTTGTTAACGTGATAGTACTAGATTTGATATCAATGTTGAGTGTCTAATTAGGAAGATAATTATGGTGACAAGAAGTTTTTTAACTTATAAGGGTTGTTAATTTAGATTCACAAGTTATTGTTTTTGTCCAAAAGATTTCTTCTCTTCTTTGAGAAAAATGGTATGGGTGATGATTCTTGGACCAAAAATCTTTAAATCGTCATATGACTAGGCTATGAGATCTTGAATTTTAGGAGCAACAACTTGAGCCTTTCCTTTTCTTCTTTTGAACAATGAAAACTAATGTTGACACATTGTACGTTCTCTAGTGTTCCTAGGTTTGTGGTGACAAAATATTGCTTGGTAGATATCAACCATCTTTTGTTTTCCTCGTGCATATCTAAATCAAACATTATTTCAAGTAAAATCATACCTATAGGGATCCATTTATATTTTAGCTTCATAATCATGTCCATGTCTTCTTCCTTATTGTGGAAAAATTCGTGTTTTCTCATTATTTACTTGAGATTCTAAAATTCTTGCATTATTCATAAGGTGAATTATTTTGTTGATCATTAGTAAATACCTAGAATATGTCTACATTTTCAGGAAATAAATGATATGGTACTATTTCATTTGATTTTTTTACAAATGGGATTTATCTAGTGGGGATAGGTTTGTTGTAGAGGAAACCAACGAATCAACATTGCGGTTTTTCTCTTTCGATAATGACACTTTGTTTATGATTTAACAAATATTGAAATTTGTAAAACCCTAAGATATTGCATAGTCACATATGATAAATAAGTGTTAAAGCACATATTTGACATAAGTAAGTAAACTAATAAATTTGAAACCCTAAGTGGAAGAAATGGAATAAAAGAATTAGTCGGTTTTGCAATTGATCCCGAAGTATTCTGGACTGGAAGACTGATGAACAGGATGAGGAAACTATCGCAACCATGCCCAGAAAATTCTATAATTTTTGGATGAAAGTGGACCAGGGCACCTGGACTAGGTCGATGGCACCTAAGTACTGGAGACCTTTGTTGGGCACATGTGACTGCGTAAGAGCTTGAAATCTGGTTTTTTCTTGTGTCACAAGGTGGTCGTTAACCTTTATTGTTGGTCATTTGTGTGCCATTGGATGATCATTATATTCACCAGTAACATGAAAACAAATGATATCCTACAAAACCTTAAACGACATCAAATCCTAAAAAAGAAAGATGCAAATGGGGAGTCGAACTGACCCTGGCAGTCACCAAATAGAGTGAACTTATAACAAATCGTTGCACTACATCTTAAACTCCATGTAGTTCTTGTGCGTGTGTTTAGAAATCGTTCCCTAGGTAGCTCTTGTGTAAGATGCACTTGATAGTGAGTGATAATTAGATGTAGCAATGTAAATAGATGTGTGGATGAAAAAATGAACTTCCCCTCTTATGCGTGTATGTAGAAAATGAAGTCCCTTGTCCCTTGAGTGAGTGCTAGATGGATGCCTTGATGCTCTTAGAATGCCTTTGGATGTAACCTTAGGTGATGATAATAGATGCTTAGAGATTGGTCCTTTATTATAGTCACATAACTTTGTATTTATATGATTCCCTTGTTTGAATTTCATAATTGACAACTAAAAGGCCGACCCACAAGAAAACAAGATGCCCAAAAGATAAAAGGCCCAAAAGGGCGAGTAAGATACAAAGAGGTTGGGGGCACCCAGAGGGGATGAGGGCGTCTGGGCGCTGACATCCTGGCTGGGCGCTAGTGCCCAAAGTCAATAAAGATAAATCAATGAAGATCAAACTGGGATGTGGGTTGTGCAAGACCAAAGAGGAAACTAGAAAGATAGAAAAGAGGCCAAAGATAGATGTCAATTACAAGTTTTCTCGCTTAGGAATCATATGAATAGTAATATGTGATTAGGACCTAGAAATGTACCCAAGTGCGTGATTTTGTGTCTATATTTTCCCCCACTTTATGTTGTTGAGTGAATACTCGATAACATAAAGTAGATAAGAGATGCGTACCTGATAACCATGTAGATTGATGGAGAAAGCATGCTGAAGAGACAAGAAAAAGCGTGGAGTGATAAAAATGAAGCATGGAAGCTAAGGAAGAGGAAGTGACCCTAAGGGTGAAGCATATGTGTTGTGTCGTGTTTGTACCTTTTTTCGTTGTTGTCAATTTGTTGATGTGGGGCTTCTTCTTGTTACATGTATTAAGGACGTACCTACAAAAGAAGAGTGAAAGAGTAGTCAAAGTATGTAAATATGTGCAAAATCATGTAAAAAGTAGTAAAAAAAGTGTGCGCCTGATGTAACGAGTGAAAAGGATAGAAAATGTCCTAAAAAATGTTGTAAAGAATGAAAGGTTTTGGGCGATCTCATGCCAAGATTGAGTTTTTTTGGAAATCTCACACCAGGTTCAAATTTTTTAGTTGATCTCATGCTAAGTGCAAGTTTTTTTTGGGTGATCTCACACCACAGAAGAAGAGTGTTAGGGAGAAAGGTCTAGTGTTATTCTCCATCCTTGACTACTTCCTAAAATTTATACACCACTGCAGATGGTGTGATCCTGATTTGTTCCATTTTGTTCTAGTTCGATCTAAGTAGAAAAAGGAGATAGAATGCATTTTGATTGTTGGAGGATTGTGCTATACTGTGCAAATTGCTCTATAAATGCTGAAAATTATGTTGATCTGAGAAAGTCACGGTAACTTCCCCTTGGTCATAGGTGCCCAGGAAAGGTTAGGAGCACCCAAGCACTCATGTTTATATCTGGGTAGCTAGAGTTTGTGTTAAACTAAGGACCCAAGTCAGAATATTGGGTCATTTCTGTAATCTGAACTACTTTTTATTCTTGTACTGTGCAGACTTGTACTTAAGTTATGAGTTGTGTTTCACTCATGGGGTGACTGATTCACCCAATGTATGCCCCCCTCGTTTGGGGTGCATGTAGACATCGCTAGGAGGATGTATCCAAAGGAGAGGACCATGGATGTTGATATGAAACCATGCCCTAAGGGGGAGGGAATGTGTATGGTAGAAACCAAGGCACATGTAAACAAAGTGGATGGAAACATGTGTTGAGTAGAAAAAAAAATCATGGATATAGAAGATAGTTCGTAATCTAGCAAGTAAGAAGACAATATAGACCACAAAAAGTGGGTTTCAAACATGGGAAATCACTCACAATGTCGCAAGACAATCAGGGCTGAAGTGGCCAAAAGTCATACAAGAAATGAACAAGAAAGACATATGGGAAAATCCCGTAAACAATGACATACAATGGAAAAAAATTGAAACAAGCAAAGTATTTAGATGAACCATGGTGGCAAATAGTTCCTGCAAAGCAAAATGTTGCATATGAAGCACCCATTAGCATGTTTGAAAGATAAAGCATGAAAAGTATGTCAAAGCATGTATGGGGTATCCAATATAGAGTAGTGTGCTAGTAAGAATATCAAGTAGTACAAAATGAAATAATAGCACGTGTAGTGTGTACAAAAGTAGATGCCCCTAGGAGCCTCAATGGGACTAGTAAGAGGTACAGTGCCAAGCATCATGTGTTGCATGTAAAGATTTTAAGAAATTATACTATATTCACAACTAGAGAACAAGTGAATGCACATGTGTATATAGAAAATATAATGACATATTAAATATCCATAACTAGCATGGAAACAAAGTGTACATGTAAGTATAAGTAAGCAAGAGTAAGTGCAACTAAGATATGCATCATGTTGT
Organism: Taxus chinensis; assembly: GCA_019776745.2. Classification (NCBI taxonomy): domain Eukaryota; kingdom Viridiplantae; phylum Streptophyta; class Pinopsida; order Cupressales; family Taxaceae; genus Taxus; species Taxus chinensis. Next base: position 685,698,944 of record CM034154.1, on the reverse strand, counting down.
GAATGAGTGAGATGGAATGATATGCAATTGAATGTGATAGGAGTAAGTCAATGTGCCCCCTCGAAGCGAATGTGTATGAGTATGAGATGAGGTTCATTTATAAAAACCCCTCGATGGTCAAGAATGAACCATAGAACAAGAGTGTGTCATCAGGAAATGGTTTGAACATGCATGGTAGAAAATATAAATGAAGCAGAGTGTGAAGAGTGAATGTGGTGAGGTTCATTTCAGATTTAGACCCTCAATAGTTGAGTATGAACCATGGAACTAGAGTGATGTCATAGGGTAGTATGTTGTGTGAGAATGATGCTAGAAAGATTTGTCACTAAATGCGAAGATTGTGAAATGTGTCATGTGTATGATGTGAGGTTCATGGGATGTAATGAAAAGTCAAGTGTGAACTAGCACAAGATTGTGTCATAGGGTAGTGATGATATTAATTGTGTATATCAATGTGTAAGATGTGAAGAATAATGGATGCGAAGCAAAGAAATAGTAGAAATACGACACCTAATAATACTAAGAAGGGGGAAGGAGTAAGCATGATGCCCCCCAAGTGTATGATGTGAAGAAGAATCAAGTAACATTGTCTAAGAGATCATCATTTTCATGGTCAAAGTCAAATGGAGATGCATCAAAGACCTGGTAAGCAATAGTATGAGGTTGATCATAAAGAGCCATTACGACGTAAATTGTACATGCCCATTGTGTATTCTTCATCAAGTGAAAGGTGGTAGTGGACAACCATGTGCATACCAGTGAGTAATATTTTGTGTATAGCCAAGAAATGAATCATTGCAAATAGAAACACACCAAAGGACATGGGAAATGTGATATCAATATGATTAGGATCTAGAGTTCCACCAATGTAGTCAAGCCAAGACTGCCCAAGTGTAAGTGGAGAAGTGTGGAAATTGAGTGCAACAAAGACTGATAGATGGAAAACGTGAAGGCCATAAGTAAAAGTAATACAAACATATCCATGATAGAGGTGAGGAGAATGAGGTGGAGGAAGGAGATCATTGAGTGTGAATCCATGAGTTGAGTCAAGCCATCATGTGTGCAAATAGTATCAGAACTAGTAGGATCGAATGAAATGTGGTAAATAAGAATTATTGATGAAAAGAGTGCATGTGAAAGGAGGAAGTGTTAGGTTGTAGGTTTCTCATGGTAAGATGAGGAAGGTGGTATGATGTCTAGTGTATGGAAAACACCCCTGAAAAAGTACCATAACATTAGTAGGAGGGGGGTTCTTGAATTGATATTCACTAGGGCCAATAGCAACGAAAGTATCATTGAAATATGACTCATCTATCTTGATAGGAGTAAAATTAAGATTGCATAATTTGTCATCAGTAAGCTCAACGGTATCAACCTCGTCATCAGAATCATAAGTGTTGGCATTGTCATGTTGGATAGCAGTATCAAGGATATTGGTAGGAAGTGAGCTAGATGTATGAGTGAGAGGAGTCTTCAACAAGTGGAGTGGTGGTGGTTATTGGAGTAGACACAGTGGGTGAAATGATATCAATAGTGTGAGTGGAAATGGATGGTATACTTATTATAGATGTGGAAGAAGGTTCTATGAAGCACTAGATTGACCAATATCATATGTACCAATATTGTCTATATGGAATAGGTTGTGATGGAGGAATATGCATAGTTAGTAATGGGGTCTATGCGACAGAACTTGAATGGATCAAGGTCAGCAACAATGGTATGTTCATAACCATCATGTAAGAATTTAACACAAGTGATGAATAGTAGATGGGATAACATGCATTGGGTGAATCCAAGGGTCTACCCAACAAGAGATTAAACTGAAATGAGGCATCGATAATGAAGAATACCATAGGAACAATCTTAGGCCCAACTTGTATAGGTAACTTGATAGTTCCTAGGCATGTGTGAGTAGTGGAATCATAGCCATGAATGAGAGTGGAATTCTTAGTAATTAGATTATCAGTAATGCCAATTTTCTGGAGAAGGGAGTGAGCACATAGATTTATGGCGGAATCCATTGTCAATGAGTACACACTTGATACAAATGGTGCCAATGATAGCAGTGATAAGAAAAGGTGCAAATGGATTATCAATCAGCAGATGGCGGTATGTCCTCATCACTAAATGATATAACATGTGGTATTTTTGAGAGACTGAATGAGATGTGTGAAGGCCACTGGTGAATTATTGATTTCAATGTGGATAGAGCAAAGGGAGGCCTCTAATGTTTGACAAAAATCAGGTGCATTACATAATAAATCATAAAGAGATATTTTTTTGGTGTATTCTTAAGTTGATCTATGATATCATAACCCTTAGAAGTGGTGGTAGGACTCTATATAAGTGATAGCTGGTGGGATAAAAATGGACTGAGCCATAGGAGGACAAGTGTGGCGAGTGGTGACTACATTAATAGTTGGATTAATCCCTAGGCATAATAAAGTGAGGAGGATGATGAGTATGAACTTGCATAAAATCAGAGTGGTAGTAACCATGCCAGAAACCTTAGTTGGGGTGAAAGAAGGATAAGAAGATTGATCCATGACTTGAGAAGAAGAGAAATTTTGATACATTATCAGAAGGTAGGATTTGAATGGATCAGGTTCACCAAATGATTTAACAAATATTGAAATTTCATAAAACCCTAATTGCAGAGTCACGTATGATAAATAAACAATAAAGCACATATTTGACGCAAGCAATAAACTATAAAATATAAAACCCTAGGTGCAAGAGAGAGAATAAATGACTTAGCTAATTTCACAATAAATCCCGAAGTGTGTTGGATTGGAAAACTGATGAACAAGAGGAGGAAATTGTCACAATCGAACACATAAAAATTGTTGGAACTATCAGAATGAGTCGGAACTAGGGTGTCTAGAACTAGGTTAGGGGCACCTAGGCATCTAGGGACCTCTTCTGGGTGCCTATGACTATTGAAAATGGTCAAAATCATTTTTCTTGTGTTGCAAGGTGTCTCTAACCTTCACTTTTGATCACCTATGTGTCATCGACTATGTCCATAGTTGGGTTTTCCTAGTAACCTCAAACAAATGATTTCCTGCAAAACCCCAAACTACATCAAATCCTAAAAATAAAAAGATGCAAATGGGGATTTGAACTGACCCCAGGAGATCACCTCACAGAGTGAACTTACAGACTGAGCATACACTATATCTCAGACTCCATGTAGTTCTCATGTGTGTGTGTGTAGAATCATGCCCTAGGAAGCTCTTGTGCAAGATGCACTTGATAGTGAACAATAGCTAGATGTAGTAATATAAATAGATGTGTGGATGGAAAAATTAACTTCCCCTCCTATAAATGTATGCATAAAATGCAATCCTTTGTCCCTTGAGTGATAGGTATATGGATGCTTTTATGCTCTTAAAATTCCTTTGGATATAACCTTAGGTAGTGAAAGTAGATGCTTTAGAGATTTTTCCTTTATTATGATCTACATATATTTATATTTATATTATTCCCTTATTTGAATTTCGTAATTGACAACTAAAAAGTTGACTCATAAGAAAACAACATGCCTAAAAGATAATAGAGGCCTAAAAGAATAAGATACAAAGAGGTTGGGGGCACCCGAAGGAGATGAGGGTACCTAGGCGCTGGTGTGGTGTCCAAAGTCAATAAATATACAACAATGAAGATTAGACTAGGATGTGGGGTGTGCTTAGAAATCATGTGAATAGTAATATTTGATTAGGACCTATAATTGTATCCAAGTGCATTATTTTGTGTCTAGAGTTGAAGGCATAAAATGATTCTATCAATACCCAAGTTCTTTGTGTTTACTTACACAAATAAGACAATTCACATTGAAATTGGCTCCATACCTAGTTGATTACCACTTCCAAATCTCTTGACATCATTAGTATTTTAACGCCATGACTAAGAGAAAAACTATAAATTGTAAATAAGAGCTTCATACTCAGCGAAATTTTTTGTGCATGGAAATTTTAAATGATAAGAAACATGATATTGTTTTCCTGTGGAGTTGACTAGGGTAATTCCCATTGTAGAACCTTGCTTGGATCAAGATCCATAAAATTGAAGGTTCCACAAACTAGAGAAGTCAACGTCCTATCTTTGATTCTAAATACTAATGTTAGAAGATGCAAAATTAACCTTTTCATTTTTGCATTTAATTAAGTGATCATATATTTTATTTTGGGTTCCCTCTCTAGATAAATTTGATTAGGTACACCTTTTCATGGAGCCACATATGAGAAACATTAGTATCCATGTAACTATTAAGAGATTTAGACCATATATGACCAAACAATATACAATATGTTTATGGAATATCCACCACCTATATATCAATAAATTGGTGTACCCTAGGTTTAAAATCTAATTGCATGCACATGTTTAATAATTATCCTATAAATTTAACCTTTATTTTTTACAATTAAACTACCAAGGTCTCTAATTTTTTGAGTTTGAGGCCAAGCTTATGAAAAATAATAGCAGGTATGATGGTAGTGGATGCACCTAAGTCAACAAAGAAATTATGTAAATTCCTTCTAAATTTTGATCATGAGGAGGAAATGTGGGACTTTTAATTTAGCCTTGTGAATCACTATGTGGGCGTGAACAAATTTTTCCTTAGTAGACACAGACTTCTCGGTCAATTTTTTTAGCAACAAATCTCTTTACTCGATGATTTGTGCTAATTCATGAAGGGTAATGTTTTCCTTGATTTGTTTCATATCTTGAATGTTCTTAATGTTGGATGTGGTTTGTTGCACAAAATTAAAGAACTTACAAAATGAAAGGCAAGGATTTTTAATCCTACCCCTTCACTTGTTTTAGAACCCTGTTGGAAAATATGGTTCAGGGTACAAAATACTTAGCATGTTTAGCTCCAATTGGGTGAATAACAAAGGGTGTGTGTGTGGGCATACTACCTATTAGGTTTTGGGTTGAATGGTAGTCTTACTGAAGTTTCAGCTCTATAATAATATGCTGATTAATAAAGTGTAAGGAAATAGGCATACAACAAAGGCACAAAAACAGAGGGTAAATTGGGATTTATCATAAAATAAATATTTTAATATTTCTCTCTATTAACAACGATAAATTATAAGCTGAAATGAGTGATAGGACCAAATAAGTGGACTTGCCTTTTTTTTAATATCTAAAGTACTTTACTTTATTAAGCTATATTTCCAATTCGCGAACACAGCCGCTAGGAGCATATAGTCCTATTTATCTCATTTTAATATAGGTCATCGAAATTATCTTGTACAACGTAACCCAATCATACTACCCATACCAAAGCACAAAAGTAAAAATGTTTTCATCAAATCGATTCCTAGTTAAATAATGCATTTGAATTATCCGTATTTTTATGAAGCTAAGCTTACTGGTTATTTACAATGACTATCAGTGATTTGAATCTCTATAAAAAACTCAAAAAGGGTGAAGGGAATAGAAGAAAATAAGAAGTTATTCTCTCTCTCTCTCTCTCTCTCTCTCCTAAACATGGAAAGCACTATGATCTTATTCAAATCATACATACGAACAAGAGAAAATAAGGAATAACATTGGAACATTTCTAAAGAGACTCCATGAAATAATTTAGAGGAAGATTAAAACAAAGAATAAAAACCTGACATAAACTTGAGAAAATATTGGTATACATTCACCTAGAGCATGACAAAGGTTAGTAAACTTAAGCTAACCAGATTCAACATAAAACAAAGTAATTATACATAAATTAACAACTCCAAACACTTAATCACTAGGAATCCATTAGTACATCCAGAAACTAAATATCAGATGTCATAACCTATGAAAATGAAACTAACTAGGCTCAATATATTACCTTGCAGACATAAGTGAAACCAAAAGTATAAACTATACTTAATAAAAAATAATTTGAATGTTTAGGACTCTCAAACATAAATTCTCAATTACAAGTAACTTACCAACCCACAAACACAATATGAAGTTCCAAATCCTTTCCTTAATATTGAACTCATTCCAGAATGAATTTACAATGTGTTCACGTCAATTTACAGGCCAAGGATCCAACCACTATCTTTGCAAACTTTGAAAATCCAAAATAAGCCAAAAATATACCAACAAACTAAAGCTACAGCTGGAGAAACCACTGCAAACAAGCTCTAATAAGTTACTATAATTTCTCCCCAAAATAGACCTCTATTTGATTACAATTACAATGGTTAAACATAGTTGGTAGTTTAGAGGCCCATAATACTGAAAGATGCCATCAAGCACACAATTTGATCAAGGTGATCCTTGGAGATTAGGAGACCAGATGAATTTAGAGTTGCCACTAGTCAAAAACAAACTATGATGCATTTTAATAGCTTAATCTTGAAAATTGACTTATTTAAATTCTCGTCTATATTGGTGGGACCAAAAATAGAATATCCAGATGAAAAAGCATATTCGCAAAGCAAGAGAGATGTATTGGGCACCAAGTAACTAAAGAAGATGTCCTAAAACTTTGTCACTAAAATATCCTCAACCGCTCAACCATTTTATCTGAAACTGGTTTAAATTATGCTCCTAATGGTTCAATTCTCATGCCAAATGGAATCCCTTTTCCAAAGTTATAAGAAAATAACTAGGTCTAGGTCATTTTTGTGGCATCCATGAGCTAATTTTAGAAGTAGGGTAAACTGTCAAATTTAATCATGGTACAAAATTCATGGATGGTAGCCATGTAGAATCTATCGAATTCACCTTATGTATTTTAGTTAGGTTTCCAGGTAACCCAATTTTTTCGTGGATGGCATATTTTTAGTCATTCACTCCAAGTTACACAAGTTTGAAGTCTCGAGACACTCATATCCATCATTGCACTGATTGACAATATATGGATGTCATCGACACTCCCGTTATTTGAGAACCTTCTAGAATTAGGGCTTAATACTTCCATACATAGGAGGCACCAATTTATGCCACGTGGTACCAATTGATACTTCCTTTCTTTAAAGTTCTGTCATATATTGCACTCACCAATGGGTGTTACGTGGCACCCACCAAATCTACAACTATGTTTTTACCTTAACCTAGTTTTTCCCCTTGGGCCACCAAATAATTACATGTGTCATCAATTGGTACACCCATGTAATGTTAACCCTTGGTCTCTTGGTCTCCATGTCGTAAAACACATTGATCATTGAAACTTTTCAATCATCATTGTGTCTGTTGTCTCGAAACTATAACTTTGTCTTGTCGATGGGTGACACTTATCACCCATCGACATTCTAGTGTGCCACAACCCTTAGTAAATTTCACTTTGACCTAAAAGACCCCCAAACATTGATAAGATATATGTGTCCTTACGGGATCTTATATCAAAATGGTAAGCTTGTGAACCTACCAAATGGTTAGAATAACTGAGTTAAAATTTCCAGTTTATAGCTAATGTAAAATGCAACACATACAACCATTTAAACATTTTTTAGTCATTTTGACTTCAAAAATATGCTAAATCTTGGATTGTGTTTCCTTATCACTCTGTACATATATTAAATAGTAAAAAAACCCATAGAAAACATATCTAGGAAAAAAAACAAGAGTTTAAACCAAGGTAAACCCACTTTAACTTTACAAACACGTGTTAAGATAAAACAAGGTTTTAATCTACAGGAAAAGTAGTTAAACCAAGAGGGAAAGTAATTAAAACCATGGAGGCACATCTAAGGATAAAACATTAAGTGCACACAATATTTAAATATATATATATGAGTTTAAAAGCAAGTTTTAACTCTTCTATTTTTATGGTTTTAGCTAAAATTCCAAAGCAAAGACCTTGCAGTCACTAAGGAAGCTTATAAAATAAAGTTTTATCATTGATTTAAAAATGGGGGCTCCATTTCATTGTAAAAAGGAATGGGGCTAGTTGGATACCAAAAATGGTCACAAGAAAACTCTCAAAGAAGTGTTTAGAATCCATAATCTCAAGTGCCTTAGTTCCAAGAAAAGTATTATAACCAGAAAAAAGTTTAAAACTCGTGATTAAGATTTAAAGACTAGTTTAAGCTCTTACTTTTGATCTACTACGTGAACATACTTTTAAGAGTCAAGTGTGTGATTTTTGGGTAGATCCATCCTTTAATACTTATATTGAATGATCAATCCTTGTTAAACTTGTAACTTCACTAAATGAAGGTTTTAAGCATTGCTCTGTTGCCAACTATGTGCCTATAGCCCCAAATAGAGGTACTTTTGGCTCCACTAAAAGCCTTGTTCTATTACCAATCAAGAATCCATATCCTTGATGGAGGTTTCCCAAATCACCCCTTAGGATTATTTTGATATTTTCTTTATTTTTATGTTTTAAGAGAAGCTTTACTATTTTGATTTGTAACTTATTTTATCCTTTTCTCTATTTTCAAATAGATACTAAGGGGAGGGAACTAGTTATACCTTCATAATAATTTTTCCATAAGATATTAAAGTTTAAGACATTATTTCATTAGTTTTGCAGAAGTGTTTAAATTTTAAAAGTGTTTGTGACTCCTCGAAGCATGAATTTTTTGTAAAATAATTAATAATCACAAAAAGGCTTTGAACTTCAAAAATAAGCAACATTTCAACAAGTTATTCAAAATATAGAAAACATTAAAACTTTAAACTCTTAAATCTATTCACTCTTGAGATGTCTCCTTGCACATGGGAATCCAAAACTCAAGATGAAATTCCTAGCTTTATTGAAAGAAACAAACTACCAAAGAAAGCATGAGAGCTAAACTAAGAAATCAAGGAAAACTAACTAAGAAAAGAAGGAGAGTTAACTATGAAAGCTTGAAAACTATATGATATCTAATCTACTTTTAAAAACTAACACAAATACAATAAATATGTTGGATGCACTTGAAAAAATAGAATGAGACACCTCTTATTGCAAGGTGAAAATAAATTCGCACTCGTAACAGTCCTAAAAAAAGCATCTACATCCTTATACTCTCTCTAAAAAATTAGCAATAAGAACATTCTAGCTAAAATTTGATCATAAGATAAGACTTTTTAGAATTTTATGATGAAGGCATGTTGTTACCCAACCAAGAGGTGTTGAATAAATATTAGGTAGACTGCGAAATAAAAGAGATAGCTACCTTTGATGATTTTAAGACTCAGTTGCAAGATTTGAAAGTGAGGATAAAGAGAAATCAAATTTCAGGAGTGAATGCAATGTGTTATCTATTATTTTGGAAAGGTGCGAGTCTGCTAACTTTTTTTTTTCCTAAGGATATAGATAAACACATTGATATTATATTAAGTGAATATTAAATGGATGGACTTGGCTCAATTGATACAGAAGACTTAGAATAGTGTTTTGATGCTTTAAAAGAGTCCACAAGAATTGATAGTGATTGTGATTTTGTGTCTATTAAAACTATGAGGAAACACAATAATCAATTGAGTGTGCATTAGAATAACCATGTCTAACATAATATCACTTTGATGGTGGAAAAGAAAGGATTATGAAAGTTATCTTAAAGATTGGAAAAGGAGTGTGAATGAAGGCTCCATATTTTTTACGGACACTGAACACAATTTTTTTTATAGTTCTATGATATTGTGGATGAGCATAAGTTGAAGAGCATCAAAACCAAGTTAAAAATCCATGGAATGAAGTTCAGTTGGAGTGGTATAGAAAGGGTAAAAACAAGATCACTCGATGGGAACGTATGATTGTAAATATGAAAGGGAAGTTTTTATCATGATTACTAGTAGGATTTATTATAAAGGTTGTCAAATTTACAAAAAAAAATGAGATGTGTGAGAGAATAGATTGATTTTTTTTACAAGATCACTATTTGGGTTAGTCATAATGAAATGAGTTAGGAAAATGTTTCACATACTATTAATGGGTTACACCTAGTGATCAAAGATGATATTAACATAGTGAAGATGGAAATAGTGGAAAAGGTATACCAAGATGCCTTGAAAGTGAAGGAAATTTTGGTGCTCAAGTGAAATGATGTATGGAAAAGAGGCTTAAATTTGGTAGAGAACTAGTGGCACATGAGTAAAAGGGTGAGGAAATCACAATCATTGCACAAGATAAACAAGCTAGTGGAAGAACAAGAGAGGATTCAACGACACTTTCTTTCATTGTGGTGAGGTAGGACATCAAGATTTTGAGTGTTTTTATGCACATAAGGGTGATGGAAAAATAAGGATGTAATTGTGCATATCACACAAGTTGATGAAAAATGTATTGTAATAGTTCATCACATATGTGAACCCGAGGAAGGAAAATATTTTTTCATGTTGAGAATACTCTTGAAGGTTACAAGAAATAGAGAGGAATTCTAGAAATAATTTAAGCAACATATTTTCAAAAAAAATGTAAGATAAGAGGAAAATGTTGTTTAGTAATGGTTGATAGTGCAAGCATAGATAATTTATTGTTTCCATATGTGGTGTGGAAGTTAGGATTGGAGTGGAAGCCAAATACAAATACTTACATAGTGGATTGGTTGATAGAAGGACAAGCTAACACGTTGTAGGAAAAATGTGAATTAGAGATGAAGGTTGGAAAGTTAATGTTACAAATATATTGTGTAACATTATTAATAAATTGTAATATTATTAATAATGAGTTAATACAACTCATATTAATAATATAGTTAATAGTTGTGTGTGAGTGAAGTTGTTGAATAAACAACTCACGTAGCCATTTTGGTTTGAGAGATATTAGGAGATAGGTTTGAGAGATTCATGGAGAGTGATATGAGGGATTGAAGATGAAGTTTGACTCCACCTTTGTAGGAGATCAAACATTATAAAATGTAACCCCTATCATTGTAATTGATATCCCAAATGAATTCTTAATTTATATATATTATTATTCTATGTTTATTTCTCATATTATTGTGCATTTTTTATAAGTTAACAAACAAGTTTTATGTGATATCTTATTGATGAATACAACTTGTGTATAATTGGGGCACCAAAGTTAGTTAGTTATGTGTAAGGGAGAGAAAATATTTTGGGATGTAGAAAATAAAGTGTGTGTGGTACCATAAGGAATTTAAAAATAAATAAATAAATAAACTTGTGAAACTATGAATGACATAACACTAAAAAATCGAGTGAAGCTTACATAGAAATGTGGGAGAGGGTGGCATAGAGATAAGTGTGCTAGAAATTGAATGATGGACATTCAAATAAAAAGGATGCATGAAGATGTTATTCAAAAATGGAATATATGGAGAAGGAAATAAATAACCCATTAAGATAAAGTTGGTCATCATGGAGAGAGCATGAGTAGGAGTGAAAATGAATATACTTGACATCAGTGGAGAATGCCAATTTTTCAAACCAAGACCAACAATTGGAAGGCAAGGAGTTTCTGTTGGCTCACAATTATGCCAATAACTTCCCAAAATGTTAAAAGAGTGTATCTAACACTCAAGCCATGTGTGTAAGATCTTAACTAACACATTTTACTTCTTGAGGTGTATGATGTACGAACATTTGGGTTCATCTATAATATTTCATTAAAAAATGTTAGAATTGGGTGAAATAAGACTAGTAGTGCACAATTGTTTGTAATCTTTGAGTTGTATAAGTCATGTTTTGTGCCCAATGTTTTTGTATAGTTTGTGTATCCTTTGAGTGAGATTATGTTATGTTATGCATTTCCACATATTTTTATGTGAAATTTTTAGTTTACTTCATAAAAGTTTACGTATTGTTAAAAAAAATAGACAACTCTTTAAAATTTAGCGCAATATTAAATCCTACGGTGTAGAGAGAGAGGAGAGAGACTTTACAGATATAATTATGTGCAAGAGAGGGAAATTGAAGAGGTGCTAATAATTAGAGGAATGGGGTTGGGTGAAAGTGATAAGGACCTTGTAGAAAGAAAGGGACCATATGACCATGTCCCTCAAATATTAGGGAAGCACAGTAGAAGGACCCCTTCAACATCTAATAAAAGCAAGTTTGGTGAAGAAAGAAGAATCATTGGCATGCATTTAACCCACCCGGTCCCCTAGCCCTTGTGCTTAGTGCTCAGAATTCAGAAGTTGTTAAAGAGGATCATCATAGTGATGGGGAGCTAGAAGGCAATCTAGGATCACCACGTTGGGTCGGAGATATAGGAAGATATGTGTTAGTATCAGTTCAAAAGGCAGGTGGATAAAGGCAGTGCATATGACAACGCAATAGGATACCATAGCCAAACACCAGAATTTGTTTGGAAGTTATCCAGTAGGCACAACATTAGGACAAAACATTGGTTCTCTACTCAATGGAAGTAATCATGTTAGAGGGATATCATGGTAAATATTTTGTGCATAGTTTGGTTCTACAACGGCCACACAGATCAGTTCTTCTTTGAGACCATTATTAGTCACAACAATAGGAGGCTCGATAAACTCTGGACCTCCCTCGAGCATGGTCAACTCTAGTGGAGGTTTAGGTCAAGATCTGGTCCACCACCAAGTAATGAAGGACAAAGAAATAACCCATCACCATAATAACCTCCTCATATCTTCTTTGAGATTCCACTTCATTTACCAGAGTATCGAGGCATGGAAGATGTAGTAGAGCATGTGCACAAGTGTGAACTTTTATGGAGGTCCAAAGGCATAACAACCTTAGACAAAAAGGAAAGTAAGTTCACTATGATGCTTTAAGGTCGCGTGCATAGTTGGTACATGAACTGTGAACCACGTCAGGTAGTAATAGACTATGATGCATTGTGCACCGCCTTTTTAGCCAAATTCCACATAATAAAATTTGAGCAACAGAGCATTAGTGCATTGAAAGACATTAAACAAGGCTTGGTTGAAAGTGTCAGAGAATATGATGCACACTTCAAAATATTTGTCTAATATTTCATATGACATTGACTATAGTCAACATGAAAAATAGTTTGTAAGGGGATTGCTGACACCATTTTGAAGGGTGTTATCACATAAAATGTTCACAAACCCGTGCAAGGATTTAGAGGCAGCACTATGCGCAAAAGCGATTGGAAGTATAGACACTGGAGTAAGCATGTTTCTTAAAGCAAAGATTACAGTCATGACTACTCAACTAGAAAATTTATTTGCTAGCTAGGTACATGACACTTGTAGTGGACTTTAATGCACATAATGTGATGTAGAAGAGCACATGAAGGATTTTTTTCCATGCATGAGTGTACATGTGTTACTCACAACTCTCATCAGGTGGGATGAGAATGTGCAACGAACTAAATATTTGGACATAGGTCATAAAAAATAAGGTTTCTAGGAAACCATGGGATTGATTAGAGAATTACAGGGGGAGATACAAAGCTTGAAGGAAAAAGTGTGGGACAAAGATCATGCCAAGTAGACTGAGGTACCTAATAATGATGTGGATGACCTCAAGGAAGTATGTAGAATGATTAGCCAGGAAAACATCATCCCCTGTTAGAAAAATGGTTAAGAGAGAAGGTTCCATGTGTAGGAATAGAAGGGGTAGACAAATCTTACATGTTAATTTTCCACTCTAGGACCATGAATATGACAAGGAGATTACCATAGATATGGTTATAGATGGCTGGTTGGTAAGTAACATTTTGATTAATAGAGGCGCATAAGTCAATATCCTTACATTGGATGTTTGGAATCGAATGGGAAGACCACCATTACAACCATCTTCAAGTGTGTTTTACATGGAAAACAAAACAAGGGAAATGCCCATTGGATTTTTAAAGGATGCAAGAATCATGATTCAAGAAACAAAGTTTAGAGGAGACTTCAAGGTACTAGAGTTGGAAGAGGTAGAAAACTTTCTTGCACTACTTGGTCAAACTTGGTGATATGCGAACAACATAGACCTGGGATTTAAAAAACAATATACCAACTTTGGGAATGAGGAAGAATGAAGTGTAATCCTAACGAATGATACAAATATTACACCCTGTACTGAACTTGTCAATGAAGAGGACCTTAATTAGATATATGCACAAATAGTGTACGGTTAAGAAAATGTTGAACCAATAAAGGAGGGAGTGATTAATTGGGGAGATGTACATTCTGTCAGCAACACTACCAACATTTCCTGTGATAATTGGGCTCATGGAACTTATGAGATGGTTAGTCACGAGTGTCATGAAAGAGTAACTCGTGTGATTAGGCCATAAATAGTCAGGTGGTTGGGTAGAGTGGTGCTACCAAGGTATATTAGGGAGGAGAATCCTAAGTCTTTTTTACGCAAAATGGATAAATAATTAACGAATGAAGGAGATAGGAGAAAAAATTTCATTTACTCATTGAGGGGAATTATGATGCATTGGTGCACTGCATATGGGGATAATCTACACGAATGGCACAAAATAAGAGTTACTTTCTTGACAAGGTTTTTCAAGAATAATCTTCCTTCTTGGATACTAGCTTATGATGGGAAGACGTCTCCTCAAAGTCATATACATATTTGTGAGAAGAAAATTGGCTATAGGGTCCTGACACACTACCCCTATCGTTGTGGGTTCATAAATTATATTCTACACTACACAGTTACATGTGCGCATGGTATTTGCATATAGAGTTGAAGAAAGAGACAACGAGTTTACGTGACTTAACCTCAGGTATCATGCACACCTTTGATTATTTTCTACTAAAATTATTTTCCATGAATCATTATAGTTAATTAAGTGCATCACATTGAGAGATAACACAAAGGTAGGGGAGCTTTTGAACCATATATATGACGAGAGTACCCATGATGAACACATGATTGATCATACAGGATTGGAGACAGATAAAATTCTTATGGAGCACGTATAGAAAGAAAAGGAGAAAGGGAAGCTTGTATACCTAATAAAGGATGATGAGGTTTAAGATCTTATCATAGGGCTTACAAAGGCTGAATGAGAATTATTGGATAAGGCTAATGAATAAGCACACACATATCATTTTTCGTTAAAGACAAAGAAGGTGAACATTGAAATTATAGATGTGCCAAAGGAAGAAATGATTGGTGACTACTGGTCCAAGGAAAAATTTGGAAAAATAGTGGAACTATTACGCGACTTCCAAGATCTATTCCCAAGGGGATACCATGAGTTGAAGGGCGTCCACCCATCACTCAGAGAGATGAAAATAAAGCTAAATCATGGTGTGCGACTGGTCTACAAGAGGCCTTACCAAATGAATCCCAACCTGTGTGTGAGAGTAAAATATGAGATTGAAAAGATGTTGAAAGTAGGCATCATTAATCCCATTGAAGAATCTGAGTGGATCAGCCCTGTGGTAATTAACATCAAGAAGGATGGAAGGATCAAGATGTGTGTTGACTATAGAGTGTTGGAAGCATACTGATTGGGGGGCGAATCAATCATTTGAAAACTTTTACTTCAGTTATCTTAACTTTCATATATCATTCAAAGCACCCATTCAACATTCATTAACTAATGTGAGCTTATCAAGTATGAAACAACCATCCACAAGAACATAAAACAAGAGAGAACAAATGAACACCATATTTATGTGGAAAACCCTCAAGGGGAATAAAATCCACTAAACCTCTACATATATTACTCAACATAAATGACTCCTATGTATATTACATGACACAAGATATTTCTTTAGTGAAGCACCCACTTTATAAGGAACCCCAACCCCTACAACTTTAGTGAGGCACCAACCCCACAAGGAGCACCAACCTCTATTTAGTAGAGCACCAACTCTACAAGGAGGATACAATACCCTAAAATGACCAAGAACTCACTTATCCACATGATATGAAGATCAATTAATATCATTGTTTCTTAACCAACTAACTATGATCACTTCTTTATTCCTCTTCATTCAAAACCCTATAAAATTGATCTCTCCTTATTTGTTGATGAATGCACCAAAGTCTGGTGATTAATTCAAATTCCCTTTTGCTTCTACTCCTCTAATATTCTAAAATTCTCATGCCTATGCATTTCTCTTCTCTAGATCCCTCTAACCTCTTCACACACTTCATCTTGTTCGCTCACAATTCCATCTTATCTACTAGCTCAAATGAGCTTTACACTTTGCTTTACATGCATGAATCATACCACAAACCACTCTAGGTCAGTAAATACAATTATAACATGAAAGGTTGGTCATAAAAAACATGAATACGTACTACATGAATTTATAAATTACATTTTAAGACCCAAATGTCAGCATAAGCCTTACAAACATAAACAATACACAAGTAGGCCTAAAACACTAGTCTTCACTTCTAACGGTCACAATTTGAACTTCAAATACATAAGTCAGCTCCACCAAGATTCCATCAGCTCCATAAACTTCAAAAACACCCTCTCAACATCATCTACAAGCATAAGCAACTTTGTAACCTCCATCTTCAACATGGATCAATCCATTTGGCAAACACCACCAATTAGGTCTCAATCACCTAATTATTCACTCTCCAAAAGTGAACAACTTCACACCTCAAAACATATATTTAAGACACATGTGGCACATTACTAGAAATATATCAACCTCAGGAAACTCATTGAACTTGTATAAACCACCAATTTAGGGCACAAATCCCCAAATCACTTCCTTCTTTGAAACTACTCAATCCTGCTATTAGGTCTCAAGAACCAGTCTCGAGTAATTTGACCTCCACCATTGTTAAGTAAACTTCCAAGCACTTCCATCACTTGGAAAAATTCAATTACATCTTGAAACACCTCCTCAAGAACTCATATGCATATGTCACATGAGAGAAACAACACTTGCATACATGTTCCTTAAGCCTTCTTGACAAACCTAATAGGGTAGTTTAGGCCATTAGGAATCAAGCCAAAACACACCATTTCTAATCAAAATCAGAGCTCAAACACATAATTCCATACCTCTACAAGTTATCTATGCTCATATATCACTACTACAACATGCATTTATATCAAAACCCTTTCAGACCTTCATGACTGGTTGTGTAACTTTTAGGCTAGTAGCGGCAGGAAACTTTGGGAGAAATGTTTTAACAATTTCTTGCACATAACCTATCAAAATATTTTCATCGACATTTAGAACACACTATACTTTCTCCCACAATTTTTCTTTCACCATGACACCTGCAACACATGCTTGTACATGCAAATATTTACAAAAAAAAGGTTTTGTTGTAGCTTACCATCACACTTGGAGGATGCCACCACCACCAAAATGAGATCTAAAGAATTCTCTACATGCCTGAATCATCATACAAGCCTTCTCATGTCATTTGGAGACAAAACTCTTCATATTTTGTCCATCACTATGAGACTAGGGTATTATAAGGGTTTAAACCTACTTGGCTTCTTAACAATGGTTCATAAAAGTATGATGACCAAATGAACCCATTCCACTTGGAAAATATTCTTAGCTCCATGCCCTAACATCCAAAAAAATATTGGGTCCCCGTGAAGAGTACACATGTGTGGGAGATTATTTGAAGTTGACCATCAAGTTGAGAATGATAGTTTTGAGAGCTCGGTAGAGTTAAAAACAACTCTTCATGTTTCCTCCTTTTACCTTTGGCCTGAAACTTTACATACACCTTTGGGATGACCTCCTCTATGGTTGTCAATGCTAATTAATTCTTTCTTACCTCTGAAAATCACCATGCTCTTTGGTTTGTCCATGCTTTATTGCCTTGTCTTCTAGGACTTTCTTCTAAGGACCATGATTATGCATTATACATATGAACCATGACCTTGTACACCTTCCACTCACGATATGCAATGTAAAAACACTCCTCACATGCTCACATAGGTATTCCTTACCTTATACTATCATACCATATGATTTAACTAGGTCTAGGACTGTGCCTAGAATGGCTTATACCAACTTATGTCTCATGTAATCTGACATGTTCTCCATCTTGCAGACACTCATACACCTCTAACACAACTCATTGAACATGTTAAACACCATAGAAACTTCATACAACCTTCAGGGCTCACACACAACACATTTCTTACTTGAAGCATGTATCAAGAACATGCACTCACTCTTAGACACCATGCCACTTCACCAATACAACACTTCATGACACCAAAACAAGACACTACCAATCAACCTTCATGCTTCTTAATGATTGACACCTCATGTTGACTCTTATGCCACCTAGACACCCTTTGAAAACAATGTTACTTGACATTAGTGACAGAAAAAATGATACATGTCCAACATAGAGTTATAAATACTTCATGTGTAATTGATCCTTTTCTGACACCATTCATAGAAGATATCCTTAAAGTTATCACATGGTCGGAGATCTATTACTTTACTAACAGTTTCTCAAGATATCATTTGGTTCGAATTGCATGTGAAGATCAAGAAAAGATAACCTTTGTGATAAGGTAAGGATGTTTTGCATACACAGTCATGCCTTTTGCGTTGAAGAATACACTGGTTGTATTCTCACGCATTGTAGTACAAAAATTTCATGATTTCATCCATAAATTAATTCAAGTATATATGGATGACTAGACAGTATATGGGATAGTTAACGACCATTGTGATTGTTTAAGGTTAATGTTCAAATGGTGTGGGAAGCTAAATATATATTTGAACATTAAGAAATGTATCTTTGCAACACTGTTTAGTAAACTATTGGGGCATATAATTTGAAATGAAGGCATATTGATTAATCGAACAAAAGTAGTAGTCATTTTGGGGTTGGAGGATCCAATCAGCCAAAATGAAGTGTGCGGATTCCTTGTGTATGTTGGATAATAGCGTAAATTCATTAAAGAGTATGCCAAGATTTTTGTGCCAATGGAAGAGTTGTTCAAGGCAAAAGGAAATTTCTATTGGAAGGATGAACAAAAACAAGCATTCGAGACATTAAAGGAGAGACTAACAACCACACCCATTTTATGCACCCATTCTTGGAATCTACCATTTCATGTCCATCTGGATGATTCTAGAACAACAATTATAGTAATATTGGCTCAACCAAGTGAAGTTAATGTGGACCATCCTATCTATTTTGCGAGTAATAAGATGACACATGCCAACTATAATTATACAACCACAGAGTGTGAGACATTTTCAATGGTGTTCATGCTTCATAAGTTCTGATAGTATCTACTGGAAACACCATTTATCTTTTACACTGATCATATGACACCTAAGTATCTGGTAAATAATCCAGTATTGCAAGGGAACATTTGTCATTGGTTTCTTTTATTCTAGGAATTTGATTTTTCAGTCATCGTAAAACTTGACAAAAGTAATTTGGGACTAGACCACTTCTTGCAGATCAAATATGATGAGGACATGTAGAGCATAGAGGACATTATGTCAGATGCCCATCTATTAGGATTACAACATATGCCAACTGATTTAGAGGATATTACAGTATTCTTGTGCAAAAGTATGGCACCTGAGGGAATGAAAACACTAGCTAAAATTCAATTATCTATTCACACTGCACCTTATCAGTTGGTAGGAGGTGACTTATACAAAATGGGAAGAGATGAAGTATTGCACATATGTGTCTTGGAGCATGAATGCAAGGCTATTATGGAGGAAGTGCATGGTGGGATAACATGTGGACATTATCCAGGTGAGACTATGATGCACAAGATACTCTTGGCAGGGATTTGGTGGGAGACATTCTACAAGGATACCAAGGCCTTTGTCAAAGCTTGTGATCATTGTCAAATAATGGGAAAATGAAGACAACATGATTAGATGTTGATGTGACCCATAACAAGCGCATAACCTTTTGAGAAGTGGGAAATTGAATTTTTTTGGCCTAATTGCATTGTCTATGTAGAGGACATGCACTCGATACATCATCATGTGCACAGATTATTTGACAAGGTGGGAAGAAGCTTCACCCACAAGGGATTGCACTACAACAACAACAATACACTTTTTATGGGACAATATTATTAGCTGATGTGGTTTCCCATTAAGCCTTACCAGTGATAAGGGAAATCATTTATTTAATGAAATAATAGGATATTGTTCTATGATTTTATGGTAGCTCATCACAAGACTACCACTTATCACCCACAAGCCAATAGTAATACAAAATCCTTCAACAAAATCTTAGGACACTCATTGACAAAAATATGTGATGTAGGAAGAAAAGATTGGGATGATGAAGTGTTAGTTGTACTTTAGGCGTAGAAGACTACATATAAGAGGTTGAACAAAGAAATACATTTTTAGTTGGTGTTTGGGACATAGGTAATTGTAAGTACCCAAAATTGTACTTTGTTTTATCCCTTTCCCCCCTTTCTCTTTGCCTTTTGACCTTCAGTAATGAAAACACCCTGTCAGGGCGGTGGTCTTGTGCCACCAGGGTGGTGGTCCTGTAACCGCCGCCCTGCTCAGGGTGGCGGTCCTTCACACATTTTCCAGCACATTCCTTTGATCACGACTTGCATGAAATTTCAACATTTACCAGCTTTTCTCAACTGCCTTAGCTTGTATTTATGTTTTTGGTTCCCTGTAATAGTGTTTCTCCATTGTTTAATGGTAAAATAGTTCCATTCCAAGTTACCCTTTGGTGAATGGGAATTCTATAAATAGCTGGTTTGTTTTCAAACAAATGGCCCCTCATCCTCTCAATTCTCTTGTTCAGTTTTTCAATTCCTTGCTTAGAAATTTTTTTTTAGTTTCAAGTTTTTCTTCCATTGTTGGCATTATTGGAGGTCATATCATCTTCTTGTTTTCAAGTCTTGTTTCATTGCTACTGCATGCAGTCAATTTAAAACATAGAATAGCTTCATTTCTAGACTAGAATCCATTAAATTTGTAGGTTTTGTTTTGTCATGAGGATAATTTCTAAAACTCTCAGTACACTTGTGTTGTATTCCCGTAATAAATCCCGCTAGGAATTACATAGTCAAGCTCTGTTCACTTGCACTATCCCTCTCCTACTCGCATTGTATTCGGTCTATATCCAAAGCTGCCATTGTTCGATTGTTATCTTCTATTGATACTATCATATACACACTTTATGGATTCATGAGGACACGAAGGAATGAGGAGATCACACTGAGGGGATGAAATCACACACAACTAGATTTACCACTATTCTGTAAATGCCAGGTTTGAGCTATCAAAGTTCTAGTTACAACATATCAAATAGAGTAGTGAATTATTTCATTTCAGTTAAAAATTTCACTCTCGGTATCACCAGGGAAGCTGTGGAGATTGATAGTTTCTAAGAAACTGTGATTCATTCCTCACTTCTGAGGTAGGATCGAGAGCCTTTCAAATTAATATGTTTAGTTACTTAGATATTTAGTATAATATCACAATTACACAGGAAAATAGCCATACCAGGCTATGTTGTTTGTTTTCATTTTGTTTCTAGATTAGTTGTCCATTTTATAGATATACTAGAGTAGTTGCTCTTAAAATTCATTAAATACGTCATTGAAAAATATAAAAATAGCAGGATACTTGCATAGTGTAAATACCTCTTTTGTAATCAGTTTACTTAAATGTTAGTTAGAGGTTGAATCATCTTTGTATGACAATCACAGGACCTAGAGAGCCTAGAGAATATATATTTGAACCTATAGTGCCTCAGCCAAATCTACCCATGACTTTAGCTGATATAGATCAGGACCTTAGGATACAGGTCTTTCGAGCCACAACAAACTTACAAGCAATTAGTGAGCAACTAAGAGGATTGAATATTGAAGACGACAAAGCTTACACATTCTGGTCAAACCATCTGAATTATAGATTGCCTTGATAAAACACCTGAATGACCATGCAAGGGTTCGAATGAGAACAAACATTTGGTTGTGATCCTTTGGTTCCACAGCCTAACGCAGGAGACCTCCTTGTTGATATAGACACTAGCTTATGCATCCAAGTTGTCAGAACACCTATTAGGTACTCCGAGAAAATCGTACAACTTCTAGTTCTAAACGTAGAAGCTGAAAAGGCATACGATTACTGGATAGTCGAAGAAGGGATTGATTCTTCACATGACCATAATAGGACCTCAACAACCACATACTCACAGTTGTGATCCCAAAGTCCCACAACCCAACATCCTACAAATCAGTCAAGTATTGACACTAGCTTGCGAACGCTGGTGTTTAGATCTTCACCACTCCCGCCAGATATTATAGCACAATTTTCAGTATTAAACATAGAAGCCAATCAATCCAATATTTTTTGGGCTAGACCAGAAAACCACCCATAGCTAACCACAAAATCCACTAAAACGACCTACCACTACTTTCATGACCTTGTCTGGAGATATATATGAAGCTCCCACAGGTCACTTCCCACGTATCCAACAACCAAGAAATAGGATCTCGGTAGAGCTCGACATCGATTGGAGCCTCTGAGCAGCCATTATATCCGAATGAGCCATTACACCAATCCAGGTTAGGAGGGCCTTCTTCACCTTAGATTCACAATTCCATTATTGCGTGTTGAGGATTTAAGATTACCTGATTAGCTTATACATATCCATTCACATTCAACATTCATTTGAGGATTCACATTCAGTTGTCTCGACACAACCTCGGGAAGTTAGGGTACGAGGAAAGGGTACTTGTAGATTCCCATGCTCACTTGTCACTTTTCCATCGTACAAAATTGGTGAACCCGACGTGAAACAAACTAATATCCCTCTTTCTATTTTCATTTCTTCCATCCACCTTCGCTCTTTCCCATTATTTTGTGGGTATTCATATACCCCTCGAATATGTCGGATATGATGCATATGGTAGACCTCTCTCAGGTCTCGAAGTAAACTATAGTCAAACAAATAGACAACCATCACCCTCACTTTCTGCATGGGCTGATAACTATTCAAGTAATTACTTGTCATCTCAAACTCCCCCTCACAGAACCAGTTCTAGTTCTTCGTTCCGAATTGAGAAGTTTGATCAGTTTCCACAAACACAACAACCAGAGCCATCAGGCTCTAACAATATGACGTTTACTGGAGAATCCACTTCATCTCCTCGGGTCTTGTTCAGACCACAGATCAATAGACAATCAGACCCACTCCCCTTTTTGGATGAGGAGTACTTGGCATGCTTCGCTAAAAGTGAACAACGCTTCCAAAATATGTATCCACCTTTAGGAAGTTTACAAATACAGTCTGATGCCCTATTCCAGGAGAACACCCCCATTCCTCCACCTATGGGAAATACACTCGGTGAAGCTTGGCAAGGTAATGACCAATTCATAGCAGGGTATCATACCCCCTTACAACCTCAAGCCATACAACAAACACCCTTAAGGAAAAGCACTGCGTCTTCACTGATGGAGGTCATTTCAGCCTTAGTTGAGAAGGTTAGAGGGCTAGAACTTGCTCAAGCAAACCAAAATTCATATTTTGGACAAGTGGGAATCCCCAACCCTCTGTATCACCCTAGTCAAGTTGACCTCCTTACAGGAACAGGCACGTTAGGCATGCCTCCTCAAAATCCTTATAATTATCCATAGCAAACGCCAACTAGGATAGCATTTTTGAATGCCACTCCAGTTGAAAACATGACACCTCCCAGCTTGGCACCAAACAACCCATACCAGAACAATGCTCCTCCTTATTTAAACATCTATTCAAAATCACCACAAGGAGACATGTTCTCTTCTCCCGGGATGTTCGTTCAACCATAGGGATTCCCTTATATCCCTACAAATGCATATGCTATGCCATATCAACAACCCATTCCACCTCAACCCCCTCAGCAAGCCCCATCGATGGTTGAGGCCTACATAGTAGGGAATTATTCGGAATATTTAAAAGAACCCCTAGACTTCACCATACGAAGCGTTATGCTTCTGAGACCTCTTCCCGATTTTCCCAAATACAAAGGGGAAGGGGACCCAAATGCACACATTAAGGCCTATGCCACAGCCATACGGGAGTTACTCCCTTGGGACGGGGTTGTCGCTAAAATATTCCCTAAAACCTTAGAAGGTATTGCCCTTGACTGGTATTACAGAATACCTGAAGCTTCGATACACTCATTTAAACAACTCGTGTCAGAATTCATCAAAGCTTTTGACATGAACAAATTGTTAAGAATGGGAATCAGGGAGTTCTTACATATCAAACAAGAACATAATGAATCCACCACTCATTTTATCCAAAGATGGCGTATGGTTCTCTACTCATCAGCGAGTGCTCCAAATATGGATCAAATGGAACTATGTGATTTATTCCTTAATTCACTCAATAGAGAGATAAAGGAAGAAGTCCAGAAGTTCCCACTAAGAACTTATGATGAAGTACTCGAAAGTGCTCTCTGAATCAACCAAGCAGTGATTGATAGTGGTCGTAAAACATATGGGACAAATAGGAAATTAACCACTCCCAATCAAAACACCGCGGCCTATCCTAATACTAGGAACGCTAATCAAGGACCTAAGATCCTTAACAAGAACCGTGGGGTTACGACAGATGGAGTAACTGACCAAGCTAAAAGGGAAAATGTTTTAAACATTTCACCACCTGTTAATAATCAGTGAAATAATAATTTTACCCCAACAATCAACACGGTGGATTTTAATCGTCCACCATGACAACAACAACAATAGCGACAAGTCCAGATGCAAAGTCCAAATCAAAACCCAACCGGATATCAGAGTCAAAACCAAAGGCAACAGCCTCAAAATTTTAACTCTAAAAACCAGCAACCTTATCAGAATTTTGGGCCACAACAGGTTTTAAATCAACAGCCTCAAAATTACAATCCCAATCTATATTGTGGCTTCCACAAGATTCAAGGCCACGATACTAGGACTTGTCATGAATATAATAAATTCATGCAGTGTTTTCCAGAAGATCAAAAACAACTCTTTATAGATATGTTTTTAGCAAATTCTGTAGTACCCATGCCAAACGCTTATGCAGGGGCAGTTTCCCCTCAAAATGCATCCCTCAAGATCTTCAATGACCCACTCCCAAACCATTCTAACAACAACAGGTTAGATCCTAATGGAACAAATAAGGGTGTCATGATAGGAAATAATGATCATGAAGCCTCAACTTCATTAAATCCACCAGTCGCACCCCAATTAGGAACTCGACCTCAAACTAAGATAGTTGGTTTAGTGGAGTTAGATGCCGAGCTACCCGTAGAAACCATAACAAGAACATGGGATTATTCTTCTCAACCAACTCCAAGTTATTCATTAGAGCCAGACAACACTAAACAAACATTGCTAAAACCTATAGGCGCCTACGATCTAATTAATGATTTAACTAAAACCTTCTCGCACATCTCCTTCTTGGATTTGTTAAAAAATTCTCCCGCCCATAGGGCTGCCCTCTTAGAAGCATTAGGCCTTGGCCATTTAATCAACATCACTCCTCCTCCAGAAACACAAGTAAACCATGTGGATTTTGACAATTTATCCTCTGGGGCAGCCAGATAGGGATACTGAATTTATATTCGATATAAGAAAAATGCCAACAGATGTTGAAATTACATGAAGAGGTGACCCAGCTTTACATTTACAAGTTTGGGTCTACAATAATTATGTTAAACGTGCAATGGTTGATGATGGGGCAATAGTCAACATAGTCCCCTTCGCTTTCCTTCAAAAGTTAGGATATGGAGAGATAAACTGTTCCACGACACGAAATATGCTAAGAGGTTATGATAGCCTCAAAGCCACTTCAATTGGAACCATAGTTTTACCGGTCACTTTAGGACCCAAGACAGTCCTCACTGAGTTTTATATTATAGATCAGGAAACCAATTATAATATGATCCTTGGTCGGCCATGGATACACCGCATGAAGGCAATCCCTTCCACATTATTCCAAGAAATAAGATTTCTACACTTAGGGAAAATATTCATGGCACAAGGTGACCCAAAACCCTTTGATATACACCTAGCTGATTTGAAGAAAAGACCAGGTGTTCACTCCGAGTTTGAACTCCCAACAAATCAGCTTGTCAAACCAACTAATTCACAACCAAAAGAAAAGTTGATACCCACCACTGAGTTGGAAATTACAAATCCAGCCGAGGACGTTCCAGTACTCAAAAATGAGACCAATGCTATAAAAGCAGTATCACTAGGGACTACCACAAAAATTATTGAGTTGCTGGAGAAAGACTTACCTATTCTCCTACCGTTTGATTCCATGGGTATGGGACACACCCTGGGAATCACTTCTCTTCCATCAGATGAATTTTTTATGGTAGAGGTAACCGAAGTAAAAGAAATAGATATGAAAAATATCCCAACGTCAATTTTCCCAAACAAATATTGGACTCTCCACTTTGATGGAGCTAGATGTCACTTTGGAGCTAGGGCGGGGGTGATCTTTACTTCACCTAAGGGAAAGATCCTACCTTTCACCTTTAAATTAAACTTTGAATGTACAAACAACGGAGCTGAGTACGAAGCTCTCCTCCTTGGCCTCATCCTAGCTAAAAGAATGGGTGTCAATAACATTAGAGTGCTAGGAGACTCGCAACTAGTCACAAACCAAGTCTCTGAGGTATATGAAACTAGGGCTGAACATTTACAACTATACAAAATGACAGTATTAGATCTAAGTAAGGGATTTAACTTCATATCAATTGAAGTAATCCCATGAGAGCAGAACCTTCTCGCAGACTCAATAGCAACCTCAGCTTCCCGTTTCACCCCGAACAATGAGTTGAAGGACACAAATTTCATGGTATCACTTCGTACCGAACCATTAGTGCGTAAAATACCAACAAACTCACTCCTAGCTCATGGAGAAGCTGAGGATGATTTTTCTATCATAGGTCACTTTGACAATGATAGAGTCACTCTCGAATATCTGAATGCCTATGTGGAGCTACACCTTGCTCACCGTATAGTTGACCTTTCCCTAATACCTCATTCCTCTTCCTACTTTGGAAATCCCATGGTAGAGTCTCCTCCACAGAAGGATCTCGATATCTACGAGATAGAAAATGGAGAAAGTTTGGAGCTACCTCCAGCCCCACCTGAATTTGAAGAAGGTAATGCTTCTTTGATAGAAGAAACCATTGATATAAACATTGGAACGGAGGAGGAACCAAGAATTTTGAAGTTGGGATCCTCGTTAACCCCAGAGGAGATAGAAATACACACCCAAATCCTTAAAGAACATCAAAAGGATTTTTCATTTAACTACAAAGAAATGACGGGCATTGCACCACAAGTCACGGTACATAATCTTGTCACTAAACCAGATGTGAAGCCAATTAAACAGAAGTCAAGACCAATGAAGCCAAAAGTGGCTCTCATGGTAAAAGAGGAAGTAATAAAACTTCTCCAAGTGGGATTCATCAAACCCATTGACTATTCACAATGGGTATCTAATATCGTCCCTGTTCTAAAAAAGAACAGGAAAATACGCATTTGCATAGATTTTCAGGATATTAACAAAGCTTGTCCCAAGGATGATTTCCCATTACCATCCATTGACGTTATCATTGATGCAACAGCTGGATTTGAACTGTTGTCCCTCATGGATGGATTCTCAGGGTACAATCAGATTAAAATATCAGAGCAAGATCAAGCCAAAACCACATTCATAACTCCCTGGGGAACTTATTGTTACGTTGTCATGCCATTTGGTCTTAAGAATGCCGGCGCTACGTATCAGCGGGCAATGACTTATATATTCCACGATCTTATCCATAAAATTGTGGAATCCTATGTGGATGACTTGTTGGCCAAAGCCAAGAAACACTTGTGATCATCTGGAAGTGCTCCGTATCATCCTCTCATGACTAATTGAGTATGGCATCACATTAAATCCAGAAAAGTGTGTGTTTGGTGTGACAGGAGGCAAACTTCTGGGATACATTATATCTTCACGAGGGATTGATGTTGATCCAACCAAAATACAGGTTGTTCTCGAAATGATCCCACCTTCAGGACGAGTCTGGAATCAGGTCATTTCTTGGGAAACTCGGTGCAATCCGAAGGTTCATCCCAGATTTAAGTTTTTCCATTCATCCAATCAACAATCTATTGAAGAAAGATTATAGCGTTGATTGGACTGAGGAATGCAATGAGGCCTTTGAAGCAGTTAAACACTTCTTGTTGTCTCCACCCATGCTAATGCCTCCCAAGCTAGACCGCCCTTTGATCCTATACTCACGAGCCACTCATGTCTCGCTGGCCTGCATGCTGGCTCAAGAAGACGATGACAAACGAGAATGTGTGATCTATTTCATTAGCCAAACGTTGCTCGATTATGAAACATGTTACACATAGGCAGAGAGAGAATGCCTTGCCATAATTTTTGCAACAAAACGTTTGAGACATTACATGTTAAACCAGGAAACAAGGGTCATTGTAAAGACAGACCATTTACGAACATTTCTCACACAAGGATCTTTATCTAAAAGGGCTGGCCATTTCATAACCTTAATGGGAGAATTTGAGTTAACGTTCATGAACCAGAAATCTGTTAAGGGACAAATCATTGCAGACTGGTTAGCTGACAATCCACTAGATGGAGGTGAGCTGGTAGATCTAGACTTTCCCGATGAGTGTGTATACTTCGTCAAAACTAGGCCCCCCATTTCTACATGTCCCTGGTATACTGATATCATCAATTTTATCATGGACCATACATACCCGGAAGGTGCCACGTCACAACAAAGAAGGTGGTTATGCATTATTACCACTAAATATGTTGTTTTAGACCAAGTACTCTATCGTAGAGCCTTCGACGACATGCTTCTAAGATGCGTCGACATAGAAGAATCCAAGAGGATTCTTCATGAATCCCATAGTGGGATATGTGGGGGCCACTTCGGTGGTCACGCCACTGCTCGTAAAATACATCGGATGGGCTATTTTTGGCCCACTCTCGAGCATGATGTAGTGGAATTTGTACATAAGTGCCACAAATGCCAAGAATTCTCTCACGAGATTCACATGCCAGCACAATCCCTACAACCAATAGCGACTCCGTGGCCCTTCTCCACGTGGGGTCTAGACTTGATAGGGAAGTTCTCTCCCTCATCAACTGATGGCCATAATTTTATAATCACAGCCACGAAATATTTTACCAAATGGGTGGAGGCCATGCCTCTCACCACCATACCAGGTTCAGTAATTGCCAAATTCATTCTGAACCAAATTATCTGCAGGTATGGTGTCCCGCAAGTCATTATCTCAGATAATGGCATGTCCTTTAAGAATGATGAGGTCTGTGAGCTATGTAGCAAGTTCAAGATAAACCATCACACGACCTCTCTTTACTACCCTCAAGCCAATGGGCAGGCCAAAGCGACAAACAAAATGTTAAAAGCTATTCTCCTCAAAATAGTCAAGGAGAACAAGTGAGATTGGCATTTAAAACTATATCCAGCCTTGTGGGCCCATCGAACCTCAATAAGAACACCAACAGGAGCAACTCCTTTCTCACTGGTATTCGGGGCAGAAGCAGTTCTCCCGCTTGAGGTTGAAATACCCAGTCTCTGTATCTCATTACAAGGGATTCTGGACAAAGAAGCTTATAGGGAGGCATGCCTCTCTCAACTAGAAAGCCTTGACAAGGCCAGATTAAATGCCGAACAATGACATAGAGCCTATGCTGACCGGATGTGCCGGCAGTACAACAAAAAAGTCTATGAGTGAGAAATATATGAAGGAGATTTAGTTCTAAGACTGGACAGCCAGATCGATAAGAAAACTTGTGAAGGAAGGAAGTTCTGGCCCAAATGGTTGGGCCCATACCGAGTCATGAAGGACTACGGAAATGGTGCATATCTCTTGTGCACACTAGAAGGTGAGGAATTCGGTGAAACTATCAATTCCTTGCATCTTAAGCAGTTTTACGCATAAAACACCAAAGTCATTACTAGTACATTATAGCTACTTACATTGCATTAGTCTCTTAGCTGCTTCATTCTGTCCATTTCGTAAAAATGGTAGTCCAGGAGCTTACTCTTAAAACAAATCTATTACAAATTTCTAAAATATTGGCAAAAGCATTCATGTCACATCTCTCAAAGCATCATCAACTATTTTCAAATCTTCTCATCAATTTCGACAGACAAACATTGACGAAAACCATACCAAGACCTGCATACTTGGCTTTAATCTTTCTTTCTACTAGGTGAAGTTGTCCTTGCCTACAGTCTGTTCTGGAAGCTTCTTGGTGTCACATCTATCCCTCTTAAATCTCTTGGAATGAAAGGATATCCCAAATTCATAGATCAGAAATGTCAAAATCAAATGAAATCAAAAGCACCAAGCAAACAAAATATTTTATTTTACACACTTCTTTACCCCATCAACCTTCAGTGATAAGCCCACATCTCTTACTAGTGATGTGAGGTTGGGAAAGGAAATAAGTGCCCTTACTCATCTGTATCTTGCCTTTGGTGACAAACCCATGCTT
Source organism: Taxus chinensis (assembly GCA_019776745.2). Taxonomy (NCBI): domain Eukaryota; kingdom Viridiplantae; phylum Streptophyta; class Pinopsida; order Cupressales; family Taxaceae; genus Taxus; species Taxus chinensis. The sequence continues at coordinate 685,668,647 of CM034154.1, read as the reverse complement.
CTTACTAGTGGCGTGAGGTAGGGTGTGGGGGGTCTAGTCACACAAAGCTAACAAATCTTGGTATGCTAAAAACACAAATCAAATTCTATTAAGAGAAAGCAAAAATCCAAATATCCAAATTCTAAAGAGATCAAATCCTCAAAACCAGATTTTGTCAACCAGGTTGCCATTTATGAATCTAAGTCTAGATAAACTGAAAAGTAAGTGGCCTTCTAAGCTTGGTGGTAGTTCTGGGTAGGGTGGGTGTGTAGGTCCAAATTTGGCTTCTGTTACTAGTTTGTCTGTCTCTCATCATTCCATTCAGTCAAACTCATACAACTTGTGCCCTTCCTAACTCTTGGTGTTGAGCCCTCGCATCTTACTAGTTGCGTGGATTTGGGATTGGGGCAAGTTCATCTCTTTATCACTATACATTCATCATGTTTTTCCAACATCAGAGGAAATTACACACATTTCCCAAAGAGTTCAAAAGTTCAGTACTACCATATGTTAGTATCATCTCATATCAGCACTACAAAAACATATAGAGTAAAATATTCTATCTACTATCATTGGTTATCCATTGCATACATTCTGAAAACATGAAAAATAGTATTCTAAAAACATCTAAATACACATATAGAAATGAGTCACAAAATTCAAGATAGGCAAGAGTCTAGATCCAAAGAGATATATATATATATATATATATATATCAAATCAGGTTTCGTATACAATGCCATCATGCACTAGGCATGGTCAAAATGCTCAATGAGCCCGGAAAGTACAAAAACACTCGTATAAACATCTGAAAAAATACTACAAAAATAGTCTCTCAATCCCTATGGGATCCCTCAGAGGGTGCATGGCCACGCCTAGGACTCCGGCTACGCCGGCGCTCTGAATGCACTGAGGGCTCGTGGTCACACCCGGGTAGCTACCATCTCGCTACGAGAATGGCTCCTCCTCATCAGGCGCTCGGCTGTCCTATATCCAGCCACCTCCGTGCGGAGAGAAGTCATAATCTTCACCACATACCAGACAGAGGAAAAAACATCGGTGTGCCTACTCGGCTGCTGAGGGCTCCCCCACGTCCACAAAAAGCTCAACACGAGTCTTCTCCGAGGGGAGAAGCAGGGTATCAGTACACACTCGGTGAATCAAGTCTCGCCACTCATCAGCAGTCGCTGCAAACAAAGGAGAAAACAAGTTAGAAAATAATCAACGATAGAATCAAGAGTAAATGAAAACAAAAAGAAATAACAAACTAAGACGAAACTCTAACTAAAAAAAATGTCAGGAGAAGAGTGACAACTCACTAGGATCGCCAGGCCTCCAAGAAGGATCTCTAGGATCTGCGCCCGCCACTAATGCCGCCACTGACTGGTGCCCCTCGCCCACGTCTGGGGAAATGTGACACCTGACAACAGACTCACCATCTCCACCTAAGTCCTGAGAGAGTAACTCCTCTGAAACCAGAGTCACTCTCTCTGTGCTCCGCTCCGCCCTCTCAGCCTGTAGGATCTCCTAGGTGTCATGCCACTCAGGATCACTCTCATCCCCCCCACCCATCTCACTAATCTCCATGTCCTCTGTCTCCTCCTCGGTCTCTCCCCCAATGAACTCCTCAGACTCAGAGTCCACGTCAATGGGCTCATCACTGCTATGAGCGGGACCAACGGCAATCCAAAGTAAGGGTGCCTGAGGAGCACCAACTCTCCCTCGTGCACGTACCACCCTCCTAGCCTACAATAGGAGTACCGGGCATAACAATGGTCCACCCCGGCCTCTAGGACCTCCCCGAGCCTCACGGATAGATCTATACACTGGCACCACCGGAGGAAGCATGTCACTATAGGGGAGGCCAAACTGCTATGGAACTCTGTCAAAGGGGTGTATCTCCAACTTCCCTGCCCTATCTATCAACTGGCTGGTGGTTTGACAGGAAATCAGTGTAACGGTCTCCTCTCCCCATACCCCTACCATGGCCTGATAAGGAGTGGCCTCCATGTCTACAGTAGTCAGGGAAACCACTGGCTGGTGGGGTGCTCTAAGAACTGTCATCCCCATCCACCTCGCTACCCTGACAGCCCCAGGATCCTCCACCTCTACACCTCTCCCATATGGGATAATGTGCTCATACACCCAACTCATGACAAGAGTCAGGTGGCTCAATGATTGCCCCTATAAACAGACTACCCTGTATAAGTCATGGTAGGTAGTCCTGAGGATATCTGCTCCCCAAGCATAGACACGTCCATGGCCCTCAATCTGTGTAATAATGGGAGCCCAACAATATAAGAGGGTGTCCCCTCCCTTATCCCCAATAAGTCTGGATGCAAGGATGCCCATGATGGCCTTGCGGAGCAAGGGAATGTCTGACTCAATAATAGAGTGGATCCTCACGCCCTTCTTCGACCCCATCGATACAACTGCATCTCCCATGTAGGTGGCCCACTGAACCACCTGTGATCTAGATACAGCTGTCTTAAGAGACAGCCGCCACCCAAGGATCGGAACCCCCAGTATATGGTAAATGTCCTCCAGGGTGATAGACCACTCACCCCTAACTCCTGGCAATCGGAAGGTGTTCTGATCCGCATCCCAATATGAGAACAAGTCACACAATATGTGACTGGCAGGTGCAACATGAGGAACCTGTGCAATCCTCCATATACCAGCCCTCTGGAGAGTATCCCACTCTGCCTGGGAGAGTGCCTCCAACACTGCCGAGAGCCAATCACACTCCCTCTCCCGGCTCCATCTAATGTACTCCTCCTTCTGCATACACCCAAAAACACATGAAAAAAGGAGTAAGTTAGTATCAAAATTGCATTGGAAAAACTATTAAGAACATGCAAGAATGCTAAAAATGCAAAAACAAGTTAAGTAAAGTGTTGTTTTGACACTCTGTAACGGACCGCCGCCCTATGTAGGGTGGCGGTTCCATAACCGCCACCTTCTAAGGCAGTGCTCCCATAACCACCACCCTGCTCAGGGTGGCGGTCTTGTCCCGCGAGTTCAAACGGGTCATGTGCCCTAAAAATGCTCAAAAACGCAAAAATTGACCATTTTAACTAAAACAAAAGCCTACCCATTAGGCGCCCCCCTAAGTGACCCTATTAACACTAGAATTTCTAAAAATGACCCCCCCAAGACAAAGATTTTGACATTTTAACATTTTGGGTGCAAAAACGGTAAATCGAGAAGAACTAACCTGAGATCTCGCGGGTCGACGTTCCGCTCTCGGAGGCATGATCGCTATCTCACCACAAACATTTTGACTATACTCTCGTCGAAAACCATCACCGTGGGTCCCAGAGCTCAAAAACTATCAAATCAACATGCACAAATGAATAGGAAAATGAGCCCGTTATATATATATATATATATATATATTATATATAGTGTTTTGACTCATTTTTTAATGCCCCTTTCACAGGTTTGGAGCGCCGACAGAGGTAAGTTCTTATCCCCGCACAAATGGTAAGTCCTCATTTCATATTAATTTAGTATTTATTTTCTTGACTTATTTTATCTATCTGCACTTGAGTCCTCTTTTCATTTTACAGGTAGCGGGAATTTGGATGGCGTCATTTCGACACATGGGCATGTCAGGTATAATTTCTAGCTTCCCATTTTGGGACCGCCATACTCAGACCCACCATTTTACACCTCTTCATGGCTAAAATGCTTCTCCAAGGGGGAAATATGTACGTACCCAAAATTATAGGGTACTGCACCACCAGAATGATGTTACACATGCCCCAATGATGATACAGGTCACCTCGCAAGGTGTTCGGGATCCAGAGAAGCTCGCAAGTATATGTTAGCATCCCAAATGCTTTATCCAAGTTCCTTGTGCTTTGTTTTATCCCTTGCCCCCATTTTTCTTGGCCTTTTGACCTTCAGTAATGAAACCGCGGTGCCACCCTGCCAGGGTAGCGGTCTCATGATCACTGCCCTACCAGGGTGGCGGTCCTGTAACTGCCCGCCCTGCTCAAGGCGGTGGTCCTTCACGCATTTTCCAGCACATTCCTTTGATCGTGACTTGCGTGAATTTTCAACATTTACCAGCTTTTCTCAACCGCCTTAGCTTGTATTTATGTTTTTGGTTCCCTGTAATAGTGTTTCTCCATTGTTTAATGGTAAAAGAGTTCCATTCCAAGTTACCCTTTGGTGAATGGGAATTCTTATAAATAGCTAGCTTGTTTTCAAATGAAATGGCCCCTCATCCTCTCAATTCTCTTGTTCAGTTTTTCAATTTCTTGCTTAGAATTTTGTTAGTTTTAGGTTTTGCTTCCATTGTTGGCACTTTGGAGGTCATATCATCTTCTTGTTTCAAGTCTTGTTTCATTGCTGCTGCATACAGTCAGTTTAAAACATAAAATAGCTTCATTTCTAGACTAGAATCCATTAAATTTGTAGGTTTTGTTTTGTCACGAGGATAATTTCTGAAACTCTCGGTACACTTGTGTTGTATTCCTGCAATAAATCCCGCTAGGAATTGCATAGTCAAGCTCTGTTCACTTGCGCTATCCCTCTCCTACTCACATTATATTCAGTCTATATCCAAAGTTGCCATTGTTCGATTGCTATCTTCTGTTGATACTATCATATACACACTTTCTGGATTCACGAGGACACGAAGGAATGAGGAGATCACATTGAGGGGACGAAATCACACACAACTAGATTTACCACTATTTCTGTAAACACCAGGTTTGAGCTATCAAAGTTCTAGTTACAACATATCAAATAGAGTAGTGAATTATTTTATTTCAGTCAAAAGCTTGTTCTCAATATCACCAGGGAAGCTGTGGGGATTGATAGTTTCTGAGAAACTATGATTCATTCCTCACTTCTGAGGTAGGATCGAGAGTCTTTCAATTTAATATATTTAGTTGCTTAGATATTTAGTATAATATCACAATTACACAGGCAAATATCCATACTAGGCTACTTTGTTTGTTTTCATTTTGTTTCTAGATTAGTTGTCCATTTTATAGATATACTAGAGTAGCTGCTCTTCAATTTCATTGAAATACGTCATTGAAAAATACAAAAATAGAAGAATGCTTGCATAGTGTAAATACCTCTTTTCATAATCAGTTTATTAATGTTAGTTAGAAGTTGAATCATTTTGTATGACAATCACAGGACCTAGAGAGCCTAGAGAGTATATATTTGAACCCATAGTGCCTCAGCCAAATCTACCCACGACTTTAGCTGATATAGATCAGGACCTTAGGATACAGGTCTTTCGAGCCACAACAAACTTACAAGTAATTAGTGAGCAACTAAGAGGATTAAATATCGAAGATGACAAAGCTTACACATTCTGGTCAAACCATCCAAATTATAGATTGCCTTGATAAAACACCTGAATGACCGTGCAAGGGTTCGAACGAGAACAAACATTTGGTTGCGATCCTTTGGTTCCGTAGCCTAATGCAGGAGACCTCCTCGTTGATATAGACACTAGCTTACATATCCAAGTTGACAGAACACCTGTTAGGTACTCCGAGAAAATCATACAACTTCTAGTTCTAAACGTAGAAGCTGAAAAGGCATACGATTACTGGATAGTCGGAAGAAGGGATTGATTCTTCACATGACCATAACAGGTCCTCAACAACCACGTACTCACGGTTGTGATCCCCAAGTCCCACAACCCAACAGGCCTACAAATCAGTCAAGTATTGACATCAGACTTGCGAACGCTGGTGTTTAGATCTTCACCACTCCCGGCCAGATATTATAGCACAGTTTTCCGTATTAAACATAGAAGCCAATCAATCCAATATTTTCTGGGCTAGACTAGAAAACCACCCATAGCTAACCATAAAATCCACTAAAATGACCTACCACTACTTTCATGACCTTGTCTGGAGATATATACGAAGCTCCCACAGGTCACTTCCCACGTATCCAACAACCAAGAAATAGGATCTCGGCAGAGCTCGACATCGATTGGAGCCTCTGAGCAGCCATTATATCTGAACGAGCCATTACACCAATCCAGGTTAGGAGGGCCTTCTTCGCCTTAGATTCACAGATTCCATTATTGCGTGTTGAGGATTTAAGATTACCCGATTAGCTCATTATATATCCATTCACATTCAACATTCATCGGCTGTCTCGACACGACCTCGGGAAGTCAGGCACGAGGAAAGGGTACTTGTAGATTCTCATGCTCGCTTATCACTTTTGCATCGTACAGTCACTAACTGAATGAGATTCTTTGGCATTGTCAACAACCAGAATTTCTGAAAGAGGGGTTTCCGGGACATAATCATAATCATCTTTAGTATCTGCATTTGAGTCTAGATCTTGTTTGGCTTCGAAAACTAGATGTTCTGGGAGGGCATTTTTCCTCCAGTTATTTTTATTATTTTGTAGTTGGTTGGATGGTTCTCCTATATGATTCTAAGTGTAGATGCCACCCAGGAAAGCTTAAAGTGCATTGATTAGGGCCATCTAAAATAACAAAGATACTCACTTTAGGAACATGTCGATTATAAATGTTGGATGGCACAATGTTGCCCAACTACTTTAATGGGAGTAGGTTGAATCCATACTATAATAAGTTCTTTTTATTATGTTTGTAATAAGGAAGTATTACCACTTAGATTAGATTTCATTTTCTGCATTATTTTGTTTTGTTGCAATAAGCACATTCATACGTAGGAGTTAATGATCTTCCTTTTAGATTGATACACAAAGGAATGCACATACTTTTAATATCGTGTATCAGAAGGCACACGAGGATTAATTTAACACACCATATAAAGATCAATACACAGGTATATGTTCTTGCTCATGATTGCACTGCTCAAATATGTAAGGCATAAGGGTGGGTGTAATGGTGAAATTTCTCAAAGGTATAAAGGATGCTTACTTGTGTGAAGGAAATTTGGTTAAGTGTTGTATAACCCAAGGGATCTAGCACAGAGGAAAAAACTACTTGGCAAGTGGCACATATGAAGAATGTGTACGGTACAAGAGGATGCACACAAGAGGGTTTGTAGCTTGGGAAGTAGTAGCATGTCATAAGGTTATAGACTGGTGCACGTGGAAGAGGTTTATGGAAAAAGTGGGAAAGCAAAAAAATACAAAAATAAATAAGCACGAGAGGATAAAGGCTAGGATCGCAAAAGTTTGGGTAATGGTTATGTAGAGAGTGGATATTATGGAGGGGATGACAGCTAAGTGGGATGTTATTTTGATGGAAATCCAAGAAAAGGCCGACGATTTGACCCTAGAGAAAATGCTTAGTACTATACAATCAACATCAGGAATTTCAAAACTTGTAATTGAACAATGGAGACAGTTAGAGCACTCCATCAGCCTAAAATTACCTGAAATTATCCAAGACCTTGGAGTCTAATTTTGAGTGTGTAATGGAAGACATTATTTTATTATTGAAGGATTTCCCAGCTTAATTATTCCATTCAATTCTTCAGGTATTATTTTCATTATTCTTTGATTCATTATCTTTTAGAGAATGGACAATACTCCTAGTGTGGGTTAATGTTGGGGTGAGAAAGTGGCTAAGTACAAGCCACATATAGAGGATGAAAATTACGTGCAGGATGGCACGCGTGAACCATAAGAAGAAGTGTCAATGAGACATGAAGATATGCACAAAGGCCTACACAAGAACATGAAAATAATACAACTATGGAACAAAGTTTGAAGATGCATGCAAGGTTTAAAAGGAAAGGGAGTGTAATGGAACACCCACATGGACATAGTACAGAAGTTAGTTGGAATCCTGAGAGGACCTAAAAATAGGAAAATCACGGGTTGGCGTGATAAACAAGGTAGATCTATATTTGGATAAATCACATGCATGGAATTGGATAAATATAGAATACACATGGACAGATGCAATTAGATATAACATGTTATGAGTAATAAGTAATCTATTAATAACACGCATGAAAATATAACAACCACTTGAATAATAAAGCATAGATAAAAGGTACATGCATGCTAAGTATAAAAGAGTCTATTAATATATTAAATCATTGTAAAGTGGTGAAGAACAAGTTCCCACCACCTATATATAGTTGGCATGTCTTTGTAATAGACAATGTGATGGTATGTGGTGAGATATAGATATCAGAGTCGCGACTAGAAGAGAAGTGTGAGATCTTGTATGAGAGTTATGTTATGTTGTTTTGTGATATTATGTTATGTTATGGATAGTTTGATCCAAAACCGAGGGGTTTCAGACTTAAGGAACAGATTAACAAATGTGCCAAATGAATTACAAAACAACTATCTTTGAAAAGAGATGTAAATTATTCAAAGACTTCGAAATACATCAATTATCTCTGCCAAGAGATGTCTATCTCTTCTTCCGGTTACATATGTATTTATAATACTTTATAAATACAAAAGGACACCTAGAAAGATGTGGAAGGTCACCAGTCTCGAGGGAGACGAGGTGTTTCATCTTCCAAGACTTACATGTGCACTAATTTTGCGAAACATACTATTCTTAGAATTTACTATTTTTAGACAGCAGTACAAAAATCACAATTTGGGCCCCTTAAACGCGGATTTCAGGGGTCAAACATTGCTGAACAAAGTTTGCACCTTCTCATCACATTCTACACATTCCAAGCTTTCCGTTTCCTTTTGAACGGAGTCAATCGGAGCTACGGTGCAAAAGTTATGGTCTTTGGAAGTTGCGCCACTAGAATTGCTGCCTGGATCATAGTTTGATATGGTTTTCCAAGATTATGAGAGATGAACGTGGTGTCATTAGCATTCAGATCTTGATGTTAATTGTATATGTTATTGAATGAATGATCAAATCTCCTTATTGTTATTATATTTTTCATGATATTGTCTTGTATTCTATGTTGCACAATTTTTTATGTCGACTACACATCTTGAGTGATCTAAAAATGGGAACCTGGTAGGTTACGCATGCTTCGGGTGAGAACTTGGACATCATTCTAGGTGATGTGCCAGGGCACCCAACTCAATGGGGATAAATTTTAAGACTATATATATTTGTAAGGCATCATGAAACCTTCTATATTATGCCTACACACTCCAAAGGTTGGTATAAATCTTATAACATTTGACACATAATAAAAACAATATGTAAAATACATGAAGTGTAGCTTAAAACCTAGAAGTATGCCAACGTGTGTGAGAATGCATAAGATAATTTTAGAGGATAACATTTTTATTAGATAAGGTGAAAACAAGGATCAGATACCAGGGGCCTTACAAAGGAGGAACAATATAAAGGAGCAAAAAACACCAAGAAAAAAGATGTAGAGAGGTCCAAAAGGAGTTAAATAAGCTTAACTCTTACAATGAAAAGCTAGGACCATGACAAAAAAACTAGAGGTATAAAACGAAATAGCCAAAAAAACCAGACTGAGATAGTTCGTAAAAATCCCGCCGATAGATTAACATTATAAAAGGGACTTATCTTGATATCATTCATCCAAATTAAAACTACTAAGTCATTCTGGATACCACACAAGAAGATATTGAAGATAAGGCTGATTTAATATAATTTGAATTAAATCTTATTTCATAGTAACTTAGTGTAACAAATGATATTCAAGTAAATATATACAGTAATGCGCAAGCAATAAGCATTCAAAGATGTAAAACCCTAAGAAATGATAGAAGAATATGACTTAGCTCCCAAGAGTGATCAAGGCTGAGTATTTATGAGAGTGGGATGGATACAATGTCCTAATGGCTCGATGAGCATTTGAAACCCTAAAAATGTAAGGGATAGAAGCGTCCACAGGAGGACATGAGTGCACCAGGTGATAGTGACTGATCTAGGTGCATGTATTTGCTAAGATGTTTGGAATATGGTATTTTCTGGGTCAGAAGAGCTTCATTGTTAGTCTCTCTTTTTCACTCTGGTTTTTCTCTTAAATCAAAAATCACACATGTGACCTACAATATAGATGTCTACCTGCACATGAACATAAACCACATCAAATATAATAAAACAATATACATAATGGGGAGTCAGACTAACCCCGGTGGTCACCCGAAGAGTGAACTTACGACCGAGTTTTGCACTACATCTCAAACTCCATGTAGTTCTATGTGCTTGTGTGTGGAATGATGTCCTATGTTTCCCTTTTACAAGTTGCACAATGATAACAAAGTAGATCTAGATTATTCTGAGCATGCAGAATGTGTGTGATGGAATAGAATGAACTCCCCTCCTATAGAGTGTGTGCAGATCAATGTAGTCCTTGTCCCCTTGTATGAATTTGCTAGATGTATCCTTTGTAGTGATATTGTGCCTTTATGCAAGCTTAGGTGATGATAGATAATGTTTATAGTGTTTTCCCTTTATTTAGAAGTAGTAACAAAGTATATATATATATATGATTCCCTTGTTTGAATTTCATAACTGACAATTGAAAGGCCAACCAGAGTGTTAAAAGGTGACCAGGAAGTGAAAAGTACCCAAAAGAGTAAAAAGAAGAAAGAGAGGGACAAGAGCACCCATGAGGGACAAGAGTACCTAGGTGTTTTTATCCTAACTAGGTGCTAGTGTTCGATACAATCAAAAGATAAATTAGTCAAGTTTCAGTAGGGTTGTATGATGTGCAAAGCCAGAAAAGTGCAATAGATAAAGCAACCAATAGGCCAAAAGGAGTTGTCAACCACTAGTTTTCTTACTTAGGAAGCATGTATGCATTAGTATGCTTTAGGACCTAGAAATGTACCCAAGTGTATAGATTTTGTGTTTACATTTTCCCCCACTTTATGTTTTTGAATGAATTCTCAATAACATAAAGTAGATAGAAGATGTGTACCTTGTAATCTGGAAAAGAGTGTAGCCGATAACGTGCTGAGTGGACAAGTAGCCATGTGAAGCGTGAAGTGATCGTAATGTGAAGTGTGGCAACTATGACAGGGAGGTAGACCCTAGGGCTGAATTTTGTGCATAGTAGCATGTTGCTGGAGTTCGTGCTTGTTGATGTGAGTTGATTCTTGTAAGTACAAACCTGCAAAAGAAGATAAAGAGAATAAAAGTCCCATATGTGAGAAATCAGAGTAATGTATGTATAAGTAAGTATAAAGTGTGTAAAAGTAATAACTAAGGAAAGAGTGCACCTTATGTATGAGAGAGTATAAGATAGAAAGTTTTCCTATTTACTTTGGAAATGTTGTTGGATTTGAGCATCTTACTGTCAAGGGTGAGGTTTTTTGGCGATTCCACACCAAGTGTGATTTTTTTGGATGATCTTACGCTAAGGACGATTTTTTTGGGTGATATCACACTAAGAGAAGAGTGTTGGGGAGAGATGTCTATTTTTCTCTCCTTCCATGACACTTCTCAAATGATAAGTGCCAATGTAGATTGGCACGCCCAGATTTGTAACCAAATTGTAATTGAATTGTTGTTGAATGACTAAATTCTGTAACTAAAGACAAGTGTCTGGTACTGTAGATTCGTACTGTAACTTGTTGGAAACTATCTTGAACTAAGAAATTATCTATTTTTGCCCCCAGGACACAAATGCCTAGGAGGGAAAAAAGTGCCCACTATTCATGTATGTTATTGGGCACTAATGTTTGTTTTGTGTTTGTGATCCGAGTATGATTTTGGACCACTCTGTAACTTTTTTCCTTTTCTAATTCTATATTTTTTGTTCTTTTCAGGAGCTATGTGTTACTGGAAGGGTGATTTGTTCATCCAATAGTTTCCCCCTCGTTTAGGGTGCATGAGACAAATTTCAGAGAAGGCGGCCCAAATGAGAGGACCAGAAATTGATATGCATATCGTGGAATAGATACTTGTAGGGGTAGGGGATTTTCATGGTAGAAACTAAGGAACATGCAAACAATGTAGGCTAGAAACAAGTGTTAGTGTAAAAGAGCTAGCATGTAATATAATACAATATAAAAAACAACTGTGAAGACAAGAGGTACTGTGAAAAATGGATTGCATACATGGGACATCGCTCAGGATGTAAATATAAAATCAGGGCCAAAGTGGCTATACTCAAACAATGATCACATAAGACATAGGGCATATCACGTAAACAATAGTAAATAAACAGTAACAGATAACAATGGTTATATAGAATTTTTTAAGGAAAATGCTACACATGAAACACCCATTAACATGTTAGAAAGATAAATAGTATGGCAAAGCATGTACAAAGATGTGAAAAGTAAGTGAAAGTGACAAGAAATAGAAAATATTGTAATAATAGGACTTGTGATGTGTGGATTATGAGAGTAGTAAAAAGGTAGATGTACCATGAGCCACGATGAGATTGGTAAAGAGCGGTTTCGAGCATTATGCATCATATAAGAATCTATAAAATTCATCCATTCACCTCAAGATACCACGCGAACCCACATATTAAGTATCCAAATAACATACGAAACAAAGTGCTAAATGTAAGTAGTATAAGCTAACAAGAGTAAAGACAAACAATATGTGCAGATGCTGCATGAAAGTGATGATGTGTTGTGATATGTAAGATAAGTGAATGAGAGGGGTTGTGTTTCCCCCCAATGGATGTGTGTGACGTGAGGTTCATTTTATGAATTGTGCCCTCAACAGTCACGTATGAATCGTAGATCAAGAGTGCATCATCAGGTAACAAACATGAAAAATATTTTATGTGTAATATCATTTAAGGTGCATTAAATTAAGTGGGTTCTTAAGTGGTTTTCCAAGAAGAGTAGCAAGATGATATACTCCACCCATGAGCTTAGTGGTAATGACATAAGGCCCGAGCCAATTAGGTTCAATTTTTCCTTTTACTTGAGAATCAACATTAGTTTTTTTTGTTTTCTTTCAGAACAATATCACCAATTGTAGTCTCTTATTTTACTAAACAGCCCAAGGCATGCTAACACATCACTAAGCCAAACTAAGTACTCACCTGAAGCACACAAAGGTACCAAGTCCCTCTTTTATGGAAGCTTTGTCAAGGAGTTAACATGATGAGACCATACATAGATATATTCTAGATCCATAATAAAAATGAAGTAACAAACCATAAACAAATCTAGATCATAACCATATATAAGAATAACTTATACGAGAACCAAGATTAGGTGATGCATGAGCATCACCGTGGAGCTCTGGAGTACGGTGATGTTTGAATAAGCCTATAAAAGGCATTAAGCAAAAACTAGGAATTGTCAAAGTTTCATCTCTCCATATTATATTGTTCAAGTTCAAATTTGAATGTATATTGTCATAGTAAAAGTGAAAGCATTGTAACCAGGGGTAATATGTCGAGTTTGAATAGGTATGGGAGGTTGAATAGGTGTGTATGAGTTGGCATGAGCTATATAAGGTCATGAAGACCATAAGAATAGATATGTAACGAGTGTAAGGTATTATTAGATGAATATTATTCATTCTTGTTATGATTAGAGGCATGGTTGAGCCTTCTTAGGGTGACTTGGTCAATTTAGAAGCTTGTTGAGCTTCTTAAGGAGTTAGAATATGTATGAAAAACATAATGACAGGAAGAGGTTTGAAGGAGAAAGCTTGTAATATATGATTGAATGAAAAATAAATAAGGTATGATGTTTGGAGAGAAGAATTTGATCATGTTTAAGTAATTTTTGTATGTTTATAAGGGATTGTGCATGAAGACTGTGGCATGACAGTGATCTAGAAACCCTCCACAACATTTACATGTTGAATTTCCCCTTACTACTAAAGTCTAAAGGTACTACAGGTGACATGGATTGTGAACATAATTTTTCTAAGTCTTGAAATGCTTGCCAATAAATTATACTACAATTTCTTCCTTATCGGGCTCTATCTAGGGATTTATCTAACTTTTTATTGCACATACGAATCTAGATAAAATTTACAAATTATCTATGTCCTGATACGTTCTAGAGATCCTCCAAATCTCATGGAGATTGGTTGTGTACAGTCAAAGATACATCTAATAATTATTTCGAGCTCTAAGTGGGAATACACATAGCATATATAACAAAGCAAATGACTCAAATTATCACTAAAACAAGATGATTATAACCCCAACCTAGGTATGTAGGTAGATTTAGGTCTAATGGATGTGTTTTGAATTATTTTTGAGATAAGTTCCATCAATTCAATACAAAATTTTACCGTACAGATTGCAAGACTGTAACAAGTCATTGGGAAAGACTGAAAAGAGGATGAGCTGGGCATAGTAGGTAAAGAACCCATGCAAAAAATTTAAAAGACATCATGAAAGGGGCCTAAAATCATGAGTTTTGTGCCTTGAAGGTATGAGGGCAATGGTTTGACACTTTATTTGGAGGTTAATAAGGCCTTAAGAAACCTTGAGGCAGAGTGTTAGGAAAAGAGTATCAAGTTAGAAGAATATACTAATTTCTAGTGCATATGAGGTTGGGATCACCTCAAACATGACAAATGGGACCTATGAACCATGGAACCAGACCATAAGATCCTTTTAATTACATTTTGGGCCTTGAATTGGGTAATTAGATCATTAAGAAGCCTGCGAAGAGTTCAAGAGAGAAATACAGTAATCAAAGGGAGAGATACAATGGTGAACTAATGCTAAGTGGAATTATCCATCCTAAATGAGTTCTTTACTATTACAATCCAGGTATGAGGTAGATAATAAACCTATCTCCATTGGATTTATTTTGTGATCAGTGAATAAGAAAGGGTCGGTTTGGTATGTTGTATGCATGTGGAGTGTGTATGCATGTGGATTGAATAGCTCAAAGGTGATAAGCTCATTCAAAGGACAGAGAGTGTGAATTATACAAGGTCATACTGCATAGAGTAGGGGTCTAGAACCTTGTTAGATGCCTAGCAAGAATCCATATCATTATTAAACCACTCTATTGAAGCTATGGGGTAAATAATTGACCATGCATATTAGATGAAGACTTGAACTTGGGCTAAGGGCTCATAGAAGGAACAAGATAAGGAAAGGATAGTGGTCAGATCATCTACATTGTTTGAGAAGAATATGGCTTTTGAATGCATTCATGGACTCAAAGATCAGAGAGTAATGTTTATATAGATGATGAGGTGTCTTGGAGATAGGAAAAAGCTTAGGGAGTTGCGAGGAAGATTAAAAGGATTGTACCATGTACATGAATGCCCTTAAACATCTCACGAAGGAATAGAAGGACTGTGAGTACTTGAATACAAGTTCATTTGTGAGATAGACCATCCTAGTATAGACCCAAGGAATAAGATACTAGATTAAAACTAGGGAAATAACATAACAAAGAGGAGGATGAATCAGATAGGGCTTGAGGGGTAAAATAGAGTATAGACAAGGTGAGATGAGTATGAATCCTCTCTATAAGGTCGTAAGATAAAATTAGGTCTAAGGTGGACATTGAAACATTGAATGAGCATGGCTTGAGGAAAGGACATAGTATTTTATGTCTAGGTGGAGTGATTATGTAAATACTATGGAGATTGTATGAGGGACATTTGAGCTTAGGCTAAACCATTAGGTTTACCATACAAGAATCAGTTACAGATATGTCAACAACTAATATCCAACCACAAAGATCCATTGTATTAATTACTATAAAACACATAAGTTGGATACATATATAAAAGTATCACAATAAGTCATGTGCGCTCATAAGCCAACAACATAACTCTGTTACAATCACGGTACTATCCTAATCCATGCAGATAATACATATATATAGGAGTGGGGACTTCCCCTTCACCATCTATGCATCCTCAAAATTGGTTATATGCTAATAATATCCATGTTCCCTTACATGATAAATATAAAATCATGCTAGTACTTCTAATAATATACCTTCTTTAGATAACTCTAGTTCACATCCTATTAATATACCAAAACTATGCATGTCGTTTGATCTTCCTTTTATCCCAAAATAACCTTGAGTGAATTCCAAGTCTTCTCATTGTTG
Source organism: Taxus chinensis (assembly GCA_019776745.2). Taxonomy (NCBI): domain Eukaryota; kingdom Viridiplantae; phylum Streptophyta; class Pinopsida; order Cupressales; family Taxaceae; genus Taxus; species Taxus chinensis. The sequence continues at coordinate 685,652,753 of CM034154.1, read as the reverse complement.
AGTGCTCTTCACTCTATTTCTTCAATTAGCTTCATGCAAAATAGCTAAGTCTTTATACCCTCATTTTATCCGGCGCACCCCTTTCCTGCCAAACTTCCGCGTGCGTCTGATTCCTGCACATCTTGTTATCCCACACCTACAATACTCAGCCACATTTTTTCATCCCAACATTACCCCAGACTAATTTCATTGTCGCCCCCGACAATGGGTAATCATGACTTATCTCTTCATGAATAAAAATAAGAAATTAAATAATAATTGTACACAAAGAATGAAATAATACAATGGCGCACTACCTGACATAAGGCATAATCAACTTTGGATATTCACTTTTAACTTCTGCTTCTAAGTTATTCCAATCACTAAGCACCTTATTTGTTTTGTCAGGAAAGTCTGCAAGTACTCCCTCCATTTCATCTTTGGTCATGTTATCACCTTTGTTTTGCAATACTCTGAGGATGTTGGCCAGACTAGATACCACCCCTTCCATAACATTCATTTGCCTTATAATGAGTTTCCCAATGTCCTTAATCTTCTCCTTATGTGGTTCTTGGGTTGATGTAAGCACATCGCACTTTTCTTCCAATAAAGTGAGCCTCTCCTCACGCCTAAGGACTGCATTTTCTTCCATCATGGTCCTTGTCCTAATTATCACTCCATGATTTGTGCAAAGGTTCAATGCCATGTTCACCTTTTTCATTCCATCCTTCAGAGTCTGTAACAAAGACTCATAGCTCGTAATTCTTCATGTTATTATTTCCTTAGCTCTCTCTTCCTGTGTTGCAGTATCCTTTAGCTTTGGCATTCATATTAGTCCCTCATCCAACACCATATGGACCAATTTGCATAAGTAATGCATTGTAGATGGAAATCTCTACGTCACTTTCTCTTCCAAATCTGCTCTCTTTTTCAAAATCTCATCACTGATTTGTTCGGCCATACTAAATAATGTGCGCACCTTCAACTCAGATGCCTCCATTTCTTCTATTAGGCACTTAATCTTTGTATCTTTATCATTTTTTATCTTCTAAAAGAGCACAAATATTTTTTGCCTTATTAATATTTCTAGGTGCAACTGTACGTACCCAAAATTGTAAGGTACTGTACTGCGGAACAGTGTAACAAGTGCCCCGATGATGATATAGGTCTCCTCGCAAGGTGTTCGGGATCCGAAAAATCCCTTGGAGCATGCGTTAACATCCCACATGCCCCGCTTAGCCCCCACGCCCTTTGTTTTCCCCTTTTTCCCTCTTTCCTTGGCCTCTTAACCTTCAGTGACGAAACCGCCGCCCTGCAGGGTGGCGGTCCTATGCGCGTTTTCCAGAACGCTCTTTTGACGCGAATCGCATGAAATATCACGATTCACCAGATTTTCCTTGCCGACTTGAGCATGCATTTATGTTTTTGGTCCCCTGGAATAGTGTTTTTCCTTTGTTTATTGTTTAGGAGTTCAATTTGGTTTTGGTTCTTGGGTGTTGGAATTCCTATAAATGCATGGTTTGTGTACATGCAAATGGTCTGAGTTTTGATGAAGAGTTTGAGCTGGAGCTTTGGTTACCATTTTTTCTTGTTAGAATCTTCTGATTTTTAGTGTTTTGGTTAGCTTGCTTAGGACTGATAGCATAGTTTATTTCGTACTTGGTTAGCATTGCTCAGCTGTTGGTAAGCCACAGACCCATCTTGTGCAGGCAGTGTTGTTGCTCCATCCAATCCGGTTAGAAGTTTACCTCTGAATTCCTCTTTGTTGTAGATTTGTTTTACTGTGACTTAGAGTTCTTAGTTCAATTCATTATATACCTGGTTAGTATTATTCAGCGGTTGGTAAGCCACATATCCAACTTGTGCAAGCAGTGTCCTTTATTTTGGAACGAAATAGCTTAGGAAGCCATTAAAGTTGCAGGTTTTGCTCTTCGTATAGGATAGTCAAAGGTTCTGGTCGCTTCACGTTGCATGACTCGCAGTAAAATCCCGCTAGGAATCGCATAAGCCAAGCTCTGTACTCTTGCGCTATCCCTCTCCTACTCGCATTCTCAGTCTGTATTCTGAGCTATCCTTGTCCCAAAATCTACTCCTATCGGTGCTAGCATTACATGCTTTTCTGGATCCAAGTGAACACGAAAGAATGAAGAAGATCATACTGAGGGGACGAGATCACATACACCATCAGATTCGCCACTGTTATGCGGAGTCCAGGTTTTAAATTTCAAAGTTCTAGTCAGAATTCATATCAAATAGAGTAGTTAAATCGCTTTATTTCATTTCATTTTATTCTCGACATTGCCAGGGAAGCTGTGGGGATTGATAGTTTCTGAGAAACTATGAATCACTCCTCACTTCTGAGGTAGGATCGAGAATCTTGCAGGTAGATTAGATCAAACTATTTTTATTTAGAATAATTCTACAAATCGCATAAGCAAATAACCACACTCGGTTATCTTGTCTATTTCAAATTAGAGAATAGTTATTATTTCTAGATACGCTTAAAATAGTTTTCTTTTCTCAGAATTGTTAGAATATTTCTTAGAAGAGATAAAGGATATACATGTTAGATTTATTTCGCATAGTTAGAATTTATTTCGTTACAGTTAGATTTGCATTTTGTTTCGTATGACAATTACGGGACCTCAAGAGCCCAGGGAATGTATATTTGAGCCAATCATGCCTCAACCAAACCTAGTCACAGCAATAGTTGACCTAGACCAAAATCTCAGTATACAAGTATTCCAAACAACCACAGATTTACAACTGATCAGTTCATAGTTAAGAGGATTAAACATAGAAGACGACCAAGCACATGCGTTTTGGTCAAGTTAGCCAAACTACAGATTACTCTAGAAAATATCCACATGACTGTAGACGGGCTCGAAAGAGAACAAGCATTTGGGTGCGATCCTCTAGTTCCACAGCCAGATGCTGGAGACACCCTCGTAGATATAGATGCCATCTTAAGAATTTAGATTGTGAGAACACCTATAAGGTATTCTGAGAAGATCGCACAACTATTGGTTCTAAACGTAGAAGCTGAGAAAGGCCTACGATTACTGGATACTGGGGATTAGAATTTGATCTCGCATATGACCATAACAGGACCGCAACAACCAAGAGTCTACGGTTGTGGTCCACAGATCCCACAACCCAACGAATCCACAAGTCAGTTAGATATAAACACTGGCCTACGCACACTAGTATTTCAGTCCACTCCACTTCCACCTATCATCATCGAACAACTGTCCTTACTAGATATAGCAGCTAGCGAAACTAGGGAATTCTAGACTAGGCGAGAAAATATTCCGTAGAGCCAATTATATTCATCATCCACTATATGACCTTATCAGGAGATATACACGAAACAATCCGAGGTCATTTTCCACGTATTCCGCAACCCATAGATCAAATCACGCCAGAGCTCGATATTGATTGGAGCCTTCGAGCAGTCATCCTCACTGATCGATCTATCACACCAGTCCAAGTTAGAAGGGCCTTCTTTGCCTTAGATTCACAAATTCCACTAGTGCGTGTCGAAAACATTAGACTACCTAACTAGTTTGTCTGCATATTCTACCCCCCACCGGCTATCTCGGAACGACCTCGAGAGGTCGGGTACGCGGAAGAGTTACTTGTAGATTCTCACGCTCGCCTGTCACTTTTCCGGCGTACAACAACCTCTGCAGATACCTTTGTTAATGCATTACTTACCTACTCATCCGACATCTAAGTCGGTTTAACTATTACATGGCATGAATGCAATACTCTCTTCATCCTCCTAGAAATGCAAAACTCTTCACATATATCAAAATCAAGCTCATCCATGCAAGTTTGAATACTCCACGATAAGTGTTTGCGGGTGCGCGTAATCGCCATATCTGGATCCATCAACTCCCATCCATTCAATCGTTCCCTCGTGATAGTACTCTGGAAACTGGTGCAAATTATATTTGTCACATCATCAACATAGCTAAGGTTCTACGTTCTTACCACCTCATCTTCCTTGGGTTCATTTGTGCACTCACCCATGTTCTCATGTGCTTCGGTGCCCACATTCTGATGTACTTCTTCTTCTTCTCCATCAGTTTCCTTTTCTTGGTGCGCAACATGTTCTACCAATTACATGTCACCACCAGCACAAATTTCCTCTTTAGGTCCCTGTACACCAATACTGGGGACATCCTCCTTGAACATAGGTTGCTCGCTACCTATCTTATTATCTTCTTACACTTCCAAACTAGGTGTTGCAACCTCTTCCTGTGCACTTTTATGTGAAGACTTTTCTTCTTCACTATCCTTGACCGAAATATATTTTCACCTTTTCTACCTTCCTTCCTCGGCCTTCCTCACCAGTGTTACACGTGGTGATCTTCTTACTGGATGTGATGGTCCAGTGCCAGTATCTGTGCCCATACACCTTTTTTGCAACACTCTTCAAGTGTGATCTAGTCCATCACTGTCTTCTTGTTCTTATTCTTCTCTTTCCAAGACATTCTGTAAGCCTTCAAGTATCAATTCTTCCTTACTGGGGGTTTCTTGTTCCAATGACATCCTTATGCCTACCGTCTGCTTCCCTTTTGGAGGACTTGGTAAAGATAATTCCGCGCATGCAAGTACCTTCTCATCCTTGAAACATGGCCTCAAATACACATATACGTGTGTAGGCTCAATTATCCCCATAGCTAGAGTCTTCGAGGTTATATCAATGTTATTTTTTTCCAACATTTCTACATACACTTCCTTGTTTGACCATACATATGTCTTACGTAAGATATGTATATCTGTGTCTACTTTTTCAACATTGAACTTGAGCTTCCGCATAATGTGTAATATGATTACTGAATCTTTAAAATAAAACGTTGTAAAAGCAAAGGGTAATGTACACCAAGGGCTCTTTTCGTCCATCTTCATGTAAAACCTCCCTAAACTAAAGTGTTGATACACCACGAAATTTACTTGTCCAACTAGTATTATAGGTAGATCGCGTGGTATACACCACTCTCCTTCAAACTCCCAACACATCCTTCTAAACCATTTCTCATGGCGCTCCTTGTAAGTGTTTGAAATTGAACCATGACATGTGTATTTTGAAAACTTTTATGCAGGTGATTCATTTTCTAAGGGATACTCCCAAAATTTCTCCCTTGGCCCATCAGGTACACCTATCTCACTGAATAGAATCAAAAGTAAAATAGCTCCCCAGGTTATTTTATCACCTTTATCAGCTTAGACGCGTGCCTCCGCTACAAGGATCTCTAAAATATAACATGTGATGTTATAGTATGTCTTCCTCATCATTTTATTCGCTATATGGAGCCATAACTAATTGACCTCTATCCATCTCTCTGAGGTGCCTAATTTGCAACCTACAAGTTACGTTGAAACCCTTATAGCCAGATCCTCTATGTTAGTAACCTTGAATGTTCATCCTCCCTTTTTTTACTTGAACACGTCAGTCATCGCATCAACTCCATCATCATCTAATAGATCACATGAAATCTCTAAACCTGAGTCATGCAACCCTTTGACTTGTCAACCAGTTTGGTGGTAATCTGCATCCTCCTACCCGTGAAATAAAATAAGTCCTCATGTATGAGTGACATAAGCCACTGGTATAAATGGTTGGGATTTCCAAAATATAGCAACTCATTGATTTGCATGACCCAACACTCTCCAAACATTTTTTCACTGAATCATCCAAACCCCTATTTCCATATGTCATCCTCCTATTTGTCTTCTAGACGGTCTCCGTGATGATATCCTTATTGGTTTTCTCGGTCATGTGATTGAAATTAGTAATTTTTCATTGTGTTATCTTTGATACCCATGGTCTACCTTCAATCACCCTCTTCGGGTAATACATCTCTACTAATAATTCTTTCATTACTTCGTCTGCCTCCTTTTCGACAACCGGGGCTCTCCTAGGTGTCATTTCTCTTTCAACTTACATGTATGCTTTGTAACTTCAACACTATCACTTCTCTTTACTCGTATGCCTTGAATTTTGACCAAACCCTTTTCTTTTGTGAAAACCTAACTGTAATTGTGCCTCTGCGACACCCTAACTGGGATAACCCTTCTTCCTCACACTTCCTACAACTCAAACACACCTACGGAGTCGTGTCACTGTCGTGCCTCGAGTTCACCTAGTTCATTGGTCAATATCTTGTTTTACACACTAAGCACTTTTTTGCTCTTCACAACTCAATAGCTCAAAGGATGTAAGGTAATAATAACATTGCATTCACCAAATTTATAGCTCATTTGAAAAAAATCAAATTAATTACTCCCTAACTACCACCATACATGACATTAATTCCACCTCTACACTTTTCCGCGCATTGTGCCTTGTCTTTCTGCACCTAAATTTTCCACACCTTAGTTATAACCTTCTAGCATGCCCACTAATTCTTGGCCACAGATTCCCTTACATGTGCTTCCCTATCCTAAAGTACCTATCCAATGTGCCTCATACCAAGCTACCTCATATTGTTCCAGTGCTTCTCATCCTTTATACATGGTATTTTTTAAAGCCTTCTTAACACCAATAATTCTTATGTCCACCATTTCCCCGCGTGTTCTCCTACCTTACACGCATTTTATCCTTCAATATGGGCCATACAACTTTCACTTTCAGCCTCTATTTTACTTCACTTCTTGATACACTCCACACTAAAACAAATGTGCAGTCCTCTGTGTATAAAAAACATTTTGAAAGTAATTAGTGGTTACCAGTGCACAAGCGTACATATTACACAAAACACTGAAATAAATTGACAAAGAACATAGAAACGATTAAAGGGATAATCACCCATATAAAGGAAATACATGTAGTAAGGAAAATCCTAGGCTAAATGAAAATACTGCCTTATTTACAAATACCAAGGAAGACTTACTTATAGTACGGGATTCAACCTACTCCCATTGAAAGTGGCCTAGTAGTCTCATGTCTCATCTAGCACCTATAACTAGCAAGTGATTGAATTAAAGTATGTACGATCATGATGTATGGTCAAAACTAATGGACTTTCAACTTCCTAGGATGGCACAAGAAATTTAGAGTCATATAGCAAGAACCATCTACCCAACCTCAAGATTTTTATTTTTTATATCCCGATCATGCCATGCTTTTTATCTTTCCTTCTCTATTATTATAACTCCATCATAGTAAGTGATCACTCCTTTCATCCAGCTACATAAAGTTTATCAATGCACTATCCTCAAGTGCTTGTTCAGCAGCTATATCCTCCCTGCGCGTGTAATATATACATACAGTGGTAACAAGAATTCAACTGGTAAAAGTAGCATCCACCCCAAACCCCAATTTAAATGGTTTGGCTTTGTTCAACCTCTTGTAGGTTGTCTTGTATGCCCATAGAATAGAATGAGACTTTTTCATCCCAATCTTGTCCTTCCAACGTCACAAATATTTGGTTCAATGTGTGACTTAGTATCTTGTTGAATGCCTTAGTACAGTTCAATTTTTCTATGGGAATGATAGGGGGTGGTATTTTGATTGTGTGCCACCATAAACTTGGCCAAACAAAACCTTGATTGTTTCACTCAGAAAATTAGTACCCTTTTCACTAGTCAAGCTTAAAGGACATCCATACCTACTGATTATGTTTTCCCACAAAAATCTTGTTATTGTTGTTGTGCAATACTTTGTAGGCACCGTTGCTTATGCCCATCTTGTTAAGATGATTTAGTGTAAGGTAAAATATAGCACAAACAATTCCTTCACACTTGTAGGTGAAAATTAGGGCCTATAATAGTCAATTGACCACTATTCAAAAGGTTTTAGACTTGCAATAGGTCTCAAAGGCATTTCATCTCTATGCACAGGCTTTCCAAGGCATAGACAATGATCACAGACCTTACGATATTCTTTACAATCCTTATACAATGTTTCCCACCATAGGCCATCCAATAAAATCTTTTGTGTAGTAACATCTCCTGCATAATGGCCATCAATAATTCCCCCATGATCCTCTTCCATAATAGCTTCATGCATGCTCAAGCACACACCAATGCAAAACTTCATCCCGACCTAGTTTGTATAAGTCTTCACTAATCAACATATAAAGCACGGTGCACGTACAGACAAGTTGTTTCATCTTCTAAAATTTTCATCCCCTTCAAGCACCACATCAGTACATAAAAATAAAACAATATCTTCTAATTTAGAGAGCGCGTAGTTCAATTTGAATAGTTGTGCATCTGACATTATATCTGCAATGTTGTATGTGTCCTCACCTGAATGAATCCTTGACAAATGATCTAGTTCAAAATTGCTCTTATCTGGCTTAACCATCACTGTAAAAGTCAAATTCCTTGAAACAACAGAATCCAATGGCATATGCGCCCCTATAAAATGGGATTGTTAGCCAATTACTTTAGTACCATGTGATCTGTATCCAACATAAATGGGGTAGCTAGCAAGTACTTTAAAAACTTGTGTAGAGTTCATAAATCATGGACAAGGCCTCGCCCTTTATAGTCGTATAATTTTGTTTAGTTGAGGGTCAACTTCCTGCTTGCAAAACAAATATGATAATCTAACAATACCTTCTCTAGGATAGGCTAATATTTCACCAATGGACATGTCATAGGTTTCCACATGCACATGAAAAGGTTTAGTCCATGAAGGAAAGTGCATAATAGGCATTGTAGTAAGCCTTTCCTTCAATGTCTCAAACACGCATTGTTGTGCTTCACCCCAATGGAACTTACCTTTGCTCTTTAAAAATCTTTCTAAGGGTGTGGACAATCCAAGCATAACCTTTGATAAAAAAAAATTGGTAATAACCTATGTGCCCCAAGAATCCACGTACACCTCACTCTATTTATTAGGTTCAACTCTAAGCCCAAAATAACAACAACCTTAGCAGGGTCTACCAACAAGCCTTATTTACATATAATATGCCCCAGCAGATTCCCAAAGGGTGTAGCAAAAATGCACTTCTTAATGTTTAAGGATTTGCTTCAACTTCCAAAAACTCTCAAATATGAGTCTTAAATTATCACAATGATCTTTTAGTAGCCTATAAATTGTCCAATCATCTAAGTAAACCTGTAAAAACTTATGAATGAAGTCCTGGAATGCTTTAGGAATAATGCGTGAAAAGATTGGAAGTGCACATTATTCAATCCAAAAGGAATAACTATGTATGCAAAACTTCCCCACTCAGTGGTAAAAATTTTCTTCTCTTGATCCTCTTTAGCAATCCACACCTGAGTGATATCCATAAATTCCATTGGTGAAGGAGTAGATCTTGCGCCCTACAACACCTTCCATAATCTCTTCTAGTAAAAGGTGTGGGAAAGGGATCTATTACACATAAAGCATTCAACTCCCTATAATCCACACAAATTCTCATCCTTTCATAATTATTTATATTTATCACCATATGGGCTAACTCAATTTAACTCCTCGATGAGCTCAATGATCCCATACTTCAACATCTTATCAATTTCCTCCTCTACCTTGATGCGTAGATTAGCGATTCATCTTGTAAGGCCTCTTCCTAAGCGGGTGCACACCTTCCTTTAACTTGATACTCATCTCCGCCCAACAAATTGATGTACCCCTTTTAACTCATGATAACCTCTAGGGAATAAGTCTGTGGAAGATGTGCACACAGTAGCTCAATTATCTTTATAACCTCTGAATCAGACCAGTAATATTCTGATGATGGCCTCCTTAGTTTTAGCATCTATTCCAATGTTTACCTTCTTAGTTTTTATAGGCTTGTGATACACGCATGCACTTTCTTATCTACACTATCTGAGATCACTTGTGCATACCCTCAATATTCTCAACATCCAAGATTATCCACCTCTTCATCATCAATCAGGTAGACCATCTTTCCTTTTTCTTTTTTTGGGTAAGTGCGCCCAATATGTTTTGTATCTATCTCTTCTTCTCCAAAGAATGCACCTCCAGATATGACTCACCTAGAAATTTGTGAATAAGCTCCTTAGCCTTTTGTACTATCCCCCATATTCAAGCACTTCATAACCTGTAATGCCTTATTCATTGGAGATTTATTAGAAAAATATTAAAAGGTTTGAATCATACCTACAATCAATTCCTACCAATTCATTATGTATCTATTCAAATTCTACATAAACATACCATGTGCATGTGTGCAGCCGCGCAAGGTGACAGTGGAATTTTGTGCAACCCACAATGAAGGTTGTAAGGACCCCCTGCGCCTCTATTCTATAGTCTCTCATACTAATGAACAGGTGATGCAAATCATAATCCTTTCCATGAAATTCACATGTCTTGGTAGGCACATTTCCCTATGAAGGAAATCTAGCAGAGAAGGTGATTCTCACTTCTCACCACTCTAAAAGACCATCTCTATGTAATATCCACCAACGCACTACTTTTCCACATGTAAGGTATATACTAGTATATTCCTTATTTCCACTTGATTTTTCTACTGAACTTCCATAGCGCGCATAAATGCTTCATGGTTTCCTTTGTCAGTGTACCTTGGTACCTGGTTACTGCCCAAACACCTAACACAACGTGACCTACTTACGTGCATGACTGCACTCTTCATCTCATGCCCAACCATTTCATAAGTCTCATGTACCCAGTTGTCAAAAGCAATGCTAGTAGTATCACTCATAGACTGTGCATCATCTCATTAAATGATTCCTTCCTTTTATGGCTCAAGTACTTTAGGTTCTCTAATGGTGTGCACATAAATTCTATTCAAATCCTCTTCACTCAAAGGTTCCACATAAGGTGCAACTTTTCTATCTGCCAAAGTAATGATGACGTGTTCCTCCTTGTTCTCAAAACTGATATAGCCTTTATTGAAGCGCAGATCAACATTATTCACATAACACCAAGGGTGCTCAACAATGTTGGAAAATTGTCTGCCTCTACAAGCGCCAAGACCTCAAAGTCCCCAATAAACTTGGCCCCTTGTACAGTAATAATAGCATCCTTCAAGAATCCAATGGGTGTGGATTTACTCATATTTTCCATAAACAACACATTTGAAGATGGTTGTAATGGTGGCCTCCCCATCTAATTCCATGTGTCCAAAGTGAGCACATTCATTTTTACACCTGTATCAATCAAAATGTTACTCAGTAACCATCCATCAACAACAACATTCAGAATGATTTCTTTGTCATAATCAAGACTGTGAGGAGGTAGGTTAGCATGTAAAATATGGTGCTCACGATCAACTCCAACACACAACATCTTCCCCCTTAACCATTACCCCAATAAATGAATGGTGTTTTTATTGTCGTAGCATCTTACAAACCTCCTTCAAATCATCACCATCCTTCTGAGGTAGCTCAACTACTTTTTCCTTATCCAGCTTCGTGGCTTATCTTTTAAGCATTGTATCTCACCCTGCAAGTTTCTAATAACATGCATGGTTTCTTGATAAACTTCCTTCTAATGAATAGGGTTTGTATACTTTAGATGTAACACCTCCTCTTTTGTAATAGTCAGCTTCTACTTTGGAACTTCCTTGGCGCGTGCAGCCTCAACACATGTAGTAACCAACACAGGTAATATCTCATGATCAGGCACTACCTTTAACATCCACTAATATTCCACAACACGTTATACTCTAACCATTCTCGTGCTCTTATCCTTATTATGATTATTTCTCAGGTTTTCATAAAAAACTGAGCATTCCTCATAATTGTGGCTCTTTCCACAAAAAGAGAAAATAATATTTTAAGGGAATTCGCGCCTGTAATTATCAAGGGATCCACATGTATAACATGTTCCTTACAGAAATTCACTTCTTCCACTGCCACAACCTCAGCCTCTAAATCCTCCACGGTATCCTCGACCACTACCTCAACCTCCTCCATAAGAGTGCCCTTCGTTGTGACTATGATAATGATGTTCACCTTGTTCCTATAATTATTTGCAATACTGGTTTGACGTAAACCAATATTAATGGCATCATGAATCTGATCAATCAACATGTAATTCTTTGTATCATGAATGGTAAACCTGTAAATCATGCAATAACATGACATGTTATTTCTTTTTATGCATTGTCACAGTGGGCACCTGCTTGAATCATGATCCAAGTGATAGATCTCACAGTCCAACAACATGGCACACACTGATTTACAAGGGAAATTATCCTTAGTATGGTCCTCTACCTCACAATATGTGCACATAATACCACTGCGTGTTATTAGCTGACAAATTTATGAGCTGAGCTGAATTAGCTGACAAATTTTCCAACTATTTTGCATAGTTACAATCTAAGCCTCCAAAAAATGGGCTCACTCCAGTGTCTACACTCCCAACTACCTCAACGCGCAAATCTTCCTCAAGTGCCTTGCATGGATCTGTGTAAGTCTTGTGTGAGATCTCCCTTCTGAAAGGTGTGATCAAACCTCAAATGAACCATTGAGCATGTTGACTTGGGTGAATTTCATAGGAAAACTTTGATAAAAGGGTCTTAAATTGTGCATCATACTCCCTAACAATCTCAGTCATGTCATGCTTGATGTCCTTCAATGCTCTAATGTTCTTCTACTCAAACTTAGGTATATGGAACTCTACTAGGAAAGCATCACGCAACGCAGTATAGTCCACACAGGTTTGGTTTAGATCATATTTCTTGTAGCAACTATGTGCGCGGCCTTGTAAAGTGGTAACAAATTGACTTGTCTTACAATCAAGATTTGTGATCCCTTTTGTGCACCCTATTATCTCACACATGCATTTTCTTAGCTACATCTTCAATTCCTCTATATTCTAGGAGACAGAGAGATATCTCCATATAGACTTCCCGGGGTTGGGGTAGACCATGCTCACCAGATCCACAACCTATATTACCTCCTATGTTTCATTTTCCTCCTGAACCACCTAATCCTCTTGATCCCCCTCTTGTAGTGGGAAATGGACTAGAGGATGTACTACCTTGTTTCCCAACATTTGTACTAAATTGAACTTCCACAGTCTACGAAGTTGTACTACTTCTAAACGTGATACCAATGCTCTGCGCACCCAACGTTCTGTGTCGATGACGCGCAAGAAAATATATCTCCAACCAAACCCCCACATAATGCAGATGAGGATTGCACCACCATAGATGAATGGCTACCTGATTAACTCCTAAAATTACTGGAAAATTAAATCTACATGTTGCTACTAAAGGACCTATACTAGCCGAATTCTCAATAGTTGTCTCAAGAATAGGAACACCAAGTGCAAGGGCTAGGTCACCAGGTAGGATCAGATGTGCACCCACAATTCTTAGTCTTTCCTCAGATGCACTCTCATCTGAAACCGAAGATGGTTCTCTATCATGCTTTCCCAAATAGGGGAGTTCCATATGCTTTGGCTCCATGTCTTCTACTTGAGCTCTAAATCCTTCACATGCCAACTCTCTCTACAACACCATTCGTTCCACAATTTCACGTTGTTTTACCAAGTCCCTGTCGTGCACTTCATTAAACTTAAGCCACCTTTCTTCTCTCTACCTTTCTATCGTCAGGTCCACCATCTTTCACCACACTTTCTCTTTCCCCCACACATGGTAGGGTTTAGCTAGCCATAAAGCATTGCTCCAAATTTAAGGTTATAATCAAGATCTTAATTGCTTTAGGGATGACTCGTAAATAAGATCCTTTGGGTTCATGTAAGAACTGGAACTCAACAACCTCCAAATACAAATAAGTAGAAACCATGTACTATAGAATATAGCTATTCAGAACACCACTCCACTAATGATCTATAATGTGTGTCCAAGTCAGATCAACATCATGCAAATTTCAAAAATCTTCCTGTGTCCAAAAAAGTGCTCTATAATTCCAATTTCTCTTCGATGCGTATGATACCAGTCACTTGTACATCTATATAAGGAAACAGGAAAATAACATCTCATAAATTTCATGGTACATATTCTGTTCAACCCATGCACATGCATCAAATTCAAGTCCAGTGTTAAATTTGTGAGTATACTCTTCCTCTAAATTCTCTAACCAAACCTCAATGTTGGCCAAAGTTAATTGGTACATCTTCATCATGCAACATCCTGGAAAAGAGGTCCTGGAAATGGAACTAAAATGGGAGTCTCTTATTTTACTACACAGCCTAAGGTGCATTGGCACATCACTTAGCCAAAACTAAGCACTCACTTGAAGCGTGTAAGGGTACCAGGTTCCTCTTTTATGGAATTTTTTTCAGGGAGTTAGCATGATGAGCACATACATAGATATATTCAAGGTCCATAATAATAATGTAGTAACAAACCATAAAAAATATAGATCATAATCATATGCAAGAATAAATTATACGAGAATCAAGATTGTGTTTACCATACACGAACCAATTACAGATATGTCAACAACCAATATCCAGCCATAAAGATCCATTATATTAATTACAATAAAACACAGAAGTTGAACATATACATAAGATTATCATAATAAGTCATGTGCACTCATAATCCAGTAACTTAACTTCATTACAATCATAATATTGTCCTAATATATGCATTTACTACATATATATAGGAGTGGGGACTTCCCCTTCACCGCTATGCATCCTCAAAATACCAAAGTATGCAAGTACTTCTAATAATAGACCTTCTTTAGATAACTCTAGTTCACATCCTATTAATAGACTAAAACTATGCATGTCGTTTGATCTTCTTTTTATCCAAAATAACCTTGAGTGACTTCTAAGTCTTCTCAATGTTGCATGCTCTTCACTCCATGTATTCAATTAGCTTTATGCAAAATAGTTAAGTCTTTACACCCTGATTTTACCCGACGCGCCCCTTTCCTACCAAAATTCCGCGTGCATCTGATTTTTGTGCGCATGTTCTCCTGCACCTCCAACACTTAGCCATATTTTTTCATCCCAACACTAATATGGAATTGGAGCGGGTGTAATTTATTATTATAATCTTGTGTGATGCATTCTTGATACACACAAAGATGTTCCAAGGCTTATACGCAGTGAAAGACAAGCATTTAAAGCTCGTGTAATCAATTTTCATGATATTTGTTATCCTTCATAATTCCTTTAAGTGACACATGTAATGAAGGCATTTCAAGTTCTAAGGGAATTCCAACCTCAGTGTCATAGACTAGTGAAAAGGGTGTGGCATTGGTGGGAGTACGGATGCTTGTGTGATAAGCCCAAAGAGTGTATAAATTTGATTATGTTCATCAGTTCCGCTATTATCAACAGTTTTGTGCAATATATTGATAATGGTCTTATTAATGGCTTTGCTTGACCATTTCCTTGTGGATAATAAGGGGTAGATTTATTTTTTTGATTTTGAACTTTTCACAAATCCTTTTGACATCCTTGCTTTTGAAAGAAGATCCATTAATGGTGATAATAAATGAGGGAATGCTGAAGTATGTGATGATGTGGGGTGGTTATAAATCGATAGATGTCAGTGCCGATAGTGGTTTGTAATGGCATGAATTCAACCCATTTCATGAAATATTCAGTAGCAGTAATAATGAATTTATGACCATAAGTTGATTTAGGATTGACTTTACCAATGAGGGTCAAAACCTTAGAGAGAAAATGGTCATGAGGATGCGATAGGTTGGAGTTCATAGGCATGTGCGTGATGGAGGTTATTATGTTTTTGACATTTTTCACAACATGTGGAATATTCCAAACAATATTGTTCCATAATAGGCCAATAATAACCTTGTCGTAGGAGTTTATGATACATAGCTTTTCCAGAGAAGTGCCCACCACATAGGCTATCATGGATTTTAGATACAACCAAAGTGATGTCATCAGTGCCTAAACAATGTAACAAATGACCATCGAATGCCATCTTGAATAACAAGGTGTCAATTATTACATACCGAGTGGATTCCTATCGTAAACGATGGGCTTTGTGGGGTTGAAGGTTGACGGGGATGTCCTATCGATATATGAAATTATAGATTGGTGTGAACCATTCATGATGATAATTGTTGCATGTGGATGGTTGTCGTAAGTGACAAATTATGAAATTTTCTTGCTTGTCGGTAATGTCTCGAGGGATGATGGAGGTGGCACTAGCCATGGCATCAACATGGTGATTATCTTTGCAAGGCATTGTGGTGATAGAATAAGATTCAAATGTAGCCATTATGGTTTTTACAAGGTTGTTAAAGGGAATGAGACACTCTTCTTTGGTCTACTATGTCTCATTGACTTGATTAACAATGAGCTAAGAGTCACCATGAATATGGATATTTTGAATAAGTAGCTTACGGGGTGACAATGAGGCCAAGAATGAGAGCTTCATATTCGGCAATATTTTATGTACAAGAGAAACCTAAACGGTAGGCAAAGGGGAGATAATCACCATGTGGGGTGATGAAGATCGCGTCGACCCTAGTGCTCGAGGCACAATGAGATCTGTCGAAGTACATTTTCCAAGTGTTAGTATTAATTGTGGTAAGCAATGAAGTGATCATGAAAAGTGTCACAAATAGGGGAAAGGTCAGGAAGAGGGGCATCGGCTATCTAGTCAATGATGGTTTGGCCCTTGATGATTTCTATGAGATGAATTTGAAATCAAAGTTTGCAAGTAACATAACCCATTGAGCAAGGCATCCAAAGAGGTGTGTGTGGGATAAGATATATCATAAGGGATCCACTTTGGTAATAATATAAATCTTGTTATTGAGAAGATAATGTCATAACTTATCCACAACAAATACAAGGCCGAGGTATAATTTTTTAGTATAGTTATAATTACACTTGTAGGAAAGTAATGTGTAACTAATGTAATAGACAACCTGATCATGGTGAGAATCATCATGTTGTGCGTTAACGGCTCCTAAGGTGTGGAATGTAGTAGAGATATACAAATGGAAGGGTTGATCAATTGTGGGAGGCACAAGAACAAGGAGATTTAGTAAATATGTTTTGATAGCCTCAAAAGCACGGTGGCATTGATCATCCTAGATAAACTTAGTATTTTTTTATGATGTGTGTGAAGGGTTTGGGTTTTATCGGCTAAATGGGAAATTAAGTGGCAAATGGCTTGGATTTTTCCTTGTAATGAACGCAGTTGATGTAAATTTTTTGGAGGAGGCATGTCGACTATGGCACAAATATTTTTTGGATCAACCTCAATTCTGCACTGAAAAATAATGTAACTGAGTAGTTTGTCAACCATAACTCTAAAAACACATTTTTTTGGATTTAGTTGCATGTTGTATTGTCGTAGTTTTTCAAAAAGTGTGCAGAGATTTTGGGCATGCGTGGTGTGATGTCAGGACTTGGAAAGTATGTCATCAACGTAATGCTCAATGATTTTATGTATATAGTCATGAAAGATATGTGTCATAACACGTTGATAAGTGGCCTTGATGATCTTACGGCCAAAGGGCATGACAATGTAGCAAAATTTACCCCATGGTGTAGTGAATGATGTCTTTTCTTGATCAGCGGGGTTGATTTTAATTTTATTATAACCAGTGAAGTCATCCATGAATGAAATAATGTTATAACCTATAGTAGAGTTGACTATGACATCGATGTGTGGCAATAGGAAGCTATCTTTGGGGCAAGCCTTGTTACGGTTGCGAAAATCAGTGCAAAAACAAAATTTGACATCTGGTTTCATAACATGAACTATATTGGATACCCATTATGGGTAGTCAACGATATAGATGAAGCCGACATCCAAAAGTCGTTATATTTCTTCTTTGAATAATAATGCGACCCTTAGGATGCATTTTCAGATTATTTTTTGTATTGGTTTGGCACCAGGGTTGAGGACTATATTGTGCATGATAATAGAAGGATCTATCGGGCATATCATTATAATCCCATGCAAATATATCTTAACATTTGTGAAGCACTTGTTTTATATCAGCTTGCTTGGAAGGCGTTAGAGAGGTGGATAATAGAACCATACAGGTTTTTCATTGGTGCCAAGGTTGTACTTAATAGTTTCCCCATTTAAGAGGGTAGATTGGTCTTCTAGGTATACATCGCTAGGAATAGTGTCAGGAGTATCAGTATTGGTGTTAGGAGGATTAGATTTTCCAAAGTAAGAAATATCATTGAGAATAGATGGAAAACACTATTTGTGATGGTAAGGGGGAAATGGTTGTAAGTTCCCGTGTATTCTAATACAACATCATTAGTAAGGAATGTATATAATTCATGCTAAGTGGGAGAAGTGAGTTCACCAATAAGCTTAGGGTATAATAGATGAAGATTAGGAGCATGTAGAGTAATGTAAACCTCATGAGAAGATGTGACGGGAATAAAAGGAATAGGCAGAGGGCAATATCCGATGCCAAGTTCAGTAGATTGTGTGGGAATGGAAAGAGGCTCTGTAACTCCCTTTCCATCTTTACCTAATCTCATGCCATTGAAACTATAATGAAGCTTATACTGATATCCAAGACCATATTTTGTGAAATGAGGATGGGATGTGGTAGAATTAGGAGCTTCAAGTGAATGTTTAATAGTGTTGCAAAAGGAAAATGGGGAGGGATCTGTTAAGGCCTCATAGACCATACCATGGTATAGGAATTTAAGATATGTATGAAGGGTTGAAGGGACCACATGTAGGGCATGGATCCAAGTTAGTTGGTCCAAGAATAATATTATAATTAATATTGTTAAGCATTACGTGGCATGGGATGGGTAAAGTGCATGGCCCAATAGTAATGGGAAGCGTGATTGTACCTAAGACTCTTTTAGGAATATTATCAAATCTGTAAATACAAATAGATGAGGGAGATAATGAGGCTTCAGAAAGGCCAATTTGTTGAAGAAATGATAGATTACAAATGTTAGTACCAGATCCATCATTAACTAAATCTCATTTAACCATTATTTCATGGATACACACTTGAATATAAAGAGGTAGATCATAATCTAAAACAAATTGAGAAGAAATTTCAGCATATGTAAAGGTGATATGTTCTTCGTTAAAAGATAATGTTGTAGTGAATCTATGATAAACATATTCGGGACAAGTATTGGGATGAATGTAAGTGTTAGACAAAAAGGATTGAATTTTATGTTCACGGTCGAGATTGGCCTACAAGAAAGCAGGGAGAGAGACACTCACGTTGGTAAAAATGGAAGGATTCAAGGGTGTCTAGGGTGACAAGAAAGACAGAGGTAAGATACAAGACCAAGATTTAATGTTTGAATGAGGGTACGAGTTCACACAATGATTTAATATAATTTGAATTAAATCTTATTTTAGAGTAGATGATTGTAAAAAATGATATTTAGGTAAATATATACAGTAGTGCACAAGAAACAAGCATTCAAATATGTAAAACCCTAAGAAAATGAGATAAGAAGATGACTTAGCTAATTATATGCAACTTGAGAGTGATCAAGACTGAGTATCTATGGGAGAAGGCTGGAAACAACATCGTAATAGCTTGATGAGGGTTCATAACCCTAAGAGTGTAAGAGACAGAAGATCCCACAGGAAGAAAAGAGTGCCCCAGGCACTAGTGACTGATTCGGGCACCCATGTCTACTCAGATGCTTGGAATATGGTCTTTTCTGGGTCAGAAAATCTTTGATATTAGTCTCTCTTTGTCATTTTGGTTTTTCTCTTAGATCGTAAATCACTCATGTAACCTAAAAAACAGATGTCTACCTGCACATGCCCATAAACCACATCGAATATAATAAAAAAAGATGTAGAATGGGGATTCGGGCTGACCCCAACGATCACCCAAAGAGTGAAATTACGACCGAGCGTTTCACTACATCTCAAACTGCATGTAGTTCTTCATGTTTGTGTATGGAATGATGTCTTAGGTTGCCCTTGTGTAAGTTGTATGATGATAGTGGGATAGATATAGATTATTCTGAGTATGTAGAATGTGTGTGATGGAATAAAATGAACTCCCCTCCTATGGAATGTGTGCAGATCAATGCATCCATTGTCCCCTTATATGAATTTTCTATATGTATCCTTTGTAGTGACATTGTGATTTTGTGCAAGGTTATGCGATGATGGATAATGGTTATAGTGTTTTTCCCTTTATTTAGAAGAAGTAACAAAGTATATATATGACTCTCTTGTTTAAATTTCGTAATTGACAACTATAAGGCCAACCCCAAAGTGTTAAAAGGTGACCAAGAATAAAAAAGGACCCAGAAGAGTAAGGAGAAGAAAGAGAGGGACAAGAGCGCCCAAGAGGGACATGAGTGCCTGAACACTTTTGTTATAACTAGGCATTAGTATTCGAGGCCATCAAAAGATAAATCTGTTAAGTGATGATAGGGCTATAAGATGTGTAAAGCCAGTAAAGTGCAAGATATAAAGCATCCAACAGGCCAAAAGGAGTTGTCAACCTATAGTTTTCTTGCTTGGGAATCATGTATACATTAGTATTCTTTAGGACCTAGAAATGTACCCCAAGTGTATACATTTTGTGTCGAAAAAAACGTGCATTAATTTTCACACAATAACACAAAAGGTTATTTGATAAGAAAAATAGTGAGATCATCTTATTGACATCCTCAAGATCACAACTAGGAACTAGTGAAGATCCACCTAAATTCAAGTTATGTTCATTGGGTCGACTTGTGATTGCATTGAGTTCAATTATGATATGGGTCCTTTAGGACCTTATTCTCTATTTAATGTTTGTAAACCATTCATTTTTTTAGGCTAGGTGTAAGTGATTCGACTATTGTAAGTAGATGTTTTTGTGCTATATAAACGCATAAGTACACTTAAGAAAATAACCAATTCTAGTTCTAGATGGACAATTATTATAAGTATAGTGTTAATTAGTACTATAATTGGAGATATGTGAGTGGGTTTAGGAGAGAATAATAGGATTGAATTGTTTGGGACAGCCATAATGTGGTGTTGATGTGTTTATAATTCTCCAAGCATTGTGTATGTGTTGTTGATGACATAAGCTAGAATTGGAATATGATTATATAAAATATAAATTTTATTATGAATCTAAATGTACATAAAATTTTTAAATGAAATATGTTGAAATATTAAATCCAAACAAATTTATATGATTTTATAATTGAAAGGAAATAAGAGGGATAAGGCACTCACCTCAATTTAGCTTACCTCACAGTGACATGAGACTGAGCCTTGTTACGAAACATCATAACAAACCATCACAAAGAACCATAGGAAAATGCAACAGAGGTAGAAATGGTTGGATTGGGGTGCCTAGAAAGGGATGGGGGCACATGGGGAGATCTGGTATGAATTCTAGGCATACTTGTCTACAGAAATAGTAGGAACCTGGTTTCGATATGGTCACTAGGTCTTTACACTTATTAACCTTATATCACGTGAATGTCGTGCTTGGATTGTCGAGGTACCTATAAACATGCAATGAAGGAATCACCTACAAGACCCCAAACAAAACATCAAACACTAAAACAAAAAGATGCAAATGAAGGCATCAGACTGTCCTCAACTGCCACAATGGTGGTCTTACTACAGAGCGCTGCACTACATCTCAGACCCAATATAGTTATGTGTGTTTGTGTGTCAATAAAGCTTCCTAGGTTTCCCTCATGTCAATGACGCCAAGCTAACGGGAAATAACTAGATAAAAATTCAAATTTGTGGATGAAATAGAATGAACTCCCCTTCCTATGTAATGTGTATGCATAATACTAACCCAAATGCAATCCCTTGCTCTATGTAGATAGCTAGCCCTTGATAAGAATAGTTTGCACCATATAATGATATGTATGTTGTGTTTATATAGGGATCTTCATTTTCAAAGTTCAACACTAATGACCCTACATACCGACTCATACCTTGGGAGATGAGAGTGAAAACCGAAAAGACTGACCTCAAATATCAAAAATAAAATCAAACATAAATAGGATAGGGGCACCTAGGATGGACATGAGCACTTGGCGCTTAGTGTACAACCCTGCGCCATTTATGTCTAGAGACAAGTGATGACAAATGAGATGAGCACTGAAAGACATTGATCCTTAATACCTAACAAGAACTATGTGTATGAGTGACGAATGTTTAAGACAACAAGCAATGAAGACCAACAAAAAAAACAAATGGACTACGAGAGTGGGTCATCAATGAATACTTTCCTTACGCAAGAGCCATATATAAAACAACATACTTAGCGGTATAATAATAGTGTTAAGTGTGTGATTTTGTGTCTACATTTTCCCCCACTTTATGTTGGTGAGAGGAAATCTCGGTAACATAAAGTAGATAGAGATGTATACCTGAGAAGTCGGGAGAAGCCCATGTCGTTAGAGTATGCGAAGTGTGTAGTAGAATTACGTGCTGAGTGAGGAAATATAGCGCGGTGAACCATGGATTAGCATGTCAATCCATGCGGTATAACAAGAGACGTGAGACATTTATGAGGAGTTCTAAGCGAGATTGATGATTGTAGTGTTGAACGATTGAAGATTTCAATTGTTGTTATTAATGGAGATGTGATGAGGAAAGGAGTGATAAGTTCCCAACCCGGTTACACATGTATATGTGTGAGAAATTGAGGATTTGGGTGTCCTGCCACCAGAGCAAGAGTGTAGGGAGAGAATTCTAGTGTCTCTCTAACTTTAACTACATCCTCAAAAGATATAGCCATTGCAAATGGACACATATCAATTTTTTGGTGATTTTTGGATCCAGATTTTTTGATCGAACATGGTGACCCATATAGGAGCAGTATAGGAAAGGAAATTATGTGTCATCACCCCTACTCAAAGGGTGTCACCGCAATGTGTATGTGTTGGCTTCCATGTTAGGTCAACTGGAAGCAATCGTGAAATGTAGAATAACTTCCCATGTTAGGTCATCTAGGAAAGTGGTGATATAACTCCCAAGTTAGGTCATATGGGAGAATAAATGTGTCATGTTCATGTTGATTAATTGATGTAATTTTGATTGTTGTAGCGATTGAAGTGTATATGATTGATTAATTGGTTACTCATGGAGAGATTTTACGATTGTTTCTCCCAGGTTAGGTCATTAGGGGGGTTCGCTAGAAAATGATGTGAAATGTCATATGGTGTATGAGATTTTTTTGATAATGATGAATTATGAATGTAGTTTGATTGCATAGTGATGTCAAGGGAATTATAGGATGACCCCAATTGTATGCCCCCCTTTTGGGAAAAGGGGAAGTGATAACGAGAATGAACATTGATTCGAAAGTAAGTGTGTAACTAGGTGATGGATGATGCATGAGAGATATAGAAAAAGTTTGTGTAGATTGAATTTAAAAGGATTTCAAAGAGAAATATTATGTCTACAATGTGGATGATACAATTTTGGGTGGAATTTTGAAAAGAATTTCGTAAATGGCATATAAATTGGAGTAAGAATGTTCAAGATATGTGTGAAATCATGTGGTGTGTATTGGTGGAGAAAATGAGCGTGAAGAATGACTATAGTAAAGTGAACAATCAAAATTTAATATAAATAGTAATGTGATAAAGTGATTAGACAACTCATTTATCTTTTGTGTGAGTGTGAGTGTGAGCTTTGAGTGTGTGGTGTGTAGAGGGATATCCATTCGAGAGAGTTTTGAGGTGGCCGCCACTTGAGTACGTTGTTTAGATTGGGGTTGTCAGACAACGAGTGGGATGTGTTGGAATGTGCCGGCATGTGGCACATAGTGAGGATGAGGGATGTGCCCCATAATATGCATATGCTTACAACATTGTGTAAGAGGTGGTGTGGGGATAGTTGCACCTTTTGGTTGCCTACATAAGAGATGACAATTACACTATAGGATGTGTATCGCATACTACAATTATCTATTGTTGGCAAGAGGGTACATGTTATGGCAGTGGATCATATGTAGAGACAAATGAGGGACGTTAGGTGGTATTTTGTGGGGACTTGAGTTCTAGTTGAGGCCCATATTAGCCTAGATATTATTCTAAGATAAGGGATTCCACAATTGTGGAAATTTATTGTCGTTGTGATTGCATCATCGATTGCAGTGGAGGGTGACAGGGTAGGAATCTTGGATAAGATGCATGACATATGTCATTGGATAAATGAGGAGACTATGATGTATACCTGGGCATGGTGTGTATTGGCCCATTGATATAGGGATCTATATAGATTTACACATGAGGAACATGGTGGTGGTATTTGAGCTATGACATTGTTGCATGTATGGGCCTATGAACATATTACATTATTCATGCCATTTGGTGGAACACGTGGAGATTCGGCGAGGCTAGACATATTTTCTGGAAGATGGATAGGTGTACATAGCAGGAGAATGGATACCCATGCATATAAAGTGATGATAGATAGCATGGGGCTAGAGGCTGTAGTATGGAGGGCATACCAAGACTATGGAGGATGGTCAGAGGATGTTGTAGAGTTATGATGCATATGACAGACAATCTGGTTAGAGGATCAGTTTCCAGGGGTGAATGAGTTACTTCAAGTTGAGTGGGTTTCAGGACAGTTTGGCATGGCCCAGGATGTGCCCCTAGAGCCATATATATAGTTGAGATCTATTAGGGTATAAAGGAGGGCAAGAGCTAGACCAGGACCCACAAGAGAACACCTAGTACCTCCAGGGCCAGATGAGGCGGATGCGGTGATAAATTCAATAGAGGTGGATGATATGAGGTGTATGGAGGCATACCAAATATGGTGGGCCTCACATTGGTGGGTGGTTTTGTATCAGAGTGTTGGCATATACAGTGGTATTACCACTAGGAGGAGGAGCAGAGGGGCAAGCACATGGCTCTGATAGTGCATAGCGATGACGATAAAAAAGCGTAAGTATTTATATGGTGTTTTTGTGTGATTTGTTACATGATTTTTGAATTGTTATTGTCATCTAACACATGGATATATGGATGCAGGTGATACATATTGGTTATTGATTGTGGATGTATCCACCCACACATTGACGGGGAATGTCCCCAATGACATACTCGCGGGTGGAGGCATGCTAGAGCGTGTAGATTATATTGCGGGTGTGCATGCCCATTTGTTTAAGCTAGTTGTGATATTATCAACGACATGTATAGTGCTATTAAGTGAGCGAGACGAGGCATAAGTGGAGACACTATGAGCTAGAGAGGCCATCGATGGAGGTCCTTTAGCTTATGATGTATTCACCTGATTTGTGGAATAGTAGAGTCACTTTGCAGAGTAGTCTATGGAGAACACACTATTTTGTAAGTAGGTAAAGAGATATGGAGGTCGCGATTAATGACACAGAGTTAGTGTAAAGGCTTCTAGTTCTAGGGTTCTGATAGTTCCGGAGAGTGATAACGATGATGAGATATGATATGTATTGATGTAGGATACCTGCCCTCAGTGATGATATCTTTTGTGACTATGATTGTAAACAATATACATATAGATGGATTTATTAGTGTATTATCATTGTTCTTAATGTTTGTTGATAGGTTGTTGTGATGATTATGAATTAATTCATTGATTATTTTTGATGACGTGTGATATGTAATGTGTTGAATATAGTTTGTATTTATTAACATGGATTGATTTGCAATGCATAACTATTGAATAATGAGTAATTTGATGGTGATATAGTGTATATGAAAATAGATAATGTATGTAATGTGATTACACAGAGTTGTGTTGGGCTTAGCACAAGGTTGTACAGATAATATAATCATATCTAAGCATACATGCAATAAAAATAGAAATTCTACCAGAAGAAATATAGAAAACAAGAGATATAAATCAACACCAGATTTAACGTGGTTCACCCAGTGTGGGCTACATCCACCAAGAAACAAGCCAATCTATTATCTAAATCTTTATAGAAGATATACAATTGAAGATCTACAATCTTCCACACCTCTCACGATGTACAAGTACTTTATTTCTCTCAAGCTTCTCCTTCTTCTCCAAGAATTCTCACTCACACAATTAGTTTCACAATAATCACCAATTCTTACACTCTTACTTCTAAACCCTAGATTTCATGCTTATATAGGCATATACAAACTTAGGGCACTTATCCATGCAATTACAATCAATAGATATGCTTTAATACTAAAATTTAGATCTAATTCCCATGAGTTAAATAAAACACCCACACATAGGTAACCGACGTCGGTTAGCCCTAACCGATGTCGGTTCATCCTTGCCTGACCGATGTCATTCATAGGTGATTGATGTTGGTCCCTCCATAACCAATGTCAATTATTGTGCTTTCTTGCAAGTTTAATATAACATGCTAATTTGAAGTAATTGAGCTCCACAACTCAACAATCTCCCACTTGGAGATAAATTACTACACTATACCTATACAACATCATTCTTGGATCCTTTCCTTAGCTTCATTTCTTCCTCTTCAAGTCTCAAACTTGAAGACCAATAGAAGTGGAGTGTAACTCCAACTTCTCTTTTGCTAATGGCTTCGTTAGCATATCCGTAGGGTTTTCACTAGTATGAATATTCTCCAGTTTCAGCTTCCCATCCTCCAATACCTGTCGTATGAAGTGATATCTCAACTAAATGTGTTTCGTTCTAGAATGAAACATTGAGTTCTTTGCCAAATGAATTGCACTTTGACTGTCACTGAATAATTTGCAATCATCTTTCTCCTTTCCCAACTCTTCCATGAACCTGCTCATCCATATCATCTCTTTTCTAGCCTTTATAGCTAGCAACATACTCTGCTTTTGTAGTAAACAAAGCCACCACCTTCTGCAATCTTGATATGTAGCTAACTTATGTCCCACCTACTATGAAAATATATCCAGTAGTGCTCCTTCTACCATCTAGATCTCCAGCCATATCTGAATCAACCATAGCCACATAAAGAAATATCTGAACCTCCATAGCATAACTACATGTTAGATTTCTCTCAAATACCTGAGAATCCATTGGACTACTTTCTAATGCTCTTTACCTGGATTCGCCATAAATCTACTCACAACTCCCACTGTCCTGTGCAATGTCTTGGTTTGGTACAAACCATAGCATACATGATACTCCCAACTGCTAAAGCATATGGATACACGTGTCATGTATTTGACCTCATCATGTGATGAAGGACACTTATCTTTTCTCAATTTGAAGTGTCCAACCATAGGTGTACTTCACCAGTTTTGAATCTTGCATGTTAAACTTTTCCAACACCTTATTGATATAAGCCTCCTGAGACAAATACAATTTCTTTTTCTTCTTGTCTCTATGTATTTGCATGCCAAGGATTATTTTTATAGCTCCTAAATCCTTTATAGCAAATGTGTGAGCTAGCTTTCCCTTAAGCTCACCAATGTCCTGCATACTAGATCCTACAATAAGCATATCATCCACATACATTAACAAAATAATATAGCTCCCATTTTCAAGCCTTCTTGAAATAAACACAATGGTTAGATTCACATCTCAAATAACCATGTTCATGCATGAAACTATCAAACCTCATGTACTATTTCCTTGGAGCTTGCTTGAGCCCATATAGACTCTTTTTCAACTTGCACACTAATTTCTCCTTACCCTTATTTTCATACCCAAGTGGTTGTTGCATATAAATCTCTTCATCCAAATCACCATGAAGGAAATTCATCTTCACATCTAGTTTCTCTAAATTCAAATCATGTATTGCAACTAAACTCAATATAGTACGAACATGGAAGTCATTTTAACAACAAAAGAAAATATTTCACCAAAGTCAATACCTACTTTTTGTGTAAATCCGTTTACTACAAGCCTTGCCTTATATATTTTCTATCCACCCTCTTCTTCCTTGATCTTGTAAACCCACTTGTTTTGTAATGTCCTCTTACCTGCTGACAACTTAACCAAATCCCAAGTCTGGTTTTGTTCCAAGGAGTCCATCTCCTAATCCATGCCATGCTCCCACTGTACGTGGGTCTTATCCTGCATTATTTCTTCAAAACTTCCTAGTTCACCATTATCAGTCAATAATAAATAAGATAGAGAAGGTGTAAATATTTTTAGAGGTTTACTTACCCTTTGTAACCTTCTCACAACAATTTGGGGTACCGGAGGCTCATTCTGGACCTCTTGGACATTTGATTCTAATTTTGTTAGTTACCGATGCTGGTCACCTGTAACTGACATCGGTTCTGCTAATTGATTTCGGATTGGCTCTTCTGTAACCGATACCGATGTAGCTGACTGATGTCGGTCAGGGGTCAATTAACACCAGTTATTGTGTAACCCTGTTGGTATTATTTTTAAATCCAAGAGTTCATTTTCACTCACAAACTTCTCAATTGGTTCGTCCTTGGGTACCAAAATTTGATCCCTGTACATTCTCTTTTCATTCCATTCAATGTCACGACTCCTAATAATTTTATAATTCTCTAAATCCCAAAAATTGAATCTGAAATCACCAGATCCATAACCAATGAAAGTGCATCTCTTAGATTTTACATCCAAATTTTTCCTATTTTTCTTATCAATATGCACAAAAGCTTCTAAATCAAAAACTTCAAGAAAAGAAAGATCTACCTCTTTTCCGGTCCAATTTTCCTCTAGTATTCCTCCATCTAATGAATTTGAAGGCCCACAGTTAATCAAATAAACCGTTGTATCAGCTACTTCTACCCAAAACTACAAGGGCAATCTAGCATGTATCCTCATACTTGTAGCACGTTCCATGATTGTTTTGTTCATTCTTTCTGCAACACCATTATTTTGTGGTGTTTTTAGAACCATTCTTTCTCTACATATTCCATTCACTGAACAATAATCATTGAAAGCCTTGCTACAGTATTCACCATCATTGTCAGATCTAAGACACTTTAACTTTGAATTTGATTCATTCTCAATAAGGGCTCTCCATCTTTTAAAAGTATCAAAAATATCGTATTTTTGTTTAATACAATAAACCCATACCTTTCTTGTAGCATCATCAATGAAAGTAACATAATACTGGGATCCTCCATGAGAAGCTACCAGTGTTGGTCCCCCAACATCTGAGTGTACAAGCTCCAATTTCTGCTCCTTCTTAGTTGTCTAAATTTGAGAAATCTCAACCTCTTTCGCTTTCCAAAGATAAAACGATCACATAAATATAGATCTAAATTTTTCAAATATGATAACTTACCCTTAGCCTTTAATATTTGCATTCATTTTTGACTCATATGGCCCAATCGATTATGCCACATGCATGCATTTGAATCTGAAATAGATAACACGTAAAATGAATCAATAACACATGTGGATAAATATAACGTTCCTACCTTCTTACCTTTTTCCATAATAAAAGCACCCTTGGTGACTATCCAAGAGTCTATTATGAATGTAACCATGCAACCAGCTTCACCTAGTTTCCCTGCAGAAATAAGATTCCTCTTGAGGCTTGACACATGCCTCACATCTTTCAATACCCATGTATTTCCATTCTGTAATTTTAGACGAACTTCCCTTTTATCAGTAATACTACAAGGTTCATCATCACCCAAATAAACATGTCCAAAATTACCATGCACATAATTTCTGAAATAACCCTTATTAGGGGTTGCATGGAAAGAAGCTCCTAAATCTAAAATCCATGATTCTATTCTATTATCCAAAGAAAGAATAAGAGCGTCTTGCATTACCGTTGCTACAATATTTTCTCTTTATTTGACTCTTTACCTTTGTCTAGGTGTTGGTTCTCTTTATCCTTTGACCAACAAAATTTCTTTGCATGTCCTTTCTTTCCACATTTCCAAAAATTAATTCCCTTACCTCTGGATTTATATATTCCTTCCCTTGACTTTGATTTCCCATTATTCTTACTCTTGGATCTCTCCTTCTTCCTGCCTCTACTTTATACATTCAAAGCATTCCCAGATGATGATTCCTCTGTACTTTTCGTGTGAATTTCTTTATTCAAGATTATACTAACCACATCATCAATCTTAAAAATATTATTAGCAGATGTTGTATTACTAACAATCATTACCAAGTTATCCCAACTATCAGGCAAAGAACATAAGAATAAAAGTGCTTTCACTTCATCATCAAACAAAATATCAACTGATTTTAAATGATTTGCAATAGATTGGAAATCATTCAAATGAATATATGTAGATCCACCTTCAATCTTAGGACTAAATAGTTTCTTCATTAAATAAACTTTATTTGAAGCATTATGCTTTTCATATAAATTAGCAAGAGATTTCATTAACTCTACCGTAGAAGTCGCTTCTGTAATATTGGAAGCCACAGATGCTACCAGACTCAATCTTATAGATCCCAAAGTATTTCTGTAAAGAATATTCTATGCTTCATCAATCATCTTCGTAGGTTAAGACTTTTCATCCAACGGTAAGTACAAATCTTTTGATACAAATAATCCTCAATCTGCATCTTCTATAATTGATAATTTTTGTCGTCAAACTTCTCTACCTTGTATTTTTTTCTTTTGCTATTGTTGTAGCTCCCACTCAATTAGAAAACCCTCTGTGAGTAAATCTGTCAACACATAAAACCCTTAAATAAAGCTTTGATACCAGTTGTTTGGGTTAGCACAAGGTTGTACAGATAATATATCAGATATAAACATACATGCAATAAAATTGGATATTCTACTAGAAGAAATATAGAAAGCAAGAGATATAAATAAAGAACAAATTTAACGTGGTTCACCCAGTGTGGGATACATCCACCAAGAAACAAGTCAATCTATTATCCAAAGCTTTCAGAAGATATACAATTGAAGATCTACAATCTTCCACACCTCTCACGATGTGCAATACTTTCTTTCTCTCAAGCTTCTCCTCCTTCTCGAAGAATTCTCACTCACACAATTATTTTCACAATAATCATCAATTATTACAATCCTCTTACTTCTAAACCCTAGTTTTTATGCTTATATAGGCATATACAAACTTAGGGCACTTAGCCATGTAATTACAATCAATAGATATGCTTTAATACTAAGTTTAGATCTAATTCTCATGAGTTAAATAAAACACCCACGCACAGGTAACCAACATTGGTTCCTCTTTTCCTAACTGATGTTAGTCATAGGTGACCGATGTTGGTCCCTCCATAACTGGTGTCGGTTACTGTGCTTTCCTGCAAGTTTAATATAACATACTAATATGAAGTAATTGAGCTCCACAACTCAACAAGTTGAATTGTATGTATGAATAAAGTTTCGATTAAAAATGAATAATGTGTAAGAGTAGGAGATGATCACATGTTAATATGATGAGGATATAGGTGAGGAGATTAGTGATGCCCCCCAATGTATATATGATGGGGTTCATTTAAATAATACCCCTCAGCAGTCAAGGATGAACCATAAAGTAAGAGTACGTCATCGGAAAAATGATTCGATAATACGTGTTAGATGAATCACGAAAGCACGTGAAGAGAGCTTCTTATTGTAACAGATCCCTCAACAGCCATGTAAGAACCATAAGAACACAAGTGCATCATTGGGGGGTAAGGTGATAAAAATCACCTACTAAAGACTAAGCTGACTTAAAGCGATGGAAGCATGTGGAATGAAAGTAGAATGAGTGTATGAGACGAGTTGAATGCCATGTGGAGTAGTGTCGATGATGGGTGAAGTGATGGTAGGGAGTGCAAATGTCGAGGATTGTGGAAGCCAATGTGAAGTAGGAGCATGACGTGGTGACTAATATGGTGCAATGATGGATCCAGATGTGATGGAGATCATGCACAAGTGACAACCTATAATAGAGGACGAACAAGGACCTTAGAACTAGGTGAAGGAGATAAATCCACCGGAGTAACAACATGCATACAAGGAAGTGGATAGATAGACCAATCACATGAGCGAGAACCAAAAGAAATGATTCCCTTGTCTTCTAATTATTTCAAACGATCATGAAGGGTGTAATAGTCATTGTCCCTATGGACATTGATGTGGTGATAGTTACAGTAAGTTCTATCACACTGGTGTTGCAAGTGATGTGATGGATGGTGTTGGTTATAAGCTAGGAAAATCAAGCGCCTATCAAGCAATGCACACATCACATCATGAGTTCTAGCGTGATGAGAGAAATATAATGGTCCTCGTGAAACATGTGTAGAAGTTTGAGTTATAGCCTCACGTGGAGTATGAGATGGCAGACGCTTATGTGATGGAGTAGACTGAAATTTTTTGTGAGGTGGAGGAGATGGAGACCGTGTAGGATGCTCAATAGATAGGAGTGGAGAAGAACTAGATGATGTAGAAGTAGTAGTAATAGGAGGAGGATCCATAACATGTACAACAATGAGATCTTGTTTTAATTCAATGACCTTATAACATAAAAACGTAAATGATTCACATGTGTCGTATTGCAATCGTTGTTTCAAGGAAGGAATCAAAGCGTGACAGAAGATAAATTGCTTCTCTAAGTTAATAGGTTGAAAAACTAGTTGGTGCATACAAGCATTAAGTCTTAGAATGTAATCAATGATAGGTTATGTCTTGCCCTGATGTAAACTAGGTAAATGATCATCTGTAACTCTAGGGCCATTTTCGGCTATGAATTGGCGAAGAAAATCTTCTTCCATATCACAATAGGTGCTAATAGATCCAAAGGGAAGATGTGTGTACCATTGGAGAGCGATATTTGTAAGAATTTGGCGAAAGGATTTAAGTAATAGTCGAACATTAGAATATGAAACCATAACCATACAGTAAGGTTTGAGATGCAAGTATGGATTTCCAGTACCATCGAAACATGAAAATGTAGGCATAACAAAATCCTTAGGAAATGATGAGTTATGAATCTTTTTGGGAATAGGATTGTCATGTAATGAATTATTATTAATGGAAGCATTATAGGCCTTACTTTCTAATGTGAGAGATTGGACCTGAGATTGTAAGTGACCGACAACATACATGATAACAAAGATATCCTATGATGGAATAGTGGAAATAATGTGTTAAGCGGTTGTAATTTTCCATTATGAGTAATCATAGGAATATTAAGAGGAGACATAGGAGATTCTGATGCTAAGGGCACACTAAAAGGTGTTGCCAAAGAAGTACTAGGTGGCGACGGGCATGGAACATTCATAGAAGTAGCACGATTAGCATCAGAAACATCCGTAGGAGATGAAGTGATAGATGGAGATGATGTAATAAGAGGAGATGATCTAAGATGAAGATGAAACATGCATGTTATTAGATACAATCTCAGAAGAAGATGACAATGGAGCGGGGGATTCACACTCAGCAGTACGCAAAGAAGTAGAATCATGACTATCAATTATTTCATCAAAATCAAAGAGAGACTCAGATAGAAGAATGTCATTAAGTGTATCATCAACATAATATGAAGGAGTATGCAAACTAGTATGTGATGTATCATGAGAAGCATTTTCAGAAATAGAAGTGTTAGGTTGTGGAGCTGAATTGTTTCAAAGATAGCATGTTTTACATGTTACTGGTTCTGACAGTAACCAACGTCGGTCATGGTGTAACCGACGTCAGTCAGGCAATAACCAACACCGGTTAGGTAGTAACCGACGACGGTTACCTGTGCGACGTAATTTTTGTTTTTTGACAAAAATTAGAATAAATCTATTATTTTAAAGATGATTTATTGATTGTAAAAGCAACGTTAAGCTACCCAAAATAGATATATATGCATGCATGCATTGTATGAGGGTAAGTAAGAGAATTAAGAGAAGGATTGAATTATATCCTTGATTCTCCTAGATTGAGAGGATGAAGAAGAAGAAGAGAAAGAAAGAACATGTTACATGAAGACAGAGTCTCCATGGAGAGGAGCTAGACAGAAGGAAATAACATGTACATCTGAATGGTGAGAAGAGGGTAACATCTTCTATTGTATTTACTTTGTATAGTTATTGTCTCATTGTAATGGCTTGCATAGTATGCAAAGCACATAGAGTTTCTTCCACTAGATCCACATGTTGGTGAGATCTTGTCTTATAGATCCATGTAGATCTAGTCTTGTATTGTAGATCCATGAGATCATATTGTATTGTTGATCCATGTAGATCTAGATATTGTAGAGGAGGTTGTCTTCATGTTTGCACAGGTTATGCATGCAGTGATGAAGAGACATACTTAATTCTTGGTGCACAGTCATGGTTGCACATTGGTAGACCCATGCAAGAGGTCTTATTATAGATCCACAGAGAACTTGGTAGCAGTTCAGAGATGTAGTAGTTCCTGGTTATGTGAGATCTGTTGGTGTGATTGGAGGCACAGTTGTAGTGCACTCATGGAGATCCGTTTAGAGATCTGGAGGAGAGGAGATACTCTTGGAGAGATGCATTATACTCTTGTATTGAAGAGTTGGTTTGTACTCTTGTTGTATCATATATATGAGATCTCTATCTTTGGTGGACGTAGCCCACACTGGGTGAACCATGGTACATGTTGTGTTATGTGTGTGTACTTTCTTTTGATTTAGATTATTCTAGTTTATATTTCCATTGCTGTAGATTTTGGGGAATTGTTTAGATCATGTGTGCATGATTTTGTTTGTTATTAAATCATAGTACTATTGTGCAGTCCCGAATTCCCAACAATAAGTATCATGAGAGGTAACTAGAGTAGTGTCATGACTAGTATGAGAATCAACATGCACATGTGTATTATCATTAAGACCGAGCATGAAATTAATAAGAGAATCATTTAAAGTTTCTTTGGAAATTTCAGAAGGAGGATCATGGTTAACTGTATAACAAGGTATACAACGAGTAAATATCATCGGATACTTTTTTTCCAATGGTGGAATTATCGAAGCTAGTAGGCACGTTGCATTCGTTAGCTAAGATTTGTTGTTGAGTATGATCTGAAAGAGTAACATCACAATATAAGGAAGTGAGTTTAGCGATAGTTGCCTCATCATAAATGGGATTGATACTCATATGCAGAACGATGAGTTGAGAAGAAGAAGAGTTATCCTTAGCCATTAAGGTTTTTAGTGAATCCTAGGGCAAATAGTTCTTCGCTATGGGTTCACCAAAATTATTCTAAAAAATCTGAATTTTATTATGAATCTAAATGTATATAAATGCTATAAATGAAATATTCTGAAATATGAATTCTAATTTTTTTATTTGATTTTATAAATGAAAGGAAATAAGAGGGATGAAACACTCACCTCAATTTTGCTTACCTCGTAGTGACTTGGGACTTAGCAGTGTGATGAAACAACATAATAGACCGTCACAACAGACCACAAGAAAATGTAGCAGAGGTTGAAATGGTCGGACTAGGGCACCTAGAGAAGGATGGGGATGCATGGGGTGCTCTGGTCTAAATTTTGGGTGCCTTGGTCTACATAATTGGTCAAAACCTGGTTCTGATATGGTCGCTAGGGCTTCACACTTATTCACGTTTTAGTGTGTGAATGTCACACTTGGATCATTGAGGTACTTGTAAGCCTACAATGAAGGAAGCACCTGTAAAACCCCATAAAAAGCATCAAGCCCTAAAAAAGAAAGATGCAAATGAAGGGGTAAGACTGTCCTCAATCGCCACAATGGTGGTCTTACTACCAAGCGTTGCACTATATCTCATAATCAATGTAGTTTTGTGTGTTTGCATGTGCAATAGTGCTCCTAGGTTGCCCTCGTGCCAATGACACTGAGATAACAGGAAATAACTAGATAAAAATGTAAATTTGTGGATGAAATAGAATGAAATCCCCTTCCTATGCAATGTGTATGCAGAATAATAGCCCAAATGTAGTCCCTTGCTCTATGTATATAGCTAGCCCATGATAAGAATAGTTCACGCCATATAATGGTATGTATGTTGCATTTATATAGGAATCTCTTGTTCGAATTTCAACACTAATGATCTGACATGCCAATTAGTACCTCAGGAGATGAGAGGGAAAACTGAAAAGACCAGCCTCAAATGTCAAAAATAAGATCAAACATAAAGAGAACAATGGCGCCGAAGATGGATAGGAGCGCCTGACGCTAATGTCCAGCCTTGGGAGCTAATGTCTAGAGATAAGTGACAACGAATGAGTGAGTACTGACAGACATGGATCCCTGAGACCTAACCAGAACTATGTGTATGAGTGACGAATGTGTAAGAAAAAAAACAATGAAGACCAACAAGACAATCAAATGGACTACAGGATGTGTCATCAGTGAATACTTTTCTTAAGCAAGACCCATATATAAAACAACATACTTAGCGGTATAATAATAATGTTAAGTGCATGATTTTGTGTTTACAGAATAATGTTGTTGAATAAAACAAATATCGTTGTTGAATAATGTTGTTGCATATGTGTGCATTGAAATTCATTTTTATCATGGTCTAAGATGTCCTTTATTAGGACCCCTAACCATGACTACATAAATAGGTATCTATATCACAAAAAATATATAAAATAATTAAAATGCTAAAGGAAATTTGGCTTGTAGGATGATACTTGATTTCACACAAGTACGGAGATAAACACTAATAGTAGGAAATGAAAAATAAGTTCAATTATCAAGGTGAACCAAACATAGAGAGCTCAAGAAGAATACATCCTTCCAATTAGTTCCTTACAAAGTTGTAAATTATTCATGTGTTAGGTTGTATAAATAATTTTACGAATGAGTTCCTTGGTATTTGAACATTTTGTACACTTTTACTGTATTTGATGCACATTATAGGGAAACTCTTCTCCTTTTTCAAAACCTTAATCCAACCTCTAGGCCCATAAGATGTATAAGGAAAAGAATGTGCTTTGTGACATATGTTAAACTAGAGAAATTTAAGCTTCCTTGGTATTTATTAGATCCATCAATTGGAGAATGAAGTGAAAATCAACATAAAATTGTAATAAATTTAATAAGTAGTCTTGTGTAGTACAAGTGTCTTAAACCTAATCTTTTCATTGCGCACAAGAAACTAGTAAGATCTATATGTTTCTCTATATGCTTGAAATGTGTTTTTCACATGTGATACTTTAGAAATAGAAATATTCTTTCCTTGCAACTATAATATGTTTTCTCTAAGAGATATTGTGTGTCATTTTGTTGTGTCTTAAATGCAACAATGTACCTTTGTATTTATAGAATTCTTGAATTCAAGTCAGGACCCTATTGGTGCATAAAACCAACACACAATAGGTGAAATAGGTTGACAAGTACATGTTAAAATCTTGAGGTAATTGGGGCATGGGTGAAAAGGTCCCATTGTAGACACTCAAATTTGTTAATTCTACTCTATGACACTGCTAGTCTTGACAGTTCTCTCTTTCTCAAACAAGTGTTCTTTACTTATTCTCTTCTGACACATATATAGGTCTCTTGTTTAGTTTGCTTGATCATACACACTCATATGTCGATGGTTTCTAAGAATTGAATGCATAAAATCCATTCAGAAACTCCACTCATTAGCTTCCAAGTTTCACATTTTAGATTACCCCTATAGGTTAAAAAAAGTAATACAAGGGTAGGAATGTCCATACGGTCATGACCGTAGTGTACATTTTTTCACTTCTTCACTTTGGTCCTAAACTTTCTATTGCACATTATTCTTTGGGTCATTTACTCCTCCCCAGTCAAACTTTGTAACTTAAATTACTTTCGGAAGTGTGCATAAGAAAGTGAAACTCACCTCATTCGGTACCTAACACTTTTATGGACTCCTATTGTAAAATCTAGTTCCAAAAGGAAACTAAATAAACCTACACTCTGCACATTCATTAGGGCAACACCATCAACAAGTCTGAAGCTTCCCACTAGGTCTAGGGGACTGTTTCACACATTTACAAGCACTTAAAGTCACCCACTCAAGTAGATTTGTAAAAGAGAAATTCAAGTCAAGCTTTGTCAAAGGAGGGATGTAAAATCTGATTATACTACAACTAGATATCACATTTTGGGTGGAGTATGACGTGTGGTTTGAGACCTCTTTGGAGTAGTGCCAATGTGGGTGGTGCACATGGGTTCCCACAACCCAACTAATATTTTTTTTGTAGGACTTCTTATCCATCGTTAGGGTTCAAAAGATTGAATAAAGTATTTAGAGACCCTTGTAGTGTGATCGACAATGACTTATAGAGAGCGATGAAGAGTTTCAAACAAGTGACAAACCGGTTTTGAGAAGGGTCAAGACCATACAAAGAGGTCAAAACCGTATAGACATTCATGCCCCTATTGTACGGTCATGTCCATGAGCATTTTCAAGTCACAGTTCTAGTTCCGAAGCACTCTTAGGTCCAGATACCCCTGTTTCATCATTCAGATTGCCCATATTTTCCTATAATCATCTATAATCAATTAAGTGCACTCAATCCCTTGTGTTTGTGAACTTTTATTGTATCATGTTTATTTGTTGCAAGTATTAATGCGTTATTCAGATATTCGATGGTTAACGTTGGAAGTTAATTAATCAGAATAACTTCTTGTAGCTTTTATTTCATTTCATTTTGGTTAGGTGTAAATCTTAATCAAACTTTAAAAGGGTGAAAACACCTACAATGCAAATGTTCATTTTTTGTTTAAAGTATGGAACTAATATGACTAGCTCCATATAATACATAAATGTTAAAATGTGCAAAATACCCAAAATTAGGGGTAGGAAAGAGAAAGCCACATAAATAAGATAAACTAAATGAAAGGAGTTTGACATGGTCTACACAAAGAAGAATACAAAGTAGATAAGAGGAACATAATGCCACAATTAGTCACTACAAAGTCGAAAGTGTTGAAAAGAAAAAGAAAAAAGAAAAAATCTCGAGAAATACAAGTAACATGCACATGTGAGAACATAAATTGGACCAATGCTTAATGAACACATAAATACACTTACACCAAAATGATTAGCATATTAAAAATTTAAAATAATTGAAAGTTCCTACAAGTAATTTAATTAGATTTAAAAAAAATAAAAATAAATAAATAAATATATATATATATTTATATATATATATATATATATATATATATATATATATATATATATATATATATATTAACACATCAACATTTGTAATAATTATTTTTTTAAAGAAAGTACAAGAATGGTTCACAATAAAATGCCCTAATGTATATTCACATTATTTAAATAATCTCAACACGATTTTTATCAAAAAGTTACCTTGCTTAACATTTCTCACACTCATCTTCTTTTTAACAATCACAAAGAAAAGGGACATATTTCTTTATTTGAACCAACTCATTTATACAATAGTTTTGATGGAGATTCATTTTATATCAACAAATTATACATTAATCATAAAAAAACAAATGGATAAAAAATAAAAATTCAATTAAGATTCATAAGGATGAGTGTCTTGCTTTTGGTTTGCAAGATAACTTATAGCATACATAGTATTGGTAAAAGGGTAAAATCACTTATAACGTGAATGATCATCTCATAGACAAGATTGCTTATATACAGGTAACATCATATATGAAACGTACATAAGTATTCTATGTAAGATTCAAACTTGAGATACGGTAATAAAAATGTTCTTTTCAATTAAAAAATTTGAGAGAGGCAAGTAAGAGTTTTACAGGAATAGAAGTTCCACTCTTCAATATTTAAATTTTAGATCGATAAGTAGTTCATGCTTTAAAGCACAAAAAATACCCATTAATATCTTTACATTTATTTACCATTTTTTGAATTCTCTCGAGCGGTGAAAGAGGGAGCTTCATGACCAAACCAGGGCTTTGAAAATTCCTTCCCCTTTCAACCATGAAGAGAAAGAGAGAACCAAATAAATGTAGACATTATGGAAGGAAATCCACACCTTCCAGAAGAAAACCCTACAGATGTGAAAGTGGCAGTGGCCATACTGTGGGACATTAATAACTATTACATCCCCAGGGGAGTCCCTCCTGAACAAGAAACAACCAACATAAGAAAATCATTGCGCATGAGTGGAATTACAGGCCCTGTCACAACTTTTTTAGCCTATGGAGATTTCAACAACAGGGAAATATGAGATGACTTTGGCCCTACTCAAAGAAGGCCCTCCCTTAGACGAAGATGGAGATATATGAGATGACTTTGGATCATATGAGCCCATGCTACGTGTCCTCTTTCGCTGAATACTCTCCTGTAGATGAGCCTGTAAATGCAAACAATGTTTTTTTGTCAAAAATTAATTTATATATGTTTTCAACATGTATATAACACCATGCTAGAATGAAAGTATTTACATAAATACACAAACTTACCGTAAGTTGTCGATCGCGCTGAATTTGCATCTCATGCTCAGATGAGTCATTGGGAGCTCCTGGAGTACGAACGGGGGTACGAAGACAACGAGATGGAGGAGTCTGTGCCATCAAAGTCAAAATGGAGGGAGTTGAAGTTCCCTACATACACATAAGATAAGACAATCTAATATCAAAATTAGCGAAAATAGAACTAAGTACATAATGACAATATTTTAAACTAATTTTTATCAATATATAACTATTGTTTTTACCCCGCCACGTCTGTGAATCAAATGAACAAAGGCTGCTACCTATCGCAGGTAACTCCTGCATATACATAATGAAGGACATTATTAACATAATTTAATAATTCTACAATGAAAGACATTACTAACATGTAATTTAACATAATATGAATTACACGAGAAATTCAACAAAAAATACATGTTGTTTGAATACCTCAGTGAGTTGTTGCGCAGATGAAATCACAGTGGCAACACCTTTCTCTACTTGTCACAGAGATGGTGGGGTGTCTAGTGAAGTCAACATCTTTATCAAACATGTATCATGCGAGTTAGATGGACATACAAGAACATACATATATTTGACTTCAAAACTAATATATATATATATATATATATATATATATATATATTTGCATGTATGTGAAAATTTTACATAATTAACATTCTCAATTACCTCTGTGAATGTATGTGTACGCATGGTACTCACCGCCTGTGGTCGGGATGAAGATGCGCCTCCCCGCACGCTGTAATATCAATGCATGTACATGTATAAATACAATTATTTCAAAAATTTAACATATATAAGTAAATAAAGTACTCCAAACTTTTTGTAACACACATAATAAAACATAACAAATACCTGCGAAGGTGATGCCGATGACTGTAATCCAAATGTCTCACTCAAAAGGACATTTGACATAGTGACATTATCGTGTGCACCCCTAGCACCAACTCCACCAAAATCAGTACGCATAAACGTATCGTCCTCCTCGGGCCCCAAACATATGCTACCACATGCCGAGTAAAGATGTGGCCTCATGCCAGTACTCCCTGAGAGAATACTTTGTGTACCTCCATGATCATCTGGCTCAAAAATCTCCCTCGTATGTCAAACAAGGGTCGTAGATAGCCCCTGAAGCACATGGAGTGTATCAATCTCTACTGTCTCCTTCACTGCTTGAGGGACAATCTTAGGGTGAGGGGGCTTCTGTGCAGGGAATCTACCTTGCTGAATAGGTGCATGTTGTGCACCTGGTCGATCCTGTGTAGATCCTTTTCCTCGGCCCTGGAAATCTCAAAAATCAAAATAATTTGGGATCTCGTTGAGGATAAACTCGCAACAGATTTTTCTTCAGAAAGTATAATGGCACCGTCGTTGTTATTACAAGGTGGAAAATCAAAACACCATCCACCATCGGTCCCAAAAAATATTTTTAATCAAATTATTATTGGACCAATAGGACGGGAAACCATTTACATGACAACAGAACATGAAATTTTGTTGAGGTCCATGAATAAGGCACAGATGAGGTCTTTTATAATTTCTTTTTTCTTTACATCCACATATGACAATTATTGAAATAATAAACCCTACAACCCTCTCTGTAAGTTGTCCAACGATCAATTTTCCCCATTGTCGAGTCAACTTGAGCAAGTAATGCCTCCAATGTGTTTGCAAGAAGGCATGGTGGGGATTTGTAGATTTCGAATCCCTCATTCTTTTGATTAAATCCTCAATTTCAATTTAGTTTTCAAATATGTGGGTTGCTAAATCTTCTTAACTACCTAGGGGATGTTGAGTAATTGTGGGAGTTATTGGGAGGGATGACATGAATATCATGGTTTGGTTGTGGTTGATTCTCTCGACCTACCAACTATAACAATATAAAAATGTATTCAATTCAAATTTTAATCTAT
The DNA here is from genome assembly GCA_019776745.2 of Taxus chinensis. Lineage (NCBI taxonomy): Eukaryota > Viridiplantae > Streptophyta > Pinopsida > Cupressales > Taxaceae > Taxus > Taxus chinensis. The sequence goes on along the minus strand of CM034154.1, from coordinate 685,610,785 downwards.
AATTATCATATTTCAATGCAATTTTGAGAAAAGAATTGTGCCTACCTCTTCTCTGTGGCACCATCGTTGATTAAGATCTTCCCGACGATCCAGAAACGATCCTTTGAGCTTGAGATCTAACTGAATGAAAAAACGTGAGGGCACAGTTAAGCTCTGAAACTCACATTTGAGGGAGATAAAATGATAGAGGCTCGGGCCTCTTTTTTAATTTATAATAGACATAACACGTACACGTTATGCTTTGGTAAAATCCCAAACCTAAGAATTTAAAATGCGATCACCTTATAATAAAGATGCGTACGTATTTTACTTTTTTCGGCTTTTTGTCCACTTTTTGGTCCCCCAACTTCGTGCACTTACCCCTTAATTCTATGAATGTTTGTTATCCTTTGTTGAAATGAAGGAGGTGATTCCTTGAAGTTTAAACTAGGTCCACATGTTCCTAAAGGGATCAACTTCAGGGAAAAGGGAAGATGAAGATCCATATAGGGAGAAGAATGATGCAAGGGTAGAAGACAATTAGAAGGAAGCCAAGGTAAGTCAAAACCAAGATACAAAATCATTAAGAGGAAGAGGTTAGGAATGATCACTTGGGTGGTGAAATTTACTGCAACCAGGTTAGAGAGTTTACATGGATGAGTTATAGGAAAATACGGTGCATAATGAAGAAAACTTTGGTCAACTATGAGGGTCAAGGTGAGTTTACGAATAGGCTTTTCAATCCTAATTTTCCCCCTCAAGTGTCTATGTGTAATGGGATCATAGTTTCTCCACAATTCTCACTAAGGAACGTGAACCGACGCAGTGGATCCTTAACTGTTGGGAAAGTTACATGTATAAATGGTGTATGCTCATAGGGAAGGGAAGGATATCAAGGTGCATTTCACTAATGGAGAACCTAAAAGAAAATATTACTCAACTTGATGGATGGAATTTAGTTTGTCATAGGAAAGCTAAAGCAAAAATAAATTAGTAGGCCTCTCCTCCTTTGATGAGAATTGATAAAAAATTGAAGGAGGAAACAACTGTATATAACTAAGCCCTTGCAACTGAGAATTTTAATTCTTGGTTGTTATTTGGTTGACATGTGTTAGAAAGGTATTGTAAATTGCTAGTTTTTTGTTTTATTATTCTATGTTGAATGCATTGTTTATTCAGGTAATGTCTACACCCAAATCATGCTTTTAGTATTGTTCTATTCATGATAATGCCTTATATTTGATGATATTATAAAAAGGTTTTATTCTACCTTTACCTATAAAAGGAGGGAGCCTTTCAAAATTCTACGCTTTACCTTCTAGTAAAAAATCTAATTCCCCTTGATTGTCTAAGGCATACCTTGATTGAGACCCCTAATTTCAACTACATTCAATAGGTCTATCTACATCATAAACAAATATAAAATAATTAAATTGTTAAAAGGTAATTTGGGCTCGTAAGATAATACTCGATTTCATGTGAATTTAGAGATAATCACTAATAATAGGTGGTGACAAACAAGTCCATTTAATAAGGAAACTAAATCTAGAGAGCTTGAACTATAGAGCCCTTCTGATCAATTCCATACAAAGCTAGAAAATGTTCATGTGTTAGGATATATAAATAAATTTAAGAATGTGTTCCTCGATTCTCACAAGTCTTGTGCACTTTTCCAAGAATCGATGCACATCAGTAGGAAACTATTATCCTTTTCGAAACCATAATCCAACCTCTAGGTCTACAAAATATTTAAGAAAGACTAATGTGTTTAGTGCCACGTACTAAACTAGAGAAGTTTTGATCTTCCATGATATTTTGTTGGCTAGATTTTCTGCATAGCATCAAACCTAGGCAGTCATGAGATAAATCTCCCTCATTTAACCGGTGAGGCTCCCGTGTCAGATTTGTCAATAAAAATGTGTTATTATCTATCAGGGGTTTTACTGTAAACCACTTGGTTCATGAACCATAACTAAGAAGTTTTCTGCAGCAAGTAAGCAGTTGTTTAAGAAAGGAAAGTTATAGAAGAAGGAAGTAAAGGAATTACAAAGAAGAAATGGGGAAGATGTGCATCCCAATTAGTAGATAACAGAGCTAAATGCATGCACATAGAAGAAACTTAATAGATATGAACACACAAAATTATAAAAACAAAGGCAGCTCTAGATCCAGATCTAAAATAACACAAAGTTTATTAGGAGATCTAAGATAAAAAACAAGAAACCAAGTACACCCGTGACACAAAGTTCTCCGGAAACCTTGCTCATTTGTATTCCTTTGCTCCAAGTTGCTCTTGGGGTTCAACACAAAGTCTAGAACACAAGATTGTTGCTTACAAATTCTGATTGATAACCCGAAGGTTCTTCCTCTACTTATAGAATGTAGAGGGGCAATTACAAGTTGAAAGGTTTAGTTGAACTGGCACATGTGGAAGTCGGAAAGAAACAACTGGGCAATCCTCCTCCTGGAATTCCTCTTTGTGTGACATGTATGATTTGCAACTGAAAATAGAACCTTCTATTTTGCACGTCTGCCACCTATCTCCAAGTAGTTGACTTCTTCATGTAATGACTTTAAAACCAATCACTTAAGTTGTATAATTTAATTGATCGCTCAATTACTTTGTCGGAGGAAAGAAGAAGGAAGAGGAAAGCTGACTTTGTCGGAGGAAAGAAGAAGGAAGAGGGAAGCTGACTTTGTCCTTTTTCATGTCTACATGCAGCTGATTCAAACTGGATCTGGAAACAAGCTGGAATTGTAAGCAGTTGGAATTGGAAGCAAGCTAGAATTTTGCCTTCGCATTGTCTTCTCTTTTATCCTTTGAAGCTTTTGCAGTTCTTCTGTTGTACATGCATTAGTGCACAGGTTGGCCGTAGATAACTCATCATCCTTATTTTTAATTGCATATGAGCAATTAAAAATTCTGGAAAGCACTCAGGGTGAATGAAAATTCAATGAAGGCTTCAACTAGAAGATGAGAGCACAATGCACGGGATCTTGGAAGGAATTTTTCACGCACTTGTCTTCTTCACGGGGTTGCATTCGAAACAAGAGGATTTAGCCTTTGTGCCGGAAGCTTTTGCAACTATGAGATCTGGATCTGGATCTGCATATGGATTTGCATCTGCATCTGCATTTGCATCTAGATATGGATCTGCACCTGCATAACAAACTTTGGCAACTGGGTTATGGATGGAAAAGTTGCAACTCGAATAATTCCACTGCTTTTAATCTGCACGCATGAGTGAAGTTTCTCTTGCACGCATGAGTGAAGTCTTTTGCTCTGGATTTGTCTATCAATTCAGCAAGAGGTTTCGAGCCTAGATCTGTGACTTCAGTATCTGTAAATTTAGAAGTGATGCATGACTCCGTTGTGCTTTCTTTTTCATCTTCCTTCGCCATAGCTTTATCTGTCTTTGTCTGAACAATTCTTTTTCTTCTTATTTGACTGGAATTCTTCAAAACTGGTGCAGATCTGGACAATTCTTCTGATTCGGAGGATATATGCAATGTATTGGACATTGATAAAAGCTCCTTTTCCTTTGTAAAGCACCTGTAATAAATTCCTGCAATTTATTCAGACAAAAATGGCCACCGGAGCATGAATAGTGAATTTTAATTGTTAAAAATCTGCACTTTTCAAGCCTGCTGCCCCAAAAAATGATGTTTAATTTACACATAAAGAGAGCATGAATCCCTTTCAACAACACCTGAGCTCCTGTAACACCTGTGCAACACAATTATGCAGACAAAGATCAACCTCCTTTAAAGTATGCACCAAATTTGGAAGCTTTTAGCCTTGTTTCCACCTTGCTTGAGCAAAAGCCTTCTTCAAATGGGGGCGCACTTTTCCTCTTGGCTGCAATTCTTTACCTGTGAATTAAATAATTCACCCATATGGTTGCCCATGACTTATATAACCCTCACAATTCTATAATTAATAATTGCCCTAACAATTAAAGGTAATTAATTAATTAAAAATCATGTTCTTCTCTTTTAAATATAGCATGTTTAAGGACATCCATCCAATAAATTAAATTTAATCAATTTAATCATCCACACTTCACTTCACTTAAGCTTCACAGTGTGCTTTGACCATAGCCACTGAAAATAGGAATTGATATAATCATTTAATACTTTAAAAAAGTATTAATTCCTTCTCAAAAGGGGCTGCATTAAATAAATTAAATTTATTTAATTTTGGAATTCTATTTTTAAATTCCTTATGTCCACTTCCCTTTGTTGACTTTTCCACAAGCCTGGGTGCCAAAATTGGGTGAATAAATATTAACAAATATTTATTTAATACATTATTATTCAACCCAAGGTGGGTCGCACTTTTTGCATAATAGAATTCTATTTTTAAGAATTTCTGACAATGGGATTTTTTTACCCCTGCAAGGCAGCCCCCGGAAATCCCATGATCCACTTAAGTGATTTGACTTTGACAATGAGATTATTTACCCTGTAAGGCAGATAATAAAATCTTGTGATTTCACTTAAGTCACTTTCCTTTTATTTGATCATGGGAATTTTCACCCTGCAAGGCAGGGAATAAATTCCCCCCTGCTTGCGGCCTCTAACTTTCCCACTGCAGCTTAAGTGAATTTTATAACATGGGAAAAAAGTACCTTGCTAGGCAGGTATAAAATTCCCACCTACCTGCTGCTTTTATTTTTCCCACTGCAGCGTAAGTGAATTTTCTGTCACGGAAAAACGTACCCTGCAAGGCAGGCAATAAAAATCCCACATGCTTGCTGCTTCTATTTTTCCCACTGTAGCTTAAGTGAATTTTATAACACGGGAAAAAAGTACCCTGCTAGGCAGGTATAAAATTCCCATCATGCCCGCGGCTTCTATTTTTCCCATTACAGCTTAAATCCTTTGTTTTTCCAAAAATGCGCCCATCCCCGCAGGGGCTTTTCCGTGCACGACTTCGCTTTTTCCCAGTGATCCAGACCTCTGATGGTGACTTCCTCCGGGCTTAATGTGCGTATATGTTTTCCAGCTGCTCCAGACCAAAATATCGGGCTTACCCGACAAAGGAATTATTCTAGAGAAATTTCACAGAAAACGAAACGGGACAACACAAAAACACGAAAAATTGCCAAAAGTCACAAATAAAGCCCAAAACTTATTCCAAGTTAAAATCCTTCTGGTACAAGGAAATAATGATATGTTCGATCATAACAGAGTTAAAATGGAGCACAAATAGCCTCATACGGGGCTCAAAATAATTAAATACAAATTTTCCGCAGACAAATCCCGACGACAGAATATAACAATTTTAGGGCATCTGGGTATTTGGCGAAAAAGGCTAATATGGCTCTTTGGGAATATCTTGACGCAATACAAGAACTTTCAGGCAATAAAAACACAAAACGACCCATTATTTTTAAAGTATGAAAAATTTTCGGATAGGGTAGTCACAGATTTCAGGATGAAATCTGGGTGACACCATATTTATTGAGCCCCTCAATTGGCGAATGAAGCAAAAATCAACATATAAATATAATGCATTCAATAAACAGTCCCATGTAGAGCAAGTGTCATAACCCTCATCTTTTCACTACGTGCAAACAACTAGTAAGATCCATATACTCTTTTACATGTTTGAAATGTGCTTTTGGCACCTAATGCTTTATAAATAGAGATATTCTTTCGTTACAATTGATTTTTTCTCTCTCTAAGATCTTGTATGTCATTTTATTGTGTCCTAAATGCACTAGCACACCTTTGTATTTATAATTTTTTTAAATTTGAATTAGTGTTAGTGTAGGTTATTATTTATCCTTTTATTTATTTTCAAGATCATTCTTGCACTTGGGTTATCCCTACACTTGTTGATTTAGCTTGCTTAGTTGTACTAATTGTGTGGAGTTAGCTTGCTAGTCATGTGGAGTTAGCTAACTTTTCTTGTGGAGTCAACTTAACTGCTAATATCATTTAGTGGGAGTTCTCATCATTATTCTAGGTGGTTGTTGCACTTACCTCCTATATGTACATCCTGATTATTGATCTAATTCATAGAATTGTGTTGAGATAGAGTTCCATGAGATATATGATATATGATATTACTGCTCTTTGTTTTCAAATTTGTTTATAAGGTTATTCTGCTGAATTGCTTTCAAGTTATTGAATGTGATGTTCTATTAGCATTTGAGATCTTTGTGGGTTGGAACAATCTAGTTATTGTTCCTTTTAATCAGGACCCTATTGGTGTACAAAACCAAAAATTAATGTGTGAAAAAGTTTGATAAGTACATGCTGAGGCAATCGAGTCATGGGTGAAAGGGCCCACACCAAAAATATTCATCTTCGATTAAAATCTATAAATGACATGACTCATTCCATACAATAGGAAAATGGAAAAGTGTGCAAAATATCATAAAATAGAGGGAGAAAATAAAAAAATAGATAAATAAGTGAGTAAAAGAAAGGATTCAGATATGGCCTACGTAAAAATAAATATGAAGCTGATAAAAGGAAAACAATGTCACAAATGGTCAATACAAGGTTGAAAGTATCAAAAACACAAAAAAACAATTCAAATCTTGAGCATCACAAATAACATGCACCAATAAGAGCCTAACTTGGAGCAATGATTAATAAACACATAAATGCTCTTACACTAAAGTGATTGACTTTAATCCCATACGAAAAATAGTTCTATGTAGAAATGTATTCGAGGACCTTATATTTTAATTAGATTATTTATTATTATTTTACTTGTGTGTATATGTATATATATTGTTGGTAACACATCACTCTATTTAGTAAATTTTTAAAGAGAAAATATGAGGATGGTTCATTATACAATGTCCTAAAATGTATACTGATATTATTTAAATTATCTCAAGATGACTTTTCTTATTTGACATTTCCCCCAATCTTTCTTTAATAATCACAAAGAAAAGGGATGTATTTGTTCATGTATATTAATGTTATTATTGATCTTTTGAGGTGGAGCACCTCCACAATTTGAACCAACACATTTGTACAATATTTTTGATGGAATTTTTTTTTTTCTATCAATAAATTGTACATTAATCATACAAAAAAATGAGTTGATAAAAAAGAAAATGTCCTTTTAAGGTTATAACATATGGAAGTACTCATACATAGACTCTTTTTGGGCTTCTGGTGATTATGTTGGTGCTTTATGAGTGCAAACTATGGGCCAACAATATTTCGGACTCAAATCGGAAACACGTAGAGAGAGTTCAAAAACACATGATCACAAACAAGTTCAAACTAAAAGTATCGGTCCCATATGAGATTCTTTTCGCTGAAATAAGGGAAGTCCCAATCGAAGCCATTCCTATGGTGGGTCTCGTAAGATATCTAAAAAAATTGAGTAGACGGAGGCATGTAGATGGCCCAAGGTGGTCTTTAATGAGATCTTGTGCAATCAGAAGTAGCCCTGAATGAATCAAAACAACAAGTGGACGAGGAAATGACACATTGACTTGAATGCACTCCCCAATAATAACAAGGAAATAAAGACGTTTGTTATAGATAATTTTTGCAAGTATATGTGGGATAAAGCATTAGGGAGGAAAAAGAAATATTGCCTTGAAAAATTTAACTTCGACTATGATCATCAATAAAAGGACTATATAGGGGCTAATATCCCTCAAAGATCAAAGTTCCTCATAACTTAGTTAAGGACAAATTCACATCAACTTTGGTGTGAAATGGGTAGGTGGAAAAGGCCAAAAAAGGCATGAGAAGAGAGAGTTGTCTTTTGCACCGATGGGGCAATAAAATCAGAAAAACACTTTCTTTTTAGTGTAATGTTTACAATGATAACCATACCAAATATGCAATTGTTTTAAAGGCAACCTCGTTACATGATATGTTTACCAAGGAGAGTGTGGAAAATATGTGAGATTTCGTTATCAATTTGAACAACCGATAATAAAAAATTCACACAGTAAAAATAGTAGAGTTTACTGTCCCATAGACTTTTATTTAGTCTAGTAGACTTTAAAAAATACCTATCTACAATGACAAAATAACTTATAACACGAAGGACCATCTCGCAAGTAAGATAACTTATATACAAAAGGTATCTAATTGTACTTATAACTTATAAGGACGTTAGGGCCCAGTTTGCTAGCACAGTGGCTATTGCATTCTTTCAAGATATTTTCAACGAGAATATGGTAGAAAAAGTAGGGGAGTTGATTATTGAGCTCATCAAGATCTTTAACAAGATCTGTTGTCACATAGGCTGTCTTTGGTAGCTTCGTGGACGTTAAAATTTCTTCTTTTCTTCTTCTTCAATCTTGTGACCTCTCTTACATACCCTTCAATATTTAAATTTTAGATACAATACCTCGTAGGTTAAAGCACAAAAATATCCGTTAACTTTCCATTTGTTTAACATTTTTTTGAATTCTATAGAGCGGTTACAACGGAGAGCTTCATTACCAAACCAGGGCTACGGAAATGCCTTCCCCTTCAAACCATGAAGAGAAAAAGAGAACCAAACAATGCAAACATTCTGGAAGGAAATCCAGACCTTCCAGAGGAAAACCATACAGATATGAAAGGGGCAGTGGCCATACTGTGGGACATTGATAACTGTTCCATACCCAGGGGAGTCCCTCCTGAACAAGCAGCAACCAACATAAGAAAATCATTGCGCATGCGTGGAATTACAGGCCCCGTCACAACTTTTTCAGCCTACGGAGATTTCAGCAACAGGGCAAGAAGTCTCAGGGAGGGTTGCCAAAGAAGCGGCGTTAACTTAATCGATGTTCCAAATGGCAGGAAAGATGCCGCCGACAAGGCCATTTTGGCGGACATGTTTTTATTTGCACTGGACAATGATCCTCCTTCAACAATACTCTTGATTTCTAGCGATGTAGATTTTGCTTCCGCGTTGAATAAGCTGGGGCAACGAGGTTATGCTATTTTAGTTGCAGTTCTTAATTTTAAGCACACACGCTCTGTGCTTTGGAATGCCGCTAAATATGTGTGGGAGTGGCCGAAAATGGCTCGGAATGAGGGTTTTGGAGAGAGTCCCGATCATTTTTTGGGGAAGAAAAAATTAAAGATCACGTCTGCAGAGTTGTCTATTAATGGTATGCTTTGCCCTATTTTCACATTGAACGGTTTTTTTTTTTTTTTTAAGTTTTCTTTTAAATAGGGTTTTCATCTTTTCGAAGAAATAGATCAATGATTTTCATTATGTCTGATGGACTATTGGTCTGTCGGACCAAGACTATTACAACTTCTGATAACACTTTTACACCTCTAAACAAGTTAGCAACTTTCGTGATTTCAAATATGCACAAAAAAAAAACCGATTCATGGAAAAATACGGTAAATACGGAAAGCGATACAACAATTCGCAAATTGTATATTTAAAAATATATATATATTTTTAATAATTAAAGAGAAGAAAATCAATTATAGAACATAATAAAAATGATTACAGTCACACTAGATGCGTGGCATAAACTTTAAATATGCATATATTAGCTGAAATGCTGGAAATAACTTATTATTGTCTGTAACTTCATAACAATTGTTTACATTTTAAAAAACTAGAGTCAAAGTTGGAATTTTTATGTAATTAGTCAACTCTCAAAGTATCACCCAGTTTAATATTCACCATCTGACAGTTTTTCTTCATCACTACTTACATATGCATAGTATTCTGCATCATAGTTCAAATTTACATTAAGCTTCAAAGAACTAGGATCAGAGGTAGAACAATATTTCTTTGCAATATTGAAACTTAGGAATCACATGTTGCTATAGACAACAAAAACAAGATTAGATAGTTGTTGAGTCCCTAATATGTTCCTCCTCTTTGAATGAATTATATCAAAATGTGCTCCAATTCCTTTCACAACTAGATGCACTGCATACTTGACTCAAAACACGAACATCGTGTTTGTAACTCTGGAATTGAGTCCATGACACCATTGCATATGTCTGACGTCCAAATAAGTTCTACTCTCTCTTGACTTCTGTTTAGAGAAGAGGAGGTCAATTTCATCTCTATATGCATTTTTTTGAGCATCCATCTTGCTTCGTATACCGAGATCTAAGCACAATCTATCAATGCATTGATACAAGCCATTTGTAGTCTCCTCATCACTTCATGTTTCATCCTAAACAAACAAGGATTCAAGTAACACACTGTCAAATGTAAAGGAGTGTGCATCATATACCACCTCTCATCTATCATATCGCATAAATAATTCCATTCTAACTTACATGCATCTCCTTTGAAAGATTGTTTGATTGCCTCTTTTGTCGTGTCCATTGCCTCAGTAATATCTCCCATGCAATGAATGTCATTATCAACCATTTGAAGCACTTTTAAAAATAGGATCAAATAATGTGTTCGTCTTTATTGCTCCCTCCCAAAACCATTCCCCTAGAAAAACAACAATTTTTTTTTATCTTAGTTTTAGGTCTTTTGGACACACTCTTAGGATATTTGCGTGAGACAAATCCTAACGCACGTTGAAGTTCATAGAACTCTACCTTCCTGGGCTTTCACCCACACTTGCGCATGAGTGTCTCACCCAAACTACAATAAAGTAGTCCAGGATCCCTCATTATAGGAGAGTGACGAAAGACCTATACAAAAGTATGTCATTTTACCATAACATAACTCAAACCTTAACAGCAATATCAACATGCAAAACTTGCACAAATATCCTACTAGAAAAAAGATCCAACATAGTTTGTGCTTACATACAAAGATTGACCTGATCCTCATAGGCACACTAACCTTCCATTAATCTTCACAAAGAATGTTACAATTTACATCAATTTGTGCACAATGCGACATAGAATATGAATACAATCATGAATCTAAACAATTATACACCAATTTTGTGTATATACACTCAAGAACCATGAAACCCTTACAAGTATAGGTATTCTCCAAAGTTCCAAACCCTTACAAAATTAACACAAGCGTAATCCCTTCTCCAAAACAAGAACTAACAAAACTATAATTAGGATCTGAACTTTGTACAAGTAAGAATAAAGGGGCTATTTATAGAATCATCCTGACCGTGGGAATATTCTTTTGATTCCCTTTTTGGATGCTTCTAATTGTCTAGTTATTATTGAGTTGGCATGCATATTTGGTCCTCTAGAAAATTTCATTTGATCTTAAGTCAGTCATGCAATCCTCAATTATCCGCGTGTGGGCTCATTTCTTTTCACTACATGTCCTTTCCTTAGCATGGAATATTTGCGGTATATTCTTGCACAGTTCATGCAGCTTGTGCATTCTTACAGTTAATCATGTGATCACACGCCTCCTACTTCACAACTTGGTTGCTCAACTGTAAGAAGCTACTTTTCCCCGATCAACATCTCCCCATACTTAATATCTTGTTTGTCCTCAAACAAGGGAGTGTTCTATACATACCACTCGACAAGTTGCTCTGATGCCTATGGCATCAAAAATTTTGGGACACCTTCTTATACCTCATTTGCAAATCCTTCCATTGCTTATGTACCTCCGGGCCTCTTTGGACATGGTCTTCATTCCGTCAATGAGGCAACAATCTTTGGTATCATGTGTATTCATGTTGCAGATCTTAGTGACTTCAACTTGGTTGACCTTGGACAAAATTGGACAATTCCTCGTCTCATGCACAATGTAGCATACCTTGCACCGTAAACTTACTGAACTGACCCTCTTCCTAGAGCAATTATTCTTCGTGCAACCCTTGGTCTTGCAGTCAATTCACCACAATCCCTTTTGAGTTTCTTGCGTAACTCATGTGGATGTCAATTTCTGAAGCTGCAAGGCCATTGAAGAAAGCTTAGCCTGCAAAAAAAGGACTAATACTTGTATCAAATTTCTTGCGAGCTCCATCCATAGGGCAACATCTAGTGCTTCTCTAAGCTTGGTAAAACTTTTAAGCACCAATTGCCTTCAAAATGGTGGTAACAACCCCCCAGCAAACCGTTTGGCATGCTATATAGGGTGGATTTCATAAGAGATCTTGGACAATGGGGTCTTGAAACATGCATCATATGGACACATGTTCTCATAAACGTAGAAACGCTGTCATGTTCAAACTTTGGAATACGAAACTCTTTCAGAAACGCTGTTTTCAACACATAAAAATCCACCACTGTCTGATAGGGATCAAACTTCATGTACCCAACAAAGTCATCACAAATAGGCTTTGCCTTCATCTTAGACAAAGTCAGACACTTCACTCTCCACGCCAATTCACACTTATTGACATGTTCGGTGACATCTTCCATACCTCTATACTCTTTTAGCTTCAAGTTGGCTGGATAGAAAAATTGTGGCTATGACAGACTAGAAGTATTCACTCTAGGTTTTTGCACGGTTGACGCCACTCCACCACCAGGCCCTATGGGCATAAGCATAGTGCTTCCCATAATTTGTGCAACTTGTCCCATTTGAATAGGTATGGCTTGCATAATTGGCATAGCATTCACACTTTTTGGCACACTCACAATTTGCATTGGATGAATGGAATGTCCAGCCCTTGAGAATCTAGCACTACTCATCGACACCATCACAATGTTGTGTCCACACCAAACTTCCAATTGGTGTGGAAGTTTGCAGAAACTCCTCTTGCAAGCGCAAATCCAAAATCTGCTCCATCACGAAGGTTTCCTGACTATCAAAAACCTTCTCTCAACCACTCATACCAACACCCTCAAAAACTCTTTCTTCAGAAGAACTACATTGTGTGCACTCATCAACGGGTTGTCGACTCTAGATATGGTCATCTTTAAAATTTGTATACTCTGTCTGCCAGAACTTCACCTTCGATTTGGTCTGCCAAACATTCAGACTCAAAGAGGCTTTTCTTGCACGATATCTCCTCTCTCCTGGGATGTTCCTTCTGATGCAAGTCACCTGCGTGCCCTCCCTTTCCAAAGCAGGTTCCAACGGCATCCTCTCGAATGGACTTCACTACACTTCTATCCCAGTTTCTATGCCTGTGATTTGTGTGGCAGTGTTTTGCAGAGTATTTGCAAGTCTATGCAGGAAACTTGTGAATTAACAAAACTTTTTTATTTCAATTTCTTTTACGCCCTTAGATTTGATGGTTTTTTAAGATGCCATGCTATTATGATGAATATGAAGCGTATTACTAACAGTATTTCCTACTTATAAAGACACACAAATTCTACCTGTGATATAGATGGGCAATCTGTTTTTGGTCTCAACTTCTCAATATGTTACAGTCACTTGATATAAATAAACTATTTAGTATTTGTTATAGTCTATGGTAAATAACCTGATAAGATTCTGCAGGAAAGATGGACCTGGGCTTAGATTTTTGAGAGGTCGATTTCTTTTATTGTGATGTAACAGATTTTTGGGTCATAGATGTCAACTATTTTGCCTCAACAATTGGAGAGAACGTGGTCTTGTGATGCATCATTCCAAGTCTCTGAAAATGTTGTCTTTCCAATTATGGTAGAACATGTTGCTGCAGTTGCAGCAGCTTTTAAAGATGCTGTCATTTCCAGTCATATTAGAACACTGTTGGAACCTGTTGCTGCAATCACAGCACTGCACCTTCGTTTTTGTCAGCATTATTTTGTCTCTCCTATATCATTTCACAGCCAGCTGCCAAACTGTTGTTCATTTAGGGGGGGAAAACAAAAAACACATCAAACTTTAGAAACTTAGAAAGTGATTTTGATTATTTTACCATTAGAATGTAGTAATTGCCACTGCATTGTACTTTTTTTTGGTTTAATACTAATAGAAAATACGCCTATGTATTCTCTAAATTTGTTTGTTATGTTTTTTGACAGTATTTTGCATTTTTTTAATAATTGAAACAAGAGATTCTATTGGGGCCCTCCTCACCATTGTAGTCAAACTGCGGAAAGTACCACACATGCGATATTAAACGAGCGAGATGATTGAAGATGCAGTGTAAGAATAAGAGGAATTCGAGCACTAAGAGAGTCTAGAGAGGAAGAAGAACTAAGCAGAAGTATTAGTAGGTGAAACTTGAAAGACGAAGTTATATCATTGCTGCCAAACAAAACCATAATAGAGATTGGTAAGAGCAAAAAATTCTGTTAATAAAAGAAACTGAATAACACTTGTCACCATGCAGTTGCTGTTCTAAACATGGAGCAGGAGACGAGAGCACTGATTACTACATAGTAGAACCCCTAGCTGAAACACCCGACAAGCCTCCATGTTGAGATTTGGGAGTCGAGGCCATAATCTTTTTCTGGTTGTGTTTGAGGGTTTAGTAATTCACATGAGTGAACTTGGGGGGCAATATTTTTTCCATGGAGTGATCTCTCTCTAAGTGGAACGCAGGCTGATTCCCCTTTTCTTGCTGGATGAAGATCACATATGATGCTAGGGTTTTGCTCATACTCATTTCCAATAACTCAGACATGGAGTGGTTCAGCCCATGAATAATTTTTATGGACAGAATTTTGCAATTTCCAAGAGCCTTCCACTCCTCTGACCAACAAACAGTCCTATGGGCTCGTTTTCCTTTGGGAGAGGGGCTAGAAGGTGAGGTAGCTCCAACTTGGCCAGACTAAGTGGATGATTTCCGTTGAGATTAATCCACGTGCTTTTGCTTTGGACGCTCACCCCCTATTAGCAGGCAGATAAGTTGCTTTGAATTTGCAAAGGTTTTTCTCGCAGGCTCATATTTGATGTTTTAGAGCAGTGAATCTGTAGTCCAACAGATTATTCTTTCCAACAACTCGATGAGCAAAGGCCTCATATTTGGGCAGGCGCTAGTCTAGGAGCTCCTCAAAAAGGCCTTCCCCAGAAAATGCGGACTTTGTCTTGATTTTGAATGGAAGGTGCTATAACCTCTTTGAAACTTGACAAAATGTCCTTTAGATCTTCCATCTATAGAAGAGGCAAGGAAGAAATGAAAGTTTTGACAATGAACTGAAAAAAGTAGAAGGCGGGAGTCATAGCTGCAAGCTTCTCTAGAAATTCATCCCTAATGGAAGCAACATTGTGTTTGATGCTAGAGACATCCCTGCACCCATCTTCTCCAAGTGTATGCTTTACTAAGAGTTTACCCAAACCATCAAGAACAAAGTAGATTCATAGGTGGGTTGACCATAAGGGGCCTTTAACTACTTGCGAATCATTGGAATTGCAAGGGATGAGGCAGTTGTGAGATGAACTGTAGGAAATGAATAGTAGACCAATTATGGGAGACAAAAGGCAATGAGTTGGAGAAGTTGAAGGAGACTATAAATAGCTCACCACATGAGATGACCTAGACTTGCCACATGAGGCCATGTCTGATTATTGCTTTCATGCAAGGTAGGAAGGAAGAGTATGATAGTGGTAAAAGATTGTGCAATAATGATTTTGCATTATAGATACATTCCAAGTGGGGAAATGAGTGAAGGGACCTTAGGCAAATGGAAATTTGCATTTAAAGAAAAATGACCTTTGATTGTTGATGTAGCTTTAGTTAGTTGTGGAGTGAGGAGTCTTATTGTAAAATAACTTCTTTACAACCTAGGTGTTGAGTGGGGGATTTTTGAAAATCGAGAATTCTCTCCCTTCTGAATGGCATGGAATGCAAGAGAGGCTATGTCTTATTATTGCTTTCATGTAAGGTAAGAAGGAAGAATATGACTGTGGCAAAAGATTGTGTGTAATGATTTCGGATCATAAATTAGACATTCCAAGAGGGGGAATGAGTGTGAGGAGTGTTGCTACAACACAATTCTAGTCCCTACCATTCAAAAGGGAGGGAATTCTCGATTTCCGAAATCCCCCCCTAATCAACACCTAATTTGGCGAGGTCTACTACTTTTTGTACTTCTTGAAAGCAGTGTGAGAAGGAAATGCTAGTAAACTAATGCTGGTAGTCAAGGGCAAGGCATAGAAGGTACTTAAGCTTCTAATTGGGAGTCCTACCTTTTGTCTTGCATTATGACAAGCTGAGAATCCCCCTCTACTTCCAAACGTTCCACTCCTTGCACTTTCGTACGAGTTAAACCTTCCACCAATGCCAAGACTTCTGCTTCATTTTTGGTTCCATAAGAAACAAATGAAGAGGAAACAATTACGAATCTTCCCAATTAGAATCATTGGACACATCTTAGCCCAACTATTCTTGAATTGCCTTGGGAGGGCTCCGTCAAAATTGAGCTTGGCGCATTGTTCCTTACTCTTTACTCTGAATTTACCATAACTAAGAGCATCTTCCCAGAAGGGGGGTAACAGTGAGTTTGGGGTAATAATATGATTGTAGGAGAGATGTTAGAGTAAGGATAAACCGAGGAGAAAAGAAAGCTTGTTTAGAAGCCAAGACTATGCTCTTTGGGAAATTGGACACTCCAGTAGGATATGTTTTAGTTGTTTCCGAGTAAACTTTATAGACGACACAATTGCTTGGATATTGGAAACTTTTGCGGACAAGTTGATCATAAGTTTGGATTTTTTGTCGTAACGGCTAGCAGACAAAGGTGTCATCTAGACCAAATCCTATTACTTGGTTAGTTTGGGGTCCACATTTAAGTCCTCTCTTACCTTGAAGAGCATTTATCCATCTTTCACTAGGTATGAGCTAGACGGGGGAACCATACTAGTGGAGAGCATCGACTTGAATTCCAACAAAAAATTCCTTGTTATATAAGAGGAATTTTTTTCTAATTGATTCAGAGGAGCTTTTGGTCGATTCCAATCTTTCCATTTCATTCTTCTTGAGCCATTGATGACAATTCTTGAATGTAGTTCTCAAGGAGGGCCACCCTAGATTCTAGTGCTGATCATTTAAGATCTGTGCTCTCTTGAATATTAGCCAGTGGGTGAAAACCTAGCCATGAATTTGAGCAAAAGGCTACATTTGAGCTTGGACCAACTTGCCATGTTAGATTGGAGATTGGTACTTTGCAACCTGAAGATAAGAAAATCTCGATTTTGCAAGCCTTTAGGGAGAGAAGCAACTTTAAAATGCGTTCATGTGAAGGCGAGTCTAGAAGTTTTGATCTTAGGGCGTTCCTCCATAGTTGGTCATGGTTGGCTTGGAGTCTCCAAACCATCTTTGCTCCTAGTGCCAAGTTTTGGTGGATCTTGATGTCTGTGAGATTTGCACCACCCTTTTTTAGTTAGACATGCTTTATTCCAACTAATTAAGGGGATCTTCTTTTTTGTTCCTATACTTTTCCATAGGAAATTCTTCATTTTATTATCAAGGGCAGAGATGATGAAGGATGGTGCTTTTAGAACAGATAAGAGGTATGTTGGAAATGCTTGAAGAATATAGTTTTAGAAGACGCAGGTGCCCAACAAGGTTGAACCATCTACCATTCCACGAAGTGAGCTTTTGATCAAATTTCTCCATCGACTCATTCCAAAGATTTTTCTTTCCATGACCATGTTCTTTGGGCAATTGGACACTCCGGTAGGATAAGCTTTAGTTGTTTTGGAGTCACCTTCACAAAAGCTACACTTTTTTGGATCTTGGATATCCCTGTAGACAAGCTGACCATAAGTCTAGATTTTGTTGTGTGTGGCTAGCCAAAAAAAGGCACACGCCTCAAGAAGGCGCCATTTAGACCAAATCCCGTTGTTGGGGCCAGATCGAGCGCCACACTTTGATTCCTCTCTTGCCTTGGAGAGTATGTATCTATATTTTACAAGGTATGACCCGAACGAGCAACCGTATTAGCAGAGAGCATCAACTTGGATTTCAATTGCAATTTGCTTGTTATATAAGAGAGGAAATAATTTTCTACTTGATCTGGAGGAGCATTTAGCTGATTCCGATCTTCTGTTTAATTCTTCTTGAACAACTAATGGCGATTTATTGAATGTAGTTCTCAAGGAGGGTCCCCTAAATTATAGTGTTGCTTCTTTAAGATTTGTGATCTCTTGAATATTATCTAGTGGGGGAAACCCAATCATGAATTTGATGAAAAGGCTACCTTTGAGCTTAGGCCAACTGCCCATGTTAGATAGGGAGATATTGTAATATCTCCTTCCCATTCGAAGACCTTTGGCCTATTTTGTCAACCCAACAGCCAAAGGAAAAATATAAGGGTGACTTAAGTTATATTAATTATTATAAAGTGCCATCAATAAAATAAAAAAATATATAGAGCACTTATAATAATTTATATGACTTAATAATTATTAAATATAGGATGGAAAAGGCTCAAATATAAATTGTTATCCATCCTGGGTGAAAAGGTGACTCGCCTTAGAAAGGGGAATGGGAACATAGAAAGGATAAATGCCCATTTTACTATGTATTTCCCCTAGAAAAATGCGACTTGCATTAGGAGAGAAAAAGTTGTTGGGAAAAACATTTAATATGGGAAAATATCAAATGCTTGCATAGGGAAAATCCTTGTGAACTAATTGGATATTGTAGAGGTTGTTTTGGGTCTCTTCTTCCTTTATAAGGAGAAGTCGACTTGAGGGGAAGATATTGCATAACCATTTGATATTTTTTGATTTGTGTCTTAAGCTTGTAGCTTTTGCATACACGCTTGGATTTTCTTTAGCTTGTGGAGTGAAATCCCGCAGGAACCCTAACTTCGGTAGTGAGAGATGCATCCGTAGCTAGCAGGGCATTCTTTGGTAGTGAAAGATTTACCCTAGCTTGTCATTATTAGAGTTGATTCAGGGTTGATTTGTTTGGGAATCACAAGCAACTTGTTTTTTTAATTTTTGGAGCTGATTTGATGCCCTAAATATGTTGGGCGACTTACTTTTTAGGGCAAAATTAGGGTTTTGTATTAGCTGTGCGAAAACTAATTTTGGAATATTATTCTTCATATTTTTGTGGCCCAAGATCCAAAGTTTCAGCTCATTTGGACTTCTCTACCAAAAGATATGAATTTTTGAAGTTATGTTGCAGACCAGGGTTTTTAAATAATTTATTACAGCCTTGTTTACATCTGAAATCTGCAATTTTATACATATTTGGGCTTTATAAATTAGTGGTAGCTAGATTTGAGTGGAAAGATATAAATTTAGAGGCTGATTGGTGTGGGTTTTCCACTTAACCCAAGTTGCACTTTCCTTATTTAATTCAGATCTGCGTGATACTTGTTTGGTATTTTGTCTATAAGTTGCATTTAAAGTTGGGATTTGCCTAAAATCCGTTTAGGGGTGAAATAATGTCCATTGGGGACATTACAAATGGTATCAGAGTTGTTGTTCCTCTAGCTTGTGTGGGGTTAAATATGGTAGTTTGGAAAGATCTCAATGTGGGTTTTTATGAAGAAAATGTTCACCAACATGGTGTGAAACAACAGGAAACCACTAACCTTTATTTGAGGCAGCTCACTCAGAATTTGAATTCAAAGCAAATCTTGGGACAATAAGGAAAAAGATGAGAACAATAATAAAGGGCACCCAATAGAAGTGATTGACGAGGATTCTTGTTTGAGGAAATACCAATCTTTGAGTAAGGGTTTCAGAGATAATATGCCATTTCCTGATTATTGTATGATGAAGATTGGTAGCAAGCCCAAACGAGGTCATCATATGCCTGTTCCTGAATTACAAAAAGAACTCATTTGAAGAAGAAGCTTCTAGAGAAAAATGTATGATTTCCATTGAGAAAAATAATTGCATTAGTGAAACTTTGCTGTGTTAGAGAGAAACTATTCCAGCTCAGGAGAAGAAATTCGTATATGCAAGCAAGGAGGATGTAATGGAAAACTCTTAAAAAGGTCGTGAGGAATCGGACATAGTAGAGCTAGAGCTGCTAGATTGATTGCCGCTCAAGCAAGACAATACCTACAAGAGTTCAAGGAAAAGATGTGGGCAAATGATGCAAGGAAGTCTACACCCACGAAAAAAAGTCTTTATAGAGCAACTTGCAAATGAGGAGGAGCCTTACATGGACACTTGTGTGAAATTGCAGCGTGCTGTAATTTCGAAACCAACAACTTTTTGATCAACTTTCAGATACTTTCAACGGGCACTCAGGCAACAATATTGGAGGCCAACTCAACATATGTCTATCTTGAACACACGGAGGACATTGATGACATTGAAAGGTATGGAGAGCATAATAATGTGTCTTATTTATTGTTTCCTATTCCAATTTATTTCCATCATGAGATACATGGTATGGTAGATGATGAAGTCTTCATTATGGAGCTTGTTGAACCATTGCTCCAACTATGTGTATATGAGCATCTTGTGGATGATATATGGTGGCAAGTTTTAGCTCACTTAACAGGTACAAGGGCTCGGATGGTAGAACACTTCAGCATGTTTTGTCTCTTGTGAATGGCTCTTGGACAAAACAAAGATGCAATTGTTTGAGGGCAAACAATTTTGGGAAGGGAGGATTATAATATCCCCTTCCCATTCAAAGACCTTTGGCCTATTTTGTCAACCCGATGGCCAAAGGAAAAATATAAGGGTGACTTAAGTTATATTTAATTATTATAAAGTGCCATTAATAAAAGAAAAAAATATATAGAGCACTTATAATAATTTATATGACTTAATAATTATTAAATCTAGGATGGAAAAATGCTCAAATATAAATTGTTATCCATCCTAGGTGAAAAGGTGACTTTCCTTAGAAAGGGGAATGGGAACATAGAAAGGATAAATGCCCATTTTACTATGTATTTCCCCTAGAAAAATGTGACGTTGCATTAGGAGGGAAAAAGTTGTTGGGAAAAACATTTAATATGGGAAAATATTAAATGCTTGCATAGGGAAAATATTAAATGCTTTGCTTGTGAACTAATTGGATATTGTAGAGGTTGTTTTGGGTCTCTTCTTCCTTTATAAGGAGAAGTCGACTTGAGGGGAAGATATTGCATAACCATTTGATATTTTCTAATTTGTGTCTTAAGCTTGTAGCTTTTGCATATACGCTTGGATTTTCTTTAGCTTGTGGAGTAAGATCCCACAGGGACCCTAGCTTCGGTGGTGAGAGATCCATTCCTAGCTAGTAGGGCACTCTTCGGTGGTGAAAGATCCACCCTAGTTTGTCATTATTGGAGTTGATTCAGGGCTGATTTGTTTGGGAGTCAAAGTAGCTTGTTTTCTTAATTTTTGGAGCTGATTTGATGCCCTAAATGTGTTGGGCGACCTACTTTTTAGGGAAAAATTAGGGTTTTGTGTTTGCTGTGCGAAAACTAATTTTGGAATATTATTCTTCATATTTTTGTGGCCTAAGATCCAAAGTTTCAGCTCATTTGGACTTCTCTAGCAAAAGATATGAATTTTTGAAGTTATGTTGCAGACAGGGTTTTTAAATAATTTATTGCAGCCTTGTTTACATTTGAAATCTGCAATTTTATACATATTTGGGCTTTATAAATTAGTGGTACTAGATTTGAGTGGAAAGATATAAATTTAGAGGCTGATTGGTGTGGGTTTTCCACTTAACCCAAGTCGCACTTTCCTTATTTAATTCAGATCTGCATGATACTTGTTTGGTATTTTGTCTACAAGTTGCATTTAAAGTTGGGATTGCCTAAAATCCATTTAGAGGTAAAATATTGTCCATTGGGGACACTACAAATGGTATCAGAGTTGTTGTTCCTCTAGCTTGTGTGGGTTAAATATGGTAGTTTGGAAAGATCTCAATGTGGATTTTATGAAGAAAATGTTCACTAACATGGTGACACAACAGGAAGCCACTAACCTTTATTTGAGCCAGCTCACTCAAAATTTGAATCAAAGCAAATCTTGGGACAATAAGGAAAAATGATGAGAACAATAATAAAGGGCACCCAATAGAAGTGATTGATGATGATTCTTGTTTGAGGAAATACCAATCTTTGAGTAAGGGTTTTAGAGATAATATGCCATTTCCTGATTATTGTATGTTGAAGATTGGTAGCAAGCCCAAGCGAGGTCATTCATTATGCCTGTTCCTAAATTATAAAATAACTCATTTGAAGAAGAAGATTCTAGAGAAAAATGTATGATTGCCATCGAGAAAAATAATTGCATTAGTGAAACTTTGTTTGTTAGAGAAATTATTCCAGCTCAGTAGAAGAAATTCGTATATGTAAGTAAGGAGGATGTAATGAAAACTCTAAAAAGGTGCGAGGAATTGAATAGCATATAGCTAGAGATGCTAGATTGATAGCCGCTCAAGCAAGACAATACCTTCAAGAGTTCAAGGAAAAGATGTGGGAAAATGATGCAAGGAAGTCTACACCCACGAAAAAAGTTTTTATAGAGCAACTTGCAAATGGGGAGGAGCCTCGCATGGACACTTGTGTGAAATTGCAACGTATTGTAATTTCGAAACCAGCAACTTTTGATCATCTTTCAGATACTTTCAATGGGCACTTAGGCAACAATGTTGGGGCCAGCTCAACATATGTCTATTTTGAACACACGGAGGACATTGATGACATTGAAAAGTATGAAGAGCATACTAATGTGTCTTATTTATTGTTTCATATTCCAATTTATTTCTATCATGAGATGCATGGTATGGTAGATGATGAAGTCTTCATTATGGATTTTGTTGAACCATTGCTCCAACTATGTGTATATGAGCATCTTGTGGATGATATATGGTGGCAAGTTTTAGCTCACTTAACAGGTATAAGGGCTCGGATGGTAGAACACTTCAGCATGTTTTGTCTGTTGTGCATGGCTCTTGGACAAAACAAAGATGGAATTGCTTGAGGGTAAACAATTTTGGGAAGGGAGGATTATAATATCCCCTTCCCATTCAAAGACCTTTGGCCTATTTTGTCAACCCGACGGCCAAAGGAAAAATATAAGGGTGACTTAAGTTATATTTAATTATTATAAAGTGCCATTAATAAAAGAAAAAAATATATAGAGCACTTATAATAATTTATATGACTTAATAATTATTAAATCTAGGATGGAAAATGCCCAAATATAAATTGTTATCCATCCTAGGTGAAAAGGTGACTTGCCTTAGAAAGGGGAATGGGAACATAGAAAGGATAAATGCCCATTTTACTATGTATTTCCCCTAGAAAAATGTGACTTGCATTAGGAGAGAAAAAGTTGTTGGGAAAAACATTTAATATGGGAAAATATTAAATGCTTGCATAGGGAAAATCCTTGTGAACTAATTGGATATTGTAGAGGTTGTTTTGGGTCTCTTCTTCCTTTATAAGGAGAAGTCGACTTGAGGGGAAGATATTCCATAACCATTTGATATTTTCTGATTTGTGTCTTAAGCTTGTAGCTTTTGCATATACACTTGGAAATTTTCTTTAGCTTGTGGAGTGAAGATCCCACAGGAACCCTAGCTTCGGTGGTGAGAGATCCATCCCTAGCTAGCAAGGCATTCTTTGGTAGTGAAAGATTTACCCTAGCTTGTCATTATTGGAGTTGATTCAGGGCTGATTTGTTTGGGAATCAAAGTAGTTTGTTTTCTTTATTTTTGGAGCTGATTTGATGCCCTAAATGTGCTGGGCGACCTACTTTTTAGGGCAAAATTAGGGTTTTGTGTTTGCTGTGCGAAAACTAATGTTTGGAATATTATTCTTCATATTTTTGTGGCCCAAGATCCAAAGTTTCAGCTCATTTGGACTTCTCTAGCAAAAGATATGAATTTTTGAAGTTATGTCAGCAGTTTAGGGTTTTTAAATAATTTATTGCAGCCTTGTTTACATCTGAAATCTGCAAAACAGTTTATACATATTTGGGCTTTATAAATTAGTGGTACTAGATTTGAAATTTCAAAGATATAAATTTAGAGGCTGATTGGTGTGGAGTTTTCCACTTAACTTCAAGTTCGCAATTTCCTTATTTAATTCAGATCTGCAAAAATGATACTTGTTTGGTATTTGTTCTAAAAGTTGCATATTAAAGTTGGGATTGCCTAAAATCCGTTCTAGGGGTAAAATAATGTCCATTGGGGACATTACAAATGGTATCAGAGCTGTTGTTCCTCAAGCCTGTGTGGGTTAAATATGGTAGTTTGGAAAGATCTCAATACCTGGGTTTTATGAAGGAAATGTTCACCAACATGGTGAAACAACAGGAAGCCACTAACCTTTATTTGAGCCAGCTCACTCAGAATTTGAATCAAAGCAGATCTGTGGACAATAAGGAAAATGGTGAGAACAATGATAAAGGGCGGCCAATAGAAGTTATTGATGAGGATTCTTGTTGGAGGAAATACCAATCTTTGAGTAAGGGTTTCAGAGATAATATGTCATTTCCTTGATTATTGCATGATGAAGATTGGTAGCAAGCCCAAGCGAGGTCATCATATGCGGTTCCTGAATTACAAAAGAACATCATTTGAAGAAGAAGCTTCTAGAGAAAAAGGTATGATTTCCATTGAGCAAAATAATTGCATTAGTGAAACTTTGCTTGTTAGAGAAACTCATTCCAGCTCAGGAGAAGAAATTCCATATATGCAAGCAAGGAGGATGTAATGGAAACTCTTTAAAAAGTGTGAGGAATGGAATAGAAGAGCTAGAGCTGCTAGGTTGATAGCCGCTCAAGCAAGACAACACATACAAGAGTTCAAGGAAAAGATGCTGGGGCAAATGATGCAAGGAAGTCTACACCCACGAAAAAAGTCTTTATAGAGCATGCACTTGCACATGAGGAGGAGCCTCACATGGACACTTGTGTGAAATTGTAGCCTGCATGTAATTTCCAAACCAACAACTTTTGATCAACTATTCAGATACTTTCAACACGCACTCAGGCAACAATGTTGGGGGCAACTCAACATATGTCTATCTTGAACACACGACTTGAGGACATTGTTGGCATTGAAAGGTATGAAGAGCATAATAAGGTGTCTTATTTATTGTTGCCTATTCCAATTTATTTCCATCATGAGATACATGGTATGGTAGATGATGAAGTCTTCATTATGGAGTTTGTTGAACCATTGCTCCAACTATGTGTATATGAGCATCTTGTGGATGATATATGGTGGCAAGTTTTAGCTCACTTAACAGGTACAAGGGCTCGGATGGTAGAACACTTCAGCATGTTTTGTCTCTTGTGCATGGCTCTTGGACAAAACAAAGATGCAATTGCTTGAGGGCAAGTGACAATTTTGGGAAGGAGGATTTTAATATCTCCTTCCCATTTCAAAGACCTTTGGCCTATTTTGTCAACCCGATGGCTAAAGGAAAAATATAAGGGTGACTTCTCAAGTGTAATATTTAATTATTATAAAGTGCCCATTAATAAAAGAAAAAATATATAAGAGAACTTTATAATAATTTATATGGACTTAATAATTATTAAATCTAGGATGCAAAAATGCAGGAAATTATAAATTGTTCAACCATCCTAGGTGAAAAGGTGACTTGCCTTAGAAAGGGGAATGGGA
Organism: Taxus chinensis; assembly: GCA_019776745.2. Taxonomy (NCBI): domain Eukaryota; kingdom Viridiplantae; phylum Streptophyta; class Pinopsida; order Cupressales; family Taxaceae; genus Taxus; species Taxus chinensis. The sequence goes on along the minus strand of CM034154.1, from coordinate 685,585,526 downwards.
ACATAGAAAGGATAAATGCCCATTTTACTATGTATTTCCCCTAGAAAAATGTGACTTGCATTAGGAGAGGAAAAGTTGTTGGGAAAAACATTTAATATGGGAAAATATTAAATGCTTGCATAGGGAAAATAACAACATGCCTTGTGAACTAATTGGATATTGTAGAGGTTGTTTTGGGTCTCTTCTTCTTTATAAGATAGAAGTCAGACTTGAGGGGAAGATATTGCATAACCATTTGATATTTTTGATTTGTGTCTTAAGCTTGTAGCTTTTGCATATACGCTTGGATTTTCTTTAGCTTGTGAAGTTGAAGATCCCACAGGACCCTAACTTCGGTGGTGAGAGATCCATTCCTAGCTGGCAGTAGGGCACTCTTCGGTGGTGAAAGATCCACCCTAGTTTGTCATTATTGGAGTTTGATTTAGGGCTGATTTGTTACACAGGGAATCAAAGCAACTTGTTTTCTTAATTTTTGGAGCTGATTTGATGCCCTAAATGTGGCTGGGCGACCTAATTTTTAGGGAAAAATTAGGGTTTTGTGTTTGGTGTGCGAAAACTAATTTTGGAATATTATTCTTCATATTTTTGTTGGCCCCAAGATCCAAAGTTTCAGCTCATTTGGACTTCTCTATGTCAAAAGATATGAATTTTTGAAGTTGGACATATGTTGCAGATAGGGTTTTTAAATAATTTATTGCAGCCTTGTTTACATCTGAAATCTGCAATTTTATACATATTTGGGCTTTATAAATTAGTGGTACTAGATTTGAGTGGAAAGATATAAATTTAGAGGCTGATTGGTGTGGGTTTTCCACTTAACCCAAGTCGCAATTTCCTTAAATAATTCATGATCTGCATGATACTTGTTTGGTATTTTGTCTACAAGTTGCATTTAAAGTTGGGATTTCCTAAAATCCGTTTAGGGGTAAAATAATGTCCATTTGGGGACATTACAGATATTAAATTCCATCATGGAACCGCATTGCACTAAATTCTATAAGTGAATACTTCGAGTTAAAAGATCATACAAAATGTCCCAAGGGGTATCTCCAAAGATTTAGTGGATCTTAGTTTATACATAGGCAATTATAGTTGCAAAGCTTCGCAATGCTCCCAACGTTCTTTCGCACCTAGAAACCAAGACTTGTTATCTTGATGCATATCTGGCGAGTTATAGCCCGATTGAATGATTCAGCTGTTGCAAGTTATTTGAACTATAATCAAGAAATCTTCTCATTCTACAAGTACCTGAGCACTTTGTATAGAGGCCTTCATTTTCAATTAGTAAGGTGCTTGGACATGGAGAATGATGTGCTTTTACCTGCAAACAACTGAGGCACACTGGAAGTATACGAGTTGGACACATCTGAACATAGTTTAGATTGTCATCTCATCAACACTTAGAGATCCACACTAGCCCAGTCCATGTTGTACTGCTCTTGTGATCGCAACTTCTGCCAACTCTACATCCAGTCTTCTTTGGTGATCATGTTCCATAACACAATTGAGCACTCAACCTTGGACATGTTTTAGGTATCGAGGCAGTGATTTGGCAGGATGTTATCTCCTAAAGCATATGCAACCCAGCTTACGACCTAATAATACTAGTGGCACTTTGAGTTTTGGTGGGCTCAGATTCAAACATTGAAAGCGCATGCCTTAAGAATTCGATCCATGTCAGGGGAACTGAATTGAGTGTTGTATGATCGGCAAGTTGAGCACAACTTAATCACCCTCTCGTTCACCTTGTAGGAGTCCCGTAACCATACTTTGGCAGCGAACCCTAGTTACATCTAAGGCACTTTACATTTCTACCTTGGCTCCACATTATCTTGGAATATCAATTGCAGATTGGGCCATACTGCGAGAATCCCTCTACTACTTGAAATACGAGCAAGCCTGATTCAAAACAGATTTGATCTACGGATTCTTCTACAAAACATTTACTAATGATTTTTTGAATGTCAAAGCTTCAAATCAATGGCAATCACGCTATTTCACATTTGCTAAGATCGAAATTCTAATCAATTGAATGGGATAGCCAATTTTTTTAACAAGTCATGCTCACGAATTTTACCTAAAATGCTGACCCTTCGAACCTGGGCCAAGTTCCCATGTTATATCAGCAGTGACTTATTTTAATGGGATATCTCACTTTGAAAATTTGCACAAATATATTAAAATTTTTGAAATGACATAGTATTCTGATCACAATCTGGATAATTCAACCAGTCTTCTACTGAACAACTACTGATTTTTGAATAATAGCAGTCCAAAATATTTCACCAAATCACTACAAACCATTAACATTCACCTATTATTTGCAAAATGAGTGATCTAAGACTTCTGCTAATCCCCTTTGGAAATATTACACCTCTGAAGGCATTTATAAATGTTCCCATGTTACCCCTATTTCTAGAAAGTGGACCCTATAGCTACTAAAAACTTTGCTGAAAATACAAACTTTTATAAATTTGCAAAATAGATAAATCGGGATCTGAATTTCTGGAAATAACATCTACTAAATGATATACATGAGAGTCCAACTTTGGAAATACTTGGAATCTAGTAGCTTGAAGCCCTTCCAAAAATATTGCATAAAACCCTAGGGGTGATGTACCCTAAGCGAGATGGCAGGATTCAACCCACAAAATGTCTACAAAAATGTTGGTTAGCCAAACTCTGTTCTCAAATGTTGCAATAAATCTGATATGGAAACCCTAGGTGAATTAGTTCCTCCACAAAAAGCCTCTGAAACCCTCCAAACTTCCTTCTCTGGGATCTTGAAAATATTTTGTAAATATCAACCTTGAATCAACGAGAAAATGACAAACTAGGGTGGATCTTTCACCACCAAAGAGTGCCCTACTAGCTAGGAATGGATCTCTCACCACTGAAGCTAGGGTTCCTGTGTGTATCTTACTCCACAAGCAATTTTTATTGAACTGCTAACAACATGTGCTCTTGATTATCTCAAGACAAAATGTGAGTGTCCCATGTAAGTAGATGATCATTCCTACCTCAAACAACTCTCGATTTTTCTTATATAGAGATAATGGACAACTAGCCTCCCTCAAGCCTCTAATATGTCTTACAATCTCCATGGGTAGATCCTTTTCCATTCACTTTTGGCTTTACACCTTACGCTCATGCATAAAAGAAGTCACATTATTCTCACAAAGGAGGCCAATAAGCAATCCATAGTGACTTATATGCTTTTAATGTTCTTTTTCATCCAAAAAGGGGGTCTACTTCTTATTAATGACTTTTATTGCACGCCATGTTTTTTGTTTAATGACTTACAGTAATCCCAACCATTCTAACATAAAGTACCACATATTCAAGGTGGCCATCACTCTAAGATAATATAAACAGTAACTCTAAGGTGAAGATGGTCAAACAACCAATGCATACCCAATAGCCTCTAATGTCGTTAGCCCTTTGGGTATGACCAAGGCTAAGACTGAGTTAATGCCAGTCCTAAGACCCTCAGGTAAGGAATGGGGACATTACAGTCCTCCCTTCTCAAAATTTGCTTGTCCCAGTAATCAAATGCAAACTAGGATGCTGTAAAATCTGCTCTCCCTCCCAAGTAGCATCCTCAAGTGGCAAATCTTTCCACCGCACTAAGATATTTTGTGATGCACCCTGTTCTTGAGCTTCCTTTGCAAATTAGTCAATAATAGTACTTTGGTTCTAAGACCAACTACCCTCCCCTTCCAAATCAGTGGCAACATCTGTAGAACAGTTACACTCATGTTGTCCAGTAGTGCCTGTTTTTAGGCACAAAACATGATAATGACAGTGTGGATCCTGCTAGTTTATGGAAACTCCAATTCATATGCAATTGCCCCAATCTTCCGTGCTATCTCTGTATGGCCCATCAGAATCGCGGTTTGATAACTTCTCAGTTTTTACTTCATTGCTTGAGTGAGACATTGCCTGTAGGGCTTCAAATTAGAAATTGAACAATCTCCTAAGGTGGGGTCAAAAGACCTCTTTACTCTATGCCTATGCTACATAGATCTGTACGTTGATTCTGATGGTTTACTGAAGGTATCTGACTTAATATTCTTTCATAATGTAGACGGTTCTCTCCGTAAACCAATCAGGGTGCACATCTTGGGAGCTCTTGACTATGTCCTGATTCCCAGATTAAATTGAAATGAGCTTTGCATATTGTAGGTCTTCTTCCTTAGACCCGGAGTTCATGTCAGCATGTTCATTTGGTAACTTATTGTAGCATACGTCATTTCATGTTGGGTAGCATACATTTAACACTATGTTAGCTCCTCGGAAACAAAAATGGAAACAGGAGCGATCACGATCAATTATACGACAATTTTCAAAAAATGCTAGGATAATGCATAGTATTTCGAAGTACAAACATCCGTGAATGTGTTATTAACTAAGCATACAAACATATATGTATTCCTTCATTGTACTATTTTCTATTGTCATTGTATTCCATAAGAGATAATTGATAAATGTCACTAAATATTTTGTATTAATCTAAAATTTGAAGGGGGTCTCTCCAGAGTCATAACTCATCATTAAACATCGTCCCTTCAATTTCCCAATGATTGGAGCATTGTATACATGTTTTAGGACTAATCTTGCATACAGAAAGGACGTTTCATACAAAATGTCAATTTAAAGCCCAAATTTACTATTTCTTTCATTTTTTTCGGAAATGTAGCAGACAGGTATCGCCTATTTTAGACTGATTAACGTTATCCATGCATTAGATAAAACTAGTGGGCATCTTAGGCGTTGAAAATAGCTACATAGGCATTTAAGTTCCAATAAAAATAGATGATCCTAGAGACATAACTATGCAACTAGCCCTCTTTTAACTTATCCATGAGGGCTGTATTCTGAAACAACAGTCTGTGGATGGTAGACTAGTGTCCAGTGGGTCAACTCCGTACTAGCAAGTCTAAGAATGGCTTGCTAACAGGTATTCATGATGATGTTGTCAAGCCCTGTTACTGACACCCTTGTTAGGCAAACCTACTGAAGCCTAACTATGCATCCGATATAGAATCAACTAGGGCCAAAATCCGATGGAGGATGAGTGTCGCTACAGGTGCTAATAAAATGCCCATTGCTTAATGTCATAAACAAATTAAACACCCTTTCTGTGCATTGCTAGCGGATAAAGTACATTTTTATCAACTAGTTTCTATGTTTTTCCCCAGGACATTATCTCTTCAAGTTTGCAAACCAACACTACTTGACACTTCGCAAACTAGAACCAGCCAAGAGGGATTACCATGACATGAAATAGTCTTATAGAACACAACTTATAGCAATTGAATATTTAGCATTGAAGAACCGCGAACTATCTAGAGCATTGTCCATGGTATTTCCATTGACAAAATCTCACCTGGGAATCACATGTGGCCTCGTTCTGGCTCTTGGCCTTATTTAAGGGCCTTACAGGGAGCATAATCAGGGTGGGTAGTGGACAGCTGCCATGCTGGGGTTGAATGCACATCATCATGCACTTCAGTAGTGTACTCCTCTAGACTTAGTGTTCTCAGAGTATGCCCAACAAATTGCTTAAACATGGCTTCTTCTTATAAAATGGTAAAAAAACAATGATGGAGACAGTTCTGGACAAGCATTTCCAAGAAACAGGTAAGGCTAGTAACACTACTGGGATTGTACCTTGACACTACATAATGTCATTGGCAATTAAGTCAGATTTCCTCCTTTCATCTATGAGACCGTTTTACAAAAGACTTCCACCTGATCTAAATTTTATAGAAGGCTTTCACTCTCATTCAGTACTGAAAGTGAGAAATGTTAATATCATTTTTGGTGCATGCTTTGTTTTATAGATTGTCTGGATAATAAGATAATTTTGTTACTTGTAAATAAATCTTGGAAGCAGCTATGAGTTGTAACTCATATCATAATGACATTGATTTTGTTAATTATTTCAGATTGAGAGTCTTCCCCATAAGAATAACGGCCACTGACGAGTAACGGAATGGTTGCATACAATAAGTTCTGCCATGATCAGTTATAACTATATTTATTATTCAAATGAATAAAAAACCAAATGCTACTAGGCCCATAACTGGTTACCATATGCAAAAATATTAAAAAACAAAAATGTAAAAAGTAAAAGTAAAAACGAAAACATCTAACATTGTTCTAGAAGTATTTACTATTAAGTTTTTCATTTTTGTATCTAGATTCTACATTCATGTGTATCTATATATTATCAAAGTTTTTGTATTCGGATTCTAGAATTCCTAATGTTAACAGTTATAAGTTATTATTTAATCAACAATCAAGAGCTTTATGTTTTATTTTTATCTTTTGAAATGTAATTATAAAAAAGAAACCTACCCAGTTACAACCAAACGTTCTGCGGTATGCATTTTGTAAAATCCTACAAACTATAAACATGATTACATTGTGAATGTAGATACAAAAATTTAAAAGCAACCCTTAAAAAATACAAATAGAATCTAAATTTTAAAAAACTAGAGACTATTATCAAACACTGTAAGCAAATAAAATTATAAATACCTCTTGCTTTCACTTCTCTTGCTCTTTCCCTTCTTCTTCCTCTTACTCTTTCTTCTTCTCTTTGCTCACTTTGCTCAAGTGTGAATATTGAATGTGATATGGAATGAGCCCATAGAGTTATTTTATAACATATAATGACACTTTTAGGGTTAGGGTTAGGTTAATATGTTAGTTTTAAGTTAGTATTACTTTTCAATTAATTTTTTTATTAAGAGTTTTTAAATGTTCTTTTTTTTTAACATAAGCACGCAAAAGACGTGGGGGACGGCTGGACGTTCTTGAGATGTACCTCGACCGTCTTAGGGACGTCCAACCGTCCTTGTTGTCCCCCAAACATCCCACATGTCCCTGGACGTTTCCTCTTCTCGCCAAACGTCCCATGGGCGTTTCCCCCGCTGTCCCCAAGACGTCCGGGACATCTCAGACTCCTGGATTTTGGGGGGGGGGATGCGTCCCCGCGTAACATTGCTTTGTGCATACTTGTCTAATAATGCAATTGTTTCAAGTTAGTGTCGTCCTTAAAATTTGAGGAGAAACAAAGCAAGAGGAAAGGTGCAAAGAGTAGAGGATTATTTACGAAAGGGACACGTTAGAGGAATATTGCAAATCTCTTGGCTTCAACATACTTTGTAATGTCCCCAAATGAAACAAATTTGCCCTTGAAGGATTTTAGGCAATTCCCTTGCTAAAGAAACAATTTATAAAAGATATCTCAAGACTTGTCATTGCTGATTTGATTTTTAGAAGGAAAATGTGACTTGGGTTAAGTATAAAACCGAACTAAATCCGCCCTTACAATTAAGTCTTCACATTCAAAACTAAAGTACTGATTTTATAAAGCCCAAATCAGGTAAAATATGCATATTTCTTGTTTAAATAGGACTGAAATAAATTAAATAAAACAGTAGAGTGAAAGTACCAACAATGAGCTCCCACAATGCTGATTTTATTTAATAATAAGCTGCAGATCTGATTTGAAATTACAGCAGTGGAGTGAGGGTTTGGAACCCAACAAAATGCCCCAAATGGCAGAATAAAATGTCTGAAGATAAGCTCGAAATAGTAGATGCCAAAACTGGTTTTTATATCCTTCAAATATGCCAAAATCTGCCTACAACTAGGTCGCTCCAGCTATATAAAATATTATATTCCAGCAAGTAGATCTCTTTGGAATATTCACAAAAGATGCACCAGAAAGGAAGAGTTTTCGTTCTTCCTTCCACCTTTCCTGAGGGTTTTCGTCCTCAGAATATTACAACAACAAATGCTCAGCTTACAAGCCACTTTCACGAAAATATAATGATCATAGAATGCCTCTACTACAAGTTGACTTGCCCTTTTAAAGAAATAAGTGATCCAAATGGACACTTTCTATGTCCAACCAACACTTTCAACATTAAATGCCTTCTTTCCCTCCATTTCCCTTTTCTAGAGCAAGTTACATTTGCCTAGGAATAAACTCTTGGCCCATGAGTTTCCTTTATATGTTGCCCTTTTTTAACACTAATTTTTGCTCCCAAAGCTAGTCACACTTTTCCATAGGAATTACATTTTTTTTAAGTGCTTTTATCCTTTCTTCACTTTTCTATGTCTATTTTATTATTAAGTCCATTAATTTATTATAAATGCTTTTTATAATGTTTATGTTCTATTTTATTTTTTGCACTTTAGAATAAAATAATAGAACTTAAGTCTTCCTTTAAAATTCTCCTTAGCCGTCGGGAAGACAGAATAGGCTAAGGGTCTTCGTCATGACTATCCTAGGAAGTGGGACATTTCATACTTCTTCTGACGATCTTGCGCCTCTTGCAAGCATTGTCAGATTCTCACCACCTGCCTCTCCATATCCTGTAATAATGTAGTGCCAATAGATACATGATCCTTGAGGTAATCCCACCTCAAAGGAGTTATACATTCCCTTCCATACAAGGCCTTGTAAGGCACTATACCTTACCCTTGCAGAATGGAAACCCTCAGTACCTATAAAAGTAATTTTCAGACCTTACTAGGGCATCAATTATTGGCCACATCGTGAAAATTAACCTATGCCTCCTGACTTATGCCACAATGCGATGTCCTCCCGCCGGATTACTTTTCTTTAGAACTTTTTTTTCCTTTGCCTTATTTTGCACACGATTGCATGTGTGCGACCTTGTGGCAACATGCAAATTTCCCCTTCTCTTTTAGTCTTTTTGGGTAGTGTGCTTTGAAGCTTGTAGTGCTAGCCTCCGAAGATTTGGTGTTTTCGTACCATAATCTTCCCACTGCAAATATGCAAATAGTACATTAAATCAATTAGGCTTGAATGAATGAAAGAATTCTAGTATTTATGAGTAATGAGATTAATAACTAATGACTCAATTTTTTTTACTCGGTTGAGTGATGTTTCTGCTTTTCATGCATAGACCCGAAGAAAAGAGTCTCCCCTTTACACTCTTGTAAATCTGCAAGGTCATCAGCAATTGCTTCTCTAGTTTCTTCGTTAGGGATCCTCTTATTTATGCATGTATTAAGACCATGAATCGAAATAGAAAAACTTGGGATTCGAGTAGTAGGTCACTTCATGGATCTGTTAGTGGAGCTACTTGTTCTATCATTGTGTGAACGACTTCAAACATGCTCCAATTTCATACACACTCATAAGCAATATACAACTAACACAAAATGCAGATGGCTAGTCTCTTAAGATTGGTGTTTTTGCACCATATTCTTCCCACCACAAATTTACACATATGGTATTTATAATTTTGTAAGTCAACTAATCTTGAATAAATGAAATAATTTTAGTATCTATGAGTAGCGAGATTATAATCAAATGACTCAATTTATTTTTATCTAGCCCAGTGATATTTCTTCTTTTCACTCATAGAGATGAAGAAAAGAGCCTCTCCTTTGTAGTCTTGTAAATTTGTAGTTCCTCAACAATTGTGTCTCTAATTTCTTTGTCAGGGATCATCCTCTCTATGCATGTATTAAGGCCATCTATAACCTCCTCATTGACCTTAAATGAATTGGAATAGAAAGACTTAGGGATTGAGTTGTAGGTTGTTGCATGCATATGTCAATGGAGTTTTTTGTTCCAACTCCAATCAATCATGCGCCAAATGGGTTCATATTTTTTATTTTTCCCATAATTATTTACTATAGCCTATTTGAACATGTCCATGGGCTCATACAAATAACTCATTAGGTTTTTCTCCCCATCCACCAATTGTAGAACTTTAACCAAAGACTTTGACACCTAAAACAAAAGAATGCAAAATTTTAACTCAAGATTAAGAGAAAATTAAAATGTAGACCATTTTTTATAACAAATAAATGATAAGTTAAAACAATAAGTAAGTTTATCTTAAGGATTTCCTTTGTGTGCTTCACAAACACATCATCAGAAATGGTCTTTATGACTATTTCCTCTTTGGGCTTCTTGGCATGGAAAGCCTCCAACCACCGCATACTCACAAACATTTGCTTAAGAGATGTTAGTGAGGTTACAATGATCTGCTATGTGATGAAGGTTGTGGCGAATCATGTGACTCCTGCTTGCACAAGCTCCTTTCCGTTGTGTGCTCTTTTGTCAAGCCTAGCGCCCAAGGGTGATTAAAGATGAACCTTGTGATATTTCTTACCTCTTCAACCACATTCTTCACCTATGTCATCTTTCCCATGTCCTTAAATATGAGATCAATATAATGGGTTGCACAAGGGGTCCAAAATAGTATAGGGTGCCTCTCCTCAAGAAATCTCCCTGTTGTTACATATACTGTTGTGTTGTTTGTCACAACATGGACGACATTCTCCACATCGACTTCCTTCACTGCCTCATCTAACATATCACACAATTTTTGCGCTTTTTACTTGGTGGGATGCATCAATTGACTTCAAGAAGACTAGTTGCCCTTGAAGTCACTAGAAAGTTAATCAATGTGTGTTTTTTTCTTATCTACCCACCCACTAGATGAAATGTTGTAGCCCTACTTTTGCCATACTTTTTTTTGCTCTTCTGCAATAGCTTGTGTATGTTTGATGGAATCCTCTAATTACAGGTTAATAAAATCACTAGTAGGAGCCTTGAACCCATTCCCGAAAAATAGTCAATGCAGTGATAAAATTCTCTTGGTGTGGGCTTTTTGCCACATTGAATGGAAAGTTGTTGTAGTGCCAAAAGTTTTCCGCAACTATCCTTGCTTCATTGTGCACTTCTTGGTTCCAACTAGTACCTTTGAGTGAAATTTGTGCCCCAAAACTACTTCAAAGTACAAAATAGAACCGGATTTATATCCACTAGATGAGTTGCGTGTCTGTCTTACCTCCTTGGAGTGGGGGCAATAGAAATGGCCTCAATCTTGTAAGTGAATCTCGTTGCTATCCTATTCATTAGGATTGCAAGTGCATTAGCTTTCTTTTTTTTCTGCACAACTCGCAAGGTATGCAACCATCTCTCTTTGAGCCTTAAGTGGCACTTGTTGCACACTACCACATCTTTCCTTGATATTCGTGCGATGTGGTTTTCAGGGCAATTGAGACATCCACTTAACCTTATTGCGCAGTCTTTGCATATCACACAATTGCCCTTTGTCGCCAGTTCACAATGCTTCCATGAAGGGTCATTAGACTTAGGCTTTTTACAGGCAGCTGAACCAAATGCTGATGCCATTCTCAAACAAGCTGAAACCTTATAAAACACAATTCCATGGAGTCTTGGAATGTGGGGACGGGGATGGGGGACCAAGGACCTATGTTTTGGGACGATTGGGTGATGGCGGTGCAAATATATTCTAAACACATTGCATTGAGCAATGAAAATGCCGAATATCAATATATTAATATTTATATTCAAAATGATGATTACATTCGAAATACAATTGGCCAATGGACCAATGCCTCTAAGCTTGAGGGCTTTCGGGCACGATGCATGTGTTGAAACTTGAATGGATGATCAACAAAGACTTGGCACTTGCTCTTCGTCTTGTTGTTGTTGTCCCTCTTGCTAATGCTTTCATCCTCTCACTCTTGCAACCTTGCTTTGCTCTGACTCTTGCACTTGCTCTTCCTCTTGTTGTTGCTCTCCCTTTTGCTAATGTTGTTGGCCTCTCACTCTTGCAGCCTTGCTTTGCTCTCATTCTTGCACTTATTTGCTCAACGTTTTCAAGCTTTGATAATGATTTGGAGTGAGGGTGTGAGGTTCATTTATAGTTTTATAGATTTCTTTATCATTTTTTTTATTTCTTAAAATGTGAGTGGGGCCCATAATCTACAAATATAGATATCTTAAATACATCTATCTAAAATATGCTTGGAGATATCAACTTCGAGGCACCTATCTAGCTATCGAGGGACTTGGGCAAGTTTCTTCGAAGTTTCAGGGACATCCCAAAGTTCCCAAAAGGTCCCCTCTTCAGTGAAATGTTTTGGGGACATCCCCTGTCTCATAGTGGCAGTGGTACTTCAGGGGGACGTTTCTTAAGCATCCCCAAGTCTCTGAGACGTCCCTGTCCCCAAAAATGTCAGATTTTAGGGGGGACACATCCCCATGGAACACTGATAAAACCAAAAATTATAAACATGTTTTGGATGAAAACAGTTGCTACTAATCAAATAAAGTAGAAGATTCAAGCAATTGAATTTGAAATGTTGGAAACTCTAGGACCTAGCTGCTAGTGGCATGCTAATGATTAATCAATGAAGAAGTAGATATTAGAAAGTAGAAAGGAGAAACTTAGAAAAATAGAAAGTAATACTTTCCTATCTGTATGTGTTAAATCTTTGTTTTAAAACATGTTTTTGCCGAGTATTCGCTGATGTATTCCATGATATTTTGAAAACCCTAGCTCCAATGGTGTCCAATCAATCACATTCACTACATTCGCAGAGAAAAACACATGGAATATGGTTTTTGGGATAAAAATGACATTTTTTGATTTGGGGGATACAATGCTGCATTAGTTGAGTCGATAGGAAAAAATCGATGAGTTTTGTTGAGTAATGAAGAAACTCCTTGTTGAAACCTGCTGAGTTTCTCTACAATACTTGCCTTGGAATTTTCATGATGATTTCTTGTTTGGCAAGTGATCTGTGAGTTCTTGTGGGTATTTGGCGAGTTGCCGAGTATTGAATCAGAAATATTAAGCATTTGAGGTGGAGTTGATGCCTAACCAACCAGTTTTTGCCAGGGGTGTTAAGACCCCTAACATTCCATGATAGGCACTTCATTCCAACAATGGAGGGTTCTTCCCCCTTAGGTGTAAGAAATAGGAGCTAATCATTTTTTTCTCGTGCTTACTTGAAATCTTTAGCCTTACCTTGTATTTTCTGAGTTTAGATTTTCGACCTCATTGGCTTATCCTGCCATTAGGGGCAAGGAGAAGACAGGGAGAGTGCAAGATACCCAAAGTAGTTGGGTGTTGAGGGATATCTCTTGGCTTATTTTAAGAGCCAAAGGTCTTGTAGATGCAAAGATAGATAATAATACGCATTGGGAAGTAGCGTCTTGAGGGAGGAGGAGAGGGAAAAGAGGGAGAGGTAGGAAAAGACTAGGAAGAATGGGGAGGAGAGGGAGGGGAAAAGGCTAGTCTCAATTGAAGAGGGAAGGGAAAAGGAGGGATGAAGAAGAGAAGTTGCACAAGAGGGCAAGGAGGAAATCCAAATAGAGTGGGGAAACAGAGGAGAGTAGGCAGTTAGGGGTGAGGCCGGAGAGGGAGGAAGTGTTAAAAAGGGCTGATGCTAGGTGCCAAAAAATGAATAAAGAATAATATTCTTAGGTAGGGACATAGAATTATAAATATCTAGTTTAATTCAGAGGTGAGCATAGGTGGCAGATAATGAGTCCTTTGGTCGAATGAGACAATATCCCCAAGTGGGGACTCAATGTGCTCCAAAATGTTTGGGTTCTAATAAATCAAGGGGAAGACAATAAACGTGGAACCAAATTGGAGTGTGAAGTTGTGCCACGTTTAGGGGGTCAAAGTGTGGCTCCCAAGGCCCACTTGAAACCAATGAAACATAGAGATCTTCAAAGGTAAATGCGACTTGGAAAAAGCCTTTTGCAAGGCTCTTTATCAAAAAGATCCGAGACTCTTTCTAGGAAGTGGAGATCCATTCATTGAGTGAAGCTTTGCCAAGGACCAATAAGGGTAGTTTTTTTCCCCTCAAGTTGAAGCAACATATTGTTCAGGTGGGGATAAATTTTGATGATGTAGGGTCATAAAGCTAGGTTTGGGATGATGAGTGGGGTTGGATGAGGGAACTGGGAGAGTGAGGAGTGGTGCAAGTGATCTGATTGAAAAATTGCCAAATATTTCTAGAGTGAGAGTGAAGGGCGGTCCTATTAGAGTCAGAGATGAAGGTTAGGGGATGAGGGAGCATGGCATGGATGGGGGCGAGGGGGGACAACATTAGGACGATGTTGGGGAAAGTAAGTGCCAAAGGCAGGAGAAATAACTTGGAAGAGAGGCATGGTGATGTGGAGCAAAATGACTATGGGGGAAGGGCCCAACAAAGGGCAAGTGCCCAAAATTATGGCTAGGGTGCTTGTGGGTGGAGCGACCACAGAGATGTGACGAGCATTCACGATTAAGATTGTCTCGACCAATTTTGCTGCCAAGAAAATGGTATGAGGGTAGGGGTGCTAGGGAAGACTTGCTATTTCTCAAATGCTTGGCTAAGAAGCTTGAATTGCCGCAGTTGTCAAAGCCAGAAGTGCCTTTAGATTGGCTTGGAGCATTGTGGCTGAAAGACTTGGAAAAGGCAAGGTCGCCCCAAAAGCTATGGCTGAATTCGCCATGGGAGGAAGGGCCGATGGTCATTTTTTTTTCATACTCCCCAAGTCCCCGAAATGTTCATGACACCAGCAAAATTTAGGTGACGCGCCCTTGTGTAACACTGCTTTTTTAATTCTTATGCAATGAGAAGGCTAACTCTTTGCTTACTATTTTGCATTTTAGATAAGTTTATTTTATATACACACACACATACATACATACATACATACATACATACATACATATATATATATATATATATATATATATATATATATATATCGTATGTATGTATACACACACCCACACACACTCTCACGCACCCCCCCACACACACGCATATGCCAAGTCGCAAAGTCAGAGTCAAAATTTTGGGCTACCAAGTTTTTGTTTAGTTGAGTTTTTAAACTATGGATTCAACCCTCTTTTTGTAAAATTATCAATAAGTTAAAGACTTAAAGTATTTAGATGTAGATATGTGATAATGTATTTGTTGTGTTCCTCGTCCCAAAATTTGTACAATTCTTCACCATTTTAAAGGAAATTTTCACTATTTTTAAGTAAAATTTATTTTATGAATGCTTCATGGCATATTGATCCTTTGAAAGTTTGATCTATATAAATATGATATGATACATACGATTTAAATTATACTAAGTTTCATGGTGATCTCTTGTTTCAAGTATCAACTTTCAAGTTTGATGTTTCAGTTTTAATGTTATAGATTACACCAATTTGAGGACCTGCACCTGCATATCCCTGAACCCTGTGTATCACTGCAACCTTATACCTGCATACCTGCACCTGTGCTCCCTTACACCCATATAGCTTCAAGGGAAACCATATAAGCTCACTGACTACATCAATAGATATTTCTTAAGTTTCCAGCTAACCAAATGATTTCATCTTCAATTGCATGAAGACTTTTCCTGACATGCCCAGTGATTTCCTTTTAGATGTTTTCTTCAGTATGCCCAATCAAGGGTGTTACATTCTATTTGGGCGGGTTTTAATGAAGGACTCCACTTGCATGGATTCCAACGAGTGCTTAGTATGACTATTTGGTACATTTTTTCAAATTATTTTTTAAAACACTCGTAAACTGAAGAGGATTGAACACAGTTCTATCCACAGAAGTTTTCAAAATGAATTCCTGTGACAATAATCTTAATAATCTGACGAGTCATATAGGGTTGAGTACTAGGTAGCCGAAACGGCACCCCAGGGCTGTGGGAGCGGGAGCGGCTTGGGAGCGAGCAGGGAGCAGCGACAGGACTGCGGAAACGGCACAGGCCGTACCCGGGCGTTTCTGCAGTCCCCTCGCCGCTCCCGTGCACTCCCAAGCCTAAACACATTTTTTTTAATTTGTTTTTTATTTTTATATAAATTTTTATAGTTGTTATATATAAATGTATTCTAGCTTGTTTGTTGTGGTTATTCACTTATTTAGCTTATAAGTTGTCTTTCATATGCATAATATGTGGAATTAAATTCCTATTTAGAAGGCTGAAATTTATATATTTTTTAATTTTTATATAGTTTTTGTACTGCCGTATCCTACGCCATATCCGGGGTCAATTTTTTTTTTGCCGTTTCCGCGTATCGGATACTCCGCTCCCACTCCCATATCCAAAACGTTTCGGCAACTTAGGTTGAGTATGGTCTTTATTGATGTAACATTCAGATGTCATTGCTTTCAGAAGTAGGTGACTGTGGATTGCCTTCTGAAACCATACGGGGATCAAATCCAAATTCCTTGATGCTAGTGACATGAAGCCGCTTGGGATTAATGCCATAAAGGATGAGATTTTGATGCTGTTACATATGAACAGAGGGTTGATAATCATATCTCGCATTGGATCCTGTTATGTCAAGAGCTTCAAAAGACAAATTTGTTTAGGAAAGTATGGTTACAAGCTGAAAAGACTGCTTGAAGAGATACAAAATGATATATAATAATATATGTTACAGGACAGGAAAAAGGCATGTATTTGTGCGCCTATGATCACAAAAAAATTTCAAATTCTCCCGAGCAGAATAATGTAACAGATAAATTAGTAAAAAAAAGTACTGAATATGGGCACAGTTTATAAATTTTGTACATTATAAAATTTGTGCATAGTTTTATGAATGTAACAGATCATATGTCATCGTTTGCAGAAGCTGTTGATTGTGGGTTGCTGTCGGAAACAACAGAAAAAAAATCAACTTCCTTGACGCAGGCCAAAGCCATTGGGCCAAGTGACTGTGAGATGCCTTATGAATCAAAAAAAGAACCAAATCAACGTTCCTCAATGCATCCTACTGATGTTAGGGCAGGTGTCTGCCAGATACCATTTGAAGCAACAGAACCGGATCCATTTTTATTGATGCATCCTAGCAACATTAAGCCAGATGATTGTGGGTTGCCTCATGAAACAACAGAACCAAATCCAACAAGCTCTATGCAGCCTAAAAAATTTAGGCTAGGTGATTGCAGGTGGCCTGTTGAATCTACTGAACCATATCAAACTTCCTCAATGCAGCCTAGTGGAATTAGGTCAGGTGATTGTCAGATACCATTTGAAGAAACAACAGGACTAGTTCCATTTGTCTTGATGCATCCTAGCAACATATTGAATGATTGTGGGTTACATTCTGAAATGACAGCAGTATCAAATTCAACTTTGGTACAGCTAAGCAACATTGGGTCAGGTAACTGTGGGTGGCCTTTTGTTTCAACAGAACTAAATCTAACTTCCTTCATGCAGCCTAGCAACATTAGGCTGGGTGATTGTGGGAAGCCTTTTGAAACAACCACAACATTATATCCAACTTCCATAATGCAGCCTAGCAACATTACGCTCTGGCTGAGTGATTGTGGGAAGCCTTTTGAAACAACTACAACATTATATCCAACTTCCATAATGCAGCCTAGCAACATTAGTTGGGAGCAAGGAAAGCATTTGTTTATGCAATCACAAAGAATATCAAGTACCCAATATGATATCAACTTAACAGGTAAATTAGTTGAACTAAGAACAGATTTTGGTGACATAGTTTAAACTTTATATAATTCAGAAACTTAGCTATCATCATTGTTTTATGGATGCAACAGGTCAGATGTCATTGTTTACAGAAGCAAGCAATTGTGGGTTTCCGTCTGAAATAACAATGGGAAGAAATCCAACTTCCTTGATGCAGCCTAGTGAATCTAAGCCAGGTGACTGTGGGATGCCTTCTGAAACAACAACAGAAACAAATCAATGTTCCTCAATGCTGCCTAGTGATGTTAGGGGACGTGTCTGCCAGATGCTATTTGAAGCAGCAGAACCAGATCCATTTTTCTTGATGCATCCTAGCAACATTAAGCCAGATGATTGTGGGTTGCCTCATGAAACAACAGAACCAAATCCAACAAACTCTTTGCAGCCTACAAAAATTAGGTTAGGTGATTGTGGGTGGCCTGTTGAAACTACTGAACCATATCAACCTTCCTCAATGCAGCCTAGTGGAATTAGGCCAGGTGATTGTCAGATACCATTTGAAGAAACAACAGGACCAATTCCATCTTTCTTGATGCATCCTAGCAACATTACATTGAATGATTGTGGGTTGCCTTCTGAAATGACAGCAGTATCAAATTCAATTTTGGTACAGCTTAGCAACAGTGGGTCAGGTAACTGTGGGTGGCCTTTTGTTTCAACAGAACTTAATCCAACTTCCTCCATGCAGCCTAGCAACATTTGGCCAGGCAACTTGGAAATAATTAATGAAACATCGCAGTCAATTACACCCGCCAGGCCAGGTGATTGTCAGATACCATTTGAAGAAACAACAGGACCAATTCCATCTTTCTTGATGCATCCTAGCAACATTACATTGAATGATTGTGGGTTGCCTTCTGAAATGACAGCAGTATCAAATTCAATTTTGGTACAGCTTAGCAACATTGGGTCAGGTAACTGTGGGTGGCCTTTTGTTTCAACAGAACTTAATCCAACTTTCTCCATGCAGCCTAGCAACATTTGGCCAGGCAACTCGGAAATAATTAATGAAACATCACAGTCAATTACACCCGCCTTGATGCAGCCTAGCAACATTAGGCTTGGTGATTCTGGGAAGCCTTTTGAAACAACCACAACATTATATCCAACTTCCATAATGCATCCTAGCAACATTAGTTGGGAGCAAGGAAAGCATTTATTCATGCCATCACAAAGAATATCAAGTACCCGAAATCAGATCAACTTAACAGGTAAATTACTAAAACTAAGAACAGATTTTGGTGTCATGGTTTATATAATTTAGAAACTTAGTCATTGTTTTTTGCATGCAACAGTTCAGATGCCATTGTTTACAGAAGTGAGCAATTGTGGGTTTCTGTCTGAAATAACAAAGGAAAGAAATCCAACTTCCTTGATGCAGCATAGTGAATCTAAGCTAGGTGACTGTGGGATGCCTTCTGAAACAACAACAGAACCAAATCCTATATCCTTGATGCAGCATAGCAACATTTGGCCAGGTAATTGTCAGAGAACCTCTGAAACAACAGACTCATATTCATCTCTCTTGATGTATCCTAACAGCATTAGACCAGATGATTGTGGATTACATTCTGAAACATCAGCAGAATCAAATCCATCTTTGTTGATGCAGCCGCCTAGCAAAATTGGATCACATGATAGTGTGTTACTTTCTGAAATAACAGGACGGAGTCGATCTTCCTCAATGCAGCCTAGCAACGTTTGTCCAGGTACTTGTGGGTTGCCTTTCGAAACAACAGAGCCAAATCTTACTTCCTTGATGAAGCCTGACAACACTAAGCTACGTGTCTGTGGGTTAGCTTCTGAAGCAATAATGCAACCAAATCTATCTTCCTCAATGCAGTGTAGCAACATTAAGCTGGGGGACTGTGGCATAACTGCTGAAATAACACAATCAAATCTATTTTCCGTGATGCAACAAGCGAAGTCTTTGTGCTTACAATCACCAAAAAATTCAAATGATCTCAAGCAGAATAACATAACAGGTACATTATCCAAGTAAAGTACATATTATGTTCACAGTTTATATAATTTTGGAATTTGTTTAATTTTGTGCGTTCATGAATGTAACAGTTCAGGTTTTATTGTTTGCAGATACTGGTGACAGTGGGATGCATTTTGAAATACCAACAAAATTAATGTCAACTGGCTCGATGCAAGCTAACAACACTAGCCCAGGTGACTGGGGATTGCCTCATGTAACAACTACCGAAGCAAATCCATCTTCCTTAATACACCCTAGCTACATTAGTCTGGGTAATTGTGAGTTACCTTCCCAAACAATTAAAAAACCAATTCCAACTTCTACAACACCAGAAAGAAACTTGAAATTATGTTACATTGATGCTCTAAAGGATGAGCTTTTGATGTTTCTACGTAGAAGCAGGATTAGGAGGATACCACTAAACAAAATTCCATCCCTCTATAAACAAAACTTCAACAAAACAATTATTAGGAAGAAGTATGGTTTTAAGCTTAGAAAACTGTTTGAAGAGATGTTAAATGATATATTTATGGTAGGAAAGGGTAACAGAATGCAAGTTCTCGTGAGATCGCAGAGAAAGTATTTGGGTCTGCAATCACAAAAAGCTTCAAATGCTCCAAAGAAGAAGGGGAACAGAATACAAGCTCTCCTGAGATTGCTGATAAATTTATTGTGTCTGCGATCACAAAAAGATTCAAACGCTCCCAAGAAGAATAACCTAACAGGTATAGTAGTTAAACAAAAAGCAGATTTTAGTGATAGCGTTTATATAATTTTGGATTTCATATAATTCTGGATATAATTTTATGAATGTAACAATGTAGATGCCAATATTTGCAGAGATAGGAGAGCGTGTGTTGTCTTCTAAAACAGTAGCAAAAGAAAATCCAACTCCATCGATGTGGCCTAACCACACGAGGCCAAGTGGCATTGATGCTGTTAAGGACAAGATTTTGATGCTTTTACATAAAAGTGGAGGGGAGATTGCATTAAAACTAATTCCATTTTGTTACAAACAGACCTTCAGAAAATACCTTAACCTGGAGAAGTATGGTTTTGAGCTAACAAGTCTGCTTGAAGAGATGGAAACTGATATATGTATGCAAGAAAAGGGGGACAGCATACATGTGTTCCTAAGATCACAAAGAAAGTATTTTCTACGATCCCAAAAGAATTCAAATGCTCTCAAAGGTAAATTAGTCAGTTAAAGAACATGCTTTTATGGCATGCTTTATATAACCTTGGAATATTTATATCCTGTGCATGGTTTTATGAATCTTACAGTCTCAATGTCATTGTTTGCAGCATCAGTAGACTGTAAGTTGCCTTCTGAAACAATAACAAAACCAAATCCAACTTCTTCAATTCGGTCTTCTGCAACAATATCAAAAGCAAATCCAACTTCTTCGATGCAGCCCAACCACATGAGGCTGAGTGGGATTGATGCTGTTAAGGACAAAATTTTGATCCTCTTACATAAAAGTGGAGGGGAGATACCATTAAAAATAATCCCATTTTGTTACAAACAGACCTTCAAGAAAGATCTTAACCTGAAGAAGTATGGTTTTAAGCTAAAAACACTGCTTGAAGAGATGCAAACTGATATATTTGTGCAAGAAAAGGGGGTCAATGTACATGTGTTCCTGAGATCACAAGGAAAGTATTTTCTGAGATCCCAAAAGAATTCAAATGCTCCCAAGCAGAGTTATGTAAAAGGTAAATTAGTCAATCAAAGAACATGTTTTTGTTGCATGCTTTATATAATCTTGGAGTACATATATCCTGTGCACGGTTTTATCACTTTTATGAATGTTACAGTGTTGATGTCATTGTTCGCAGCATCAGGTGTCTGCGGGTTGCCTTCTGAAACAATAGCAAACCCAAAGAAGGGGAACATAATACAAGTTCTTCCGAGATCGCGGATAAATTGTTTGTGTCTGCGATCACAAAAAGATTCAAATGCTCCCAAGAAGAATAACCTAACAGGTATAGTAGTTAAACAAAAAGCAGATTTTAGTGATATCGATTATATAACTTTGGATTTCATATAATTCTGGGCATACTTTTATGAATTTAACTATGTAGATGCCAATATTTGCAGAGACAGGAGAGCGTGTGTTGTCTTCTAAAACAGTAGCAAAAGCAAATCCAACGCCATCGATGTGGCCTAACCACACGAGGCCAAGTGGCATTGATGCTGTTAAGGACAAGATTTTGATGCTTTTACACAAAAGTGGAGGGGAGATAGCGTTAAAACTAATTCCATTTTGTTACAAACAGACCTTCAGAAGATACCTTAACTTGGAGAAGTATGGTTTGGAGCTAACGAGTCTGCTTGAAGAGATGCAAACTGATATATGTATGCAAGAAAATGGGGACAGTGTACATGTGTTCCTAAGATCACAAAGAACATATTTTCTGCGATCCCAAAAGAATTCAAATGCTCTCAAGCAGAATGATATAAAAGGTAAATTAGTCAGTTAAAGAACATGTTTTTATGTCATGCTTTATATAACTGTGGAATATTTATATCCTGTGCATGGTTTTATGAATCTTACAGTCTCAATGTCATTGTTTGCAGCATCAGTAGACTGTAAGTTGCCTTCTGAAACAATAACAAAACCAAATCCAACTTCTTCAATTCGGTCTTCTGCAACAATAGCAAAAGTAAATCCAACTTCTTCGATGCAGCCCAACCACATGAGGTTGAGTGGCATTGATGCTGTTAAGGACAAAATTTTGATCCTTTTACATAAAAGTGGAGGGGAGATACCATTAAAAATAATTCCATTTTGTTACAAACAGACTTTCAAGAAAGATCTTAACCTGAAGAAGTATGGTTTTAAGCTAAAAACACTGCTTGAAGAGATGCAAACTGATATATTTATGCAAGAAAAGGGGGACAATGTACACGTGTTCCTGAGATCACAAGGAAAGTATTTTCTGCGATCCCAAAAGAATTCAAATGCTCCCAAGTAGAATTATGTAAAAGGTAAATTAGTCAATCAAAGAACATGTTTTTGTTGCATGCTTTATATAATCTTGGAGTACATATATCCTGTGCATGGTTTTATGAATGTTACAGTGTTGATGTCATTGTTCGCAGCATCAGGTGTCTGCTGGTTGCCTTCTGAAACAATAGCAAACCCAAATCCAATTTCTTCAATCCAGTCTAACAACACAAGACTAAGTGGCATTGATGTTGTAAAGGACGAGCTTTTGATGCTTCTATGTAAGAGTAACATTGGAAGGATAGCTTTAAATGAAATCTCATCTCACTATAACAAGACCTTACAATAAGAACCGAATATTAAAAAATATGGCCGTAAACTTAGGAAACTGTTTGAAGAAATGGGAGATGATGTATACATGGAAGGAAAGGCGACGGGAGTAAAGTTCTACTAAGATCACAGGGATCATAAAAAATTTCAAATTGTCTCTAGTAGAACAACCGAACAGGTAAATTAGTTAATCAAGTGTATAGATTTTGGTGATATGGTTTATATAGCTTCAGAATTTATAAAAGTCTGAACATTTTTATAATGCCGATAGGCATTTTACATTGGCAGCAAGGGGTGGCACCTAATAGTGTGACTGAGTAAACTTTTATTTTCTACATAAGATTTGACATCCATTTGCCAGTAAAATCCAAAATAAGAGCCTTGAGATTGATATCTATTGGCATTTTTGAAATAGATGTATTGAAGATATTTGTACTTGTTAATTTAACAGTTCAGACATCATTATTTACATAATATGTGACTGTGGGTTGGGTTCTGAAAAAATGCCAAAATCAAGTCCAACTTCTTCCATCCAGCTTAGCAATGTGAGCCCAAGTGGCATTGATGCTCTAAAGGACGAGCTTTTGATACTTCTACATGAGAACAGGGTGGTGATAGAATTTGTTAAAATTCCATTCTGTTATGAACATACTTTCATAAAATACCTTAATGTGAGGAAGTATGGTCGTAATCTAAAAAAGCTGCTTGTGGAGATGAAAAACAATATAGATATGTAAGAATATCGGGACAGCGTAGTTGTGATCCTTAGATCACAAGGATTATCTGCAACCCCAAAAGAACTCAAATGCTTCCAATCAAAGCAATACAGCAGGTAAATCAATTAAACGAGGTACACGTTTTGGTGACAAGTTTTATATAACTTCAGAATTTATATGATTTGTGTGCATATTTATATGAATGTTAACAGTTGAGACAGCACTGTTTGCAGAATTCGGTAACGGAGTCGCCTTCTCAAACAATAACGGAACCAAATCTAATTTCTTCAATTCAGTCTAGCAACAAGCAGCTAAGTGACTTTGATGCTCTTAAAGGCGGGATTTTGTTGCTTCTGCGGAGGAATGGAGGGAGGATGAAATTTAAACGCATTCCAATTTGCTATCGTAATACTTTCTATAAAGTTATTGATGCAGGGAAGAAGTATGGTTGCAGTCTAGAAAATTTGCATGAAGGGATTGGAAAGGGAAAAATATATGAAAGGGAAGAGAAGGGGGAAAATGTGCGTATGATATACCAAGTAAATTTCGATGCTTCCAAGTGGAATAGTGTACTTTGTGATAATATTGGTTCCTTTATTAAGTACATGGTTTAAACTAATCGGAAGTAGTTTTTTTTTTGGTCGAAATGTTCTACTATTTTTTACTGGTCTCTTGAGTATTGTTTCCCTCTTGCATTTTTTTGTCCTACTTGAGCTTATGTCAAGATAATTATCGTCAGAATCTTGCAACATGAATTCTTGCAAAGAGCCTCTGATTTTTTCATAAATTTATTGCTTTTATTGCCAATGTTGCTCCTATAGACAGTCATAGAACATATTGACACAAGTCTGAGAAAGTTGTAATGATCTTTGCCAATCTGTGATAAGGATTGAGATATTTAGAGCTTTGAGCCTTTGTCATGTGTGTATGTATAGTATCGGTTGTGTTTTATCCTCTTTTGTTTCAGATGTTTTGGGTCTACTTTCTAGGCCTTTGTTCTGGGATTTGGCTCATCTGATAGGTATCTAGATTGCTTTCAGTTTTAAATATATACCAATTACATGGGTGTTCTATTTTAGTTATAATTTCTATTATTTATTGCTATGGCATGTCTTGCTTTATTAAGGTTTTAGATGGTAAGTCTCCAAGTGTTGCTTGAGTTTCGACCTTCAATCGTGTTCATTTTTTTTATAGTGTTTAATTTAAATTGCCTCTCTTATATGACATTTTTTAAAGTAATTTTCTCTTAGGAATACTATTACTTTATTAATGCAATTTCATGTTTAGTCGTGAGTGCATGTTTTGTTAGTGTTGATTCCTCAACCCTATCACGCCTAAGATCACTACAATGTCCTTTGCTTTTGGTTTGAGTAGATCATCTAGGCTAACCAATGCATAGTCTTCCTTGTGCTCATTCCCTCATGTAGACACCAAGTTCTAGTTCAGGATCTAATGGGTCTATTGATTAAAATTGATTCTTCAAGGTATTAATTATGCTGAAGGCATTTTGTTATAGTGGATGCAGGACAGCTACTAGTATACAATATCGTCAACGATCCTGTTGCACGTGACAATCAGATCTAAACACTACTGTGCGTGCAATTTGTTGGGCAGGCAACGCCTATTGAAAATTCAACTTCATATATTTTAGCCATGCCTTGATGTGAGCTATGGGGACCATGTTACCATGACAACGATGGCTGCGTATTGAAATATCTCCCAAAATAAATCCTTCCACTAGATCTATTGAACAATGGTGTTGTTGAAGTTGGAAACCCAGATGGAGGCACAAGAGGAGCTGGCGGGCAAAGGAGGGCAGGGTAGAAATGCTATGGTTTCAGGCATTTGCAAGCTTCCATATCTGTCAGCTCAGTACTGCCTTTGAGTGAGGCCATTTCATCCCATTTCTTTTTTTCTATTTAATGGAGGGCAGAGGTTTGGGAGAGGACATTACAAACCCGTCAATAAAAAATCGAACTATTTTTAGGTGCTCCCATTTTGATGGAACAAATATAACTTTTACTAGTATGTAGGAAATGAAATTCAAGGAACCAGTAAGATAGCATTGCTGACTGAGGAACAAGTTCGAGGGCGTGGTGGAATAGAAGCATCAGACATATGCAAGTTTCCCCTTCCGCGACATCCGTAGATCTCTTTGAGGCCTCAAACTATCTTCTTAGATGGCATGTGCTGCTCAAAGAGTAATTAGTGATTCCTAATTAGTAGACAAATTGCTACAAGTGCACGGTGATTAATGATGAATGCCCCAGTTGCAACGGAACACGCTTTGATATGAGAGGCAATGCCTTTGCCGACATGTCATATCCTCACAAAGCTACAAACCTTCTTAATGACGGTCTTGTTCTTTTCAAATTCTTTCCTACTTGCTTAGTTGCCTGGGGATTGATTGCCTCTGACATTAGATGCAGTGTCATCCTCATCAATATGATTAACCAAATAATTATTACCCCCATCATTTTAAATATCATAAATACGATATACCAAATAGCAGTATAAAATTCTCATTCAACAGCTGATAAATTACTGTTATCCTCTGTTTTGTGTTTTCGTTAGTACTATGGAATAAAACAATTTTATATAAGTTCTTGGAAAAAATATTGAACTATTTATGTTGATAGGCTTACCTTAATGGGAGACAATAACAAAAACATACAGACAAGGATAAGTTGTCCATGTGTCAATTTAATTATATCTTTTGTTTGTTTATTTTACTTTTGACATAGCTGGTACAATTTTGATTGACAACCAAAACTTGCCACAGATTTGAGCGATGGCCATGTATCTATAGCATCATTTTTTACAGTAGCTGTGGTTGAGCATCAAGGATGAGAAGGGATCAGTATTAGTTGGACGATGACGACATTCATCTCAACTGTCATTTTTAGGTAGTACTGTAAGATTAGGATTTTCTCTATTTTGTTTATGTTTTTGTGTAAAATTTGAAGCTAGTCAGTTCAACCATAAGCCCAGTGATAAAATTCTCTTGCAGCCATACAATGCCTTGTAAACTCTGGCGATGGCAATACAATTATCATCAACTACCATCAACTTCTTTTCTATCCAATAATCCTTTATTCTTCACTTCCATTAAGAGTTTTATGTCTGCACGGTTTTCAAGCTTAAAAGGGGGGCACTTTTGTGTATTTTTCCAGATGTATATTGAAGGGTGCCCATTTCTATGCCTTCTGTGTAAACATTTCAAGATTTATGATTCATTTGAGGAAAAGGTTATAGATACACATACATTTGCATCAGCCAATTTTATTGTGTTGTTTTTAAATTTTCCATAATGATAAATTGTCATTTTTTTGGCTTTATTTTTTAGGTCCCAAAGATACGGAGGAGCACTGAAAGTATTAGGTATTTGTTGGGGGATGTACTGTTTCTCAAGGTATACCAAATAAATAACTATTATATGTATTTTGAAAAGAAACATTTAAAGACTCATTAATTT
The DNA here is from genome assembly GCA_019776745.2 of Taxus chinensis. Lineage (NCBI taxonomy): Eukaryota > Viridiplantae > Streptophyta > Pinopsida > Cupressales > Taxaceae > Taxus > Taxus chinensis. The sequence continues at coordinate 685,558,741 of CM034154.1, read as the reverse complement.
TGAATTTAGTAATGTGTGGCAAAAGGTTGAAAAAGAGAGCCTATGCTAGATAATGGAAAAATCAGAGGAGGCACTCTATGTGCCCTTCTACTTTCTCTTGAAACCCTAGATGTAGGGTTTTCTCTCAAAGAGTGTTGCTTTGAGGGTGTTGATTGCCATGGCAGAAAATAGGGTCTTGTGACTCCTCAGGGGAATCTTATGGTTTTAAGTAGTTTTTTTGGTTTTGATATTTTTTTCCCTATGTTATTCCTTGAATCTGACTGTGAGGCAATGACTGTGTTGCTCCCAGTTGTGGACGACATGGTGATCTCTCCCATTGGTCTTGGGATTTGTTGTGTTTTAACTTTTACTTTTTGACATCACTAATGATTTCTTGTATTGTGTAGTGGCTAGGGTTTCTATTTGATTTTATTTGCCTCTAGATCTGTGACTTAGGTGTTGGATTCTTCCATGACAATTCTCCATAGTTCGGTTTTTTGTCAAGTTTCCCTTTCGGCTTTCACCGCCCTAGCTTAGGGTTTGTATTTGTGCCCTAGGGTTTGTTCTTGTTTGTCCCTTGTTAGGATTCACTCGACCAATGAGGAATTTTTGAGGGTTGGCTGTTGTGCTTGCTGGGGTTTTATCCCAACTAGTAAGTTTTTGTGGGATTTTAGGTTTAAGCCATAACTTTTATCGACATGCTTTTTGGGTTGTGTATGCCAACCATTTGCTTTTTGCTATAATCATTATTTTTCTCAATTATTAAATAATGTGTTCTAATAAAAATTTAAATTCATTAGAACATTACATTGATTTCCACGGTGGCAAGGAATGAATGCAACTTTGGTACTTGTTCTAAATGCTTTTTGATGGTACCAAGAAAAATTTAGACTTAAAATGGACAAATCATTGTAATATTCACACGTTGCCCACCAAAATGTAAAATCTTAAATCCTATGAACAAGATTTGCTTTCTTTACAATTGATTTTTTTAATAGAATAGATTATTGGATCTTCTCCAATTGGATATATCATTAAAAAAATCTTTTCAAAATTTAATTGCTTTCTTGTAATTAAGAGAATTTTCCAATATCGAATCTTGTAATTTTGGAGTCAAGAAAGCATATCAATTTCACATATAACCCAAAAAAACATAACATACATATCAATATTTGAATGCATCCATGATCAATGCACCATTAATATATATAGTAAGTTCAATTGCTTCTTTGTGGGTCAATTACAATGGAAGAAAATAAGAGCAAAGAGGGGATTGAGATCTACTTTCTTTTCTTTATTCCCAAAAAATTGACTAGAAAGAAGAAAAATATTTAATTTTACTATTGGAATTGCACATTATATTAAAGATAATATGAGCTACATTAGTGGGGTCAACCGGACAACTCATGGTCGCACAAACACCACGAAGGCAGCACAAAACGAAAAATAATGTAATTTTCAATACTACAATAATAGTAAGGTTGTGTACAATTTCTAGGGAAATACTAGAAATTCCTGTCGTTGAAAATATGGATTAACAACCATCATGAAAGTGCTTCTATGACCCTAAATATCTTTATTCATTCAAAAAATAAATCTTTCCTCAACTAGTAAGCTTGGTCTACGACAAGACATATAAACCCCAATAGACCATGCTTCTTATATCATTAATGGTGACACCACAATGGAAGTGCCCCTCTAACAAACATAAAAGTTAAATGGTAGGGTGATGAGTAAAATAATCATGTTGACCATGATCCTTAAACCTATGGGGTGCCCCCACAATGAAAGTGGCCCTTGCAATTACATATGGGTTAGTTGATTGCGGATTTTAGAGTCATCAAAGAAACTCCAAGATACACTTAAGAGGCATTTCCGACTTGGTGTAGTAACTTGCCATATATCTAGAGTCAATTATATGCAATTATTTTTCGATTATGGTGCCATAGAAAAGAAGTGGGGAAGGACAAGTAAGAAAGCATACTCATCAACTAATCAATCATTATGTTTGTGGGATGAGTATGTTTGATTTCTTTGCATTCCTCTCTCCTAATTTGCGGTCTTCCCCTCTCTCTTTTGTGGCTTCATAATCCCCATAAAAATTACATTCAATTGCCTCTATGAAATGCCTTATTGCCCCAAGTTGAATATGAACCTTCAATGCATCTTATACATGTGTTCCCAAGATTAACTATGATGTCTCATCTTGCATGAGACAATTCTCCAAAGATCACAAACTAATTATTATTATTTTGTTTTTGATAGATAATGCGGGTTGAAGGGACCCGTTCCCTGTTTACATATTCAGAGGCCTAGCCTCGAGAAAGCGTGAAATACAATCCCAAAACAAACATCCAAAATACTGTTGGATATTACGAACAAAAACCAGCTCCTATCGAAATAGCTATAACTATAAGACTATACTAAGAGGGAATTAATCCCCTGACTCCACAGAAACAAAGACACATGCCACAGGGGATGCTGACCCAGGTTGGCTTCCTCATCAAAATCCATGTCCATAACATTGGCATTAGCCCATCCCCACCAAAGGTAGTCATAAGCTCCACCGGCTTCAACACACAGCTTGGCCCACCATGACGACACAGGTTCCAGCGGAGAGTTAAGTGCCTGCACATTCGGGAGCAACAGGGGAATGCGACCAACAGAGCGGTCCCAAGCATACGCAACGAGCTTCTCTCGTGAACACCAACAGAATGCCGAACCGCTTCTCCAATTCCTTGAAAACACCCACCTCCACAACATGTGTACACTGCACCGAATCCTCCACAACCCAGAACGCCAGACAACTATTAGCCACTTTAGACGCCAAATTACCACAGAATGAGGGCCAAAGCCAATGCAAAGCGAGATTCACAACGTCCACCTTCGAAGGACGAATAATCAAGTAGATTCTCCACGAAGATAGAAGCAACCCCACTGTTAACGCGCGACCACCCTTCCTCTGACAGAAAAACAAACCCCCAAATCAATTTTATGACTTCCAAGTCTTCCACACAGGAGATATTAAAGATCCTCTTCAGACGATTATCCAGATACCAGTTCGAAATGCCATCTCCCTCATTTCACAGCTCAAGGCAAGGCGAGGAAAACGCAGAGCAACCATTGAAAACAAGAACAAGAGGAGAGACAACAGGTACCCTCTTTAAATAGATGCCAAACCATCGCACAGGCGCACAATCAGACGACAAATCTACATAATGCCAAATCGTGTGAAACCATCACCTCCAATCCATCCCACTCTTTAATATTAATGGCCACTTTCTCCTTTTGTACTTGCTCGATCCCTGCGTTGGCCAGCCAATCCGCACAATGATTGCATTCTCTAAACACATGCTTAATATTCCAAGTTTTAAACTTCTCTAATTGCCACAAGATTTTTTTGATGCCCAAATTGAGCTTCCATGACAAAGCTTTCCTTTTGATGATTGCATTAACAATCACCATCGAGTCACCTTCGATCTCTAAGTTTTCCACTTTCAAGGGAAAAAGCCAGTTCAAGACCCTTACTTAGAGCATGTAGCTCGACAAAATTACACATGCCATCCAAAAGTTTGATAGATGTTGCATCAACAACCTGACCCAGCTCATTACGAACTATGCAGCCAACACCCGAGGCACCGGGATTACCCCTGGCTGCGCCATCGAAATTGAGCTTGTGAAACCCCGAGGTTGGAGGTTTCCACTTAGCATTCCTTGCGAAGCAAAGAAGATGGAATCGCAGAACTCCTGGCACCATCCCTAGGCTTAACAATTTTTTGCCACCATTTCTCAATTTCCCTGTCAAAATTAGAAAAGTGATGAAAGCAGGACCAATTAGAAGAAACAACCTCAGAGATAGCCCATTCCAACCTAAAATGACCTGCTCCACCGAGTTCTTTTCATTTCTGAAAATTCTTTTATTTCTCTCCCACCAAATATGCCAAAGGAGAAGAACAATACTGCAAAGCCAGATTGAGGAAAGAGCGCCCTGATGCAAATTAGTAGGCCACGCCAAAATGGCCTCAGGAAGGGAAGATGGTTGAACCCAAGGAAGATTGAGCCTAGCACACAACCAGTTCCAACATTCCACGAAAAAGGGACAATGCAGCAATAAGTGATCGCGATCCTCCTCATGCTTTTCACAAAGAAAGCATATTAAGGGACCATGAAAACCATATCTCTTCCTTCTTTCCTGAGTGAGAATTTTACCCTTGAAGGCCATCCATGCAAAGAGGCCAGCTTTAGGGGGCAGGAGGAGGCCCAACAGTCTTTCCAAATCTAATCTTCCGCTCTCACTTCAGAATGCAACAATTTGTAACCGCAGCTCGGGGAATACCTACCAGAAGAGGCAACAGTCCAAACAATTTCATCCTGTCGCTCAGAAAGCATAATCTGCCTCTCTTGAAGGACTGAACGAAAGCTAGCTTTCACTTCCTCGGGAACATTCAGGTGATCAATGCTTTTCCACTGCAGCAAGGCAGGAGTATGGCCCGGAACCTGCCCATAATTAGAGACATAGGGACCCCACTCCTCGACTAGTAATCTTTTAATTTCCCCAAACTCGGGGGACTCCCCAAGCACAGGAAAACCATTCCAAGGATCATCCCAGAATGACGCCCTCTCCCCATTTTCAATCTTCCAGGCTGCATTGTAAAGAAATAACTCTCTGCATTCAACCATGAAATTCCATATATGAGAGCCACGAGGGGGGTTCACAATACGGAGAATAGATTCAGGAAGAGGGGCACCCAAATACTTTTTTTCCACCACCTGGCTGTAGAGACTAAGTGGATTAGAAAGGAGATTCCAGAAAAGCTTGGTGCCAAGGGCCAAATTTTGGAAACCCAGATTGAGAATTCCAGCTCCACCAAGGTCCTTGGGTTTCAACAAAGTATCCCAACTGATCAGAGGAATTTTTCTATCCTCAGAAGCACCTTGCCAAAGGAATTTTCTCATAATACCAATCACTTTTCAATTTTAAGAATGGAAAGCATATAAAGTGGGGAAGCACAAAGAACATACTTAATAAGCACCAATCTCCCCGCCAATGACAACCACTTCCCTTTCCAAGAGCTCAGTTTCGATTCCATAGAGGAAAGAAGATCCTTCCACAAAGAAGATCTGCCCAAGCCACTAAACAGGGGGACACCAAGATACTTGACCGGAAGAGATCCTTTCTTAAAACCAAAAATTCTCAAAATTCTTGCCTCCAATTAGGGGGATACATTAAAAAAGAAGATGAAGGATTTAAGAAAGCTAACCTCTTGGCCCACAACAACTGTGTAGGAATCCAACACATCTTTTAGCTCCTTAGCTTCCTTCACACTGGCTTTACCGAACAAAAAGGTATCATCAACGAATTGCTGATGGGAAATGGGATTAACCCCCTCAGTAATTTTAAGGCCCTGTAGTTTACCTTCTTGAATCCTCTTGCAAATGGACCTACCAAGAGATTCAACCATCAAAATATACAGGAAGGAGGACAGTGGATCCCCCTGCCTAATGCCCCGATTACATTCAAAAAAACCTTCAGCATTCCCATTGATCAAAACGGAAAAAGAGGGACCTAAAATACAACTGAAAATCCAATTGCAAAACTGAACCAGAAAACCAAACTTTTTGAGAACCCTGATAAGGAAACGCCAATTTATCTTGTCATAAGCCTTGCTAATGTCCAACTTTAACAACATACCCGAAGAATTGTTGTTGGAAAGAGAATGAATAAGCTCATGGGAAAGAAAAATACCATCGAAAATAGACCTTCCAGGCATGAACCCGGTTTGCTCCTGAGAGATAAGAGGACCCAACACACTTTTAAGCCTAGAAGCAATAGCTTTCGAAATGATTTTGTAGGTTGTATTGCACAGGGAAACAAATCTGAAGTCAGCAAAGGAAGAAGGCTGAATATTTTTCGGGAATAAACTAATAAAAGAGCAGTTCAGTGTTTTAAGCACTGAGCGAGATCTTCGAGATTCTTCAACAACAACCCACACATCATATCCCACAATGCTCCAAAACCGCTGGAAGAAGTCAACTTGGAAACCATCAGGACCTGGAGCTTTATTCTTGGCCATAGAGAACACAACCTTCTCAACTTCCCCTAGGGAAAAGGGCTTAAGAAGGGCATCATTTTGATCATCAGAAATCAAAGATGGGATATTAGCCAAAAGAGAGGATTGAGCCTCATCAAAGGAGGCAATTTCACCACCTAATAGAGAAGAAAAAAACCGAACACCTTCTTTCGAGATCTGTTTTTGATCTAAGAGAACCATCCCTTCGCTATTCTTAATTTCAAAGATAAAGTTTGAACTCCTCGATTTTACAGAAGAATGAAAGAATTTAGAATTCATGTCTCCATCCTTAAGCCAAAGTTCTCTCGATTTTTGCTTCCAGAAAAACTTCCTCCCTCAGGAGCAATTCACCAAGCTTGGCCAGAAGATATTTCTCCAACAAGTACTCCTCCTGCCTCATACCAGAATCAAAGACCTTCAAATTCAAAGCTTTCAAATCAGCTTCCACTCTAGCCTTTTCTTGGAAGATATTCTTAAAACAATTCCTATTCCAATTCCGCAAGTCCCCTTTGAGAAGCTTGAGCTTTTGAGCTAACACAAACATTTTTGTTCCATCGATCTTATAGGAGTTCCACCACTGCTTAATATTACTTTCCAAAGAGGCATCCCTAAGCCACATCAGTTCAAACTTAAAGGGGGATTTACGAGGAGTGATATCAATATTGACTGAGAGAGACACCAGAAAATGATCTGAACCAGACCAAGGCAACACCAAGCTTTCAAGGACAAAATTATTAAGAGACCAATTGGGACCAGCTAAAAACCTATCCAGCCTCTCCGCAATATTACAGAAACCCTTCTATGATTACTCCAGGTGAACCACCCCTGCTTGGGTTCAATATCAAGAAGGGAACAATCACTAATAAAGGAGCATAAATCTACCTGAGATTGCAAGTTCCTTCTAAGACCACCTTTCTTATCCCTCTCCGAGGTAATAGCATTGAAGTCGCCCCCAAGTAAAAGAAGATGATCCTCCAACGAGATTGCAGGGACCTGGAAATCTCCAACCACACCGATCTTTTGCCAATGATACTATTAGGACCATATACATTGAAGAGGTAGAGGGAAGTTTAGGAACGCCTGGGACTAATAAGACCCAACTGCCAGTTGAGGCTCTGGGAAATAAAATCAACATGCACTTGACACTCCTTCCACAGGAAGCCCAAGCCTCCAGAGGCTCCAATGGCATCTGAAAAATAACCCTTCCAACCCTTAGCTGACTTACCCCATAAACCTTTTACCGCCTCCACAAGCATACATCTTTGTTTCCTGCAGCAAAACAATGTAAGCATCTGCCAGGAAAAGAGATAACGCTTGAGCAAGCGTTGTTTGTCAGGGGTATTAAGACCCCTGACATTCCAAGAGAGAAGCTTCATTGATGTAAGGGAAGGACTTTCACCTTCCCGGACTCAGCCTTATCAAATTTCAGGACACTCTGCTTTCCTGCATCCACTTCCTTCTGAGCAACTTCCTGCTTAGATTTTTTACCCCTTTTTCCCACTGAACCACAATTGGCGACTTTTAATCCTTCCTTCCCTGCAGCCATTTTAGAGGGAACCAAAACAGGAACCAAATCATCTAGTTCAATTTCCCCATCCTCCAAACTGCCACCCCCTTGAAGGGACTGTAACATCTTTTCCTCAACCTTTTCAAAAATCCAAACTTGAAGATTATTCAAAGAATCCATGCCCCTGTTCGAAACCTTCCTTAATCAGGGACACCAGTTCCCCCAAATTCTTATGAACTTCTTCAGTTTCCTTCAACAAAGAATGAGGGGACAATTCCCCAACTAGAGGGGCATCTCTAGATGCCATCTTGCTTCCAGAGAGCACTGGATAAATCAAAACCAGGAGGAGACTCGATTCCAATCACCATGCACCATGTCTGAGGAGTCTCCTTCTGCATTGAGAGTAAACTTAGATTCCTTCTTCAATTTGACAGAGCAATCCTTTCTCATATGCCCCAACTTCCCACAATAGAAACACTTTGCATTCAGCCCCTCATAATCGTTGACTTGGTTCCTAGGGCCTAGATTGGTATGGAGACACAAAGAACTAGGCAGTGGGGCGGTCAAATCCATTCCACACAGACGCGAGCCGCGAATTTCCTCCAAAAATTCAAGGAAGGGTTGTGAATGGGCACGAAGGAACCCAGAGAATTCGCGATAGACTTAAGGGTTGACCATTTGCGAAATTCAGGGGGCAAACCATGAAAACTCAGCCAAAGTGGGGCTCGGGATTTTTTCCTTCCTTGGGTCAAAATTCGGAGACCAGGGATGAAAATACAAGCTGGAAGAATTCAAAAACCAGGGGCCACCCTTGTATACCTGGTCCAACAACTCAAAAGAGGGAAAACATTACCTAAAAGAAGCCATTGGCAAGAAAGATAACCCTAGGTTTAGCTTTATTGCCCTAGAACTGAGCAACCCAATTCAAGATCCTTCCCCTAGAGAAGCACACACCAACAAACTTACAGAAAATTGCCCTCTTAAACCAAACATCCACGAAATCCTCTTCGGGGAAGGTGGGAAGAGAAAGCTGAAGACTCTCTGCTGAAATTTTAAAATCGATGCCACCAACCTTAATTTCCTCCACTTCTTTCAACCCGTCGATTGCATCCGAAATTGGATTAGAAGGGACCTCCTCAGGCGCACAAATGGAGGTCTTGGCAGGGGCCAATTCCAAACACACTTCCGCAACCAGATTCTCTAACACCAGGGCGCCCAAACATGGAAGCCAGAGCTTTAATGACCACTCCCGGGCCAGGCTTATTGACCAACGCAGACACTTCCGCCTCCACTTTTGAAATCCAACCATATCCTCGAAGGCCCTCACGTCTTCCGCTGCCTACAAGGATCCTGTTACTATCAGTGAGGACTCCATTATCGCAGAACATCTCTGGCGCCACACCCCCAACTCCCACGACCTCCTTATCTTTTGAAAATTCAAAATTTTCACTCCTTTGGCCTTTTTGGCTCTCCATCCACCTAACTCTCATTATTAGTAGATTCTTATTAGGCATGAGCATGCAGATTTGGATTCGAACACCAACTAATTATTAATAGCAACATGGATCATGTTATACAAGTAGAATAACATAAAATAAAAACATTAAGAAGCATTAATTGAACCTTTTCATTTTACTATCTCATCCAATGATTAATCCATCGAATTGAGTATATGTATATAGGCTAAAACAATAAAAATACAATAGAAGAAAACTGAATCAATCACAACCTAATTAGTCACACGTAGATCCTTAAAGAGAGAAAGTCTAAAAAATTCCTATATTTAAAGTATCAGTATGTATTTTGACTTCACAAGCTATGTGGTAGAAGTTTTTGGCTTGTAATGGTAGTAAACATGCTCCTTATTTTTCAATTAGTTAGTTTTTAGCTTCTAATAGTTGCATGTCATAGGATGTATATTTTGTATTCAATTAACGAGTGGTCCGAAAACAATTCCTTCCATCTCTTTATAATGGGGGTACTCTATACTAGGATAATAAAGATGGTCATACTAAATATACACACCTTAGATTGTAAATTGATGTAGACATGTAACTAGGAAGGCATTACTCCACACTCTATAGGAGGTATATGGTTCCTAAGCCTACCTAGTATAAGGTAGTGACATCTAACTAGCTCCCAATTGTTAGATGCCGATAATAAGGTTACAATTATGATTGTAATCATGGTAGTAATGAGATGAGATCCAAGAGGTTGTTAGACAAGATTCACAAGGATTAAGGGTTATGCACGTTTATATAGGTAAGAATCAACAGATAAAAAATGCAATAAAAAGGAATATGCCACCCTATCTTAATTTATGTATGTCCACAACCACAACATCATTACCTAAAATTAAAGTAAAGGAACAAGAAAGGTTAGAGATATGCACTACCAAAACTCTAGCAAGGCTAAATAGCTAGACTAACACCACATAGTCTATTAACAAAGTTATGAATTAACAATAGTAACATCAAGATCTTATCTTATTGGAATACTTAAGAGAACTAACATGATATCAATCAATCATAGTTAAAGCATTTCTACTTAGTGTGAATTGCTAACTAACATGGACCTATGAAGACCACTAGCCAATCAAATTGGGTTGTTTTTACTCCACAATGGTGAAAGGACCTCTATAAAAACGGCTACAAGGCCACATTAGATATTCCTCTACTAACTAACATGAAGATTGGATGCAAAGATTGAGAAGAGCTATTCCTATCAATGGAAGCAAGGCTCTATATCATATGTCTTATATGATTAATGTTATTCAAAAGATGGTGTAAATTATAAAGGTAGGTGCTTAGTCCTTTTTATAGTTTTCTATTTGGGGAAAACTTGCATCTTGGTGCATGTGGGACTAAAAAGGATAAAGTATATTAAGGCTTGTTAATCTTGATTAGTGAATTAACAAGTGATTAGCGTGTGAGGAGCCTTAATTAACCAATTAGGGTCAATTAAGAGGCTAGGATAAACTTTTGAAGCCTTTTGAGATGTCTTGGAGGGAAATGGGGTGATTTTGAATGGCTGGAAGAGGGGTATTAGCCAATAATAGGGTTTATTGATTAAAACAAGGGTAATTAGGCCTAATTAGCTTATAATCGCTAATTATTTGCTCAGAAGTGGATTATAATTAACAATATGTCATCAATTGGCATACGGAATGTGATAGAGGTTAGTTAATCAACAAAGCGTCATTAATTAATCAAAATAGAGGGAAACATTAGTTAACTAGCATAAATCACTAATCATAATGGAAATGGTAAAAATGAGGGTGATTAGTGTGCTTTTAGCAATAAAACTGCGTAAGTGGAATTTAGGTGTCTACATGTGCCCCTATTTGAGGTGAAGTAAGTGACATCACTTCAAACATAGTAGACAAACATAAACAAGTAAATTTTTGAAGAAAATTAGTAGAATGAAGGATGCCCCCTCGAGTGTCGATGGGGTGATAGAAGAAGTCAATCGACAATCGAAAATATGACTGAAACAGATAGAAGAAATAGGATGGGGATAAAAATTATTTTTTATCGCCCCATGTGTTTTAGAAGAAAAATGAGTAGTGATAAGACATGACAGTGAAGAATATAGGAATAGACTTTGCATCCAATCGTTCAATAAAAAACTATGTTCATTATTTTGCTCGTGATCTACATCATCAACCCTTATTAAAATAAACGCATACAACAAAAGTTTAAAATAACATGAAAAGCTAAAATACTAACATTTGTTCATTGCTAAAAATGTGTTAACTCCATGCAACATACGTAATGCAATGCAATACGAGAAAGTAAACCAACTAACCTAACAAAGAAACAAGTACAATCATACATAAATAAACAATGTTCAAGACAGTTGCACCAATGTTTTTGTTATCAAACTTCAGTTTTGGAATGTTCGTGTTTTAACGACAAGGGTTAAAAATGGTGCCCAAGAAAGGATACATGGAAGGGGAATAATAGAGGACATAAGTAGTCCCATGAAAAATAATGTGTGCTATGACACAGTCTCTGACAACTTATTGTTGCACAGGAGTACAAACATAGTACACAAGCCAACTTTGTTAATGGAGGTAGATCAAACTGATCCACGAGTCATTTGAGACAAGAACAAGCAAGAACTTTAAGAAATATGTTTTTGTAGGAAAATTTTCGATGTTCAAGGAAAATGCATTTGATATAGGCTTCAGCTATGTGTATGTCGTTTACCAATTTTTGAAAAAAATTGATTTTTACAATTTTTTGCTTTTTGTGAATTTTTACCAATTTTTTTGAATTTTTTTTAATGTTTTGATTTTTTTGGTTTTTTGAATTTTATAGAAGAAAATGATGTAGAAAAATTAACAAAGTCATATGACATCGTCAAAAATCATTGTAATGCAAAAATATGCCCCATGTAGCAAAAAGGGTCGTTGGGAAGCAAAAATATGTCCCAACGTAGCAAAAACATGCTAAAAATGATTATTTATTAAAAATAACCATCATGACGAGTGCTAAATGATTCCATAAGAACCACGACAATCACATCACCATCTACGGCCATCGTGGCGAGTGAAAACATTAGGGGGGAGGAAAACTATAAATACCTATCTTGGGGGTGGGGGGGAAATCATCGCGTCCAGTTCATTTGCACTCCTCCTTTGCCAAAATTTTTAGAGAGAGAACTCTGACGTTGATAGTTATGGTGTGGATTCATAGATGTGTACATCATGCATATAGAGTCTGAGAGTTTGGGAGGCTTTCCCATGACCCTACGTTGGTATGTAAATTTAAAATTTTATCTTTTAAGTGCATTTAATGTAATTTATAGGTAGGAGAAAGTCACGGGATTGTGCATGCACAAGCCATTGGGCACAAATACGTGAGGGTTTGTGCATACAAAAAAACATATGCGCGGGTGCAACAAAGGGAATTGATTTGGGAGGGGGTGCACTTCCGTAAAATTAGGTGCGTGTACGTAAAAGGGGATGCACGGGTGAAAAAATGGGATTATGGTGCACATGCGTGAAAACAAATGTGCATACGTAGCCAGGGGCACGTATGTGCAAAAAATGGAAATGTGTTTCCATGGGTCACACATATGTGCAAAATGGGATGCGTAAGCATGACAAGGGGTGTCTGGGCGTAAAATGGGGTGCATAGGTGCCAAGTTTGGACCCTATGATAGCTTAGAAGAAAAATTATGAAGTGTTTAATCTTAATGAATAACTTAGGAAGAAAATAAAAGAAGATAGAAGAAAACATAACACCTTAGGATGGTGTTCTTAGAAGAAATGTTTCTAATGAAGTATTTGTGTGATCTTGCAGGCGAGATTGCGCAAACTGGATACACGGGAGCGATTCAGGTGCCTCAAATCCTTTGAGATGACATTCAGACGACAAGAACAACATGGGTTGATAGTCATCTTATAGGCTGCTAGTTTGGACTACGTTGCACACATGCCTCAGATCCGACTAGATCACACTCTACTACTGCCTTAGGAGAGAGGTGGTGGAGTGAGTCTCACTGTTTCAAACTACCCACAGGTGAGATGACCGTTACATTAGAGGATGTTTAATGGATTCTTTGAGTACCTATCCACGGTGATTTGATAGAGTACGATGGATATCGAGGCCGGATTCGCTCCTGCATCATTGACATGTTTCTATGCCGAGACATTCTGCAAGAGGGTTATGTCAGTGGATCTTTATTCTATGTTTTATGATTGACAATATGTGTGGATACTAATTTATTTGATGTCTCTTGTCGGTGGCATCCTATTGTCTGACAAGACGGGCACACATTTTCCATTAGGCTTGACTGGAGTTATATACAGACTTATGGATGTCGAGAAACTGTGTTGAGGACAGTGTATATTAGCTGACCTATATTGGGATCTACACTTGATAGTATACCGAGATCAGAAGAACCTCACATCTAGGACTTTATTACAGATATGGGCATGTGACCATATAGCTATAGGTCACCCGCACGGAGTATTGCAAGACAAAGATGTAGGTTAGCCCTTTATTTATGGATGACAGCCAGTGGGCGATGATGTACATTCACATTTGGGAGATACCCTCTACTATAGGCATGCCTTGGATGATTTTCAGTTACGTAGGGTCACAAGGCGGCCTTACATATTATACATGTGGTGAGATGATGGCTACCAACTCTACGTTTCTGAGATAGACCACTTTATTATCGGGATCTAGGGCTACATTAGAGAGTGGTACCGAGTAGACCGGGTTCAGAGACAATTTAGCCATGTTTAGGGCGTCTCGGGTGCTAAGATGTGGTACGCACACAGGACACATGAGACTTTTGATATGAGACCACAGATTAGGCCGCAACGAGCCTTGGAAAACTTTCTTCAGATTGTGCCGTAACCATGGGTTCCATTGCCCCAGGTAGTAGATCTTGTTTAGACAACTAACTATGTAGCGTAGTATGCTACAATGTTACCCCTACACCTCACCATTCCATAGGCTACGATAAATGTAGGTATAGCCATGCCGGTGCAAGGTATTCATGGTTACGTTCTCAGAGATAGAACAAAATTAGGCCAACCAGAGGCTGAGGCTGTACTACGGGGACATGATATACAAATGTCGCAGGGCTAGGGACAAGTTCCACAGCCCCAGGGACATGGACATGTATAGGCACCATAGGATCCACATGTACTAGTACAACAGTAGGTGCTTGTATAGTAGCAAGTAGTGGTACAACCGCAGGTGTAGGTTACACTACATTTTCCGCTACAAGTGCCCTTGTCACCACCTCATATGATCCCGCCTCATAGTCCACTAAGAGGTGGATGGGAGGGGGGAGATGGAGATGATTTAGATGGAGGAGATGAAGGAGATGGATGGGGTGCCCTACCAGACAGTCTAGTGAGAGGAGGATGGGGCCAAGAGATAGGGGAGTTAGCTTCCTTGCGGCAGTAGTTGCAGCATGTGGCCGCACAGGAGCTTCATGTCACTGCTGAGAGAGACCAAGCTATAACAGAGAGAGATCAGTTGATTGCAGAGCGATATCAACTATAGATGAAGATAGATCAGATGGATGCAGAGAGGACACAAATTATTACAAAGAGATCAGGTGATAGTGGAGAGGGATATACTAGCTGTAGAGAGGATTCAGTGGACCATAGATTGGGTACAGGCTCAAACAGGTATAGCTAGAGTGTCAGGGGAGCGTGATGCTCTCTAACATGCCTCCACGATAGTTGGGATGCAAGATATACTATCGGATTTGATGACAACTAGTGGTGAGACATCATATTACAGATCTTTGTACCATGAGGCTATCCTCAAGGGACAGAGGGCCATTCCATTTAGCCAGATAGAGATTAGTAGGTCCAAATCCATACCACATAGGACCTCATGATCTGTCAGATCATTGTAGCAACCATCAGTACAACATGACTTAGTGCATCAGAGTGCAGCTCCACCTATAGGACCATCCCACCAGATGCCTCCACCTCAGGGCCCTAGGCCAGGAAGTATCGACATGGGTGAGAGCCATGGGTGATTCTTTTGTATTTTACCGGATGGCATATGTATAGATGTATCTCTTTTTAATGTATGCCTCAATATGAAGGCAAATTTTTGTACTGATGTACTATGTATTTTTTTATTATGCCTCGTGATAAAGGCACATTTTTTTTGTATAGACACCCATGATGGCTCATTGTATGAGATGTATATCTAGACACATTGTTTTGTACATGGAAATTTATATTTATGATGATATATATATGATGATGATGATGATGATAGACTATATTTACTCATCACATTTTTTGTATGAGATAGCATGTTTAATCCTCATTTTTATTATGGTCTATGTTTGAGGGGGGGACAGAAGGCAGTCCCTTTTTCCCCTCTTGGTGATATTATATGATGTTAGCTTAACATACATGCTTAATTTCCATGTTCATTATGATTTAACTTAGCCTTTATTGATATACATGTATAGATGTGATGATAGATGATATGATGATGAGATGACAACAAATTGCACAAGCAAACAACAAATAAAAATTAATCAAATCTAATCAAAGTAACACAACTATATACAAATATGCAAGATAAAATGAACTCAATGCAATGCACCACATATTAAAGTAACACTCAATATAAGTAAGCAACTGAATCTAATTTAAATCACATTAGACAAAAAATTAATGCAATCAAAACTATGAACAAACCAACAACTAAAGTAAACAAAACCACTACTTTGTATTTGTGGGACAATTTTGAAATGTTTTTCATTGTTTATGTTATTATTTTGAGACAATGTTTTTATTGTTGTGGAGTTTTCTACGAAACATATTTGAATGTTTTTTAATTTTCAAAAATTTATACGATTTTTTTTTATGTTTTCTAAGAAGTTTCCTGAAACCAGGTGCAAGGAAACAAAGAAATGTGGATGCCCCCAGTGATAGATGGGATGTACAAGGGAAGAATTCCACGTGTTATGTGCAAGAAGTGATGATGCAAAGTTGCCCCTAGTGTGAGATGGGAATATTTAAAGGCAAAATCTTCGCAGTCAAAAGTAGGATCAATCGGATCAAGGCCAAGAGGAATATGCTCAAAAGTAATTCAGATGAAGGTAATGATGAGCTTAGGAAAAAGTTATCACAATCCTAGACCTGAAATGCTTGTGAACAACAGACCCTCCAATGGTGGTAAAAACCGGTTTTCACCAAAGGACTTGTCCAAAGTGCCACCATTGTGTGGTTTTCACTATTGGATGTATGTATTTCTCTTTTTATTTTTATGTTTTTATACTCTCTTTTTTTGTTGTTTTTCTAATATTTTAGGGACCCCCATACTTAAGCATAGAAACACTTAAGATGCATTACATTCATGGGTTCCCAAAGTTCCAGACCATCTGAGTAAGCAAGCTTGTAGGTACCTGAACCAAACTTAAGAACCACAACATATGGCCCTAACCAGTTAGGCTCAAATTTTCCTTTCTTTTCCTAATCCTTATTGGTGTTGAACTGATTTTATTTTAGCACCAAGTCTCCTACCTCAAAATTGGTGAGGTATCACTCTTTTGTTGTAACTTTTCTGTACTTGATCCTGATACACTTTAAGGTGATCAAGGCCATGAAGTCATTTCTCATCTAATAGCTCTAACTCTTCCAGTCGAGCTACTCTGTAGTCTTTCTCTTCATTCAGGTAATCTCTTAGCTCTATACGCAAAGAGGGGAGCTCGATCTCTAGAGGTAATATGGCTTGTGTGTCGAATACTAAGGAATATGGAGTGACACATTTAACAGTGCATATAGACATTATGTATGCCCAGATGGTGGGATGAATCTATAAATCCTAGTTACAGCCTGCTGTATTCACCATCTTCTCCATAATGTGGACAAGGGTTTTATTTATAAGCTTCGGATTTCCCATTACCTTAAGGGTAATATGGGGTTTAATACTTGAGAGTGATTTGAGAAATGTTGACACAATGCTTTCACATTTTTTTAAAGGACTTACCATTGTCAGCTACAATGGCAGAGGGGGGGTACCATATCAGCATATTATGTGGTTCATTATAAACTTAAATATCTACGCACCTTTAACATAGGTAAGAGAAACAACCTCTACCCACTTTGTGAAATTATTCGGTGGAAGTGATAATGAACAGGTGGCCATCAGAAGACGTAGGGTGAAGCTTACCTATAAGAGTGAGCCCCACTTTGAGAAAGGCCAAGGTGTTGTGATAGGTTGTAATGATTGCGTCGACGCATGTATCAAATTGTCTGTACTTCTAACATTGCAAACATTTTTTGACATATTTGTAGCAATCATTCTCCATGGTAGGCCAATAATAGCCTACTCTTAGTATCTTCTTTGCTAAGATGATCCCATTCGTATGGGCCTCGCAGATGCCTTCGTGCACCTCCTTGACCATTAGGATGGATTCATCTGAATTGAGACAGTGTAACAGATTCCCGTCGTAACCTCAATGGTAGAGAGTGCCCCCAAGTAGGGTATAGTGGGCTATACATTAGATGAGGTTTATTTTTTAGCACAGGAAATGTTGGTGGGAAAGGTTCCATCGTGAAGATAATTAAATATGTCACTATACCAAAGGGAAAAGGGACAAACTCCTTTGCATACCAAACATGATTATGGCATGTCATATGCTGGTGTTCGTAGATTCTCAACAAAGAATGGAATATAATTGTTTCTAGGTGGGATGTGTAACATAGACCCCACTATGGTCATAACATCTGATGCTCTATTTGTTCCTCTTGGTATCTGTGCAAATGTAATTTGCTCAAAGAACTCCTTTAAATAATCAACCATTCTATTGTATGGAAGAAGTTTCTCATCTTTAACTTTATACTCATTTATTACTTGTTTTATAATCAACATGGAATCACCAACTACATTCACTTGTTTAATGTCCCACTTAATAGCCAACTTCATCCCTATGATAAGAGCTTCATATTTTGTTATATTGTTTGTACATGAGAACCCTAGTTAGAATGACTGAGGGAACAAGTCTCCTAAAGGAGTGATCGACACAAATCTAACACCTGAACCATGAAAGGTAAAGGAGCCATCAAAGTATAGCTGCCATATAATAGATTCTTCAAGCTACAATGTAGATGCATCTAGGAGTTCCAAACTCAAAGGTTCCATACCCAGTAGCGGGGATTCAGCTAGTTTATCCGCCAAAACTTGTCCTTTCACTAATTTTTGGTGAACATATTTGATTTCAAACTCACTGAGTAAGATGATCCAATTGGCCATCTTTCCTGTGAGTGCAAGATTTGACAACAAGTACTTTAATGGATCAAATTTTGAGATAAACTTGACCTTATTATTTAGTAGATAATGACACAATTTTTGGAAGGAAAAAAACTATGGCTAAGCAAGCCTTTTCTATCTATGGGTAGTTGAGCTCGTAAGTGATCAACGTTCGGCTTAGGTAATACACATACTTTTTCTTTCTGCTCCTTATCATGTTGGGCCATTACAATGGCCCAATTGCAAAGTGCATGGCATAAATGTAGAGTAACAATGGTTCACCTATCGTGGGAAGCATTAGAACAGGGGGTTTGGCCATAATATTTTTTGAGCAAAGCAAATGCTTGTTGTTGTTCTGGTCCCCAGTGAAAACTAACATCTTTCTTGAGAAGATGTGTAAATGTGTGACACTTGTCTGCAAGATGAGAGATGAACCTTCTAATTTCTTGGATCTTGCCTTGTAAGCTTCACAGTTGTCTGATATTCATCGAAGGAGGCATTTCTGTTATAGTCAATAACCTTTGCAGGATCTACTTCATATTCCTCTCCATGAAAGAATGAATCCTAATAATTTTATAGATAGTACACCAAAGACACACTTCTTCGGGTTGAGTCGGACCTTGTAGTCCCTTAAACGATAAAAGATGTGCCATAAAATCTCTAGGTGATCTTCTCGAGTCCTAGGATTTTTCCAATATGTCGTCCACATAATCTTCCATGATGTCACTGATCATGTCATGAAAGATAACAGCCATTTCCCGTTGATAGGTTTTGCCTTCATTCTTGAGGCCGAAGGGCATGACTTGATAATCGAATGTCCCCCATGGGGTTGTAAAAGGTGTCTTATGTTGGTCTTCCTCAGTAATATTTATCTAGTTATATCTTGAAAAGCCATCCATGAGTGATAGCATCTCGTAACCATCTTCTTGAATCGACAATCATGTTGATGTTGGGAAGAGGGAAGGCATCCTTAGGACAAGATTTATTGATGTCTCTGAAATTGGTACAAACTCTAATACCAATAGGTTTCTTCTGTACTGGGACTACATTAGAAATCCACTCTGAATAGTCAATAGGCATGATGAAGCCTACTACCAATAATCTTTCTAGCTCTTCTTTGACCAACAAGGCGACGCGAGGATGCATCTTTCAGAGCTTTTGTTTTATGGGCTTGGCATCTTTGGTGTACAACAAGATTTTGCACCACTAATGCAGGATCAAGTCCTGGCATGTCTGCGTAGGACCAAGCAAAGATATCTGCAAATTCTCTCAAAAGCAACACAAAAGTTTTCTGTCTCTTGAGTTGAGAGCGAAGCTCCCAACTTAACTATTTTGGGAAATTCCTCTGTGCCAATATTGACATCTATTGTCTCCTCCACCAGTAACTTGGACTCGTCCTCCATGCGTATAGGATCAGGGGGAAGATTAAGATCTTCTTCTTGCTAAAGGCAGCTCAATGAGATTTTCACCTTCAAGTTAGGTCAACTATTTTGTCCATTGATTGTTCTTTTTTGTTTGTCTACAAGCGCCTCAAAGAGGTTTTCACTGATAGGACTTGGGCTTATTCTTTTTACAAGGCTTTTCTATAGAACTTTTGCTCTTGTTTATTTTTTTGCTTAGATGACCACATAACTCAGCCTCCTCCCCGAAAGTACGCGCATGCGTTAAGCTTGATGGAGAAGCCTTTCTTGTGATCACCTATTGGAATGTTGTCACGAATACCCAGGGAACTCACCAGATAGCTTCGTCATTTCTAAAAAACATCAATTGGCACATGCTGTTGTTGGTCCCAATTCAAGAGTGACAGGTAAATAAGGTCTAGTGTCGGAACGGTCAGTGGATATGGCAGGGGTTATAGTTAAGATAACCATGTCGGAAAACAGGTTCGTGGAGGCAAGGGTCTTCGTAAAGACTGCACTGGGAATCTGTTTCGATTTTTGCATTCGAAGGAACTATCTTCGCGCTCAAAAGAAGTAGCCTCGATCTCTAGAGGGATGAGACCCATATAATCAGACACCAATACCATACTTACACACCTTGGGATGAGGTATTGGAAGAGCTTCCAATGTACCTTGTTCGTTGATGTCGCAACCACATCCTTTGTATCCCATAGCATACATCATTTTATTGGGGATAACATACTTGGGTGATTGGTAACATGGAGTCATATCATCATCCGAAGGACAAGATACAATACTTGTTGAGTGAGTTTTTCATCTGTCTAATAATCCACCAGGAGTAAAAGTGTTGAAACCTGCAATTTTCCCTGGAGCGTTGATACTTGTAACACAGACCTACCACACACTTTGGGTGATAAGGGGAAGGTTAGAAACTAGAGAGGGCCTGTTGGAGATCATATTCTCCGCAACCATTTCGCAATAACCTTCATCTCCCATGTAGCAAAGGGAGAGTCTGATGTCGATGCACCATTATCATTGGGAGATAAGGTATATGAATCCACTTGTGAAGCGAGCGCCTCTAACTGAATTGGAACAGCCATCTCTGTAGAAGGGCATTCATAAATGGTGGGGAAATATCCCGAACAATGCTCTGCAATGAGCAAAAGGTTGGGGATCTCCCTGAATAGTGAGGATTTGCCCTTCATGATGTAACTTCAAGCACTGATGATACGTGGAAGGTACGGCTTGCATGGCGTGAATCCATTTGTACGGCCGAGCAATATGTTGTTAGGGGACCTCCAAGTCTAAAACATGGAACTTAGTATCATGATTGATAGGACTCACTTCCAGTGAGAAAGGTTATCCTATCGGCTGACTGCCGCTCTACGTTGTCATACGCCTTGATGGTGATGACCTTTGTTTCTAAATCAGCTTTGGTACACCCTAGTTTCCGACCTAGCTTTAGAGTACAAATTTTTAAACCCAATCCGCCGTCCACAAGCACTCTTTTTTACCTTCTTACGTTTTGATTATGACTTCAATATGTAAGGGTAAATTATGAGAAGGAATTTTCTTCTAGGATCTCTTTTAGACTTAAAGGTTATATGCTTTGCATGAGCACTTTGTGCTACCATTGCTTGGAAGCGTGTTGGGTCGATATCAACACACACTCCTAATCCCTTGTAACGTTTTACAAAGGATGTCTTTATGAACATTAGAGATTTTTGAGAAGGTCTAAGATTGAAATCTTAGCCGTAGTTTTCTCTAATTGCTCTAAACACATCATAATGACTATCTTGAGGAGTAGAGGGAGGAGGTTCTGAAATAACAAGGTGAGATTGTCTCATTGCCACAACGCGCTCCCTTGATTTAATCTTGATTGTATTGATATTCTCAACAGGTGTATCGACACAACCTATTAGGGCATCAAAATGGTCAAAATGGTCTGTCTTTGAAATGTAATCAACATTCTTGTCTTGATACGACTGTCCCTGATCTGACTTTTCCTTTCCTTTGTTGTGCTTAGGAAAAGGTTATTTAAAGATCCCCATGTTTATGTTGGGAGATTTTTTGGAATATATTGGGTAAAAGGAGGGTTTTAGAAGGTCCCACAACCTTAATACAGAAAGCCCATCAGGCCAGATCTAGCATTTGAATTTGTAAAGCAAAAGTACCCGAGAAGATTCCAAAAAAGGAGAACGAAGAAAAAGCCAAGCTGAGAAAAAGAAAAGATACATTAGATGAGCTTCTTCAGCTCAAAGACAGCATTTTTTGCTCTAGGAGAGCCAGATTCGTTTAGCGAGAAGATCAGCCAGCTTGAGAAGCTCTGAACAGTCGTCAGAAATAGTCACCCTGGTGGAATCCGTGAAGTCCTCCCATGCTTTCAGAGCCTTGAAGGCACGCTGCAGTTTACTAAGAATGGAGGAAATGATTTCGGCTCTGTTATGGTCTTTTTTAGCATCAACAGACTCAGTATCAGCAGGATTTGAGTCCATAATAGGAGGGGAGAGAGGAGTGTCAGTAGCAAAATCTTTTACAATAGAGGGGTCCTTAATTTCAGCAGATTGAGAGGAGGGTTCCGCCACATGTTGATTGATGTCACACTACTCCGCTTCTGGGGAGTCAGGGTACAGATGAGCCAGCTCCAAAAGATCAGCCGCGCTATAGTAGCCAGGGTTGGAGATAGGAGAAGGAGCATGGCCACAGGCATTTGTGTCCTTCAAGAAAAGACACGAGATGGGCGTAGGAAAAGAGGGGGGTGGCAGTGGGAATGGAGGCGTCACGGGGGGGGGCACACAATGGCCACATCGGAATCCGAACCAGAGGAGAGGAACAAGCGGTGACGACGCCAAGAGGAGCGAAGGGAGGAGGAGGAGGGGTGAGAAGAAGGGGAGGGGGGAGCGGCGGCGACGACCCATTTTGGGAGGGAAATGGAGTAGGTCAGAGTGGGAAGCGGCGATGGAAAAAAGCAGATAGAGTAAAACCCTGGTGGAGGATGACACCCTCGCCCTCCCGAGCCAACATAACAGAATGTTCCAAAGACTAAAAAAGGAAGGCAGCCAAATTGATTTTTCTCCCCCATCAGAGATGGGAGAGGATGAACAGATGGGGGCCGAAGACCAGTCGGTATCTGCCGTCGATAGTGAAGTACCGCATAATGACTTCCACCACTCTATCCCAGGGAAGAGGGCAGAGAGTCTCGTGTATAGCCAGAAAGATATTTCTTTGGTCTGTAACCAAGAGCGTTGAAATCTTGAATTTCGGCATGAAGGGAACGCCTGTAGTAAATGTTGCCCGCAGCAGGGAGCCCGGTGGCATCAGCGATGGCGTTCGTTGAGATGGTGAAACGAGTGCTGCCAATTTAGACCCGACCCCTCGACCACGAAGCCGTGACAACATAAGAAACCAGAGCAGAGTAACCAGTCATTTTTTCTAGAAAAGTGGCAATCCCATTTTCCACTAAAATGCTCCACACCTCGCCATCATTCTTAAATGACTCGCAGTTGTCGGGCTCAAGGCACTTCAATTGACCCCCCATGAGATGAGAATTTGAATAGTCACAGAAGTGGAAATAGGAGTGGATGAAAACCAGCTTGAACAGGAGTCCGGCGAAGTTATTAAAGCCCTTCCGCCACCTCCTCAGATGATTAATGTGTAAATAAAGCTCATTCGTGCGGGGATTTGCCGCATCATTACAAGGCACCTTAATCGAGTATCCCGTGTTAAGTGTCAAATCAAATAATTTCGCCATATTCATCGCTGCCTTTTGAGAAGGCCATGGTGAGCAAGCTGAAACCCGAGTCATCCCTTTAATCCACCAGTCAGCAGTGAGAGGTGTCATTTTGAACAATCTGATAGAGGTCATTCGGGAAGTTATCAGTCCAATTTTGCTGATTTTCGATGAGGACACCCATATTAGTAAGAAGATCAGCCACTTTATTTCCTTCCCGGAGGACATGCTGGAACTGGACTTGAAAGAAAGATCTTTATATACTTCAAATATCAGCAATGATGTTCCTAATCGACCAATGGCTAGGGTCATTAGATCGCAGGAGGTTTATGATATTGAGGGAGTCACTTTCAACTTGAAGGGGATCATTGCCCAAATTGATAGCCATCTCAAGGCCTTTGAGGATAGCCAAAGCCTCCGCACGATGGTTGGAGCCAAAATTGAAATTATGAGCAGAAGCTAGCAACAATTAAACCCGAAGAGCAATGGAGAATGGCCCCTCCTCCGGACAATACCTAGATTTCCTTTCGAATCTCCATCCGTATTGAGTTTTTTCCAGCCCCTTGGAGGGGGAAGCCAGCAGACCAAATTCCAATCAGTATGAGCTCTTTTACAAGGAATGGATAAAAACTTCTGCCACTCCTGGGTGTGACAGAACTGTAGTTTTTGCTGATTTTTGGACCACGTGGTCAGGTTGATATTTTCTTGGAGAGCCAGGGCAATCTGAATAGCCACCTGTGCAGGATTGAGAATTTTTTCTTTGAAGATTCTTCTGTTTCTTTCTTTCCATATGCCCCCATAAACCATGCGGGAGGAGGAGTTTCCATGCCAAGTTTAGAATCGGATGAGTGAAGGGAGAACTCCATTGAGAGAGGGTGTCCTGAATGGAATCCGGGAAGATCCAAAAGACACCGAATCTCAATAAGAGCCACTGCCAAATAACTTACGAGAAAGAACAATGGATCAAGAGATGTGATGAGGACTCCGCTTCATTGGCACATAGAACACATTTGGTGGGAAGGGAGAAACCCCTTCTCTTCAAGTTCTCCCCAGAGAGGAAAGCATTCTTAGAGGAGAGCCAAGAGAAAAAATCAATTTTTGGGGGTGATCTCCTTAGGCCAGAATGTTGTAAGAGGGGAGCCTAGGTCAGCACTATGCATCGAGAGATAAGCAACCTTAACTTAAAAGGAGCCCGATGTAGAGAGAGTCTAGATAATCTCATCCTCAATATGGGAAAAAGGGATGTATATGGAGGAGAGCAACGCTCTAAGTGAAGACAACAGGTTTCTTTGTAGGACACTGATATCCTCCCATTCCTTGATATCCCATGAGGGGATGGAATTCACCCTCTGCCAATAGCCCGAAGCTAATCTTCCATGTATATTGATGATACTTCTCTTGATAGGGTCCCAAGAGGGATTGAGGTCAAGGGGTTCATCTCCGATCCAAGTATCCCTCCAGAAATCAATGAGACGCCCATTCCCGAATCTCCATTTAGTGCCAGCACGAATGATGGGAAGCGAGCTACATATAGAGTTCCATATGGCTGAGCCTCTAGTGGGGATGGAAGTGAGAAGGTCTTCATTATTTGCTAAATACTTAGCTCTGAGCAATAGGGCCCAACAGGAATCACCTTCAGCCACTTCCCAAGCAAGTTTGGCCAGGAGGGCCCCGTTCATCTCATTCATTTTCCGAAGACCGAGACCACCATGAACAGTTGGTTTACAAACCTCTTTCCAGGCCACAAGATGGATCCTTTTCTTTTCTTCAGTTCCAGACCACAGAAAGTTCCTTTGAATTTTTTCCACAACCTCCCTCATAGAACTGGGAATCTTGAGCATAGACAGGAAGTAAGTAGGAAGGTTTTGAAGAGTGGCTTTCACCAGCTGGAGCTTGCCAGCCTAGCTGAGCAGAGATCCTTTCCATGTAGCGAGCTTTTTTTGATATCTTTCAATGACCGGATTCCACAGATTTTTTGATTGCCTTCCATGGAAGAGGGGGATGCCCAGATAAGAGGCGGGAAGGTCCACAATCGAGCAACCAAAGATATCAGCAATCTTTCTCTGAACTCTGGGGGGTGTGTTGATGAAGGAGATGCTGCTCTTGATGAAGTTGACCGTTTGCTGAGAGGCTGATTGGTAAAGAGAGAGGATATCCATAATAGCCCTGGCTTCAATAACAGAAGCCAAACTTAGCAGTAAGGTGTCGTCAGCGAACTGGCTATGAGTGGCCGAGGGACAGTTTGAGGTGATTTTCATGCCAGAAATGGTGGATTGATTTTTTGCTGCATCCAGAGCTCTGCTGAGGGAGTCCGCCATAAGAACAAAGAGAAAGGGTGACAGAGGATCACCTTGCCTGATACCCCTGCTGCTTTTGAAGAAGCCCGCAGGAATGCCATTGATAAGAATAGAGTAGCAAGGGGTCAAAATACATGAGAAAACCCAGCTACACCACTTTTTGTCGAAACCAAATTTTTCCAAGGTCTTGATTAAGAAAGGCCAGCTGACTCTGTCAAAGGCTTTTTGCATATCCAATTTTAAGATCATACCTGGAGACTTTGCGAGAAGAGCCGAGTGGATGGCCTCATGAACAGTAATTATACCGCCTTGAATAAGACGACCTTTTATGAAGTTGTTCTGATTGTGAGAGATGAGGTTCGACATAAGAGGTTTTAGTCTGGAAGCCAGCATCTTAGTGATGATCTTGTAAGACGTGTTGCATAAACTTATAGGCCGAAAATTGGATACCTCCTTGGAATTATGCACTTTTGGGGCAAGGGCCACGAAAGTGGTGTTCCATTCCTTAAGCAGCTTGTCATTCATCTGAAATTCATTAACTGCTAGGAATAGGTCCTGCTTGATGATTTCCCAAAAAACTTGGAAGAAAGCGGGGTAAGTGCACCAAGTTGGGGGACAATTAAGTGGACATCAAATCCTAAATTTTACATTAAAAACAAAAAAACATCAAATTTAGTCTTCCGCGGACTTGAACCATGCCGAAAAGTAAAAAATATGTCATAAAAATGGTACCATTGCGTAGGAGAAACTGTTATATTTGTATAAATACTAATTTTAAAGTGAATAGAATAGGATAAATATCATTTTATAATTTTTTACTAATAGTAGGTCTTTAAGACACTTTTTCCCGTGAATGTTTATGTCTACATTTAAGACTGCAAATTTTGTTTCACTTATCAGAATGTGATAAAACTTATACCATCCCAACCATGGTGAAATTATATACATGTTCAAAAAAAATTTTATTTGATTTCAATATTTTTTGATGAAGTTATGGTAGGCAAACGGAAAGTGCTCTGTTTTATTTATATTTTCATACCACTTTCACAGAAAAAATCATAAAAAATAAAAAATAGCTCAAAAAAATACAAAATAAAATCCATCCCAAGATAGATAATGGCATCTAACTTCTCACCAAAGGAGAAAAATATATATCAATTATTGGTCATTCAAATCGTGGGCAAACGGACTATAATCTTATAAGCGTTTTAAAAAAAAAATACCAAGTCATTGAATTTTGAGTTTTTAATGTAGCTAATCTTGTCCAATTTTTTTAAAAAATAGTATTTTAGAAACTAGATTCCGGATTCTATGATTCATATTACTATAAATTTTTCTAATTTTGAGTGTATGTATTTCTAATAATCCCTACAAGTTGATATTATGTTGTTATTTACAATATGGCGTCCACTTATGACCCCTTTTTTATCCCCCAACTTGCTGCACTTACCCAGCGGCAGGAAAGCCATCCGGACCCGGGGCTTTGTCTCTCTTCCATAGCAAAGACATCTTAATGAATTTCCTCCATAGAAAAAAGGCTTGGTCAGATTGTTGTTCATCTCAGGAGAAACCAGATGTGGAATGTGCTGGAGCATTTCATTTCATGGATTGTTCCGAAGGGGCCAGATCAGCATGGAGAAGATTAGAGTAGAAGGATATAAGCTCATTGGAAATAATCAATTTCAGCTTGTTAGTAAGATCCCTGCTGAGGACACCAACTCACGAATCTTATCTCTAGCTTTATGTTTACAAGCAGTGATGTGGAAGAATTTGGTATTACGATCACCTTGCTGAAGCCAGAGGGCCCGAGAACACTGCCTCCAATAGGATTATTCTTCTTTAAGAGTGTTGTGATAATCACTGAGGAGAGAGATTTCTTGTTGGTGAAGATGATCCAATCTTCCAACAGCCTCAATTTGTTCAGAAATTTTTACCAAGCTCTGAGATAGCTCCTGTTTGCGGACCTTAATGTTACCAGAAGACCTTCGACTTCTCATATTTTTGAGTTGTTTTTTGATTTTCTTTAAGTTTTCTGGAATATCTGAACATATTAGTTCCCTCAATCTCGATATTCCACCAGGCTTGCTACCAGGGGAGTCAGATGGTTATTTTCAAGCCAAGCCAGCTCAAATCTGAAGGGCGGATTCTTGGCATTTACCTTGTGAGTGGCGCTTAACAGAAGAGGGCTGTGATCTGAGCCAGCCCTTGGGAGGGGAGCTGAGATAAAAGTACAGAAAGAGAGAAATCCAATCCAGAGAGCCAAGAGCTCTATCTAATCTGCATTGGATGTGGTTCCTGCCCAATCTACGGTTTGACCATGTGTAAGAAGAGCTGTGGAGATCCATGTCCAGAAGAGAATTCTCCCTTATGAAGTCAGCCAAAGCTTCCATGCTAGACGGAAAAGCAGGCATACCCCCCTGTTTATCTGAAGGATTAAGAGGGCAATTAAAATCACCCATTATGAGAATGGGAATTTTACTACAAGTGATGTTGAAGTTAGTGATATCTTTCCAAGAGTTTTTCCTCGATGAGTCATCCAAGTTTGGGGCATACACATTGATAGCAATCCAAGAGGAGTCAGCATACCAATCTCTTGGAAGAGGATACATATAAAGTTGGGGTGCTTGAATAGGGCAATCCCCTTTAAGACTTCTGGGATCCCACAAGGTACAAAGCCCCCCAAAGTTTCCTGTTGAAGGTTGAGATTCAAAGGCAGCTGCTGGCCAGAGTTTATGGAGCCGATCCTCCGTTTTTAGTTTGGTTTCCTGTAACATGATGATATCAGGTGAGGTCTGGGACTTGATGTCTTTGATGATTCTTTGTTTTTTGAAGAGAGTTGAGCCCTCTTATATTCCAAGAAATGATCTCTCATTTCTTTTGTTTGGGTTTACTTCCCCACCACCATGGGGATTGTGCTTTGGGTTCCTTGCGCCACATTTGTAGCTGCTTCTTGCTGAAGCTTAACACTGCTCGGAATTCTGCCTCTAACCTTTTCCAAGCCAATATCGGGGTTTCTTGTTGCTGCTTCTAGTCAAACGATGATTGAAACAATCATCGGTGGAGAGATCCGAGGGAGAGGGGGCAGAGGCCCGAAACAGGCGAGCAGAGGGGAGGCAAGGTGGGGGGATCGAGGGAAGAGGGGATCGAAGGAAGGGGGGGAGGGGAAAAGGAGCAGGCAGCGGCGAAGGGGGAGGGGGAGGAGGTAGCCAAAAGAAGGTCCGCACCAAGAGACGAAGAGCCGGGGAAGAGCCGAAGGAGCCACGGGGGGGGGAGAGGGGGATGGAGGGCTAAGGAGGGAGGGAAGGATCTCAGAAGTAGGATCAGAAGAGGGGTTAAATTCTCCATCTTCAAGGAGAGTGAAGCGAATTAGACGTGGGGGACGATCAGGATCTCAATGGAGGACGATTTAGGAACAAATTTTTTCTTGAATTTAGGGGAGAGGGTTTGGGACATTGGTTTAGGTTGAGGTTTAGAGGGGCAGCCAGAGGCCCTATGGCCAAGTTTTTTGCAGAAGGAACAAGCTTGAGGAATGTATTCATAGTCAATGGGTTGTTTCCAATTCCCTAAGTCTGAGATAAGCTCGATGTCCTTTGGCAAAGGGATAACTAATATCAGCATTAACACAGAAACGAGCGTGAATGAATCTAGTTTTTGCTTTTGTGGCTTGATCTATTGCTATCAAAGAACCTATTGAAAGAGCAATACCTTCAATAACTGCCCGGGTGCCAAAACTCCAGAGGGAGCCCCGGGAGGTGAACCCAGATTGGGGCTTGGGTCATGGATTTCCGTGTGTGGGTTGAAACCAGGTGACCATGTTCCTGAGATATGAAACCCCGCCTGCCAAAAAAACCACGGACCACCAATGCAACACTCTAGCGAAGTCCTTCTTTCAAGATGAAGGAGAATAAGATGAATCCATTAGGCATAGCCGTTATTTCTAGCGCTCCACATGGTTGCCATTTTAATCGAGCCCATTTTTTTATATCCTCCAATGGGGGCCTAGGGCCCATCAGCGTACCCACTAAGGATGGGTCACGAGAAGCAGGCAACAGCCTCCGTGATATGAGAGGGGATGCCCAGGGAAAAGGACCCTTATGACAGTGAAGGGGAGAGCTTTTCCGAGCTGTGAGTCGATGTGGAACCCTCCACGACTTTTGACCAAACGAT
Source organism: Taxus chinensis (assembly GCA_019776745.2). NCBI lineage: Eukaryota > Viridiplantae > Streptophyta > Pinopsida > Cupressales > Taxaceae > Taxus > Taxus chinensis. The sequence continues at coordinate 685,528,836 of CM034154.1, read as the reverse complement.
AGGCTGCTTTGGAGAGAGGGACCCTGACAGGGGGGGCCCCCGATCTGGACTAGAGGGGTCCGGCATTTGAAAGAGAACCAGAGACAGCAGACAGAGGCAGCAGGCGGGAGCATTCGGGGAAGGAGCTCGCAGTCACCGACTATGAAGCAAAGTGTTTATGTTGGGAGATTTAGTAGGGGAATTGAAATCCATTTCCACATCGCCACTGTCGGTTAATTCTTGAATATAATTCTTTAATTTCAAAGACTTATCAGTTTTTATGACCTTTGACGCGATGAAATCCAAAATATTTGATTTCCCTAAACCATGATTGCTTAGGTGGGTCATCTCTATAAGGTGTAGTTTCAGGATATATGACCATTTTATCTGCCTCTAACTGTTATAATATTGACGACATAGATTTAGATAAAGGGGTGAAGGCACAACATTTGTACTCCGTAGGTGGAAGTTCCCTTTGTAAGTTTCAAGGGAGCATGGTTTTGAACTACTTGCACTCATTTAGAGTATGTTATTCCATCACCTACAATGTTTTTGTTCTTATTGGGAACAAAATTTTGTCTTATCACTAGGTTTTGAATCATTATGATCACGCGAAAAGGGTTTTAAGTTCCCTCTAGCTAACAACGCTTTCTTTATTTGACTACCATTTTCGATCACCTCTTAAAATGTTGTTACCACAATGCATTTGCAAGTGGAATTTAATTTCAAGGTGGAGGTTGGGTACAAATATACTGATCAAATTTTTCTCTAGTATAGAGCAAGGGAAGTGGCTAGCTAACCCCTCTCCATCCTTGTAGGAAACTAGCAAAGTTATTGTTGTTCTGTTGATTTACATTACACAAATCTAACATGGTGACATCAGTTTCTATATTAAATGAGAAGTGATGCACAAAGTGTTTAGCTAATTCTATCCATGTAGAGATATATCCCTTAGGGATGTGTAAAAAACCATTCCAACCCTTGACCTCCTAAACTTTGTGGGAAGGGGGGAATGAGATAGTTCACTATACACGACCTCTTAACATGCCATATAAAGGTTCTTAATATGGTCTCTGGGGTCACCTTTTCCCCTTGTATTTTTCAAAATTTAGACAATCAAAATGATGCGGGAAAGGTACCTGCAACATGGCCCTATCAAAGAGATATGGACATAACTCCTCGAATTGGTTCTTTTTGTTATTGCCTATTTTTTCCTTCTTATAAATCTATAAGGGAATTTTTCATGGTTGACCACTCTTGATTAAAGAGGTGGTCTTGTGTGGGTTGCGTGGGGCATGTATAAATGGTTGAATATAGTTATATACCGCCTTTATTTTCAATATAGAATTCTTTCATAAGGTTCTTTACGTGCCTCCTATATATGGAATACATGGTATGAAGCTTTTAGTTTAGCTCGTATTTAAAGGTTTCACTTGTTACTTGTTTACATGCGAAGCCAAACTTGCCAATTGGCAAGTGAGAGCTTGCACTTGTTTCTCTAAAGTTACCTCTTGAGTGGGTACTTCTTTACGATTTCATTAGGAGGAGGTTGCTCATGATGAGCATGCTCTTTATGGTCCTCACAATGAACTCTAACAATAAGTATGCGATATTCTCCATCATTTTTGAGAGGTATCTCCTCATCATTTTGTCAAGAAGTAGAGGCATGACCTAGGTTTAATATTTCATTAATATTCTGAGAAGGACATTCTACTTCTTCTCCATGAACCATACCGGTAATGAGAGAAGGGTCAACTGTGGAGGGTAACTTAGCTCTTAGCTCTATGACACGCATAAGAACCTCATGTTTGTTTTGGAACAAATAATCATCGAAGTGGGCAGGATGAAGCTCCAAGTCCACACGAGGAGAATTTTCCTCACCACCACTATGATCAAACATGATGTTGTCCTCAAAAAGTGGTTTATCACTTCCAAAGGGACTTGTTCCTAATTTTCGGTACCCCCATTCTTGGAATAGGGGGTCATAACGCAAAAGATCCCACTAAGGTTGACTAAAATGGACCCTAGGTAGATTTACGCAGCGTAATGATGTTAAGTCGTCACAAAGAATGTTGAATATCAAATAATCATGAATCTAAAGGTAAATATGAACCCAAGGATACCAAAGAACAAAGAATGATATACTAACACCATAATATATAAAAATAAGAACCTAGAATAAGAAAATTAAACACAAGAATAAAATCCAATCACAAAAAATAGTTCACCTCATAGGTTTTTCCAAGATAGGTATAGAGAAAATAGTGACAACACAATATCACCACTTAGGTCAAGCTTAAAATAAACAAGACCTAAATACTAAGAAAGTGTTGAAGCGATCTCCCAACAAGGTATACTAAAACCATATTTAGACACCAACAAATTCCAAGTCTTTGAAAAAGGAATTTATAAATGCGAGAAACTTAACAACACTATTTGGACATGTTAATCAAGCTTTGCAAGAAAGCAAGATTTTAGTATCAAAATGGTGTTATCGCGAAGCGAACAACATAACGTCAACACTCTCCAAAAACTCAAGGAAATGTTAGGATTAAAAACTAATCCTAAGTATATCAAGAATTTGTTATGCGTGCGAGTAACGTAACAATACAATTTAGAAACTTAGATCAAGTTTCACAATGGAAACAAGACGTAAGCATCACAATTGTATGGCTATAATGAGGGCAGCATAAAAACTGAAAGGAAGTCAAGTGATGAGACAACCTAGCTACAATATGAAATCTCTATTATGGGTATCAAGATGATGGCTACCAAGATATAATGACGTACCAACACACTTTTAATGTTTACATCAAGGTCTCAAGCAAGGACGAATGTAAACAGGTATAAAAGTGGTGGACATAATCAATCACTAACACTACATAGATATGTTTTCTTTCATCCCAAAATGGGTAGTAAGAAAACAAATGTGTAAACCAAGTGGTGATGAGAAATAATTGGTGTAACTTTGGTGGAGTTTCACCTTGTCTTAGGACAAGTGAAAAACTAGGACAAAGTAACACGTCGTAAGTCTTGTGATGAAGTAACACGTTGTTTCAACTTTAGTGGACTCTCTCCTTGTTCGAATGAAAAGGTTTGACTCCAAAAACATTGTCACATTGTGAGATCTCTTTAGAACATGAGTGATAATTCAAATTTTCTCCAAGCCACAAGCTTCCTATTGGTTCACTCTCTAGGTGTCACAAACTATCTCTGTGATAGCGGTTTGCCACAAAAGTTGCACTGACTAAATCTTGGAGTATCTTGGCTTTAATTAATCCCTTCAATACAATGAGAAATAAATTACATTCAGTTGTATCTCACTGGGGTCACGTGAAGATAATTTTGATTCTAATCTATCCAAGGTGTACTAATCAACTGGGTAGTGGATCACTTTCCCATTTCGTTTAAAATTTTCCCTCTTACGTGAACTACTTTGGGGTACCTAGGAGCATCCCTCTTGTTATCTTAAGGCTTATGCCAAAGGGAACTTCTCCTAGTTCAATGTGGATGAGCCATAACTCTTAATTGAAACTTACACATATAGTGTGTTGAATAAAAGTGGTGTTTTTTTTTTAATCTTTTGGATTAATAAATTTGGTTTAGACCACCATTGGCAACCTACAACACACGTGTAATTTTTTTTTTTTTATATTCTCCTTTATTTGGAAATCATTATGTCGTACACAATAATAACTAGTAGTTATCCAAAAGATCTACAATGTCATAGAAAGAGGATTAAATGTTATTTTTGGTTCTCAAAATCGTCCAAGGATGCAAGAGAAGAGCATACACAACAAGTAACCCAACTAGATAACAATGAAACACTTGTAAATCAAATAACCACCATAATGATTTGTACATCAAGGTTCATTCCTAATTAATTTGAGTGCTTTTTAGTGAAAAACTAAAGTTGTTTTTTATTCTCAAGATCACATAATGGTACAAGAGAAGAGCATACACAAGCTTTAGCTTGATTGTTAATCAAATGAAAATACTTTAAACTAAAGGATCATACACATGAAAATGAAAATTTCATTCCGTTAAGCATTAAAATGAATAATGAAATTTCTCACTTACTCTAAGGTTAAAAAAAGAAGGTTTAAAGATACTTTTGATTCTCAAAATCACATAAGGTGCAAGAGAAGAGATACACAAACTTTATCCCAAACTCATACAAATCATGGAAATCAAAGCATTCACCAAAAAATTAAGTAAATTTGTTAGAAAATCTAATTTAAATATTGAAACCTACACAAAATATTTAGAGGAACCTGCAACCAACCTGCAACCAAAAAATTAGAAACTCCAACTTTGAAATGAGTATAAAAAATAACACATAATGCACTTGTGCACCACAAAGAGTGTATGCACGACCCTGAGAGCATACATGCAAACCTTTGAGCGTACACGTGATAGTTTTTGCATATGCAAGCCTCTGTGTTAAAAAAATAGTAAGTGTCACATACACGTGACCTGAGAGGTATGTGTGTGTCATGTTGAGTATATGCGCAAACCTATGATAGAGTGAATAGAAAAAGGTAAAAAAAGTGTTGCATATGCACAACCCAAGGAGCGTATGTGTGAGCTAAAACACGTATGCATGAGCTAGTGGCAGAGTAGGTTACAAAGTAGAAAAATAGTGTTGTGTATGCATGACCCAAGAGGCATATGCATGACTCCGAGAGGGTATGTGCAACCCTTTAAGCATATGCACGACCCTTTTAGCGTATGCACGCCCCTTTCTTGTAGCTCAACAAAACACAAGATTTTTTTGAAAAAATCTCAAAAAGCTCCAAAATTTTGTGATATGATCCAAATTTGACAACACCTCACCTCCTTGGGTCCTAGAAATAAACTACAACTAATCTAGCTAAGAAACTTCATAATTTTAAAAAATAATGCACAAATATGGTTAGTAAATGAAAAATTTGAAACTAATCTAAAAATATTGAAACTTAATCTAGAAAGCTTAAAAATTAATGCAAATAGGGTATGGTCCCACCGGAAGTGCCAAATCTGCACTACCAAAACTCTAGCAAGGCTAAATAGCTATAATAACATCACATAGTCTATTAACAAAGGTATGAATTAACAATAGTAACATCAAGATCTTAGCAAGTATTGGAATACTTAAGAGAACTCACATGATATCAATCAATCTTAGTTAAAACATGCCTACTTAGTGTGAATTACTAACTAATATGGACCTATGAAGACCACTAAAAAATAAACTTGGGTTATTGCTACTCCATAATGGTGAAAGGACCTTTCTAACAATGGCTACAAGGCCATATTAGATATTCCTCTACTAACCAACATGAAGATTGGATGCAAAGATTGAGCAAGCTATTCCTATAAATGGAAGTAAGGCTCTAGATCATATCTCTTATATGATTAATGTTATTCAAAACATGGTGTAAAGTATAAAGGTAGGTGATTAGTCCTTTTAATAGTTTTCTATTTGGGTAAAACTTACATCTTGGTACATGTGGGACTAAAAAGGATAAAGTAGATTAATGCTTGTTAATCCTCATTAGTGAATTAACAAGTGATTAGCATGTGAGGAGCCTTAATTAACCAATTAGGGTCAATCAAGAGGGTAGGATAAGATTTTGAATCCTTTTGAGAAAATTTGAAATCCCTAGAATCTAATTTAGAAGATGCATCCAACAGATTGAAGATGTATGAGAGGTCAGAAAATAGATTTGAAGCTCTTGATGGGATCTTATAAATTCTAATAGTTTCCAATGAAACATGCCTAGGTTTCAAGGGAAAGCAAAAGGAGAACGATGAATAAGCTAGACCAAGTAATCAATTAGACATGAAGGTGTCCAAGAAGACTGATTTAAGAAGTTCTAACCCTGTTAGACAACCTCTAGTCAATGGTTATTGCTATGTTTGTCATATTTTTGGTTATAGAGCTAGATATTGCAAAATAAGGTTCTATAAAAATGGTGAAAGTATCTTCAATGGTCATTTCTACTCGTGTTTTGAGCATGGTCACAAGCATAAGGATTGTGGTTGGAATCTAAGTGTTTGTGATTCAAGAGGAAAGAAGAATGTTGTATGTTACAATTTTCAAAAACATGGTCATATTGTGAGACATTGCTATCAAGGTGAAACTTCTAGGTTCAAAAATAGGTTTCAAGTTCAAAATAGAAGATTATTCAAGAAAATCACTCCCATGAGTGATTTTAATACTGTCATTTTAGATCCTAAGGTTAAGAAGATAGTTGATAAAGAAAATAAGGTTAAGAGAACTGATTCTCAGGCTAATATGCAATGTATGTGGGATGAAGATTCAATGCAATCTAAGAAGGATGCTCCAAAATCAGAGGTTTTCATTATGCATTCTAATCAAATGAAGTTTTTTAAAGAAGGGACTTGTTCAATCAATATGGAAAACAAGTTCATCAATTCTAGGTCACATCAAGCAAGTATGTTTTCCTTGGTTGAAGAATCAAAGGTTTAGGAAGGCCATATGTGCTTGACTACAATCCAGTCACATGTGCTTAAAAGGTTGATAGGTTTTGATATGCCTTTGGATACATCAAAAGTTGTAAGGTATGCACTATGACTATTAATGAGGCTTAAGTTTAGTCATTATGAGTTCTTGTAGGGATTAATGTGTGATGTCTTGATCATTCATAAGCTCATATGTGTCTCTGAGTTTGTCAAAGGAAGTTGTGTCTCATACTATATCGTTTTCATCATGAGTTATAAGAGAGTGTGATAATTATCAGTTAAGATGAAGTTTTTTCAAGGTTTATAAATTTGAGTATCAGAATCTGGTGTCATGACAGTCTCAGTAAAATGTATTTGGTAGGTTTCAAGTATGTTTTTAAGGTCTACATCAGTATGATAGATCTATCAAGATTTGAAATTAAAAGGGGTTTCTTAAATACTTGAATAAATGTGAATGAAGTCATGATATATTTTTGAGTCTCAAAGTTTCAAATAATTCTATGAGTCATATAGGGAAATCTAGTATTTGTGGTGATTATGAATGCTATTAAGCATGCATATGATCAAGATAAAGTGTGTGCATAGTCTAATTATGTGTAATCCCTAAAATCATAATGAGAGGTATATTTTTTTGATATCCTTAAACAAGTGTAAAAGTGTGGCATGAGTTGATCCATTTCTAAGAGAAATAATAAGGGTGAGAAAGTTTTAATTTGATCCATCAAGGTATGTTGTAGAACCTTATGATGTGTTATAACTTCATCATGTATGAAATATGTCTTGTGATATGGTTTCACTGTCAAAATGTTGTTGGGCCTTGTCTATAAGCTTGTATAATCATGATGAACCTTTGATTTTGATGCTTTATCAAAAGGAAAGACATTGTTTTTGTCTTTCCCATGTCATAAGTAGTTTGTGTAGAAAAATGTACCTGGTTTGTGATTAAATTCATGTTGATCATTCATGAAAAGAGTCCTTAAAGTATTGTCATCTATTCTAAGTTAGTATCAGGAATAAGCTTGTGACTGGTCTTTAAGTATGATCACTAAAATACTATGAGTTGTGAATATGAATCAATACATGTATTATAAATTCAATATGGGTTCCTAGAAGTATGAAATCATATTGCATTGTTTTGTCAAAATTCATGTCTCTGATCTATGTTGTCATATCCTTTACAAGTATCAAGAAGTGTCTTCATGAATGGAAGTACTATCCCAGGGGGAGCTAGGTTTGTGAGTCTATGTATTGAAGGAAATTGTAGTCCCTTAAGTCTTTAAAGTCCAAGTCACTATTTGATTATCAAGGTTGAATATTCTGAGTATGGTTAGGGTACTGTAAGGTCATGAGGATTCAAGAATGTCTCTTGAAGTCATCTCTCAAGAAATTTTTACATGATGAAGTTGATAATCAATGTTTAAACAATGAAGATCATTAGGTTGTCATGAGGTTAAGATGTGATTTTAAGATCCCCAAGTAGCTTAAATGGTGATTAATTGTCTTAGATTGATCCTTGAAGTTATCAAAATGATGAACAAATGGTTTGATTTTATTGAGGTCTGTAGGTTCCAATAATGGATCACTACTTGAAGTGCACACATGCTTTTATGAAGATTAAAGTAGTATGAATGCTCTGAGTTGATATGTGAGTGGTGTAAATGTCTTCAGGTTAGTGTACATATATCATTAAGGTATGTCATCAGTCATGATAGTGTTGTGATGTTTGACCATTTATGAGAAGTTTTGTATGAGTTCCTTATGTCAAAAACATGCTCTGGAAGAAAATGTTTATGGCATCAATAGGTATATGCTCTCAAAAGGATGAAATTAAAGTCATATTTTCTAGTTATGAGAGTTAGGTATGTGTATCCATGATGAAGTGAAGGATGAGGCTATAGTTTGATAGTCCGATGAAAGTTGTGTAAATATGTTCTCCAAGGAAGTGCTTTGTTTCATCAAAAGGTCTCCAAGTAGCTAAACAATGTTCTGAGTCTACAGGTGTGAAGCTCCTAGATGAAGATGTAAAAAATTTCATCGAAGTTGATCATTATGTCCTATGAAGATGTGCAAATACATCAAATAAGTGTCAATGTTATTCAATGTGACAAGAAGATTTGAGAGGCCGTGCACAACTAAGATTGATAGTTCCATCTTGATGAGAGCTCACAAGCTTTTACAAAGGTAAGTTAAGACCATTTCTTGAAGTAGACACAAGGTTACAATTTAAGAATGAATATCTTGGTTTAGGTGTTATGGTAGTTGGCCTTGATCCATTATTTGTGGTTTCAAAGGTTGAATGTACATCATAGAGGTTGTATGAAGAGAAATGAATCCTTATCATGCTTGTCATACTCTATGACAATTATATACATGGCTATCTAAAGTCTATAGTGGTGTCTCATACATGGGCATAGTGTGCCAAGAGGACTATTAGATCATGTGTGACTAGAATAAAGAGTTGAATCATGTTGAATGACTATAAAAGTCAAAAGAGTGCATAAAGAAAGACAAAGAGATGTCATGTGGTACGGATTCCTGGGTCTATTGATTGTATCTTAAGGTGCATGAAGACCTCACATGAGTTGAGTATGTTATTTTACTTGATGACTAAGGTACTGTGATGTTGGTTGATACATTGCTCCAAAATACGCTTGATCAAGGTTCTGAAGGTGGTTGATGCTCTGTTACACTCTTGAGATAGAAGACTCCAATCTGAACTAAGAATATGTGAAGATTAAAAGTCCTTTATGCATGTTTTCATGAATACAAATGGTCATCTTGAAGAGGAAAAAGTTGAAATCAAGATTGATTTTATAGAGTATTAATCAAGGTTTTTGTAAAGACAAAGTATGCATAAATAACAGGGCAGATCAACTTAGTATAAGCTACAATGAAAACCTACAGGTCTGTGAATTTTCTTTGAGGTAGGGGGAGCTAGAATTCTCTGAGCTGAGAGGATAATAAGGTAGAGTAGTAGGAGTCTTCAAGAAATATGAAGAAAGAGATATTACATGACATGTTTGGATGATCTCGTGTTTTGAGGAATGTTTCATCTAATCAAGGGTACTGCTATATGTGGATATTATGCATTAAAATGATAGGATACATGTCTTTGGATGCCTCTTCAAGCAAGGGGAACTAGTTTTTTTCACTAAATAATGTGAGTAAGGTGATAAGAAGACTAATTAGGAAGGGTAAGTGCAGGAAGTTGATGGACAAATATAGGGTCATCCGTGGACATCATATTGCAAATAACAACATAATATCAACTTGTAGGGATTATTAGCAATACATACACTCAAAATTAGACAAAATTATATTAATATGAATTGTAGCATCTGGAATCTAGTTTCTAAAATACTAATTTTTGTAAAAAATGGGTCTATATTGATTGGTATTTTTTTTTAAAAACGCTGATAAGATTATAGTCTGTTTGCCCACAATTTGGATGACCAAAAATATATTATATAATTTTTACTTTGCTATCTAGGGATGGATGATTTTTTTGAGTAATATTTTATTTTTTATGATTTTTTCCGTGAAAATGATAGAAGAACATGTATCTAATTTCACCATGGTTGGGATGGTATAAGTTTTATCACATTCTGATAAGTGATTTTGCAGGTTGAAAACATCAAGTCTTAAAGACCTAGTACTTTAGGATATTTATGCTCTTCTATTCACAATGATGATTTGCTAGTTTCATTCAAATGGCTAATGCAAGGTATGAGTTCAAATGTAAATTTCTTTTTCAGTAAGTTATAGGTATAAGTATATTTTGTTTCTATGGATGATTCTAATTAGCTCAGAGAAGAGACTTGATTCAAGGTGGTATTTCATGTTGAATGTGTGGGATCCTATCACTAGAGCAAGACGAAGTTTGGTCAAGATGCACTGAAGGAGTGGCTTAGGGAAAATGGTCCTAAAGGAGGTTTTGATATCATAAGAGGAAAATTTTGTGGTTTTAGTATAGAATGGACCAAGAAGAAGTTGTAGAACATGGATGAAGAAATTTTTTGGAGAGGATATAAGTTCAGAGGGAGTTGTTTCTAAGTTCATTATATGTCCAAGGATCTCATTTGATGTTGTATAAGACAAGAAATAACAAGTACAGTCCAACGAGGAGTCATTTTAACAGGTAAGTGTGTCTTGTGCATTGTTTCAATTGTGTCTTATCTTGAATTTTCATTTTCCATGTCTATTTTTCAGTGTATCATTTGTCATATATGTCAAAGGGGGTTAAAATCATCAGAAACATTAAAATGAGGTCATATAGGAGTGTTTTGTCTTATGGTTGTTATCAATGTTTTTGAAGGTGGTTGTCATGAATAAAAAAGGGGAAGATTGTTGGCCATTGTGTCTTAGTGTTGTCATTTATGTTAATTTCATTGATGGAAAATGGTTTTGTGGTGTCATATCAGTCTCCATGAGGTGTTATTCAAAGTTTAAACATGAAGGTTGATTGGTAGTGTCATGCTTGGTAAAATCCTATAGTGTTATGGAGCATGGTTTAGTAGGCATAGTCATAATTTGAGATCTCCTAAGCTGGTTAAAGGTTTTAATGAGGTAAAACATGGTTCATATGGTGTGATACAGATTTAAATGAGTCTACATCGAGTCATCAAGGTCAATTCATGTGTTGTCATGGGTTGTAGTTGTCATTCTAGGCTTATTCCTAGTCCTATAACATGCAAAATGAGTCGGAGGTTTGATTTTTAGAGATGATAAGTATTTTTGAATCATGGTATAAGCATGGTGATAGTTTGAATGGATTTTATTATTAGTTTTGAGTCAGTTCTTAGAGGTTTGGTGGTGTTTCATGGTCCTTGGGAAGTAAGAAGGTGAAGATAAGCTAAGAAAGCACATGTAAGTCACTATGGTTGGAGAGTTATAGTTATTATTGAGAATGGTGGTTAGTATGATAAGTTAGAGGATGTTTTCATGATGCTTCAAGAAAATTTTTAGGTCAAAGTGAAGAATTTTTTGCAAGATATGATCAGTTTTTACCAAAACCGGGTTTTCTAGAGTGTGTTTTTGTGCTAAAAATGGACCTTTTGATGCTCGTTGTGAATTGTGTGATTTGAATGAGACCCAAAGGTTTTTTGGGATGTTTTTACATTTAAATAATAATTATTTTAAAAAATAATGAGGTCATTTGATCATCTGGGTTTTATGAACAATCGTTAAGAAGGTAAAGTGGTTTGAAACCGTAGCTTAAAAGCGATGGAGAAGATATTCTTGGTAAGTGCCTAGAATGGATTCATTTTTATATTATTATGATTGGAGGCTGTAGAGGACTCCTCCATATTTTTATAAAGGTATGATAGAGATTTTTATGTAAACCTTAAACCCTAGTATGTGGGCCCCACTCAAAATGGTAAGTTTCTAGAGATTTTTAGTTTATGGAAAAGTTTCCCATTGAAGGTATTAATTAAATAAACATTGATTGAAGATTAGTATTTTTAATATATTTCCATGATATTTATAGGTCATGGTTGAATTCCTAGAGGGAAAAGTGTGCCCTTTTTATGAAGATTGGTCTTTTGGCCTAAAAGGGCAGTTTTGAGAAGTTACAAAGATTGACCTGGTTGAATGCCTTCCACTTGGATTTGGAAGTATATGTAAGATGTTTTGGAAATTTTATTTAGATAAATTTTCAATGATATATGGTTTGTCTCTCGATGAATTTTTTTAATAAGTGAACCAACTTAATTTGTGAAGACCAAGTTTGATTGTTTCAAGAGAGGACTACTTTGGTGAGAGAATACACGTAGAAGACTCATGTTTTGAATTATTTCATGCTTGATATATATTTTAGAGTGAAGAGGGATGAATTTTGTTCCTAGTGAAATAATTTATAGGTATTTAAAGTTACAGAAAGGGTACAAACTAGTTGAGTTTCCAAAACTGATTTCTAGGAAGCTCAGTTTGGTGAAGAGGAAAATAGGTGTGGTTTGCATTGTTGGATGTTTCATGAGGTGTATCATGCATTAATGTGGTATAAAAGTCATTGGATTCATAATTAATGGTTACATGGCATATTTTATACGTTCTTGTGTGATCTTGAGCTCCAAAGGTGAATATCGGTTCCTCGAAACAACTGTTTTGAGTAGGAAATGATCCTACTTGGTAGAGTTATGAATAAAATGATTGGTGAAAGTTAATGTGCAAGAATTTATTATGTTGTTATGGTATTTTTGACACTTTTAAATTATTTTAATGCTTGAATAAGCATGACGATGTTTCTGGAGGTCCTTGATGAGCCAGGTGATGGGGTTTTAAGCCTATTTTGGCTTGTTTGGTTGTCTAGGTGCATGGACAACCTACATGGGCCCATTTTATGAATTTGAATGAATGTGTTGTTATGTTTTTAAGTTTTATTATTATATATATCTATTTTGGACTGGTCTATGTTATGTTTTTGATTTGAGAAGCATATAAAGTATTTGTTTTGGTTCATTTTTAAACTAGTTGTGCAAGAAGGGAAAATGTGACCTAGGTGAGGAAGTGAAGGAGGATTAAGGGAATCAAGAGAGAGATGATGATGTGTGAAATATTCTTAATAAGGTTAAAAATCTTGTGTGCAAGGGTTTTCATCCAAATTAGTTTGTAAAAATCCAAGTTTGAGCGAGTTAGGAGAAAGAGGGTTTTAAGGTGTGTGAATTGAAATTGTGATCTCCATCAGTTGTGGTATCAAAAATAATTCAGATATCTTCATCTAATGGTGATTTATTTGGTTCTTGATCATCTTAGGGGGTTATATCCTCCTTTTGGAGTGGATGCTTCACTACATTAGGGGTTGGTGCTTTACTAAACTAGCGGTTGGTGCTCCTTATGAAGTTGGTGCTTCATTAAATCTCTTTGATTTGTGTAATATAAGTATATTTTCAGTGGGTTTCCCACTTATATCTTGTGTTTATGTGTATTCTCTCTTGGTTATGCTTATGTGGTTGATTGTTTCGTGATGTTAAATTGACATTGATAGATGACTGAATGATAATGGCACATGCAAGTTAATATGAAATTGTTTAAGGGTTTTAAAAACTGATTCACCACCGCCCCCACGCGCCCCACCCCCCCCCCCCCCCCAATCAGTTCATTGTTCTTCCAACACATTCAATATTTTATGAAGACAATATAAGATATAAGGTGAAACTTTGGGTGGACCATTATAAACTCAACAAAAAAATAAAAACATAAATAATATATATGAAGTCAAAGTTTCACTTTGTTATCATGACGACTCTTAGAATTAATAATGTAATGTTGAATAGATAACAACCACATTAAAAATTCAGGCCATGAAATGCATATGAGTAGATAACATCTCATGGAATTTCATGGTAGAATAAGGCATATAAAATGGGTTTACTGCAAAGGCCTAGGGAACATTTAAGAAAATCATTTTCTGAAGAATCGAAATGAACATAGTTTCTCATCACATAGCATTCTAAATTTGAGCTTGCATGTGAAGTGATTTTTTTGTAGAATCAAAATGAACATAATATCTCATCATTTAGCATTTAAAATTTGAACTTGCATGTGAAATGTATTATTTGTAGAATCAAAATGAACATGGTCTCTCATCACTTAGCATTCGAACTTGCATGTGAAATGCATTTTTTGTAGAATAAAAATGAAAATATTCTCTCATCACATAGCATTAAAAATTTGAATTGCATGTGAAATTCATTTTTTCTAGAAAAAAAATGAACATAGTCTCTCAATGCGTAGTATTTAAAATTTGAACCTGCAAGTGAAACACCATTTTGTAGAATCAAAATGAACATAGTCTTTCATCATGTAACATTTGAAATTTGAACGCGCATGTGAAATACATTATTTGAAGAATCAAAATGAACAATCTCTCATCATGTAGCATTCAAAATTTGAACGTTCTTGTGAAATTCATTATTTATAGAATCAAAATGAACATAATCTATCATCACGTAGCATTCAAAATTTGAACTTGCATGTGAATGTATTATTTGTAGAATCAAAATGAACATGGTCTCTCATCACTTAGCATTCAAAATTTGAACTTGCATGTGAAATGCATTTTTTGTAGAATAAAAATGAAAATATTCTCTCATCACATAGCATTAAAAATTTGAATTGCATGTGAAATTCATTTTTTCTAGAAAAAAAATGAACATAGTCTCTCAACGCGTAGTATTTAAAATTTGAACCTGCAAGTGAAACACCATTTTGTAGAATCAAAATGAACATAGTCTTTCATCATGTAACATTTGAAATTTGAACGCGCATGTGAAATACATTATTTGAAGAATCAAAATGAACAATCTCTCATCATGTAGCATTCAAAATTTGAACGTTCTTGTGAAATTCATTATTTATAGAATCAAAATGAACATAATCTATCATCACGTAGCATTCAAAATTTGAACTTGCATGTGAAATGCATTATTTGTAGAATCAAAATGAACATGGTCTCTCATCATGTATCGATAAAAAATTTAATTTTCATGTGAAATGCATTATTTGTTGAATCAAAATGAACATAGTATCTCATCATGTAGCATCCAAAATTTGAACTTGCATGTGAAATACATTTTTTTTAATCAAAATGAACAAAGTCTCTCATCATGTAGCATTCACAATTTAAACTTGAATGTAAAATGCATTTTTTTTAGAATCCAAATGAACATAGTCTCTCATCATATAACATTCAATATTTGAACTTGCATTTGAAATGAATTTTTTGTAGAATCAAAATGAACATATTCTCTCATAAATGAACATTTAAAATTTGAACTTGCATGTGAATTGTATGAACACATCTAGATTCTAATGAGTAACGATGCAATGTTGAAAATTATAAATCACACATATTATTTGAATTCATATTTTAGAAGCCCATGTAATTTATCTTAAATATTTAAGTTTGAAGAATAAACTATATATATATATATATATATATATATATATATATATAAACTAGCTTATCTATGTAAAGATGGAAACTAGTAAGAAAAATGAAAATAATAATTTCTTAAAAGAAAATCTTATTGAATATAGTTGGAACTATACATCAAAAGTGTTCTTCAACATGGGCTTCAGAAATGTCTTAATTTTTTTTTACTGAATGCCTTAAGGAGTCAATAGACAAATAAGTCACCCATCAACATGCACATTTAGGTAGAAAATTATAGTGGCATTTTGATGTTATGCAAAGATGGGAATGGATAAGAAAAGTGAGAAAAAACCAATTGTTTAAAAGAAACTTTTACCTAATGTAGTTAGAATTGTACAACAAAAGAATTTTTTCCCATGGGCTTCATAAATGTATTAATCATTTTTTAATTTAATTCCTTAAAAATTTAAATCCATAAATAAGTATTTTGTAATCAAGAATGCATATAGTAGGTTTTCCATATTAAATAACTACATTGTCTTTATGTCATGAATCGTTTTCAATGCGCTTGTGATAATAATATTGTTGTTCTAAATATGTGGCCCGAAGAGTAAAGGTAGGCTTGTTACTAGTTGTATGTAGATGCAAATTCACGCCAATTTGTTAAGGTTCTTCCCTGCAAGAGTTAGACATAACAAGAAAGTTTAACAACTCAACTCTATAATGTAGGCTATACTCTATGTATATGTTTCCTCAAGGTATATCCATTTTTTATATTTAAGGAATGCTTACAAACATATTGTGCAACCAAGCAAATAAAATGTATAGCTGAAATTCACAAAAGAAAATATGCAAAACTAGGCATGTTATTTGAGTAGATATATTTCCTGCAAATGGTTGAAAGGTGACATGTACACAATAGAATTGTATCTAGTGAAGGAGTGAAATAAATATGGAATATTTTATCTATCACATTTGTTTGCAAGGTTTACCATTCAACTGACCAATGGGTTGTTTACCCCCGTCTTGGGGGATTATCATTGGTTGGTTGACTAGTCAGCCTTGCAAACATATGTGATGTTTAGGTTGAGTGAACAAAAAGTATCCTTAAATTTAAAAAATTGACATCTAAACTTTGAGGAAAAAGAAGTAAGATTGAAGGATAAAAATCACTAGATAATTTTCCTATTCCAAGAAGTGAAACTACATATTTATTATGTACCTTAGACTAGTCAGTATTTTTAGTTGTTATTTTTGATCTTTCATATTGTTGGAGAAACAAGAGTACAATAATATAGAGCAATCCATTTCTAAGTGAGTTTCATATAATTAATATTCTCAACAAATTGTTGAAAAATTTCAACATACAGAAATCATACAATTAATAGAGATGAATTTAATCAACATTTATGTGATTCGCATAGAAAGAACACAAATTGTAGCTAAATTATCCAGTATGTAAATTCCTCGAGATAGATCTCAACATGTAAGAACTTAAAAATTCCATTACATAGATCCCTATGAGCCCATTCATCAGTGGGTGCCATAAAAGGACCTACCCACTCCATCCATCATCTTATGGTGTGATGTAAGATCAGTAAGGAGATAAGAGGGAAAACTATGGATTAAAGAATAAAATTTGATCATAGGAGAGAACCAAAATGTAGACATTTGGATCAAAATAGAATCTAGTACATCCTATAGTGAGAAGGAATGAATCCATCGTGGCATACCGATCCTGAGGGGCATGTTTAAGGCCAGAGATATATTTCCTAAGTATGCATACAAGGGAAGAATTCTAGACAAATCCCTATGGATCTTCCATGTCAATCTCCTTCTCAAGATCGCCATGAAGAAAGGTGTTCTTCACATGCATCTAATGAACCTCCCATTGATGAGTTTTGATGATGGAAAGAGTGATTCTAACAAATTTCAGCTTTGTAACTAGTGCAAAGGTCTTGGTGTAGTCAATATTAGGCACCTATGAAAAACCTCTTATGACCAATCATGCTTTGAACTTATCAATGAACCCATATGTTGCATACTTTGTTTGATATATCCATTTACATCAAACAATCTTCCTTCCTTTAGGAAGGTGTTTCAAATACTAGGTGTTGTTCCTAATCAAGGAATTGAACTCCCTATGCATAGTAGTGTCCTACTCAAGAATGTCAGATGTTTCATGAAAAGTATGTGGATAAAAAGAGGCAACATAGAAATTATGTGGCCCACTTTGAAACTTTGAATGTGTTTTCCTAACATATGAAGGATCCCTAACCCATGTACTTATGTTCTACAATGTCTTCATATCCTGAAGAGGACCATAAGTAGGCGAGTCAGGTGGTGAATCCTCATCCTCCAAAGTGTGGCTAGATGCGGATATAGATGGATCTCCTTCAGTACTCTTGTTATATAAACTGGAAAAAGAGTCCTCAATCTCATGAATCTACTTAGGTTGATTTGAAATGTTAGAAACACCAAAAAATCCAAGTGAATCCAATGAAGTATGTGATAAGTTTCAAGTCTAAAGGAATCTCTTGAAAGTAAACACTTCTCTTGATGAACAACTCATGTTTGGTTGAATGAAAAAAATGATATCCCTTAACACCATCTGGGTATCCTATGAAGATACAAGGTTTAGTATGAGGTTCTATAGTATTACATTTCTTATTAGGCATGTGTGTCATAGTTGGAGATCTGAAGGCCTTGAAAAGCTCAACTATGGGTTTTTTATTGTTCTAAGATTCAAAAGAAATTATTCCTTTCAAGGCGTTATGAGGAACCAATTTATGAATATAGCAAATGAGGTGTTAGTGATTTGGATTGAATCATATAGTTAGCCATATCTTTCAAGGACTAATTATTGCATTTTATAACACCATTCTGCTTAGGAATGTATGGAACTGTACGCTACAAATCAATCCCCTATGATGTGTAAAAATTCCCAAACCTGTTGTTGACATACCACCGTTATTTTTCCACAAAACCTTGATGAATTTTCTAGATTTTTTTTATACAAGATATTTGAAGTCTCCAAAATTATCAAAAATTTCATACTTATGTCAAAGGAATTAGACCCATTTATACCTCAAGAAATCATTAATGAATGTGACAACATACTTATCTTGAGTGAAATATGGTGTGCGGAATGCCACAAATACTTCGTTGTGTATTAATTCTAATACTTGTGTATCCCTCCATGCTTCTACCTTGTCACATTTCTCTTCGGGATGCTTTCTAAGGGTGTAACCCTCACAAATACCCTTAGAGAAATGAACACAAGGAAAAATTGTGACCTTATCATGTTTACTGATTTGTTCCAAATAGTGATAGTTAAGGTGGCCAAATCACTCATGTCATAGTTTTCTTACTCCATTTGAGTGAGTAAGAAATACAGTAGGAGAAATATCAGGTACAAAGTATGAGAAGGTGTATAAATGATCCTGGTGATATGCCCTTCCCAATATCAATATAGATTCACCGTGTAACTCTTTGATGACTATATAATCGAGATAATTCAACCCTCATGCCCTTACTGATGGGATTGATTTGGTATGTAATAATAGGATATTGGTTGAAAGTGACCGGACACTAAGAACATTGTTTAATGTTCCTACATTCACTTCAAGAAACCCTCTCCCTGTAATTTTTTTTGGAGTGTCATCACCCAATGTGATAGAATACATGCTACATGGTTCTAAGGAAGTTAACTTAACCTATGAAGAACCCATGTGATGCAAAACAACCGAGTCAATAACCCATGAAAATTCAGATCTGCAACTACTATAAGAGCATTTCCCTTTCCTTTCTCTTTTCCATTTTCCTTTCCTTAGAATAATCTATTTTTGATGAATTTTTTTTGTGGAATTTTTAACATCTTTTTTATTATTTTCTAAAAATATGAGTCTGGTGGTGAATCTATTTCCTCATACACTTGCGGTCATCAAGTCCATTTTTCTTGTAATAAGCACACATACATTTCTCCTTCTTAGGTTTAACTTCAAAGGTGGAAGACTCGATGGTTGTTTTGGAGGGGTGGAGTTTATGATCCTTCTTCTTCTCTTGATCCTTTTTATCTTGTTTCTTCTCCTTGTTATTTGAAACCTTTTGTTTCACATTCCTAGCAATTAAAAAATGTGATTTTGATGACTTGAATGTACCCATATGTATCAACTTGTTTCATTCCTATGTCAAGTCAAAAAAATACCTAAAGATGACATTTTCTATGTGGTTCCAACAACACTCTTAGTAACATGGAAAGTAGGAACAAACATAGAATAATTGGAGCAAATTTGGATAGTATAGAAAAACTATTGATCATCCTTCTTCTCTATTGTTAGGGTAATTATATTTTACCTAGGTTAATTATGCATCACACATAGTTAGTTTGTTTAATTGTTTAAATTGTTTATATGGTTATATTTATTTATCACCTTCTATATTGTTTTATTCAAATATATGTGAGTTGTTATATTATTTTAGCAATACTATTATTTGTATTATTTCACGGTTATACCCATGTGCAACATGTTTGTCTGTTTGTATATGGTTGTCCAATATGTATATAATATTACAACACAACTCTTGTAAAGATTGATTGATGATTACTATAATCTTCTAGGCTTCCGTCCCTATTTTACATTTGGTATCAGAGTAAGAATCAGGACCTGTGAAGCAGAGAAGGGTTGGAGAGAGGATGCAGTAGGAAGTGAAGTGTCTTGGAGAAGAATTCTACACTCTAGAAGATCCTATTTGTTGCCTTCAAAAGCTTCCCAGAAATGCTCAGCATTCCCACAACCTCATACTTCCATCTCCAGGTAAACGTGAACGCAAATTGTTTTTACCTTGGTGCCCCCTACACCAAGTAAAATTTACTCACTGTGAGGTTAAATTGAAAAATTAAATAAATAAATATTTTTTTCCCCATTACAGGTGTTTTTACACTAAATCTTAGTGGATATTAATCTCTCTGCTAATTCTAGCATAACTGTTTCATTTAAAGGGGACTTTGTCACAGTTAAGCAGGACCAAGCTCTTTGATCGAGTTGAGTGAGCTCTATCACTGAGCTAGTGGCTTGTATTCTGATCGAGCTGCAGTTGTTTAGTCGTTGCATTTGCAGGCTGTGATCCTCCAGATTTGCAGCCACTAATCGAGTTGGGCAAAGCACGTTGCCCAAGGTGAGTTGATACTGCCTGGATTACAAAACATCTGAGCTCCACTTTTTGCATTAAGGAGGTGAGTGGCGAGCTCTGGAGTGGGCATCAAGCCTGACCCGAATCATTGAATCAAGCCACCATTCTCCACGCCAAAAACTTGAGAGGCTGTGTTACAAAGGTTAAGGCATTTCATCTGTTTTGGACCAAGCCCTTCGTTCTTGTAGAGAGCATCTTGAAGCGGTTGAGCATAGATTACATATGTGGTCTACTAAGCTACTTGTTTATTCGATCACCCATGGTTGTTTCCCTACAAACCACGAAAGACGTGCACAAGACACTCCTTCTCCAACTGAGCCTTCGAGCTACAGTTCCATTGCCCTGTGCGGATGAGCTGTCCATAGTGTAGATCCAATCTGTGTGACCCCCTACGATTCGGTAAACAACAAGAAATGACAAAAATCTCGTCACCAAGGATTGACGCTGCAACCAGAATCCACGGAAAACAAATTAAAAATGGTGGAGAAAATTCAATATGAGGTCAAATACAGCAAAATCCGAGGCATAACAACAAATAATGAAAAAGGATTACATAAACAAAACAACGACGACCAAAGGAAATATAAAAGTAGGCAGTTGCGAGATCCAAAAAATGAGGGGAGAACCCTAAAATGCCATCCTCCAAGCACGCAGCCACGTGCATCCTCCTCAAGTGGTGCCAAGTCATGTTGTTCTCAAAGGTCAGTCCCCGATTGTTGTTATAGTTATATAAACTTTGCTTCCTTTTATAATGAAAGCGCATGTAAGCGATATTGTGGTTGGCTATATCGCAGAAGCTTTAGGAGTGGCAGAGGTGCAGAGGTTTGACCCCCACCCCAAAAGCACCATCTTTTTCAATATTGAAAATAGGCAAAATACTTTAGCATCTGCCAATTGTAGAGGCATAAAGTCAGAAACTCTCACTAAATGCCTCAATTACAACTAAAACCCCCTCTAATTTAGTTTAGCGAGAAAAACCCTATTTTAGGGTCAAAAAACAATTCTCCCAATAGGGCTTATTTTTTGATTTTGAGACAACATTTGCCAAATGTGGGTATCACCTAAAAACTTGCATTTTGAGGGTTATGTTTTACGAAATTTTTTGCTTAGAGAGTCATGTATTGGGCTCTGGAGGCAAACATGTCCCGAAAAATATAACAATTTTTGCCTGTCATTCAATTTTTCTATTTTTTTGAATGTAATAATATACTTCATTGTATTGTACTAATTCACAGGTTGCAATAGTCAACCTTAAACATTGTAATTGCTCAAAAAATAGTAGAGAATTTATAATAAAAATAGTGAAAATTGGTTCTAAAAAACTCACGAGATCCTAGATCTCATTCACAACGTTCAGTATAAACAGTGCCTCTAGGAAGCGCTTACGGGTAAAGTCATCATGTGACTACTACTGCACTTAACGCCTAATATAGCTGCAACAACGTCATCTGAGCATCGACCCTTTAAATCGACGGGGAGTAATAAGGACACAGTGCACACACTATGAGCCATCCCATCCATCTGTGAACGATTACATGACTTAAATACTGGACTGAATAAATTATTTGAGTATATAGCGAAGTTACGCGCACGTATGAGGATATTTCTTTAAGCCAGTGTCAATAATCACACAGACCCCTTTCAGTACTATCTTGGTACCACGTATCAAATTCTTTCACGTACGTTAACACCTCTTTCACGTACCGCCGGGTATATAGAAAGGGTGAGCTTCTTCCACGTACTTCGACATGGGTATATCACGAAGGGCACATATATAGAAAGGTTTGGTATATCAGACTGACGGTATATAAATTGGGAGACCTTATACCTTGAAGTGATAAGAGCTTAACCCTGTCAGTGGATTCTACAAAATGGGCACCAATGCCCCCAAATTTTTTCTTCCAGATTCACAACTACTTAGAGGAAACAACTATGTTGCATGGAAGACAAAAATCAAGACACAACTTGAGTTTGAAGAGATCTGGACCTGTTGTGAATGGTACTCTAACCAGATCAACTACTGATACAACACAACAATGACAATTTGATAAATAATATCAGAAGGCCAAGCTAATCATCTTGTTTGGAGTGTCCAACGATGATGTGCAACCCCACATTTGAGATGCCAAAATAGCCAAAGAAGCATGAGATAAGTTGAGCACAGTATATGAGGCCAAAAATAAGAATGTCATACTAAATTTGCAGAGTCAGTTACACACATTGAAGTTTAAGACAAAATGATAAAATAGAAGCTTTCTTGAGAAGAGTTGCAGAGTTGAGGGCTTCACTTCTAGCCCTAGGAGAAGGAGGTCACTGATGATGCTCTCATTCCCATTGTTCTAAGAGAACTCCCTTCTTCATACCACATTTTTGTGACAACACTAAACTTGTCAGATATGACAGTTGGTTTTGATAAATCTAGTAAACCTACTACAATAAGAGGAAAGAAATGTACAATAAAGATGATGAAGAGGAGTAGGCACTTTCTTCTCATCAGAAATGGAAAGGAAAAGGAAAAGGCAAACCTAATTCCTATCAAAAGTCCCAAAATCAGAATCAGCATCAACAAGGGGACAAACAACAAAAGAAGAAATGTCCAATCTGCAAAAGAGGACATGAATTAAAAGATTGTTGGTATAATACTTATAAGAAAGGTTCATCAAGAAACTCTGGACCTCAACATCAGCAATCTCACAAGGGACATTCTAACTAGAATTAAGGGTAGAAAAAGGGGAACTGGAAAAGAAAACCCCATCAGCAAGGAAATATTACGTTGAACAAGAAGAACATTCAGATAATGAAGACTACTTGTACACTTCTCGATCAAGTGAACCATCCACGTCATCGAGTGATGTCTGGTATGTTGATTCGGGAGCCACTCGACACATGACCAACCACAGAGACTAGTTTACTTCAATGAGGGACACGCCTTCAAAAAACCATGTTTCGTTGGGTGATGATTCTTCATACACAGTTCAAGGGATTGGGAACATTTCTCTACCCCTTGGTTCACGCAATTGTAGATTATCGGATGTACTATATGTCCCTGGGTTGACTAAAAATATGTTGTCAGTCATTCAACTCCTAGATCACAACTTGAAAATTGACTTTGATAGTCATTCTGACAAGAAAATGTGTTTAATTCAAGATAAATCACGAGGCTCGAAAATAGTTGCAAAAGCCTCTAATGTGGGATGCATGTTCCAACTTGATTTTGTCCACAGAGATGATCATGCACTTGTGGCTAAGAAATCTACCTCTGCACAATTGTGGCATCTGATACTTGGTCATATAAGTTTCAAGTATCTCGAAACACTTCACCGAACATAATATGGTAAAAGGATTACCATCTCTCCAGAAGGATACAGACAAGTGTCCTCACTACCTAACAGGAAAACAACATAGAGATTCATTCCAGAAGAGTACATTTTTGAGCTCATGGTAAGCTTGATCTAGTTCATACCGATCTTTGTGGTCCAATGTAGCTGATTCATCCTGGGTTCTAGTACTTCATGCTTTGTGTTGACGACTATTTGAGAAAAATGTGGATTTTCTTGTCTTCACAAGAAAAGTGAAGCATTTGAAATATTCAAAAAATTCAAAGAAGCTGTTGAGAAAGAAATTAATCGTCACATCAGAACTCTCCACTCAGATCGAGGGGGGAATTCACTAAGTGATAAGTTCAAAAACTACCTAAAAACTCACGAGATTCATCGAAAGATGCCTCCTCCACACACACCGCAACAAAAAGGTGTTATTGAAAGAAGAAATAATATTATCTTGGAAATGGTGCGATGCATGATCAATAATTCTAGACTTGCAAAGACATTATGTGTAGAAGCAACAAAGACAACAGTGTATTTTTTGAACAGAGCACCCACAATTGCTCTTGACGAAATAACACCACATGAATCATTGTAAAAAAGGAAAGCCATCTATTGCACACCTCAGATTCTTTGAGTTCAAAGAAAGCATGGGCACATACCCAAACATAATAGAAAGAAATTGGACATAAAGTCACAGAAAAATAATCTTTATTGGCTGTACAGTGAAGAGACTCTAGGGTATAGATTGATGGATCCTAAGACCAGAAAAGTCTACACCAGCAAAGATATTGAGTTTTTTGAGAAGAAGGAAGCAGAGACTCCTCCTCCAGGACTCACAAGGTGTAGATTTTTTACCAGTTGTAAAAATAGGAGCTGATGTTCCCATCAGAAAATGAAAGTGATGATGGGGATGATGGTGTTGATCAGATAGAGACCACAACCCATGAGAGCAGTTCAACATATGCCTAAATGGTGTACTAGTACATGCTACAAGATGCAAGAATAGATGTTCCATAGGATACATTCACCACTAGACCACGGACTCTCAGTACAGTAAGAGAAGAAGTAAACTTTGCTATGATGAGTAGAGTTATTGAATCAGATGAGCCGTCTACAATCCAGGAATCCCTACAATCAAAATCTTAGAAATATGTCATGGATTCTAAGTATCAACTTAATGATGAAGAATAACACTTGGAAGCTTGTTCGATCTTCCACCAGGGAAGAAACCCATTTGATGCAGATGGATATTTAAAATAAAGTACAAAATAGATGGGACCATAGTGGATAAGTACAAAGTGAGACTAGTAGCAAAGGGGTATGCATAAAAAGAAGGCATTGACTATGAGGAGACATTTTCTCCCACAAGCTAAGATCAAAACGATCAGGATGATCTTTGCTCTAGCTGTATAGTTTAGATGGAAAGTCCACCAGATGGATGTAAAAAGTGCCTTTCTTAATAGATATTTACAAGAAGAAGTCTACATGAATAAACCTGAGGGATATGTAGTACTTGGCCAAGAGGTAAAGGTATGCAGACTCAGGAAACCTCTGTATGGCCTTAAATAGAAAACTCTTAGGCATGGTACATCAAGATTGATGAGCATCTCGTACAACATATATTTTTTAGAAATCCATACGATCCTAATCTCTACCTCAAAAAGTAAGGAGGGGAGATGGTGATTGTTGTTATCTATATCGACGATCTAGTCATCACTAGAAATTTAGTGAGGATGATTAATGTAACAAAGAAAGATCTTAAATCGATCGTTCGACATGACAGATCTCATGATGATGCACTACTGTCTTGGATTGGAAGTATGACAGAAAGAGAATCATATTTTTATTTCTCAGATTTAAATTTACCAAGACTACACTCGAGAAATTTAGGATGATGGATTACACATCTATTTGCTACACCCATGGAGAACAAATTGCAGCTATCTCATTTAGATCCATCCCCTGCGGTAATGTACCACTCTCTATCAGTAGCTAATTGGGAGTCTCATTTACCTGACCTACACTAGACCAGATATCAACTTTGCAGTGAGCTATCTATCCAGGTTCATACAGGAACCCAAAGTGTGTCATTGGAAAGCAACAAGGCACATCTTGAGATATATTAAAGGATTAATGGATCTTGGTATAGAGTATAAGAAGAACGTCAACTTCTTCTTGACTCAGGATATTCGGATTCAGATCATGTAGGAAACATTGATGATAGAAAATTCACTTCAGGGATTTGTATTCTTTATGGGATCTGGACCAATATCATGGGGAAGCAAGAAACAACACTTCGTTTCTTTCTCTTCTACAGAGGCCAAGTATCGTTCTTTAGGAGAAGTTGTCTATGAAGCGATTTGGCTATGTCGCATACTGGAAGGACTTAGAATACCACAAGACAGACCAACCACCTTGCATGTTGACAATGAAGGTGATCTGAAACTTGTTCACAATCCAGTTTTTCATGAGATAATAAAACACATTGAGGTACAAGTTCATTTCATATGCAAACATGTATTGAAACATAACATCCAACTTCAATTTTGTCCAACTAACTGAACAAAAAGCAAATATTTTTATAAAGTCACTTGCATGTGACAAGTTTGAGTTTTTCAGAGAGTTACTCTCCACATCCCTTGAAATAATGCACAATTAAGGGGGGGAATGTTAGGTTAATTATATTTTACCTTGGTATAAATATTTATGCATTATATAGTAAATTATTTAATTAATGATAATTAATTAAATAATGTTGTTATATGGTTATATTCATTCATAACCTTCTATATTGTATTTATGTCAAACATACGGGAGTGTAGTTATATTGTTTTAACAATACTAATTGTAATTATTCATTGTTGCCTCCCAGATGTTATTGGAAGCTTATGGAATTTAGAATGTGCATTGCACCTGTGCAACTTAGTTTCTTGTTTGTATATCAGCTGTCCAATACCTATAATTATTGAAGCTCCTTTCTGTGTAAATGGTTTATTCTATTATTAATAAAATCTTCAGGCTTCTGTCCCTGTTTACACTTATATATCGTACATAAAAAAATTTTAAAAGCTAATTTTTTGCCTTCTAATTGTAGTTATATTCAAGAAGTAAGTTTTTTGAAACATCAATATGCATAAGTGTAAAATATTACAAATAGGAACTTTATAAGAAATAATTTACAATATTTAAGGGGGTATGAATGATTTTCATTTGTCTGTATAAGATAATTCATAAAATTTTGTTTAATAAATATTGTCCAAAAGAAAACAAAATGGACAAGAAAGACGTAGAGTACACATAAGGAAATCATATGAAAGAGGCCACACTTATACAAAGAAAAAAGACAACAAAATGGACAAAAAAAGAGGTAAAGTACATGGAAGAAATCTTATGAACGAGGCCACATCTAGGGTTTGCAAAGAAAGAAGATTAAGAGAAAGATTAAAAATAAGGTCCTTGATTTTCCTCAAATTGGGAGGATGAAGACAAAAGAATTGAAGAAGAAGATTCAATGAAGTAAGAACAGGATGTAGAAGTGGAAGACAAAGTATCCATATCAGAGGAGTTGAATAGGAAGAAAATCATATGTTGCATCATGAATTTTGTTTAGAAGAGGGTGACATCTTCTACAGTATTTCCTTTCTAATTATAGTTAAGTTGTATTAATGAAGTAAAAATGGCTTGCATAGCATGCAAAGCACTTAGAGTGTCTAGATATGTACATCCACATGAGTTTTATAAAATATTGTATTATAGTTGTATCTAGATCTAGTCTTGTCATTTGTTCATACAATATAGATTTATAAAATCAAACTCGTAGAGGACATTATCTTCATGTTTGACAACAGGTTATGGAGTAAGATAGAAGTAGACAAAATCTCACTGAAAGGTGCACAAACATAGTTGCACATATGAAAAGACCCATGATAAAAGGTCAAAATTGTAGATCCACAGAAAGAGACTAGAGTAGCAGTTTAGAGATGCCACATTTATGCAAAGCAATGTGAGATACTGCTAGTGGTGTTTAAAGGCACATTTGTAGTGCACTAATGGAGGATTTAATCAGATAAATGAAGGACAAAAGATAGTCTTGAGAAGAGATTGCATTGTAGCTCTAAATATAAGACATGGAAGTAGAAAAGTTTGTACTCAAACGTGAGCACGAAAAAAATCAGATACTACACATAATCTTTGTTGAAATCAAAAAACAAAAACACATAATAAATGAACCACGAAAAACACTGATATGTTATGTGTCTGTACTTTGTTTTGAAAAGTTTGGGACTATTCTAGTCTATACTTTCACTACTGTATGAATCTGTGGTTCCCCTTGTTTAGATCCTGTGTGCACTGATTTTGTTTGTTATTAAATCAAAGCACTATGTGGATACAATTTCCGATATTTACCTCTCCATATGCTTAGGGTGTCAAAATTGCTAGGACTCACATTGATGTAACTCGTTTGTCTATTGATCCAAAGACACTCTTCGTGTGAGTTTACCTATGCCCAAAGCATTTTGGTATATATGAATACTTCTATTGATTTCATTAGCCCTTTATTGACATACTCATTGTGAAAGAGGAGACTGAATCATAGAAACTCAAATCTAGATTCATCAAAATGGTTTTACCACTTTACTTTTTATGCAGAACTTTTTGTTGAGTTTCTCTTGGTCCAGTTAGCTATCCGATTGTCATTATGGGGCTTCTTAAAATAAGGTAAAAGTTAGACTCTCATGTGTGATGGTTAAGGGTTCATGATCCTAGTCAGACTGGTGGTTGATAGTCAATTTGGATAGTGATTCAGAGGCTGAATGTAGAGAATAGAAAGACTAATGCTTGATCTCTTGACTATGAGACGGCATTATTCTATCTCCTACTCCTTGAAATTATTTCTAAGGCTACCCCTTAGCGTTCTAGAAATGTGGAGGTTCATATTTCCCTATCCTCTAAATGGGACTCAAACTCACGAGGACAAGGAACAAATTGGAAATCATCATCCTGGTCCACACCTGACACTCATTGGTGACAGGTTGGACTACTGTGGGGAGGAAATTTAGAACAAGGAAATTTGTTTATTAATGGTTAATCTAAATAAGATGCATCTCGTGGGAATGAGTCTTGAGAATGCAGCTTATAGTTTGTCTTATTGGTAATTTTCATTACGACTATTAGTTTGGTTGTGATCTTGTTGTTTCTTTTCACCGCTGGTAGACGAAGATTCACTACATGCACTCACTGTTATATTTTTTTTTTTCATCTGAAATATATTGTAAATGGGGGTAGGGTCCCCTCAACCCACTTTTACCATTAATCAAACTAAATAAATATATGACCACGAAAACATCTTTTCTATCAATGATTTATCGTTGAAATGACAAAATGGGAGATGTAAAAATTGAAGTAATAAATGTTGGAAAGTGTTATCAAGAATGTCAAAGGTGCAGGAGTCTATTTGATTGTTGAATGTGCAATTCCCTCATATTACTACACAGGTCATGATCGACCCTAAAGTTTAGACTTGAATTCTGAGAGTAGGATTTAGAGAGTGGCCCCACCCTAAGGAGGTATTTCCATGCCATTACCAAATTGCCAATGCATAAATGGATCCTGTCAAACGGTCGGTGGGAGAAAGAGACGTCAAACCACTACTAAAACAAGCTCCGTGAGACTGGAATAGGCCAGTACGAATTCCGAATTATTCTTGTGCATATTCGTAAATGGATTATTCCACACTGCTTCACAGTAATGAAGAGAAGTAGTCTCTCCATGCCAAATATACTTCTCACCCATTTCTGCTTTTTGGTAAGGAAGCCATGATCGCAGGTAAGACTAAGTTTGTTTCATTTATTGGCATATTCTGTAGAGCTCGTTAGATAGACCATGGCTTTGCAGAAAATGGCAGAAGAAACACCCCAATGGTTTTTTGCCAGATTTCAACAGGAAGGTTGGTATTTATATTTGCATCAACACAAATGATATTATCGGATTGACTCATACCATAATTTGCTGTTACCATATTAGGTTTGTATCCAAGAATCCGGCAAAAATAAAGGAAGAATGAAGAGGACATTTTTGTTAGGAGTAAACATGAAGATTTGGACATGAGGTACGATGTATATCCACCACTCCAGTCACACACTTTGGGTACATGTACTAGAGTCGTATTCATCTGGTACTACCGTTGTTGATGGTGTTGTGTGGTTATACTCCATGTCCTACATTCATGTTACTTATTGATCTAATGTATACTTCGGCTCCTAAATTCAGTGTCCTGTTCCATGGTGTTGTATGATTGGCCATACAGAATTTTCCAACGGTATTACGTTCTTGACTTTTCATACTGTCACGTTTTAGGGGTTTTAATATCTTGTACCCAGTTAAAGGAGGGCATGCTCAACTGGTTAGTTGTTGCAGGAATAAAATGGTTTCTGGGCATTCCAAATAAATTAATTTGTGTGTACTGTATAGATATCACTGCTTTTTGGACTCAGTAGTAAACATTGGGCATCCTTATCTGATTTTTGTTCACCTTCCTTCTTATTGATCCATGTATATACATACACCATTTGAAAAATAGTCGTGTTTAATGATTTATATATTTTTGTGGAGGCACTAGTTGATGGATTATTTTGGATCTAAGCATCATATACTATCACCTAAATGTTTGGATCTCAGAATCTACTGATAAGAGCATCTTCACATTTGTATACTATACAAAATCAAAATTGTAGGATATATTAGGAGCTACTTATTTTGAATCAGATGAATAGGAGGGAAGTTCTATTTTATTCCAGTTTGAACACGATTTATTACACCTTGCTATACCTAGGTACAATTCTCGTTGATCCTGATTCTTCTATAAATAAGAGCCATTCTAGGGCACAATCTTTGATCAAAAGATCAATCTACTTTCTGTGTACACACATAGAGAGAGAGAACTACACTAGGTCTGAGATGTAGTGTAAATCTCAGTTGTAAGATCATTTATTTGATAGTTGAGGATAGTCTGACCCCTCATTTTGCATCTTTATTTTTAGGATTTGATGTTTTTTTAGGGTTTAAACAAGTGATCTCTTTATTGCAGGTTATCAGCAACATTGGCAATCAGAGTGTGACCACCTAGCGATAAACAACGAGGGTTTTAGATCATCCTACAACCCTGTTAAATTCATCTCTGGACCTTTTGCGCAAACCCTGGCGCTTAGGAAAGGATCTTAGCACCCAGGCACCCTTGTACTATTCCAGGCACCCTGGTCCTTGTTCTTCCTACACTCCTGCACTTTTTCTGGGTTCAGTTTAGAGATCTTGTAGTGTCGTACTACCAGTCTTCCACCTTCACACGTTGCCAGGATGTTTTTGAAATCAACTAAGTAACATAACCCTCTATTGTACTTAGGGTTTTACTTCCTTTACTTATTTTCTTGAATCATTACTGTACTTTACTGCCATATCTTATTTGTTGTAACACACATTAACAAATTAAATCTACTCCATTAGTTTATTTTTATTAAATCATTTGGTGAACCCAATCAATGTTGCCCATGGACTTCGAGTTTTTCATCTCACATTATTTCTTGCATGAGATCCTCCCTCTTCTCCACTTACACTTGGGAAATATTGGCTTGATTATATTGGGGACATATTCGACCTTGATCATAGTGATATATCATTTCCTATGCCCTTTGGTCATGTATTTATTTGCAATGATTCATGTCTTGCTTACACACAAAATCTTACTCAATGGTTTGCATATGGATGTCCATTACCTCATTTCAATGATGAGGAATATGTTATGGGCACTTACAATTTACACATCAATGGCTCTTTACGTGATCAACCTAACATTATTTCTTATCACATTTCTGATGCCTCTCCATATGGCTTCGACCATGACACCGATGATCTTCTAGATGATATTACATGATCCCACTCTTCACTACATACTCGGGGGGGCACCATGTTTTCCTTCATTTCTGTTGTCACACATCCTATTTCACATCTATAGGCATTTATGACATGCATATCTTGATACATTAGTATCGTCATTACTTGATGATGCACTCTGGTGTTATGGTTCACACTTAACTATTGAGGGAATACTATACACATGAACCTCACACATTGCACATTTCACACCTACGAAAATGTCTTCTTCCTACACGTCATACATATTATGCACTTCCTACATCCTCTTCTTACATCCCATATACATCGTACGCACTTTGTGCTTTTTAGACCTACTCATTCTATGCATTTCACACTCTTCACATCTTTGACGTCACCTTCTTACTTCTACTGCATATCATACATGCTTTGCGCTTTCTACACATACCCAAACATCACACATCTTACACATTTATGACATATTCCTCTTCCATATATTATACATCATACAAAATTTGTGATTTATACACCTCCACATCTTACACAATCTACACATCTTACTTTACACATTACACATCATCACACTTGGCTCATTCAACACACATCTTTCTCAGTGTCACAATATCAAAAAACACACTACACACCTACAATCTAAATAATTCTAGCACATATTACTCACACATATTCCTATTCTATTCTACATCCTATTCTCCATGATCGTACCTTTACAATGCACACTACCCGATGATGCACTCTAGTTCTGTGGTTCAGACTCGATTGTTGAGGGTCTTAATCTAAATCGAACATCACCTCATCACATTTTAATCATTTTATGCTTGGTATTCACACTCAATCAATATTTTTAGCTATCACATCATGAAATAATATTGTGAAATCTACACTCCATGCTCCACTTTCTAGCATCTTATTCACACATTCTACACATCTCATTGTACATCCTTTGTGAACAATTCTTCTAATGGTCACATATAATCTTACACATCACATTACAACACTTTTTAGTCTATGCTTCGTGATTCATATTCAAACACTTTTTTGGCATCTTATTCCATCCTTTTACCATTTATGGGACACCAATCTACAATTTACGCTCCGTTCTCTATTCATCAACTCTTTCTCGCATACAACACATCATTCGAACCATTTCCTGATGACACACTCTTGTTATACATTTCATTCTTGATTGCTAAATGGTCTTGTATAAATGAACCTAATTTCACTCATGTATACATCCATACTCGGGGGAATGCAACCCCTATCACACTTATATTACATTCCATTCCATCTCATCCACAACATGTTGCATATCTTGGTTGCACATAGTTATTATTTGTTTATGCTTACATGTACACTTTATTACACATGCTAGATAGATATCTTGTATGGCATTATCTTTAGCGTGTTTACTTTCTTTCTAGTTTTGATCATGTACCCTACACAAATCAATACATGCAACATGGATGTTTGGTTCACCACCTCGTACCAGTCCCATAGTGGCTCCTGGGGGCATCCATATTCATACACATTTTAGGTGTTATTGTTTCATTATTGTATATAACACATTACTATATTAGATTATACATGATTTGACATAATTTATATTTTTTTAACATGCTAACGGGTGATTCATGTGCAACATTTTTCTTGCAAGAAATATTTACCACCATGGTTATCTAATGTTTACTTAATCTTATTTTCCATTATTTGCGGGCTTTACCCTATGTTTTGTATTATGTGCACACTGTTTTCTTTTGGCCACTGCAACCTCCTTTGTCATGTGACATTATGAGTGATTTCCCATGTTTGCAACCTATTTTTTACAGGCTACATTGTATTCTTTCTTGGTAGCTTACATTGATTTCTATATACATGTTTATTTGCACTAACACTTGTCTTCTAACCACTGTTTACATGTACCTTGGTTTCTACCAAGAAAATTCCCTCCTACATACCGGTATTACTTTAGCATGGGGTCCTCTTTTGGGCCACATCCTCCTAGCGATGTTACATGCACCCCAAAAAAGGGGGGCATCTATTGGGTTAATCTTTCACCCCATTCAGCAGTTATAGTCACAGTTCAATATTCTACAGTCACAGTTTAACACGGTACAACATAGAGTCAACACCTTCTATAGACTCAGACAGGGCTTAGAATTAAACTTGGGTCCTTACTTCGACACAGACAATAGCGCTTAGAATCAAAATTAGGTGCCTAGAAACTTTTGTCCCTTCCTAGGCACATGAGACCAGGGGCAGATACACAACAGTTTTTAGTTCAGAATAGTTTTTAGCATTGTCACAGAGGATTTTCATAGGGAAGGTAGTCCTTTAGCACTTGACAATCACATTTGATCACACTTATTCACATTGGATCAGACTTATACACACCATATGCAGTGGTGTTTTTACTTCGGGAAGTAGTTAAAGGTTGGATAATGAAATTAGACCTTTCTCCCTACACCACTTCTGTCGTGGCGTAGGATCACCCAAAAAATTGACATTCAACATGTTTGGCATGAGATCACCCGAAAAAATCACTCTTCATCAACATCTTCAGGATCATTTCTATCATTTTTTTCTCATCATGGATCAAGTGCACACGTTCCTTTTACTACTAGTTTACATAATTTTTACACTTTTTACATGCATTTTATAAATATATACACATATTTGACTACTTGTTCGTTCTTCTCTTTTATAGGTTCATCCTTATGGGAAGCAGTATTCAAAATAAATACACAACCATCATGCTCTAAGAACATCATCAACAACATGTACAACATCACATATACACGTGTGTTTTCACCCAAGGTTCATTATTCATCACTTTTCTTTTTACTTCCTCTTCTTTAGCATCCACGCTTCAAATTTTTTATCACTCCACACTTTTCTCGTCTCAATGCACTCTTCTACATCAATATATATGGTTATCAGGTACGCATCGCTATCTACTTTAGGTTACCGAGATTTCTCTCACCAACATGAAGTGGGGGAAAATATAAACACTAAATCATGCACTTTGGGTACATTACTAGGTCCTAATCACATACTACTATTCATATGTTTCTTACGGGAGAAAAGTACTAATTGATCATTACACTTGGCCTATTAGTTTCCTTTCTAGTTTCCCTCTTGGCCTTACAGACCTCACTGTCCATTCTGACCCTTCATACTTCACCTTTTCTAGCTCTAGACATTAGCGCCCAACCAATATGCCAGCACCCAAGGGCCCTTATCCCCTTTGGGCACCCTAGACCTCTTTATAATTTTCTCACTCCTTTTTGGGTCCTTTCTAGCCATTGGTCATCCTTATCTATTAGGGGTCATCCTTTTAGTGATCAATTATGAAATTTGAACAAGAGAAGCATATAAATATAAAGTTGTGTGACCAAATTAAAGGACCAAGCTCTAAAGATCTATACTATCACCTAAGGTTTCATCTCACAAACACTCAAGAGCATCTTTGCATCCATCTAGCACAATTACAACAGACAAGGGTTGGTTTTCTGCATCACACGCAAAGGAGGGAAGTTCATTTTATTCCATGCACACATCTTGTTACATCTAAATACTTTTCTTCTTATCAAGTGTAGCATGCACAAGAGCCACCTAGGGCATGATTTTTCACACAAAAACACATATAAATACATTGGGTCTAAGATGTAGTGTAGCGCTAGTCGTAAGATCACTTGTTTGACAACTGAAGACAATTTGACCCCTCGTTTTGTAGCTTTCTTTTTAAGGATTTTATGTTCTTTTGAGGTTTTTGCAGGTGATATCTTTATTACAAGTTCTTGGTGACATTGTTGATCATAGTGCAGCCACTTGGTGACAAATAGTGATGGTTTCAGATCATCCAGGGACCCTGTATAATTCACGTCTAGACCTCCTGAGCAGACCATGGCACCTAGGAAAGGATCCAAGCACCCAGGAAAGGATCCAAGCACCCAAGTACTACTCTAGGCATCATGTTCCATATTCCTCCTGCACTCCTACACTTTTATGGGTTTGGTTTCTAGGTCATGCACTGCCATTTTGTCAGTCCTCCATCTTCACACATTGCCAAGATATTTGTGAAATCAGCTAAGTAACCTAACCTTATATTGCACTTAGTGTGTTACTTCCTTTGCTTATTTACTTGAGTCATTATTGTACTTTACAATCATATCTTTTTTTTGTATCACACATAGGAATTTAACAAAGTAAATCCATGCCATTAGTTTATTTTTTTTAAATCGGTGTACGAGAAATTTGGAAAATAATGCAATATGCTTGTATTTTGAATCAACAAAGAAGCTCACAAAGTAAGGTGTAAAAATAAGAGATAACAAATGTAACTCCCACATATAATAGTGTTCAAGATTCCTATGATAGAAATGTAACTCCCATACCCTCAATAACATGTCAAAGATGTAACTCCCAGTAGTCTACTCATGACGATCAAATGGTTAAGTGTACCTCCCATTTTACTATGACACCTAATCAAGCTAACTTCACAAGTGTAGCAATAATCCACATGTAGGAAATACCCCAAGTAAATAAAAAGAGATTAATAATATTCTACACTAATAATGTTAGCACTTAGACTTGCATGCATAACGCATTGTAACCAAACAATACTTGCAAATCAAGAAGATAAAGTTTGGTGTTCTCTCACCATTCTTGGAAAATGTCTTTACAATTTTCTCTTATTTTCAAATTTACATTTAATATAAAATTATAATGCATCCCTTTTTTCATTATTGTAAAATTGCACAATATAAAATTAAGGCATATTTAACTACATAATTACAAAAAAGAGTTTTAACAAACTCAATTTTTTCTCTTGTTATCATACTTTACATTTTTGTGTAAATCTACAATTATTTAAACAAGTGGTTTACTATTTTACAAATATTGTGTTTTCATTTATTAGGTTTGCATCATCCCCTATACAGAGGTCTACTTCGTTAGATCTAATTTCTTCATTTGTATTGAGATATAATTCCCCATAACACAACTCTTCATCAATGACTATAGATGTTGCATATGCATTAGTAAATACTCATAATTTTAGATAGAAATTTTTACTTTTTTTTTTTATACAAGTTATTTTCATTTCTAGTTATTTTAATTTTGTGTCAATATAAGTTATGTTATTTTAATTTTATGTATAAGTAGGTTCATCACAATCTTGTTGTCAAGGTTGGGGTCAAAATCGAAGAATCCAAAGAAGAGGGGTGTATTGGCCGAGTGTTTATAGAGCCACATTGTTCCTCCTTTGAGGTAAATCTAATTTTTTAAATGTTGAATTTAAATGAAATCATCATAATATTTATGCAATATATATGGATATTGCACTAATATTAACTTAATACATAAATATATGGGACTAAAAATTCAAATAGTGCCTCAGATGTTGAACTAGTTTGACCAAAGAAAAATCTAAAGTATATCTTCCCACTATGTCATCCCAATGCTACAATGGATCCAAAAACATGGTAGAGGCTCATAAAGCTCATCTAAAAAATACTTTACTCAAAGGAAATGATGGGGTGCTTATTGGGCCTTGAAATATTGGCTAAGTACCAAAGGGCGCGCGTGCGTAGGACCAGTGAAGAGAAGGGTGTGCAAGGTAAAGCACGCAGTAAAAATTGGTTTAAGAAGGGTTTAGGTGAAACCAGGGTGCGTGTGGAAGGAAAAACATGGGTTCAAAGGACTTAGCCATATTTTTCATTCTAAAGGCACTTGACGAAAAATGTGAGGACCCGATTAGGCGTGATGAGTGGATAAGGTGTCTGCTTGGAACCTTGGAGGTCAAGAAAGGATATTCCACACAGGTAATATTCCTACAAGACATCATTATAGAGAGTGGAGGGTTTACAAGGGGATAAGCATTCACCATTAGAGGACCACGTCGACACTGGGCACGCGATCTGTCCAGAAGATAAGGCATGGTGGTGGGTGTTGATCCTATAAAAAGAGATGCCCGAGCTAGAGAAAGACACATCGAAAGACATCACCAGATATCATAAATAGTTTAGGGAGAAGAGAATGCATGGAGAGTAAGATGTTGAGTAACAGAATGTTGCAGTAATGTTAGGGTTTAGAGAAATTAGTGCTAAGGGTTGTGAGGGATGTCATGAGCCTATGTATGGCACTAAGATCTATAACAGGGTTTAAAATGGAAGGGTGTAGTTACAGTATCACACAGGGGAATATATGTAGGGGTTGATTCTCTATCATTTAGCATGTATGGTCTGTGATGACCTATTTTGATTGTAAGGTGGCTATCAAAACCATTCTAAATGAATGTGTGTGTGTGTGTGTGGGTTTGTTTTGTATATCATTTTTAAGGGTGTAAACCCTCGTGTGATATGATTACCATGGCTCAGATCTAGTTTATTATGCTTATTACATTGTTATTAAGTTTCTGTAATGCATTATTGTGTGGATCTGTAAGTTGTCCTTTCCACTTTTTCTTTTAACTAAGTAAATGCACTTCTCATTCTACAATTCATCCTCCACTAATGGCAAAACCTTCTCACAATGCTCACATAAAGGAGGGTCTTGGCACCCACGTGTGCCTCGGGTGAGCACCCAGTGCCCATTGGGTGATAGGCCGGCGCGCCTGGGGTTTGAAAGTAGTATTGAGTGTAGATAAAATGACTACAATGCTGAGTGAAACAAACATAATTTCTTTGGACTTTTGATGATGATGTTCTAATGGCAGAGGGAATTCGGATTTAAAACATGGTTCACCATTTATTTCATCATGATTATGATCATGATGATGAAAAACAAGATGATAATGATGAAGAGTAGGATTAGGAACAGGAGAGGATCATTTCTAAATTTTCTCAAACTCCCTAGTTTACACCAGGAGAGTCCAAAACATCATTATTTAGTGTTATCTTAGAGTTTATGGAATTGAAAACAAGGTTTGGTTCGTCAAACATTAGTGTGAATTCTTTATTAAGGTTAGATACCAATTTCATAACTATATTTTACTTTTGATATATATTTCATGTGTTTTACATTATTTTTTATTTTTTGTTTGTTTATTTTTTATTGCATCCTACTCAAACTAGTTTTTTTCCTAAAAAAACAACTTCCCTCCTCATATAGAGAGGAATTAAAAATATCATCAAATTCAAGGGTTTTCTATGTCAAATATGATTCATGCACAAATGATTGCATTCTATTTAATAAAAAATATGAGAATGAGGTTAGTTATCCTGATTGCAGGGCACCAATATTTCTTCAAGGAGTGAGAGGGATCACCATTTCAAATAAGGTATTGAGATATTTTCCAATAATTCCTTGGCTTGGGGTTTTTTCCATTGCAAGTCGCTTGAAAATTGAATGTCATAGCATCACAAGAATATAAGAAATTATGGAGTTTGGTGTGTTTCTTAAGATTCAAATGCAATGAGGCACATTGAGAAGTTGTGAGCTAATATTTTTAAAGAGAGGTTATAAATTGTATGGTTTTTTTTTTTGGAAATAGATGGTGCTAACACCTTTTCCAATATGTCAACTAGCTAAGTTGGTTGTCTAGAACTATTGTAAAATATAATATTCCTCCATGGTTGATGATTCATAAGGAGAATTTAATGTTTTCGTTATTGATTTCTGGTAAACACTATGTATAAAATATGGATGTCTACCTTGGACCCTTAATTGATGAGTTGCAAGCATTATGGGATGGAATTATAGTGTATGATCAAAGGAAGTTCACCTATCATAGTATCTTATGCTAGACTATTCATGATTTTCCTAGGATGGTTGTTTGTTTAGGTATTTATCATATGTTAAAATTTTAAAATAAATGATCGTGTGTGTGTGTGTGTGTTACATTATACATCGAGTTTGTTGATCGCTTCTCTATGTAGGTCTCTCAATGAAAGGAAAGTGTGATTGTCTAAGGTTTAGTGATAAACTATGTGGAAGGTCATCCAAATAACTCCAAAAGGTTGTATGCAAAAGCCATTGAAGGTTCTTGTTGATGGAGCATGAGTACCATGTTAAAAATAAAAAACATTTGATGGACACCTGATATTAGAGAACATCCTAAAATGATGCAGGGGCATCTTCAAAGAACATAAAAAGTTCTAATTTTTCAATCTAATCATGTTTATGATGTTAAGACAAGTGTGTTGGAGAATATTGAAGGCATGAGAGAGAGATCTAGGAGGCTAATAAGTTTGAAAATTCAAATTCTAGTGTTTCCCTCCAAAAATGGAATTCAAATTTTAAACGCTTGTAAAAGAGAAAAGTGGTTTGTAAGCGAAAGGAGAGAGTCTAAGTGGTTTTCAATTGAATTTTTAAGTGTTTATAAGTCCTATGTGATGGTATGAGTCACGAAATGATTAAAAACATGTAAAATGCCTCGTAGTGTTAAAAAGGCATATGATCAGTCATCCAAAGTAGTTAGGTTTCAAGAAAGGGAGGCATTAAATAAGGGAAGACTCGAATGATGGGAGTTATTTTCCCTCCAATATTAGGTAAGGAGGATGAGAGAGTGGAGTCCTTGTAGAAATGAAGAATAAAGAATGGGAGAAAGGAAGAAAACCTACAATTTTGTAAGAATCACATAGTTATATATATATGAAACTATGTTTTGATGTATTGAATTCTTCAATAGAGTCTTTTGTTTGATTTTTATGGACTCAGAACTATTGAGTTTCTTTATTAATGCATGGAGGATATGTGAAACCATCTCATAAGGTAAATTATAAGTTTCAGTTGTGAACTCCCTGTTTCTAGCATAAGTGTTAATGCGTGAGATGGTGTAAAGGATTGGAAACTATGTTTGAAGCCTTAAACCATTGAATATAGACCTAAAATTTGGAAG
This sequence comes from Taxus chinensis, assembly GCA_019776745.2. Lineage (NCBI taxonomy): Eukaryota > Viridiplantae > Streptophyta > Pinopsida > Cupressales > Taxaceae > Taxus > Taxus chinensis. Next base: position 685,488,251 of record CM034154.1, on the reverse strand, counting down.
GAATAATGTTGATAGAGGCCTATAACATATTAAAAAGTAGTTTTAGTTTTTATTAGATAAATTTTGAGATAATGATGACAATCTTGAAGGAGGTATGAAAACTCAGTTTGAATTGTGGAGAAACTCATTACCAAGTTTTGGGACAACAACGATAACTTTTGCATATAAGTTATAAATGATTCAAAATTTGATTCGTAGGTGAAAAAATTCATTTTCTAGATGTTTTTTTAATATTTTCAATTGATTTTGAGTATTTTTATAGTTGTGAAGTATTTTCTATCTAGACTAAGAATGCATGTGGACTGTTTGAAGTAATGTTTGCCCAGGAAAATATTCATAAATTTTAAATTCCATAATGAAAATGGATGAAATTTGGAACATATGTTCCTTTTAGATAATTATAAAATATATCAAATTTGTAGAGTAATTGGCCTTGTATAGAAAATATATATACATGACAAAAATTTGTTGCAGATTGTTTGTTCTTGAGAGCACAAATTGGCAGTTTTGAAAGTAAGATAAGTGAAAAGTGAGTTTTAAATCCTTTTGAAGTAAAATTATTGATTTATATAAAAAAATTTGTGAATGAGTAACAAGGCACAAGGTTGACAGAGGTCATTATGTGCTAAAATACCAAAAAACTTCTTTTTTGAGTGAAGAGCTAGTGAAGAAGGGTAAAGAGACAATAGAGAAAGTTGAACAAGGTAACTGAAAAGTGAAGTTACGTGAAAAAGTGTTGTCTTGATTGTTGAAATGACATTGTATGTAGGGTATGAGGCTTATATAATAATGAATGGTGTTGAGAAATCCACTCAAAGTGAAATAGGTGAAAATTGCATGATAAAGCCATTTTAGGCTACTTGGTAATGATCCTCCTTGCAGAGATTTGAGTTAGATTTTTGTTGATTCCTCCTAAATTATTGAATGCATGATGAAATTTTAAATCTCTCTGCATCATTTTGGTATCAGATCTTTAGGATATTAATTGATGAATATTGAATGATGTTGTTATGGATAACAGTGAATTTTATGAGTGTGTGTAGTGAATGAAGTGACAGGTAAAGATAAGAGTGAGAAGAAGTGAAGTGTGAGAGTGAAAGAGAGTGTGAAGAAACCAAGATACCATGTTGAAATCCTAGGTGAGGTGTAGAAGATATAAGAAAGGTGAAGATAACTTGCTTAAGAGAAGAAGAAAAGAGAAGATGGAAAAATAAGAGATAGTAAGAGAGTTGTTGAAGGTGATTAGCCACAAGATGAAACAAGAAGAGATATAAAGAAATAAGAAGCCAAGAAGAGAGAAGCAACAAGAACTTAAAAATATTGGATGGAGAAAGAGTTGACAAAGTTGAGAAAGGATATGGAAAATTTTGGAGAATTGATGAGAAATGAGAGTATAATGATTAAAAAAGGTTGGTTGTGAGATGAGAAAGAGAGTAAAGTGGCCCTTAGATCTGCTTGTGAGAAGGAATCAGAGAATGTAGTTGAGAAAGAGGATCAAAAGTGAAGAAATGAAGTTGAGATAAGAGGAAAAGAAAGAGAAATATGGTAGCAAAGAGGTGAATTAATATAAGATCCAAGAGAAGATCTCAAAATCAGTCAAGAACCATGGATGCATAGTACCTAAATGGATGCAAAAACCAGCAGCAAAGAAAGAAGAGATCAAACCAAAGCAAATGAATGAAAGGTCAAGAGAACAAGGACAACGAAAACAAGAGAAATCAAGCTTCTTAAGGAAACAAGAAAAGCAAAAAGAGATGAAGATGGTATGGAAAAGAAAGAGCACAAGCATGGAGTAGGAAAGAGTGAGTGAATTCCTTGAAATTGTACAAGGTAATTCTAATTATGCATTTGAGAAACATGAGACAAGGGGGAATGATAAGCATGATGGGAATAGAATAAATGAAAATCAGTTTTGCATGGATGAGGTATATGATCTACTACAAGAGTTTCTAGATGAGATGGATGGAAAGGAGAAAATTACAAGTATAGATGAAGAATTGATGGCTTCTAATGAAAATAATGATTCAAATGAGGACAAGGAAGATTTAGGTACATGTATAAGATAGCTTAGTATGGTGAAGAACATGAGAAAGTAAGAAAATAAGTAAGAAAATGCATATTTTGGAAAGGAAAGTCATGACTACATGATGGACATGGAATATAGATGGATGAAAAAGGTGATAAAAGATGAAGAACAATATTTTTTTGTTATTGTAATGTTTTTTGTGTAGGTACAAAGTGAAACCTTGAATATAGTGAAGGTGAAGATGGAGATCAAGAAGAAAGAAAGCAAAGTGAAGGCAAATGGAATGAAAAAGAGAAATATTTGGGACACGGGTGGACATAAAGCAAGGGATAGTAGAAGTAGAGGAAAAAGACTAAAAACAAGAAAAGAAGACGAATAATCTGCTATATAAGAAAGTACATAGACACTTTTTCTCCTTCTTGGGAGTATGATGCAGGGACATCTTAAAAGAACATAAAAAATGATAATTACTTAATCTAATAATATTTTTGAGGTTAAGATAAGTGTGTTGGATAAGGTTAAAGGCATGAGAGAGAGATCTAGGAGGGTAAGAAGTTTGAAGATTCAAATTCTAGTGTTTCTCTCCAAAAATGTAATTCAAATTTTAGAGGCTTATAAAAGAGAAAAGTGGATTGTAAGTGAAAGGAGAGAGTCTGAGTGGTTTTCAAGTGAATGTGTAAGTGTTAAGAAGTCCTAGGTGATGGTATGAGTGTATAAATGATTAAAAATATGTAAAATGCCTCATAGTGTTGAAAAGGCATATGATGAGTCATCCAAAGTAGTTATGTTTCAAGAAAGGGAGGAATTAAATAAGGGAAGATTTGAGTGAAGGGAGTTATTTTCCCTCCAAGAGGAGGTAAGGAGGATGAGATAGTGGATTCCTACAGGAAAATAATAATAAAGAATTTGAGGAAGGAAGAAAACCTACAATTTTGTAAGAATCACATAGTTATATGTATATGAAACTTTGTTTTGATGTATTGAATTTTTCAATAGAGTCTTGTGTTTGATTTGTATGGACTTAGAAATATTTAATTTCATTATAAATGAATGGAGGATATGTGAAACCATCATATAAGGTCCATTATAAGTTTTAGTTGTGAACTCCTTGTTTCTAGCATAAGTGTTAATGCATGGGATGGTGTAAAGGATTGAAAACTATGTTTGAAGCCTTAAACCATTGAATATAGACCTAAATCTTGGAATGAATAATGTTGATAGAGGAATATAACAGATTCAAAAGGAATTTGAGTTTCCTTTGGATAAATTTTGAGATAATGATGACAGTCTTGAAGGAGGTATGAAAACTCAGTTTGAATTGTGGAGAAACTCATTACCATGTTTTGGGACAACAACGACAACTTTTGCATATAATTTCCAAATGATTCAAAATTTGGTTTATAGGTGAAAAATATCATTATAATTTTTTTTAATATTTTAAATTAATTCTAAGTATTTTTGGAGTTGTGAAGTATTTTCTATCTGGACTAAGAATGCATGCAAACTATTTGACATAATGTCTGCCCGGGAAAACAGTCATAACTTTTAAATTCTATAATGAAAATGAATGAAATTTGGAAAATATGTTCCTTGTAAATACATATAAAATATCTCAAATTTTTAGAGTAATTTTAATTATGAAATAAAATATATACATGACATAAATTTATACAGACTATTTGTTCTTGAGAGCATAAATTGACAGTTTTGAGTAAGATAAGTGAAAAGTGAGTTTTAGATCATTTTGAAGTAAAATTAGTAACTTATATAGCAATTATTGTGAATGGGGAATATGTTACAAGGTTTAAAGAGGTCATTGAGTGCTAAAAAAACCAAAAATTTACTTGTTTGAGTGAAGAGCTAGTGAAGAAGGGTGAAAAGCCAATAGAGAAAGTTGAACAATGTAATTGAAAAGTGAAGTTGCATGAAAAGGGATCATCTTGATTTTTGAAATGACATTGGATGCAGGGTATGAGGCTTATATAATAACGATGGTGTTGATAAATCCACTTAAGGTGAAATAGGTGGAAAAATTGCATGATAAAGCCATTTTAGGCTACTTGTGAAGATCCTTAGTGCAAGGCTATTGGGTTAGGTTGTTGCTTGAACCTTCTCAACTTGTTAAATCGATGGTAAATGTATACACATATACATCATAAAATTATGTAAATTGGGGATTGGTATAAATCCCCCACACAATAATGCATAATATAAAATGTAGATATTTTTCTATATTGGTGGAGAGATTGGGTATATAAAATGTTTGAAATTAGCCACAGAGTTGAAATGTTTGTAGGAATAAAGGAACTATCTATATTCTATAGTTTCTCGTATTGTGATAATTTATTGTTTAGGAATATTTTGGATTCAATGCATATATTTAAAAATTTATTGGTTTGTATATGGAATCGCATCTTTAACAAATATAAAGACACTCCAATTTCTAGAGTCGATATGAAAGTCAATGGGACAAAGAATTGTCTTAAAAAGGAAGAAATGGGTCCATGGATATTATGTAAAGAGAAACTCATTTTGGTGAATCAAATAATGAAATAGATTCACACATTGAATGACTATGAGTCCTCCATGAAACACGCATTTACCACTCATGGGCACATCACACGTCTCAAAACACATGATTGGCGTAACATTTTGAAGGTAATTCACACATGTTTTGTATTAAATTATGAAACATATTGTTCTCTTTATATTTAAAACTTTTAATTTATGTTTGCAACATATATTTCCCTTGGCTTTAAGGAGGTCATTTTTTAATCTTCCATTTGACCTACTACATGAAATATATCAAATTATAACTTTTTGAGGTAATATGATTTTTTTTCAACTATAATTAATCCATTTGTATGAAAGACATTACAATATTGACTTGCATGACTACCATTGTTCATAAAATAAGTGTTTGTATTTAAAAGAGATATCAAAATCAAGGATTGCTTATGAGAAAGAGAAAATTGTAAATATTGTTTACAAATTGGATGGAAAAGGACCAACCAATCTTTTTCATAGATTCTCAAACTCACATATTAGTGTATTTAGTAATTGATCTCCAAATGACAGGTATAGTTAACACATGAAGAATGTCTTGGATAGAGAGATACATGAAGAACCTAAAGGGATTTATAAAATAATTATCATGTATAAAGGGCTATATGGTAGAAGGATGCATTATTTAAAAAAAATCTACATGTCAAAATATCTTGCGGAGGAATTTCCACAAATGTCATGTATTTGAGATATTGAATGTGGAAATGAAAAATTGGAAGACCTTCTTAGAGTAAGAAAATTTATGAAACTTGGTATGTATTAAAATTCATATCAAACATATATGACGTATTTTCAATATGTGTGTAGCCATTACTTATTTATTTAAATGTTTGATTTTTAGAACATGTTGAAAAATAAGCCATAGATAATTTCGTGTTATTCAATAATTTAGATATCGTTGTGTGACTTTAAAACATGAAGAAAAAGGGATAGATGTGATATCTAAAGGATTGATAAGAGACAAAAACATCACACAAACCACTCTTACCCAATTTGTAAATACCATTGCTAGGTCAATCTACTCTTGAAAGGATGCGTTCATATTTAGAAAATCTTCAAGTCATCAATCAAAGGGCGGTGACACAAGAAGTATTGGACATAGTGTGAGGATGTGAATAATCGGTTAGTTGTTACAACACTTTTTCATACATACTTGATTTATATGTTTTTAGAAATCTATTAATACTATCTTAAATGATTTGACATAAAGAATTTGAGTAAACATTCATCAATGTAGTTTGAAGGAAAATATTTCTATGTGAAAAAATTTGACAAAAGAAGGGTCACTTTTTTGTGTGGAGTTGTTCCTTTTGAGTTGATCTAAAACCAATTATAGGAATTTGGTGAAAGTATAATTGGATTATGTTAGAAAGATAAAATAAACAATAAAACTTGATCAGTTAATTTTTTAAGCTATCATATTTAGGTATACTTGATACCCTTCTATTGATAACATATTTTTTATAGTGGACAATGAAAGTGGTTTCTACTAAGTTGAATTTTCTAGAGCATTTCCTGAGATGAAAGATCCATATGCATTACCTCACACTGTGATAAGATATTAATTTGTGTAATTTTTCATATGTACGTATTCTCTTTTTTGATGTGCACAATCTTTATACATAGGTTTTTTTCTTCATGAAATGTTTTTTTTTTTCAATTATGTTTATATATGTCTTATTCTATCTTGATATATATATATATATACATAGAGAGAGAGAGAGAGAGAGAGAGAGAGAGAGGAGGTAATTGGTAGTTTGTATTGCAATATGATCCAAAGATGAGACATGTTGTTGGAAAAAATAGTTTTGTAACATGAACATAATTAGGAACAACTAATGTTGTTAATATAGATGATGAACATGACTCTGGTGATGAAGATGACACTGCCAATAATGAATAAGATTGTAATATTGATCAAGTCAATGTTCAAAGTGAAGTTGATTTTGAAGAAGATGTTGATGATGAAAGTGATGGTGATATAACATCACAAAATTGTAGATAATGAATATGATGATGAAATGAATATCCCAAAAGGTAGATATTTGGAAAATTACTGTAATATTCACATATCTACATATAAAGAGAGGAAGAAGAACCGAACATTAGTTATGATTGCAAATCCAAGTCATGTAGCCAATGAGGAGTTGGCAGAAATGCAATAGTTGAAAATGAATAGTTGAAATATTCATAAGCATATTTCTTCTATTTTTTTTTATATTAAATGACATGTAAATGGTTTTTTATTTTGATCAACATCAAGTTAGCAGTCATTTGGCGTATGAAACTTACTCTATTAGCATATATAAAGGAAAGATTTAAAAAAGTACCAATAAAATAAACAATTTTTATTGACCACAAATTTCAACATCAAGGACTATATTATATCGTACTAAAGAAGAACCACATAATATATCTATATTTTGTCAAAATAAATTATATTTAAATGAAATAACTTATTAATTTCCTGTTATCCATATTTCCCCTCAGGTAAAATTGGATCGGCCAAGCCCCCGCACAATAAGAAGCCAAAGAATTCACGTTCAAATCCTACAATCAGGAAACAAAGGAACTCTACAATGGAGTGGCAAGGCCTGCGAAAGATCAAACAACCCCATGCAAGAATAAATTCAAGAAACGAATCTGTCGAGCGAACCCGTGCGTTAAATACATCAACCATATTACAGGCGGGCTCAAAAATGAAATAGCATGGTCGGGGAAGGAGAAGACACTGTCAAAAGAAGACAGAGGCTCAAAGAAAAGAAATGGAAAAAGCTCGAGGTCGTCAGGCTCTGAAATAGTTCAGAACGAGCCCAAAAATGACTAAGTATGAAGGAGACAACATACATTGCCAAGTGTCCAAACGGTGCACCTCCAAAGTTTGAATCCAAAAGGGGAGACTTGAACAAGTGTCATGCCCCCACATGTCCCAGGTCCAAAGCGGAGGCAGATTCAACAACTAAAATTCAAAAGGCGGACAGGGTGGGCCTAAAAAATACTAAGTATAGAAGTGCTATCAAAATCCGTCATGCTTTAACTTGACGCATCCCCAAAAGTTATTCCAAAAGCGGAGACCCAAATGAGCGCGGGCTCGCCACATTTTCCAGGGTCCAAAAAAGGTAAGAGAGGCCGTTGAAAAGTCCAAGAGCCTACGGAGGATTCCACATGTCGACCCGACACTCCTTCAAAGGCAAAATCCTGAGCGGGTTTTTAAGTAAGCACGGAGCCTCCATGCATTTGGTTTCGTAAAGGGACAGGGTCAATTTGAATAGTCAAAGAATTGAGATAGGCCAGCGGAGTGTGCCAATTGTCAGCACGACACTAATTCAAGAGAAAAATTAAGGGAAGGTTTCTAAACAAGCGCCAAGCCTCCACGTGTCCCCGGTCAGATATATGACCCCGCCGAGCAAAAGGACTTAGCTAGAAAAATAAAAAAATTGAGCAAGTCATAAAGGAAACCACGTGTCATCCCTGCGTCACTCCAAAAGCAAAATACAAAGGCTGCCCTCAGACATACGCCAACCCTCCACGTGTTCAGTTTCAAAAAAGGGGGCCCGTTTTCGAACTGATTTTCCCGCTATTTTGTACGGACCCGATTCAAATATCAAATGGGCATATCTTTTGACTCGAGGCTCGAAATCTAACAAATCTGGCACCATTGGAAATATCTCGACCTCATCTACGCCATGGAGATCTTAAACTTTAATTTTGGAGAGGTTAGGTGGGGAGAAAATGAAGAAATGTATTTGGGCCATTAATACAGGATCTATTTGCCCCCAACAACCAGATCAGATTTGATTTGATCTGTCGTTCCTCCTCCTTTAAAGCATCGAACAAGTAATCGATGTAGACATGACAGATTTGGGGTAGATTTGCAGGAGGCATTGATGATGGTGGTTGAGCTTTAAACTAGTTTTATCGCTTCTCTCTCTTTCTTCCCTTTGTGTTGAATCTATAAAAGAAGGGTCGGGGCTCATTGTAAAAGGTTGGACATTTCTATTTTGTGCCCTCCCTTCTTCTTTTGTTCACAGAAGGATTTGTGGAGCTTTTCTAACCTCTCCTTCGGGTTGTAATGCAAGTTTTGCCTCTTGGCTACTGCATTATATTGTATCGACTCCTGAGAAATAATACATATGTTTGTGGATGTTGCTTGACCCTCTCATATATTTGTTATTGTCTCCCTGATCTCTTATTGTGATTTGGTCATCTGTGCATGTTGTTTGTATTACATTCATGTGGTCTGTGTTAAACTGCAAAACGAGTGTCTAACATTCCTTTGGTGTATCACCTCGTTAGCTTAGGTTTATTTTCTTGCATCTCTCTAACCTTGTCTCCTTAGTAGATAGAATAGACTTAGAATAGATCCTCTGCAGTTTTTTTGTGTACACCTGAACAAAGGGAGAGGAACCGGCCTTAATCCAGAGATCTCTCTCAACTCACAAGGTCCCACACCTTGAGAGATGCTCCATGTTGTGTAATCACACTAAGAATCTCAACCCATCTGGTTGCAAACATTCAGGGGTGCTATGATTCTGCACCAACATTTCCCTCTTACCTAAGACAACTGAAATCAAGACGAATCCTCTAGATTTAAGCTATCATAGTCCACAACTTAATCATGATGATGCTTCACCTTACTGTAGCTCTAGATTCATGTTAAACAATAGTGTCTAATTCAAAACCACAAGAGTTATATCTCATATGAATATAAAATAAATATTCAAACCCAAACCATACACTCCAAAGCATTTTAATGTTCTTGGTAAACATATCAACATTTTGAAAGTAAAAACATTAAAATATTTTGAAATATTTTTTTTTAAATAGGGGACCTCCCCTTTGTTTCCCCAAGTCCTTGAAACAATCAAGATGTCACTATGATTTAGGGGAACACATGCCCACATAATATTGTAATATACATAATATATAATGCATTATACTTATATAACATATATCAAATATTATACACACACACATATGATATGATATAAAATAATATATATACATACATATATATAATTTTCTTTTAAAATCAAAGGGGTGATGAAAATGTGGCATAAATTTATGTCACATTTGTGCCACATCACACCTAAAAACAAACAATAAAAACCTAACTAGATAAAAATTTAAATGCATTTAATTTCACATTACCATGGAGAGTGAACAGAGGTAAAATAACGATGAGTGGAGGAAAAAAAACAAGAAGACAAGAAAGTAAGAGGATTTTCTAATAATTTGAGAGTAGAAAAGAAATATGGCAGAACCAAGTAGAAGAGGAGGGAAATAAAACCCCCAAATCTACTCTATGGACCCAAAAATATATGAGGAAAGGGAATATGAAGAAGAAGAACATGTGACACTTATACATAGAAGAACGAGGACAAAGGTAAGTTTATTTTACATTTAAATCATACAATTTTTAGTTGTAATTGTAAAAATTGTATTCTAAATTAAAAACCCCATGGTAATTCTGAAACCCTAGTGTAAAGTGCTTATAAAACTCAATTTTTAAACATGTCTACACCTTATAACAATTTGTATAAAGCCCGGAATAATTTCTACAAAACCTATTTAGAGAGAAAGAAATGGGGAAAAGGGTAAAGGGAGAGAGAGGGAGATGAAAGAGAAAGGTAGAGGGGAAGAGAGGGAGAGGTTGAGAGAACGGTAGAGGGAAAGGGAGGAAAAAAAGGTAGAGTGGGGGAGGGATAAAGGAGAGAAGAAGAGGGGAAAATAAAGAAGGGAGAGAGATAAGAAGATGTGAAAAAGGGGTAGAGGGAGACAGAGGGAGATGGGAGAGAGAGGGAGGGAGGGAGGGAGCGAGAGAGGGGGAGGGAGGGGATAGGGAAAGAGGGAGATGGAGAGGAAGAGTGGGTTAAAGAGGAAGGGCTAGATATGGGAAAGAGAGGGGGAGACATGTAGATAGGGAGAGAGGGAGTGGGAAAGAGAGATAGAGGGGGAGAGGGAGAGAGGAGGTGGGAGAGAGGGGTAAAGGGATAAAGGTATATGGGAAGAGAGGGAGAGGTTGAGCGAGAGGTAGAGAGAGGGAAATATGGATTCATAGATAAGGGAGAGAGAGGGAGTGAAAGGGTGAGAGGAGTGAGTGAAAGAGGGAGGGGAGGGGAAAGAGAGAGGGAGGGAGAAAGGTAGAGATAAATATTGGAGAGAGGTATAGGGGAAGAGAGGGAGAGGTTGAGGGAGAGTTTGAGAGAGAGGTTCAGAGAGAGGTAGAGGAGGAGAGGGAGAAAGGTAAAAGGAGATGGAGTGGTAAAGGTAGAGAGGGAAAGGGAAAGAGAAAGATAGGGCGAGATGGAGAGAGAAGAAGATGGGAAAGAGGGGTAAAGGGAGAGAGGGGGAGATGGGAGAGAGGAAGAGAGGGAGAGAGGGAGAGCTTGAGATGGAGGTTTATAGGAGAGAGGTAGAGTGATATGTGTCCAAATTATGGGTTTTAAGCTTATTCCCATACATCAACTGACCTAACACTAACAAACCCTTTTTAAGAAAAATTAGTACAACTTGTAATAAAAAATGTTACAACATGTTGTATTAGAAGTTTTGTATAATATTAAACATTTAGGAACCTTATAATTTTATTATAAGTGTTGTATAATTTCAATCTCACTATTCTTATTTTGATATTTTTCATGTTTTATTAATATTAGAGACGACGTGGAGTTATGGGTTGTTTGATTACAAAAATTATAAGTGGAGGCTCTAACATTCATGCTTCAACACGACATGACATGTAAGATTTGGATGACCCAACACGATGACCTTCCATGTCTTCACATCAATCAACCTCCATGTACCCACCATAGAGGTATTGGTTTACATTTTATGGTGTAATTAAAGAGTATTTTTTCATCTTTACGCATTTTAATAATATAAATTTATAATGATATGTCTATTAGTATTTAACATCTTTAAAGAAGTGGTCATCCCTCGACATCTAGGGAACAATCGTGAAGGTATAATTTTATAGTTTTCTAAATGTAAGTTTAATTCATTTGATGTATTGAATTTACAATATTTTTAACTATATATTGTCATTCAAAAATAATGCCACTTTATTATGACAGGTTTACTTCATTTATAGACTTGGAGATGGCTTTAGTGAGGGAGTCACCAGCTTAGAGGTATAATAATAATTTTTTGTTATCAAATTGGTTTTCTTTAATTCAATAATGACAACTTATAATTTTATTACAAATCATCTTCGGGTGCAGGAATCTCTTGAGCTACTTTTTCTAAAACAAAAAAACATAGACAAAAAAAATCCCCCCATCTAGCCTTAATGACATACTCCCCAATTCACTAAGGGGGTATGAAGAGGAGGAGGACATGTCAGCCCCACCAACTTCAGATGATGAGAGATCCTCTCACCTTATCTGTGATAGGTATCAACTAGAGGATGTTCAGGGAAAGTACATATTTTAATATGTTTTTTTATTTATGTCTTTATTACTTTTTGTCAACTTATCTTATTACTAGTTTATGTTAATGTCAAGCTTACTCATTTTTAGTTTTATTAATATTGAATAAAATTTGATATTTTTGACCTTTTTAATTTTGAGTTTTAGGTATTTCAAGAAAATAATTGTTGATCAAGTGTTGAACACATTCAAATCATATTTTTCACAATGAGTGGAATGAAATCCCATAAGAAAATCGTAAGAGGGTGATTACTTTAATTCAATGTGATTTTGGAAGTATGCATTATAAAATATGATTAATAAAAATGCAACATATGGGTTTAGGAGAATTAAGATACATATCATGGTAATTTTATTGTGTAAATAACATTAAAAAAAACAATTCATACTCTTGTACTAATTTTTCTATATATATAATATGGAGCTAAAATATGAAGGAAACATTGATGAATAAAGGAGACTTCTTTGACCGCCTAATGTACTTGAAGAATATTGGAATGACCTTTGCAACAAATGGCTTCGAGAGGAAAATAATAAGGTTTTCGGTTAGTTAGCTCAAATTATGATATCTAAAATTTTAATTTTGTATTGATTAAATACTTAACACATATTATAATTAATGTAGGGAGGAAAAAGTAACTACCTATTAAGTGATGCAAGAACATCCAAGATCTAGAGAAACCATACAAAAATTCTAAGTGTGGGTGTGTGAGAGGTTGGAGAGATTGTAGAATGAATAGAGGAAGCACAACAAATTGGAAGGACGATTGCACGAAAGTGCACGAGGAAATTTTGAAATAGATAAGGATGGAAGAGCATGGTGTGGATGCCGCCCTCTCTATCTATATATGGGGACCCCACTATACTCTATCTTGACACAACTCTCTGTAATCTAATCCATATAGAGATAGGGCTCTCAACCTCCTTCATTACATTCTATATTAGAGAGTAGAAGCCCCCTGTCTATATATGGAAGACCCATATATTCTCTAGATTTGGCCATATATTCTATACATTGGGGCCCATACCCATATATTCCCTCTTTCCACTCCCCCTCTCTATTATATGGAGCTTTAATTATAGGGCGCATAGACTCTTCTCTTTATGAAATGAACGGAAGTCAATCTGGAGTGTGTAGTTGAAGAGGGTGCATAATAATGTGAAGAAGGTTTGGTGAAGTGCAAAGGAGTAAAAATCATAAGGTTTTATAAAATAGGCATGGAAGAATAATGTAGAGTGGTTCACGCAGGAATTTTGGTAGTGCAAAGAAGTTTTGGCCCAACCTAGTTGATTGGAGGCATGCAGAGATTACGAAGGAGTTGTGTGCACTAGCAAAGAGTGCCCAGAAGGTGCAGGACACCAAATGAAGGAATTTTAACAATAGAGTAAATTTTAGAAGAGGCATGCATATGTTTTGGATAAAGCTCTAAATCCCTAAGGAACTGTGTAATAAGAAAAGCGAAGGTGTATCTCAAACACAAGAGTACATAGAAAAATAGAGAAGAGGCATGGAAAAGGAATACAAATAAGGTGAAGAGAATCAATTCAGTAAAAAAATAAATGAGAATCTATACTTAAAAAATATTAAATATAAATAGAGAAACCAAAACGACATACAAAATATTTATCCTTGGAAAACCTTTTGGTAAAAAAACCAGCATAATAACTTCTCTCTTATTTCATTAACTTAATTGTTTGCAATACAATAATGTACTTCCAAGATCTACTCTACCCTACTACATGTCAGGCGACATGTAAGAACATCAATAGGAAACCATCAAATCAGTTTTACAATACAATGGGTACCAAAACCATGGGCTAACAAAATAACCCTTAATGACTCCCCATAAGTCATGGGTTATGACACCACCTATATACACATATAGATAAAAAAAAATAACATATCTATAGTCCTCGAGAAATACCGCTAAAACTCGTGGCAGAGGTGTAAAATACTTCTAGGTATAAAATATTTAAAATATACAACATATTCTAACACAAGGAATGCACAATATAGTTGGTAGTTGGTAGATAAGAAATTAAATTTCAGAACCTGTGTTTGACAAGGAATATAAATAGGAAAATGGTCAGATGATCCCAACAAATAGATAGCATGGCACAAACATGTAACGTCTATATGTGGTAGCTCAAAGCAGTAATGGCTCAATTTAAATTTGAATATAAACTAGAAGATCTCTAAGTGTCTCGAAGGGATCAAACTAACCAAAGGCTAATTCAAACTGGAAGAGAGAAGCAGGAACATGTAACTATAAACAAAGGATGAGTTCCCCATTTTGCAGTTATTGAGTGGGAGTTGGAATTTGACTTGAGTTGGTAGGAGCTAACAACAACTTAGCTGGAGCAGGGGAGGCCAAGAAATTTAGAGCCAAATTTTTTGAATGTGCTTGTGGGGAAAAGGTAGCTACTTGAGGGAGACTAAGTCATTATAGGCCATTAGAGATGAGTTGAGATGTTAACTAGTCTATGTTAGGTCCTTAGGGAGATAACACCCGAGTTTGAAAAATTCCATGAGAGAGTATGTAAGTTCCATAGAGAGTAGATGCATGTAGATATTGTGAAGGTCATTCAAGTGAACAAAAATCTGTGACTTATTTTTGGAGTACGTTGTGTGATTTTTTAGCAAGGAAGCCCCATGCACCATTAAATTACAAAACATGCATAATAAAATGAGGACAATTGGCCCATCAAATGGGACAACACAACTTAGTAAAGTTGGTTTTAAACATTATTTTCTAAGTTTATTTCATTATATAAATTGTCTTACATAAATTATTCATGCTCATATTTTTTCATTTCACTAATTTTTTATGAAACATGCTATAATAGTCTTGCAACAATTGAGATGCAAGCAACATTAAAATCAATGGGTTGGGATTCAACTGAACTCACTAACTAGACCAATGAGAATGACTTTGTGCTAGTAAGATATGTTATTTAATAAGTTGTGAGTTACATAAATTTTAAATTCAAATAGTTATAATTGTTTATCATTATATATGTGCAGGTTGGTAGACAATGGGAGTTGGAAGAGGAAGAAGGGGATAAAAATCATTAGGACAAGAATGATGAAGAGGATTGCATGGATGAGGACGAGGACAAAGATGAAGATGAGGACCAGTACCTAGTAACATATTGATTTTTTTTTGTAATTTGGAAGGGAATTGGTCCCTTTTTATATTTTCCAAATGTAATATATCATACATTATTGTATAGAGAAATCACAATATAAATATTGTGTTTTCTATATGCAAACTAATATTATGATATATTGTCAAGTTTTTTAATAAAATCATTTCATTTTATATTAGGAATCCTCAATATATTATACAATAATATAATATTATATATATATATATATATATATATATATATATATATATATATCAAAAATATATAGTAAATACTAAAATAAATTCAATTTCAAATAATATATTTACATTAAAACCTATAAAAAGTAATATAATATAATAATTAGTAAATTAATTAATTATTTTAAAAAAAATTGTCGACTGAGTTTTGTGTCATATTTGGCCACACAATTGATGGTGAAAAATGGCACAAAATTGGCACAAAAATAACATATTTAAAAATGTCTAATCGTGTCAAACTTGCATCATATTTGTGCCACATTTTAAACTTGAATTATTGGCATAAAAATGTCCGAAAAGCCAAACAAATGTCAATTTTGACCTAAAATTGACTCAAAAAGTAGCGCTATAAACACTTTATGTTGTAGTGTTTGTGTGTTTTCTTGTCATATTTCCCACATGTTTCATTTAAGATAGTGATCCAAGATCAATTATAAGAAAAGAGGTTTAGGAAAAGAGAGACATTGAATTCGTAAGACAATAATTTATTATTTTCAAGGGTTGTAACACTTGCATACACTGAACTATTTCTAGACTTATATCGAATGTTAATCACAAATTTGTTTTAGACATGAAGACCTTTTATTAATGGAAGGATAACATAGGATCCCATTAACATGTTTTATGTTATGGGCATTGCAAGGTTTTGAGGTTGGATTAGAGTTTTGAGTAAGGAGAAAGTTTTTCCAATGATCCATAGTGAATCCACAAAAAGTAAGTCAAGTTTTTTACAACTAGTAATATGTGATGCATTCATCACAAAAATTATAGAATTAGCAAATGAATTTATTTACACACACACACACACACACACACACACACACACACACACACACACACACACACACACACACACACTATATATATATATATATATATATATATATATATATATATATATATATATATATATATATATATATATATGATATGGCATTTCCATATTGTTTATTAATCTTGGGCCTACTATTTTGTACTATGCACGAAATCGGTAAGGTTAGTTGTGCAGTTTTTTTTAGTGCTTGGTTTGTCTTATTTTCTAGATTTGTCTTACAATGTAAACCACTGAAAAGTATCTCCATATTCACACAAAATTGTGTATCATGCTTGGACAGTTAATATTGATCAATTATATATGTTTTACGAAGTTACTTCTATTTAAATATGAATTAAAATTAGGTATAGTTAGTGATGCGAGAACAAGTTCACAAGAAATATACATTAAAAAAAATAGTTAGAGTAGGACTTTCACATTTTCATATCTTTTCACTTTACATCATATCTTAAGGATTTTAATAGGTTTGTAGTATCTTTAAGATTCTAATAAAATAGTTAGAGTAGGACTTTCACATTTTCATATCTTTTACACTTTACATCATATCTTAAGGATTTTAATAGGTTTGTAGTATCTTTAAGATTCTAATACATGTCTTTGGCACAAATAATTATTTCAATGGAAAAATACAAATATATATTTATTAGCTAAAAATGGCCTTACGTGGCAAATCAAGATTTAAAATGAATTTTAGCATTTTTGTGGTGTGAATACATATTCATATGGATGGTGTAATTCTTTAGATGTTTGGAATGAATTTGTATCACTTGGGGGAGAATTCAAATGTTTAATTTTGGGTACCCTTGGAATCTATAGAGCCACTTCTTTTGTGTGCAATATCACATACTTTATATTTAGATGTAATTGTATAATATAATAATAATGTATTGGTTCTTTCAATCAATAATTACAATATCCTACAAAGCTTGAAAATACAAGATGGAAAATATAATTTTCTATATAAGGTTCTATAAGAGAGATCAGGGTACACAAATTGGAGAATCGGGGAGCACAAAGACTAGAGATGCTTCATTTTTATATTGTGATATGCGAGTGCCCTGGTGCAAGACTATACACCTCAATTGATTTGTATAATTTTATCTTTACTCTATAGTATGGTATTGGACACCTTTAAATTGGAACTCTATAACTCTATAGGTCCTTTGGTGTCCTGAAAATGTGTTTCACTATCAAACCCTAGTTGTTACACAATCCCAAAACCATATGTAATAAACTGAATCATGCCAAATACCTAATCATGGGTGGAATACCCTACAAGAAGGTTAATATTTGGGTTTAATTGTAATATGTGCACCATCTATGTTGGCACTACAAAGATTAGTCTCCAACTAATAGGTAACTATTATATGAATGCAACTAGTTGGAAACTTTGACCACTTTGATCATGTTTGAGAGGATTGTGTTCTTTCTAAGAATTTGAAGTGGGGAATTTAGTGTACTTGGAAATGAGGGAAGATAGAATCCTTGACCTAGCTGAGTACTTAAAAACTATAGCATTCTCTACCCTAATGGGCGTGTACCAACTTTGGGAAGGTTTGGGGAGTCTTGAGTGCCTTTTGTGAGTGTTGTAAATGAGTGTACCAAGTGATTTGTTACATGTTTTCCAGGTTTGTGTCAGGTGAGTAATTAAGGTGATGATAACTTGATTACATAAGGTTCATAAGGTAAATCATCATGACAAGGCTAGCCCAGGAAGATGAAAATACCCAACAAATAATATTGCATCAAAATAGAGTTGGAAGATTATAGTCTTTTATTTCACTTCAGAGGTTTTATGCGTTGGCACTGCATTCAGACTGGTTTGAATGCTCACCCAAAGCACACGTAATTACCAGGTCCCTCCTTTGAGATACTTGAAAAGAAGTTAGCATGCATGTTCATAATCATAATTATCCATGAAATCATTCAGATATATTAACCATTACATTCAAGTCACTTTGGAAACACATATAATAAGGAAAATACTTAATCCAAATAACCCATGATCAATACCAATTGTACTATTAAATAACCATGTTCAGTCATGTCAACAATTAGAACCCAACCAAAATTATCCATCATAAACGAGAATTTATTACATTACTGAAGCTGAATACATATCACAATCACTACATGAGCATTGGACCATGTGTGCACTCATCAAACCCTAGATCTGAACAACATAACTCTCCTAGAACATAAGAACTGAAAACTACCACAACAATGATATACAACAAGTATATATAGGGGTGGGGAATTTCCCTTCATCTCTCATGCACTCTCCTAATAATATGTATGCTCACAAAAATACACTGTATTCCTTCTTTCCTAAAATTATCCCTATACACAAAGTGTGCATGCTTTTTACAATAGTTGCTAATAATAGATTATCAAAAGATAGATCTTACTTTTCATCATATTAATAACCTTCCCCATGCGTGTGATTTATTCCAATACCTGCATGTGCTTTCTCTAAAAATAGCCTTTACTTGGTCGCCAAGTCATCCTGCTTTATCCCTTGCATGATTAGCACTCTAAATTTTCTTGTCTATTTTTAGCACGTGATCAACAAAACGGCTTAGTCCCGCATTTTTTCTATCTAGGCACAAACCTTCGCATGTTGTTTCAACTTGCTTGCACGCCGCCTTTCATGTATCCCTTGTGCAAGGCCTCAAACCTCCACGCATAGTTCATACTTTGGAATTTTTCCTGCTCAACATTACCCCACAGTAAATACATTTCCCATCCTCGGCAATGAGTTGCTCAACTTATCCCTCATAGAATGAATGAATGAATAATATTCAAAGAACAAGGAATATGTAGGGGAACAAATATACACCAAAAGAATAAATACTACTCAGACATGCTCTTTTCCTACTCCTGGGATGGCTACAACAATTTAGGGAACTCCTTATTTAGGATGCCTTCTAGTTCTTCCCACTCTGTCAACTCTTTGAATGTTGCATCTAGCACTTCTCCAACAATCTCTAGTACCTGTGAGGGATCCATGTTCTCTCCCTTATCTTTCAGTTCCCTAACAACTCTCGTAAGGCCTGAGATTATCCCTTCAAAAGCATATATTCTCTATGAAACCAGTGAACTGAGTTCCTTGAGTCTTATGCCAAAATCCTCCCTAGTTTTTTTTAGCGTGTTGTGTTTTTTTACAATTTCAGCCATTTTCTCTTCTCGCCCAAATTTTTTCATCCTTTTTGTTTGCGAGAACCTCGTTCTCTTCATTGATGGTGTATGCCTTAAGGATATGATTAGGGTCATGGCAATTGTTTAGCACCCAACCTACCTTCTTCAGCTCATCCTTTAAGGTAATAACCATGGCTTCATATTCAACAAATTTTCGTACAATTGTTACCTTGTTTTTCTTCTGGATTGCAGCCATTTATTTTGTTGAAGGCCTTTGCAAATAATTTTGTGCTTGAAGTTTCATTCCTACTAGTTCTTCCTAGTAATGTGGTGTGGAGAGATATTGGTCCTGAGTTTTTTCCCCCAAGTCTGGGTGTACTATAGTAATGGAACCTATAATCTCTTTGTCTTTTACGAATGCATACCTCTAGTGCTTTTCTACCTTATCTCGCGCCTCAATTAAATACTGCACTTTATGTTCCTTATTATTTTTATCCTTAATAATCACCCTGAGTGTGCCCCCCTTATCTAAATTTCTTCAAGCCACCTCTACTGCCATTTTGTTTAGCGCATTAATAACGTGTTCATCAGTGATTTGGTGGGCCTTACAGTCACATGGGTTGCATGAGGCACCTACTTCGTTCTACACCTTACACAAGCTTCATCGCTTATGTCGAATTTAGGTTCATCCATATGGGTCTGCATGCTCTAGGAAATCATCTTCATGGTGTGCATATTCACACCCTTCGGATCAATCATCTCCCATCCACATAACTTCTCAGTAAGGAGCGTGATCTGAAACCTTGCACGTATTATCTTTATAGGATCATCAACATAACCTACCTCTGGTGTGTGCAAGGCCTCCTCTCTCCTTTGTCCACCAGTCCATCTTCCCATGGGTACTCGAGTTTCTACACCTCAAAGCATACCTCCTCCTTCGCTAGAATCTCTCTCACATTCCCTTGATGGTTCATCATTGTTCCTCTCTTTTTCTTCATCCTCTCCAATGGGACCTTCTTCTTGGTTACTAGGTACCTCTACATCATGGTGTGTGTCCTTATCCCTAGGTTCTTTTTCATTCTCCACATCATGAATTATTGGATCTTCTATGTTGCACGTAACCTCCCCTAACATTATTTCATCATCATTGTAGTTCATGTGCACTAGCTTACGCCTCCTCTTCTTTTTATTTTCTAGGTTCATCTTAGTTGGAGTTATCCTTGGTGACCTCCTCACAATCTCAGAAGTTCCTGCGCCCCCATCATGTCCTTTACGCATTCTTTTGAACCTTATTTTGTGGCTCTGGTATAGCTTGGTGTTATCCTCTTCCTTTGTCTCCTCCTCCTTAGTGGCATTCTTCTCTTCTTCTTCTTCTCACCTCAGAGGAGTATCCTCACACGCACTCTTAGTTCCGACAGTCTATTTCCCCTTAAGAGGCCCTTGAGGTTTCATGTCCTCTCTGTTAACATGTTTTCCATCTTAGAATCTAGGTCTGAGATAGATGTATACCCACACAGCCTCTTTATTCCCTACTACCGGGGTCTCAAGAGTAATATAGATATCATCAAACTCCATTGTTTCTTCATAGGTTGTATCTCTGAGATAGACATACATCTTCTGCAGTGTATGGTAATTTGTATCTACTTTTTTTGCATCAAACCTTAATTTTCATGTGTCATACAATCTATTCATGGAATCTTGAAAATACCTTGTGGTGAATGAAAATGGAAGCTTACACCAAGGGCTTTTATCTCCGGTCATCATATAAAATCTGCCCAAAAAAAGTGTTGGTAACTAGCAAACTTTGCTTGGCCATCCAGGACCAAAGGAAATTCTCTTGGCATGCGCCACTCTTCCCCAAATGCCTCACACATTCTTCTGTACCACTTATCTACACTTTTCTTATATGTTCTGGTGATATTACCATCTCATGTAAACACGGAAAACCTCTAAGCAAGTGATTTATTTTCCAAAGGATATATCCACATCTTATCTTTTGGCCTGTATGGTACTCCAATCTCATAAAACACCAAAAGCAACAAATAGTGCCCCAAGTAATCTTCTCACCTTTCTCTGTCTACACACGCACCTCCTAAATGATGTCTTCGGTGGTGAACTATGCAGTGTTATAATATGTCTTATTTTTCATCTTATGTGCAATATGTAGCCACTATTTATTTACTTGGTTCCACCTCTCAGACGTGCCTAGCTTGTAGCATACAAAGCATGTGACCACTCTTTTTCCAGGGTCACTAATACCTGCTACATCCATCGTGTGACCTCCCTTGTGATATTTGAGCATGACTGCAGTGGATTCTACACCTACCTCATCATCCAAGTCTGGATTTAACTCTTCTCTCGAGTTGCACAATCATGTCACCCATCCTATTAATTGTGTTATAATGTGTATTCTCCTACCTGTAAAATAAAAATATTCCTCGTGAACTTGTGATAACAACCATTGGTACAGACACTCCGGTTTTTCAAAGAACGGAAACTCGTAGAGATGAAGCATTACCACACTCTCTAGGGTCTTATGCACCAAGTCATCATAAATCCTTTTCCCTGATTTTGTCCTTTGGTTTCTTTTGATGACTGTTTCCTTCTCAATTTCATCCTCACGTGTCTCTGAGTGATGGCTAAAATCGTTAACTCTACACTTCGTCAGGTGTGACTTCCCTGATTGTCCTTCTATAACTTTTCCTAGAAATTGCATCTCTCATAACCATTCATCTGGTGCTTCCTCAGTTATGGCCTTTCTTCCCTTTCCCTTATTCTTTGGTGATGCGGTAGTAGGTTTCTTTAGTGCCATTGTTATCTATGATTCCAATTGTAAATTTTTCCCATATTGTGGCATTCCCTAAGTATCAGATTACTTTCTTATGTGATGAGCGTTAACACCCCTACTTAACCTTGCAACTTCTTGTCTTTTTGTTTACTCTGGTTTGTCCTTTGATCCTGTATACCCTAACTCGGAACTGTAACTTGTGCGAATTTTATTTTTGAAACCCCTAGATCTATAACTCTACCTTCAAACCGCGTATTCTTCTCTCCACACACCTTTTTATTGCTCTCACACTTCCTTTGAAAGAGCTCCCACCCCGGTCATGCAAAATTCGTCTTCTGGTTTACTGAACTCTTTTCTACATGAGATATCGCAAAGGTTTGCACTTAAATCACTTTCCAAGGCTCAAATACTATATCATGCAACATAAGAATGAACTTGCTTGCTCTCTTTTTATAGATTTTCATGATTTTTTTGCATTAATTGCACTTCACCTACCACCTTACTTCATCTTTACTTGCACTTTTATCTTTTTTCGTGTTTTTCTATGCTTTCTTTTGCATGTTGTAGTTGTAACCTTCTTGTGCGTTTACTACTTCCAAGTCACATATATTCTCACATGGGCTTCCATGTGCCACAAAACATCTTTCCTCTGCGCTTTCCACCCAATAGTCCATATTTTTGTTTCCTACCTCGCGTTACACTGTGTGGCCTCTTCCTCACATGGTTTCCATCTGAGAAATATTTCATGAGAAACACCATTCTCAACACCTATGAAATCATTTTCCTTTGCTTGTAACGCGCACCTTTCCAACGACATCCCACCTTTCAATTGTCGCGCATACATCTGCTCTAACTTTCTCGTGCACTTGCACTTGGTTCACCCCAAACTAAAAGTATGCATAGTCCTCTACGCATGAAATCAATAGCTAATAATTAGCTTACTGCGTGCAAGTGCACTTATTACAACAACAAACAAAGCAACAACTAGAAAGAAAAATAAAACATGGAAGGGAAATCTAATCTAACTGGCAATATCACCTTTTTAAAAACACCAAGAAGTTTTATTTATAGTAGGTCTTCAGCCTACTCCCATTGAAGTAACCAGGAAACATGGTGCCATCTAGTGCCTACGGATGACATGCGCCTGATTCAAGTATCTTGGTTACTATAAAATGTTCCAACCAATGCAGCTTCAACTTCCCTGGGTGGCACACAAACTTGGAGTCATAGAAAAGGACCATCTTACCAACTGCAAATGTCTTATTCTTAATATGCCTATCATGTCAAGCCTTCTCTCGCGCCTTCTCAGTCTTATGGATCCAACGCGCATTGGTGCACCTCTCATCTAGTTTCATTAGTTTTTCAATGCGCTCTTCCACTGCCTGTTCATCTGATAATCCACCTGTGCATGCAATACATAGGGATGGAAACAAGAATTCAACTAGTAAAATTGCCTCCGTTCCAAACACAAACTGAAAGGGTGTGGCCTTGTTCAATTTTTTATATGTGGTCCAATAAGCCCAAAGTATAGCTGACACTTTATCATCCCAATCATTTCTTCCAACATCACAAATCTTCGTTAAATTTTGTTCCAAGATCTTGTTGAAATCTTCTTAGGAAAATTATATAATTATCACATGGTAATTAATAATTTACATATGGTAAATTATTATTGTGAGATATATTAGTTAGTAAGTTAAGAATATTCACGAGTTTGTTTGATGTGAGTTGTTGATGAAACTACTCATGTAAATAGTTTGAGGGAGTTGGAGGAGTTACAACAACCTCTTAAAAGATAGGAAGTTCATTTCCTATATATATTTGTAAGCTTCATATTATTGATGACGAGAGAACATTGAATATCATTCTTGGTAATTTGTTTTTTGTATCTCTGATCATTCTATAAATCTGGTCCAACACTTTCATCTGGTATTAGATCATCTTGGAGATCCAATTTTCCAATAAAAATTTTAATGCTTGGAAAATTACATGAATGAAAAGAAGTTCATCCTTCAAAGATTCATTTCAGATAGTGAAACCATTCTCTCTACAGTGATTTTACTATTTTAGGCTACGTGTTTGGACATTCTCAATGTTCATTCTATGTACACCGAGTTTTTACGCTGTCAACGTTGGTTCAACCATTGGTGGTTGTAAGAGACACCTGGAAATGCTTATCATAGGTAGAGTATTTGGTTAATATTCTAAACCAAAGAGCATATAATGAAATCCCACACATTTCAATGGGGTCATGATTTGTGAACTTGTTCGACTATTTGAAATTTTGTCATCCTGACAAAGGATCTACGGTTCTGTCTTTATGTGAATACATTATGTGTTCTCAACAAAGGATCTATGCTTCACACTCGTCAATAACGATGAATTTCCAGGACCATCAATAAATGAGGGAATAGAGTTGGATAATCTTATTCATGTGTAGATCTGTCAAGTGAAATTAAATATTTTTCTAGACTCATTCAGGCGTATTAGATCAACACACGATGGCATGATTAACAGTTACGAAATGGGGTGCATTACATTGGCGGTTTAAGATTTGCATCAGTATTGAGATTAAAATTACTACATTGTAGACTACATATATTTGCATTAGACTGGCATAAGTTCGAACCTTCTATTCTCAATCGACTTGTTCGCCCACCGGTTCGACACATGGCTCACGGGTATGGAGACAAGTTTAGTTTTATAGAGTCAATTTTCTACGAGACATATTTTATTTTGGTTTAGCTCAAAAGTCCAAGTGTCATGAGGTTTGTGTTTATAGGTTATAACTTTAGTAGTGGCATCAATAGTGGCATCATTATGATTAATGGGCTTGCGAGTATTTGATAAAGTCTTATCTTTTTAAAATATATGATAGGTTTAGTTTGTTTTGTTTATAAATAATGGTTGAAATCTATGTAATGAGGATAAACTTCTATGTTGTCAAGTGTCACTAATTACAAAAATTGTCAACATCATAGTTATTTAATATATTGTCATTTTGTAGTCGTCATTTCAATGTTTATGAAATAATTGTGTTATCAAGAGTCATATTTGTATATCATTATTGAGTTTTTTATCCAAAGTGTCAAAAGTCTTTTATCGTTAATTGTAAAAAGTTGTCAACATTGTAGTTGTTTGGTCAAAATAGTCAAAATAAAAAATGAGTTATTGTAAAAGCCCAAAAAATAAATAAACAATTACCTTACGGATGCACTATCGGTGGAATATGATGTTTTGAGTTGTGATTGAGCTCCATGATCACATCCAGCTAGACTAGCAGCATGAAACCAGAGGATGGAGGCCAATAGAGGTTGGAGGTCAATCAACAACCTCTCGTCAATCGCCAACGATGGGGCCATACAAAGGTTTGGTGACATGTGTGTTTACAGTTTGCTTTCGGTTTTTGTTAGAGTGTTTTCCGCCGTGTTTTCAGAATTCTAGCTTTAGTGTGCTTCATTTTATAGTGTTCATGTTTAAATAAGTGGAAATTTCACATTGAAGGGGGGAACATGATCCAATGTTCCATTTCTAGTTTTTTAGTTTGTAATGCGTGAGCAGATTATATTATGTTATTCCCTGCGGTAAAATGTGATGACGACTGAACATAGTACTCAAGACATCATGATGTGGTTGTAGGTAAACCACTTGAAAACCTTCATTTATTGATTTGTGGTACTCCAAGTGAAAACTACCATTTTCACTTCGTGGTTAACCATTTGAAAACCATACAACGGATTTGTGATCATCCTGCAGTAAAAATCACCTAATCATGAAAGAAGGTACAGGTACAAAGACAAGTTTTCCCCATGTTCGTACTAAGGGGGGAATGTTAGGAAAATTATATAGTTCTCACATGTTCATTAATAATTTACGTATGGTAAATTATTATTGTGAGCTATATAATCTAGTAAGTTAATAATATTCATGAGTTTGTTTAATGTGAGTTGTTGATGAAACTACTCACGTAAATAGTTTGAGGGAGTTAGAGGAGTCACTACATCAACCTCCTAAAATATAGGAAGTTCATTTCCTATATATATTTGTAAGCTTCATATTATTGATGATGGGAGAACATTGAATATCATTCTTGATAATTTGTTTTTATATCTCTGATCATTCTGTAAATCTGGTCCAACACTTTCAAAGCTTCTGCAGTACCATTAGATTGAGGGTGATAAGGTGTAGTTTTATGGCATGCCACCATAAACTCTACCAATAGAATTCTAATTGTCTCATTCAAGAAATGAGTTCCTCTATCATTGTTCAATCTTAATGGACAACCATACCTGCTAATAATGTTTTCCCTTAGGAACCTTGTTGATGTGGCTGCAGTGCAATCATTTATAGGTGCCATCTCTGCCCACATTACCAAATAATCTATGTAGGTAATGATATAGCATGCTCCACTCCTGCGTGTGGGTAGTGTAATAGGTCCTATAAAGTCAATATCCCATTTCTCAAAAGGTTTCGTGCTTATTATGGGTCGCAGGGGCATTTCATCCATACTTCTTAGGTTTTCCAAGGCACTGCCAATGATCACATGCTTTAACATATGCCTTGGTATCTTTGTACAATGTCTCCCACCATAATCCAACTAAAAATATCTTGTGCAACAATTGCATTTCCTACATAGTGTCCTCCGTATCTATACCTCCATCTATACCTCCATGAGCTTCCTCGATGATAGCTTCATGCACATGTTCGAGATCACACATCAGCGTAAGACTTCATCTTTGCCCATCTTGTATAAATATCCACCAATCAACTAATAAGGCATTACGTGTATAACAAGTTTCTTCTTCTCCAATGTCTTCATCCCCTTTGGTCCCAGTTCAGTGTACAAAAACACTAATATGTCCTCCAAATTTGTGGTTCAAACGTGCTTCAACCTGAACAATTAAGTGTATCATGAATTATGTCTTCTATACTCTGCACGTCCTCACCATAATTAATTCTTGATAGATGATCAAACCCTAAATTTCTCTTTCCTGGTTTGACAACTGTAAAAGTCAAAATCTTGAAAAATAAATATCCACCTGTAGATGTTCCCTTGCAAAACAAACTTCTTGACCAAATATTTTTATGCCATATGATCTATGTAGAAGATGAACGGGGTTTCCAACAAGTAGTGTCAAAATTTATGAAGTGCGTAGATCATATACAATGCCTTGTAAAACTCATTTTTAGTGTAATTTTTCTCTGTTGGTGTCAACATCTTGCTTGTAAAAAAAAGAAGGATGATATACATTACCTTCTCCAGGTTGTGCCAAGACTGCACCAATTTCATACCAGAGGCATCAACATGCACATGGAATGGTTTATCCCAGGAAGGAAAATGCAAGATGGGTGCAGTAGTAAGCCTCTCCTTCTTAATGTTTCAAATGCCTATTGTTGTGTGTCACCTGAATGAAAATTTCCCTTGGCTTTGAGATAGTTCTTCAAGTGGCACAACAATCTTCACATGTCCTTTTATAAATTTTCTATAGTAACCCATATGCCCTAAAAATTTGTGCACACTTCACTTCAGATTGGTAGGCTCCTCTAATCCCAGAATCATAGCTATCTTGGTTGGGTCTACCAAAAATCCTTCCCTTTCAGATAATATGGCCAAGCAAGATAAAATCCAAAAGGTGTAGAAAAAATACACTTCTTGAATTTTGAGAGAGATGCTCAGCTACCTACACCTCTCAAATATGAGCCTCAAGTTATCACAGGTGATCCCTAACAATCCCATAGAAATTCCATTCATCCAGGTACACCTGTAATAATTTATGAATGAACTCATGGAAATCCTGCACAACAATCCATCGAGAATACTGCTAGGTCACATTCTTTAACCCAAAAGGTAAAACAATGTACGCAAAACATCCTCATTCAGTGATGAAGGTGGTATTTTCTTGGTCCTCATGCACAATGTGCACCTAATGATAACCTTGATAACCCATACATGAAAGAATAAATATCGTGTCCTGTAACTCTGTCCAGGATTTCCTTAGTGAATGGTGAGGGAAAATGATCTATGACAAATGAAGCATTCATTTCTCTATAATCCACACAAATCCTGATCTACCCATCCTTCTTAATATTGATGGCCATAGGAATCACTACCATTTATACTCTTCATTGGCTCTTTTGATAATTCCAGACTTAAGCATTTTATCAATTTCCTCTTTTACATTTATGTGAAAATTTGGGTTCATCCTATAAGGCCTCTTCCTTGATAAGTCACACTCCTTATTGATGGAAAAACACAACTAGCTAATTCTCCTGCTAAGGAAGGATCACACATGCCATCAAATAATTCTACCCTCTTTTGAAATAGATCATGAAAAATAAACAATACCTAAATGAAAATCATTCCACACCTTCTCTTGAGCAGTAATATCTAATAATGCCCACCATTTGGTTGGAAAAATCAAGGTCATTCTCCTTATATCTTCTTTGATTATTCATGAGATTCATAGATAAATGATAAACATGCTTAAATTTCAATGATTCGCATAATTCCATCACCTAATGAAACTAAAAACTAGCTATGTGGCTAACATATAGGTACATCATGGAGCTCTTAAAGATCCTACTCATCTCTCCCTGACTTATACAGACTTTTTCCTTGACCTGCATAGGCGTGACCCAACTTGAGACATTTCACTTCACCTCTGGCATGTCAACGCGTGATCTCAGGATATATTTCTTAGCAAGAACCTTCTTTGGCTAATGAATCTTACTCATCTCCCTTCTCCACCTAATGCCCCATTTCTCAAGAATTGTTTTTTACTACAATAGATGTGTAGACCAACATTTCAACAATTGGTTTGTTATGCCGAAGCTATTTCTTAGGTCCTAGATTTCAATACCTGTAGTTTGTTGACATGTGGTCCTATATCAGTTTTTTCATTGATGTGAAACCCACATTAATGAAAAATTATATGATGGAGTAGGGTTAGATGATGGTTTGGATGATGTTGCTGTGATGGTTCAGATGTGTACATGATGAGTACAATGAAGATTCAATGAGGTTTGTTTTCTCTTGCAAGCCTATTCAGGTGCCTAGGTGATGTTGCATGGAGGTATGAGCTTCTTCGATGCTTGAGAAGCATGTTAAAATGATGGATATCAGGTTTGGAGGGTTTTCGGAACTCATAATAGGTGCAAGGTGGAGATACATAGGTGATTTGCTTATGTTATATGATACTCATTGGGAGCAAGTATGGTAACTAGTGAGGTGTGACAGATGTGATTTGGAGCTATATGAGACTCATGAAAGTATTATATTCAGGTATATCATGGTGTATATGAGGTATTTTTGGGTCATTTTAAGAGATTTTTCATCGATGAGTTATTAGTATTCTTCCAGTTGACCCTAGCTTCTACATTGAGGAATCACTCTAAGGTGAAGCTATGGAAAGTCTTATCATTTGGATAGAGAGATTGAGGTATGGCTATTTAACATTATGATGATTGGAGATGTTATTATGGATGTTTCATGATGCTTTTAGAAAAATTTCAAGTTTCCATAAGATGATAATTTTATAATTTATGACAGTTTATGTGAGACAAGGTCAAAAATCAAGTGAAATTCCAGCTCGAAGTTGAACTTTTGATGCTCGTTGTGAATAGTGTGATTTGCATGGGACATTTTGGATTTTAGGGATTTATTCTATGGTGAGTTCTAGAAGCTTTCACAAAAATAATTATGTCATTTTATCATCACAGTTTTTATGAATGAATGTTAAGAAGGTTAAAAGTGGTATAAAACCCTAGTTAAACCCTAGCTAGAAAGAGCCGTATTACAAAATAGAGAGGTATAGTGACCTAATTTTTCCTTTATTATTGAAAATTATTGGATTTAATATGTTAGAGGACTACATCTTAAGATTTCTAGAAATGTATGGTTGAGGTCATGGTGATGAGTGGGGACCCACTCAAACAGGTCTAGTTTCTGAAGAAGAATGTTTTGGAACAAGGGTGTGTCCAAAGGAGTAGCATGCAAAATTGACGGTGCATGATTTATGGGAGTTTATATTGATGTCCAATGAAGGTTTCAAGAAATGTTGATGCAAATACATGGTCATTTGAGGTCCATTCAGGTTGACTGGTCAAAGGGTAGTTTTGAGGCTATAAATAACAGGGTTCAGTAAAATGACTATATGTTGAGCTACATGTGGAAGTTTGAAGATGATTAAAGTTTTCTTTGGAAATAGGATTTGGATATATTTCCAAGTGATATGGAATTTTACCTCATGATGAGGTGTGTTTGATAGGGTTTACAGGTCATTCTTTGGATATGAAGAGTTTTGGCAGTGTATGACATGATAGTGTTTTGTGAAAGTTTGTGAGTTTTTTTTAAGCATGACATGGATTGGTTGATGATTTGATATCACCTGGAATGTGAAGAGGGATGAATTTTGAATCCAATGAATCCATTTTTAAGTCTTTACTATGTTTATAAATGGTTTTATGAGCTGACCTTTCAAAAATAGATTTTTTGGGCAGGTTGAATTTGGTGAAGACAAAAGTAGTTGTGGTTTGAGCAGGCATGTTTATTAAAGACTTATAACTTTATTAGAAGTGTTCTAAAGGTTATTAAATTTTCCATTTCCCTATTGGTACATGGAATGTTTTTATGTTTTTAAGTGATTTTGTGGCCATAATGAAGTTTCCAGGGTCCTAAAGGGTGTAGGAAACAACTGTTTTGAGAAGTACAAAGTGCATATGGACCAATTAAATGAAATAATTTGATTGGTTGAGATAAACTTAAAACCAGTGTATTAATGTTCAAATGTATATTTTATAATTTTTAATGGTTTATGGTTCATGACTAAGTATGGTTTTGATGTAAGGGAATTTTTATCTTTGTGCCCATGGGGTTTTGAGTCATTTTTGGCACATGTAATGAGGTTTATAGCTAGGCCGGCCTACTTGGGTCATATGTGACTGTTATAATGATGTTATTTAAATTTAATGAAGGTGTATGGGTAGAATTTTTTATGAGGGACCTACCTGCTTTGGGTTTATGAGTTGATTTGCATATAAAAGTGAAGTTTTAGTCATTTTGTGAGCTAGTCTTGCATGGGGGAGTAGTGTGACCTAGAGGAGAGATATTTGTAGGTACAAATGCATGATATGAGGTCAGATCAGATGTGTTTCATATTTAGGAAGTTATGATATCATGAGAGTAAGAGGTTAGAGGCAAGACAAGTTGAGAAAGAAGAAGAAAGTGCAAGATTGAAGATCTAGGGTTTGTGAGCTAAATTTTTGATCTCCATCAATTGTGGCAAAACAAATATAAGAGAAAAATCATCTTGAGGAGGGTGAGTTGGTGTTTGTTCATCCTAGGGGGTTGTATCCTTCTTATGGAATGGGTGCTTCACTAAATTAGGGGTTGGTGCTCTTTATAGGGTTGGTGCTCTACTAAACTAGGGGTTTGTGCTCCTTGTGATGTTGGTGCTTCACTAAATTACATTACTTTGTGTAATATAAGTAGAATTTTAGTGGGTTTTCTTCCCCATGAGGTTTTTCCCACTTATATCTTGTGTTTATGTGCCTCTTTTCATGTGTTATGGTTGTTTTGATGTTTTGTGCACACTAAACTAATAATGGTTAGATGTATGTGATTGATTAAATGTCAATGGTTGCTAATATTAATGGTTAATTGAATGAGAAATTTGTAGGACTGATTCAACTCCCCTCTCAGTCCATTTTTCTTCCAACATAGTCATCTCATGACAACTCATAGTCTCTTTTTAGTTCAGAATGGACATACCAAGTGCACATGCATCTACTTAGTGTGGAGTAGAACTTATGTACCCAAGTGTGATGGAGGAAAGGACTCCTGGCCTTGCACCCATAGTCTCTCACAATTATGGATGTGTACCAAAGCAATATTCTTCCCATGATATTTGCATATGTGTGTAGGTACATTTCTCTTAATAAACCTTGTGGAAAAGGTGATTCTCACTTCTCACCATTCCAACAGGTTATCTCTATGTGCTTCACACTAGTGCGTTGTTGTACCGCAAAAGGTATAGACCAACATGTTTCTTCTATCTCCTTCTTTCAACCACTAGTTTTCCATGGCACATAAGAATGTATCAGGATTCCCTTCACCAGTATACCATTGGTACCTAAGTTGAGCCTAACCACCTCACCATGCGCGACCTAATCATCCTGGTGACTCATTCCTTAACTTCACGCACGACCATCTCATATGTGCCATAAGCCCAATTATCACAAGCAACACTAGTAGTGTCACTTACATACTACATGTCTTCCCACTGAAGCACACCTTCTTTGGATGGTTCTACATTTTCTGGATTGCGCAATGTTTGTGTATAAATTCTATTAAGCTCTTCTTCACTTAAGGGCTCAACATAAGGCTCTGCCTTTGCATCATTAGAGGTATGATCACACACTCATCTTTTTTTTCAAAATTGATGTACCTTTTGTTGAAGTGTAGATCAACAATGTTTGCATAACACCAGGTTCGTCCAAGTAATGTTGGAAATTTGTCTGCTTCAAAAAGCTCCAATACTTCAAAGTCTCCAGTAAACTTGGCTCCCTGAATAGTAATAGAAGCATTCTTTAGCACTCCCATAGGATTTTGTTCACCATATACAACACATTTGAAGATGGTTGCAATGTTGGTCTCCCCATCTGATTCCATGCATCCAAAGTTAGCACATTCACCTCATCACCTGTATCAATCAAATATTTCTTACCAACCAGCCATCAATCAAGGCGTCCAAGTGTGATCTCCTTATCAAATTCATGATTTTGTGGAGGAAAGTTTGCATGTAGTATCTGATGCTCGTTGCTCAACTCCAACGTGTGGTACCTTCTCATGCAAACCATTCCCTAGTAGTGGGATGATATTTTTTGTCCACAACATCTTGCATACCTCCTTCAAATCATCTATGTATTTTTGTGGAAGCTCAACATTCTTCACACATTCTCTCTCATGTGCCTACTCCTTTAAGCACTATATCTCACCCTGTAGATCTCTGATGACTCCCATAGTCTCTTGATATACTTTCCTTCTGATGAGTAACATTTGGATACTTGGTATGTATCACTTCTTCTCTCATGATGAGTGGTTTGGCCTTAAGAGGCTTCGTGTGTGTGTGTGTTGCTTCAGTGACATGTAGTAACCAATACAGGTTGTAATTCAAGATCATGTCTTCTTAGGCATCCACTGATCAGTCTTCGTGTGTTTTACCTTGATCATCCCATGC
The DNA here is from genome assembly GCA_019776745.2 of Taxus chinensis. Lineage (NCBI taxonomy): Eukaryota > Viridiplantae > Streptophyta > Pinopsida > Cupressales > Taxaceae > Taxus > Taxus chinensis. Next base: position 685,454,843 of record CM034154.1, on the reverse strand, counting down.
CTTTTTCCTTCTTCTTGTTCTTACACATGTACTCATAGAGGTCCAGGAAAATCCTCAAGCTTATGTTGCTTTCCAAAATAGCCACATACTATATTCTGGGGACAATCGCATGTTGGTAATGATCTGGGGATCCACAAGTATAACAAGTCCCGCGTAGAAATATATTTCTGCCACCGTGACCTCTACTTCTATATCCTCCACAAAATCCACCTCCTTTAGTGTTACATTCTTCAGAAGGATGAGTGTTCTATGCCTGAGAGCTACTTGTTGCACTAGTGGTCTTCGCATAATCCCAGTCTCACATGCCTCATGAATTTGATCTATCAGCCTAAAATCCTTCGTATCATGAGTGTGCACATCACAGATCTTACCAGTACATGGATACATTCTTCATAGTCATGCACTTCAAAAGAGGACAATTCCAACATCATGGTCCTTGTGGAAAATCTCACAAGATTGTAACAATGCACGCATTGTCCTATGCAAAAACTATCCTTGGTATGTCCTTCAACCTCACAATCAATGCACCATATACCACTGCATGTCTTGTGTGCCAAATTGGTAGAGAGCTTCTCCAACTGCTTTTCCATCCCGTCAAAGCCGTTTTTTTGTACTATCTGCACTTCCAAAAAACATGGGCTCACTCCAGTATCAACACTCCTAACCACTTCAACATGCCACAGATCTCCTTCCAAGGCCTCATGTGCAGGTCTGCATGTCTTATGAGATAAAGCTCTTCAGAATGGAGTCAACAATCCTCCAACAAACCACTATGCATGTTGACTTGGATGAATATCATAAGATAATTTAGACAGTCAGAGTCTCAAAACGTGCACCATACTCTCTCACACTTTCTGACAAACCATGCTTGTTATCTTTAAGTGCACTGATTCTCTATTGCTCAAACTTTGGTATGTGAAACTCAACCAAAAATGTTGTGTGCAAAGCATCATAATCCACTGCAATCTAGTGGGGGTCATACTTTCTGTACCAACTATGTGTGTACCCTTGAAGTGAAGTGGAAAATTGGATTTCCTTTCTCTTTGAGCTGTAATTCCTTTAGCATGCCATAGTAATTCACACTTGTACACATGTTCTGCTGCATCTTCCACACCTTTGTACTCTAGTAAGTGGAGAGACATCTCAAAGTAGAACTTAAGGTGTTTGTTGTGGTTGTTGATGTGGTGTTTGTTAGGACTGATGTGGTGGGGGTTGTGGGCCTTGTCCACCAGATCCAAATCCTGAACCTCCACCAAGACTCCCTCCATGCAATGGATGACCTGAATCCTCCTAAGCCTCTCATGCCCCCCACTGCAGGTTGCGACCTAGGTGATGAGACTTCCTTGAGTCCCAGTTGTAGTGCTAAACTAGACACCCACTGTCTACATTGTCGCAACACCTATAAAAGTGTTGCCAATGATCTATGTGCCAATACTCTACCTTGTTGATGCTCCTAAAAATAAGCCTGCAAGAGTACTCCCAATCACTAGTGTTTGATGTGTTGTCATGGGCATGCTACTAGTCTGATGCACTTCCTTATTCAACACAAAATGATATCTAGCCATATCTTCCAGATTACCTTCACTACTCTATCCTTCAACTACCTTTAGATTTAGAACACAGAGCAAAAGGGCTAGGTAGCCAGGTTGAGTTCAAATGTGTGCTCACAATTCTCATTCTCTCCTTCTAACATGATCTCATTCGAAGCTGGTGGGGAATCTCTAATGTGCTTTCCCAAAGTTGGGAGGACCTGATGTTGTGGTTCCTCATCTTGTACGAGAGCTTAAAAACCTTCACGAGCCATCATTCATTCTCAACTACAGTGCTGGTTCGATTTCTCTCTCTCGTGCTTCATTATACTTAAGTCATCTTTCCTCTCTCTATCTATCTTCCGCCAGGGCCGCCATCCTTCCACACACCTTCTCCTTCCCCTACGCATGGTGGGGATTTAGTTACCCATAGGGAATCTTTCCAAATCCATTTCTACTATCAAGATCTTTATCGCTAAGGGTATCACACCTATGTAAGATCCCTCTGGGCTCACACAAGAACTTAAACTCAGCTTTCTCTGGACAACAATATGTGGTAATTTTTTATTCCAACATGTAATTATGTAACATACTATCCCACCAACGATCTACAACTCTAGTCCACTCCTCATCTACATCAAAGAGAGTCTGGTAATCTTCCTGCATCCAAATCCTTGGCCTAGGACAATAAGTTTTGTTTGATGCATACGTTGCCAACCACTGGTACAATTCTACTAGGGAAGAAACTGAAGAATGTCTCATATAAGTCACGATAAAGATTATCTTCCACCCACTTCCGCACATTGAAATCAGGTCCAGTGTTATACCTCTATGTAAACTTATCTTGTCCATCTTCTACCCAACTTTCAATGCTCTCCAAATACAATTGATACACCATCTACATGCAACATCCTGGTAGATAAACTTGAAAAGAGGTCCCAACAATGGAACCAAAATGTAGTCTTTTATTTCACTTCAGAGGCTATGTGCACTGGTACTTCATTTAGACTGGTCTGAATGCTCACCCGAAGCGTGCACAACTACTAGGTCCCTCCTTTGATATGCTTGACAAGAAGTTAGCATGCATGTTCAAAATCCTAATTATCCATGAAATCATTCAAGCATTTATTAACCATTACATTCAAGTCACTTTGGAAACACATATAATAAGGAAAATATTTAATCTAAATAAATCAAGATCAATGCCAATTGTACTAGTAAATCACCATGTTCATTCATTTCAACAATTAGAACCTAACCACAACTATCCATCATAAACCAAAATTCATTACATTATTGAAGCCGAATACATATAGTACAATCACTACACATGTGCGTTAAACCATATGCATAAGTATCAAACCCTAGATTTGAACAACATAACTCTCATAGAACATAAAAATTGAGAGCTACTTGACAACATTGATATACAATAGGTATATATAGGGGTGGGTACTTGCCCTTCATTTCCCATGCATTCTCCTAATAATAGGCGTGCTCACAAAATACATTGCATGCCTTCTTTCCTAAAATATCCCTATACACAAAGTGTGCATGCTTTTTACAATATTTGCTAATAATAGATTATCTAAAGATAGATCTTACTTTTCATCTTATAATTAGCCTTCCCCATGTGTGTGATTTAATCCAAGACCTAAATGTGTTTTCTCCAAAAATAGCCTTTACTTGGTCGCCAAGTCATCCTGCTTTATCCCTTGCATTATCAACACTCCAAGTCTACTTTTCTATTTTTAGCACGCAATCAACAAAATGGCTAAGTCCCGAATTCTATCTATTTAGGCATGGACCTCCATGGGTTGTTCCAACCTGCTTGCACCCCCCCTTCACGCCTCCCTTGCGCGCGACCTCCGTGCACAGTTCATACTTAGGAATTTTTCCTTCTCAACAAAGATTTTTCAGTGTAGGACCACACAGATCGGCTAGGACCACATTATACAACTTGACCAATCTATATGGTTTTAGACATGGATGTAGTGAATATAATCTGCAAGTTGCACAACGAAAAACATAGTTTAAACATTGGTTTTTTTTATAAGAAAAAATTGTAAATTTTAATCAAATAGAGGATAAAAGATACATTCCTCAAGTACTCATGTCACAAAACAATATATTAGAGTGGGAAAGTATGACTCCAAGTATTTTTAAAACAAGAAATATCAAGGAAAACATTAGTAAACATAAACCAAAATATGCACTAAGGTTTAGCAATGAACCGCAATATTAATGAGGAATATTCCCCAAATAAGCCTTCATCTTACCCTTTTTACCTCTCTTATTTTTAACCTCTTGCCACACCCCCTTGAGAGGGTTCCACCGTGATTAACTGCAAATATGAGGGATTTGGGTGTGTGCCTGAATTTTGGTAGTTAGGGTTAAAAAAGTCCAACTCCTTATCAGAGTCTAAGTTTTTTTATTCATGTAATCTCTCTAGTCCCCTTGACATGTTATTCTTCGGAGATCCTTCCAAATATATATTTTGTTCTTCTTCATTATCCTTCGAAACAAAGGTTATCTCTTCACCTCAATTGAAGTTTTATCCACTTTGTTTTTCTAACTCTGAGATATGTATGTTGGTTTTTCCTCCTCCTGATCAACATATTTGACCTCAAGTTCTTGCTCTGGAACACTCCATATTTGGGGAATTGATTTTGTCCCTTTTTTATTGGAAGGATGTGTTAAGGCTTGAGGAAACGAAGCTTAAAGGTGTCTCAAGAGTTTACATATATGGATTTGAAATTCCATATTCTTATAATCTAGTTCTTGAATATGTTCAAAAATCTCCCATTTAAGTATAACTTTATCCAATAATCCCTTATTGAGATCAATTTCCATGCATATGCGAACATATCTACCTAATCGCATCATTATTCTCTCCTCATATTTCTTGATATAGGTACCCAAAACTTCCCTTATCTCTTCAACAATGAACCAGAAATGTAAAGGCAAGTTGAGAAGACGCACCCAAATAAAAATTTATGTCATGGAGAGATTAAAAGGATCAAATTTTGGAAACCACGGGGTGAGGAACAAACCTACATTTCCCCAAAACTAGGGTCCATCCTCGATAGCACTCTGATATGCTTCCAGTATAAAAAATTGACAATGAAGAATCCCTTCTAGTATAGACAAATCTCACAATTCTTGGTCCATGTCGTATGTATCCAATGGTAAAAGAGGCAATGTAGTGGGCCATAATCCATTAAATCTATATATAATTGCATTTTTCTAATATTAACTTGACGTTATTAACTTCCCACGCCTTGATCTCCACAATCAGAACCACTTCCTCATGTTCAAAAATATAAGCACTTAGACTAGGTCAAGAACTCGATGTTTTGGGAGATAATTTTTTCATCGCCTCTTTAAAAAATAAAATTTTAGAAGATACGGGTTTTTCAGGTACCGCAACTCCTCCACATAGACACAACACCAAGATGAGGGTAGAAGCCTTTCCTATTTTGTAATATGACAAGGGCTTTAGATCCTCAGGTTGTTTTCCCTCAACTATTAATCTTTGCAGTTCCATAACAATCCCCTATTTGTGTTCCAATTTCCACTTGAGAATCCCCACATTATTTGTCATTTAAACCCACATACAAATGATATGCCCAAAGAGAGAGCAAACCATTTGTTGTAAACTTGGCTCATAACCACCATATTTAAGATCTGCAGAGATTATGTCAGACATTTTGGGTGTTAGCATTTTTTCAAAAACTTTATACGCCTCCTCACTCTTATGGTAATTTAATGGATTTTCCTGTATGTTGATGTCAATTTTAGTTATTCCAAATTCCTCTAGAGAACCCCCCATAACAAACATAATGTATTTTTCAACTAGAGTATAATTCATCAAAAAAGTATCATTACTATGTTTGATCTTAGTAGCATATTGTGCACCACTAAGGGCATCCACAACCACATCAAAGTTGGCTCCCATTTGAGTAGAGATCTTAAAACATTGTACTATTAATGTACTACAAGGGTCAATAAAGTATCTTTCTTATGTAGATTAATGTTGCTCTTTCTTCGTAGGGAACAAAAAACACAACATATGGGGAGACATTTTGTCAAACAATTCGTATGATGTGTAAAACAAATGGGTGGACATTTTTTCAAACAAGTTGTAGGATGTGTAAAAAAATGGGTGGACATTTTGTTAAACAAATCACAAGCATTACGCTATAACCTTCAACAAAGGATTTCCATGCCAAAGATGACTTGAGCAGAAGGTTTTTTCTTCCTTCCCCACCAACTTTGACATATACAAGAACTTAGAGTCTACATTTTTATATATCCTTTCCATAAGTGAGAATGACCATGAAATTCCACCTCGATCATGGTGTCATTGTTGAGCCCATATACAAGTAATACCTCTCCTCTGACACAACATATTGGAAAGCTAAGTGGGTATCAGGAAATAACAAAAAGGTTGAGCCCAAGGCCATAGTTTTACGCACCAAGTCCTCTAGAAAATAAAGACATTGAATCATTTCCACCGTTCATGCTTCAACCCCTTATCTCAGGCTTCCCTTACTCATTCTTTGTAGTGAATATGATTCAATGCATATTCCATCCCCAACTACGCACTTGACAATGCGTACCTCGAAAAAGCTAACATTTTTGGTAGGGTTAGGGTATGCCCTTTGTAGCACCGACTTCAAACTCACTACCATCATGTGCCTTTTCATCTCGAGCTACATCTCATCCACCTTCTCAAACACCCACTTCCTCAAATTCCCCCTCACTAAATTGTCACCTCTACTGCCATTGATCTAGTTTAAGCATTTGTCTTATGTATTCATATTCAATATTTGTCAACACATCAGTGTGTGGGGATAAGCAAGTTAGGAAAGAGATGGAAAAATACACTAAGTAGGGGTAGAATGTTGGTGTTTCTCTTAATCAAGAATCACAATCACAATTAGCAGTGTTAAGGGGTAAGTTAGCAAATTTGAGTGCCTACACTTGGACCGAACTGCCAAATAGAGAAAAATTACTAAACAATTTGGTCTGAAAATAATAGATCTATTTGGGGCCACCCAATAGTTAATTATTCAAATTAATATATTTCATGGGTTTGTAATTTCCATATGGGTTGGATTTAATATGAAATTATATGGACGGAATCCTATATAAGCAAGTCAAATGCACTCATCTACTCACTTAGAATTTACCTTGCACTCTTGAACAAATATCATTCAAAAGGCATACAAAAATCTCCTACATCTTCCTAGAGTAATAATAAACATTAGGAACAACACCGACACAAGTTGGAAGCACTCTAAACTAGGTTCTAAAGTCAAGTTTCCAAGTCAAAGGTCCTCAAAGATAAGTGAAGAAAAATCAAAACATGCCATTACAAAAACATTATCAAGTGATCCGACTATCAAATGTAGTTGCATCCATGCAATAATATATCTCTAGGCAGAAAAACTACATGTTGTTTGTGGCCTCTTTGGAGTAGTGCCAATGTAGGTGGTGTACAAATTGCACTTCAACCCAAACATTAACCTTTTTGTAGGGATTTCACCCATGATTAGGGTTTTGGGTCATTTTGGTTGATTGCAAAGGTTTTTATTCATTTGCAAGACTTAATATCTTACATTGAAATATTTTCTAGTCACTCTCAGAGGCATAAAAATTTTACAGCTCGATTATCATCATAGTTGGAACCGTCACATAAAGACAAAACTACCAAATGATTTGGTTTGTAAGTAACAGTTTCATCCCAATGGACTTTACAGAGCCATGAATAAGAGACAAAGCATCTGCAAGACATTTCCATCGAGCTCATATTCCATCTATCACACTTAAATCAACTTCCATATTAGTGAAATAACTAAATGCACTAATTTTTTCATGTTATACCCTATTTAACACATGTTATAATCAATATATCTTGCAAATTGTTATATATGTGTGTTTTGATATGAATGTTAATGTTTAAATAAATAAAATGAATATATATCTTGTTTGTAAGCCTAAATGGAATCAAGTAAGTAAATAAAATCTTTATTTTGGGACTCATTTATTTTTCTGGGTAAAACAAACATATCAATAATATAATCTGTTAAATCTTTTGGTAGAATAAACCTCATACTTAAGTACATCACTTTATGTCAAATAACTAACATAACCGTTGTTTGAGTAATTTTTTTGTGGCTCAATGGTGAGCAAACATACTAAATCAAAGTCACAAGTTCAAGTCACAAAGTTGGCTACCTTATTCAAAGAGGATACATTAATAAAAAAAAATGATTTTTTTAATCAAAATTCATAATAAAAGGTCCAAGATTATAAATGAACTAAATATAATTTAGTAAAATAACAATTTTTTTTTTTTATCAAAATTCATAGCAAAAGGTCCAAGATTAAAAAGGAAATGGATATTACACACACATAGCTTAAGCAACTTCTTTTGGACGATACTTGTGCACATAACATTATTGTTCTTGTCCTTTTGGCCCCATAGAATCCTTGGTTTCGTGGACGTTATTAAAAATATTCAATTCTATAATTAAAAGACACCACCTCTAATACAAAAAAGACATTAGAATTTGGGAGCTTGTTTGTATCACAACATTGAAAAGTTCATTGATAAGGGACGAGGTTGGACGAATTTGGTGGAAACCCCTCAATCCTTGGCCGCTTAGCTGAACAAGTCTGCCACGTTTCAAACAAACAAAAAAAAAGTTTGTTGATAAATTCCAAATTTTTATATAGATGTTTCCATGGCACTTGTCTCTTTTTTAACATAAATACTAACAAATTTTATATTTCCCCAAATTATATATATTTATTAAGGAATATTTAAAAACTTCTCTCTTCTCATATTTTGTTCACACTATAATTGTGTGTATACAATAAAGTCACAAGTTCAAGTCACAAAGTTGGCTACCTTATTCAAAGAGGATACATTAATAAAAAAATTTGATTTTTTTAATCAAAATTCATAATAAAAGGTCCAAGATTATAAATGAACTAAATATAATTTAGTAAAATAACAATTTTTTTAATCAAAATTCATAGCAAAAGGTCCAAGATTAAAAAGGAAATGGATATTACACACACATAGCTTAAGCAACTTCTTTTGGACGATATTTGTGCACATAACATTATTGTTCTTATCCTTTTGGCCCCATAGAATCCTTGGTTTCGTGGACACTATTAAAAATATTCAATTCTATAAGTAAAAGACACCACCTCTAACACAAAAAAGACATTAGAATTTGGGAGCTTGTTTGTATCACAACATTAAAAACTTCGTTGATAAGGGACGAGGTAGGACAAATTTGGTGGAAACCCCTCAATCCTTAGCCGCTTAGCTGAACAAATCTGCCAGGTTTCAAACAAACGAAAAAAAAGTTCGTTGATAAATTCCAAATTTTTATATAGATGTTTCCATGGCACTCGTCTCTTTTTTAACATAAATATACTAACAAACTTTATAGTTCCCCAAATTATATATATTTATTAAGGAATATTTAAAAAGTTCTCTCTTCTCATATTTCGTTCACAACTATAATTGTGTGTATACAGTAAATTTTTTTACGCGTCATATAGACTTGGGACTCAATCACGAAAAAGGGCCCTATAGATTGACAATTTCCAGGTTGCTTGGAACTTACAAATCCCGGAAATACTGCCACGATTTTATATATCCCCGCGAAAACAGATCTATCCTTGAAAACCCAAAAAAACATATCAGAGATCCAGATTACCCATAAAAAGAATAGAGAAACCAAGAATCAGAGTCTTATATATGCTAAAGGGTGAAGGTAGAATGGCAGAAGAAAGCGCGAAGGACGGGAATGAAGAAGCAGCTGCATCAGAGCAGGACGGCCTCTCTGCCCACTCTCCCTTTCAGCCACCACGCTCTTCTGCATCTTCACTTCCCAAGGTATTTTCATTCATTCTTTTCAATAACAACTAATTTCAGTCGAATGGAACGAGCTTATGTGATGAATCATGGTAACAACAAATAATTCCAATCTCAGTCGAATGGGTAAGTGGTAAATCATGATAAGAACATATAACTCCAATTTCAGTCGAATGGGTAAGTGGTAAATTATAAATGTGAAATGTTGAAATTACTTAAATTAGCCTACCCAACTATGGGTGCAGGGAATCATGTGGGTTTATGTCACCATGTTCCCTATTCAAATATTGTTCATTGGATTTTTTTGTATTTCTAGGTGTCTCAGTGATTCCGCAGGCCATTTTGGCCAAAGAGATACCTCTTGCCTATAGTAAGGTTATCCTGTAGGGCACATTGGCTAAAGAGATACCTCTTGGTTGTAATAGCATTTAAGCTGAAGGTTACCCCATAGGTCACTTTGGCCCAAAGAGATTCCTCTGGGTCATAGTAGCATATAAGCTGAAGGTTAATCGTGTAGGTTGGGCATTTTGGGCAAAGAGATTCTCTTGGTCCTAGTAACCTCTAAAATGATGGTTACCCGTTGATGTAATGATTGGTTGCAGTAGCATCTCAGCTGAAGGCTATCCTGCAAGGAGAACTTCCCAATTAAAAGAAAAATATGACCTGAGTTCAATTTCAATTTGCTAATCATATTTTTTCTTTCCTTTCAAGTATTGAATTGTTTTGTTTGTTAATTGGGGGCAGGAATTACCCCAAGTAGAGCTGGAACTAAGATTGCTGGAAGCTCTGGAGATTTACCATCCTGTCAAATTACAAGGTCACCCCAATTCCAATCCTTTACTTATTTTCTTTGCGAGGGTGCAAACTGTTCTGGCTTTTTTGGCTCTTTGATAAAATTAAAATAGTAAGCATGTGATTCTGAAAAGTATTGGCAATGGCATGGATGTTGTGCTATCGAGATGCACAGCCTATATCATAAGTTCGTATGCCCGTTGTCTACCGTTTACACTTCATATTGTAATGAATTACATCATATGATGATCTGATTTGGATCTCACTTCCCAATTAGGAGGTTTTTCATCTCCAAAAGCTCAATATTTTACAAGTTGGGGGATCAACTCCCTCATTTTTTCCTTGGAGTTCCACTTGGATTTGCTTAGCATCTGACTTTTCTGTCCAATCTGCAAATACTCTTGCTCTCCTCTCCCCGTCTTCCTCAATTTCTGCTGCAACACCATTTCTTCTTGCAGCTCATCTTGTGTACACAACACCAAGTCTTCAAGTATTGGTAACACAACATCTATTTCTTCACCATCCAACATGGAAGGCTTAAATAGGTGTAAGTTTTCCTTATTGACAATATCGTAGATCCTCACGAATGGAGGTTGGTTTAATCATGAAGCATTGCCAGCTACTTTCTCAAGTATCTCAAAAAGGGCCTTAGCTTTTGTGTTTGCCCTTGGATCCTTTTGTTGTTCAAGTACAGCCCTGCTCTATCTCCGAACATGGAATTTGTGCTTCAGTTCTATGCTAATCATGCCAAACTTTGTACCATGCTTCTGATTCCTTGAGCTTATATTGCAATTATGAGTGGATTTGCCTCAAATTTTCAGTGGATTTTGAGGCTCTTCGCAGTTCTGAATTTTGAGGCTCTTTTCAGTGAGTTTTGAGCTCTCTCAGTGAATTTTGAGGCCTATCTTATCCTCTTATCTGCCCCGTTACAAACAAATTAGGTGGCAATTACCCAAATCATATTTCAAAAGGAGACTGGAGACTCACTAGTTGATGTATGCACAACCTATTTTAGGAATGCCAAATATATATTGCTAGGTTCTCATCCCATGTCTGTAATATCCCTGATACGTAATTTCTAACAAATCTGGATAGTTTATCAAACCCTGGGGCAGCAGTATAAAAAATTTGAACTTTTATGACAGCAGCAATAAACTGGTTTTTTATAATAAAAAAGCAGCGAACCCCAACATGTAGAAAAACAGACTTTTACTTATTTATCTCAAATCAGCTTTAATAAAAATACCAGAATGCTTGAATACAATCATTTTTTTTGCAACTATTGAACCAAATGGAAAGATGAACATAAGATAAAAGCATGCAAACTGATTTGACTGAAATCTGCCCCCAGATGTGTCACCAACATTGTATTTCGTTTCCAAAGGGGGACGTCCTAGCTGTACTTGCTGTTCTGGATGCTAAAACAGCCCTGAATATGATGCCCTAACTGAACTAGAGGAATATTTGCACTTTGAATGATCACTGAAACCCCTAGATGAAATTGCCAAGCTTATATATGAGGGTTTCTGTCCTCAGATCTGTGTGTAAATGAGGGTTTTCGTTCTCAATTACTGATGCAGAAGCAGAAGCTACTTGCAGACAATGAAGTAGTTGATAAATTTCCAAGAGTTGTCACAATAATCCCCAAAAATTGCTTTTATAACTTCTAAGGCCTTCTTCCAAAATTGCCGCCCCCTTTTGGAGTTACATGCATGCTCAATAAACAATATTAAATTACTTTCCCCTCTCCAATGTTGGCGCCCCATCCAAAAAAAGAATCTTAATGCTCATGCAACCCATTCTATCTTTGGCGCCCCAAAATAGAATTCTTTATTTAATTATTATGCTATCTTTGGCGCCCCATAATAGAAGTTCATCATTCTATTATTATTTTATTCTATTTCTGTTTTTTGGGCCCCCACTTATTAAAAATATAATCTAAGTGTCCTTTTTCTAATGAAAATATTAAAGTACCCTTGGACCACTTAAAATTAATTTATTTCTCTCTTCAATTTCCCCTCAGCCTAAGGAAAATATAAAGAATAGGCGTTGGATATGAAAAGGGGACATTACAATGTCTTTGAATGCTTCCTATTGTAACCTCTTAAGAACTGCACCAATGTTATATTTACCACTTCGGTTTGATTACTGGTTTGCAGATGAAACATTGTAGGCTTCTTCAACTCGGTGTCCATACTCTTTCACAAAGTCGTCCAAAACCTGCCCACAAACCTTATGTGCATCTATATAAGAATTAGTGGAACTAGGCAAACCAAAATGCACCAAAAAATTGGTGGAAACATTGCTTTATGTCCCTTGATGGATTTCTTGCATTGAGTAAGAATGCACATTCTACTGAACTCATCAACTGTTACAAAAGATAGCCATGCAATTTATTTGACATATGGAATCCCCACAAGAATTCATTTAGATACTCTTCCCACAACCTAGAAGGAATGGGTAGTGGAATATACAAACCTAACTTTCTGTTATTTGGCTTCTTAGCTAAGTAGCCGATATGTTTTGGACTAAGTTGCCGCATTCGAATTCGTGTTCGAATTCGCCGATGATTAAATTCGTGAAAAATTCGCCGGTAAAAAAATCAGCGATTAAATTCGTGATTAAATTCAACTATGAGAAATATACATTTTTATTAAATATATAAAAACAAAAGATAAATTCACATTTCAAAAGAGAGATAATATCACATTTCATTGATTTCATTACTAATCTATCTACAGGCGATCAAAGCTCTCAAGTAGCCGATATGTTTTATGAAAATAAGAAAAATATTGCCATCAATGCGTAGAGCTCGAGAAAATATGCACTTTTAGAGAAAACGACACCTGAAACGGAGCCACAGAATGAAAGTTATGGCACATGCAAGTTTTTGCTGCTACATCTTCCCGGACCCTTTCCAAAAATGGCAATTTTTTTCCTGTCCTTGTGTTTTTTTCACCAAAAATCCAAAAAAGGAAAAAAATTGCCAAAAAAGGAAAAAAAACGCGAATTAAATCGTGATTTTCAACGAGCTGTTAAAATTCGGCGAATTTCGAATTTTTTGCTTGAAGTTCGCCGAATGCGGCAACATAGGTTTTGGATACGGGAGTGGGGTACAAAGTATCCAATATGCGGATACGACAAAAATTTTTTTGGCCCCGGATACGGCATTGGATATGATAGTACAAAAAATATATATAAATTTAAAAATATATAAATTTCAGACTTCTAAATAGGAATTAAGTTATTAACCACATATTATGCATATGAAAGATAAGATAAAAGACAAGATACGTAGATAACTTATAAGTTATAAGTGAGATAAGTGAATAACCACAACAAACAAGCTAGGATACTGATAAAACTTAGAAACTTAAAAGCTTAAAAGTTAAACACTTAAAATCAAACACAATGTGAATGTTAGGATAATAGATATATTAAATTCAATCTATTACACCAAATTAATCATGATCAAAGTTCAAACTATCTTTTAATATTCATCATATTCCTATTCATCAAGAGGATCAACATCAACTGCATCATCATCATTAGGTGGTTCATTAGAATCGCATGGACTCAAACCACTTCCACTAGGGCCACTGCTAGTTGCACCTCCTTATTCATGTAGGTCTTGCGGTGCCACATAACTCTCCTCCTCATCTAATGGCAGGTGGGAAATGGAAGCATCCAAGTCAACTATCTCTAGATCAATATCCCAATGTTTTGTTGACCCTTTTTTGTACTCTGGCTGCTTGTGGGATAAAAGGTGCAAGTTGGAATGTATGTATACCAAATCTTCAGGGTTTTGAGCTCCCAACTTGTTGCACTTCTGTGAGTGGATGAAGCTACATGTACTCCAGTTGTGTCCAAAGGAAGATGAACTTGCAACCTATTGAGGCAACACGCAACACATAGTCAATGCAAAGTTCAAACTTAAATTTAAAAAAACTAAAAGTTATAACAAAAAAGGAAAGAGAATAAAAAAACTTACCTATGCCAAAACCTTGATTACAAGAGGCTGTAAGTAAACCGATGTATGACCATGGAGGGTACCAGCACATGAACATCCATCTTGTATTTTCTTGAAAGAACGAGAAGGCTATGACCTGTTTTTGCTATGAAATTGTCAAACTCTATCATAAGTATAACCATGTCTTGGGCCTCAGGATTAGGGAAGAGCCTAGACAATGCCACCATATATCTCTCACTGACCTTCCATATCCCTTGTATGGTGCTACCCATCCCTGGCAAGGAAATGATCTCTGTGCTATAGAATCTAGGAGTCAATGCAAAAACAAGTAGATGTAATGGGGTGGTCATTTTGTTCCACTTCTCAATGAGGATTGATTGCACTTCTTTGAAAAATGTTTCCTTAGGATCTTGTTCTTTTGCATTTATGACGGCTTTTATCATCTCAATCATTGAGGTCGATACCATCATATATCTCTCCTAGATATGGCTGATCCATGTCAGTAAAACGGATCATGCTTATAATGGGCTCAGTAAAACTCAACAAATATTCATACTTGATCCCACCAAGTGTCATCTAAAATCATGTTTCTTCACTTTTTGAGTCCGTTTAGTGTTTGATTGCTTCCATACAACCCAAAGGTTGAAGGTTACCATCTTCTTGAGTGCCTATCGCACCGTCACAAGTCGTCTCAAGACGATTGTGTGTGATGCAAATTGAGTCTCAACAACCTAATATAATAAGAATGAGAAACAAAAATTAAAAAGAAAATTGAAAACTTTTGAATACTAAATTATACTATAATTTAAAAAATAAAAAACTTATATTTTAAATTTCAAATTAAAGAAAAAGGAAAGGTAGCTTCCCTTACCTTCAGAAGCTCTAACTGCGAGAATGATCTAAAAATAGCCTTGCGACCGGTGATGGTTGGTGACAAACATTTGGATCTCTTCAGCCTCTGCATACACTTGTTGGATCCACTCTATTTTGCTGGCCATCTTTTTTAGCATTAAATTTAGTGAATGCACGACACAGTGTCCAAAAAATATGCCCATACCTTGTCTCAACCTAATATCCCCGCGGCTTTGCAATTATTGGCGTTGTCCGTTATGACTTGGACCACATTTTGAGGCCCCACCGCCTCAATGGATTTGAAAAGGATGTTGGCAATGAATTGGGCATTCTTCACTTGCCCCTCACAATCAACCGCTCTCAAAAACATTGTCCCTTTAGGACATACTGCAACCACATTGATCAAAGGGCGGTTTCTTGCATATTTCCATCCATCAGAAACGATGGGCACACCCTGTTTTGGTCCATGAGTCTCTAAATTGGTTGCAGAGGAGGTTTCCACATATTTTTTTTGTTTATCCAATAGGGTGGTGCAGATCTTCTCATAGCTTGGTGATTTGTACCCTTTTGGGGCCTCATTGATGGCTTTCACCATCTCATGCCAATAAGGTAATTTCACAACATTAAATGGAAGTCCATTTTGTATACACACATCTTGCAATGTGTTCATCTGCAATTTCCCTGCTCTCATTTTGAAAGGCCTTTTCCAATAGCCCTTTTGTCTTACTTTTCTTTCGTGAAAGGGGTGCATTCTCATCATCCTTGGAGGTAGGGAGCTACAAATGGATGTGGCATGGCCACAATTTGGGGATCCACTACTTGATGGGGCAACATGAGGCCTCACTGATTGAGATGAACTTCTTCTTTTGGCCAATGGATGACCCGCTTTCATAGCCAAAGTTGCCTCTGAATCTTCTTGCTCTTTAATACACGCCAAAATTTGTGCTTTTGGCACCCCAACATTATTCTTCCCCTAGCATATTCTTATACCGTTACCCGTTATCGCACACAAGTGGCTTTTCACCCGACTGTAAGAGCCTTTGATTACTGATTCACAATCGTTGCAATTTCCGAACAAAACAACCACCACCTGAAAGTTGTTCAAGTATTGTTACATGCTTCCATAATGGCGAATTTGGGTCAAATTCCTTGACCAAAGATTGCCCAAAAGAAGTGGAACTTGTTGCCATTTGTAGCAGTACCTACAAGGTTCAAAAACAATGACATAAGCAAAGAAAACAATTGCATGTATTGAAAATTTCAAAAATTAAATAGAAAAAAATGGTTTAAAAATAAAAATAAAAATTGGGAAAAATAATAATGAACATAAGCAAAAAAATGAAGTGTGTGAAAGATTAAATAACAAAAAAAAAAGAGACAAACTTTGGAGGTGTGAGATTCCCGCACAAGTTTCATTCTTTTGTCTTTAGGCACAACTTCTCAATCTTATAGAGCAGTCCTTCCTTTATGTGGTAGTTTTCTTTGATATCAAAATCACTCATGCTTGTATCTTTGCAACTGCTGATATAACTGTCCAAAATCTTCAGCTCGTGCAGATTGCTCCTTGTAGGCCTCTGGGGCGAATTTCTCTTGCTGAGATATGACACCTAAAGCTGTCATCAAACGTGATCTTGACAAAATATCAGCCAACTTGTTAGTAACACCTTTCTTGTTATTAATGACCAAATGAAATTGTTGAAGGATCTGTTATTTTATAATGATGTGCTTGTAATATATTTTGCGTCTGCAAATATTGAAGAGGTTTAAGGACAATATGTATGTTTGTTTCCTTTTTCTAACAAGTAGTGCCTCCATTTCTTGATTATTTGGAAAAAAGCACACAACTCATTGTCAAATGTAGGATAGTTTTAGGCTAGCCCATGATAAAGTCCAGAACGGTAATATACTGGCTTTTCTCCTTGCATCAAAATTGCTCCCATGTCATAGTTCCTTGCATTGATTCTCTTCTCAAAGGGCTGCAAAGAGTCAGGTAGTGCTAACACAAGTGCATTGCTGATTCCGTGTTTCAGCTGATGAAAAACAACTTTATTATTTCTGTTAAAATATAGCACTTTA
The DNA here is from genome assembly GCA_019776745.2 of Taxus chinensis. Classification (NCBI taxonomy): domain Eukaryota; kingdom Viridiplantae; phylum Streptophyta; class Pinopsida; order Cupressales; family Taxaceae; genus Taxus; species Taxus chinensis. The sequence goes on along the minus strand of CM034154.1, from coordinate 685,437,724 downwards.
TATAGCATGTAAAACAGTTATGTAGTTGTTCGGTTGGTAACTGTTCAACCAATTTGTAACCACCTCTCCACATATAAATAAACCTCTCCCTGTGTCATTTGAACAACACAGTTTGCCTTCTCTGAGTTCTTTCTTCTTTTTGCATATTCTAACATTGGTATCAAAGCGGTTGGTTCGCAGTTCGAGGAAGTCTTTTCAAGAGGCATGAACTGGAAGTTTGGGGAAGCCCTAGTAGGGCACAAATTGAAGTTATTCCATCGCTTATTGCAAAAGATTCACGAGAAGGAAGACAATCCTTCATTAGTGGCAGGATAGAAGCAAATACCAGTCGTTTTGCACAAAATCGTGGAGCAGCGCCATTACAAAGACAAGGCAGAGTCGTGGTTGCTAAAAAGAACGAGGATCAGTTACAGTTTGATGCAGGGGGCAGAATAATATCCCTATGAACAGCGGTAAAGTCGTGGTCAAGGAAAATCGAGGGCACAAAGTCGTGAAGGCAAAAACGATGGCAAAACGAGTTCACCATATGCTGGTTTGTTGGAGCAAAATCGTGGGGAAGAAAGGAGGCACGACACGTGAACCTGTTGTGTGAGAAGAAAACGTGGTGAAAGAAATCGTGGTGCCACAAATAAGAGGAAAGCCCTGTCACAAATCCAGTTCAAATCGTGACCTCTACTCAAAATGAAAATGACCAGTCGTGGCTTGTGGAAAAGGTGAAGTCGTGTGGGCCAGCACCAACAAAATCATGGGTAGTCGTGAAGACGTGCTGTGTTGCTAGGGCAGAAGAATAGTTGATTAACAAAAAAACGTGGTGAGTTAAATATAAAGGGTTTGATTTGGGCAAATATTATTTTTTCAGCCAACAAAGGTATTCATTCTATTTGCTGAAGAAATTAAAATTTAATATTACTTGCTGAACTAAGAAAAAAAAAAAAAGGTATTTTATTAAGTGTGAGGCAGAATTATTATTTTATTATTTCCGTTACTTTGGAATAATAAAATGGCAAATATTTCACACTTGACTTTGCCGGAGACACAAAAATTAACGAGGCACTAATTTTAATGTTTGGAGTCATAAGATTTTAACGGTTGCAGAGTTTCGTGATTGTGATAAAATAATCAAGGGTGATGAAAGTCGACCAGCGACGAACTTCGAGGATTATGACAAACGTCATAAGGAAGCGTTATTGCTTCTCAAGTTATCGGTGTCGGATGATATGATACCGGAAGTGCGGAATGCCACTGTGGCAAGCACGTTGTGGGCCAGTCTGAGGGATAAATATCAGACGTCAGAGAAGAGTCGGGTTTTATACCTGAAGAATATGCTCTTTTCCGTAAAGTTACAAGGTGGATCGCTGTCTGAGCACCTACTTCGGATGAAAGACCTCTGAGACTAGTTATCTTCCATCAATAAAAAGGTGGATGACGATGATATGGTGGCTCTGGTTTTGAACAACTTACCTTCTTCGTATGAGTCATTTGTGGAGGCACTCCATTTAATGGCTGGCAAGTCAAACACTCACGTTTGACAAGGTGAGTTCCTACCTATTGCAAAAGGAGTAGGAGACAACTTCAGGCAGAATCTAATTGTGACCATGCAGAGAGTGCTCTTGTCACTCAGTCAAAGGGAAAGTGGAAACGTCACTCTAGTGAATCTTCCACTCGGTATCAGGTCACATGTTATTACTGTCACAAGGTTGGGCACCTCAAGAAGGATTGCCGGAAGCGGAAGTATGATCTTTTGACAACAGAACAAAAAGACCATGTAATGAGGAACATGTGGCAGCAGTTGCAGAAGAACGGGATTCGGATGACGAGCATGCTCTTTATTGTCTTACGACATCATGCTCACATGACAGTGGTACCAGTTGCTGGATCATTGACTCTGGTGCGTCTGCACACTTTTCATGTCGTAGGGACTGGTATGTTTCATTTACTGCAAATATTTGTTTTGAATCAGTAGTACTAGCTGATGGAGAATCACTTGCAGTAGAAGGGATAGGAGATATATGCATTGTATTGAATAATGCTCATAAATTGTTGGTACGGAATGTTAGATATGTACCTTCTTTACAAAAGAATCTTCTATCTATTCGTCAATTAACTGAAAATCCCAATATTTCTGTGGATTTCTGTGGAAAGAAGTGTGTTGTCTCTGATGTGAAACAGAGACGGATAATTGCCCTTGGTATTGGGCAAGGTGGTCAATATCAGCTTGTTGATCCGGCTGCGATCAACATGAATGCACGTGTGGAGGACAGCTCCATACAGGTTGTGCAGGAGGCTGCAATGCCTTGGGAGGAAGCCATTCCTTACATAGATCTGTTGACTTGTATACAGTCAACCTACATGCACCTATTGTGGAGGGAGTATCCATTATACCAGATGTATGAGAGGCGGACATGCCGTGGGAGGATGAATTTCCTCATTCTAAAGAACAATTTGTTGTGGACGGAGACTCCACTATTCCAGATGCACTGACGGTGCATGGTGAGATGGCATGCCCAACCACTCACTCAGAGGTTCTTGCTCAAAGGACAGTAGAGCATGAACAGTTTGCTCATTGTGTTGTGAAAGATCTTTCCCAACAGAGGGGGATAGATGAGCAAATAGATGAGGAGTTGGTTCTCACTCCTACCACTGTTGAGACGGGGACCACTGCTGAGACGAATGAGATGGTTATTTCTCCTACTATTGCGGAGTTGGTTCTAACTCCTACTGCACAGATGGTCACATTTCTCTTCTTGAAAAAGTTGGATGAGCACTACATGGTGGTGCAAGGACGTGATCGAGGTGACTTCGATTGTAGGATAATTGAGTCTTTGTACAGACTCCAGCAGGCTACACAAGCCTGGAATAGATTTTTCAATCCACATCTTCGAGGTTCTGATTTCAACACTCTGGAGATGGGGCTGACACTCTCAGCCATTGGTGATTCATCACTGGTCAATGAATCACGTAACAGAGAACCAGTGGACCACTTGCCATATCCTTTGTTCATGGGACCAGATTTTTGTGCTTGTGGTTCTTCTTTCATTCGACAACCGCAACACAGTCATGGACTGCTGATTTTAAAGTACAACTTATGGCACAGTCTGTAGATGTAATGACTAAACATATGGGCTTTAGGAAATTTGTAAAATTTCGGGACAAACTTTGTCTTGTTTCCGGTTTAGTCATTAAGAGGGGGTGTTAAAATATAACACTTTATATAGCATGTAAAATCAGTTATGTAGTTGTTCGGTTGGTAACTGTTCAACCAAACTATAACCACCTCTCCACATATAAATAAACCTCTGCCTGTATCATTTGAACAGTGCAAAGTTTGCCTGTCTTCTGTCTTCTTTCTTCTTTTTGCATATTCTAACAATTTCTACCCAACTGATGGGCCTCCTGTAGTTATGGCATGGAAAAGGGCACGTTTCACTGTAGATTGACAGATTAGCTTATACTTCAAGATTTTCCAATTTGGGTCAAAGAGCCTTTGCAAATGATTTTACAATCACATTTAAGATATGCTTGTTTAATGCCCTAGCACATCAATACAATCCTCAATGCCTCATTTGAAAGTTATATCGTTTAAGAGATGATGGTTTATCCACTTGGCGAGCAACTAATCGCGATACTTGTTGCTCCTCCAAGCTTTGAGGTTACATCTATTTGACTTCAGTAGTGCTCTAGGCTAAATACAGCATGATTTTTGGACTTGGCACTTATTCCCACACTGTAACGAATCTCATACTCAATTTCATATAAACTTGGGTGATACTCTGCTTTGACTTTTACTGAAATCCTCTTTAAAGTATTGACTATACAATTCAGTATGATGCAGACTAGTTCTTAAGAGTGGACATAAGTCACATGCCGTAGGAAAAAGATTATGCAATTTAGATAACTGTCCTTGAATAATCTCTTAAGTCATAAGGCATGCCTTCACAGCAAAAGTTCTGAAAAACTTCAGTACAACTTAAATCCAAGCCTACTCCAATTAGAGAATCAGGGTGCTGACATTCTTGGTTTGGTCTAACTGGGTCAGAGTTTTGAAAATATGTAATCATGCCTATACTGTCATGATTGTTAGTGCAATACAGTAAGGCTGCCTTTACAGATTTCAAAAACCTTAAATTTATGTAGCAGGACATCACCAATGACAATTCATGTTGCTTTGGCCTAACTTCGAGTTTGTCTACATGCAGCACGTCAGATTTAAGAAAACTGACCCTTGAAATTCTGTTATTTTACATTGTTTCTCAGAAAGCATTCACACACACATGCACACAATGATATTATGATTGGTACATTGGTATATGAAATTAGAAGAATATTGTATTCAGCATTTGTCTCATCCATTTGCAAAAATGAGATTAACAAACAGTAGTGTTGCAGTCAATCGGTGGCTTTCATAAAAACTGTATATAGGGAGCCATACTGTTTAAGTACCTGAAATGACGACTTGACTCTAACCTGCCATAGTGTACACTAATTTAAGGTCATCCAATAGGTTGGTTCGTGCACAATGTATTTTATCTCAAAATCACCTTCTAATCCTACACATATAGGCATGTCTTACAATGGCAGCTGGGTGTGGGGTTGATAGTTTCTGGGAAAGGAATGCTCTTTGAGGACTTTAAGCTATGCAATGTCGCGGCCTTCCAAATTTTTCGTACGTTTGACGTCATTGAAGCCAATTTTAACCTTACTCTTGATGTCCATTTGATCCTCATTTAATAACTTGTACTTTTTTCTTAGAAAAGTCAATCTATAATATTAGATAAAATATCGGCCATATGATAAAGTGCTCAAGGAGTCTTCTCCTTCATTTTTTCTTCTTTTCCCGGGAATATTATTTTGAGCTTGACATAGCTAGATTGACATCCTTTTTTGCCAGTCAGTGGGAACTTTTGTGGAGAAGGTAATGGAGTTATTAATCAATGTGGTATGTAAACAATTCAAGATAAGGTCCTTCAATTTGATATTTCTCGGCATTTTTCAGATAAATGTATTTATGATATCTGTACTAGTTCATCCCAAACTTCAGTTTGCATTCTTTGGTGACACGAACCTCTACTCCTTGTTTCACCTATCCCAAATAATATGGATGAGGGTGATTATATGCCTCTAATGCAAGCTTCTCTATCAACTTCTGGGAAATCAGATATGTTTGAGAACAAGAATAAGAAATTACATTTACCATTGTTCTTTGTATTTGGATTTTTCAATATGAAAGAGGTTGACCAGTTCATCCTTACCTTGATTATTGCTATTAAAACATACCTCTTTTTATGAAGTGCAAGCTATTCTTTCACCCACACTTGAACTGCTCCCAATTTACCTGCCCTCTATCATGTCTGTGATGGTCTTCTTGGGTTGACCTTTATTTCGGTTCTTGGGATGCAAATCTGTATGCCATTTCTAGCATTATGCATCAGAATGCATATCTACATCATGATGGTTGTGATGTTTCTCAGCATCTTTGCACATAGTAGTAGCAATTTTTAAAATTCTCCCATTTCTCTTCCTTGTACTTGAGGTTGTATTTTTTTGATTTGCCAAATCCCTTCTTCCTATTCATCTCAATATTATGGGCTTGAAAACATGCTTCATCAACGATCTTTGGATTTCACATGATGATTTGTGTTTGTATGTTGTTGACAAGGCATCTAGCGTTTTTGACAACATCATGCTCTTGAGTATTTAAACCCATTTGGATTGCTTGCTTGCCTCCTAGGTTCAGTGGTAGATCCTTGTGCGCTTTGTCTCCTACCTGTAAAATTGCCATTTTACGGTTGCTCTTCCTTATAACAAATAGGATAGAACCGAGATTTGATTAGTTTCTTGAAATAAGCCCACTTGACTATGGTGGTAGCTTTATCAAAGCTAAAGAACATGCCAAACTTTTCTACCAAGAGCTTGACTAGAAAAATTTAAACAAGCTTAAGAAATCTGGGATTTTTCACTTACATTATGGAAGCTGAAATATACCTCCAGTTGTGACAACCACTAGTCAAATTTATCTGGCATCGACCTGTTCTTCATGGGGCATAATATCCACCTTAGCTTTAGCCTTGAAAGGTGATTGAGTTGGACGGCTAGTTGCCTCAACCATCAAGGTTGTTATCATCCTCGGTCTTTGGGAGTCTCATTTTTGACCTGCTTTTGCACTTTGAGTGTCTCCAATGATATTCCAAGCTTGTCAATGAGGGTCTCCATTATCTTCTCCATCTAGTCATTATGGGTAGACTAGTCACAAGTCGATCTCGGTAAACAAGATTTTTGACATTGGTGGTAGCGGTATCGGTGTGATAGCCTTTAGGCTATCCATGCCAATATGCCTAGCGTCAGCGACATGTCTCCTCGTATAGACGATGATGTCAAAACAACAAACTCCAAACAGTTTCTTAACATAACTGAATACAACATAAAACTGAAACTAAACCAAAACATAGCATAGACATAATTATTGTAAGAGTGTCCTGAGAGGTGGATCTGGGACCAACTGGGCCCATATGGTAAGGTCTACACAACTTATTTAATGTCACCAGACTTATTCCAAGAACATGATTGTCCCTGTCTATCTGCAATCATATGCATAGGCCAGAAATAGATCAATAGCATCTGCCAATAAAAATGTTAACAATAATCTGATATAATTAAAATTACATATTGAGTTAAAAATCATGTAATACATAAATGCCACAATGTCTAAATATAATGCCTCAATATGAATGATGGATCAATAAATAATGTTTCTTGCAACCTACAAAAATCATAACGCGATCACATAAGGAAATACATAACAATGAAAGTCTCATAAAAGAGGGATGCGAAGTTGTAAATAGTTGTAAATTGAAAAATTGGTCATATTTTTTGCACGTATTTTCTATCTTTAAATCTGAAACATGTTATCTGAACTGCTTCTACAATTTACATGCATCGTCTAGTTTTTAATTATAGGAGCTGCACACAATTTTTGAGAGGACAAAGGCTACACAATATCATAAGCAATTTTACCCAACTGAGACATCATGTCCAGCAAGATTTTACTTAGGTATAATCTGGTTATTTTTCTAAATTTTCTAGGGTGGAGTGGAGTTGTCTTACTTGGTAAGTCTGATGATAGTCTATTGGGGAACTACATGTATGCCATAGGCTGGAATAATATTGCTCATTACCCATCTATCATATTCCATTTGGAGCTCTGAAAATACGTGTACTGAAAATTGTTCTCAGGCCTACTGAGCTGGTTAATGGTGTTTTAATGCATTGTGCACGAACTAGTTTCTGGTCAAACTTTCAAATATTGTAACTTTCTTGTTTGACTTATATGGGCCTATAGGCTATAATAGCTAATTTTATAGAAATATGAAGTCATAAACAATGGTGGAGTGAGCTGTAAATTTGTAATGGATAATGTCAGTTATTATTTACCTTAACTATGTTTTATACACACAATCTGGTGGATGTCGAACTCCACCTGTTCAACTTGAATTATTTTTCGCTGGTAGGCGTCTACTTTGAAGATGCCCTTGCTGGAAATTGTCAAATTCCGACAGCTCCAATATTTACTGTCTTGCCGGATTTTAGATATTTTAAAGGTTGCCGGATTTTAGATATTTTTCTACAGTGCTAGATATTTGATTTTGATTTTATTCTTCATAAAGTAAATTCTAGAGTTTACTATTTGGAAAATAATATTGGTCATATATCTTGTTGAAAGTTTTTGCGATTCAAAAGTTTTCTGATTTTGATTTTATTCTTCATAAAGTAAATTCTATAGTTTACTTTTTGGAAAATAATATTGGTCATAGATCTTGTTCAAAATTTTTGAGATTCGAAAGTTTTAATAGATAAATGTTCGGTGTTTGACCAAATGATGAAACGTGATTTAGTTTGGTGACTATCATAATTGTGTCTTACAAAAATATGGACAATAGCAAAATAAGAGCTTTGCAACAACATATAGACATCCAGGCAATATTTTAAACATAGATTCTGATTTCTCTTACATGATTCTGATTTCTCTTACATGTACAGTGCAAAGTTGCACATCACATTTATGAAGCCTGGTGCAGTAATGCAAAAATTTGAGAACATTATCTGTAAGTGCATAGAAAACAAAAGAGTACAAATTGTAAGTGTAAGTAGTTGGAAATTGAAAAATCAATTGTATTTTTTTCGCACACATTAACTATATGTAAATCCAAAACATGTTATCAGAGTCGCCTTTACAATTTACATGCATCTTCTAGTTTTTAAATACATGAGCCCCAAACAATCTTTGAGATGACAAAGACTACACGATATCATAAGCAAATTTATCCTACTGAGAGATTATGTACAGCAAGATTTTTCTTAGGTATAATCTGGTTATTTGTCTAAGTTTTCTGGGATGGTGTTGTCTTAGTTGGTAAGGCTGATGATAGTCTATTAGGGAACTACATGTATGTGATTGGCTGGAATAATATCACTTGTTATATATCTATCATATTCCATTTATAGCTTTGAAAATATGGGAGCAAATTGTTCTCAGGCCTACTGATTTTGTTAATGGTGTTTAGATGCACTGTGCATGAACTAATAGCTTGTCAAACTTTCAAAGCTTGTAATTTTTTTTTTGAGTTATATGAGCCGATAATAATTTTCTTCAATAGAAATATGAAGGCATACTCAATGGTGGATCAAGTTGTAATGGAAAGTGTCATACATATAGTTTAGTGGATGTCGAACTCCACCTGATCGACTTGAATCCTTTTTTGAACATGGATTCTGGTTTTGTTTTTTAACCTCTTGTCAAATTACAACACTTCCTTCGAGGCCGTAGCATGTTGTATCATGCATACATTTCAGAAACCTGTATTATCATGCATGGTAGATCCAAACAATATCAAGGACTATTATCATCCTTCAATCGTCTTTGAGCTGTGGCTATTCCCTTGTAGTTGCTTGAGTCAGGATGCAGTTTTGGTTCGCTTTCATGTTTGTTATCAGGAGAAATTAATGAACACATCTATCAATAATGTTAGGTGGCTGAGGGATTTCATACCAAAGATCGGTCTATCGAGTGTTGTTGGCAGCCTTTTAAATGTATTTGATTTAAATTCCATTTAGAAAATCTGATGTATGTCGCGGATGGGTTCAATACTATCTTTCAAGTTTGCAAACAATTTTCAATAACGCAGTAAGCTATTTGAATTTTTGTGAAGTTTCTTTCTTCTGAACGTGGATAAGTCATTCATCATGATCATGGTGGTCCAGCATGGGGTTTGCCCTGTTCTGATTACTAGTTGGTGCTGCACAGGGATGCACAGGCACTTTGTTCTCTTTGGCTTGATGGAGTACCTCAAAAGAAGGTTAGTAGTTGCTCCTAAAAAGGAATCTTTACCTAATTACCACATTTCTTTTATGTTTATTCATTGTTTGAGCAGGCTGAATCGGCATTTCTCTCCAGATGAAGTGCTGCAACTATTGGACCGGTTCTACAATCTTGAAATGCTGGTAGGTAGAAATTAGAATATTCCATTTTCAGATTTATGTGTAAATTATTATCAACGATATCTTACTTCCCAGTTTTTCAAGAACACAGATTTCTAGTTTACTTATAATAGGCGTTGACATGGATACTAATAATAGAATTAGAGAAGTATTCCTAATGTTTGGTTATTTACTTCAGAAGCCAGATGATGACGAGATGGAGGCATTGGGTCAAGAGGAGGAATTTAGCTTACCTCATTCTATTTTCATGATGAAAGATGATTGAGAGGCTGCATCTTGTGGTTGTTTGAGATATATGGTAAAGACATGTAAGTAGACCACAAAATAAGTTCGTGTTTTACTCAGTTTAGACACCTAATGAATGCAATACGTCCAGTTAGGCAATCATTCACCATAGAATCGGCACTTAATTTAGCACAAAACCCATGTGTATATGTGCATGTCTGTTTACTGCTAGAGTGAATACTTTTTTTACGCAAACCCATTAATTGAGATTTTACTTTGCTTCATGGTGGTTGCATGGGTAATATTATCAGATTACATACAACTATATCTTTGTTTTTCAGTGGTCAGGATCTTATTCAAGTCTTACAGAATTTTGCTTTATTTTCCTTTCATTTACCTTCCTGTCATCAACAAGATCAAATACTTGAATTATCCGTCAGATGATAAAATATCTCACTTATTTACTCCTATGTTTCAGACAATAAACGCCATTTCCATCCGAAGGGCATAACTTTGGTCAATTTCAAGCTGATCACAGTTTTGATATAAGATGGTTTCAAGACAGATATATTGTCAGAAGAATGCACATGTTGCAGCTATTGTCTCTAAAGTTAATTCCGTGACACATCTGAGTTGTGAAAAAATAAAGTTCTTGAACACCCTGCCAAATGGTGAATGTTGCAACCAAATATTTAGATCAAGTAAGTTATATGAACTTTTGATAGTTCATAAATGCAAAGTCAAATATTAAAGAAAATCCAATTTAAGTGAGGCTAGAAGCGAACATTATATATAATATACACTTGGAGAGCATGAAATTACATAGAATTCTAAACGTCAATTTAGGATGGTTTAGTAAATTACTTGAGTGCTGCTTATGTTTATAATGAATATTCCAAAGTCAAAATGCTAACCGCAAATTTGTCAACAGAAATGGACGATTTCTACAATATTGCATATTTATGGAGGGAATAAATATTGCCCACTTTGCAAAGGGCTACAAAATAGTCTTTTCCATATAAGTTGTACGATAATCTTGATAGGTAGAATGGATCTTGCCAATATGTATAGTAACTGAACAGAAACTATGGGCCAACCCATTCTCACAAGTTACTTTACCATCTAACCACTTATGTCTAACTTAACAACATAACACTTTCACCATTATGAGGAATATGTCTTACCTGAGCTCAATTATTGAACTATCAGGTTCATTCCTCAAAGCTAAGGAAATCACTCCATTGAGCTTATCATGTTTAACTCTGATAACAGAATATATAGATCAAAACATTGTAGAATTGCTCTCTAAAGGTGCATCAACCACTTATCTTTAGTAATAAGTTGGAACGTATCATCACCTTACGTGAATAAAGACCATTAAAAAATGGTTAAAATGACTTTTTTACATGGCTTTGAATTGGCTGCCAAGAATTTTTTGCTAGTTGTGGCCCATCAGCTAACTGTGCTCAATAGTATGGGCAAGATTTTCTTGACCATTAAAAAATGGTTAAAATGACTTTTTTACATGGCTTTGAATTGGCTGCCAAGAATTTTCTGCTAGTTGTGGCCCATCAGCTAACTGTGCTCAATAGCATGGGCAAGATTTCCTTTTCAATGTCAGTACAATATCAATGTTTTTTTGGTGGAAAAGCTCATAGGCTTAATGATATCTAGAATGTCATTGGCAGTTTAAGATTAACACAGCCAACCTTGCCGTTTACTGATCTTGTCACTCAATCATTTTGTCAGACAAAATAAACTTAAATTTTAAAAATTGAAACAACCGTAATTTTATTTAAACGTTGACAATTATTTTCAATAGATGAAAGGGCGTTTAGGCTGAAATATTGTATAATATAACATCTCATGATTACCCTCCAAATGTGATTTTATATCTGTAGCCTTATTTCAGGGTCAAGAAATGGATATTTGCGCTTGAGAGAACATATTCTCTAGCTTAGTAAGGAAAACTTAGAAATAATGTGGAATAAGAAGACAAGTTAACCGACACAAGTGCTAGTTTGTTGTTGATCTTTATCGTATCCCTTGTCTTGGTTCTCTTTGTAGAACTTATTTGTTTAGAAAGACTTCTTCCATCCCTGATCCTGGTTCTCCTAGTAGAACATATTTGTTTAAGAAGCTCCTTCCAGCCGTTATCCATTCCTACTAATAGGTATTGTAATATTGGTGTCGATTCCACTCTTATGTCATTGTTAGGCAATATACTTTATTTGAAGCTTTCTCTTTGAAGTTCTAATATAAGGATCCTTCATCCTTCTTACATGTAATGTTAATTAGTTTTTTCAAATTTGTAAGGGAGATGCTTGACACTAATATTCAAACAAACATGCGATAAATGGCGGTTCTTTGCATCGGTTAAAGCCTACTATCCAAAAATTTAAATTGAAAGGGAAACTTATATGGTAAACAATGGGCCATTCCTTAAATATCACATATAATAGGTGACATAATTGGGTATGCCTTCAATATTATATGGAATAGTTATATAATTGGACACCACTTCTATATTATATGCAATAGATGATATGATTGGACATACTTTCAATATCATATGGAATGGGTGACACAGTTGGGCAATGCTATTAATATCATATGGAATAATGATATAATCGCGGTTATGGGTACCAATGAAGGGATGCCTTAGATTATGCAGTCCACAATTCCAAAGCTATATTTCACCAAGGCAAGGCCTTAGTTACAACCCATAACAAAAAACAATAAAAACTTCTATTAATATGAGGAAACTATTACATACTTCTGCACAATGACATTACTCTCCAATGAAAGTCTTATAATATGATTGCAAGAATTATTAAAGAGTTCCAATCCTATAATTTATCCCAAGCTTACTAATTCTCTAAAGCTTCTACATAACCAAACTTGGCTCAAATTGTCAAATGTCTCAATAAGACAAAGTCCTTGAACAAGAGAGATAGGTAGGTACCTTACAAGCTCACAACTCCCTTAAATTAGAATTTGTAATGGCATAGGGGGAGAACAAAGATGCCTTTGAAGTAAAGGTACCTTACAAAGATTCCTCTAAAAGCCTCAATGTTGTTGATCTTCTAATGAAGTTTCCTCTATTAGATCAAATAGTATTTCATCATTCAATTTGTCATTTGAGCATGAGAAAGGGATAAAGGTTCACATGTGCCTCCCTTTAATTGTATTGATGTTGACATGAGATTTTACCAGATGTATATTCAATCATGATGGCATATGGTAGTGGTTTTGTAGGATTACAAGGCTTTGTGACATCAACATTGTTTTGTGAAATTCAAAACGCTTCATGGCATTGACAAGGGATTAGGCGCTGCATGCAAGTCTTCACACATATGAGTGCAAGAAAATGGTATTACGTGACTTGAAACAAGGTTGTAAGGCTTTGCGTGACATTATTAGGCATGTGTGACACTTAGTGGTTTGCACAACCAAGATAGTGTTGCATGACATGGGAAATGTTGTGCAGTGAAGGATAGGTCTACATGACAAGGTTAATTCTTCAGGGTTTGGATAGGTATTTGCGGCTTTCATAGGAAATGGTTAAGGCACTAGGGTTTGTGTCGTATGCTTAAGAGTGGCGTGGCATTGCACAAATATGTATTCACTAACTCTAGATGTTTTTTGAGTGACCCTTAAATGTTTGTGAACTTCGATGTTTCTGTGTCATATACCTTGGGTAAGAAGAATTTGAGCCCCTACTCAAGGGTGTCTTTTGAAGGCCTTAAATGGAATCACCAAGTCTAGCAATCTCTGCATCACTAAGCCAAGAAGCATTCTCAACTTCTTTGTCTATTTAGTTCACTACATATTCTTTGAACTCTTTTCTACATATTCTCTTCACTATGTGGTCATCCAAAATGTATTCAATTCCTTCATGCCTTTACTCTGGTAGTTGATGTCTCCAATCTACTTTCGTGCGGTTTGCTTTTCCATTCATCTGCCCTTGAAAATATGGGTATAGATCCGCTACATCGAAGCTATGAGAAATATCTATCATTTTCTACAAATCTATCTCATAAACATTCTTTGCTAACTTCTTCACAATTATGTAAGATCCATTCGTCTTCCACTTTAATTTATCATATGTTTCTCATGGGAACCTCTCTTTGTGCAAGAGCATAAGGAAGTTTGTGCACTCTTTGTACTGCACAATATTCTTCTCTAATTGTTTACACACTTGTTCGTGCACTTTTGTCATGTACTATGTGAACTCCTTAACTTCCTCATTTCTATTCGCATCCACTCTTGTAACTTCGTAACTCCTCGGGGACTTATCTCATACACAATTTGAAAAGGTGTTCAATGCTCTTATTGACAAAGTTGCTATAATGAAACTTAACTCGTGTAAAAATTTGAATCCCATGTTCCTACCTTTTCTCTTACCAAACATCACAACAAAACACTAAAACTTTTGTTAATAAATTCAGTTTGGTCATTTGTTTGTGGGCGATAAGTAGAACTAAATTGTAATCTTGTGTTCAATTTCTTCCACATTGTTCACCAAAGTGGCCAACATTGTTAATCTCTGTCATATACAATGCTACACGATAATCCATGCAGTCTCACAACTTCCTTAAAAAACAAGTTAAAAAACAGTTAGTTATATGTGAATCATCTTTAGGAATATTGTGATATTAGTGCTTCATTGGGTAATTATTATATTATTTAAGTTGTTATATTGTTATATATGTTGTTTATTGTGGTGAGTTGTTTCCTAAATTTTAGGAACAACTTCACCTATGAAAATGTAAGTTCCCATATGGAATTATACACACTAAAATTATTATTTGTGTTCATTTTTGTGCGACTCCACTCTTATCACTTCATTTGGTATTAGAGTGGTCTACTCTAGCTTTGTGATGGAGAAGTAGGAAGAAAGAGAGGCAATTTCTAACATGTATTTTGCCCCGAATTAATGATGTTTTTTGTAGTATTAAGTTTTTTGTTAAGTCAAGAATTTTCTCGTGTTTGGCAAAAGATTAAATTGCATTGGTTTCAAGCACTGATTTCTATCTGTGGATTTCTCTTGGCTGAGCGATGAATTAAGGCTCCCATTGGGTGGATCTAACCATCTCACAATGAATTGGACTCCTGGATTGGTGAGTTTCTCAGCTCGGTTACTCCCTCCTTACACATGCATTTTATTCCTAAGTGCAAAAATCAATATGAGGTGATTTTATTTTGAAGGCTTTCATTAGTTCTTTTCAAACCTCCAATAATATCATCTTCCACTTTTTATGATTGGCGAGCCACCTGCAGTCCCCTCGTCAATGAATAAATAGACTCGGGCAGTTTTCATATAGTCTTATGATCTTTACAATAATATAAGTAGGTTGTTGTAGGTTGGTTGTCTTTCATTTAGTATTTCTAGGTATTAGATGATGTAAGGGTATGCGTAATAAATAGTCAACCATATAAACTTATACGTGTCAATTGTTTTTAGTTACATTTTGAAAGAAATTTTAGGTTAAAGTCTATGTAAAAATAATTTAATTATTTTGGGAGTACAAAAAATAATGGTCCTGTTATTTCGTATTATTATGTCACTCGTCAAAATTAAAGTTTTATTCTTGTCGAGTTTATAAAAAGAGTCCAAGTCATATAGGTGATTTTAGGATTTTTTGATATTGTCAAAATTATTTGCCTCACTTTTCAATAATTGGACACATTTTTGCTTGTACGCAACGACTATCTTGTATTCTACAAAAAGTTCCATGATCAAACCAGGATGAGTTAAACAATAAAGAAATTGGAGGACAGAGGCATCAGAGGTTGGATGTCAATCAACGACCTCTCGTCAGTCGTCAACGACAATGCCGCATATCAGTTATGGTGGCATTTTTGTGATGTGAGATTTTGTTTTCTAGTCATACTTCATTTCAATTTTTTAGTTTTTTAGTGTGTTGTGTATTGTGGATGTTGAAAAAATGATTATACTAGAGAGCAAATGATTGCAAAGATCTTTTGACTGCAGTGATCCTCTGACTGCTGTACTTCGTTGGAAGATGATTGATCAGTGAATACGTTCATTGGCAATGGTGATCATGTGCAAAAAGATCCAAATAATAAGACCCAATTAGTGGTAGTATGCAGTTCGGTATGATTTTCTTTTCAATGTTCTTATTTGATGAATAATAAAAATTTCACATTGTGAGGGGGGGGGGGGGGGGGGGGCGGGGGGGGGGGGGGCGGGAACATGACACCAATGTTCCATTTCCATTTTGCGCAAAATTGGTTAAATTCAAGGGCAACTTCTAGTGGCATTGACTGTCATCTACGCTATTCAAGATCGAGTGGCAGTCGATCAACAACATTGGCTACAATTAAGAACATTGTGATTCTTACAGGATGTAATGTGAAATCTCTTTCTATGTATGTGTTCTATTATTCACTTTTGTAATAAGCAAGTTGTGATTCCTATACCACTTCTCTGATGTACAAGAATAGTGGTGAACAAAAGCACCAGAGTAAGTCAATTTGTGGATCTTGAAAGGGTTTGTGGGAGGATCCAAAAAACCATATGAGGTGGACAATTGATGGGGCATGTTCATGCCAAGGTTTGTGGTAAGTCTGCTTAAAACCATGGAAGGAGAGAACCTTTCTTTTGATCAAGATCATGAGTCACATAGTAGGACATGTTGCATAGGGGTGATCATGTTGCAGTTGAGTGTGTGAATGTTTTTCTACCGTGTTTGCACTAGGGGGGGAATGTTAGGAATATTGTGATATTATTGCTTCATTGGGTAATATTATATTATTAAAGTTGTTATATTGTTATGTATGTTACGAGTTGTTAAAACAACTCATTTATTATTGTGATTTGTTTCCTAAATTTTAGGAACAATTTCACCTATAAAAATGTAAGTTCCCATATGAAATAAGTCACACTCAAATTATTATTTTTGTGTTCATTTTTTTTGTGTAGACTCTGCTCTTACCACTTCAATCCCAAAACAAAATTCATACTAAGATGATCCCAAGGTTTCTCAAGTGCCGACAATGGTTGGTATAACCTTGTATTTTGACGCATTCCCTTTGCTAATTGTCATGCTCTTCATTTATGCACATATTTGTGCACATCTATAGCCATTTGCGACCAAAAATACTTCTCATTCAATTAAAGCCAAGATCATGTCTATTTTGAAGAGTGTTTAATCCTATGCAATGTTTATCTTGGATCAAATTGTCCCTCATTGATCCTTGCTGCTCACACAACTATGTGCCTTAGAATATGTGTAGTATCATTGGTTTTCTTATAAGTAATAATGTGAGCCATTTTAAAGAATCTATTAACAACAAAGAATCACGACCTTTTTGTGTTATGGGAAATTCCAAAATAAAATATGCACTTAGATGCTTCCAAGGTTTCTCACGTACTGGGAGTGGTTGGTATAACCCAATGTTTTGACTTGCTCCCTTCACTAAATGACACAGTCTTCATTTATGTACATATTTGCACATGCTTGTAGGCATCCACAACAGAAAATACCTCTCATTATTGTCTATTTTGAAGTGACCAACCCAATCCTTTGCAATTGTTTCTCTTGTACCATTTTTCTCTCAGTAGCACTCACAATATGCACAACTGTGTGCCTTAGAACAATGATCCTTCCTGCAAGAATTTTAACCAAGGTGTGCAGTCGACATTCACTGGTTATGTGAATGTTGTCCATGCTTCTCCAAAATTTTCATTTTATTCATAAAGTTCCTTCATCTCCTTGAACCCGACTACCCCTATTTGCATCTCATTGACTAAGAGACATCTTCTACTCAATGCATCTACAACTCTTTGATTTCCCACTTATATTCTTCAAGAAAAATGAGTAACTCTACAAGAATTCAACCCATTTCATGTTTCTTTGATTGAACTTCCCTTGGCTATTGATGAATTGTAGTGCTCGGTGGCATGTGTATAACATAAACTCTTTGGCAAAGAAGTAGTGACTCTACTTCTTCAAAGATTACATAATGAACTATAACTCTTAATCATAAATTGAATATATCCTCACGTCATTCAATTTCTCGCTAAAATATGCGACGGGTCTTCCTCTCGGACTCATCATAGCTCTAATGGCTACTACACTTGCATCAAAATCAACTTGAAATGCCTTAGTGAAATCAAGACAAGGCCAACATTGACTGCTTTGTGAACTTTTTCAGCTTCTGAAAACCATACTCTGCGTCTACGGTCCACACAAACTCCTCATGTCCTCACACCACCTCTGTAATTGGTGCACAAAATTCATTGAATACTCTAATGAACTTCATGTAGAAGCTTCACCAATCCATGGAAGCTTCGAGCCTCCATGACATTATTCGGTGATGGACCAATCTACTATTAGCTTGCACCTTCTTAAGACCCATCTTCAATCCCTCTTGAGATACCACAAATCCCAAATATACCAACACTTTTTGCATAAATTACATATCTCCAAATTCACTAGCTTCTCCTCCTCTTACAAACACTCTAACACTTTCTGTAAATGGACTAAGTATTCTTCCTACATTATGTTGAAAATCAAAATGTCATCTAGGTAAACAATGACAAACTTATTAAAAAAGGTTCCAATACTTTGTTCATTAACCATATGAACATACTTTGTGCATTGATTAACCCAAATGGCATGACCAACCACTCATATAATCCATCATGCAATTTGAATAAAATATTCCACTCATCTCCTCCTCTTATCCTAATTTGGGGGCATTCACTCTTCATATCAATCTTCGTAAAGTGTCTTGCTCCACTCAAGTAGTTCATTAAGTCATCCGTGTGCAACAATGAAAATCTACACCTGATAGTAATTTTGTTGATGGCTATGAAATTAGTGCACATTCTCTACTCTCCTTTATTTGGTGACAATATTACATGTACTACATAAAATCTTAGAGATTCTTTGATTAACCCCTTCTAGAAATATTCTTGCACTTGTTTCCCCCATCTCCACATTTTCCATAGGTGTCAATCTATATGGGGCATTATTTGGTAAACTAGACCCTAGTATCATGTTCTGTATGACGATTGATACTACGGTATATATTTAACCATCTAGAATATCATTTGACATGATATATGTGTACTCACTTAGTATTTCCTTCACTTCTCACGGGTTCTCTCATGTAAAAACAAAAAACATTCACTATCCCCTTTTACAACATTAAAGGATTCTTTTCTTTAAATGAATAGTATATATGGACTCCTCTCTACCTCTACACTTGTATCCTTCAAAGGGTTTTAAGTGTATTTCCATTAGTCCTTCACTAATGTGTAGGTAGTCACATGAGCATTATGTACCGCCTTCCTATCATACTACCAACGTTGACCCAACAACACATGACATACATCCATGTGCATTATATCACACAAGAATTCATCTTCATATGCTCCAATCTTGATACACACTCTGCATTACTCGTTCACAAGCCACTGATGCCCCTTCGACAACCATGACACCTTATATAGGTTTGGGTGTACAATTCTCTTAAAACTAAGCTTCTCAACCATGTCGTTAGAAACAATATTATCCATGCTACCCCAACCAATAATAAATTTGCATAACTCATCTCCTAATTTACATACTATTATGAGCAAATTATCTTTATGGGGGTACGTTCTCTTCCTTTGTGGGCTTCAATAATACCTTCACCATGAGAGATTCTTTGCATTTTGGTTCTTCTACACCACTATTAGACGCATTACTTTTTGGGTTTGCTTGATGAGTAACATGATTGCTACCATTGTTTCTCCTTCCAATGCTAATAGTTTGCACAATTTGTGGACATTCGAATTCATAATGTCAAGTCTCTCCACAACAAAAAACAATTTATGTTAAATCCTCCACCTTGTCTACATCATCTTCTTCTGAAAGAAGATATGCCCTCCATCTCTCTACATATGACTACACTTACACAAGGAGTTCACTTCATCCTCACACACATAATTCTATGCATCACCACACAAACTTCCACTACTCTATGTCTATTGGACTTATCTTCTACCTTTAGAGAACTTGATAGGCCTCATCCACAAATCTTAATCTAATCGCACTAAACTCATCTTAAATGGTATAAACAATCCATTAAAATACCTAGAGGATATTTTCTGCATTGTCCTCCACATGACCCATCTGATAGTGAGGTGATATAACTCCTTGATGTACCTCTTTACACTTATTTCCCTCTGACATGCATTTTACAACTATATGAACAAAGGTGATTTGTAATCCACATACACGAACTTAGCCTTTAACTTTATCACCAATCTATCCCAACTCTTGATCTCATCTTTTCCTCTACGCATTCTCTCGATTTGCACATGTTTCCATTACAAAGATGCATGACTCTTTTACTTAGCACACACAAATCTAACTTCTTTTTACAATTGTATGAACAAATGTGATTGGTAATCCACACACATGAACTTAGCCTTTAAATTTGTCACCAATCTATCCCAACTCATGATCCTATCTTTTCCTCTACGCATTCTCTCGATTTGCATGTGTTCCCATTACAAAGATACACAATTATTTAACTTAGCACACACAAATAACTTCTATGAATTTTCCATGCCTTCATACTCGAAGTACTCCATTTTTGCAATCTAGTTGATGAGATCTTCTAGGTCTAAGTTCCCATAATAACTTGGAACTTCTATCTTCACCTTGTTACCAATCCTTGTGATTGAGCACAAGATTCTATCCTCTTTCTCGTCAACATGCTCTACTTCAACATCCCAATCACATCCGTTTTCTCCGTGCTCATCATCACTTGCATCATCATCCATTGTTGTTCCTCTGCACTCCACAATTTCCATAGCCTCCAAATAGACTTGTCCTCTAATCATCTCGGTCAAATCCTTAAATCTTGGCTCCCTCTTTTCTTTGGAAACCATTCTATGAGCCATTACTAATTTTCCTCAAAATCACTCACTCAACAACACTATGTGATCTACACCTTCTAAATGACAACCCAAATGTTGGAAGATGCTTGCAACTACTTTCTACCCACACCCACTAGTATGGAAAGTAGTAAATTGAGAGATCACTCACTAGGCAGATGGTATCACACAAACACGCCAGACTTTAGAACATGACTTAAAATCCTAAATGATAGATTGATGTTTATACCAATCTTCATAGTAAGACTTGGAAATCTTTGTTGTGATGCCAAAATGATGTATTTGTAGTTAGGGGTCCCAATAAAGGGATGCCTTAGATCACACAACACATAATTTCTAAGTTAGATCTCACTGAAGGAAGACATTAGGCATAACTATAACAAGAAATGATAAATGTTGCTTCTATTAATGTGAGGAAAATATTATAGGCTCAATCATAATGGCACTACACTACAATGCAAGTATTATTACAAGACTACAATAATTCTCTAAAAATTCTAATCCTGTGACTTATGTAAGCTTGCAAACTTTGCAAAGGTTGAACAAAACAAAAAATGGCTCAAACCAGAAAATGCCTCAATAAGACAAGTCCCTTGATTTGGATATATAGATAGGTACGTACCTTACAAGTTCATAAGTCCCTTATATTTATAACATTTGCAATGACACATGCAGGAGAATAAAAATGCCTTTTACAAATAAAGATACCTTATAAAGATTCCTTAGAATGCACACGATTACCATTGATCTTCCCATGAAGTATCCTTTGTCAAGCCAAACTCTATTAGATCATTAATATTTTTATTTGGCATGAGAAATGGATCAAGGTCCACATATGCCTCCCTCTAATTGTATTGATGTTGACAAGATATTATGTTAGACACAGACTCGATCATGGTGACATATGGCTGTGGTCCCTTAAGATTACAAGGGCTTTGTGGAAACAATAATGTTTGGTGGCATCTATAATGTTATTTGGCATCAATAGAGCTTAAGAGGCATGCAAAAGGATTCGTGATGTTTACGCACAAGAAAAAAGTGTTGGCACGATGTAGGACAAGGGTGTTAGGAGTTGTGTGACATTGGTAGGTGTGCACGTCACTTATCGGTTTTGTGTAACCAAGGTAATGTTGTGCATGCGGGAAATGTTGTGGCTAAGTATATGTCTCCATGACAAGGTTAAACCTTCATGGATTTGAGAGGTATCCACAACTTCTAGAGGATATGGTCAAGGCACTAAAGTTTGTGTGACATGCTTAAAAGTGGGCACAACATTTATGTCTTTATTCACTAACTTTATATTTTTTTTGGGTGATACCACGATTGATTTTGAACCCTAATACTCCTACATCAAATATGTGACATAATTGGGCATGCCTTCAATATCATATGGAATAGGTGACATAATTTTTTCCTCTTTTCAGGATTAGATTTCTTCTTAGATTTTTATACCCTCCAATGTTGTCAAACAATATTTTATCTAAAGGTTTTTTTCTTTCATATTAATCTCATCAATTATGACCTTCTTTTTAATATACTTACGTTGCTATGCTTTATGTTTTTTTATTATTTGGTTGCAATAAGAACCCCATAATAATAACCATATTAGCATGGTGGGGGTTTTTTGTTTTAACTCCATTTCACCATTTGGGAAACTCCTACGAAGATTGCATAATTATAATTTAATATGGGTAACTTCTTGAAAAAAAGACAATGCCTTTATTACTAATTTACACTTTGAGAATAATAAGCATGACTAAAGTATCATCTAGAAAACCCCTTTTAGATAAAAAACTTGAATGATCTCGACATTTGTGGATAATAAAAATTTGAAGTTTTCGAGGTTTTCTCTTTTAAAGTGAAGATGTTTTCCTCCCTAGATAGCATTGTCATTACATTTTGTAATTTTTAGAATTGTCCACTAGTCACCGATCAAGATCATGAGTGAGAAAAGGATGACACCCACCTCTATCATGGAAGCCAATTTATCTCCTTGCAATAGGCCCCATATGTAACCATAGTTAGTTATTGATTAACAAGGAAGTTAAACGATGAGTATTGATAAATGAACATAACCGAACTCCATTATATTTAGAGACAAAACATTATCTACAAGTCTCAATGGGTGTTGTCGAAGGAGTCAATAGTGAAAATTTATTCCAAGGAAACATATGATGGAGATAATGTTCATAATCAAGTTTGTTTCCTTCTTGTCGAGCGGGGTTCTTACCACATAGCTCCCCTACCACCTTGACACTCATTCAATATAGGGAAATTGAGGAACTTAACAATAACTACAATGAGTGCCATGCTGGAATCCTAGCCATGTCATCATCTAAGATCTTTCTCTTTGCAAATTTATTTGTCGGCGGTTGTTCCAACATCGTGCATCCAATGGCAATGGGACTAACTCGTCATAGTTCTTGGTCAGAGACTCGTGTATTCTTGGCCATGGAAGACTGTCTAGGCGAACAAAGTTAGAGCCAAATAAATTCATGATGACTCCCTTCATATCGTGTGGTCCTGATTGACTCAGGCAGGGTGTTATGATGTTAATGCCTATGGATTTATATGATTTTCATTTTCAATCATAACCTACTTCATTTTAAAGCATAAAAATATCTATGAAATAAATAAAATATGCTTCATTTGATTTTGTAATGGCTCTTTCTAGGGTTGCACCCCAAAAAACAATGAAATCACACAAACCGAAACTGAAATATATTTTGAATTTTATACCAACCAACTGAAAAATGGGAACAATAGTGCACAACAATTTTATTTTTAGGAAAACAACTAGGAAAGAGTAATAATTCAACAAAATATCACCATTAACATCATCTACAACATATAAAAACACTTTAGGAATATTTTAAGGTAATTATCACTCAAAAAAATCAACCACAAATAAAGCTAAAAATTAATTAAATAAAAATAGAAATACAACTCTCAAAACTGACTGAAAATGAATTCTCTAAACCCCAATAAATGTCAAATAAGTGATAGATTAACCTTATAAATTTGGAGAAGTCTGAATATCAACTTGAAATGTCAAAACATGGCCTAGAAAGCACCCAAACTCACTCCTACCCATGTCGTCACCCTAAGAGAGGGTGCCAAAGTGATGAAGAACCCTTAATATTCTTTTCTTTCAATGCCCTAGCTGCCCAACTGAGAAGATAGTCTTTGTAGATGTCCTTAACACCACCAATTTGGAGAATTTCCATTCTCCAACCTTCAACAAGGAAGGATTTTGACCTCCTTCCTTGCCACACTAATGGAGTTTCTCCACTTAGTGGATTGGAATAGAGTAACCAACTCTAAAACCAAATAGATAAAATGATATTAGCCAAAAATATGCCCAAAATGACCCTATGTGACCCCTTATATATCCTTATGGTGGCGCCAAGAGTCTTTAAGGAGGAATTCCTCAAGACCGACCTCTTTAGAAGCTTATATCATATTTTAAGCTTATATTAAAAGCTCTCTAACCTAGCTGACCTGCTTAAGAAGGGAAATACAAAAGAAAAATATGATTTTAATTAAAGAAAGACTAAAATATAATCCAAGGGTTTCCTTTGTTCATCATCTTATTTCCCATGGGAAGAAGAATGGGCAAGAAGCCTTCAATTGGATTAATTCGAAAAAGGGGACATTATAGTCCTTCCTTCCTGAAATTGCTTTCCCTCAAGCAAATACAAGATTATATGCCTAAGTATCATCATATCAAGGTGAAGGAACATGTTGTAGTGCTCCCATAATCTGGATATTGTGCATGTCAAATGAAGGAACTTAAACCCAAACAAACTCATACCTCTACCACCCCTCTCTTTATTGAAGTTATCTTCTTCTTCATTTTCAAAAACAACATTGACAAATCCTTTTGCAAGGTCAACTGTATCAAAATCCTTCCAAACTATTGCATTGTAAATCTGGAATGTGTAAGACAACCCAAACAATCCCAATAATTGGTTCATTATTTTGTCCTCTATTGGTACCAATCATGATAATGAGCTTCCTTCTATTCATAAGTGTGAAACCAATCAAACTAAAGTGATGACTGTTGGGAATAAAGATTGTTTCCATTCAGAACCTTTTCCTACCTTAAACTATTTCGAATAACTTCAAACACTCAACTCCTTTGCAATTATATATACTTGCCAAGGGTAGAGCTGAAACTAGATTTTACATTCGCATCCATGTTATGCAAGTGCACTGAAAACCAACATGAAATAATAATGGAAGGGACCATCTCATAAAGGTGGCAGAAGAACTAAAAATTTCTCTAGAAGGATTGAGAATATGTAATTGGATGATATATCCACTCTCAAATATGTAAAAGTGATACAACTAGTGTCCACTCCTACCTTATTTTCACATGTGTGGATGTGATTGCTCCAATGATGATGTTTCATTTTTTCTTCAGTTTTTATCCTTGGTCCTGAACTTGAAATAACATTAGAAAGAATAAGGTATCTCCAATTTGTTGTTCCTTAGTGTCTCATAGATATTTGGGGTAACTCCTCATTGCTCCATTTTAACTCGTGCAACTTATCACAACGGTAAATCTGATTTACACTTTCCAAACCCAAGGATGTAAATGTTAAAATCTTCCCAACATTATTTTGGAACATTCATTCTTTCCATTCATTCTCAAATTTCAACTATTTACACAAGTAATTTATGTCCATACTCCTATTTACCTTTTTAGAATTGTTTCCCAATGAGAATATGTACAACCCAACCTTAGGAATTGAAAAGAAAATTATATCATGGCTATAATAACACCTTTCCTTACTCAACTATAGAATGAAAAGGGGTTGGAGGCCACCATACATTAGCTGAAAACACCTTGTCCATAGCCTAAGATTGAAGAGGCAATTTTCTTATGACCCGATCTATCTTTGCCACTTCAAGAGGCATGTAGTATAAACTAAAGTTGTTGAGGACTACAATCCAACAATGCGTAACAACAATTTTATCAAAATATTTGAGCAATAGTTTACCGATTTCCCATGCATCAATCTTCTGGGTGTCTTCTTCACTATGCAAGCCACTTTGATCCCATACTTTCCTCTTAAAAACATGTGTATCAGCTAGATCACAAACAATATGAAAAAAGAAATTTCTTACCTTTCCTAGTAAATCTATGTCTTTCCAAAAAGGAAACTTCTCATCATTTCAATACCATTCCACCCACGTAAAAAATCCTTTACCTTGATCCTCCTAGGATTATTTGAACTTTCCACAATAAGGTTTAATTCCACTTTTATTCCCAAACATACAAAGATGAAATTACCAATAACATTGATTTTAAAATCAGACCTTCTTCCCTTTTCAAAATTCACAATAGTACCTATTTCCCACATGCAGAAACAATCTTGAGGTTGAACCAAACCATCTATACATTCTTTACCACAAAAGGTACTTCTCATGTCCTTATTGCTTGAAATATGTTGATCATGAGGACATAATTATGGAAGCGACATGGGAAAGAGCAATGAAACCGAAACATGGTTATCATTCCCAATCGGTTGTGCATGATGACAACATACCTGAATTGACATACTGGTAGGTAATGAATCTGAGATACCTTTGTACCATGAGTTTCCCGTGACCTTCTTAGGAATCATAATTTCTGAGTTAGTATCAACACTCAAATATTTCAAAGGTATTATTATCCAAAACTAGCCCTAACTATCATGGTGTTGTCAGGGATAAGTGAAATTTCAAAATTTTACAATTATGGGCAAGTTTCAATGTTTTGGGCATTGTCCTCCATCTTGTTAAGTCTCACTGTCAGGGAGTTGATCAAATTTTGCAAAAAAATGGGTCAAATATGGGCAAAATCAACTTTTTGAGGAACAATTAGAACTGTTCCTCTGTTCCACTCTTTCCCTGCATCTCCGCCTATGCCTCTTTTAAAGGAAAATTGATGGAATCAGTGTTCTTTGGAATAGTGAGAAATGTTCCCATGTTCTTCAAGTTCTTTACTTTACCACCTCACTCAAACTCAACACCAAAGCTAACATCAGGAAAATCAGCCATTGGTGGAACTTAACAAACAGTTCCTAGGTTCCTTTAGTTTTTTGGAACCCCACAAATGCCACACAAAGGGAAAGATGTAAATCAGATAAGTTAGCTGCCAATGTTACACTGTTCCATTGATTCTATGAGCTCCCATATAACCTAATAAAAAAATAAAAGGGGCGTTAATCAGTTATATCGGTGTTGTCATGCAAAATATCTGACATGAAAAATTGAAACTCTAAGCATGATCATTTAGCCCATAATTGAAAATTATGCTTCCCGGTCACCGTGAACCCTTCCTATGGTTAGTCTATCTTAAGTCCCACCCTCACCCAGGCTCAGAGGAAAGTAATAACATAATTATTTAGTATGTTTCAATGTGTAGGGAAGAGTTTCTAAGATGATTGATGAATTCAGTGATTTTTGATGAAAGGCAATTTCCTTTAAGAGGCCTAAAAAGGCCATTTTTGGCCATTTTACAGGTGATTGAACACCCTCAAGAAGCTTTTATGGAAAATATAAATCATGTGAGGGTGATTTTGGAGGATATTGAAGGGTTCTAAGGTAATTTAGGAAAGTTTAGGAAAGAAAATTTTATTTAGGGACAATCTATTCAAGAACGGGTAATATAGGGTGTAGGAAATGAAAGCTAAAACAATGAAAGTTGGCTTCTCCTGATGATTCTAGGAGATCCAAAAGGATTTAGGAGGAAAAAAAATATGTATAAGAAATCTATTGAAATCCTCTACAAGGTGGAAACATCAACTTTTCTCCAAGGCTCAAATATTTCATGAGGTATTTCAAAACTCTGCAGCTTCCTCTCTAATTAAAAATTAAATAGGCCATAAATTTGGAGTTTCAGGTAGAATTTTATCTTGATGATGGGTTCCAATGATATTAGAATGTGATTTGGAGTCAAAATCATATAAGGTTTGACCCAAAAATTTTCCTAAGCTCCAAAGGTGAAAAAATCAGTTCAGGTGTCCTAATTTGGACGTACAAGGCATAATCTGCTTTCTTAATCTAGAAAAGTCACACTTTGAACACTCTTATGTCCCCTTTTCCCCCCAAGGGAAAAGGGGAACACCAAAGTGTGACCTCACTCACTCTCGTAAGTTGCACTTTTTCTTCTTTGTTGTCCCAGTTGTCCTCTTTGTCATATATGTCCCCATGGTGCAATGGGGACACCAAAGTGCAATCTCCCTCCTCCCAGGTTGCATTTTGAAAACCAGGTGTCCCTTTTGTTCCCCAAGGGACAAGGGGGACACAAAAATGTGACCCACTTCATTCATACAACCCCTGATCACCATGCGATCATCTTCTGTCCCTCTGGAGCTCACTTTCAGTCCCTCATTTTACCAAGTCGCACTTTGGACACCCAAATGTCCCCTCTATCCTCTCTATCCCCCAAGGGATAGAGGGGACACAAATTTGTGACTTCACCCCTCATTTGAAAAAATTTCTTACTCCTTTAAGCTGATAGGGTCTTAGACATGTCAGAAAACACATGGAAATTTCATGAACTTTCCATCTCTCTGAAACTTATCATTTTTCAAGAAAATTGGTGCCGATTTCCCTTCTAACCTCCATTAATTATTAGATGTGTTACAACATCAATTTTTAACAAATTTATTTTTTGATTCTATAGAGATTCGATGGGTGAAAAACCCTGAAATTTGGAGCATAGAATCTTGGAGCAAAAGCCAGAATTTCAAGACCATTTTCATTGCAACCCAACACCTGTAAGTGCCATTTATAAAAATAGTAGGTGTTCATGGATGTGTATGTCTAAAAATAGTAATTTTTCAAAAAGGGTGAATTCTTAGCATCCGTAACATTTTGAACAAGCAAGAAATAACACAATGAGAAAATAGTGAAAATTTACTAAAAATAACAATCCTAGATAAGACGTGCTAAAAATAGTAAATCTTGTAATTGAGCTCAAAAATTTGTGGCAACTCCCATTCTATTTATCTCATTACTTTTTTCCATCATCGCAAGCTTGGAAAGTATTCTTCATGGTCCAAACAGGAAAGAAAACCCCCGCGGGATCCTAAAGCATTAATTTTGAGGTGTTTTTCTACATGGCACAACTTGATGCAAGAAATTGGATGATCCAACTCATCCCAATTATGGAAGAGGAGATCCATCTTGTATGAATCACATTATGACAAGGAAAGGAAAATTTAGCAAATCAACGTGTGTGAAATTTAGTCACTTGGACAACAAGTAAAATCAAGGGCATTATGAGATTTGTGGAGGATCTGAAACATCAAGAACTTAGTTTCAAGTCGTCAAGGGAGAGCATGATAAGATAAGATAACCATGAATGATGTTGATAGTTATCTCAAAGCCATAAAAAATGTACATATCATGCTTTGTAATGTTTTCCCATCTTGCAAGTCAGGGATGTGACATTCATAGCGCTTAAATGTAGTTTGGAGGTCAAGAACATGTAACTCATCCTCAAGTTTCACTCAAGGATCAATCCTTTTATATGAAGGAGGAAACCTATTTCCATGAGGAGTAATTAAACAAAAAGGTATTCATGTACCATAAGTATGTTTCCACTCATGTGACATCTTGGTCAAGAAAGTGAATTGTGAAGGGGTAATCATGTTCAAAGGTGAAATGTGAAGCTCAAAGAGTGAGGTGATGATCATCATACCCAGACTCTACCATAGTGCTCAAATATCTTCAAGAGACAAGTTAGAATGAGCTAGTCAAGATATTAAGGCACCCAAAACCATCATATCCGAAGGATCAAAAAGTCATCTATTCCCATGAGAGGCATTTGAGCAAGAAGATGCATGAACATCCTAAATTTGGAACCAGAAGGGGTAAGGTGATGATCTTTATTTGGAGTACCATGTTTGCAAGAATGGACAATCATCTCAATTTCACTTGATTCCATTCACTTGTTAATGTTCTTAAACACTCATTTAACACCTTGTAGTGTGATCACATCTTAAAAGAGGAAGCACATTACAATCACCTCATTTCAGTTCAACTGAGGGCCATAAGACAAGAATCTCATTCAGGGAGAAATCATTCTATCTGCAGGGTAATGACCTATTTCAGGAAGTAATAGACAAGCATAGATAGGTTTGAGCATCATGGAGTTGATTTGTGATCACTAGAGGGAATTGTGAAGGCCTAGAGAAGTAATAAAGTGATCCTCACTCCTTCCTTGTAATAAGAGGAGATCATCATGTTCCCATCACAATGCAAATCCCATAACAATGTTTCTGAACACTTATTTGATGCTCCATGGAATATTTCCATTGTCTCACATAAGAAGGAGATTGTGATCACAATGCTTCAAGTCAACAAGATCTTCATCAAAAAAGCTTCATCTCCATCAGAGTGATAACCATTTCTCTCTCTCTCTTCCTTCTCTCTCTACATATTCTAATTCTTCATTAAAAAGGTACTTTTTCACTATTTTGTCCTATTCACTTAAAGTGGCCTTTAGTTTAACATTGTAATATTTCTTTTCAATTAATGAGAAAAGGCTCGCTTTTCTTTCCTAGGAAAATAAAAGTCACAAGTGATAAGGGGAAGTGAAAAGTCATGTGGGGGGTAGATGAAAAGACTTTTTGTAATGCTATAAATTGGAATGGCTTCTCCATTCTAAATGCTTGGCAATTGTGATTGTTGTATGTTGAGATTTGTATCACTACTACATCAAGAAATAAAGAGCTACATTTCCTCTATTTCTTTTTCTATGTTCCTCTATCATCTCTACTATTCAACTTTGTAAACATGGTAATCTTGTATAACCAAGAAGGAAACTTTATGTCCTTGATTAATGAATCTGCATAACTTTGTGTCTCTAGTTTATTAGTCTTGTTGATTTCTTACACTTTTTTTGTTCTTTTAATTGAATGTGGACCTACTTTGGTTGATTGTTGATGAGAATTTTTTAGTGCTTTACTCACAACATTAACCCTCTTTCCCTATTTCTCCAACTCCCCTTTACCTGTCATTCATAACAAATTCCTCCCTTGTACGGTATACAAGAACTTTACCACATGTTTAGTGGAGTATTCCTGTGTGATCCTCGGCCTAACGGCCACCCCAAAACTTTAGTTAGTTTACATTCCATAATGGGAGCCCCCCCATACACTAAAAGGAGGGGTTTAGCCTTGTGACCATTGGTGAAAACCAATAATTTACATTGCAACAAATTATTTTTCCAACTATTTTTTTGATGACTCTACGTAGGGAAGATCTTCCCTTTATGCACCCTTTAAAGATATATGAAAATCCCAAAAAATACATATTTTAAAAATCCATAAAATTAAAAAAAAACTAAAAAATAGCAAAAAACATATCTAAATGTTCAAGATCCTTGTTGTGATCCTATTGAAAAATCTGCATTTTTTCTAAGTTTCATTTCCTATCTAACACTTTGAGAAAACTGATAGAAAAGAGATACACTCGAGCTGATCATGCAAGTGACAGGTTGACCCGACATTTGAAGAGCAACAACAAGCTGATTTCAGGATTTCCCATTATTCAAATAGCAAGGAAAACTAGTCAAGAGTACTTTCCCGAATTTGATCCTAACTTTCCTCTTGAAGGTTACATTACATAAGTAGTTGTAGAACCACTAGACCTCATTCCTCCTAAGAAGAAAGAGAATAAGAACCAAAGGAAGAAGGAGAAATAATGGATTGCACCTCTGTCATAGGGACAAAATACCATCTCCATAGGCCTTGGCTCCACCACTTCATGAACTTCTAAAAGGATCAAGAAAAACTTTCCCAAATTCTATAGAGATGGAAAGAAAATCATAGATGATCACTGTTAGTGCGAAATCACAGCACCCCCAAATGAGTTCTAAAAATCTGTTTTTCTAAGGCAGACTCATTTGGTGTGATTGCATAACATTGAACTTTCCCTAAGGTGTGGAGACCTTGTAAAATGGGAAATATCTCTAGATTAAAGGTTGGCTCTTTATTCCTCTATTTAGATGCATACATGAGAACTTGCAGAGGATCTATCTCTATACCTAATCTAAAACTTGTCAAGGAGACACGGATAAGAAAGGGGTACAAAAAATAAACAATAACTAAACTACAAGGTGATGCATCGAAGGACTGATGAACACTAGTTCTGCTGATAGACACAAACGAACAATTACATGCAATAATCAAACACAGATAACCAAATTTATAACGAAAGACCAGGTGCGAGAAAAAGAGACAGAAAGGATCTAGAATCGATCACAAACGTGTTTTTATTTCTCTGTAGATTGATACAATACATTACAAAACAACCAAGAGGCAAGAAATATATTGCAACTTTGATGGAAGGCCTGAAATTCCACAAATTCCTTTGTTAGAAGAAAAAGGGAGCCTACAAAACACGGAATGCCCAACCCTTTACAATGAATCCTGCCCCCATTTTTATAGATTCGATCAGAGAGAAGAAAGAGAGAGAGAGAGAGAGCGCAGGAAAAGTAGGTCAAAACTCAACCACTGCTGTTAATGCTCCTGATAAAATTTTCCCCCAAGTCTGTCTTTACTGCACCAATCCTTGGTTTGGTGCCTTGGAGGAAGAGGAAATGATGAAACATATCAAATTTGATCTGGTTGTTGAGGCAAGAAGATCCTGCATTGAATTCTTGAAGACATTTCCTCCATTTTTCTTCACCTAACCTCCTCAAAATTAAAGTTTCAGACATCCATGACATGGGCGAGGCCGAGATCTTTCCAACGGTGTCAGATTAGCAATATTTCGAGCCCTGAGTCGAAAGATATGCCCCTTCGAAGTTTGTATCGAGTCCGTACAAATGGGCAGTGAAAACAATTTGAAAAATGGGTCCCCCTTTTGGTATGGGACACGTGGCAGCCAGATCGGAACAAAATCGGGCCTATGGGTCCACAATTTATCTTTTTCCCTTTTACGCAAAAAGCAGCAAAACTCAAAAAACTCCCGCAGCCCTGAAACTCCGACTGGACACATGGCTTCTTTTGGTTGGCTGGGGAATGCACTTTCATCTTTGTCTTTGTGCATTTTTGACAAAAGGAAAATTTTCACCTTTTCCTCCGACTCCCGGCTTTGGTTTTGACTCAAGCCCAAATGCTGACTTTTTCTTGAACCGTTTCGAGCCTAAGGGCTTCGGATCTTTGCCATTTCTTCCCCTTCTCCTTTCTAGTTCCTCTGCGGCATCATCCCTTCTTATCTGACCCTGCTATCCCATAGTTGAGTCTACCTGTAACTTGAAGAATGAAATTAAGATATGGAACGGCTCGACAATGTCGTTCTTTTGTGCAGGGTCTTTTAGCCTCTCTTAGCCTACACCACTCCATGGTTGAGTCCTTCTGCGACCAATTTGCAGGATTTTGAATGAGTTTTCTCATGTTCCTTCTATACGGGGTCATGACTGATCCAATATTTGGCATGAGGGCGAAATATGGATAACAATTTGGCGATTCACAGGGGTATCTGCCTGCTAGATGAAAATATCAATTGCCTTATCGTATCCGTTGGGCATGGAGTCAAGAAAAATGGTCTGATATTAATTCTACCTCATATCACGAGCCCGGCTGCTTGTACTCTCAATTTTATAAGAAATCTTGAAATGAAGGTTTCTGAGAGTAGAAAATTGTTTTGACCCAGGGCTTCATCTGTCTCTCCAAATGAACTACATAAGATCCACAAAAGAGCACCACACTATATACAAAATTTGAAATCATACATGCTCCAAATGGAACATATAGAGCGTGCAAAGCACTTAGGAGAAAAGCAATCTATACTACAACAAGACAATGTGCAACAAGCACTTAGAGGAAAGGGAAAACTAAACTAATATGTACAGGGTGAGAACTTTCCCCTTAAAAGCATTGCTTAAGATAGATCCCATTCATTGGAATATGTAACTCTTCGGCCTCCAATGTAGATAATTGGAAAACATTGCTACTTTTACATCTTGTGATCATATAAGGGCCGCTCTAGATGGCGTCAAATTTGGAATGCCTTCCTGGTTTTTCTCGATCTACATCCTATTTCAAAACTAGGTCTCCTCCCTGGAAGGTCCTTACTTTTTCCCTTTTGTCAAAGCATCTCTTGATTGAAGCTCGATTATTCTCTATTGCTTGGAGAGCATGCTCTCTGGTTTCTTCTAATTCTATCAACTCCGCATACCTGGCTTCCATTGGTTAAAATTCAGACATCTCTAGTTACTTTACGAGCTCCAATGCTGGCAACTCAAGTGATATAGGAAATACTGCCTCTTTCCCATAGACAAGCTTGAATGGAGAGCTTCCTGTAGATCTCTTGGGCATTATTCTATCGGCTCATAAGGCCGTTTTGAGCTTTGTGTGTCAGGTCCTCTGATTCTGATCAAGATTTCTTCTGATGATCTTTAGCAGGTTCTTGTTTGTGGACTCAGTCTGGCTATTACCTTGAGGGTAATAGTTTGATGAAGTACTCAAATAAGTTCCATTCTTAACAACCCATCCTGTGATCTTGGAATCTATAAATGCTAATGCATTGTCTGATATGATGGTGGCTGACACTCCAAATCTAGTCACTATCTCTTCATAGAAATCTAGGATACTAGACTCATTGGCTTGCTTGAGTGCTACTGCCTCGGTCCACTTGGTGAAATAATTTGTTGATGTCAGAATCCATTTGTGACCTTGGCTTGAATTTGGATTGATGACTCCAATGAAGTCCAATCTCCATTACATGAAAGGTTGGTCGACTAAGATTGGGTGCAATGGAAGTGCTGCTAGCCTTTCCTTGCCTTTGAAGAATGTATAATTCTTGCACCTTTTGATCCATGTGTAGCAGTCACTAAACACTCTGGGCCAATAATATCCTACTTTCATGATTTTGATTGCTGTCACTCTTAGAGCAAAATGGCCTCCAGCTGCTTCAACATGGAATTCTTGTAGCACTCTCTCCACCTGATATGTCTCAATGCATGTCAGCAAAATGCCATTGATGTCTCTTTTGAACAAGACGCCATCAATAAGAACATATGGGATGGCTTGTAACTTGAAATGTCTCCTTTTTTTATTTACTCATCCCATGAGGACACATGCCTGTTCAAAGGAAGTGCACCATGTTTTGGGTCTAACAAGGAGTAGGTACATCAGCTCTCCCTTCTTCTTGATCTTCTTGTAGAATAAGATCAACCTCCTTTTCACTGTCTGTTTCATCTTGTTGACCTGAGGCTAGTTGTTCACACAACCCCTTCCCACGGACCAGCTTGGTGACCTTGATCTCAATGTCATATTCCATGACACAGGTGATCCATCCTGCACGCTTTTCATTCAAGTGCTTGTTGAGAAGGAATTCTTTAACTCCCGCATGGGAGACCAATAGTTGGATTTTGTTGTTTGAAACCAAATGTTTAAACTTCTTCAATCCTCTGATTACTGCTAGAACTTGCTTCTCAATGAAGGAGTACCTCACCTCATAATCTTTTAGACTATGGTTGAAGAAAGCAATTGGCTGTTTTGTACTTTCTTTGTTCTGCTGAACCAAGATTACAGAAATTGTGTCACTGCCGCCAAAGGCATACAATATGAAGTCTTTAGAGAAATTTGGATTCACAAGAGTTGGGGCTTATGATATGGCTTCTTTGATAGCCTCAAAAATTTTCTTTCCTTCAGCTGTCCACCTAAATATTAAGTTCTTCTTTAGTATCAATGGTTATTGGCTTAACAAGGGTAGCAACGTTTAGAACAAACCTGCGGACAAAATTGTTTTTTCCCAAGAATCTTTGGAGAGCCTTCTTGTGACTTGGTAATGGAAATGCTCTTATTTCTTGAACTCTCTCTCGGGTTAATTTCCAATCCTTCTTTTGATACAATATGGCCTAGTAGCTTGCCTTCATGGGACAAGAATATGCATTTCTTAGGGTTCAATGACACCCCAAAACTCTTGCATCTTTGAAATACTTGCCTTAGGTGGAAAAGATGATCTACTGCATTCTTGAAAAAATAGTGATGTCATCCAGATAGATCAGTACTATTTTGTTGATCAGGCCCTTGAATGCCATATCCATTTCCCTTTGAAAATTGGCTCCAGCATTGGACAAACCAAATGATATTTTTCTGTAGGCATAGGTGCCCCATTTGGTAGTGAAAGCTATTTTGAATTGATCATCTGCTTTCACCATGATTTGGATGTACCCTGAGTAGCCATCTAGGAGGGAGAACCTTTCTGACCCAAACACTACGTGCAAGATCTTCTCCATTGAAGGGAGTGGGTAGTGGTCTTTGAGGGAGGCTCTGTTCAAATCCCTAAAGTCAACACACAACCTGATTTCTCCATTTTTCTTCCTGACTAGGACAAGATTTGCAACCCAACTTGAGTGTTTGATTGGAAATATGATGCTTGCCTCTATCAACTTGTTCAGCTCCTTCTTCATTAGAGGCTCTATATGTGGGTTGACTAGTCTCTGCTTCTGCCTGATGGGTTGAGCAGTTGGATCCCGTTTGATTGTGTGTTGTGCTAGCTTTGGATTGAACCCTCTTATGTCTTCATAACTCCAAGGAAACACATCAAGAAATTATTGGAAATTTGTATGAATTCATACCTTTCTTGCTCAGTGGCCACTTTGCCAATTTGAAGTGTTTTGTCTTCTCCAACTGAGATTGAATCTGAATCTTCTCCTTTAATCTGCATGTTAGCCTTCTCTTTTCTGAACTGATCATTGGGATTGAAAATAGATTACCAGTGTCACTAAGCCTTTGGGGAGTTTGTTTGTATGTAGTTGTACTATCTGATTCTCATATTGCTGCTCTAGTCTGCTCTGGTTTCTAGCTGAGAATTCAACTTCTTCATGAAAAAATTTAATGATCTGCTGATCATTCTCAAACACCTGCCAACATGTATTATTATCTGGCACTATTAGCCTCATAACCACATGGATATGCAGCTGTTCTCTGTCCCTCTTGATGCTGTCAACCACATCAAACGTTGCTCCTACTGCTGCAAGTTTATCAACAGCTTCATTCTCCTTCCTGGGTATGGACACAATACTGAAGGCCTCGAAATCCTCCATGAGATCCCATACCCTACTCTTGTAGTTCTTGAGCAGGTCATTTTTGACAGCATTAAGTCCTCTGACCTGATTGGAAACTAGTTCATTATCACCAAACACTTACAAGTTCTTGATCCCTAGCTTCCTTGCCCAATAAAGACCTTGGACTAAAGCCTCATATTCAGCAGTGTTACTTGAGCAAGCAAACTGGAATCTGAAGGCTGAATAATATCTCATACCTCTAAGGGACACAATCATGGATCCTCCTCAAGCTCCTTGTCTACTCCTTGAGCCATCAAAGAACAATTGTCATACCACATTGTCATCCTTGTATTCTGGCTTGATTAGGCTAGGAAGAGGTTGATTCTCTTCTTATAGGAAGTAGACACCTAGCTCGGATTCTTCCATCTCCCTATAGGGGTCAAAAGCATGGATTTTGTTGGCCTAATCATCAAGAGTCAAGTCTGGGATACATCCCACCTTGGTATTTGCTTCAGAAGTGCTTAGGAGGTATTCTTGATCAAAAGCTGAGCAATTGGCATTGATCAGGATAGGTACACATGATTCAATATGATAATCAACAATAGATTTAGATCTAATTGTGGCCTTTGCCCCATACCTTGTCCTAAAGAGCATATGTGACCAATCAATAGATAGGTAGCCTCCAATTTTGGCAGTGAAGTCCCAGGACAAACACAAAGCAAAATGTGGTGGCAAATCTATGATTGACACATTTTACAAAACAGTCACATTAGGGCAAGCGTGTAGAGTGAGACTCAGATCCTTGATGATTCCCACAGTGGTCACTGCTGTCCCATCTAATTAGACTACTCCTCTAGAGATGACCTCATATTGAAGACCTAATTGATCAGCTATTTGTTTGGGCATCACATAACTACTAACCCCAGAATAAATCATATAATTACGCACTAATTTGTCTCCAATAATTAATGAGACATAGAATGGAGGAGGTCTCAGGTTCTTACCTTGTTGTTGATTTTGGTTCCTTTGATGCTGAACTGCATTGGCAAGCACTCTTTCTCGCTGGTTAGGGGGGTGATTTGAACTTGACCAATTCTGCATGGCAGTTTGCAACAGATCCCTCTGCCCTGGAATGACCAGTGACTCCCATAGTGAAATGTTCACACTTGTTTTTTTTCATTTGCTCAATAATATCGAATGAGCTATCCTTTTTCTACCCCTTCCTAGACACATTTCTTTCTTGCACATGGGTTGTTACAACCAGTCCTTGACTGGGTTTGGAAGGTAGCTTGGATTGTATCTGCATGTTGGGATTTGCACTTGGAACACCAGGACCTTGTGGAGTGATGTAAGGTTGAGGGTCACCTGAGTTCAGTGGTTGGCCCTCTCCAATACTTCTATTTTTGGACCCTATATTGGCGTCCACACTTTGAGAAGGGATCTTATTCATCCCACAGAAGTCTTCAGCGTCCCTGTTTACAAGCATAGTCTCATTTTGGGGTTCACCTTGTTGAGCTCCTTATTGCTAATCTTCCTCTTAGCCAGGTTCTTGTGGCACCATACTGGTTTGCACCATCAAAGCCTAGTTTAGAGCACCATTAAAAAATGTTGATTGGTTGTGTGGCTGACTACATGGAAAACACCAATCATATTCCTTTGCCATATTGTTCTGTGCAGGAACCAATGCCCTTTATTTTGAAGTTGTGTTTGGACCATAAGACCTGAAAGGTATAGCAGCTTGGGGTTGTCCTTAGTTTTGGTTCTGATTTATAGTCTAAGGTGGTGGCCTATTGTGCTGATACTGGGGTCTAGCTTGATACTGACCCTAAGACTGAGCTTGGGACTGATATGGCATGGAACTCTAAGCTTGCTATCCTTTGATGGTTACTAGCTCATTTCTCAGGTTTTGTAGTTGTTTCATGACTTCCTAGAGTTCCTTAGAGGTGTTAGATGATGAAGTGGAAGCTTAAACTGAGCTTTGACTCCTGGGGGTGGGTATAGGAGCTAATGTGGGCGTTTGGATAGCATCTGGGTTTCCTAACTCAGGGTACAGAGGCAAGGATGGCCTAGGAGTGATTTTTCTAGCTTGAATCAAAAGGTTCTCAGCTCCTATGGAGAGGCTATAGGTTGTAGGTAATGTAGTGCCCCCCATTGATTGAATCATCAAAGAAATATCATAATATAAAGCCCTAAGAAAGTATAAGAAGGCACCTTCATTAGTGGGCTTTACTGCTGTTGGAATCCTATCCCAGGTTTTTTGCAATATGAGGTTGAAGTCTGTCAGCTGCTCGTTCAGGGCTCTCTTGATTGTTAGTTGCTCCAACAAAGACAGGTTATCACCTTTTTCCCCAAACTGATTATGAAGAGCCATGCACAGCTGGTTCCAATTTTGGATAGAGCCTACTTCAAGACTCCTGAACCATTGTGAAGCTTTCCCTATGCGTGAAGAGGCGAGAAAATTGAATGCAATGTCTATCTCATGGATCTCATGGATTGTACAGACATTTGCAATATCTCAGACATGGTTACTAGGAGAAGTTTGATTTTCCCCGGTGAAATATGGGATGCTCTTTGATGCTGCAATCAGAACTAGGTTTTGTGCATTCAAGGCAAGTGGACTACTATCGGTGAAGTTGACATATGGATTTGGTTGTGTCATTCTGATTGGCCTAAGAACCCTTGCAGACTGAAAGAAAGGCCTTGCAGGTGGAGGTGTTGACAAGGTTCTGCTTGGTGGAGATGGAGACCTCTGAAATATTCTTCCTCTCCTTTCTCTTCCTGAGGATAGACGCAAGTATTCATATATCCCTTCTTTCTTTGGTTCTTGACCGTGTTTGTATTATTCTCATGAATCTTTCAAGCTTGGGACTGTTGAAACTAATAGTTTTGTTTCTTTTGGAGTCGTCTAGATGTTTGATTTTAAGGCTTCTTAAAAGCCAGAACCACAACAAGTGTACATCAATTCCTACTATAATAATATGGAGATTTATTGGTCCCACTAGTGCATGCCAAAACTATTAGTGCGACATCACAACACCCCCAAGTGAGTTATGCAAGTCTGTCTTTTCTAAGGCAGGGTCTTTTGGTTTGATTGCATAACATGGAAATTTCCCCAAGGTGTGTGACCTTACAAAATGGGAATGCTCTCCATGATCAAATGTTGGTTCCTTATTCCTCTGTTCAGGTGCATGTGTGTGAGCTTGCAAAGGGTATATCTCTATACATAATCTAAAACCTTCCAAGGAGACAAGGGTGAAAGAAAGGGGTATAAGAAATAAACACGAACTAAAATACCAGGTGATACCCCTAAAGGAATGATGAACACTTAGTTCTGTCTAATAGACACAAACCAATAGAATGCATGCATGATAATCAAGCACAAATAGTCAGATATATAATGGAATACTATATGAAAAGCAAAAGATATAAGAAAGGATCTAAAATTGATCACGATCATATTTTATTGCTGTGTAAGATTGACACAGTCCATTACAAAGTAG
The DNA here is from genome assembly GCA_019776745.2 of Taxus chinensis. Classification (NCBI taxonomy): domain Eukaryota; kingdom Viridiplantae; phylum Streptophyta; class Pinopsida; order Cupressales; family Taxaceae; genus Taxus; species Taxus chinensis. The sequence goes on along the minus strand of CM034154.1, from coordinate 685,397,565 downwards.
CTAAGAGGTAAGAGATGTATTACAATTTTAATGGAATGCATAAAATTCCATAGATTCCTTTAATAGAGATAATAAGGGAGCCTGTAAAACTAAGGAATGTCCAACCCTTTACAATGAATCCTGCTCCCGTTTTTATAGATTCGATCCTGAGAGAAGAAGGAGAGAGAGAAGCGAGAAAAGTAGCAAGTTGAAATTTAACCACCACTATTAATGATCCCTTGAGAAAATCTGCCCCCAAAAACCGTCCTTACTACATCAATCCTCAGTTTGGTACCTTGAAGGAAGAGGAAACGAAGAAATAGATCAAATTTGATTTGGTTGTTGAGACAAGACAGATCTTGTATTAAAAACCTAAAGACGTTTCTTCCATTTTCCTTCACTTAACCTCCTAAAAATTAAAGTTTTAGACCTCCATGGCATGGGTGAGGCTGAGATCTTTCCAATGGTGTCAGCTTTGCAATATTTCAAGCCCTGAGTCAAAATATATGCCCCTTCGAAGTTTGTATCGAGTCCGTATAAATGGGTGGGATTTTTTTTTTTTTTAAGTGGGTCCCCATTTTGGTATGGGACACATGGCAGCCATGTTGGAGTACAAAATTGGGCTTACAGGCCCACAATTTTTCTTTTTCCATTTTGCGCGAAAAAAATGCTAAAACTCAAAATACTTCCATAGCCCCAAAGGTCCACCTAGACACGTGGCTCCTTTTGGTTGGCTGGGTAATGTGCTTCCATCTTTGTCTTTGTGCCTTTTTGACAAAAGGAAAATTTTCACCTTTTCCTCTGACTCCCTGCTTTGGTTTTAACTCGGGCCCAAATGCTAAATTTTTCTTGAACCGTTTCAACCCTGAGGGCTTTGGATCTTTGCCGTTTCTTCCCCTTCTCCTTTTTGGTTCCTCTACGGCATCGCCGCTTCTTGTCTGACCTTGTTATCCCATAGTTGAGTCTACTTGTAACTTGAATAATGAAATTAGACATGGAACGGATCGACAAATTCATTCTTTTGCGCAGGGTCCTTTAACCTCTCTTAGCCTCCGCCACTCCATGGTTGAGTCCTTCTGCGACCAATTTGCAGGATTTTGAATGAGTTTTCTCAGGTTCCTTCTATGTAAGGTCGTGATTGATCCAATATTTGGCACGGGGGTGAAATATGGATAACAATCACATTACAAATTTCATCATAGCCTGTGGTATTCTTGGAGTGGGACATGAATATGTTGTTGTTTGACTATTCATAGAATCATTGCAATATGTCATTGTAGACGGGTTTTACTACTTTCCATCATGTTTAATTATTGATTGGGATGACATGAAAACCATGTTTGAAGTGAGATTCAAGACTGCAGAAGATGCTCATGCCCTCCTTGCTCAACTTTCTCAGATGAAGAAAGAAGCTATAAGATATGATGAAAGAATTTTTAGTGAAGTTCAATAAAATGATAAAAAAAGATTCCTAATGATGCTCCTCCAACTACAGATAATTTGAAAATAGGTTCTTCATGAATGCTCATTTTCCTCAAAGTTGGTTTCATACTACAGAGATGTGAAACTGAACACTTTTCACAATGCTCAAGAACATTACCATTGATGTGGAATATGATCTTATCATGTCAGGAAAGATCAAGAACCATTCAGTGAGGGATAAGGCCCATAGATTTTCAAATATGAAAGAGTTGATCCATTAGTACAAAAGTTGGTCAATAAATAAAATTCATTAAAGAAGGAAATTACTTAACGCTGCCTCACATCAAAATAAGAACATGAATCAGATTACAGGAGCACCTTGAAGGATTTCCTTGGAATATCCACCAGTCAATATAATATGTGGGACAAATGAAGATGAAGGAAAAGAAATTTATGGAATCAAAAATTGAAGAATAATAATATGGATGTGCTAGGATTGAGTATTTTTAATACTCACCGGAATGAATATTTTAAAGAATCCTTGGTTGATATGGATAATCACTCTATATGTAGTGTTCACTTGCTCACAAACAGAGAAAGAAGCCTCTTCTTCCATTTCCTAAGAGAATAATTTGAATTCTCAAATGGTGACTCTATGTAAAAACAACCAATGAAAGGAGAATAATTAATATCCACTTCCATGGGGTCATTCAAGAATAATCCCAAGAACTACCTCGGATTAAGAATCCATCTTTCCTCTTTGAGTAAGTATCTTTCATCTCCTCTTGGAAAATTAGCTTCTACTTCTATTGATCCTACAGAATAAAAATATTACTCATATGTCAAGGCTACCCTAGTTCCCCGATATGTTCTTACAACTTATTCAAATTTTGTCATCATTGACCAATGTAAGAAATATAAATTTCAGATTTCTGAGTTTGAGTACTTGAGAACTCTTCTCAAGCAATTTGATCGGCTTGTCTAATTTATAAGAGGAGGTAGTTTAATCTCATTTTCCAAAAATATCACTTTCAAATAACTACCTCTTACTCCTCATACCAATCCATATCATAATACCTTCTTTCTTCCACACTCTCCACCTTTGGGAAATTAAAACATTTCTATCTAGCCTTGCTGGTCTAATGTGTATAAACTAAATAACTGCATTATTAACTTTGGTGCCTTTGAAAATTTCATGCCTCATAAAAGTTTCTTAAAGCTCTTGGTCTCTCTCTCACTCCTACTACTGGCCATTGGTACTCCATAAAAATAAAAGAAGTACCTCTTGTTGGATAGGTCAAAGATGCTCAAGTATCATTTGCATATTTTTTTGATAAGAATATCATGATGAAAATACTTGTGGAAGAAATGCTAACCTCATATGGTATGTTGTTGATTTGATGATTTCTGTAGGGATGTTAGTGGATATATACAGATGGATTGGTCACATGCCACCATTTTGGTCAATGGTAAGGATGAAAAATCTCCTTCATATTAGGAAAATGGAATACATCATTCAAAGACTATATGACCCAAGGGTAGATATCCTATTTTAAGATGAAAGGTTATTGTAACTTTTTCATAACTTCAGATGAGGATGCTGATCTACCCATGTTGATGGAGCCGGTTGGAAATAATCCAGTTGAAAAACATGATTTAATGGAATTGGAACTTGATAATGGATTCTTTCCACTGTGTATGAATGCAAATTATATTTTTGATAGTGATGGAGGTCATGAAAGTCTTGACTTATAGAAAATAAATCCCCGAGATGATGAGAAATTGAGATCAAGAAGAAGAAAGAGTGACATCAAGAAACTTCTTGGTAGGTAAGTCCCATGTTTCTAATCATGTCTCTCAAATTTCAACATGAAGATCCATTCAATGAGTATGATTGTGAATACAAAGCTTTCTATTTCCCATTAGGAGAGGATGTACTCTTTTAAGAAGGAATGCATGAATGTCAAGATTCTTGGGCATCTTAAAGTTGACTCTACTCAAGAAGAGGATGACTTCATTATGGAGATGAAATTCCAAGTTTATAATGATCAAGATTGGGAAAATGATGATCTTGATGTTTAAGCCCCAATCTTGTGCTCATTCTCATTTCATGAAGATGGAGACCTTCTTAATGAAGAAAAAATTGATGAGATGGTGCTTGAGTCCCCCAAGGCTGATTCCGTTCAAGATGAAAACCTTCTCAATAAAGAATGTATGAATAATAATATTCTTACATCTTACAATGTTGACTCCACTCAAGAAAAGGGATGCTTTCGTCATGAAGATGAATTTTGAGGCTCAAAATGGCCAAGATGGAAAATATGATGGTTTTCATTTTTCATATTTAACCTTGTGCTCATTTTCTTTTCAAGATGATGAAGCACTACATGTGCAAGTCACACCATAATAAGCAAGCAGGATAAAAAGATTGAGCTGGTGTGTATGAAAGAAGACTGTTTGGAGCAATTGAGAAACATGGATCATCAAGAGGCTTGTGATAGTATTGAAACTCTTAAAACACCTAAGAACCAACTCATGGAAAAAATGGTCATGAAGCATATGAGAAGTGAATTTTAAATTACCATAAAATATCATAAGAATTGGTATGAAAATAACAAGCCAAGTGTGATCAAGACTCATTCTCGTAGCAATGAAGGAAAATCAGAAATTAGAATGAACTTGGGAATAGATGAGATGATGAAAGGAAGATATAAAAGAAAAAAAGGAGAATGAATTGACTCAAGTGGAACCTAAATTGTAATAAGAACAATCATGAATTTTTTTTCAAGAAATTGAGAAAGGGGTCATATTTCATTGATCTTGTCAATGGATTTGTGAGAAGAAAGACATTTGATGATACCCATGTATACAGGTAAACATTCATTAAGAATTGGTGCTAAAGTGAAAGTGGGTTATCCACCACATGTAACATAGGTGATTTAGGATGTTTTTTCATGGTTTAATTTTTTTTTGTGTTTTCCTTCTATTTTGTGTTTCCTTTCCCTTTTGTGTGTTGGTTGTGTTCATGTCTTGGTTGTGTTTGTAGCTTTTCTAGTTTTTCAAGTGTGGTGACTCTATAACCCAATGAACAAAGCACTGGTATTATACCCCATGAGATACCTGAGGTTATATATTTCCCCTTACATTCCAATGTCCCTGAGCTAGAGCTAAATTTTGTCATGTAAAATGTATGACATGAAAAATTGAAACTTTTGAGGATGACAACTAAGCCCATAATTGAAAATTATGTTTCTTGATCACTATGCATCATTCTTCTGGCCAAAATGACCTTCAATTATACCCTCACCTAGGATTAAAGAAAATTAATAACATGATTATTAAGTTTTGTTTGCATTTTATAGGGTAGAGTTTCTAATTTGATTGATGAACATATTGAGTTTTGATGAAAGGCAGTTTCCTTCAGAGGCCTAAAAAGGCCATTTTTGGCCATTTAGAAGCTAATAAACACCCTATGAAGAAGTGTATAGAGAAAATATAAATCATTGAGGGTGATGTAGGATATTATTGAAGGTTTCCAAGGTGATTTAGGAAATTTAGGAAAGAAAATTTGATTCAGGGATAATATTGTTCAAAACCATGTCATTTATAGGGTGTAGGGAATGAATGCTCAAATGGTGAAAGTTGACTTCTCTAGATGATTTTGGGAGTTACATAAAGGAGTTAGGATGAAAAAAATAGCATAAAAAATATCTTGGAATCCTCTATAAGATGGAAACATCAAATTTTCTCTAAGGCTCAAATATTTCCTGAGGTATTTCAAAACTCTACATCTGTCCCTCTTAGTTCAAAATGAAATAGGTCCTAAATTTAAAATTTCAGGAATAATTAGTCTATTGGTAATGCTTATAATGATCTTAAAATGTTATTTTGGAGTCAAAATCATATAATGTTTTACCCCAAAACATTTTCCTAAGCTCTAGAGTGAAAAAATCAGTTCAGGTGTCCCAATTTGGACATCGAAGGTAAAATCTAGTTTCCTAAATCTGGAAAAGTCACACTTTGGAAAATCTTGTGTCCCCTATGTCACCCAAAGGGACAAGGGGGAAAAGGGGGACAAAAAAGTGTGACCTCATTCTCCTCCCCATGTCACACTTTAGACTCCCTAACTTACTCCCAATTGTCCCCTTATCCCCATAGTTTAAGGGGGATAAAGGGACACCAAATTCTGACCTCCCTCCTTCTCCTAGGCTCACCATTTTAGACACGTAGGTGTCTACTATGTCCCATTTTGAGTCCCCCAAGGGATAATGGGGACACAAAAAAGTGGTGACCCACTCATTCCAATAACCCCTGGTCACCATATGACCACAACTAACTCGTAAAAATTCATTTAAGCCCTTACATTCAAGCCCAAGTCGCACTTTGGACACCCTTGTGTCCCCTTTGTTCTATACCCCCAAAGGGAAGAGGTGGACACAAAAATTTAATAAGATGACCCTTCTTTTCTCAACTTCAACCTCCATCACTCTGGACAAGTTTTCATGGTCACGGACATTTCAAAAATCAACACATTAAATTAGGCTACGAATCTTCTCTCTAAAAAAATTAGTCATTTTTCATTGAAATTACTGTTGTTTTTCCTCCAACCTCCATTAATATATAGAAAATTTTTAGCATAAAAAAATAAATTCTTGATTCTATAGAGAAATAGGTGAAAAACAATTAAATTTGGAGTGATTGTTCCTCGAAAAATCCTTTCAAATTTATTTTATAATGAGAATGCTTTTTTGAGATATGGAACTGAGTTATTGTCTCAATTTTATTCACTCTTCAATGAAATTATCATTTTCCCACTAATATGGATCTGAACACCTAAAACTAAGAGTGGAGCATCCTGAAAAAATCAGCTAAACTTTCAAGACTTGGACATTGTGGGTTTCCTTTAAAAAATAGTAAGTATTTCAAAATAGTATGTGTCTAAAAATAGTAATTTCTAACAATAGGGAATCCTCAGAATTTTTAAATCCTAAATTAGAAAGAAATATCACAATGATAAAATAGTGAAAAATTACTAAAAATAATAGTCCTAGGTAGGACTTGTTAAAAATAGTAAGTCTTGTAATTGAGCTCATAAAGTTGTAACAAATCCCATTCTACCTATCTCGTTTAATTTTTCCATTGGGAACATAAGATGGTCAAGATTAGGAAGTTGTATCATATTTCAAATAGGAAAGAAAATCCCTTAAAGGATCCCAAAGCATCAATTCAGAGGTGATTTCTGCATGGCACACTTGGGTGCAAGCAGCTAGATGGTTCACTCATCCCAGTATTATGGTAAAAGATAGTCTTCATGATTGATATAATTCATGAAGGATACATATTTATCACAAAAGTGCGACTTTAATACCAAAGGATCCAAAAGAGGAAAACGGAAGATCCATTCCAATTGTATCTCAATTAGCTCTTTTCATAAGGAAAATGTCAGAGTGAATCAATGTTGTGTGAAAGATAGTCACTTGGAAAATGAGTGAAATCAAGAACATCATGAGTTCTGCTGAAGGGTTATAAACATCAATAACTTTATGAAATTAATTCATCAAGGGAATGGTCATCATGAACATGATCAGAGAAAATCATCATGAACAATGTTGACATCATCTCAAGCTCATAAATAATGCATACCTCATGAAAGCATATTTAAACACTTAATCATTGTTTTGTAATGTTCCCACATATTACAAGTTAGGGAGGTGGCATTCATAGTGTTTCAATGTAGTTTGGAGGTCAAGAACATGGAACTCATTATAAAACTTCATTCAATTTCCATTCAGGGATCAATCTTCCATTATATGGAGGAATAAACCTATTTTGATGAGGAATAATTAAGGAAAAAGGTATTCAGATACCATAATTATGTTTCCAATCATGTGACATCTTGGTCATAGGTGAAATTGAATTGTGAAGGGGTCATCATGTTCAAAGTTGAAATGTGAAGCTCAAGGAGTGAGGTGATGATCATCATATTTTGACTCCACCATCATGTTTAAATATCTTCAAGAGAAAAGTTAGGATGAGCTAGTCTAAGATATCGAGGCATCCAAAACCATCTTATGTGAAGGATCAAGAAGTCATCTATTCCCACAAGAGGCATATGATAAAGTAATATGCATGAGCATCCATAAATTTAATGACATTCAAGGAAGTTTTTGGAGCCAGAAAGGGTAAGGTGGTGATATTCATTTGGAATACCATGTTTGGAAGAATGGGAAATCATCTCAGTTTCACTTGATGTAATTCACTTGAGCAGTGTTCTTAAAAACTCATTCAACACCTTGTAGTGTGATCACACCTCAAAGGAGGAAGCACATTGCAATCACCTCATTTCAAGTCAATGGGTGACCATAGGACAAGAATCTCATTCAGGGAAAAATCCTTTCATCTTGCAAGATGAAGACCTATTTTAGTAAGTAACAAACAAGAATCAAAGAGGTTTGAACATCATGGAGATTAGTTTTGGTCACAAAAGGTGAATTATGAATACCTAGAGAAGTAAGAAAGTGATCCTCACTCCTTCCTTGTAATCATAAGAGATCATCATATTCCTATAATGCAGATCTCATAAAAATGTTTTTGAACACTTATTCTATGCTTATGGAATGTTTCCATTATCTCACAAAAGAAGGATATTGTGATCACAATGCTCCAAGTTAGCAAGTTCTTCATAACAAAAGGCTTCATCTTCATCAGATGGATCAACCTTTCTCTCTCTCCCCCCTCTTTCCTCTCTCTCTCCATATTCTAATTCTTCATTAAGAATGTACCTATTTTTCTTATTTTAAGTGACCTTCATTAACATTGTAAAAGTCCTTTTTCACTACAAAGGAAAAGACTCACTTTTGTCTCCTAGGAATATGAAAGGTCATAAGTGATAAAGAAGGTGAAAATTCATGTGGGGGGGAGATGAAAAGATAATTTGTAATGCTATAAATTGGAATGACTTCTCCATTCCAAAGGGGTTTTTGGAAATTGTGGATTGTTGTATGTTGTTGAGATTTACCACTACTACATCAAGAAATAAAAGATGAATTTATTATATTGCTATGTTGATGTTCCTCTACCCTCTCTCTCTCTCTCTATATATATATATATTTTCCAACTTTGTAAGAATGGTAATCTTGCATAAATAAGAAGGAACTTTGTGTCATTGATTGATGAATCTATAAAACTTTGTGTCTCTAGTTTGTTAGTCTTATTGATTGCTTACATCATTGTGTTCTTCTAATTTAATGTGAACCTACTCTAGTTACTGTTAGTGAGAATATGATAGTGCCTACTCACAAAATTAACCCTATCTCTCTCTTTCTCTAACTCCCCTTTACTCCCTTCACAACAAATTCATCCCTTGTACTTTATACAAAGACTTTGCCACAAGTTTAGTGGAGTATTCCTGTGTGATCCTTGACCTAACGAGCACCCCATAAGTTTAGTTAGTTTGCATACAATAATGGGAGCCTCCCCATATACAATAAGGAGGGGCTTAATCCCGTGACCGTTGGTGAAAACCAATAATCTATACTACAACAAATTTATTTTCACACAATTGGTTCTGAACAACATACTCAGAATAGTTCTCATATTCATGCACTAACCCCGATCACCCACCATCCCTATCCAAGGCATTAGTTGGTAAAGTTAGAACTGTTAGGAACTTCTAGAAAAGTGCCAAGGTTCTGCGATTCTCTGAAACAAGGCCATGTCTTACTCCTACAAAAAATTGATAAAGTTGATTCTGAAGGGAATAAAGGGAACTGTTTCCTCATTCCACCAGTTCTCTGATTCACCGATAGGCCTAACAAAAGCATGAACAACCCATAAACGAACAACAATATATTTTTATATATTCTCTTCATGTAAGCAAGTTGTTATTTTGAGCATGTAGAGGCTAAGATTAGCAATATCATGTAAGAGAACTCCATTTTTATTGAACACATGTTATTGAAATGAATAGGAGCATGCAAAAAGACACCAAATCCTACTTCTGAACAAAAATATCCTTTCTTAAGTGTGGAATTTACCTATTTTGAGCATGGATTACTCATTCCATGTATAAAATATGCTTGTTCAACAAATATTAACTATTTATGGAGCATAAAGGCAATATCAACATGTAACACTCGTATGTTTTTCTATTTTTACTAATCAGACTTGCATGTTTGTGCTTTTCCTCTTATTTTCTCACTCAATTCTCTATAAAACTCCTTGGAATTCATTTTAAAATATATCTTTGCACCTTTTGTCCATTATCCCTGAGTAATTTAGCATTCTGAATGGAAGAGCAGGGGTCATGAGTGATCCTTTGTACTGGTTTAACCTCTTGGATCAGTAAATGAGTTATTTATACTTTCTTAAAATCATTTTATCGTGCAATATTATGTTTGTAAGATGATTTTATCTTGTGATATTGTTTTATCCCTGATTTATTGTTTAATTTTCATGCATTTATATAGTTATATGTTAATTTGTAGGTCATAGATTGTGTTTAACAGAGTATGTGTAATGTCCCTTTTTGGGGGACTTCTAGAAAATAACTAGGGTTGAATGAGAGATAAATGAAATTAATTTTTAGATGGATATAATCAAACTTTTGAGGGATGGATATGACTAAAAATGCACATGGAAACCTGCAATTTTTCCCTTCCTAGGGAAACAACATGTTTTGAGAACTCCCACTCACTTTTGGATGCCCTAAACTTGTTGAAAATATTCCTAATCAAGCTAAAAAATTCTGATTAATTACCAGTAATCAAATTATGAAGGAAAATTGATTTTTAGGGAACTAGAGTTGAAGATATGAATTTCTACAAACCCTTTTTTGCAGAGTTACTTTAAAAATTCATAACTTTACCTATGAAGCTCCAACATTCATGAAACTCGAGGTCTTGGGGTTTAAAAATATGAAGAATGAAAATGTCAACGCAACTTGCCTAAACATCCTCTCAAACATGCCAAATTTGACCTACAAGCAATTCACCCCTCTTAGAAATTATGAATTAGTGGCTGAAACATGCAAGGAAATGATTTCTTTCACCTTTAATAATTAATATAAATCCATCCACGCAAGAAATCATACCATACATCTATCAAAACATATCCAATATGCTCATGACACAAGTCACCTAGGGCTATATAAAAAGATATCAGCTCCAAAATCCTTAAGATATTAAATAATTCCAAATATCCTTGCTTGAGGGTTTTTGTCCCCAAGACAAGTTCCACTATCAAGGATTTTTGTCCTTGAAGTGGTCTCAGACAAGGGTTTTCATCCTTGATGAGAGAGAAAGGAAAGGTACAAACTTTCCCCCCAAAAAAATAATAAGATTCAACATCCATCAAATGACCAAGCATCCTCCTTTTATAACATAAGGGGTGTTACATCACAACTTATGGCTAACCTTATAATAAGTACCTTTTAATTATCTAATTTGTATTTGGATTCTAAATGCTTAAAATTCTTTATATTCTAATTAAATAAGTTCTTATATTAGAAAACTTGGCTTCCCAATAGGAATGCTTGATAATAATGAAAATATCTACTTAGAGAATGTTATCAAAGTCTTCCCCTCGCTTCTTTCCTTGAACCCACAGGGAAGAAGAATGTGTTAATATCTTCAATTGCTCTAATATCCAAAAAGAGACATGAAAATCCCCCCTTCCCAAGGTTGCTTGTCCTCAAGAAATCACAAGTACTTGGATTCCAAATAAATCTCAGTTTCTCCTTCTTTAATGTACCTACACATGAAACAAACTCGTTAAATAAAATAGGTTTCCCCTTTTTCATCCACTCTTGCTTTGTGGATATGATGACAAGTTCTTCTTCTTTACTTGTTAAGGCCTCATAAATACCATCCAAACATTGGTTGTTCCCAATTTCCCTTATGTTGTCCCAAACACCAACGTAATCCTACTTTTTCCCTTCAAAAATAAAAATGTTACTGGTGGGAAACAACCTTAAATCATCTATGAACATGAAAATGTTTGTAGAAACTTGGAATTATTTTAACCATATGATTGGAAGCTCTTTCTCTAGGGTCTTATAAGTAGGAGGTATTTGGAAAAGTTGTGAACAACAAATGAAAGGAAAATACAATAGTTGTAAGTGTTGAATAGATAGAATATGACAATAAGGAGAGGGTGCACAGAAGATTCACACATGGGAGCAAGGCATATTTGAAGGCACAAAAGGATAAAGAAGGAAATGCGCACGAAAGACAGTTTGATTCGAGACTTAGCCATTTTCATGGTTACGGGATATTTTTGGAGATAGCGTATAGAGCACACAACGGGATGAAGACTTGTGCGACATACAAATGCTATTTTGGGAAGAGTGTCTACTAAGCACCATCCATGAGTTTGAGTTAATAATAGGATTACTTTTGCTAGTTAACTGTAAGAGATCTATTATTAGCACACTTGCATGTGTGCATGTTATTGTAAAGGTGCATGACTATTTTTAGCATGCAACCTATTTTAGGAAGTGCGTAAGTGGTGAAGGGCAAGTCCCCACCCTTATAAATATGTATTAATCTGTGTAGTTAGAGAGATACTGTGTATGAGCTATTGTGGAGTTATGCTGCCAGATCTGATGCGCACATAAACTTAGGATACTACTTATTGTAAGAAGCTTTTGTATTTATTGTGTTTTAATATAATGGAGTGTATTGGGTGAATAATGGTGTTAAACATAACTGTAACTGGTTCTTGCATGGTTGACTTCATTATGCTTGTCGCTTAATTCACGATTCTTTAATATCTAGATTTGGAATATGCTTTGTGGAATATTTATGCTATTTATGGATCTGAATGTATTATATATTCATATTGTTCACATCTTTCACAAACAACTCTAAGGAGGGGCCTGGTGCCTTTGCGTGCTTTGGGTGAGTGCTCAGCTTAGGCTGGGTGATGTGCTAGTGTGTCTAGGTTATTTGTGGTAAATTCTAGGCTTCATTAGTAAGCATGATATCTCTTCAAACATTTCCACATTATCAATGAGATGGGGGCTGGAAACAACCCAACATTGATGGAATGTGTCACAACAATTTCCAAGACCTCCATTTAATAACTCCAATGATCGAGACTACTTGTATGACATAAAATACAAAAAGATCATATGACTTACCCACTTTCCATATCAAGTATCTCATTTCCCTGATAATGATGACTATCCTTCTACCATTGTTTTCAAGTGTTAGGATTGGTTCTAAAAAGTGATCTGTCTTACACCTCCAAAGACCAACAGGATTCCCCATATTCATGTACAAACAAATTGGATTATATATGAGGATATCTATGTGTTTCTTTCCATTCAACATGTTCTCCCCATGAGATGATATATGAAAAAGGGAACACCAATAACATTCTTTCTTCCTAACTACCATGTACCCTTCATTCTCTATACTGTGAAGTCTGATTTTTTTATTCTAATCCAGAATTTCAATCTTCTATTTTGGTAGTTGAGGGTGAATTCCTTGAATGATTGAAACCAATGTATCTCAAGGATAATATCTACTTCATTTAGCTTAATTAAAGAAAACTCATGAAATACTTCCTACCTTTCTTTGACGATGAGAAACTTGGATATCTTCTTTGTGGATAGTGTATTCTTCCAAAAAACATGGACCATCCACTTTCCTTATGTCTTTAATTTTGATTTCTTCAATTTTATCATTGAATTTCAGTTATTTATCATGATAGTTGATGGTGAAATCCTCCAATGTTTGCAACCATTAAATCCCAAAAACAATTTCATCATTAACTAGTTCAATCACAGAAAATTCATCCCATACATCATGATTTCTCAAGAGAATTGACAGATGTACTATTTTCCATGAGCAAGGTATGATGGTGCCACTCTCTACAAGCCTAGTGACCGCTTGGTTATGAAGAAGACCCTTCCACCATATTCTCTTTAGCTCTTCCATAGTCATGGAATCATGGAATGTAAAATTAGACTTATAATCATGTCTTTGATGCCTTAAACATATATATTTTCCGAACACCACACCTATATTCCACATGCAGAAACAATTTTTAAATTGAACTCAAGAATTTATGCAACAAGAAGTACTTATTACCTCATAATTCCATGGAGTGTGAGGTGCATAATGATGTCCAATTAGCAGTTTCATAAGGGGTACAACATGCATGCACCCATATGTCCATAAGAAGCATGAAACGACATATCAAAAAGCAACAAAATTGAAATATTATTATACCATGAGCTGCATATATCCCCCTTTTGAATTAGAATTTATTAGTTAGGAACAACACTTAGAAAATAATCTAATGGTGCCATTATTTCATGCATAATATCATCCTCATAGGCCCATAGTAAACCTGATTTGACTCCATTATGTGATTGTCTTGTGTAACCATTAGAATCTAGTAAATTATCATAGAATATCAAAAAACTTTTACCTTTCTTTAGATGATGGAAAAATTTGGATTATTCTTTCTTGATATCCCCATTGATTGGCTTCCTGGTGACTGTTGTTTAGGAAATTCCAAGAAACTGAATATTATTAATTTCACTTCGCCATTTTTATAAATCAAACTCTTACTCTTCCCACTGTGTACCCTTCATCTTCACCAAGTGGTTAGGGTATTCTTTATGATGTTCAAATAATTGTAAAGACATATAATGTAGAAAATTCTTACTAAGAAGATGATCAAATGGCTTTCCATAGGTCACTATTCTAAAGTTTCCAACAATATAAAGATTAACAGGAGCATCAAAAGAGGCCCTCATTACATGGGCATGTCTCCCAACAAGGTCACCCAGAATGTTGGCTTCATTAACCCCATGCGAACCTAATTTTATTTCATTCTTAACACCATGACGATTTCCCCTTTACCATGGTTTGTTATGGAGCATCAAAATTTCCCTAATGTCATATTTCCCAACAAATTGTCCATGAGCGTAAATCTGAAATGACATGATAGAAAACAAAAAATATGTATTATCCTCATACCTTTGGCAGTCTTCACGATAAATTGTTGTCTTATCTCCACCCTTTGGAAATTGAGCTTCTTCAACCCCTTGCAAATCTGATTTTTCTTCAAACCCTTGTCTTTTTAGTGTTTCTCGGAAAATCCATCAAGAGTTCTAGTTGGAAAAGAGTGTTGAGATTTTTTAGGATTCCCAAGGGCTGCTCCATCTTGGTAACCAGCCATTGTGATATATCTTCTTCCTTATTCACCTTAGAAGGATGACCATCCTCTCCATCATGTAGCTGATCCACCACATACTCTTTCACTTGTCTCTTCATGCAGGAAGGGGTTTTCCATTCTAGGGTTTAGTGGCTCCTTGGTGTGATTTGATTCTTAGGTGTTGTGTCAATTCCCACTCTTTTGTTCTCTAATTCCATGAATTCCTCAAAGGAAATGGCACCACACATCATTTTCGGAAGGGATTGGTACTCTTCTACCAAATTTTCAACCCTTAAAACCCTTTTCTCTTTGAGCAAACCACCACCATGCATATTTTGGATGGCTAGGGTAATCCTATCCAATGCATCTAATATCCTTCCTTGTGTTCTCACAATCCTTTCTGACTTGTTATCCATGCTTCAAAGGCTGAGATAATGATGCTCTGATACCATTGTAATGTCCCTTTTTGGGGAACTTCCAAAAAAAAAGCTAGGGATGAATGAGAGATGACTAAAATTAATTTTTAGATGGTTGTAATAAAAAAATTTGAGGGCTGGGTATGACTGAAAATTCACACAAAAACATGCAAATTTTCCCTTCCTAGGGAAGCAACCTATTTTGGGAACTCCCACTCACTTTTGGATGCCCTAAACTCACTGAAAATATGCACAATCAAGATAAAAAATTATGATTAATTATCGACAATCAAAATATGAAGGAAAACTATTTTTTAGGGCCCTAGAGTTGAAGATATGAATTTCTATAAACCCTTGTCTGTATAGTTACTTTAAAAATTCATAAAACTTGGGATCTTAGGGTTTAAAAATATGAAGAATGTAAATATCAACTCAAATTTCCTAAATATCCACTCAAACATGCCAAATTTTACCTACAAGCAATTTTCCCCTCTTGGAAATAATGAATTAGTGGCTCAAACATGCAAGAAAATGATTGCTTTCACCTTTAATAATTAGTGTAAGTCTATCCATGAAAGAAATCGTACCAAAAAAAGTTCCATTATCAAGGGTTTTCGTCCTTGATGAGAGAGAAAGGAAAGGTACAACCTTTACCCCAAAAGAAATAATAAGATTCAACATCTATCAAATAGCCAAACACCCTCCTTTTATAACATAAGGGGTGCTACATGACAACTTATGGAGGACCTCATAATTAGTACATTTTAATTATCTAATTTTTATTTAGAGCCTACATGCTCAAAATACTTTATATTGTAATTAAATAATTTCTTCTATTAGTGTGTTTGGATTCCCAATAGAAATACATGATAATAATTAAAATATCTACTTAGAGAATTTTATCCAATTCTTTCCCTTTCTTCTTTACTTAAACCCATGAGGAGGAAGAATGGGTTAAGGTATTCAATTCAAATAATCTCCAAAAAGGGATATGACAGTGTGTGCATGATCTAGTTGTGGAGCTTACCAAATTTTCCTTCTGGAGCCATTTATTTCCCTTCTTTATTCTTTCATAGCTTCAATCCTTTCTCTGAAACACTTTTGCATTGACATATCCATTTGCAAGTTGTGTATGGTGTGTATAGTTCTTGTGGTCTATCTGTGTGGTTCAAACAAGTCTGAAGATGCTCAAAATTTCTGTTGTATCACCTCTTTTAATTTGTAGTCTTTCCTTCTCCCTTTTCCCATTTCATGCATTAGAGTAGAGGTTAGTTTTAGGTGTTACACTAGGGGAATCAACCCTATCTGGAGACTCACTCCTAATTTAGGTCACACATAGCCTAGGAGTGTTTCAATTTTTAAGTTAGAAGGGGATTCATCACACCACTCTCTAAAGGGTTCATTCCTCCATGAAAACAATTTTTGGCATGCCCAGTGGGACAAAAAAAAAGAGTTTGCTAAATATTTGATGTTATTCTTGGAAATTTTTAGTGTTTAGACACATATATTCAACATTTGGTGACTCTGCGAGTCTAAAAACATCTCGGTAGTAGATCAATGTAATTTTCAAGCCAAAAGTTACAACCATATCAACTATAAGAGGTATTCCATTTGATTTCGTTGAGTTATCTTTAAATTCAGGTAAAGACAAATAGTTTTTTGAGTTCCAAATAATATACTAGAAAACTCTCTCCATCCCAAAAAATCAGATTTTACATGCCTAAATTTCCCCATATCCAGATTTTAATCCCAAATGGCAATCCATGGAAACCTAGTTTATGTTCCCTTCAATGGTGGCAACCCATTCTATTTCTTGCACAACATGATGATATCCTAGATTATGATCTTAAAGGTATTCCATATCTTTCACTAGGGAAAATTAAGTTACAACCATAGAACATATTAAAGTATGTGGCCAATATATGATATATGTTGATCATATTACTCAAGAGAATTTTGATACATTAAGGTTATTAACAACCTATATCAAAGGAAAAACATTACAGTGGTATAGGGGATTGGCTAGAAAATTCCATTAGTATATGGGATCAACTGGGAGAATTGTTCTTACAGGAAATTCGAAGACAAATCAGATCATATTTCACTAGTGGAACAATTGGCTACGATCAAGAGATCACCACAAGAGTTCATGTCTGACTTCAACTACAGATTTTAAAGGACTGTGGGAAAAAATTCCACAACTAGTGAGGCCTACTCCCGAGTATGATTTTTTATATTATATAAGGGTTTTAAATTATAATATTTTGGTGATGATACAATCATTAGGTGGAATGAAACTTCTTGATGCTTATGAAATAGCCATTAGGGTTGAGAATAGTCTGATACAAGATGGAAATATTGCACTAATGCATCCCAAGCCAATATTACCATAGATTCATCCTTCTGATTTCCCTTCCAATACCTATAATAATGACAATACCAATGCCTATTACTCAACCTTTAATTCAAACTAATGCAGCTACAAGCCAGTCAAATGACTTTACAAGAGTTGACGAACATATTAAAATATTTTGTAAATGAGAGTATTTTCCCTTAAAAGACAACAAAATTAGAGTTATAGATCCTACTATCCACCCAATCAGAAAAATAAGCCTCCATTCCAACCAAATTTGTAAATCCAAAATCAATTTTCTAATGCTAAACCTTTCCAACCATTCAATACAAACACTACTAGCTCTCAGCCAAAGAAATTTTACTTATCCAAAACAATTTGACATAAGACTACAAGTGGTTGCGATCCTTATAATTTATCCCATAACCAAAAATATTACCTCAATGGTGTTATAAATAAAGCACTAATTGTGAAAACTACTTACTATTTCTGAAAACTAATTAGTTGAGAACCCACGCAACATTCATGATATTTCTAAATATTTGGTGTACAATGATGTTACACTTATAAATTTGTAAAGAGAATGATTTGTGTAGTAGTAAATCAGATGGAAAATCAAGAAAAATTAGTCCTCTAATTCATGTAGAAAAAAACACAAGATTAAAGGAAAGAGATTAATAGAAGTGGACTAGTACCAACTGGTCAAGACTAATTATCGATCCTCTCCCAACATTTCAAGGTGTTATTTTAGTTTCTAATCAGAAAGGCACTCAGAAAAATCAGTCTACAAGAGTTCAAAATCAGAAAAAGTTTCCAATTTTAACACCATCAATGACAATAAGGTACTATTGTTAATAAAGTACAAAAGAAGGTTATTACTTCATCTTTCAATATTATTGATCATATGAAGAAAAATAAGGTTGATATGTCAATGTGGGATTCTTTGTCTCTTCCCGGACAAAAATATATTTTACAAGAAGCTTTGTTTAATCTTAGTCTCTTTAGCCAACCATCCAAGAACCATCTAAATTTGTGTTTACTAACACACTCGATCCAAAAGAATCCCAAACAATAAAAAGTGTAAAACCACCTCCTTTCTATGTTTCCTTGATCATAAGATAAAATCTAGTCCATAATTGCATGATTGATTCAGGAGCTTCTAGTTCAATTATGCCCAAAAAAATTGTTGATAAACTTGGTCTGAAATATGAGCCTCTTTCTAAAGGAGTAGTTCAGCTAGATGGAACACTTTTAGAAACCCTTGGATTCATTAGAGGACTAAGCCTAACCTTGTATGCATGCCCCAATTTCTCCATCCCTCAAGATGTATTCATTATTGATCTTCCTCCCTATTTTTCCTTGTGTCTTTCTAGAGATTTCACTACTAAAATTGGAGGCTACTTATCATCAGACTAGTCTCACATGTTGTTTATAACAAGGTATGACACCAAATTTACAATAAGGTCTGATCCCATCTCAACAATTCATATAGAGCCTTATATTTCTAGTGCTATCAATTCCAATTGTATGATCATAGATGAATAAGACCAACTAGTTGACCAAGAACCAAAGAACACTCTTGAGGGGATTCTAACTTATTACTTGATGAATGGGCTACTTAATGTCATTTTTTTGAATATAGTCATATTGAAGAGGCATGTCTTGGAACATATTGTCTACATGAATATAAAATTATTATTCCTAACCTTGTAAGATCAAATTAACAGATGAAGGTTTATGGAAATTATACTTTGATGGATCAAGAAGTCAGGAATGGAGTAGGTGGGGGAATCATGTTTATTTCTCCAAAAAAGAGAATTATTTTTCATCTTTAAGGTTTCAATTTAGTTGCACTAACAATATAACTGAGTATGAAGCTCTTGTGCATGGTATTCAATGAGGGATATAACAAGGAAAAGAGGGAGTAAATGAAACAATTATTAGGTGTATGGTGACAGTGAGTTAGTTGTCAATAAAATCAGAGGATAAAGTGACAACCAAGAACAATTTTATGAGATCTTATAAAAAACAGAGTATGGGATTCTGATAGAGGATTTTGATGCTTTCAATGTACAATATATTCCTAGAGAAAAGAATAAATATGCAATAGGTTAGTTGTAATTGGTGCTTATGTTGAAATTCCAAATTTCTTTGGTGAGATCAGTTGGACAAAAATCAAGGAAATCATATTGCAAGATAGTTGTAAGGCCTTCTACCCAAGTGATAATAATATTAATGCTTTCAATGTACAAGTATTTGAATTAATATCAACAGATAGGTTAATTTTTTGCAAGAGGAAGTTATATAAAGATAGTTTTCAATAAAAATGTTAAGGAAAATCAGTAGATAGTTACAACAATATGAAAATTACAAATATGAAAAATCAGATTATTCAGTTGAGATCTAACAAAATACCTCAGGGATTAGTCACTCTTGAGTCTATATTTAATACAGTATGATCAGGTCAGAGGTGAGAAATCTAACATGTTGATCAAGCAAGAATATTATGAGAAAATCAACATTGGCAATGAAAAACACTCAAGTTGGGAAAGGTATGTAATCAAGATGAAAAAAATTTCTTTTGTTCAACTTTCTTAGGAATTTGATGATGTTTTTGCATGGATCTATGGTGATTTAAATGTTTTCAATCCATATTTATCTCAACACATATAGAGTTGGATTTAAATGCAAAACCAGTTAGAAAAAATCAAAGACCCATAAATCCAAATGTTGAACCTCTCATAAAACAAGAGTTGGATAAATTTAATCAAAGCTAACATCATTTTCCTTGTGAAACATTCATCAAGGGTTTCCAATTTGGTTCTCGTGAGAAAGAAAAATGGAGAAATACACTTGTGTGTGGATTTCAAGAGATTTTGAACAAGGCATCTTTAAAAGATCATTATCCATTACCATCAATGGAAAAAATTTTACAAATGGTAAATGGCTTAGAATTTTTTCACTTTTGGATGGTTATTCTGGGTATAATCAAATTATGGTGCAAGAATCAAACCAATTCAAAACTATATTTACCACAAAATGGGGCACTCATGCATACAAGAAAATGTCATTTGGACTATCAAATGCAGAGCCGTGTTTTAGTGTGCAATGGATTTGGAATTTTATGGATTGATTAATAATTGTGTTCTTATCTATTTGGATGACATAACTGTATTTTCCAAGTATGTTATAGATCATCTAATTCATCTCAGACATGTTTTTGTAAGGTGTAGATAGTATGGCATATCTGTTGAATCCAAAAAAAAAGTGCATTTTTTTCAGTCCATGAAGGTAAATTTTTGGGTCATGTTATTTCTAAGAAAGGTATTTCCATTGATCCAGAAAGGGTAAGTACAATTTTTTCATTATCATTTCCCAATCATAAGAAGGCATTACAAAGTTTTTTTGGTAGAATTAATTTTTTCATAAGATTCATTCCAAATTTTGCAAATTTAGTGAAGCCACTAACTTCAATGTTAAGGAAAAACATGGTTTTCAGTTGGAAAATAGAGGGGAATAATGCTTTTGAAGCAAATCAAACATGCTATTTCACAATCTCCAAAAACTTACTAATCCTGATTTTAGCAAATATTTCATTTTATATGCTTTTGGAGAAATTGACACAATCTCATCCATGTTGGTACAACAAAATGATGAAAATATGGAGCATCCAATTGACTTTTTTCAGTCAAGGATTAGAATATTATGAGGTAAGGTATTATTTTGTTGAAAAATAGGTCCTTTCAGTCATTATAAAGTCTCAAAAAATTTAGACATTTGGTTTCTAATAACAAGGTTCATTTAATGGTTTCTCATCCAAGTGTTAAAGAGTTTATTTTGAGAAAGGATTTAAATGAGAAAAGGGTAGGTTAGATTAAAAAAGTTTATGGAGTATGATGTTGACATTAAGGTTACTAAATTAGTAAGAGGAAGAGGGTTGTGTGAACAACTAGCTTCATATTTGCATGATGAAAAAAATCAATATTTTAGTGCTCCAAAATGGTCAAGGAACAACTGTTCCTTCATTACCTCAGAGTTGGACTCATGACATGGTCCATTTTCTTCATACTGGACAGTTCCCACAAGGTTTAGATAAGACAAAAAGGAGGTATTTCAGATTACAGTCCATTCCTTACGTTCTTATTTGATAATATTTTGTTTAGAAAGGATGTAAATGACTATTCTTTTGAGATGTGTTGATTCAGATCAGATTGAGCATGTTTTAGAAGAGTTTCATGGAGGATTATCTGGTGGTCATTTTACACCAAGATCTAAAACCTTAAATATCATGAGAGTGGGATATTATTGGCCATAATTTATTCATAGATGCTCATGCATGGGTAAGGAAGTGTTCAAAGTGTGTTATTTTTTGCAAGAAAACAAAAGGTTGATAAATCTTCCTCTTCAACCTATTCAGGTAGATCAACCTTTCATGAAATGGGGTTTGGATTTTGTTCGCATGATTAACCCACCTTCTAGTGTAGGCCATAAATGGATTCTCACAGCTACAAATTATTTCACATGGTGGAACAAAGTAGTAGCTTTGAAAGAAGAAAATGAAAATTTATGTTGGAATTCTATGAAGTATTGTCACAATATTTGGTTTCCCTTTTACAATAATCTCAGATAATGCATTAAATTTCCTTGGAACAAGAATCAACACATGGGTATTCAAGCTCATAATTCATCTATCAAAATATTCCAATTATTATACTCAAGATAATGTCTTAGTAGAATCAACTAACCAAATATATTCTCAAAATTATCAAAATAAATATGGAGGAGAATCAAATATCATGGCACAAAAAACTGAAATCAGCCTTATGGGATGATAGGATTACTCCTAAGAGGTCAATTATAAACTCTCCTTTCATGCGTTTCTATGGTAAGAAGCAAGGTTTCCTATTTCTTATGAATTACCAACTCTAGATCTCATAAAATAGATGAAAATAATTGAGGAGGATTCAATGTAAATCAATCTTACAGAGTTAATGGAATTAGAAGAATTTAGAAATAATGCAATAACTACCATGGAGCTTCATCAAGCTCAAGTGAAGAGATACTTTGATAAGAAATCAGTTGTAAGGACATTCAAAGAAGGATACATTGTGCTCAAATGGGATGGAGGAAATGAACCAAGCTTGGATGACGCACTAAGTTTGAATCCTTCTAGAGTGGGCCATATCTGATTACAAGTTTCAAACATCACAATAATTTTTAACTCTCCAAGTTGAATGATGATGAGCTACCTATTATCCCAAATTTACCCCTGGGTTAATTTGGATAAATCATCATAAATGGACTTAGCCATTCATAATTCTTGGATGTGCAGGTGAATGTTAAAGTTCAACCCCATTAGAAGAGATAGACATCCTGTGTTTTGGCTCAGCCAATTTCTATGGTGAATTTTTGAGTTGTCTGTCGGGCACATTGTGAAATTAGAAAAGTTCAGTGGGTTGGTCGGCTGGGTTGGTCGGCTGGGTTGGTCGGTTGGGTTGGTCGGCTAGGTTGGTCGAACGGGTTAGTTAGATGGGTTGGTTGGCTAGGTTGGATGGCAAGGTTGGTCAGCTAGGTTGGTCAACCGGTTGGTTGGCATGGTTGGTCAGGTGATAGGTTGGTCGGCATGGTTAGTCGGGTAGGTTGGACAGGTCACCAGGTTTGATGGGTACCAAGGTTAGTCAGCCCAGTAGATGGATGACCATCAGGTTGGTTGGGTAGCTCACTATATGGCCCACATGGTTGGACAGTCTAAGTCAAGCGACGAATGGATGTATGCGTCACATGGTTGGGTGACTTACAAGTCCCAGACGAGGTGAAAGTAGGTGAGTGAATGACAGCTAAAAAAATGTAATTAATGCAATATGGCCCCCATGTATTTTCTAACAAAAGTACCCTCGAGAAGTGAAATTGTATGGGTGCCCATACATTTTTAATGAGGGTGGGTGAAATTTTGCTATAAAATAACTCGAACCCCTCATTTTTAGGGAGACATTCTAGGAGCTATGGAAACTCTTGCAAAATTTTCCCTCAAATTCATTTGAGCTGTAAACATTCTCTTACACCTAGAAAGCGTATTTATGCCTCTAAGCATCAATGTAATGGTCGGTGCACCTTATAGAGAAATAAAATTGAGTTTTGTGGTATTTTTAAACCCTTTTTCATGATTTTTCATTTCTTTGTGCCTCTCCATTTCGTATTTGTTTTATGTGTATGTATTTCACACTTGCATGTGTAAGATGTTACGTTTCATGGAGTGTGGATGGAAGATGGAGTTTGGGTCTATTTCACTACTATTCTGACCTCACTCGAATCTATTTTTCCTCTTCTTCCTCCCTCAACAGAGTATCTCGCCCTTCTCATTTCTGGTGCTATCACCCTGTTAGTGTAGGATTTCTCATTTCATGCACTCTCTCTCTCTCTCTCTATCTCCTTGGCATTGTTAGGATAAGTGTAGTTAGACGTCTTTTCTGCATTAGGAGTAGTTTAGCATTATGATTAGATAGAGGAAGTTGGCCTTCTTTGGAGGTCCATCTTAGGTTTACAAGTCCCATAACTTGAGAGATGGACCCATGTTATGCAGATTACACCAGATGTCCCATTCACAATCAGGCCATTCGAGGGGTGCTGTAATTTTGCATTAACAATTTTGGCATGCTTGGCGGGACAAGTTTGAAGCACCTTGCGACTTCACTTCATCAAGTTTAATGTGCTCTTGGTGAAGGTTTCAGCCTTTGGAGGAATTCTCAAGCATATCTGGTGACTCTACTGATTCAAGTAGCCCATTATCTCTAGTTACAGACTTGTTTTTAATGTTTCCTCTCCAGTCATGCCCCTCCAAGGAGTTTTTCCATTCCCTCATTTCAATTATATTCCTCTTCACTTGCAGTAGTGGGGTGTTATCCCCAAGGTTGTCCTAAATAATTTTCCTCTCTTTCATGGAAATGGAGATCAATCTCCTATTGATCACATTCGGGATGTTGCCAACCATTGTGCCATTCATACCATCATGGAGGAGAATGTTTTCCTCAAACTTCTAGTTGTATCTCTCAAAGGAAAAGAAAAAAATTGGTACAATAGTTTGGCACCATAATCCATTTCCACATGGAATCAGCTGGGAGAAAAAGTTCACAACCAGTTTAAGGAGGATGTAGAAGTTATTTTCATCATAGAACATCATATTCACAAGGACCTGACACCGAATCCCTCAAGAATACAGACCCTCGCAAGGTATGTCATTCTTGTATTATTTGAGGTCCTTTAATGCTGACTTAGTTATATTGATTCAGTATTTAGGAGGCAACAATATTTCTCTGGCTTTCTCTATTACATTACAAGCTGAGAAGATTCTCATTCAGGCCTGCAAAAGAAAATCCATCCATATTTTTGTAGTCCCTCCCTCACCACCTCAAGTTATTCCTTCTCATTGTGCAAATATTGAAAAATCCATCATTCCATGCCAAAATAAGGAAACCCCTTTACTTCCTTGCCCTTCATTTGATGTCTCACAGGTGTGTCATTCCCATAGCATTCCCCAAGCTGCACTAAGATCCCTCCCATCTCCACCAAATGCACTACCCAACTTCCCTAACTCATACACCAATGTCCCTAGGATTTGTGATCTTTCATATGTGGTCTCTACCGTTTACCAAGCTATTACCAAACCAAATTATCCTACAAGGCTGGTAGAGAGGGAAACATATTATGTTTTCGGAGAAAGGGATATGACCATGCAATGCCCTAAATAGGAATGCTTCATGCATAATCATGCAGTTGTTTCAGAGGCAACATATCGGAAGAGGGGTTATGTTTTGGAGGGTCATTTGGCCTCCCCAAGTGATCAATTCGGATCTATTGAGCATTAAGCACCTCTATTTGAGCAAGAGATAATGCAACAAATTCCATCTTACACCTCTCCCTCAATTAGTCTCACCGAAGATGTAAATTTTGTATCGATAGGATACTGGTCTGATTCAGATTTGGAGGATGAGGAAATTCAATAAATGCCAAAAAAGGAGTTGAATCAAACAACAGAGCATGCAGATGAGAAGGAGGCTCAGATTGGCAAGTTCAGGGAGGAGAAAGTGTTTTTAAACACTACTAGCACCCAAAGCCTCGAGGAGGAACAATTACAAAGTGAGCAAGATGTTTTTATAGAGTGCAATGATCCCCATTGATGTGCTTGTCTAGAACTTGCTGCACTTTTTGTGGAAGAGAAACATGAGATAGAGGATGAAGAGACCCAAGGAATTCTAGCATCCATCAAAGTGGAAAATAATTTTTTTGAAGAGGTAAAAGAAAGCATGGATCGACCTACAAATAATTATATTCATGAAGAAGTTCTGCATGAGATGCCTAGTTTGGGAGCTAAGAAACAAATGAGTGGAAAAATCACAAGAATCGGGCCTTTCCCAATCAAATACCTAGCTTCATTAGAGCAGGGGCTATAGTTTCCATTGATCATGCTCACTTCAGAGCATGAGGATGATTTTCAATGCACTAAGGGTCAACAACAAAACCTCTAGCTGAATACAACTTAGACAGAGGAGGTATTTTCTTTGTTTGTTGATACCTTGGAAGGATGGGTGGAGGATTTCCCCTATATCATTATTTCATCCATGACCATTCCCATTGTCATATCGGTTGCATGGTCTATAATGTTGAGGAAAGGTAGTTATGTTACCTTACCAGTGTCAGGGTTCGTGTGAAGTTTCTCATTCCTACGATTAGAATATAATAGGTAAAATTTATTTCAACAGAAGAAGTGCTTTCACACACTCAACATTTCCCACTTGGGGTGTGTATGATTTTAAATTTTGTACATAGTGTGTGTTGTGGTGTGCGGTTGCTCGTACACAATCCATTCATTGGAAGCAACATTACTCATTGCATAAATCAAATTTTGGGGTGATTTTCGAAGTAAATCTTTCAACCCCAATAGATCAGTTACGGGTCCAGAGTTCTCCATGCCTTGCCTTGGTAAAATTTTCAATTTTGGGGAAATTTACATGATTTATCCAAAATCCCAAAATCAGCTTCAGGAGCAGGCTAAAGAAATTTCAACTCAAGTGCTAATTTCATGTGAAGTCTAGGGGACAATTTCAAAAGGATCAATTTTTCAAGGTTAGGCTTGACTCCATTCCCAATGGATACTTCAAGGAAACTGGTCACACATCTAGCTGACAAATGTCCCTGAGAGGTTGCCATATTTATCCCAAATTTACCCCTGGGTTAATTTGCATAAATCATCATAAATGGACTTAGCCATTCATAATTCTTGTATGTGCAAATGAATGTCAAAGTTCAAACCCATTAGAAGAGAAATGCATCCCATGTTTTGGCTTAGCCGATTTCTGCGGCAAATGTTTGAGTTGTTGGTCGGGCACATTGTGAACTTAGAAAAGTTCAATGGGTTGGTTGGCATGGTTGGTCGGCTGGGTTGGTCGGATGGGTTGGGTTGTTGGGTTGGTCAACATGGTTGGTCGGCTGGGTTAGTCGGTTGGGTTGGTCAGTTGGGTTGGATGGCTAGGTTGGTCGGGTAGGTTGAACAGGTACCAAAGTTAGTTGGCCTAGTAGATGGATGACCATCAGGTTGGTTGGGTAGCTCATTTTATGGCCCATAGGGTTGGACAGTTGGATTCAGGTGACACATGGATGGATGGGTCACATGGTTGGGTGGCTTACAAGTCCCAGGTGAGGCACAAGTAGGTGAGCGAATGACAGCTTAAAAACTAGAATTAATGCAGTGTGACGCTCGTGTCATTTTTGAAAAAATTACCCTCAAGAATTGAAATTTTATGGGTGCCCATACCTCTTTAATGAGGGTGCATCAAAATTGGCTATAAAATAACTTAAACCCCTCATTTTTTAGGGATACATTATGGGAGCTAGGGAAACTCTTGCAAAATTTTCCCTCGAATCCATTTGAGCTGTTAGCATTCTCTTACACCTGGAAAGTGTATTTATGCCTCTGAGCATCAATGTAATGGTCGGTGCACCTTATAGAGAAATAAAATCAAGTTTTGTGGTGTTTTAAAACCCTTTCTCATGATTTTTCATTTCTTTGTGCCTCTCCATTTCGTATTTTTTTATGTGCATGTATTTCGCACTTGCATGTGTAAGATGTTGTGTTTCATGGAGTGCGAATGGAAGATGGAGTTTGGGTCTGTGTCACTACTATTATGACCTCACCCAACTCTATTTTTCCTCTTCTTCCTCCCTCAATAGAGTATCTCACCCCCCTCGTTTCTGGTGCTATCACCCTGTTAGTGTAGGATTTCTCATTTCATGCACTCTCTCTCTCTCTCTCTCTCTCTCTCTCTCTCTCTCTCTCTCTCTCTCTCTCCTTGGCATTGTTAGGATAGGTGTAGTTAGACATCTTTTTTGAACTAGTAGTAGTTTAACATTAGAATCACATAGAGAAAGCCAACCTTCTCTGAATGTCCATCTCAGGTTTGCAAGTCCCACAACTTTAGAGATGGACCCATGTTATGCAGAGTACACCGGATGCCCCATTCATAATCAGGCCATTCGGGGGGTGCTATAATTTTGCATTAACACTACCTATCCCAGTTAATGGTATATACTTCAAACTCTTTTATTGAGGTCATGTTTCACCCTTGTACATAGTAGGTTGTTGTTTTTGTTTTCCTCCAACTTCTTTCTACACATTTTTGTCTTATTTTTCCTTTCTTTGTGTGCATTGTGTAGTTTTCTTGTATGTTTGTTTTCTAATAAGTGCTCTAGCATAAGTCGTTGTTATTCGGGGAAGGCATTTTTAGTGAACACATGTTTTCAAGAGGTTACAATAGTTTGATATGATTACTTTCCTAATGAATACTTAAAGGAAATTGATATTTACATCTAGTATGCAGGTGTCTGTACGTCGGAAAAGTGACAGGCGAGCTTGAGAATCAACAAGTAACTCTTCTGCGTACCCGACCTCCCGAGGTCGTGCCAAGACAGCTGGTGTGGGTAGAATGTGTAGGCAAACTAGTTAGGCAGTCTAATGTCTTCGACACGCACTAATGGTATTTGCGAATCTAAGGCAAAGAAGGCCCTTCTAACTTGGACTGGTGTGATAGATCGATCAGCGAGGATGACTGCTCGAAGGCTCCAATCAATATCGAGCTCTAGCGTGATTCGATCTATGGGTTGTGGGATGCGTGGAAAATGACCCGGGATGGTTTTGTGTATTTCTCCTGATAGGGTCATATGGTGGATATAGTCAACTCTATGGACGATTCTCTGGCCTAGTCCAAAATTCTCTAGTTTCGTTGGTTATTGTGTCTAGTAGGGATAACTGTTGAATGATGAGAGGTGGAATCGGAGTAGACTGAAATACTAATTTACGTAGGCCAGTGTCTATGTCTAATTCTCTTATGGACTCGTTAGGCTGTGGGATCTTTGGATCACAACCATAGACTCTTGGTTGTTGCGGTCCCGTTATGGTCATACGAGAGATCAAGTTCTGATCCCTAGTATCCAGTAGTCGTAAGCTTTTTTAGCTTCTATGTTTAGAACCAACAGTTGTGCGATCTTCTCAGAATACCTTACAGGCGTTATCGCAACTTGGATTCTTAAGCTGGTATCTATATCTACTAGGGTGTCTCCAGCGTTTGGCTGTGGAACTAAAGGATCACACCCAAATGTTTGTTCTCTTTCGAGCCCTTCTACAGTCATGTGGGTATTTTCTAGGGTAATCTGTAGTTTGGCTGATTTGACCAAAACAGATATGCTTGGTCGTCTTCGATGTTTAACCCTCTCAACTGTGCCCTGATCTGTTGGAAGTCTGTTGTTGTTTGGAAGACTTGTATCCTAAGGTTTTGGTCAATGTCAGTTATTGCTACTACGGTATTGGGCTGGGGCACAATTGGCTCGAAAATGTATTCCCTGGGCTCCCTAGGTCCCGTAATTGTCATGCAAAAGCAGTAATAAAACAAACTATAATAAAGTGAAATCTAAGTGCACTTCTAGCATATATAATTTCTTTTTGTATTTTCTGGCAATTTATAAGAAAGCAGCTATTTAAAAATATTTAGAATTGACAACTAAACTAACAACGTAAAACAAACAAAATAGCCGAGTGTAGCTATTTGTCTGTGCGATTTCGTATATCTATTCTAAACAACGAAATAACTAATCTATCTGCAAGATTCTCAATCCTACCTCAGAAGTGAGGATTGAATCATAGTTTCTCAGAAACTATCAATCCTCACAGTTTCCCTGGCAATATCGAGAATAGAATTCATTAAAATGAAGCAATTATCTACTCTATTTGATATGATTTTAACTAGAACTTTGAAAGCTAGAACCTGGATTCCGTAGAACAGTGGTGAATCCGATGGTGTGTGTGATCTTGTCCCCTCAGTATGATCTCCTCGTTCTTTCGTGTTCAGGTGGATCTAGAAAATCATGTAATGACTAGCATCGATAGGAGTAGATATTGGGATCAATGGACCGCCTTTAGAATGCAGAAAGAATAGAATGCGGAGTAGGAGAGAGACAGCGCAAGAGTACAGAGCTTTGCTTATGCGATTCCTAGCGGGATTTACTACGAAGCCATGCAATATGAAGTGATCCAGAACCTAAAACTAGTCCTGTTTGAAGAGAAAAACCTGTAACTTTTAATGGCTTCCTAGAGCTATTTTATTCCAATGGATTGGGTAAAACAACAACACTATTTACACAAGCTGGATATGTGGCTTACCAATAGTAACACAATGCTAATGAGCATGCAAACCTGCAACTAAAAAAAGCTACCAATCCTAAGAAAAACTAATAGCTTAAATCTACCATAGCAAAGAGAAATTCAGTGGCAAACTTCAGACCGTGAAAATGGTGTGCCCAAATAATAGCACTGCACTTGCACAAGATGGGTATGTGGCTTACAAACAGCTGCAACACAATACTAACTAAAGCACTGCAAGTGAGATTGAACCTATGGCTTCTAAACAAAGGATAACTAAATCTACTTGACTACAAGAAAATGAGGAGCAAACTTTGGAGAGAAATTCAGAGCTAAATTCAGGGGCTCTTCTATGCATGTGCACAAGCCATGCATTTATAGGAATTCAATCCCCCAAAGATCAAAACTAAACTGAACTCCTAAACATTAAACAAAAGAAAAGCACTATTCCAGGGGACCAAAAACATAAATGCATGCTCATGTCGGCAAGGAAAGATGGTAAAGCATGTGATCTTTGCGTGTGAGTCGTGTCAAAATAACGTTCTGGAAAACGCGTACAGGACCGCTGCCCTGCTTAGGGCGGCGGTCACAGAGATCGCCGCCCTGTTCAGGGAGGCGGTCACGAGACCGCCTCCCTTCAGGGCGGCGGTTTCGTCACTGAAGATCAAAAGGCCAAGGAAAGAGGGAGAAAAAAGGAAAAACAAAGGGCGTGGTGGGCTAGGCGGGGCCTGCGGGATGTTAACGCATACTCCGTAAGAGCTTCTCTGGATCCCGAACATCTTGTGAAGAGACCTGTATCATCATTGGGGCACTTATTACACCTATTCCACAGTACATTACCTTACAATTTTGGGTACATACAGTGAGTATGTTAGCGACATGTTAGAAAAAAATTGTAGCCTTTGAAGGATTTCTTTGCACGCGTATAGTCCGATTTATAGCCCTTCACAAAATGAGTTGCGGAAATAAAGAACTGAATACCTTACAGGCCCGATGTGCCACTTGTAATGACGTTCACGTCCAAAATTCCCGCTACTCTACAGTACTGGGATGAAGTAGTAAACTCATACTTGCAGATACATTCAATAATTTGTGAAAATCCACATTAGGCCGATAGAGATAGATGACGTACCCTTTGTGCGAGTATAGAAACTTAGATCCGTCAAGCGCTTCAAACCTGTGAGAAAGCTCTTTAAAACGAATCGGGGCGTTCAGATCTAATGTTAGTAGGCCTGAATTCCCAATTCATAAATGCGTGAGTCGATTTGGTTGACTATCGAGCTCTGGGACCTTGTATTTTTGTAGGGTATTTTGATGCGCATGAAGGGGTCATAACGTCCGCAGTGAACACTAGAGACTCATGAGCTTTATATTGAGAGAACGCCACCTCGTGAGAGTTATAGGTTGAGTCATCTTTGAATTCTAGTGTATTTTCCCCCTTCTGATTTGCCATGTTAAATTCTCTCTGCATTCGGGGGGTCTAACTCATTGGATGATGATGTTGTTGTTAAAGAGCTCAAAATTTCAGGGGGGGGCGCCTACCTTGATTCATAGACAACCCAGGATTTTTGAGGAAACATGGTCATTGTCTCCAAGTTGTTGGGACTTGTACTGTGAGACCATAAACCTTTGCGTGAAGGTGGGTTGGACCTCTACCTGCCGCTACTGTCCTAGGGCGACTATTCACTAATGACTGCCGCCTTTAAGGCGGTGGTCTAATCCTAAACTACCCCCTTGCTCAAGGCGATCAGAGTTATGAATAGAATGCATAAAAGGGAAATCCTAAGCTAAAAGCTTTGCAGGTGTATTTTTAGCACCAAGAAAAGGGTTTTTATGCTTCTCTCCACAAGGGGAAGGAAAGTGAACTTACTCTTCTTTGTGTAGATTTTGGGTAGAAAATGCATGCCACAAGACTAGTACCATTATATGGAGCCGGGACTCACCCAGTGTGACTGGCAACACAAAAAATATGGAATTGCCCTTTCAGCAGATACAGGATAACATGCCAAAACAAATAGGGCCGGCAAGACTGCGGATAAAACTAGCTAGGGTAGCCTCACGATACTGCCATAAAGTCAAATACTCTGTGACTTATTCTTAAACTGGGATGCAGATCGGAACACTTTCCGATTACCATAGGTCCATGGAAGAAGGTGAGACCATTACATTATAGAGACCAAGTCTAAGGTCGTAGAACTCATGGAGATTTGGCCGACCAATCGGGCAAGGTGTCGTCATAACAAGAGACAGAAGGCTCCCGGGCAAAAATGAAATCATTGGGCGACATTATATGGGAGATTGCAGCTATTTCCACGGGGCCGAAGAAGGGAGTGAGAGTCAGATCCATTCCTATCTTTGCCCATCCCTATCTAATCGACAGGCTATTATGGGGATCCTTCCCTACGAGACACATCATGGATAAGGGATGGGATCCCCCAATTCTATTTTTTCTTGTAGAATAAGGAAGAGCCCCATAATTGCATCAAATCGAGTGGACATGAGATGTATAATTTTTCATATTAATGACCCAAACTATTTTGGGGACTTCTTCTCCCATTAAACTCCATAAAGGGTGGTCCGATATTGATGATGTCAAGTTCAAGGGCATGAGGATACCTTTCTAATTATAGTAAATTTTGTCTAATTTGGAGTGAAAGATATGAGCGCATTTGAATTTTTTCATGTATGGGAGAGGCATAGGAAAGTGACACGTCACAGCATCCCGGGGTGGCTCAAGGCATTGCCCGATGGTCAGGTATGTCAGTGTTTCTTTGCACTTTTCCATGCCAGTTGGTCACCCATTACCACGGCAGTTACAAGGTTAGGATTTACTCCCTTTTCTTTCAGCTTATGGCCGGTAAAACCTTATGAAAAGATGAGACCATAAACAATGGTCACACTGCTTCAGTTTGTCATACTGTTGATAGCCCTTAACTGACCGGTGTGTGAAGCTGTTGATAGTGTCAGTATTCTATCTCCTCTGCTTGCTGTGAAGTATCCTCACCAATGAGAAATCCTCCCATACGTGGCTTTCACACTTCATCCATGTTAGCACCCTGCCTTTATACCTTTACAATGTCTGACTAGGCTAGAGGTTAGCCAAAGAAAAGGTTCCACGTGTCTTCAAGCTATCATTTGTTAGGCTCTTGATGGCATTCACTATCACAACCAGGGGGATAGTTGGCGGACTTAGAGGGAGATTTGGTGCGCTTTATAAACCATTAACACCACGATAGCTGCTATTGACCTCGCTGAATTTCTTTGACGACCCCATAGATATTGACTCCGATTATGAAAATGGTTTATTCACACAGACTTGAGAGTCTGCGGAGTAGCATCGGACCTTGAGAGTTCGATCCAGAATGGCAACATGTGTCCACATTTGGTCATTCTGTGGATTTTTAAATAGGGATTTAGCCTTGAGTTCTGCAGAGACTATTACCGTGGCATTATGACTAGCCACTCTCTCGAGCCTTGGTGGACATTGCGGATTCCGTTACCAATTTCCATGTGGGTTTAACCAAAGGACCAGCCCCTAAGTCAGCAGACGGCATGCAGCTTTGTTTGCTGGCCCTAGGATAACCCATAGAACACTGGAGTCCTCATAATCCACAGTAAACGGAATCAGTCTCCTACCATTTTGTTAGAGAAAATGGCTAAGACCATTTTGATGAGTTATCCAAACTTGGAGAGGGTGAACTCTCCTTGGGATAACAGTATTGTGTACACTTTCCAGGGACATCTGTGTACTAAATGAAGAGACTAGTAGCTTTGAAGCATTCTATTGGACATAGAATCAAGACCAACACTGTTGAAAAACTAATCGGGTTCTTTAATCCGTAGTGTCTCCGTAAATTCTGTTATGAACCCTATGCATGAACTGTAACTACCGTGTGGAGTTGATATATGGATGCTCTGGGATCAAACTTAGAAGTTTCCGGCAGGCACTATCTAACGTCTTGGTCATGAACACATTCTCAGGCATGATCTGCCAAGATGGTGTCAAAATCTCCGTAAAAAAAGTTGGCAAAAACTATAGGACAAACGAGCGTAAAATCATGAGCATGTTCTAATTGGAACATGTAGGGACCCCCGAGCCCTCCGTCCATTCAGAGCGCCAGCGTAGCCGAGTCCTAGGCGAGGGCGCGCACCTTCAGCGGGATCGCGCAGGGGTTGAGAGGCCACTTGGCTTTCTGTATTTGTATTTAGATTCTTTTTTGTATTACGGGCTCTTTGAGCGTTTTGACCATGCCTAGTGCATGATGGCATTGTATATAAACTTTGATTATTTATATATATGCGTCGGTTTTGGATCAAAACTTGTCATTTGTATTCTACTTTCTTTATTTCCAACTGCTTTGTGTATACTATGATGTATGTATTATATGCTTTCTAGAATGTATGCAATGGAAAACAGATGATGCAAATGTTTGCTTTTTTTTTGTGTTTCATGATGCTGATACATGATTTGTAGATATACTGTGATCTTGAATCTCAACTCTTGTTTATCAATTTGGGTACCTCATGTTTGTTTTGGCCAAGTGATGAAAATGACCAGCATGATGAAAAGATTAACCTGCCCCACTCCTAACTCCACGCAACTAGTAGGATGCGAGGGCTCATCACCAAGAGCCAAGAAGGGCGCAAGTTATGGAATATGGTGAAGTGATAGTGATGAAAGATAGACGAAGCTTTGGTGGAACCAAATGAAAACTACAAGCTTATTCTACCTGAATGACTTCATAGTTTTGGATGCAACTTGCTTTGCAGTTTATCCAGACTTAGACCCGTAGATGGCCACATAGTAGACAAAATCTGGGTTTTTTAGGATTTTTAACTCTCTTGGAATTTTTGAACATCTGATTCATTCGTTATTGACTCAAAGTTTGAATTGATTGTTTATGACCTTTTAACATTTACTTTGTTTAGAGGACCCCCTACACTTTGCCCCATGCTACCTGTAAGAAACATGGGTTTATCACCGTGGGCAAGGCATAGGCGAGTAAGGGCATTTCCATCCTTTCCCAACCCTACGTCACTAGTAAGAGACGCAAGCTTATCACTGAAGGTTGGTGGGGCAAGGAAATGTGTAAAAAATAAAATTTTCTGTTAATCACTTCTTGACTTGTCTATTTGAGTAAAATGTCAGTATATGCTTTTTTTTTCCAAAGAGATGTGTATATGGGATAGATGCGACACCATGAAGCTTCTAGAACAGACCATAGGCAAGACACCTATCCTAAGAAGAAATCAAAGCAAGAACGAACTTGCAGATCTTGGTATGGTTACTGTTAGGACATTCGTCATGTCTGATTTTGTTTGATAAAAGATTCTAAGTTGAGACCTAAAAAAGAGAAAAAAGGATCGGGGGGGGGGGGGAAAAGGGAAAAGGGGGGAAGAAGGTAAGAAAAAAAAAAAAAGGGGGAAGGGGTGGGGAAAGAAAAAAAGGGAAAAAGGAAAAGGAAGAGCGAAGGAACAGGGAGGGGGGAAACAGGGGGGGGGGGTGGGGGGGAGGGGGGGGGGGGGGGGGCAAAAAAGGGGGGGAGAGAAAAAGTGGGGGTGGAAGAAAAGAACAAAAAAAAGAAAAACAAAGAAAAAGAGAGGGGAGAAAAAAGTACAACAAAGACCGCTAAGCATGGCGCAAGGACGCACGAACATTGGATCATCTGAGGATGCCCCACAGTGGGGGCCCCCCCCCCCTGAAGGACGACGCAGGCACAAGCCCCCTCCCAGCGTGAGGGAGTGATTTCTGCGCCATTAGTGGCAAGAGATCGGTCTACAAAGCGAACGAGACCCAATCCCGGTGGACCGCAGGCGGACAGGCAGGGCGTTACGAGGAACACTAACGAAACAGTAAAAGAAGGAAACTTAGGGCAAAATGTCTGGGAAGAAAGGAATCATGGCCAAGCCCAAACGAACAAGAGAAAGATGGTTGCGACAATAGGAATAGCTTTTAACAAAAGCTAAACGGGGAAAAGTAGGGAGCGAGGGGTAACAATAAAACCACAAGATGAGAAAAAGGGGAGGGAGAAACTATAGGGGGGGAAAGTTCCCCAAAGTAAGACCGGCAAAAGGCGCAAGAGTGAGAGGAGTAGCAATAGAGAGAGGTAACTGAGCCCCAGAAATAGGAGCTCCACCTGGCGAGAGCGTACCGCACACCATTAAAAGGAATAGGCACACCCCGTAGCGGGGAGCGCGATTTTCCTCACGCGATTATCCAGCGAACAGGTCAAGCGGGAACCCCAAACCTACTTCTCCGTCGATAGGGGGGGCAAACGTGGAGAGCCCGACAGTGAGCGCCCAAGCTATGAGCGTAAGACGAGACGGGAAGAGACGCGTTGACCTGGACAAGCCACAGACAGACGCGCCCCAAAGGCCCGAAGAACCCAAGGATTGAGAAACGCGCCCATTATCAGGTCATGGGGAGGAGCACACAGTAGAAACAGACCGGGAAACGAGAGGTGAGGGTAAGAAAACCGGGGGAAGGGTTAGATGTAGAAAGCCCAAACGGATAGCTTCTATAGATTTGCCAATCCGGAGGGTGAGGTGATTAGCCTGAAGAAGCGACAAGACTGTGAAGCGTAGTATACCGGACAGAATGCCTTCGGGGACACCACGAACCGAAAGGAGATTAGAAACGATCGAAGACCCGGATAACAAGTACTGACTACTCAGGGTTGAAGAGAAAGAGCCGGATACGACGGAAGAACAGGCACATCCGTGGAAGACAAAAAACGAACGTGGAACTCCGGTAGTATGCTGAATGGGGGATGTCACCCCAAGGATCAAATTAAGCGTAAAAAGAGGGACGTCACCACTTCTCGAGAGCCATAACTCGGGTTACATGGAAAAGGCGTCGAGACACGGCTTGGTGGTGGCGCAAACCCGGCCAGGATGGACAGAAATAGAGGTTGGGTGGCAACGTACACAACCCCAGCTGGATCCAAACGAAGGCCTCGCCGCTCAAGGGTCCACACAAATACAGTAAGACGCGCATGGAAACTTACGGTGCCCGAGACGGACCACCACTGATAAACAAGAGGAAACCAGGTCAAGGCTCATTCCCAGAATGGCAATCCACGCCAACTAAGGAGCAGAGGTGGCCAGGAAAATCATGAAGGGGGGTATATAGGCGGTTAGGTAATAGGGTACAACGGGGAGGGGAAAAGAAGCCAACGAATAGGTAACCAATGACAGACGCTATGTAAACCCAAATATGGCAAAGCGCAGATGGTGTGGCTCTGGTGCTTAACCGGGGCGGAGAGTATGACCAACCGGAGAGGCGTAAGCGCGGCCTGGAACTGAGGGAGACTTTACCGAATGAACGGCCCAGCTGTCATGGGAAGGGGCCATGCCCAGGAGAATACGGGACCTTCTGTCCTTTCTGAAATTTTATCTGAGATAATGAGTTGTGGGATAACCGACCCTGCAAATGATTGGTTCACGATGAATTAGCGATTACGGACGGGTACAGTTGTAGAGGCATAGCCTCTTACCCATTTAGTGAAATATTCCGTGGCCATGATTAAATTGTTGCCATCTGTGTA
Source organism: Taxus chinensis (assembly GCA_019776745.2). NCBI lineage: Eukaryota > Viridiplantae > Streptophyta > Pinopsida > Cupressales > Taxaceae > Taxus > Taxus chinensis. The sequence continues at coordinate 685,359,993 of CM034154.1, read as the reverse complement.
CGAGGGAGAGAATTTCCCTAGCAAGTCCGGCCCCATGGAGAAAGGGCCACGGATAGCGATCGTACAAAGCCTTGTGGCCGGCATGTTGGATCTCATGAGAGCACTCCCTACTTTTGACACCCTGCGTTACAACTCCTATGTGTCATGTTTCTAGAGTGGGCCAGAATACCCCATTCGATGTATTTTTTGAGCATGGTCATGCCACCGAAGTGCCTCCACATATACCGCTATGGGATTCCTGGAGAATCCTCTTGGACTCATTCTGTGTCAACACACCTTAAGAGCATCCCATCGAATGCTTTCCGATAGAGCACCTGCTCTATAATGACGTATTTAGCTACGATAATGTGTAACCGTCTTCTTTGTTGAGGTGTAGCTCCTTCTGGATACCTATGGTCCATGATATAGCTAATGATATCAGCGTACCAAGGGCACTCAGATATAACAAGTCGGGTTTCGACGTAGTATACGCATTCATCTGGAAAGTCTAAGTCTACTAAGTCGCCTCTGTCTAGCGGGTTATCAGCTAACCAATCTGCGATGATTTACCCTTTAACTGACTTTTGGTTTACAAAAGTTAATTCGAACTCTCCCATTAAGGTTATAAACGTCCAGCTTTTTTGGACAAGGACCCTTGTGTGAGAAAAGTCCGTAGATGGTCCGTCTTTACTATGACCCTTGTCTCTTGAGTTTAGCATGTAGTGTCTTAGGTGTTTAGTAGCAAATACTATGGCAAGACATTCTCGCTCTGCTTGTGTATAGCGCGTTTCGTAGTCGAGCAATGTTCAGCTAATGAAATAAATCGCACGCTCTCTTTTGTCATCGTTTTCTTGGGCTAGCATGCAAGCTAACGAAACATCGGTAGCCGTGAGTACAAAATTAAAGGGCGATCCTAGCTTTGGTGGCATTAGCGTAGGCAGTGATAGCAGGAAACGCTTGACTGCATCAAAAGCTTCATTGCAATCTTCAGTCCAATCAATGCTATAGTCCTTCTTGAGTAAAATTGTTGATTGGATGAACGGCGAAGCTTAGATTCAGGATAAATCTCCGGATTGCACCCAACTTTCTGAGAAATGATCTGATTCCAGATTCATTCGAGGGTGGGACCATTTCGAGGAACAGCCCGAATTTTGGTTGGATCAACATCGATCCCTCGTGACGATATGATGTAACCTAGGAGCTTTCCTCCTGTTACAAACCGAAGACGCATTTCTCTGAGTTTAGGGTAACTCCATATTCTATTAGGCGTGAAAGGATGATGCGGAGTACTTCAGGATGGTCACAACGCTTCTTGGCCTTAGCCAACAAGTCATCTACGTAGGATTCCACGATTTTATGGATTAAATCATGAAATATGTATGTCATGGCCCGCTGGTATGTAGCACCGGTGTTCTTGAGACCGAATGGCATAATAGCATAGCAATAGGTTCCCCAAGGAGTTATAAACGTGGTTTTAGCTTGATCTTGCTCGGATATTTTGATTTGATTGTATCCCGAGAATCCATCCATGAGAGACAAGAGTTCAAAACCTGCTGTTGCATCAACAATAACGTCTATGGATGGTAATGGAAGTCGTCCTTAGGGAAAGCTTTGTTGATATCTCGAAAATCTATGCAGATGTGTATCTTTCCATTCTTTTTTAGAACGGGAACGAGTTGGATACCCATTGGGAGTAGTCAACTGGCTTGATGAATCCTACCTAAAGGAGTTTTATTACCTCCTCTTTTACCATGAGGGCTACTTTGGGCTTCATGGGTCTTGATTTTTGTTTAACTGGCTTTGCATCTGATCTAGTGACGAGGTTGTGTACCGCAATGTGGGGTGTGACTCCTGTCATCTCTTTGTAATTAAATGCAAATGCCTTTTGATGTTCTTTGAGAACCTGAGTATGTATTTCCACTTCCTCTGGGGTTAACGAAGAACCTAACTTTAGAATTCTTGGTTCATCTTCCGTTCCGATATCGACATCGATTGTTTCTTCAATTAAAGAGGCATTACCCTCTTCGAACTCAGGTGGTGCTGGAGGTAGATCTATATCATGCCCGTTTTCCACCGCGTATATATTAGGTTCTTTTTGTGAGGGAAGATTCATTACGGGATTTCCGAAGTAGGAAGATGAATGCGGGATCAGAGATAAATCTAGCGTGTGATAGGAGAAATGTAGTGCTGCATAGGCATTTAAGTAATCCAAAGTAGCCACATCGTTTCCAACATGGTCTAGGACGGTAGATTCACTCCCGCTTGAAAGAGGATCTATCATTGTTTTTACCAATGGTTCGTTTCGAATGGATATTGTGAAGTGAGTGTCTTCTAGCTCACTGTTTGGAGTAAAACATGATGCTGAGGTTGCTATTGAATTGGTGAGAAGATTTTTTTTCTCGCGAGATTGCTTCAATGGATATGAAGTTAAACGCCTTGCTTAAATCTAATACAGCATTTTTTGTAAAGTTGCAAGTGTTTGGCTTTAGTTTCATATACCTCTGAAACTTGGTTTACCACTAACTGCGAGTCTCCTAAAAATCTGATATTATTGATACCAATTCTTTTGGCTAAGGTAAGGCCAAGGAGGAGGGGCTTCGTATTCAGTTCTATTGTTTGTGCATTCAAAGTTTAATTTAAAAGAGAATGGGAGGACCTTCTCTTCGGGCGAGGTAAGAATTATACCTGCCCCCCGCTCCATAACGGCATTTAGCTCCATCAAAATGGAGAGTCCAATACTTAGCCGGGGAGTATGGATGTAGGTGTATCTACTATGTTTACACACTCTACTTCTACCATACAGAGATCTTTTACTGGCAAGGAACCAACACCTAGGGAAAATCCGATACCTACTGAATCGAATGGTAAGAACATTGGTGAATCTTGTTCTATCAGCTCAACGATCTTTGCAGTAGTCCCTAATGATACTATTTCTTTAGTTTTACCTTTAGGGGTTGGAATTGTTTTGGCTATGTTGGTAGTTTCAAGATCCGTCGCAGGTATCAACTTTTCCTCTGGATTTGGGTCAGAGGGTTTGTTAAGTTGGTTTGTTGGAAGTTCGAATTCTGAGTGGTATACCTGGTCTTTTCTTTAAATCAGCTAGGTGTAAGTCAAATAGCTTTGGATCACCTTTGGCTACAAATACCTTTCCCAAATGTAGGAATCTTACTTCTTGAAATAGAGTGGAAGGGATTACCTTCATGCGGTGTATCCATGGTCGGTCGAGGATCATATTATAGTTAGTTTCCCGATCTATAATATAAAACTCAGTCAGGATTGTTTTAGGTCCTAAGGCGACCGGTAGTATTATAGTTCCTATTGATGTGGCTTTAAGGCTATCGTAGCCTCTCAAGGTATTTCGTGTAGTAGAACAGTTTGTTTCTCCATATCCCAATTTTTGGAGAAAAGAAGAAAGGGACTATGTTAACTGCAGCCCCGTCATCAACCATTGCCCATTTTACATAGTTATTATAAACTTGTACTTGCAAGTGTAGGGCTGGATCACCTCGGCATGCGATCTCAGCATCTGTAGGCATTTTACTTATTTCGAATATGAATTCAACATCCCTATCCACCTGTCCCGATGGATAAACATCAAAGTCTATATGATTTACTTGCGCTTCCGGTGGTGGAGTGATACTAACTAGATGAACCAAACCTAACACCTCTAAAAGAGCAGCCCTGTGAGCAGGGGAAATCTTTAGTAAATAAAGGAATGAAATATGCGAGAAGGTTTTTGTTAGATCATTAATTAGATCGTAAGCACCCATAGGTTTTACTACGGTTTGCTGGATGTTATTTGTTTCCGGCAGGTGGCTTGGACTTGGTTGAGAGAAATACTCTTGTGTTCTTGTAATTGCTTCAACGGGTAATTCGGATTCTAACTCTACTAATCCAACTACCTTAGGTCGTGGTTGACTTCCTAGTTGTGGCGCGACTAACGGATTTAGCGAGGTTGAGGCCTCGTGATCGTTGTTTCCTATTATTGCACCTTTGTTTGTTCCAGCTGGTTTCAACCTATCATTATCATGATTTGGGAGTGGATCATTAAAGATCTTGAGAGGGGCATTCTGAGGGGAAACTGCCCCTGTGAAGGTATTTGTTGTTGGTGACGTAGGATCTGTTAAGAAACATATCCATAAAGAATTGTTTTTGCTCATTTGGCAAGTGTTGCATGAATTTGTTGTAATCACGACACATTCTAGTGTCATGCCCTTGAATTTTATGGAAACCACAATAAGAATTGGGGTTGTAATTCCCGTTTTGTTGGTTTGGTGTATATTGTGGCCTAAAATTCCGATCAAACTGTTGCCTATTAGGACTAAAGTTTTGTTGTTTCTGGTTTTGACTTTGGTTTTGATAACCAAAGGAGTTTTGGCTTGGTCCTTGTATGGGATTTCACCATTGTTGTTGTTGTGGATTATTAAAATCCACCGTATTGATCATCGGGGTAAAATTGTTGTTTCTTTGGTTGTTTGTTTGTGACGGAGTATTAACGACATTTACCCTCTTGGGGCTGGTCAGTTACCCCATTTGTTGTTACCCCACGATTTTTGTTAAGGATTTTGGGTCCTGTGATTGACGCTTGTGGTGGTTGTAGTATTTTGAGTAGAGGTGATTAACCTCCCGTTTGCTCCATACGTCTTACGGCCACTATCTATCGCTGCTTGATCAATTCGTAGAGCGCTCTCAAGTACCTCATCATAAGTCCTTAGTGGGAACTTCTGGACTTCTTCCTTCACTTTCTCTGCTAAGAGAATGAAGGAATAAATCGCATAGCTCCATCTGATCCATGTTTGGAGCGCTTGCCGAGGAATAAAGGACTGTGCGCCACCTTTGGATGAAATGGGTGACAGACTCATTATGTTCTTGCTTGATGTGCAAGAACTCCCTGATTCCTGTCCTTAATAGTTTGTTCATGTCGAAGGCTTTGATGAACTCAGTCACGAGTTGTTTGAATGAATGTATGGAAGCTTCGGGTATTCTGTAATACCAATCGAGGGCAATGCCTTCTAGCATTTTGGGGAATATTTTAGCAACAACCCCATCCCATGGGAGTAGTTCACGAATGGCTATAGCATAAGCTTTGATATGCGCATTCGGATCTCTCTTCTCCTTTGTATTTGGGCAAATCGGGAAGAGGCCTTGGAAGCATAACGCTTTGTATGGCGAAATCTAAGGGATCCTTTAAATATTCTGAATAAGTCCCTATTGCATACGTCTCAACCATTGATGGTGCTTGTTGAGGACGTGGTGGCGGAACGGATTGTTGATATGGCATAACATACGCGTTCGCAAGGGGCATAAGGAGGTCCCTGCGTTGGAGCAAACATGCCGGGGGATGAGTACATATCTCCTTGTGGCAATTTGGAGTACATGTTTAAGTACGAAGGTGTACTATCCAAGAATGGATTGCTCTGTACTGGACCAGGAGGAATAGTGCTAGCGATAGTGGGTCTAGTTGGCACTTGTTGCAAATATTGAGGAGTCATACCTTACGTGCCTACTCCTGTGAGGAGATCTACTTGGCTAGGATGGTGCGGAGGATTGGAACTCCCTGTTTGTATGATTCTCAAATTTTGACTTGCTTGGGCAAGTTCTAATCCTCTAACCTTTTCTATTAGAGTTGAAATGACTTCGTTCGGTGAAGCCACGATATCGTGCCTTGGTGGGCGTTTGCTGTATAACATGGCTTTGCGGAGGTATGTGATATCCTGCTATGAACTGATCACTATCCTGCCAAGCATCTCTGAGAGTATTTTCCATACGTGATGGCATAGGGGAATTTTCTTGAGGAGAGAACTCGGGTTGTATCTGCAAAGTTCCTACAGGTGGATACATGCCTTGAGAGCGTTGTTCACTCCTAGGATAACGTATTGAGTACTCGTCATCTAGAACTGAGTATGGATCTGACTGTCTACTAATAGGCAGTCTGAGTAATACCTGAGGAGATGAAGCAGACTCTCCAGTTAATGTCATATTGTTCGAGCCTGAAGGCTCTGTTTGTGTTTGAGCAAGTTGCTCCAACCCCTCTGTTTGGAAGGATGAGTTATATCTAGTCCTTGGTGTTTGTGTTGACAACTGATTAGTTGAATAGTTGTCGCCCCACATTGAGAGTGAGGGTGATGACTGCCTATTCTGTTGGGCGTAGTATGCCTCAAGACCCAAGAGGGGTCTTCCGTATGCATTGAATCCCGACATATTCGGAGGGATATATGAATACCTGCAGAATGATGGGAAGGAGCGAAGGTGATTTGGAGAAGATGAAACTTCTCAAAGAGAAGGTGAAAGAATTGTTTGTTTCACGTCGGGTTCACCAATTTTGTACGTCAGAAAAGTGACAGGTGAGCTTGAGAATCAACAAGTAACTCTTCTGTGTACCCGACCTCCCGAGGTCGTGCCGAGACAGCCGGTGTGGGTAGAATGTGCAGGCAAACTAGTTAGGCAGTCTAATGTCTTCGACACGCCACTAATGGTATTTACGAATCTAAGGCAAAGAAGGCCCTTCTAACTTGGGACTGGTGTGATAGATCGATCAGCAAGGATGACTGCTCGAAGGCTCCAATCAATATCGATCTTTGGCGTGATTCGATCTATGGGTTGTGGGATGCGTGGAAAAATGACCCGGGATGGTTTCGTGTATTTCTCCTGATAGGGTCATATGGTGGATATAGTCAACTCTATGGATGATTCTCTGGCCTAGTCCAAAATTCTCTAGTTTCATTGGTTATTTTGTCTAGTAGGGATAACTGTTGAATGATGAGAGGTGGAATCGGAGTAGACTGAAATACTAATTTACGTAGGCCAGTGTCTATGTCTAATTCTCTTATGGACTCGTTAGGCTATGGGATCTGTGGATCACAACCATAGACTCTTGGTTGTTGCCGGTCCCGTTATGGTCATACGAGAGATCAAGTTCTGATCCCTAGTATCTAGTAGTCGTAAGCTTTTTCAGCTTCTATGTTTAGAACCAACAGTTGTGCGATCTTCTCAGAATACCTTACAGGTGTTCTTGCAATTTGGATTCTTAAGCTGGTATCTATATCTACTAGGGTGTCTCCAGCATCTGGCTATGGAACTAAAGGATCACACCCGAATGTTTTTTCTCTTTCGAGCCCTTCTACAGTCATGTGGGTATTTTCTAGGGTAATCTGTAGTTTGGCTGATTTGACCAAAACAGATATGCTTGGTCGTCTTCGATGTTTAACCCTCTGAACTGTGTCCTGATCTGTTGGAAGTCTGTTGTTGTTTGGAAGACTTGTATCCTAAGGTTTTGGTCAATGTCAGTTATTGCCACTATGGGTATTGGGCTGGGGCACAATTGGCTCGAAAATGTATTCCCTGGGCTCCCTAGGTCCCGTAATTGTCATGCAAAAGTGGTAATGAAACAAACTATAATAAAGTAAAATCTAAGTGCATTTCTAGCAAATATAATTTCTTTTTTGTATTTTTTGGCAATTTATAAGAAAGCAGCTATTTAAAATATTTAGAATTGACAACTAAACTAATAACGTAAACCAAACAAAATAGCCGATTGTAGCTATTTGTCTGTGTAATTTTGTATATCTATTCTAAAAAACGAAAATAACTAATCTATCTGCAAGATTCTCGATCCTACCTCAGAAGTGAGGAATGAATCATAGTTTCTCAGAAACTATCAATCCCCACAACCTCCCTGGAAATATCGAGAATAGAAATAACTTAAATAAAGTGATTAACTACTTTATTTGATAAGTTCTAACTAAAACTTTGAAAGATGGAACCTAGATTTCGCAGAACAGTGGTGAATTCGACGGTGTGTGTGTGTTCTTGTCCCCTCAGTATGATCTCTTCGTTCTTTGTGCTCACGTGAATCCAGAAAAGCATGGAATGCTTGCATCAACAGGAATAGATATTTGGATCAATGGACAGCCTTCAGAATGCAGACAGAATAGAATGCGGATAGGAGAGGGATAGCACAAGAGTACAGAGCTTGGCCTATGCAATTCCTAGCGGGGTCTACTGCGAATCATGCAACAAAAGCATCTAGAACCTGAAACTAGTCTGTATGAAGAGAAAAAACCTGCAACTTTAATGGCTGCCTAGACTATTCTACTCCAAAACAATAATACCGTTTGCACAAGTTGGATCTGTGGCTTACCAACAGTGACACAAAGCTAAAAACAAACCTGCAACAAACTATACTACCAATCCTAAGCAAACTAAAGGGACACAACACTGAAAACATGAAAGTTGGGAGTGAAAATGGTGGCCCGAATAATGTCTGCACTTGCACAAGTTGGATATGTGGCTTACCAGCTGCAACACAATACTAACCAAAGCACTCAATGAGAAAACTAAGAATCCTTAAGCAAAGGAAAACTAAAACTGCTGTAACAAGAAATTCAAAAGCAAACTTTGGAGCAAAATTTAGAGCAAAACTAAGAGGCCATTTGCATGTGCACAAACCATGCATTTATAGGAATCCAAACATCCAAAAATTAAATCCAAACTGAACTCTTAAACATAAAACAAAAGAAAAACACTATTCTAGGGGACCAAAAACATTAATGCATGCTCAAGTCGGCAAGAAAAGCTGGTGATTCGTGATATTTCACGCAGGTCGCGTCAAAAGAGCGTTTTGGAAAAACGCGCACAGGACCGCCGCCCTGCTCAGGGTGGCGGTTACAGGACCGCCGCCTTGTTCAGGGCGGCAGGTTTCGTCACTGAAGACCAAAAATCCAAGAAAAGAGGGAAAAAAAAGGGAAAACCAAAGCATGCTGGGGCTAAGCGGGGCATGCGGGATGTTAACGCATATCTGTAAAGCTTTTCTGGATCCTGAACACCTTGCGAAGAGACCTGTATCATCATTGGTGGCACTTATTACATCGTTCCGCAGTACAGTACCTTACAATTTTGGGTACGTACAGTGTCCCTAGGAGGTTACCAAATTGTTATCCAAAACTAGCCCCAACTATCATGGTGTTGTCATGGATTAGTGAAATTTTAAAACTTTACCAAGTATGGGAAATTTTCAATGTTTTGGGGATTGTCCTCCATATTGTTAAGTCTTATTGTCAGGGAGTTAGTCAAATTTTGTAATATTTGGGTCAAATATGGGAAAAATCAGACAAATCAACTTTTTGAGGAATAGGTGGAACTGTTCCACATATTCCCTGCACCTCCACCTACGTCGCTTGCAAAGGAAAATTGATGGAAATCGATGTTCTTTGGGACAATGATAAATTTTCCTACGTTCTTCGAGTTCTTTGCTTTACCACCTTAGTTGAACTCAAAACCAAAGCTAACATTAGAAGAATCGACCATTGGTGGAACTTAAGGAACGGTTCCTAGGTTCTTTTAGTTCCCCAGAACCCCGCAAATGCCACACGAAGGGAAATGTGTAAATCATATAAGTACCCACCAGTGGAACTGTGGAAATATTTCCACTATTCCATCATTTATTCGAACTCCCACATAACTCGATAAACAAATAAAATGGGTGTTAATCTATTATATTGGCTTGGAACAACACACTTGAATTAATTCTCATGTTCTGCCATTCCTCTGCTTCCCCGAATGTCGCCATCTCTACCCAATTTCTTAGTCGCTAAAGTCAACACTATTAGGAACTTGTGGAATAGTGTCAAGGTTACCTAAGTTCTTTGAAACCCCACCACGATTGGCTCTTGTAACAAATCAGTAAAGTTGGCTATGAAGGGAACAAAGGGAATTGTTCCCTAGTTCTGCTAGTACTCTGATTCACCAACAGGCCCAAAAAAAAGCATGAAAAACCCAAAAACTCCCAATGAGCTATTTTTAGTTGGTATCTTCATGCATGCAAGTTATTATTTTGAGCATGCAAAGGCTAAGATTATCATGATCATGCAAAGAACTTTATTTTTATCGAATATAAATTCTTGAAATTAACAGAAGCATGCAAAAAGTCACCAAATCCTATTTCTGAATAGACATATCCATTACTAAATGTGAACTTTCCCTATTTTGAGCATGGATTACTCATTCCATGTATAAAATATACTTGTTCAAGCAATATCAACTATTTCTAGATCAGAAGGGCAACATGAACATGTAACACTCTCATGTTTTCTTCTATTTTTTACTAATCAGAATTGTATGTTTGCGCTTTTCCTCTTCTTTTTTTAATCTTAATTCTCTATCAAACTCCATGGAATTCATTGTAAAATATATTTATGAACCTTCTATCCATTATCCCTGAGTAATTAAATGTTCAGAATGGAAGAGTAGGGCTCATGAGTGATCCTTTGTATTGGTTCACCTCTTGGATCAATAAAGGAGCTATTTCTACCTTCTTACAACATGTTTATCGTGAAACATTATGTTTTTAAGTTGATTTTATCTCGTGCTATTGTTTTATCCCTAATTTTTAGTTTAATTTCCATTCCTTTATGCAGGTACATGTTAATTTACAAGTCATATATTGTGTTTAACAGAGTGCATGCATGATCTAGATGTGGAACTTACCAAATTTCTCTTATTGAGCCATTTGTTTCCTTCTTTATTCTATCATAACTTCAAGCATTTATCTGAAATAATTTTACATTGACATATCTATTTTTAAGTTGTGTATGGTGTGTATGGTTCCTGTGGTCTATCTGTGTTGTTCAAACAAGTCTAAAGAGCCTCAAAATTTCTGGTGTATCACCCCCTTTTAATTTATAGTCTTTCCTTCTCATTTTTCCCATTACATGCACTAGAGTAGAGGTTCATTTTAGGTGTTACACTAGGGGAACCATCCCTCTTTAGAGACTCACTCCAACTGTAGGTCACCCATAACTTATGACTGTTTCAATTTTTTCAGTTAGAAGGGGCTTCATCACACCACTCCTCAAAGGTTGCATTCCTCGGTGTCAACAAGTACCTTACTTCCATGGATTTGATCCTCCATAATATCATGCTCATAAAAATTTGTAATTCTTGCTAGGCTGTATACTTTTTGGGTCCCAAAACAATGGATTTGGACTAAATTATTAGTGCCTTTTTTGGCTCATTGATGTTCGGTGTGTTTAATTCCTTTCTCAATACATCCTATGTTTGTAGGCTTTTTGGTCTTCTTGAATCAGTGTTGAAGTGTTGGAGCTCGAACGGTTAAGTTTGGAGACTTCAGGAGCATTCTGCAGTCATTTGCTGTGACGTTGCTATGCATGTCATTGTTGCTAACGTTGTTGTTAACATGTTGTTAATTGGTTGTCAACGTCGGGACTATTTTTCCAGCCGTGGGAAGTTGAAAGATCACGACTTTCAATCTTCTAGGGTCGGCTTTATGGCTTCTTAGAAGGATTGTAATCCTATAAATAGAGGTGTTAGGGTATCTTAAAGATATCTTGAGTGTTCAAGAGGTCTTGAGTCTTAATGATCAAGAGGTGATCAAGAGTGATCAAGGTTATGCAATTGGGTGTCAATTGTGGTTTAGATGTGGTTTAGCATCTTTGGAATTCTGTTGTGAGTTCATAACTGAGAGAAGACTGTGAGAGTTGTTTTACTCTTGTTGATAATAAAATCTGAGCAAGTTCTTGGTGGACGTAGCCCACATTGGGTGAACCACGTTAAATCTTGTCTTGTCTTCTTTTGTGCATTATTCATTTATGTTGTTATATTTCTGCAAGTATAATTCTGCTATATAGTTTCCTACTGCTGTGGTTTGAGGAATTGTTTCCGCATATTTGTTCTCTAATTCCTAACAATTGGTATCAGAGCTTTGGTGGTTTTTTGCTGAAGTTGTAAATCACAGGGAAAGTTTAGCTTGAGTGGGAGCTATGGCAGATGAGGGCAGATCGAGGGTTGAGAAGTTCAATGGGAAGAACTTTGGTTTGTGGAAGATGCAAATGGAGGATTACTTATATCAGAAGGACCTCCATGTTCCTTTGGCTGGAAAAGCAAAGAAACCTACAGCCATGTCAGATGAGGATTGGAGTTGCTGGATAGAAAGGCACTCGGGGCAATTCATTTATGCCTTGCATCTTCGGTTGCTTTCAACATATCACAGGAGAAGACCACGGAAGGTCTCATGAGTGCATTGGGGAAGTTATATGAAAAACCCTCTGCCTCTAATAAAATATTTTTGATGAAAAAGTTATTTAATATGAAGATGTCTGAGAATGGTTCTGTTGCTGATCATTTGAATGAATTTAATACGGTTGTGAGTATGTTAAACTCAGTAAAAATTGACTTTGATGATGAGGTCAGGGCTTTGTTGATTTTGTGCTCCTTGCCAGATAGCTGGGACAACTTGGTTATGGCTGTAAGTAATTCAGTCTCTAATAACTCAAAGCTGAAGTTTGAGGATGTAATAGGTGTGATCCTAAGCGAGGAAATGTGAAGGAAGAGCACCGGAGATTCTTCTACTTCTGGAAACGCTTTGACGGTGGAGAGTAGAGGGAGACAAAAGAACAGAGGGAAAGGTAACCATGGGAAGTCGAATGATCGTGGAAGGTCAAAGTCCAAGAGTAAGTTAGAATGTTGGCACTGTGGGAAGGTTGGTCATGCTAAGAAAGATTGTTGGGCTCTTTGGGATAAGAAGAACAAGAAGGAGGAAACTAAAGAGGTAAATGTGGCAGCAGGTGATGTTTGTCAAGATGCCTTAATTCTTTCTTTAGATAATATTGTTGAATCTTGGGTGTTAGATTCAGGGGCTTCTTTCCATGCCACCCCACATAGACATTACTTTACTGATTTTGTTCAAGGTGATTTTGGACATGTATATCTTGGTGATGATGAACCATGCAGCATAGTAGGGAAAGGTTGTGTTCGGGTGAAAATGCAGAATGGGAACACATGGCTACTTAAGGACATCAGGCATGTGCCTAAGTTGAGGTGGAACTTGATATCAGTGGGACAACTGGGTAGTGATGGTTGTACGGTTAGTTTTACAGTGGATTCTTGGAAGGTTACCAAGGGAGCTCTTGTGGTTGCAAGAGGTAAGAAAAATGGTACTTTGTATTTAACCAGTGGTGCTGATTATTGTAATTTAGTTGCTGCAGATGGAGATGTAACTTTGTGGCACCAGAGACTCGGTCATATGAGTCATAAGGGCATGCAGATTATAAAGGACAGGTTGCCCGGATTAAAGGAGTTAGATTTGGACTTCTGTGAGGACTGTGTTTATGGGAAACAGAAGCGGGTGAGATTCCTCAAGGTTGGACCTACCAGGAAGGAGGGTAAGTTGGAGTTAGTGCATACAGATGTATGGGGGCCAGCTAAGGTAAACTCTATTGGTGGTTCATGTTATTACGTCACTTTCATTGATGATGCAACTAGAAAAGTTTGGGTATATTGCATTAGAAAGAAATCTGATGTGTTTGAAACTTTCAAAAGATGGAAAGCCTTGGTTGAGAATGAAACAGGTCTCAAGCTGAAATGTCTCAGGTCAGATAATGGAGGGGAATATTGCAGCAATGAATTTCTTGATTACTATTCAGTAAATGGGATCCGCAGGCAAAGAACGGTTCCAAATACTCCACAGGAAAATGGAGTGTCAGAGAGAATGAACAGGACAATCATGGAGCGTGCTAGGTGCATGAGGTTACATGCGGGGCTGCCACTCATGTTTTGGGTGGAAGTGGTAAGCACAACTATTTATCTGATTAACAGAGGACCCTCTATGGCCTTGGATGGAGGTATACCTGAGGAGGCTTGGTCTGGTAAGAAAATTGATTACTCATTTCTTAGAGTATTTGGATGTGAGGTATTTGTTCACATTGATAAAGATGATAGGACCAAGTTAGAGGCTAAGTCTGAGAAATGCACCTTTGTTGGATATGGTGAAGATGATTTTGGTTTCCGTGTTTGGAGTCTTAAAGACAAGAAAATATTTCGGTCTAGAGATATTGTCTTTAATGAAAAAATCATGTATAAAGATCAGTTGCAGGAACAGAAAGAGGAATCAAAGAAAGAATACACAGTGTTAGAGGACATTGTGGACAACAAGGTGTCCAAGGGGCCAGTTCAGGTACAGCATGTTCCGGCACAGCCAGTTCAGGTACCTACTCATCAGGAACCCCAAACTCCTGAGGTGAGAAGGTCTTCTAGGGTAAGAAGGGAACCTGAATGATTTACTCCATCTTTGAATTATTTATTGCTCACTGACAGTGGAGAGCCAGAGTGCTTTGAGGAAGCAGTGCAGGTGGATGCCAGGAAGAAGTGGGAGCAGGCCATGGATGAAGAGCATAGATCTCTTATGGAAAACCAGACTTGGGATCTGGTGGAGCTACCTGAGGGCAAGAGAGCATTGCAGAACAAGTGGGTGTATAGAATCAAAGAGGAAGATGGAGGCAGGAAACGATACAAGGCCCAGTTGGTGGTCAAAGGATTTGCACAGAAGAAAGGTATAGACTTTGATGAAATTTTTTCTCCAGTTGTTAAAATGACTTCTATTAGGACTGTTCTTGGTTTAGTTGCAGTAGAAGACCTGCACTTAGAACAGTTGGATGTGAAGACTGCATTCCTTCATGGTGAGTTGGAGGAGGAATTGTACATGCAGCAGCCACAGGGTTATGAGGTCAAAGGGAAGGAGAGGTTAGTGTGCAAATTGAAGAAGAGCTTGTATGGCCTGAAACAAGCTCCACGGTAGTGGTACATGAAGTTTGACAGTTTTATGTAGGAGCAGGGTTACTCCAGGTGTCACTCAGACCATTGCGTGTACATCAAGAAGTTTCTTGATGGTAGTTATATTATTTTGTGCCTGTATGTAGATGATATGCTTGTTGCAGGGAAGAACATGCAGGAAATAAAGGTACTCAAGAAGTAGCTAGGTGACTCCTTTGCTATGAAGGATTTGGGGGCAGCAAAACAAATCCTTGGTATGAGAATAACTCGGAACAGGAAGGAGAGGAAGCTGGTATTATCTCAAGAAGAGTACATAAAGAAGGTCTTGGAGAGGTTTAGTATGCAGGATGCTAAACCGGTTGGTACTCCTTTGGCAGGTCACTTTAAATTATCAAAGGAGCAGAGTCCCAAGACTGAGGAGGATAGAATCCAGATGTCCAGGGTACCGTACTCATCAGTAGTTGGTAGCTTGATGTATGCTATGGTATGCACTAGGCCTGACATTTCCCATGCAGTGGGAGCAGTGAGCAGGTTTATGAGTGATCCAGGTAGAGAGCACTGGCAGGTAGTAAAGTGGATCCTTCGGTATTTGAGAGGGACCATGGGAGCAACATTGTGTTTTGGTGGATCAGACACTACATTACGTGGATATGTAGATTCAGACATGGCAGGAGATTTGGACAGCAGGAGGAGCACAACAGGTTATGTATTTACGGTTGGTGATACAGCAGTGAGTTGGATTTCACGGTTACAAAAGGTTGTGGCTTTGTCAACCACAGAGGCTGAGTATGTTGCTGCCACAGAGGAAAGCAAGGAGATGATTTGGCTATAGCAGTTGCTTGATGAGTTGGGTCATAAGCAGGAAGTTGGGAGACTACACAGTGATAGTCAGAGCACTATTCATTTGGCGAAGAACTCTGCTTTCCACTCTAGGACGAAGCACATTCAGCTGAGATATCATTTCATCAGGATAGCTTTGGAAGAAGATAAGTTGAAGCTGGAAAAGATTCATACCAGTCAGAATCCTGTGGATATGATGACCAAGGCGGTCACAAGGGAGAAGTTGAAGTTGTGTTCAACTTTGATTGGCCTTCATGGTTGATAATGAAGGGTTAAGAACTTTTCTCAGTGGAAACAGTCTCCAAGTGGGAGATTGTTGGGGTGTGGAGCCTATTTTTTGGTCTTCTTGAATCAGTGTTGAAGTGTTGGAGCTTGAACGGTTAAGTTTGGAGACTTCAGGAGCATTCTGCAGTCGTTTGACTGTGACGTTGTTATATAGTCTTGCGACGTGCATTGTTGTTAACTGTTAACTGGCTGTCAACGTCGGGACTATTTTTCCAGCCGTGGGAAGTTGAAAGATCACAACTTTCAATCTTCTAGGGTCAGCTTTATGGCTTCTTAGAAGGATTGTAATCCTATAAATAGAGGTGTTAGGGTATCTTAAAGATATCTTGAGTGTTCAAGAGGTCTTGAGTCTTAAGATCAAGAGGTGATCAAGAGTGATCAAGGTTATGCAATTGGGTGTCAATTGTGGTTTAGATGTGGTTTAGCATCTTTGGAATTCTGTTGTGAGTTCATAACTGAGAGAAGACTGTGAGAGTTGTTTTACTCTTGTTGATAATAAAATCTGAGCAAGTTCTTGGTGGACGTAGCCCACATTGGGTGAACCATGTTAAATCTTGTCTTGTCTTCTTTTGTGCATTATTCATTTATGTTGTTATATTTCTGCAAGTATAATTCTGCTATATAGTTTCCTACTGTTGTGGTTTGAGGAATTGTTTCCACATATTTGTTCTCTAATTCCTAACACAACAACATGGTGCAGGTGTCAAAATGGTGTTTCCCTTACAACATGCCTCATGGTTAGTATCATTACAATAATTTTATGCATGTGCATGCCTACATGATTCATTCTTCTTCTAA
Organism: Taxus chinensis; assembly: GCA_019776745.2. Classification (NCBI taxonomy): domain Eukaryota; kingdom Viridiplantae; phylum Streptophyta; class Pinopsida; order Cupressales; family Taxaceae; genus Taxus; species Taxus chinensis. The sequence goes on along the minus strand of CM034154.1, from coordinate 685,343,526 downwards.
CTTTGAACCTTCCACAAGTGCAAGCAAGCTTGAGAATCAAGAAAATCTAGAGGTTTCTGAAAGCCAACTTGATATTCTTAAGCGCTGAAGAATTATGTGCAATCAATCAAGTTGCAGATGATACAAACAGACCACACACCTAGGTTGTTGATAACACAAGATATAAGAAGAGAATTCTCGAGTAATGGTGCACATGTCTCGATTCCTGCAACATAGACTGATCCTAAGAAACAAAGATACACAACTAAAGCATCCATTTGTAAAGGTACACAAGTTCATGCATGTGAGGTCCCATAAAACACTCCTCCTAAAGTGGCATGTTCCCCTCCTTTAGTAGGTCAAGCCTCTGCGCAAGCTAAGGCCCCTGCCTTTGCAATTGAAAAAATGAGAAAAGATGATGTAGTGCCCCAAATGCACAAGTTAGTGGGCCTCCCATTTAACATTGTGGACCAGATGAAGAAGACAAATATAAATTTCATAATGTGGGACATCCTGGCCATTCCATCTCAGCGTGACATGTTGCATGAAGCTCTAGCATGCAATTCCCGCACACATATCCAACTATCTAAAAACCGCGTGTTGTTGTCAATATCTGTCAAGAAGAGGAGAAGCAAGTAAGGTTGTAAAAACCCCACCCTTTTATATTTCATTGATCATAGGCAAAACATTTGTGCACAATTGCATGATTAACTCAGGCGCTAATACTTCTGTCATGTTTAACAAAATTGTTGATGTCCTAGGACTTAAGTACAACACCTTTGTCCAAAAGAGTCCTGTAACTTGATGGCTCAACTGTCACTACCTTGGGAGTCATCAAAGATCTTGAGTTAACCCTCCATGTATGTCTTAGACTCACTTTAACTCAACATGTGTTAATTACTGACCTACCCCCCTTTGTTTGCCTTGTATTTGTCAAGGGATTTTACTGCTAAAGTGGGTGGTTACTTGTCTTCTGACTGGTCCCATTTGTTACTCAAGACAAGGTATGGTACCCAGTTTACCATACAAGCTGAGCCAATATTTTCCTATCATGTTGAGACATATGATCCATCTCCTCTCCAAGCCAATTGCTTAATCCATGAAGAACAAGTTTCATTTTTTTAAGAGCAGCATGTTCTCCCTCCTGTACCTGACTTAGTGTTAGATGAATGGGCAGAAAGACACCACAAATTTGATCCATATACTGAACATCTCAAAGCTTTTGAAACCGGGCTTGACACTTAATGTATCCTTGAGGAAGAAGCTTGTACTGCCACATGCGTACTCAAGAAAAATAAAGAAAACTCTAGTATATGGAAGTTGTATTTTGATGGTTCCAGAAGCAGAAATGGCGCAGGCGCAGATGTTGTTCTCATTTCTCCTAAGGATGAGAATTTTTTCTTCATGCACATGTTGTAGTTCACATACTCCAATAACATAGTAGAATATGAAGCATTGGTGCATGGTCTGCTTATTGTTGAAAAGAAAAATATTAAGGCACTGCAAATCTTTGGGGACACAAAATTGGTTATCCACCAGGTCACCAACAAGTGTGTGAAAAAGACTAAGCTTCTCAAAGCTTACACACATAGACTTTGGGTATCTTCTTGAGATCTTTGGTGCTCTAAATCTGCAGGTGGGTACCAAGGAAGATGAACAAATAAGTAGATCAAATGGCCTTGCTTGGTTCACAATTCTCCCCTACTAAGGAATTTATCAAAGTAAACACGCATAGTATGTCAAAATGGTAATCATACCATCTATTCTAGACAACAACACCAACTGGAAAGTGTTTGACAATGACGTGCAAATCATCTAGTTCATTCAAAATGAAGTTGAGTTCTCATCTAGCATGCAAGTTGACTTGCATGATAGCTATGATGACCAAGTGATCTAGCTAAGAACAAACAAGTTGCCTAAAGGGTTGGTCACCTTAGAGAAAATATTTATCCCTGATGATGAGTTCAAGGGTAAAGAAAATAATATGTATGTGGCGCAAGAAGACTGCTCCTCAGTCACTATTGCACATGGTAAGGAGTTGTTTCTCAGTAAATCTTGTGCGCATGATGAAAGGAAGGACTTCATCTCTCTCTGTCAGAAATATAGTGATATTTTCTCATGGGAGTATGAAGACCTAAAAGGATTTAATCCAAGTATTTCTCAACACTCCATTGACCTTGATCCTAGTATCAAGCCCATAAGACAAAAGTAATGTGTCAATCAATCTAAAGATAGAGCCCCTCATGAGAAAATAAATGTCTGAACTCATTGAGGTGAAGATAATATTTCCAATCAAATACTCTACCTAGGTCACAAATCTTGTTCTAATGTGCAAGAAGAACAGTGAAATCAGAATCTACGTTGATTTCAGATATTTGAATAAGAAATCCCTCAAAGATCATTATCCTTTTCCTTATATGGATGAGATTTTGTCATAATATGTGCCTGGCGCACAAATATTTTCCATGTTGGATGGCTACTATAGCTTCAATCAGATCCTGGTCAAGGAAGAGGATCAATTTAAAATGAGTGTTTACAATGAAGTGGGGGACATATATGTATCAGAAGATTCCCTTTGTTCTGTCAAATGTCAGGCACAACATTTCAGCATGCCATGGATATTTCCTTCAAAGGATACATCAATGAGTTCATCCTGTTTTACCTAGATGATATAACCATCTTCTCAAAGCATGGCATAAATCATATGGCACATCTAGAGAAAGTATTTGAGAGATGCTGAAAGTTTGAGGTGTCTCTTAACCCTAAGAAGTGTAATTTTTTTGTGGCACAAGGAAAATTTTTGGGCCATGTAGTCTCAAAGGATGGCATCACAATTGATCATGAGCATGTTTCTGCCATCTTGGTTCTTTCCCTATCGGTGCACAAGAAAGACTTGTTGTCCTTCCTAGGAAAAATCAAATTTTTTAGGAGATTCATCCCTAACTTTGTCAGGACTGGTAAGGCCCATCACCCTCATGCTAAAAAAGGAAACATCCTTCAAATGGACAGCAGAAGGAAAAGAAAGCTTCAACAAGATCAAGCAACAAATTTCTTATGCACCAACACTCATCAACCCAAGATTACTCGAAGAATTTCATCTTTTATGCTTATGGAGCTGATGTGAGTGTTGTTGTTGGTCTTGACACAGGAAAATGCACAAGGAATGGAACAACCAGTGGCTTTCTTCAGTCAAACACTAAAGGATTATGAACTGAAATATAGTCACACGAATAAACAGGTCTACGCAATTATGTGCACCCTCAAAAATTTTAAAAGTATGCTCACCACAAACCACATCAAGGTGTTAGTTTCACACTCAAGTGTGAGAGAATTTATCATGGGGGTTGAAATCTATGAGAAAAGAGAAAGATGGGTGACCAAAATTATGGAGTATGATGTGACTATCAAAGTCACCAAGTTTGTAAGAGGTAGTGCACTCTACAAGCAACTTGCTGAGGATGAGCAGAACAAACAAGAAACTTCATTATTTCTAGATGAAGATCTCCCGTGCGCAGAACCTGAACAAGAAGCAAATCTTAGCGCGCGTAACTGGATGAAGGACATGATTACATTCCTTTCCAAGGGTGCGTACCCTCTCTAGTTTAAACAAAGAAAAGATAAGGAATCTGAGGCTACAACCTATTACATATGTCATAATTGATGGCTTTCTCTTCAAAATAAATCTTGATGGCGTGTTGTTGTGGTGTATTGATGGTGCACATGTCGAAAAAGTGTTAGTAAAATTTCATGATGGATTCTCTAGTGGACACTTCTTTTCCAAAACTACAACAATGAAGATCATCATGGTATGATTATTTTGACCTACATTGTTCGTGTACGTGCATAAGTATGCCATGAAATTTAAAGAATGTGCTTTCTTTACAGGAAAGAAGAATCTGACAATACTTCCCCTCCAACCAATCCAAGTAGATCATCCTTTTGCGTTCAATGGGTTCTTGACTTCAAAGATATGATCAACCCTCCTTCAAGTGCTGACCATAAATGGGTGCTAACAACTATGGATTACTTCACCAGATGGACAAAAGTTGTCACACTCAAGGAATCAAACGAGTCTATCATCCTTGACTTTCTCGAAGGTATTGTAACAAGGTTTGGCATTCCTCAAACCATTATCTCCAATAATGCAAAATCCTTCCTTGGTACTAAAATAATTGATTGGTCTCTTATTCTTGGTATATATTTGAAGACCTCCTCCAATTATTACCCTCAAGGTAATGGCTTAAGTAGAGTCAACAAACAAGAACCTGATCAGGATCATGAAGCAGACAATGAATATCAACCAAAGACATTGGCATACTAAGGTTCCACTCACACTCTGGGTAGATATAATCACAATGAAAAAGGTAATAGGAACTTCACCTTATAGGATCGTTTATGGAAATGAGGCTACACTTCCTTTGATACTTGAGTTGAATTCATTAGCACTTACCCAACAGCTAGAATTCGAAGGCACAGACCAGAGAGAAATCAGAATGGTACAGAGTTGGTTAAACTTGAAGAATCAAGGAATTATGCCATGATCAAGCTAGAACAACATCAACAATCGACAAAAAAATTGTTTGATAGAAAGGCTAGGCCTCAAGCTTTTGAAGTTAGGGACTTGGTCTTAAAATGGAATGCTGACAGAGCTAAACTAGGGCACCATTAAAATTTTGATGTACTTTGGAGTGGCCCATATATTATCAGTTCTTATAAGGAGTCTAACTCTTTCAAGTTATCTCATCTTGGTGGAGGCATGCTATCAATATTAGTCAATGGGATCTATCTCAAATCCTTCCATTAAGCTTACTGTATCATTTTGTACATATTAGAGTAGTTTCAATTCCTCCAAGTGTGATGCGCGCACTTTTTTTGTGTGTATATAGTTCTTCCTTTCCACGTGCTTCTTGTGCATGCTCTTTTGTTTCTTCTAGGATGCCAGTAATATTCTACTATTTATAAATAGTTTTATAGGATTCATAACATATTTCAAAACAAGCTTCGAGTGACTCAGGGGTAGTTCTTCAAAGTTATAGATCAGAAGTTTGTATAGACGCTTGAATCCATGCCCAATGGATGCTCCAGGTTACTGATTTCCTTCATCTAGTAGGTAGATGGCCCCAAAATTTTGTCAAAATTGTTATCCAAATAACTCCCCTAGTTATTTGGATAACTTGTATTTCTATTCTATCTTTGAGGTTCTATATTACAGGTTGCGCACACTTCAATTATTATTTTGACATGTTTCTTGGCTCTTATTCCGCACGCACCCTTGCACGCTCCTTTCCTATGCTTTCATCTTCCCTTCCTTTTCCTCCATCTATTCCATTTGCCCTCGTGCTCAATTTCTATGCATTCACCATTTTCCCAGCACTCTATTCATCCTTCGCACACCGTGCACTTGCTTCCAAAATTAGTCAAGTCCCTGGTATCCTTGTGTGCCCTCTCCCTTACTTCCACACATTATTTTGTAATGATTGTGCTTGTTTTATACATTTCTCTGGCAAGTATTCCTTTCGCTCCTCCCATGCACATTACTTTTGCATGCGCCTCTTGCTATATTTTCTTGCACCCCTTTACTTCGTGCAATGTTGCACCTTCCTTTGGGCCAATTATTGTGCCACATGGACTATTAGACATTGAATGAATCACACGTAACCTATCAAAGTGTGAAAATGGGGCACCGAATCCTTGCAACATGGTCAAAAATGACAAAATAGCTGATGACGTTGGTTACACTCCAGATCAATCAAGTTTAAATTTCGATGGGATTGGGTAGGTGAGAAGCCAGAAGACATCTATCATGTAATTAATATAGGATCTGATTTATCTAACCATCCAATTTGATTCAGATCTCACCCTTTTTCTTCTCCCACATGCCAAACAAACATAGAGAAACACATTTGATAGATTTCATGCAAATTTATAGGCATTCATTGTTGATTGTTGATGGTTGAGTTTTGAAATTGAACTTTCCCTCCTTCTCCTCTCATTGATTCATCTATAAATGTAAGAGCACTCCTCATTGATAAGGGTTGGATCCTTCAATTGTATAGGCATTGCCTTGCATTTTTGAGTTGCAGACATTTAGATATGGTCTTTACATGTGGATATCGGCCTCAGATGCCATTTTAATCAATTGTGCTTTTCTGGAAGCAATAAAAGCATTGTTTTTTGGCTATTTTCTGCCTTAGCTTGTTTTTGTTCTCCATTCTTACCTCTCCTTCACATTGTATATTTGTTTTGTCTTCTCACGTCCCTTGCATCTCCTTTTCTAATTGTGTTTTATGAAAATGATTGTACAACTGCATTATGGTCTATGCTACATGTGTCTAGCCTTCCTCTGCACATTATCCTTTTTTTTCACTTGAAGTTGATCATGCTCATTCCCTTTCTCTCTGGTGCCATCGCCTCCCTTATTTTTAGTTTTCCCTTTTTGAATATCCTCCTATCCCTAATTCCTTGGAATTTTTAGCTTAGGTTTTCATTTAAGCATTAAGAGTAGTAGTGGTAGTAGAAGTAAAGGAACCGACCTTCTCTAGAGGTCTGTCTCAAGCACGTAAGGTCCCACAACTTGGAGACAGTCCCATTGGTGACTCAAACGACTTAGTTATTTCAGATCTGAGACACGGGTGCAAGTTTGATCACCAATAGAAACCCTAGGTTCTTCTTTGGTTGTGACTACCTCACTAGCAAGGAAGGTAGGTCTAAAAGGCCTTGATGAAAATCACTTCTTTCTCTAGTTATCATGAATTGTACAAGAAACCCTTAACTCCTTGAATGCCCTTCCCCTATGTAGATTTTACATGGTGAGGGCAAGAGAGTCTAAGGTGTCTTCTAGTATTTATTGCATTTTAATCATTCTATCCATCTTCTCTTCACTTTGTATAGTCTCATTGGATGGTAGGGACTATGCTTTGATTCCTAGGTAATATTCCTTTCTAGGGCAAACCCAAACTGAAATATATTATGATTTTTATACCAACCAACTGAAAAAATGGTACAATAGTGCACAATAGTCTAATTTTTTAGACAACTAGGAAAGAGAAATAATTCAACAAAATATCACCATTAACATCATATAAAACATGTAGAAAACCCTTTAGGAATATTTAAGGAAATTATCACTCAAAAATAAACCAAAAACACAATTGGAATTTAATTAAATGATGATAGAACTACAACTCCCAAAAGTGACTGAAAATGAGATCTCTAAACCCCAATAAATTCCAAATAAGTGATAGATTATCCTTATAAATTTGGAGAAGTTTGAATATCAACTTGAAATGCCAAAACGTGCCCTAGAAGGTACCTAAACACACTCCTACCCAAGTCACCACCCCTAGGAGAGGGTGCTAAAGTGATGAATAACCCTTGATATTCTTCTTTTTAAATGCCCTAACTAACCAACTAGTAAGGTAGTCTTCATATAATTTTTTAACACCATCAAATTGGAGAGTTTTTTTGTTCTCCAACCTTCAAAAAGGAAGGGGTTTTGTCCTCTTTGTTTTCCACACTAATGGATTTTCACCCCTTAGTGGATTGGAATAGAGAAACTAGATCTATAACCAAAGAGATAAAATGATATTAGCCAAAAAAATATATGCCCAAAATGAGTCTATTTAACCCCTTATGTATCGTTATGGGTGGCACCAAGAGTCTTTAAGGAGGGAATTCCCCAAGGCTGACCTCCTTAGAAGATTATTTCATCTTTTAAGCTTATATTAAAATCTCTCCAACCCAGTCGACTTGCGTAAGAAGGGAAATACAAAATAAAAATATAATTATTAAATAAAGAAAGACCAAAATATAATCCAAGGGCTTCCCTTGTTCATCTTCTTCTTGTCTATCGGAAGAAGAATGAGCAAGAAACCTTCAATTGGATTAATTTGAAAAGGGGACATTATAGATTGCAATCAAAACACTTGTTTGGCATAAGAGGAATTCCAATGCTATTGATTGAATTTATATCTATGGAAGTAATCTTTTGGAATCCAATGAAACATAGTTTGAGGAGTGAGAAGAATGAATTTGATTAGGTACTATTATTTATACAGTTTTTGAACCATGCACCTATTGGATTTTCCCCATTTTTTTTTTATTTTGGCCCCTTTAGGCATAAATTGCACTCACAGGAATAATGTGAGTGAGGTTGAGATGATAAAATGGAACACAAATAGCAAATAGTATTTGGGGTGCTACAATTTGAGCCCTAAAAAAAGGTGTGTGTCATGCAATTTTTTATTTTTTGGCTAGAGTTTGACCATAAAACTATTGGAATCCCCCATTATTTATTTTGGACCCTTTAAGCATGAATTACACTCATGTGAATAATGTGAGTGAGAATAAGACTATAAAGTGGAGTGCATTTAGTAAATACTAATTGGGTAGGTATAATCTTAGCCATGGAATAGGTGCAGGACATAAACACATTTAATTTCCACCTTTTATTTCCAAAAAATTCTATTCATGTCTTTATCTTACCTAAAAAATTAAACATCGTCCAATTGATGACCTTGAAACTAAAAAAAAACTAAAACAAAAAAATAACAAAGTTCAGTTGATAGATATAGTTTGCTTGTTGCTCATATGACCAACTATTAAAAGGGCTCAATTATCAATGGTTGTTTGTGCATCAAATGTTTCCCTATAACTATTTAAACTTATAATTGAAAAGTGACCTGTAAAAATCTATGAGAAACAAACAATGTGGTTGGGTTCATCCACGGCCCGTCCATCATGCTTTCCATTACTTTCATCATTTTCACGACCGTCATTTTTTCTATGTTGCCTCTATATGAGGCCACATTTAGAGTGAGCATATCATATCTTAAATTTAAGAAAACAAGGAATCTCTTTTAGACTTGGGCATTACACGTACACTTTGATGGTTTTATTAATAAACACATCATCCTTCAATGAAACTACATAGAAAATTATGGCTCACAACCTCAAGTCTCTGTATCCTCCCATTTCTCCAACCACCACATGTTGGTGAGGTTTTGTTACACCCCCATGTAGAAATAGGGAATTTTTTCATTCCTTATTCATTTTAGATCCTAGAGGGGGGTTGACTCAATGCATGAGTTGCGGGTATGTGGTTTTTATAGATAACCAAGTGGTGGAATAGTAGGTATGTATTTTGTTAACACTCAAAGATTATCATTGTACTCACAACTTCCCATATTTTTTGGTAGTACTTCCTCAAAAGGATATTTTTGATGTTAATAGGGCTCATGCTAAAAAGTTTGTAAAAAGGGTAAGGTAGGGTAAGGCAAAAAAGAGAATTGCTTGGAAACATTGAAGGTATGGTATCTTATTACTACCACTGTATGATTCACCAAGGTAACATATATCAAATTAATCATATATTAGAGTAGGGATAAGGTGACAAGGGAAAGAAGTTTTTGGATTGATTATTATAGTAAACACCTGATAAAACAATCCTATTATTCCCCAATTTCATGTAAAATATTGTTAACACACATCCATTCACAGAAAAATATTTGTTAATAATTAAACTCATGGCACAATTCAATTTGGTGTTACTAAATACCATGAAACAACATATAGCTAATCAGTCACACAATGTATTAACAAAATATCCAATTGCATTTGCACATTAATAGTTTTCTAATTAAGATGAAATTAATTGAACTTGTGATTACGTAAGTAACTATTGCACACTTACAAATTTCATGATAAACAAAACCATACAATGATTAATTAAAATAACTGATCTAAGAAATTCACTAAAAATTCAAGTAAACAATATGCAAAAAATACTCGTTGACCGAATCCTTAGAATTTCCAAGCGCTTTCTTTATAAAATTCTCCCTCCTTAGAGGGTATGCAACTGATATATTTATACAAATTTTTCCACTGCTTGGGGGCTTAAAACAACCACTTTAAAAATAAAACAAATTGTTCTTTAAAGGCTAAAAAAACAAAAGATAAAGCCTTTCATGCAAGAAGTCTTGTGTTTCCTATTTTGAAGATTGAATATTTTTATAATAATAGATCCTAAAAATAGAAAATCAACTGCTCATCCAAGCTTTACTTGGAGCTTCCACTTTTAGTTGTCTGTGTTGACTGCATATGATTTCTTTGGAGGTCAGTTATGTATGCTTTGAATTCATTTTCCTATATATACAAAATCTAAAATAGGTGGCCTCATTAAATAAGACACTTCTTGAATTATCACTGGGGACCCTACTATAAGTAGATTTAGCACATTCACTTAGAAGTGTAACTTTATCCACTTTACCATTAGCATAGGTGACCAATGCCATGATAGTAAATGTTTTTTTGATCATATCAGCTTGTGCAAAATTGGAAGCTAGAGTAAAAATTAACGCTTGTAATTTTTATTCAAAGAAAGGATTTTGAATCAACCTCCCATTTGGTTGGTACATTGAATTAAGTGGAGATTCATCTAGAATTGCAGTAGCCTTCTTCACTACTCCTTGCAATTCATTTAGCACTCCTCCCATTTCTGTCATCCAATCACTCAACTCCTTCAGAATGTGGCCCATGTAGATCTTTCCTATAGTTAAATCATGGGTCTTGATGTGCAACACATGTAGGCAGAGAATTCTGTTTATAACAACGAGTAATTTGTTCATCATGGTTCTCATTCTGGTCATGTGCTTATGTTGTCATTATACCTAAAGTAACCCATTTTCTGTTATATTTTTATGATTTTGTATGGCTATTAAAATCTCATACAAAGTCCTTAGGTCCATTTACACACCACATAAATTATTTGTTTGGCACTGTCAACTAATTTTGAGCATTAAGAGCATCTAGCTTAATCTGCATTATTTTTACTAGACCAGATGTCATGTTCTGAGTAGCATCAATGACAGGATTGGGGATCTGCATCCATGACCTCTTCTCATATGTGCGCTCTTTTGGAGATCCTCAAAATATCTTCATTAATCTCCATATATACAGGAATTTTACATTGGGATAATTTCTTCTTAGCCACCCTCTTTAGAATTCCCGTAGGAGAATAATACTTGAGAGCCACATTGGGATATTTAATTTGTGCCATAGAAAAATTTATTTCCTATTATCCACTAAGAGTCCATGTTCCCCAAGGAGTATAGGTGTGACTGTAGTTATGAAAGGAAAAGTAGAGGAATACCTCACCACTTGTTGTGTCCAAGGTAGGGGTGAGATGAATAGGTTCCAGAGGGGGCCAAGAGATGACTCATGAAACTCTAAGTGACCATGAGAGTTGGGAAATAGGAAATATGAATGTAAGAAAGAAGTGGAAGAGGTGGCATAGGCATGCCTTGTAGAAAAGTTGTAGAAACATAGGAAGTGATATGAGGAAGCAATGTGTGGGAGAGAAGAAAAGGGGTGAGATCATGCTTTATTTTGGGGACACAACTCCTTTGATAACTTGAAATAGCGTGCCAAAGGAATACCAATTGATTTGGCATCCTGCATATTAAAACCTCACAAAGACCTTCTTAATGTACTCTTCCTGAGATAAGGTCAAATTTTGTTCCTTCCTATCCCAAGGCATCCTCATACCAAGGATTTATTTGGTTTCCCCCAAATCCTTCATAACAAAGGATTCACTTAGTTTCTTCTTGAGTACTTTTATTTCTAGCATGTTTTTGCCTGCAACCAACATGTCATCCACATATAAGCACATGATAATATAACTGCTATCTTGAAATTTTTTTATATACATGCAATGGTCAAAATTACATCTAATATAACCTTGTTCCATCATGAAGCTATCAAATTTCTTATACCATTGACATGGAGCTTGTTTCAGACCATACAATATCTTCTTCAGTTTACACACCATCTCCTTTTTACCTTTGACCTCATATCCCTCTGGCTACTGCATATATAGATCCTCCTCCAAATCACCATGGAGAAATGCAATCTTTACATCTAGATGCTCTAAGTGCAAGTCTTTTGTTGCCACTATTCCAAGAATAGTTTCTAATAGAAGTCACTTTTACTACAAGAGGAAAAAATCTCATAAAAAATTATACCTTTTTTTCTTTACAAACCCCTTGACCACAAATCGGGCCTTGTATCTTTTCTTACCTCATTTTTACTCTTTAAATTTGTACACCCACTTGTTCTTTAGTGCTCTTTTTCCTTCAGGAAGCTTCACCAAATCTAAAGTCTAGTTCTCGATGAGAGATTGATGCTCCTCATCCATGGCTTGCTCACACTTCTTCCTAGCATCTACCTACATTTCTTCATAAACATTTTATAGCTCTCCACTACCCGTGAGTAATTTAGAATTAAGAGAAGGAGAAAAATATTTAGGATCTCTTCTTACCCTAAAAGACCTCCTCAATATAGGATTTTTGGGTTCCTATTGAGTAAGTTCTTGAACTGATTCATGTGCCACTTTCCCATCCAGAAGATCCTCTACCATTGCATATTCTTTCCTAGATTATTTCATGTTTTCCTACAACTATTGCTTATACATAACTTCCTCATTAAATACCACATCCCTAGATCAAATGATTTTCTTATCCCTTAATAATCCAAAATTTATATCCAAATTCATCACCACCATAACCAATGAAAGTGATTTTTTTTCTGATTTAGCCTCTAGTTTGGTCTTATAATCCTTTTCAATATGGAAAAAACACATCACATCCAAAAAATCTAAGAAATAAATAATCAACCTTCTTACCAGACCAAGCCTCCTCGGGTATGCTTCCATCTAAGACGCTTGAGGGCCCTATGTTTATCAAGTACATAGTTGTGCTCACCACTTCTACCCAAAAAAAAAAAGAAGTACCACATGTAATCTCATGTTCCTAGCTTGTTCCATTGTTGTCTTGTTCATCCTTTCTAACACCTCATTATGTTGTGGAGCTACTAGAACCATCTTTTTTCCTGTAGATTCCATTCTTAGAACAAAAAATCATCAAACTCATTACTACAATACTCCTATCCATTATTTAACCTGAGACATTTCACCTTAAGACTTATTTCATTTTGTACCAAGGCTTTCCTTTTAACAAAATTGTCAAATACATCAGATTTATTTCTAATACAATAAACCCAAACTTTTCTTGTCACATCATCAATAAAAGTAACATAATAATTTTAACCCTCAAAAGAAGATACATGTCTCAGCCCCCACACATCAGAATTTTCAACTCCAAATTACTCTCGTTCTTTGTAGGTCCAACCTTGAGAAACTTTAACCATTTTTGTTTCCCATATGACAAAGTGCTCACAGAAATCAAAACATGTTTTTGTAAATCCAAGAAAATATTTCTTTATCATCTACATGCGCTTATGGCTCATATGACCAAGCCTATAGTACTACAATGTTGTATATGTGTCTGAAGCCAAAATATTATAATCATTAGTGTTATCGATGGTTAAATACAAGGTTCCAACCTTCTTACCTCTTGCCATCACAAGATCACCCTTGGTAACCTTCTAAGAGTCCGTTGTAAATATCACAATATAACTATCATTTCCCAACTTCCCCCATCAATACCAAGTTTCATCTTAATGTAGGCACATGTCTGACATCCTTCAATAGCCATGTATTCCCATTCTACATCTTAACCTGAACACAACCTTTTTCCACCTATTTTGTCAAGGCTTGTCATCACCAAGATAAACATGCCCAAAATCCCTTTAAACATAATCAACAAAATAATTCCAATGTGGAGTAGCATGGAAAGAATACCTTGAATCTAAAACCCAAGATTTAGCAATATTATGCAAAGAAAGAATCAAAAAAATCCTGGTAGACATTACGTGTTGCCACATTCACTTCTTTTTTTCGTCATGTTGTTTCTTATTTTCTTGAAGCTCCCAACTATCCTTATTTGCATGTCTAGGCTTTCCACAATGCCATCATACTATTTTTCTTTTGGATTTTGACCTTGCCCCATCTTTTGATTTTCCATGGCTTCCTCTATTCTTTCATCTCCCTCTATTTTCCACTGTCAAAGCATTCCATGAAGTATAATATTTCACATATCCTTTTCTTCACATTTCCTCTCTTAGAAACACCCCCTACAACATCCTCAAATTTCAACTTTTAGTTAGTTGGAACTGAGTTTCTTACCGCCATTACCAAGCTATTCTAACTCTCAGGTACGAAGCACAAAATTAATAAATCCCTAACTTCTTCTTCAAAATCTATTGTAACTAAAGCTAGCATATCCATAACCATATTAAATTCATTTAAATGTTATGCTACTAAACCATTCTTAGACATCTTCATACTAAACAAAATTTTCATAACAAATATTTTGTTAGAGGTAGAGGGTTTTTCATACAACTTCCTTAATGCATCCATAAGTTCTTTTGTAGTCTTTTCCTTTGAAAAATTAAATAATACCAAAGATACAATACATATCCATATTGTCTTAAGTGTCTTCTTATCTAGAAAATATCAATCCGCATCTAACATGCTCAAGGGTTTGTTCCATTTTTTTAGACATTGGGAATATAAAGATCCTTATGATAAAGTTAATCTTCCATATGAATCTTCCAAAGAATAAAATTATATCCATTGAATTCATCAACCTTTGATCTTCCATCATCTATCATAGATCCTACTCAAGCTAAAACTTTCCCTATGATTCATCACTTTAGAAAACCAATATAGGCTCTGATACCGATTGTTAGGAAATAAGGGATAAAATATGCGGAACAATCCCACACATAATCATAAGAGTATAAACTAATACGCATAAAAATATCACAAATCTGAAATAAAAGTGCGAAAAATAAAAGAACACAACACAGAGACAATATTTTAACATGCTTCACCCAATTTGGGCGGCGTCCACCAAGAATCACTTGCTCATATTTTTTTTTATTACAAACGACCTTCTTCTCTCAATACAATACTCAGATCTATTTGGGAGATCAACAAACTCTCCTGAATTCACACTTGAACTCACACCCCTACAATGTTTATGTCACCCTACCATAAGCACATCAATAGCCAACTTCTTAAGTGGTTTAACAATATCGTGGGGTACCAAGACCCATGGGCCAAAAACCCAATCCATAAACCTATAGGTCAAAATACCACCCCATGTGAGAAGAACATGTTTCCCAAGGTATCGAGAATGTTTTTTCGAGGCCAAAAATATTATGGAGGGTGTATAGTAATTTTAATGTACAATATTCAACACTTCCACACATGAAAATAGGATCCACAAGATATCACCAATAATAGAATTTAAGCATACATCAAGGATGTAGATATACTTATATCACATGTGACAAAGGCTATTTATAGTACACATGATAAAGATGGAACTTCCAGATTTTATAGCAAGCCATTTATGGAGAGCCACAAGCTAGGCATCTAAATATAGGAAGTATAAGTTGGAAAAGCATGAAAGCTATGTATAGGAATGGTCTAAGTTTAGATTAAAGCATATAATTGGTGAAGGGACAAGTTCCAACCCTATGTATATGTGTATATTTACATATAAGATGTCCAATCCATAAGTGAGCTTTTGTGTGTTCAAGTATTGATAGAGTCATGTCTCACGCATGAGTATGTAGATAATCATTTAAACAACCATGTTTCTGGTTTATGTAATTTGTGTAATGCATCATGAGTATACTGAATATAAATCTCCTTTTGGTTAATGATAAATTATCTTTGCACATATTTTTGTAATTCATGTTCTTTATAGGATATATTTGCATGTTATGTTAACTGTGAATACAAGAAATACATCTTCATAGTCAAACACAAGGAGGGACCTGGTGGAGTTACACATGCTTTGAGTGAGCACTTAGGATTTTCTTGGGTGATGTGCCAGCACACCCGACAATGTTGTATTCAAACTATACATCAACGCGACAAAAGGGCTCCCTAAAACCAAGTTTAGTTTCCATGATTTCACACATCACCTTTCTTCTCTGAAATATTTCCACCATATTCTAGATCTGCAACTAAAAATCATCATTAGACATTAAACCACCTCCATTATCTGCATATCCTTGATATTGAATAACATCATGGTCAATAAGATAGCCAAATGGGTTAGTGGGGGTTGGATCATAGGCATATTCATCATGATAAGGTTCATAAAATTGATCTAGAGGGAGATTTAGGAAACATGGAGGTGGAGGGGAATGGTATTTCTCTCGCATGTGAGGATTCCAATGAGGAAATGAAATCAAGATTATAAAACCTAATACGAAGGGAATATAGGAATGGAAATGGTCTACGGATGATAGAAATGGGTTTGTTGGATTAGTGGAGTCATTATATGTGTTGAAATGAAGCCTCCAAATTCTAGATATCACCAAGACACACCAATCTTAGTGAATATGATGTAAATCTCATCAAACTTCTCCCATCGGGAGTTCCAAAAATTGTTGTCACATGAAGTTGTACCCTATGAAAACTAGGTTCATTACCTCATTGAAACATGGGAATTTCCCCAAGGTGTGGTACCTTACTCCTTGGGACAGACCTCCAAAGAAGGTCGACTTCCTCTACCTATATATCTAACACTAAAACTACTCCTAAGATAAGCTACTGACTGAAAGGGAAAAGGGGAAGGAGGAAAACATGAAATAAAACTAAGCTAAAAGAGTGGTGATGGTGCAAAAAAGAAAGGGGATCTCTCTCCATGAGGGGAAGAACAAGAAGGAAAACACAACATGGGAGTGTAGATACGTTCCACATATCAGCAATGCATGAATTGTTCCATTTTACACATTTTAGACACATAGAAAATGAAATTCGTGCAACTATAGTCCATATACAACGTGAAATGAAAAGAGCATAGAGGAAAGAAGACAATAATCTAGTCCAAATGTTAGATATGAGCCACATTAAACATCATATTATTGCTTTTGAGCATGCATATAAACATGCACATTCTATTATAGTCACCTAGAAGACTTTGGATGCATTACAAAGATCAAATCATAGGTTTGCAACTTGTGGAATCTCAGACATCATTTTGATGTGGTGACTTTGCAATTGAGAGAAGATTGTTTTCAAATGATATGAGTTTCTTTTTATAGATAATAAGAGAAGATGGGGGGGAGAATAACATATCACCTCAGTAATGAGGAGGTCAAACCACTAAGGACCAATCACCATTGATTTCACAAGCCATGTATGGGTGCCTGACATTTCTCCAATCACATGTCATCAGATCGTCAGTGTATGAGGACAACACCGTTCAACATTAAAATCTGGTTTTTGGAGTGGTTGAATGCCTACTTTGGATTAGGCATAACCTCGTTGAGTTTCACATAATTTATATGATCCATTATCTTCCTTTTGTTTTTGCATATTTATGATGTTTCTATTGTGATGTGCCACCTTGCCATTTTTTTCATGGTTTGTCATGGATTTATTTTGATCTCCATCGTATTCCATGGATTTTAACAACTTCTACATGATCTTCAGACTTGTGCACTTTCTTCTCTTGATCCATGATAATTATTTAATTTTCACAGCGTCCATTATATTGTAGGGCTTCCACTCAAATATTCTTCTTTTGCTTCACTTTCCACATATTTTTTGTGGTGTTTAAATCATTCACATAACTCCTTGATACATAGATTTTCACTTTGTTTCATCCACAAACTGTAGACACCAAATTTTGGTACGCTTGTCCCTCATCCTGTGTATGCTCCCCTTCATCTTCATCTTGCACATTCACACCCATCTTCCTATTTCCATCCTAATCCCATTTATTTAATCTATTTTCCCACTTTCCTATATTAATCCCATAATTAATTTTATCCTCTCATCAATCCACCCCTAATCACATTTAATTATCACTTAAAATGCATCTATTATCCTAATAACATCCATTAAAAACCCTCATTTATCATCCTTAGAGTCTCATCTACCCTCATTTAATGCCTTTCCATTCTCCAACTACCTTTTATCATCCCTATGCAACCCTAACTTGCACATAAGCAACTCAAAACCCTAATTTTACCTCTTTAGGCCCTCTTGTCTCGAGTTGTGCATCATCTTCACCACCCAAATCAGTGGTTGTCCACAATCGATGGTGACCCAAGTGGGTCTTCGTCGACCCTATAAATACACCTCTACCCCCCTCCTCAAGAGGATGAAATTTTGGAGATTTTCAGCCTCTTATGAGTTTTTCTTGTTTCCTTTTCTTCTTAGGAGATGTAATAAAAAACTTGGAGTGATCTTAGAGCCCTTACATGCCATCTTTGGGAGATTTGAAGTTTAAGATCTTTCTTGGAGCCCTACCATTGTTTCATCATCTTTTTATCAGTTTGGACAGGTTTGTTTGTTTCCCTTGGAGATCTGTCATCATGTATGCCATCATAACTCTTCTTCATAGTCCTTTTACTATCTATCTAAGCACCATAAAACCCTAATCCAACCTCTTGTCACCATCGATCCAGCCCAGTCATCATCGACCTGATCTGCATCAACTCTATTTCTGCATTCTGCCTCATCTATCATATTTTTTCTAGCCTTCTCCAATATCTCGATATCTTTTTCTTTGATCATTCATCTATCTAATAGACCCAGATCTCACTTTTTGGCCCCGATCGCCGTCAACTTGTCTCATATATGCCCCCAGTCACCGTCAAACCGATTTGTATTCCATTATTTTCTCATCAGATCTGTCTATTTCTTACATCCTTTCTATTTCATGTCTTTCTGCATCATATTTGGGATACCCTCACCATTTCAAAGTCCTACAATATGATTCAGATCCACTTTCCTACACATCTTTTGGTTTGCTTTGTTGTATATGCCATCGAATCACCTCTTTCTAATCTCAGGTTGTTGTCGACCCGATCAGGTTTGATTTCTCTTATCTTAATTTATACGTTATCATATATTTATCTTAGCTTATCTTTGCATATCTTTGATCTTTGTTCTGCTATATTATACATGTTATCCATCTTTATTTTTTATCAATATTTTAATTAAAGTGGGTTGACATCCTCCCTAGGAAGTTTTTCACTTCTTGGGACTGACTTTGTCAGGCAAACCCACCATCTTATCTACTAATAGTTTTTTTTCTAGTTGTCTCTTTGTTGTGCAGGTTATCGAGCTCGTTACGAAGAGGATATTTGTGCCCGTCCTTCATCTTCATCATCATCACACATCAGAGGTAGCCTTAAACACTCCCATATTTTGGAGTTTCTTATTTTATTTGCACACCATTTCATTAACTTGAAACATAAGAGGGAAAAAATTTCAAACATTCTGGCACGCCCGATGGGACCACCTATCTTATTTGGTGAGTTCTTTGTTTATTTTTCATTTTTTATTCTACATTCTATTTATTTATTTCTACTAACCTCACAGGTTAGAGTTGTTTTCTTGCTTATTTGGTGGGTTTGATTTTTTTCTCAACAATGCGTGTGCTTAATTTGAAAAAAAAAAGGAAAAAATTTTAATCCAGGTATTCTCCTTTTTTTCCTTATTTTCGTTTTTGCATCATTCTCCCTCCTTTGTTTACTTGTTCTCATCAAATATCACATTTGGTTTTGGATCTAAAAATAACACCTCTTCATGCTTGATTTGATCACATAGTTTAAGTAGGTGGTAAAGCTTTTGCATTCACATCTCTTCACACACAATGAAACCACACAAACAAATCAACACATCTAAACATTTCCTCCCAGGTGAAGCTGCCACAATGTTCTGGTTATGTAACAAATTTTTTGACTATCGGTATATCGGCTAAGCGCCCAACACCCTTATCATTGTGGTACGTGAAGTGTGAGGGTAGGCCCCAATACCAAGCCACGTACCGGTAGTCATCACAGATTTGTGCCTCATGTACCTTTGGGTATATCGAGGACCCTAACCTTAAATAAACCCGAAAGCCATCCTTAGATTGACCACTTCTTTAGGTTCCCTTTGAGCCTCTTTTTTTCTCTTCAAACTTCTCTAAATAAACTAAGATAATCAAAACATTTTTGCTTGATTTACTTGTCATATTAATAAATTGCATAAGTTTTTGTTTATCTATTTCATGTCCCATTCATACTCATTCTCAAGCCAAAAAAATGGAACAATCTACCTCTTCCAACAACATCCCCATCTCAAATAATCTTTCACAACAAACTTCACCCTTACTCATTATTTCTTCCACACCTTTGATTACCACACCTTTGGTTTCCCAACCCATTGTTTCTATGGTCCTTCCTCATGAGACCCATGTCACCCAAACCAATCCCCATCTTGAAACCAATCCTTTCATCTCATCACCATTCCATCCCTCTAGACCAGTTACACCTCCTTCTTCCACTTCCTTAGGAGCATTTAGACCTCCCAACTATCCCTCACAGATGCATGGAGTTTTAGGAACTCCTTGATGCCAACCCTTTCGCACTTCATGATTACATTGTTTGTAAATCCACCAATCTCCCCATTGATTGGACCTCCCCTTCAACAACTCTATGTTATCCCCCATATTCTGAATCCACTAAATTTCTTACTTCCCAACTTGTTTTATTCTTTCCTAGAGCCATGAATGAGTTGGCAATAGCCCAACATGAACATTTCCCTCACGAGTCTTCCACCATGGTCCCTCAAACCCATCAATCCACTCAATTGGTGGTCACCATCCCACCTAATATACCTCACATCAATACCATCCCTACATCTTCTATCCCCATTACCTCTTCATCTACTATTGTCATCAACGCCCCTACCTAAACTTTTCAAGAATCTAACCTACTTCCTCCACCACCTGAGCAACATATTCAAAACTCAGTCCCTCTCTTCACATCCCAAGTCCATGCCAATGTTTTTACCTCACAACCCCACCCTTCGGAGTCAACTCAAACAAATCAACCTCCACTCTAAGTGTCTTTAGACACATGTTTCCTAATCAACCCACCAAACATCTCTACCACCTCATATGCACGTCCCAACTCACCCAACACAAACCCAATCTAATCTTCCCATCTCTCAACAACAACCCTCCTAAACCTATCCATCTAATTATGTTCCTTAAAAACATCCTATTTCACAGCCCATCCAATCACAAGCTTTCAATTATATTCCTCCTTATCAACCATCCCCACAAATACTTATCCTCAACAATATCAATCTTACCCTCAACCCAACCCATCAATCTTACATTCCATCCACAACCAATCAAACCCTCACCCATCTACCTCATACAACCCTTGCTAAGTAAAATGGCAACCACATCAATCAATCCCTTTTCCTATCCTGTTCACATCATCCAATGACCCCATGCAATCACCCATTCAAGACTAAGTATTGGTTGGGCCTACTTTTGACTTGTACAATGGCATTCCCTAACCTACTCAAGCCACTACTTTTGGTCCTAAAATACATTCACCTATCAATTTTGAACCTATCAACCCATCCGTTCCCATCAAGCCTTATCCTCCACACTGGGAGCTCCCTAAATTTTCTAAGTTTAATAGTAAGGAGGATCCCCAACAACACCTTCATGCCTTTAGGAACTCATGTTATCTCATCACCCATGATCAAGACCTCATGCTTCACACCTTCCCTATGTCATTGGTTGGGCCTGCTTTGGACTGGTACAATGGCATTCCCTAACATTCCCTCTTCTCATTTCACTCAACTTGCACAATCTTCTTATTAGAGCACTTTATCCATCAATATCATGTGCAAAATCACCATCACCGACCTCTATGCCATCAAAAAAATTTGATGACGAATCAATCACAGATTTTTTCACTAGGTGGTGCGGAATCATCAATCAATTATCTTTCTCATTACCCCAAAATGAATTAATTGAAACTCTTCTCTAGATCATGTGTCAAACATATCTCATTCACTCTCCAAATCAAATATTTCCAAAGCTTTGAGGAATCCTTCACCATGGCTTACAAATTAGAACTATGTGCCCTTGATCAAGGCCATGTCAAGCTTCACTCCAACAAGCCTAAAACTGAATTCACCAAGTCATCCACCCATAACGACAAATACAAAAATGTAGCCAATGTCATTGTCTTTAAAACTTCTTCCGCATCTCATGCCGAGCCTCCATAAAGGGATCCTCGACCAACACCTAACTATACTCCTCTTGGAGAATCTTATAGCTCTATCTTTGAAAAACTCATGGCTACCCACCTTATCCAACTTCCTCCTATCCATCCCATGTTGATGAATCGCATCCAAAACCCACATGGTACTACAAAGACCATTATTGTAAACACCATCAAGTTATTGGCCATGATATCAAAAAGTGTTGTACCTTAAAGGACCTAGTATAATTGATTATAGATCATGGGGACCTTCAATTGGAAAATCCTAATGCTCCTCCTAACCAATCATTGGATGTCTGTAATTAACCTTTCCCTAATCATCCACCAAAAAACCAAACTAACCCTCCCACATCTCAAGCACCTTGACGCCCATGCAATCAATACTCTAATTCAGATTTCATCATCACCACCCATGCCTATTATACCCTCATCTATTGTACCTACATCTATTGCACCCACATTGACATTTACCCCTACATCTATAATCATATTCACATCTGCACACATATTTACATCTATTACACTCATGTCTACTTCGACATCTACTACCTACATCTATAATCATACCTACACCAGCATTTATACCAACATCCTTTATTATACCCACATCTACTACATTCATGTCCACTACATCCCCATCTACTCCACCCACCTCTATTACACCCATGTCTACTTCAACATCTACACCTACATCCATAACCATATCCACATCCACATCCCTATCTACATCTATATCCACATCAATCCCCACATCCATCTCAACATATACCTCTACATCCATGTCAGCATCTACATCTACTATACCTATACCCACATCTACATCTAAATTTGTATCTACATCCATGTCATCCCTTGAAATCTCTATCAAGGATATGTCCCCCATTAATTCTATCACAAATGATGTCTCAATTCCATCCCCAAATCCAACAAATACAACCACTTCTATATCAACACCCCTAAATTCCACACAATCTACAACCGCTTCCAATCTTACCAACTGTGCTATCTAAAAACCATACCCAACTTCATCCTCCACCCTCACATCTACAACACCACCTACATCCAAATCATCTAATCCCACTTTCAAAGAAATCCCCACCATTGAAATCATTGTCATCCCCGCCAAGGGTAAAACTTCACAGAAATAATCTAAAAACCTTGGCACCCCCATCCAAAAATCTCTTACTCATCCGCACAAGAAATTGGAGCTTCCCCCTTATAAGCCCCATCAATCCAAGAAATCCTACACCTTTTCATCTATCTTAAGACCTTGCCCATATATTTTGGGACCATGCCCTCCATCCAAATATCCCATCACCAACAAATTTGAATGAAGAGTGTTCTTTCCTCCTTCTAAATCCAAATCATAATCTAAGCCCCCTCTTAAACCCCATAAGAGTAATGCACCCATTTTTCCTTCATCCATTGCTTCTAAACTAAACCCATCATCAACCCATGAAAACACCTCCTCTAAAACCCCCATTGGGTCTTATATTGAAATCCTTCATTGTCTTCTCCAAGCATCAGACAATTATCCTTCCCATATCAAATCATTTGATTCATGTGGCTAGAAATTGTGTTTATCATCGTGTCCCTAGACATGACACAGATCATTGCAAGGCTATTCAAGCCCTCATTAACAATCTCATAGAAGAAGATGGTCTTCTCATCTAAGAAGACCACCATCTTCCATCTACCAGCTCATCCATATCTAAATGCAACCCTCCAATCAAATCTAAAAATTCCAAGGCCTCTAAATATGGTCCTTCATCCACACCCTTTGTCAAAATCCCACCACCAAGTTATACCTCTTCTAAAAAGGGTCCCCCTCTTTTCATCAATGTCATTCATATCACCACTCGCTCTCACCCCCACGATTCACAGCCATCCACTCAAACAAAACCAAAATTTATCATCGTTACTCCTTCTAATGAGCCCACTCCACCCCCTCTTAATTTAAGGCTAAGGTGTCCATCCTAGCCACCCCACAAACCCAAAATCCTATTGTTATAGAGAAAACCATTATAAAGCAACTCCATCAGGCTCTCGTTAAAATGTATCTTTATGAGCTCATCCAAATCTCCCCTGACCATTGACAAGCTTTCATCGAATCCTTACACCATATCACAATCACCATTGGTGAGCCTCAACCTTTCACGACCCTTGTGGGAGATCTTACAGCTTCCTCCACCATCTCCTTCAATGATTCTGAAATACTTGACATTCTACTTGAATACCATGATATACCCCTTTTCATCACCATCTACATCAAAAACACCTTCATCCAACGATCTATGATTGACAATGGTGTTAGCATCAACATCATCTCATCTCATACCTTCAACCAACTCAAACTTACCAACACCATCATCATGCAATCATTAGTGGTTCTTTGAGCCTTCAATGATGTTGTTTCCCCTGCTTTAAGAACAATTATCCTCCCCATATACGTTGGTGAAAAACTCCTCCATTGATCTCTTTTACATTGTTGAGGGGGATTTCCAATATAACATCTTATTTGGAATCCCGTGCATATGTGTTATGTGTTTCATCCCATCTAATCTTCATGACTGCCTTAACATGAGGGTAAAATCCATACACTCCCCACTGACCTTCCTCCTTTCAAAGTATGTCACATGACCTATCGACCAAATGACGTGCTCATCCCCAAACAAGATTCATATTCTGAAGCATCTACTAGTTCATTTGTACCTACATCTAAGTTTCCTAACGATGAATCTCTCGACACCGTGATGCAACATCTTTCATTGGTGGAGTATTGACTCCTCACCCTCAATGTTCTTCCTATACCCAATTGACTTGGTAGACCTGATAAAACTCCTATGTATTAACCTAATGTCAGTGATATCATTTCCTTCGGCCCACCTCACCTTAAAACCAATCTTATCTATGGTGGCATCAATCACTCTTCTTCCCACATCAAAAATCAACCCCACACTAAGCCATACACCAATGGATTGTATTTCCTCTATAAAAAATCCTTCACCTATACCTATCTCCACCATTGTACGTGGAATGGATTTGGTCTTGGAAGTTATGAACAAGGCATGCATGTTCTCATCCTTGACCAATCTTGCAAACATCATGAGAATTTCAAATTGGGTTTCAAAGAACAACCCACCAACTCTCTCATACCTACTTCATCTATATCTCCCATGCACGTCACCAATCATTCAATCCTTTTACATCCAATGACCCCATGGACATGGATGACACTGTGTCCCTTTCTTCTAACATTTTTTTTAATCTCCACCATCACCCTAGGACTGGTCACCTATCAGGTTGAAGGTAAAACTAGGTTCCTTCCTCTCATACTTCCCAACATAATAAAGGAAGATTCACCTAACATTGACATTATTCAATGTAGTGATGAAGAATCCATTATTTCCTACATGGGGGTAGAATATTCCCATCTTCATAAGGCCTTACCTCCTGACACATCCACTCTTCTCAACAAATCTACCATCAACATCAACATAGGGACTCCGTAAGAGCCCCGTATCCTCAAAGTTGGTCCATTTATTGATCCACAAGAGCTGGAATCCTTTATCTCCTTCCTTTATAAGCATATTCAATCCTTTGCATGGTCATACACTGGCATGTCCAGCCTTGATGCTAACATCTTTGTGCATAACATCGTCACCATCCCCAACACTACGTCTGTTAAACAAAAGCTACACCGTATGCATCCTCATGTTGCCCTCATTTTCAAATAAGAATTGCAACGTATTCTTTCCTCCAACTTCATTCAATTTGTCAACTATCCCTAATTTTTTTCTAACATGGTACCCATTTCCAAAGCCTCTAAAAAATATATGTATTTATACCGATTTTCAAGATTTAAATCTCTCTTTTCCTAAGGATGACTTACCCTTCCTAACATCAATCAACTTTTTAACCTCACCACTAGCCACAAGATGATTTCTCTTATGGATTATTTTTCTGGTTACAATTAAATCCTCATCACACCAGAAGACTAGCATAAGACATATTTAATCACCCCTTGGGGAATCTTTTGCTATCGTGTCATGCCCTTTAGTTTGAAAAAAATAGGGGCCACCTATCAACATGTTATGACCTATATATTACATGATCTCATCCATAAAAATGTGGAGGATTATGTTGATGACCTCTTGGGTAAATCCAATCGTCGATAGGATCATCCTTTTGTCCTTGAAATATTCTTAACGCGTCTTATTTGATTCTTCCTTTATATTAATCCCACCAAGTGTGTGTTTGTATTTTTAACCAGCAAACTACTTGGCTTCATCATTTATATCAATGGCATTGAAGTTGACCCCGCTGAGATCAAATACATCCTTGAGATGCCTCTTCCTTCTAATGTTAATCAGCTTTGTAGTCTTCAAGGCCAACTCCAATAGATCTTCCATTTCATCTCACAACTTTCTAAATCTTATCTACAACGACACTCACTTCAAGTGGAATGCCAATTTCCAAAAGGCCTCCGAAAAACTCAAGCATTATCTTCTATCACTACCTATTCTCATACCTCCATGTGAGGGGGATCCATTCTATCTTTACATCTCTTCCATCGACCATACTCTAGTGTCATGTTGGCACACCATGATGAATAGGGTGGGGAGTGGAACATCTATTATGTCATCCGTACTCTTCATGACTATGAAACCCGCTAAACCAAAGTTGAAAATTTGTGTTGCGCTCTTTTCTTCACCACTTCTAAACTTCGCCATTATCTTGTCAATCACAAAACCTATGTCATCACTAGCTTCAATCCTCTCAAAACCATGTATTCCAAGCTTTATCAAAACGATCACATCAATCGATGGCTCATTCTCATGACTAAGTTTTACCTAGAGTTCATCTCTCAAAAATTAATCAAGGGCCAGGCTATTGTTGATCAACTCACCAAATCCCCTCTTTCTGATAATCGAATCCCTCACAAACAATTCCTTGACAAATCCATCCACACCATTGATCATGACTACTCTCCCCTTAAAATGACATTATTTTTTATGGATCTAAGTGTTAGCAAGGGCAAGGTCTTGGTGTCATCATCATTCCTCCTTTGGAAACTCCTATCCTCGTCGTGTATAAACTTAACTTCGAGTGCAATAACAACATGATTGAGAAATACAAGGACATCGTTGACATTCTGTAGACACAAAATCATGCACTTACTATTACATTTATACTGTCAAGTATGTTATTTTATATATGGATCTCGTGTAATAAAAGTATTCACTAATGGATCATCCCCTAGTTCTTTTTGTCAATTAGTTATTCATCATTGTCATTTGTCTTGCATAATCATTAATTGTCTACACATTTTTGGTCATCTTTCAGCAAGTATTAGGTTTCGTGGTTTGCTCGTTTGTTCATCTCTATTCCCTTAATATGGCACTTAGGGTTATGTTGGGGCACCCATGGGTGCCCCCGTACTTAATTTTAGGCACCCTAGTTTCTGTATTACTTGCATCTAATTTATTTTTTCGAGTTCAGTCTTAATGATTTTATGGTCTCATTCACCTATGTGTTAGTCAACATGTCGAGGCCATTAGTGTTGAAATTTGAGCAAGAGATCCCTATATATACATAGCATACTCACCTTATTATGGGCAGACTATCTATTATCAAGAGCTAGCTACTACTAAGGAAAAGGATTGCATTTGGGCATTTTCTACATCTGGATCACACAAGCATAGTGGGAAAGGGTTGAATTCATTCTATTCCATTCACCATTTTCATTTTACATCTAGTTATTGCCCCTACTTCTTTGTCATTGATGTTAGGGCATCCTAGGCACACAATTGCACACAAAAGCACACAAAAATACATTAGATCTAGAATGTAGTACAACACTTAGTTGTAAGTCCACCATTGTGGTAGCTAAGGTCATTTTGACCCCTTCATTTGCATATTTCATTTTTAGGTATTTTATGCTTTGTATGGGATTTTACAGGTAACTCTTCCTCACACCACTACAACAACACAAGCAAGGATATTACGACAACTAAGTGACAAAGAAGAAGACACTGTAAAGAATTCGCGACACTATCTGACCCAGATCCTAATCTTTTCTATATACTAGAGCGCATAGATCACATACCAGGGCACCTGCAGGTGCCCCAGTATTCCCAGACAAATCCTTGTGTGCTACATTTTTTGGGTTATAACTTCATATTCTACCATGTCCATGTATTATTCATCACAGTCTAGCAACATAGCAATTTAAGTACTTTTCAGTTTAGTTTCTTAATCGCTCATATTTCATTTAATGTGTTTCATTTAAATATTAAATAAAATCTATTTGCACTTATTTCACATTTCACATCAGTTATTCTATCATTGTTACTAGTTAGATTAGCTTTAAAACTCCCATTTTTAGTTAATTATTTTGGTGAACCCGTCTTTTAGAATACCTTAGCCTTAGATCCGTTACATGGATAAGAATAGTTCATCTTCTTTTCCCATCATGTCTCATGTTAGTATCAACCCTATTTACGATGAGGCTTGCCATCGTTGAGCTCAAATCCCTCTATAGTTCTCCCATTACTACACCAAATTATGTCAAACAACAACTTCAAGATTACTTACAACATGTGCCTACTAGATTTGAAGATTATCCTTTAGTTATTAGCATTGTTGATGATCCAATAACCTTTACTCATTATATGCCATGTTATACGGTTACTTATGATCCACCTTCTGATCTTTCACATAAAACATTAGATGACTCTCTTATTGATTACTTGCTTGGTATTAGCACTCGGTCACCTATGCATACTGATTCTACCTCTACTCCAACCATTGATCTAGTTCCTTCTCATGACTCTTCTAACATTGCTTCTCATGATACAACCTCTCCTAGATTTACTATTCATTCACACTATGTTGATGACTCCATTGATAGTGTTCTTAGTGACATTCTTATTTTTGAATCTTTATCAGATAATGGTGAGGCACTTCATAGTCATGACTCTCCTTCTTTCCATACAACCAAGTGTGCCTCACCTCCTCCATTTCCACCTTCTCCAGAGATTACATCCAACACTATGCATGAGTTGCCACCATCTATCACTTCTTCCTCTCCTAATGTTTCATCTCCACTTGATACATCACCTATGTCTCCTAATCGATCTTCTCCTATAGATGTATCTTCATCAGTTATCCCATCTATTGAAGATGTTTCTAATTCTAGTCATACTATTTTTATGGATGTTCCATCTATATCTCCTACTATAGCTTCTTCGGCACCTACTAATAGTGTGCCTTCAGCATCAAATCCTTCTTCATCACCTTTGGAGATCCCTATGATCACTCATAATGGAAAGTTACAACCACTCAACACTTTATTGCCATCTTCCACCATTCCTTCATAGGATATTCTCTCTCTCATACACACCGTAGGACATTTACAATCTCAAGTTCAATTCCTCAATTTAGAAAGTAGGGCCTATCATGCTTCCATTGACAACAATTCATTACATGGAAATCTAGTCCTTAAGAAGATTCATAATTATGCACTTCCTCACAATTTCACCATACATACTTTCACATGTTTTGATGGCACAGGTGACCCTCATGCTCATCTTTTATATTATAATAGTGTTATGACCTCTTACTCTAATGGTATATTATTACTCAAGGCATTTCACTACAATCTTACTGATGAGGTGTTACAATGGTACACTCGTCTCCCCTTTGGATCAATTAGTACTTTCTATGACATGGAGGATGCTTTCCTCTGTCGATTTATAATCAAAAATGGCCCTAAAGTCACTTACGACCAATTACCGACTCTATATCAAGGCTCCACTGAAACTATCAAAGATTATATTTTACAATTTAATGTTTGTATGCATCAACTAGTATTCCAACCTATAGATCTTGAATAGTAATTTATTTTCTGTCATGGCCTCATTTCTCCACTCAATTAACGATTACAATATGATACATGTAATTCATTTATTATCTTATGTTATAAGGTCATTGACTTAGAGAAATATCTTTTCTCTACACATATTATAGATCCTCCACACATTTATACGGTTATTACTTCCTCTATTTCTACACCATTACCTTGTGTTGAGCATCCTACACAATCTCCAACTTTTCCTGAAAATAAAAGAAAACAGGCTCAACCTACTTTTCCACAAAATCATACTCCTCTGGATCCATGACAGGATACCCCCACCACCACTCCACCTAGGTCGTGAGAGCCTTTACACTTCTCTCATCACACTCGACCACATGATGTGTTATAAGTATTACTCAATGAGCGATTAATTTTCCTACCTTCAAATCAGCATCATCTACAACACCGATTATAGAGCATGACTAACATTATTACAACCATCGCGTCAATAGCCATAAAGACAATGATTGTCTTGTCCTTTAGGATAGATTACACTAGATAGAGGATCATGACATCATCTCCTATGTCTCTCACCCACATGAGTGATCCATCTCCCCTCTACCACTTCATAGAGCTTATACTACAGTTGAGTCTTCTCCTCCATTTAATACTCAGGTCATGGTTCAGCCACCACCGTAGTTTATATCTCATGTACGCTCTCCAACGTGTCCATACACTGTTACACCATCACATCCATAGCATTCACCTCATCTATCGCATTCATGTTATCTTCCACATCACACTGTTATACCTTATTGGTCTTCACAACATTCCTCTTTTGCACATTCCACCGCAAATCCATATGACATTCAATTCAGTTCATACACTCATGTTGCTTCCATGCCAAATGCTTTCACTGCTTCACACCACCTTGGTCTTTGGTAGGTGATTAATATCACCTTACACCCCGATGATGCACTTGTGTTCTTGTGGTTCTTGCATGACTATTGATGGATTTCTCTAAGAACCTTTCATCATGTGCTCTTTCATTCATCTAGTGCATCTTAATCATTTCTCGATGACACACTCTTCTTTTTCATGGTTCATTCTTGACTATTGAGGGATCTTAATTCAATGAACCTACTTATCCATACACTGTGGGGCATCACTACTTTCCCCCCTACCATTCATCCTACTAACATGTTACGATCACATTACATTGCTTCGACATACATTCATCACCACACGTTAGTTTGATCATTATACATCATCACTTTTTACATTTTACTTTAACTATGCATCACACATTCCATTTATTATACATTTCAATTAACTCATCATTATGTAAATATTACATCAACTAGCATTGACAATATCAAAAAACATTGCATACATTCTAATAACAATTACCAAATCATACAACATTATTACACCACAAAATGAAATCATCATATATATCTCACATGTGTCCATACATAGGTAGTAACAAGAATCATCATTGGGGGGTACCCCCTACATCATATACAATAACAATAATCATAACTCATCATCGTTATAACTCTCGGTTACTACAAGAGCCTTAGAACTAGATGCCTAGCCACCAAATCGGTGTCGTTGTTTGCGGCCTCAATACCTCTCTACTTGCCTACGCAAAAAGGTGTTCTCTGTAGACTACTCAAATAACTATCACTATAAATCCACATATTGAGAAAACACATATTGTGCTTCTCATGTGCCTCATCCCTTTCGGATAGTAAAAATATCGTACATGTCACTTCTGCCAAAAATACCAGCTCAAATAGATGGGTGTGCTCACTAGCTATATTGTCTGCTCTCTTGAGTATTCCTCCACCAAGCACGTCAGTTGGCACATTCCGCGTCAAGGTTTAGATGGATGTGTCAACTATCAATGACCAATATGCATCCCCTACAAAACATGTACAAAACCAATGCATTAGACAACCATCACTTAAAAAAAAACAACAACATACATAACATAAACACATCTAGATACCCATGTTCCCCTACAGTTGCTTCTACGAGGTTGGGGACATGAGCTCTCCCCCGCTCTTCCTCCACCTATGTATGGTAACCCCATTAGATCTGTAAATAATGGGAAAAATAATACCCATCAATGTGCTTCCCACCATGCATGATACTCCTCGGTACTGTTGACATCATCTACATCTACCACCTCTATCTACAACATCTACCTCATCTGGACCATGAGGTTCTAACTGCTTTGCTATGGGCCCTAGTCTAGCCCCGTAACCCTCCTTGGTTCCCTAATAGCTCTCAACCATATATATGGTTCTAGGGGCACATCCTGGTTCATACCGAACTGACATGACACTCACTCCAATTGGAAGAGCTCTGCTACAACTGAGAAATTTATCCTCCAGCCACATCATCCTCTAAATACATCGTAGCTCCATGACATCCTCGGGCCATCCTCTATAGTCACGATAAGGCCTCTATATAACTGACTCAAGTCCCATCCTGTCTATCAGGGCCCTATAGGTATCAGTATCCATCCTGCACCCATGAATGTTAATCCACCTCCACATGTATATCTCAGGGCCTTGCCCACTCTACTCATGGGCCCCCAACAGGTCTTAATATTGCTATGTGCTCATATGCCCATACGTGGAATAGTGTCATTGCTCATATCCCACCGTCATGCTCGTCATGAGTGAACTGATACAAATCTCTATATAAATGGGCAAACACACATCGTTCCCATACATATCCCATACTATCCTCCTCTATCCAATGGTAGATATCATGCATCTTATACAAAATTCCTACACCTCCTCCCTCCACCACTATGGAAGATGTAATAACTACTGCTATAAAATTCTGCAAGCGTGGAAGATTGGATCTCAAAATAGCATCTAAATTAATATCAGCCTTGACAGGTGTCTAAGTCTGTAAAAAATACCGTCTCGTCGCTCACATCTGCCTATCCATGTCCTCCAATGGCATCACTTGTACCCTCTTCCCAACAACTAGAAAGCATAATATACGATACACATCCTCCAACATCACAGTAATCTCTCCCATAGGAAACAAAAAAATGGATGTATCTACACACCATCTGTTGCATAATGCATTCAACATTGGCATATTATGGAGCACATCCCCCATCCACGATATGTGCGCACAGGGCTAGCACAGTCCATCACATCCCAATCCTCATCAAATAAACCTAAACCAAGCAACGTGCTCAAATGGTGACCTTTGTGGAACTTCCTCGAGTGGATATCTCTCTGGACAACACCAAACAACAATAAACATAGCATTAGAATACTTTACAAGAATCAATACACTCACTTATCACATTACTATACACTACAAACTTGATTTTCGCCATCCTAGGCCATATACACACTTTTTGGACCATGACACCTAAATGCAGGACTGGGGCGCCTAGAAGCAAGACACCAACACCCAGTTCTAGGTGCTCTTGTCCCAAGGGTCACTAACGCTGTTACCACTATTGTCTAGGTCTGAAATGCCGAGAAAATTAAAATTCTCAAAATTGTGAAAATTTACTAAAAATGACTCATACACCTTACATTTTTTTGAAAAAAATACACTTACCAACTCTACGGTAGTGCTGGACGCTACGGCAGTCACCAACCTCTCAAACCGACTAGGATGCGTTGCTCTCGCTTGTGGCATTTTTTCTCACCTTGTGTTCACCCTCACAATCATGCAAATAAAAAATAAGGTGACTAAACACTTTTTCACCTTAATATTTATATTTCTTTTTTCACCTACATTACTATAGTCATTATTTCAGGCACATTTCCTCTACTAATACACACTACAACCGTTTTGACCATATCTTAAGAATTTGTATTCTGATTTACACCTCGTTTGTGTAATTCTTTTCATAATTCTGTCTACAATAGTACCACATACATTACATGTATATCATCTTTTGTTTACATGATTTTCCATTTGACTTATCCACATTCTCACAATTTTAATCACTTTCTACATATATCATGCTTACTTTCGGCTTAAGTGTTCATTCTTCTCATCACTTCCCCTTTCACCGAAAGATGGGCATATCATTGGGGTCATCCTATAATTCCCTTTATATCTCCATGCGTTTAAAACACTATCGAAGTGACAATCCCAAAAAAAACATTTACTAATTCACTACGCAACATTTCACCATTAATTCCCCCTAATGACCTAATCTAGGGGCAACAAATATACATTCTTTCTATACGACGTTTTAGTAATTACCCCTAATAACCTAACTTGGGGGAAATAAGCGATTAAAAATCTTTCCAAACAATATTCACCAAATTTTATCGATTCCCCCTAATGACCTAATCTAGGGACAACTAGCATAAAACCTTTCCACGAGTAACCAATCAAAGCAATCAATTAACACATTCAAACTTCTAACAATTGAAATCATATCATTCCATTAATAAAATATGACATAATTGGCCTCCCTAATGACCTAACATTGGAGTTACATGTAGCCTCCTAGATGACCTAACTTAGGAGATTAATATTCTCGACTTTCCCATATGACCTAACTTGGGAAGTTATTCTACATTTCGTGTTCACTTCCAAATGACCTAACTTGGAAGCCATCACATTGTGGTGACACCTATGGAGTGTGGGAAAGAGTTCCTTTCCTATACCACTCCTATATGGGTCAACTATTTTATTGTAATTATCTGAATCCATGAACCATAAATCTTTGATCTAAGTTCGTCTGTAGTGGCTAGATATTGAGGATGTAGCTAGAGATTAGAGAAAAACACACTTTTCTCCCTGGAAACTCTTCCTCTAGCGACAAGGCACCCAAATCCTCTGCAGTTGATTATTCATATACACGCGTTCGAGTTAGGAATTAATCACTCCCTTCCCCATCTCATCATCATTTTACAACACTACCATCATCACATTCATTTGACACATCTCATCACGACATTACACTTGTCGTTACATGGATCAACCCGATGATGCATGGTTCGAAATGCTATATGGTTATTTTAGACATGCTTCTACTACACATCTACGCATTCTACTTTAACATGGGAATCTGTAGTATTTCTCTCAGGTACGCATATCTATCTACTTTATGTTATTCGATCCTTCACTCATCAGACATAAAGTGGGGAAAAATGTAGCCACAAAATTGTGCACTCACTATTACATTTTTACTACCAAGTATGTTATTTTATATATGGATCTCGTGTAAGAAAATTATTCACTAATGGCTCATCCCCTAGTTCTTTTCATCACTTAGTTAGTCATCATTGTCATTTGTCTTGCATAGTCGTTAGTTTTCTACATAGTTCTAGTCATCTTTTAGCAAGTATCAAGTGTCATGTAATTTAGTCATTTTCTGTCATCTATAGTCCCTAAATAGGGTCACATATGGATTATGACTAGGGCATGCCCATGGGCACGCCTCAGTCCTTAATTTTGGGTGCCCAAATTTCTATGATACTTCGCATATAATTTCATTTGTTTGAAGGTCATTGGTCTCTACAGTTTTTATGGTCTCATTAACCTATGTGCTAGTCGGCATGTCGGGCCATTAGTATCGAAATTTGAGCAAGAGATCCCTATATAAACATAACATACTCACCACATCATGGGCGGACTATATACTATCAAGAGTTAGCTACTGCTTAGGTAAAAGACTACATTTAGGCATCTTCTACATCTACATCACACAAGCATAGGGGGAAAGGCTTATATTCATTCTATTCCATTAACCATTTGCATTTTACATCTAGTTAGTGCCCCCTATTTCTACGTCATTAATGTTAAGGAACCCTAGGCACAGAATTACACACACAAGCACACAGAACTACATTGGGTCTGGAATGTAGTGTAACATGCTTAGTTGTAAGTCCAGCATTATGGAATACTAAGGTCAGTCCAACCCCTTCATTTGCATCTTTATTTTTTAGGCATTTGATTATTTGTATGGGGTTTTGCAAGTAGACTAATCAGTCACACAGCTACAGTGACACATGAAAGTGAGCTTATTGCGATAATATAGCGACCAAGATGAAGGTATTACAGAAGAACTTGTGACACTGTCCAGAACCAGATCCTGAGATTCGCTACAAACCAAAGCACCCAAATCACAAGACTAGGGCACCCAAAGGTGCCCCAATACATTCCTTGGCACCCTAATATAGAAATATCCCCATGTGCTATAATTTTATGGGTTTCAACTTAATTTTATGCCTTTTTCATTTATCAGTCATCATATTCCAGAAACATATCAGTGAGGTAAGTACTTTTCAAGTTAGTACCCTAATCACTACTATTTAATTTATTGCATTTCATTTAAATATCAAATAAAAAATGCTAGCACTTATTTTACATTTCATATTAGTTACTCTATCATTGTTACTAGTTAGATTAACTTTAAAAATCCCATTTTTAGTTAATCACATTCTCCTCAAAGCCTTCGATTGATACACCATCCAAACCATCCCTCGTTCATCTAATCACTTCACAGACACTATAGAATCCCTTGCATCCCTCATCCATTGAAAAACATAAGAATCCAAACCCTTCGTTGTTTTCTACCGCATCGATCAACCATCCCATACCAATGAGCTTCCTTGTATCAATCTCATCAACACCAATTAATCTAATCTATGGTACACCCAAATCTTCAACTATCTTTTGTAATAAAAAATTCCCTTTGACCTATCTGAAAATGGTATGATGTCATTTCTTCAACGCACCAACTGATATGTTATCCTTGGTTGCATCCTCTATAAAAATGGGTTTGACAGTATTTTACTACGATTCCTTAAATCCCAGGAATCCATCTGAGATATCCAAGAAGTCCATGATGACATATATGTTGGACACTTCAGCGGTTTGGTC
The DNA here is from genome assembly GCA_019776745.2 of Taxus chinensis. Classification (NCBI taxonomy): domain Eukaryota; kingdom Viridiplantae; phylum Streptophyta; class Pinopsida; order Cupressales; family Taxaceae; genus Taxus; species Taxus chinensis. The sequence continues at coordinate 685,306,793 of CM034154.1, read as the reverse complement.
ATTGCCAAGTGTGTTATTTGGATGGGCTACTATTGGCCCACCCTCAACAAACATTTTTGTGAATATGTCAAAAAGTACATCAAGTGCCAACAACATTCCAATATCATTTGTATCCCTAGCTAGGCCATATAGTCGGCTCAAGAACTATGGCCTTTCTCACAACGGGGACTTGAATTCATTGGTTTTTTCAATCCATGATCCTCTCAACTTCATCACTCCATCCTTACCACTACCAAATAATTCACCAAGTGGATGGATTCCATTCCACTCACATCTACCAAAGCTAACAAAATCGTCGATTTTGTCTATTTCCATTCCACTCACATCTACCAAAGCTAACAAAATCGTCAATTATGTCTATCATCACATCATCTATCGCTTCGGTGTCCCTTAGAATATCATCGCAGACAATGGAAATACCTTCAAAAACAAATATCTTAAGAAGCTTTGCAAATCCTTCAATATAAATCCTATCTTCTCTTCCCATTATTATCCTCAAGCTAATGACCAAGTCGAATCCACTGACAAAACTCTTTGAAACATCCTTGCCAAAACTATTGATAAATCAGGTTGAGATTGGCATCTTCATATCCCCTTCACTCTTTGGGATTATCAAACTAGCATCCTCACCTCTACAGGTCCTATTCATTTCTCTTTTTTCTATGGATGTGAATCCGTTCTTCCTCTCAAAGTTCAAATCACATCCTTGTATGTTTCTCTTCGTGGCTTTGTCTTTGACTAGTACTATCGCCAAGAGCATCTAGCACAACTTGAACTGTTAGATGAATTTTTCTTAATAGCTCTCCAACATCATCATGTCTATCAAGAATGAATCCAACGTGCCTATAAAAAACATCTTAAAGAAAGTGACTTTAATATCTATGACCTTTTCCTAAAAGAAAGTCAGAATGTCACTACTCTGGAAAGTATCTAACATGGAAATTTTTCTCCAAACTGGATTGGACCATATATTATCATGCATAAGTATGGGTCTGGGGCTTATCGTTTGGCCTCCCTAGATGGTAAACCAGAAATGGAACCTCTCAACACCTTGCATTTATGACCAATCTACTATTAACACATCCACCAACATGATCCTAGTCACATTCAATGATCTCATTTCCATCAGTAGCCCTTTCCATCCCTCATCATAATAATTTGGAATCATGTGATGTTCTGTCACTATCCTATCTATGACCTTGAATATGTTCACCACGAATCTGCTCATAGCTTATTCCTTATGGACAAGTTCCTCCTTATAGGTGGGAACTTCACAATCATTACATCCATTTCCTTCTTATCTACCTGTTGGAACCAATATAAGAGTACACATGTGTAGCTTGTACACATTCCTTCCCCTCCCCAAGTGGTCTACTTGGCTATCCTCGGCTCTTTCCTAAAATTCAAAAATTACGAATGCTAGTATCAAAAGTTATCCTATCCAAAAAATAGATTGCTCCCTTTAAGGAAAGTTATTCATATAAAGCAAATAATGTTAAAATTATAAATTGATCCCTCGAAGGAATGGTATCATGCATCTTATCCTACCATCTAAAAATTCAAAAATCAAAAACCCAAAACAAAATCCCTAATCGTAGTCCACTCCCTCGAAGGATGGCTACCTTATTATATCATGACAACAAAGGCTTCCCGCATTAATCAACCTTCTAAATATTGAAAGAAAAAAGAAAAACTCAAAATAAAGCATCCTAAGAAATCTTCCTGCATCGATTAGCTTTCCATTACAAGAAAACTTCCCACATTGATCAATTTGTGCCATATTGCTCAAAACTGGGGCATAGACCTAGGACAACCACCTAAGGAGAAACTAATTCCATGTATAAGTTACATATTATTCTCTTTTCATGTCTATAGTAGGTGTATAAGCACACCTGCCATCTTCCCCTCACGATCTTATATGTGACTAAATATCATTGGCTATATGTTAACAAATTCCATAGGTCGCAAGTGCATTGTTTTGTTTGTGTTCATTTTTCACATTTTACTTTCAATCCAGTCTCTAAGCTTCTATTTTATGTGCACTCCTTTCTATGGTGAAGTGTACTTCCTCTATTTTTCTCACCCTAGCAAGTTCATAATCTATTTATCACATCTAATCCAATCCAATCATATCACATCATATTTAATATAATCAAATGTCACATCTAATCATATATAATGTTTTAATCCATCACATAATATCCAATCTAAATCACATCATCATCTACATCTAATCATATCTACCATCTATATTCATCACATAAATATGATATAAATATTTAATCCATACACCACATCAATATCTAAATCAATAGATCACATCATCACATCATCTAAATACATCATATCAAATATCTAAATCAATATTTATATCCATCAAATCATTTTCACATCCATAATCTAATTAACATCACACAATAAAAATACATCACATACATCTAATCTACTTACCTCATCAAACATCCTTAACCCTATCCAAAATCCCATTCTTTGGTCATCCCTATTTTCCCTCTCAGGGAACCATATCTCATTTTAAACCGACTGTTGTGGCCATCTTTCCCTTTCGTCCCATCAAGATGTATATTTAATCGCTTCCTCATTTCCAAACGACAGTGCATAATCTTTTTCCCCTACATCTTGTTAAACCATTCTCTTAACCACCCTCACTTTTTTGTGCATATTTATGATGTCTTCCTTTGACCCATTGGTCCCATGGCTTGCACATCCATCCAAGTGGATTCCTATTGGATTTCCTCCATCTTGTAGTGATCTTTTCTGAGTCACAAGTTTGTAGGAAATTAACTTCGTCTCCATTGAGGTTGTTGAGTAGACAGGGTATGACACTAAGGAGAGGGCACACAAAAGATTTGTGCATAGGAATAAGATGCATTTGAAGGTGTGGAAGGATAGGAAAGGAAACACGCGCCAAGACAAGTTGATTTGGGGACTTAGCCGTTTTCATGGTTACGGGCTATTTTTGGAGATAGTGTGCAGAGCACACATCGGGATGGAGACTTGCGCCATACGCAACTGCTATTTTAGGATGAGCATTTGATAAATGTCATGCACAAGTTGAATATAATAATAGGATTACTACTTCTAGTTAACTGTAGGAGATCTATTATTGGCACACTTGCATGTGTGTCTATTATTGTAAAGGTGCATGGCTATTTTCAGTATGTGACTTATTTTGGGAGGTGTGTAAGTGGTGAAGGGTAAGTCCCCACCCCTATAACTATGTATTAATCTATGTAGTTAGAGGGAGACATTATGTATGAGATATTATGGAGTTATGATGCCAGATCTGATGCACACATAAACTTATGATACTATTTATTGTAAGAATCTTCTTTATTTACTGTGTTTTATATAATGGAGTGTATTGGGTGGATAAAGGTGTTAAACATGACTATAACTGGTTCTTGCATGGTTGATTTCATTATGTTTATCGTTTAATTCATAATTCTTTAAGATCTAGATCTAGAATATGCTTTGTGGAATGCTTATGATATTTATGGATCTGAATGCATTATATCTTCATCACGTTCACATCTTGTACAAGAAATTCTAATGAGGGTCCTGGTACCTTTAAGCGCTTTGGGTGAGTGCTCAGCTCAAGTTGGGTGATGTGTCAGCGCGCCTAGGTTGTTCGTGGTAAATTCTAGGTTGCATCTTTTATGAGTCACAGTTCTGTAGAAAATTAACTTCATCTCCATTGAGGTTGTGTTATGTTACCTATTGAAGTTGTTCTAGGGTTCCTACCATATTTATTTCATCCATCCGAGTGGATTCGCATTGGATTCCTAGTGGATTTCCATGATCATTTCCAACTCGCAGGTTCGTAAGACATTAACGTCGTCTCCATTGAGGCCATGTTATGTTCCCTACCAAAGTTTTTCTATGGTTCTTGCCATATTTATTTCATTCGTCCGAGTGCATTCCCATTGGATTCCCTCCATCTTGTAGTGATATTTGTGTTAGAACTATAATATTAAGTGAATCATAATATTTATTTTATAGTTAAATAATATAAAATATAACTTATATTCTTTAGTATTTAAATATAAAATATATATTATGTGGTTATTTATTTAATTAACTAACATTAAATTGGGGAGGTGTTCCTTTTCACTTAATAAGGTCACAAACCTTTGGACTATTTAAATATTGACTACAGGTCATATTTGGAATTATCGATGTAATTTAGGGTTAAAAACATGGAGTAAAAGTGAGGGGGGAGTTTTACTAGACTGGATGTAAAAAGTTTCTCAGATAGATGGAAAAATTCTTCAACCACATCTCTAGGATCCTTTTATAACCCATATGGACCTCCTTTCCAAATTAGATCTTGTGTTACTGTGTTATTTATTTTTCTATGTATTTATTCTATGATTTTACTTATTCATGTTTTACTATGTGTCATAAAATATATTTATTTTATTAATTAAGGTTGTTAAGGCTCATGGCATCCAATTATAGTAGGACATGGTCTATCAAGAACCGTTCGACCATTAAATAATTGGAATTACTAATTCTACACTGTATGCTACGGTGAAAACTTTAAGCCACATAATACTTGGTTCGATGGTTTATCACTATTTAACATTTCTTACAATCACAATTGGATCAGTATTAATAGTGCATTGTGCATCAGTCAGACATAAGACACAATTGAGATGGTCTAACCCACATGAAGAACTTCTCTCGGAGAATTACTAGATAAACTTTAAATAATTAATTCAGTAAGATGTTGAATATTTCTTGTGAAATAAGACTAATATTATCTATAGTTGAAAATATGCAATTAATTGGACAAGTTATTTGATTTTTGAGAAACATATTCAAAAATTGTTCGCAAATGAGAAAGCACTTAATTAGGGGTTTCAAGCCTTCATCCAGGTATGTTCATTCCCCTGATAGATGTAAAATAAAATCACTATATTTCGATTTGAATTTCTGAGGTAATCATACTACATGATTCATTTATATGTCTATCCACTTGGACCGGACCTCCTTTTTTGGTTATAAACTGATTTTTTACATTTTTTTATTGCGAGGATTAAATTACATGACAAGTGGGATTATATTAAATCTAAGGCTTTTAAAACTATATACCTCATTAATTATTTAATTTGAATATTTGACGCAAAAATTGGGTTTAATCAGTTTTTCTTTGAATTGATAAATCACAGATGTTGTTGCTTCAAATGGTCCGGTGAATAATTACAACATATTGGAATAATCTATATGAAGGCACACATTGGCTTGCAAATTATGGGCAAGTTTGTTAATGGAACTGATAAGGCTCACAGTGACTGGAAGACCAATCGAAACTGTTACAACGTACGGTTCCCCATCACTTAAAATGCCTCTCTACAAGAGGTGATGTCCATTCATTACCTAGGGAAATTTAGTCCCACATGGGGATGCATTTTCTGCTATATTTAGGAATCAAGAAAAATTGAGTGATGCTTGGACTCAATTGGAATTGATGCACAAACCGTATTTTTATCAAAAATCAGCTTATATTGATTTTAGAGCCTTATGGTCAAATCACATGAAGGGAGATAAAAAGTGATAAATTCATTTATAAAAATAAAAAATATTAATTCATAGTTGATGTTGGTGTTAACTGTAACTTAATTCAGTTGATGTGATTGTTGGTTAATTTGCATTATTCAAATTGAATAGTCATGAGAAATTTAGAAATTTCATTTGATGGCAATTTTGAATTGAGTATGAAATTTCAAACAGAATAAGACATTCCAAATTTTTACAATAAACCTTAGTGATCTCTTGGTTCAAAAAGAGTCAAGTTATGTTCTTCACTAATTTTAATTCAAAAGAGAATGCCACACATGCTACTTCTTTGTCAAAAAACAAAAATAAAGACCTTCTTTTTTTCAACAAGAACTCAAAAATAAACTTTTAAAACTCTTAGTAAAGATAAGAAACCAGTATTAAACTTAAAAGTTATTTTTTATGGTAAATTTATCATAACTGTGGGAAATTTGGCCGTGGGAAATTAAACTATTTTTTAATCCTCATTAATTCAAGTCATTTACAAAAATGGGGTCTAATCAGTTCTTAAATAAATCTCAAGATGAAGATGATGAGAATAATCATAGTGCTAATATAATAACTTTATAATTTACTTCTATTACCTCTAAATGAAAAGTATGATTTGTATTTGAATATATGTTGAAAAAGGAAGTTGTTTTTCATTTCATAATTAATTCAGATGGGTTAGTAAAAATGAACTAGAAGTAGCTACAACTGAAAACATACACAAAATGGCTTATATGTGCTTTAAAATTTTGCTTCTTTTTAGTTGAAGTTTAATTCAAAAATATATAACTGTGTTCATTTTTGGCATGAAAAACTGATCATAAATAGACATATCTAAGCTTAAATTTACCACCTATGAAATGTATTGAAGGGTGCTTAACATGATCATTGTTTGAAGAAAACTCAAATCCATGGGAAAATTCCATAGTTATTGGATCATGTTTTTAATGAATTATCTGATGATTATTTGTGATATGATTTGATTATTTGTTTAAGATATGTTATCTATCAAGTCTTATCTCTTGTTTAAAGGATTAAATAAGATAATGAAGATATATATGTTTTTTGATAAAACATTTCTTAGTAATGTGATTACTAAAATATTATTATATGCATATCAAACGACACTTGGGGATGCCCTTACAGTTTGTATTGGAGACGTCCAATACTGATTGCATTTAATATATATTTTACAAGAATAGTATGTTGAAAAATTTTCAACATATTTTAACATGGTTAGTTGTTAAGCATATTGTTATGTTAGTTATTATACAACTAATGTTTAAATTTTTACAGATAGTTAAAAGTGAAATCAATAATGATTCCTATCCTTTATATGCTTATTATGATGTCTATATGGATATTGTGACTCTAACTATGTTGATGTTGTGTTAGATATAAAATATACTCTGATATGTGTTCAAGATTTTTGGGTGCAGGAACCATTACTTGGAACAAAAAAAGCAATCAATAATATCCATTTCTTCTACTGAAGGAGAGAAGTACAATGGAAGCAACAAAGAAGCCATGTGGCTGAAGCAGATGTTGGAAGAGATACACATGGAAGCTGAAGGAAGTATTCCTCTTCTATGTGGTGGTCAGAGTTGTATTACTCTTGCTAAAGAATCTAAATTCAACATCAGAAAATGAAGCATATTGAAGTTCATATGCATGTTATCTGAGAGAAGGTTCTCTGCGGTGATAGAGATCTCAAGTTCTGAAGATCAAGATTGCAGTTATGTTTACGAGCCATTGTGTGGCCTGTAAAATACTGCAAGTTGTGTGCAATGCTTGGCCTTTCAGAGTTGCCATTGAGGGGGAGTGTGCAATTGCAATGTCCACCTCCTAATGGTTAGTGTATGGTTGTTGACTCCTTCTCCTCTATACTTCTACTCTGGTATAAAGCATTATAAAAATATCTTTTATGATCTATGTAAACTGATAGAGTTTATGGAAAATACAGTCCAGTGTGTGCATCTATTTGTAAAGGAGGTCCTTGTGTTATAAAAGGCTCCTAGAGATGCGGTTTAAGAATTTTTTCCATGAGAAACGGTGGGATTTAGTCTCACAAATCATGCTTAGCCTAAATCATACTTCTGATTTATGGATTCCAAATCCTTTTGTACCAAAAGGTAAGTTGAGCATGATGAAGGTGTTATAATTACTTCAAAAATACATATGTTAGCCTAAACCTTTGGGGTTTATGGATTTGTAAATCCTGTTGTACAAACAAGTAATGTTGGCATATGGATCCCCACTTAATATTAAGGGGGAGTTAGAACTATAATATTAAGTGATCATAATATTTAGTTTATAGTTAAATAATATAGAATAACTTATATTCTTATTATTTAAATATAAAATTTATATTAGGTTGTTAGTTATTTATTAACTAATATTAATCGGGGTGTGCCTCGTCACTTAAGAAGGTCATAACCCTTTGGGTTATTTAAATATGACTATAGGTCATATTCAAATTATTGATGTAATTCAAGATATAAATACATGGAGTAGAAGTGAGGAGGGAGTTTCACTGGACTGGATGTAAAAAGTTTCTCACATATAGTGGAAATTATTCTATCGTGGTTTTTTACCCCATTGGGATTTTCCACATTAAATCTCGTGTTATGGTGTTATTTACTTTACTTTGTATTTATTTATGTTTACTATGTGCACATTTATAGTTATTAAATAAGTTAATATAATTTTAACCCCCTCGTCATGTCACTTTGCCAACTCATGGGTCCGTATGACATTAATGTCGTCTCCATTGAGGCCATGTTATGTTCCCTACCAATGTGTTTCCAGGATTCCTTCCATCTTTGCTTCATCCATCCAAGTGGCTTCCCATTGGATTCCCTCCATCTCACAACAATATTTGCCAAATTACGAGTCCATAGGACATTAATGTCATCTCTGTTGAGGTCGTGATATGTTCCCTACCAAAGTGATTCCAAATATCACCACCATATTTATTTTTATTTTTTCTTTTTATCCTATCCTTATCACAATGGTCATCATTCTCCACTTGGGGCATCTTTTCTCATATTTTATGATCCTTCCCATTTGTTTCCTCTCTTCTTTAATCTATCTCTTTCAACCTAGTAATTGATTCCTCTTCGTGCCATTGATCCCTAGTTTGAGGGGAAGTACCTCAACCATCATCTTTTATCACTTCTGGTTTTTTTCTCACGTCTTGCTTAACGCAAACCACTTGACGAAAAGGGAAAAATGTAGATACCAGATTTTAGTATACTTGTCCCTTATCCCACATCCACTCCCCTTCATCGTCATCTTGCGTATTCGCACCCTCTTCCTATTTCAAATTATTATTTCCCTCCTAATCCCATTTATTTCATCTAATTTCCCACTTTCCTATATTCACCCCATCATTAATTTTATCTCTCCTAATTCACCCATAATCACATTTAATTATCGCTAAACATGCTTATTATCCTATTCACATCCCTAAAACCCTTATTTATCCTCCCTAGACTCTCATCTTCCCTCGTTCAATTACTTTCCACCCTCTCACCACTTTTTATCATCCCTATGTAACCCTAACCCACCTAAACAACTTAAAACCCTAATTTTACCTCTTTAGGCCCTCTTGTCTTGAGTTGTGCATCATATCCACCACCAAAATCAATGGTCATCTATAGTCGATGGTGACTCTAGAAAATCATCATCAACTCTATAAATACACCTCTACCCCTCCTCCTCAAGAGCATGAAATTTTGGATATTTTTTACCTCTTGCAAGTTTTTGTTGTTTCCTTTTCCTCTTAGGAGTTATAATCAACAACTTAGAGTGATCGTAGAGCCCTTGTATGCGATCTTTGGGAGATCTGAAGTTTAAAAATTTTCTTGGATCCCTACAATTGTTTCATCATCTTTCGATCAATTTTATAGGTTTGTTTGTTGCCTTAGAGACCTGTAATCATATCTGCCATCATCGATTCTTATCCATATCCCTTCTTCCATCTATTTAGATCCATCAAACCCTAATCCACCCCCTAGTCTTCATCGATTTAGTCCAGTCATTGTCAATCCAATCTACATTAACTCTATTTCCTATAATGTGTGTCATCTGCCATTTGTTTCTCAACTTTCTTCAACACCCAAATCTCTTTGTTTCTGTGATTTGCTTATCTAATAGCCCAGATCTCACTTTTTGGCCCTAATCACTATCGACCTGATCTGCATCCATCATATTTTCATCAGATCTTCCTGCTTCTTGCATCTTTATTGTTTCTTGTATCTCTACATTAGATTCAATATACCCTTAACAACTACAACATCCAACAATCATATCCATGTCCACTTATCTTGCATCTTTTGATTTACTCTACTACAGTCGTCGTCGACCATCTCTGTTTGTCCTGGTTCACTATCGCCATGATCAAGTTTGATTTTTCTTATTTCAATTTAGCATTATCAGATATTTATCTTAGCTTATCTTTGCATATCTATGATCTATGTTCTATTATATTCTGCATGTTATCCATCTTTATTTTCTATTGATCTTTTAATCAAATTGGGTTGACATCCTCCCTAGGAATTTTATCACTTCTCAGGACTAACTTTTTTAGGTAGCCCACCATCTTATCTACTAATCTTTTTCTTGTCTAATTATTTCTTTTTTGTGCAGATTATCGAGGTCTCTTCGGAGAGGATTTTTGCACCTGTATCTTCATCTTCATCATCATCATATATTAGGAGGTAGCCTTATACCCTCCCATATTTTGGAGTTTCTTATTTCCTTGCACACCATTCCATTAACTTGACATAGGAGCTCGAAAATATTTCAAACACAGAAAACCGCTCCTTTTCTCCATGAGTTTACTTTTCTATGTGGACTTTATTTTTTTCTGCGGCCTCTATTTCCTTACACGGTTTTCCACTACTTTCCTAAACACTCAACTTTTCTAACATTCACATGCTCTGTTTTTCCTTGTCCCACGGTGTATAACTTTGTGGTACTTTTCCTTTATTGCATGGAATTACAAAACCCGCAATGTACTACACCTTTTGATTTCGTGGGACACTAAATTTTCCACTTCCACATAACACTAAGTTTTTTTGAACTTACAGAACACTTCTCTTATCCCTACAATGTCTTGAAGTACTTATCCTTTGTTCGACATCCCAGGGAAACCCATGGAACACTAAGTTTCATATTTCCATGGAACACTAACTTCCTCAAAAAAAAAATTCTTTACTCCATAGAACGCTATGTTTTTATCCTTCCATGCAACACTATGTTTTTTTAATCCTCAAAACACTGAGTTTTTCAAACTCATGAAACAATGAGTTTTCCATGATTTCCATGGAATACTAAGTTTTTCAAAAAAAAAAAATTGCTTTGCGTCATCTCAAACAAGAGCCAATTGATGCAAAGATCAACCAAAAATTCATCCAATAACAAGTGTTATCACAATCTCTTATGAAATCACCAAAATCATGCACTTTTACCTCGCTCCAAGTAGTATGAATTGGCTTACAATACCCAAATTGCACTAATAGACTGATTCAAGAGCTAAAACCTCCTTAGACCTACTAGATATCATCAAACCAACATGTTAGATCACTTCACCAAGTTTCATAAGTCCACTTTTCATCACTTCCCATGTAGACCTCACTACTTGTCTAAGTCCTTGTAGCCCTTCAAAAACAAATTTTTTTATCAAAAACACAAAATACAAAGAGTTATTCCTCACTAGTAATATTTTTAAACACCCATTTCAATCATTAAAGGCATCTCAAAGTTTCATGCTTCCTTTATAAGTCCATGGGTTTTTATTCTCAATTTCATGTTTATGATTAGGTCACCAAACTAGCCATATTTTCATACAAACCGTTGTGTATATGAGAATCCACCAACTTCTAAGAAAAACTAAAGAATGTTCGAGATACCCATTTTCCTCCTCTTGCTTCATGCAAAAATAATTGCTCCAACTCAAAGTACAAATCCTCCAATGCAACTTACTCCTTTTTTCCTTGTTTGATTAGGTTTGGCCTAAGGTTTAATAAAAAAACCTAGGGTTTTCACTTTACCAACTTATCTCACTCCTATAAACACCTTAATCCTCTTATTCCCAACCTTTCCAATCTATAGTAAAGGTTCATTCACCTCTTTGGCTTCATTCAACCACATTTCAATTTTTGCTTCTTGCCTTAACCTCTTGTTCCCTTAATACTAATAATCCTTGTATACTTTGTTTCCAACATTTTCTCTAAATTTCCCATTATTCTAATCTTATCTCATCATTTTCACTTCCCTTATCATATTCTAATCATCACTCACTTGTTTACAATCTTGTCATATACTAGTAAATGATTGTTTACTCCTACAAGTTTATTACTGAACAGTGTAGGACAGTCAGATAATTTCTTGTTTAATGTCTTCTTCAAGGACCTTTTCAACTCTTCTTGATACTCCCAAAATGCTCCCCACTCAATATTTTTTACTCCTCTATTTCCTTTATGACACCTACCATCAAAACTACCATTATCTTCCTTTAAGGTTTTTCTCATTAGCTTGATTGTCCTAGAACAAGGCAGTATAGACTCTTCACTAGTTAACGTCTCTGAAAGGTTGTTAATGCCTCCTCAAAGCTTGAAAACACTCTATTACCCCTTCTAATAAATTTCATTCACTACTTCTCTCATATATGTCTTTGAAATACCATTGTCATACTTCCGTCTTCAAAATTATCACAGTCAAAATTGTACCTTACATGTAATCAAGACCCCTGAGTATTCTATGTGCCTTAGACCTATGAATTATTCATTGTGCTTTCTTACACCCTTTTTACACTTTGCATCTAGATAAATAAAATTGTACAAGCTTCTAAGACCACAGTGGAATGACTTCAAATTGAATACACTCTCTCCTAGCCCTTGAATTGGCCAATCACAGTCTAAACCTAAGCAGTACTATATTGATTAGTAAATACCCCTTCTCACAGTCTTACTCCTTAACACTCATTTACAACATAATCCAAACTCCTTGTAAACAACATGTACCAATATTTTAAGCTTTTCCCCTAAGTTTCAATTGGATTTTTATTCTCCTAAACTCTGAGACAGAGTTCCTTCAAGTCTGCAACGTAATTTCTTGTTTTCTCACCTTGTTAAGCCTGTACAGGTCCTTGATGATTTATCATTATGCATGGATTCTTGGGACCAATTCAAATCTTAAGATACAAGCTTTAATCTCATTAAAACCCAATAAAATATAGTCAAACCCAGAATTCATTATGTTAAACCTTCTTAACCCACACACACAACAAGTACATTAACCTTATTATTACCTTTTTTCAAAATGTGACCTAGGGTTTAGATGTTTGGAATATCCTCACAAATATTCATTCATCTATCTATTCAATTACTTAATTTAAATCAATAACAACACTACCTAACCTCTTACACATTGAATTATGCTCCATTCTTGCATAAGACTATTCTATCATATTTTTTACCTCCCTTAAGGCACAGTGATGGTCTTATTGTAGTTACACAATCTCTCACACCTGAGACAACATTCACATAACATGAAAATCATTCATAAATCCTAATCATTCAATACACAACACAACCTCATACACAAATTTCCATCTAAAGAAGATTTTTATTTGAACACACATGAAAGTTACAAAGCTCCATGAGCCATAGGATCTGATACAGATTTTTTCCACTCTAAAATGTCCTTTCACTCTCTCTCCAGTCTCCCAATTTGAATACCAATTATGAGAACGTATTTTCAAGAAGATGGTTAGGGTTTTTTAACACTAACTTACACAATTTAAAGCTAAACCATTCTAAGTTAGCACCTTGGTTGAGTTGAAGGAGTTATTCCAAGGTAAGAACATGTATTCAAACTCCATTTGATCATTTATTACACTTTTATTTAACAACTAAGCGTAACACTTACCTAGAACTATTCAAATATTGAAATCTATGGTTTTGGAGGGAAACTCTCAAAACCTTTTTATTACATTCCAGTAAGTCTAAATGGACTAGTAACACTACAAAACCACTCCAAATGGACCTAAATACTATCAAAACAAAAATTTGGACTATATACAACTAATGCTCCTGCATCACCAATTAAGTCCTTAACTTAAATGAAGTTGTCCAAATAACATGGGTGTTATTTTTGACAACAGGTCCCTTATGTGCTTTAGTCCCCTCCATGCACTCTTTGTTGACCCATTCTTCTTAGTCGGTCCCTGTGGCTTCTATTAACCTCCATACTTACACCCCAACTTGCTCTGCTAACACCTAATCGAACACCTTACAAATCTTGATTCCAAACACTTGGGAGGACTTCCACCTATACTAATATATCACCAAATTTTCACTGAGCTTATTCACTCCATGGTTTAATGATGCTCCTATCCACAACATTTCAAATTTCCTACATTTGATAAATTCAATGACACCAAGGACCCCCAACATCACTTGTATCTATTTTGAAATGCATGCCACCTCATCCAACATGATTATGCACTCCTCTTACGCACCTTCCCACTTTCAATCATTGGTGAAGATCTTGACTGGTATCCATGTGTTCCACAATATATCATTTACATAACTTTATAACACATTCCTCATTCACTTCTCCATCCATATTGCACCTAAAACATCATTAGTTGATCTTCAGATGCTTCAATAAGCTCATAACAAGTATATTCTTGACTTTTTCATGTGTTTGTGTGCACTCATCCACTTCCTCTCATTTTTACTCCCACAATCAAAGCTCATTGACCTCTTTTCAAAAATTTGTATCCCTCACATCTCATGTCATTTACAAATACATCCACTGCGCACATTCACTAAGGCCATACATATGGCACATCACCTCGAGGATGTCCATCATAGGAATCCTACCACCTTGCCACATGTTGTGGCTTCTCCTCAACCTATTCCACTATTACACTTGCATGTTCACCTTATCTTCCAACCGGAGTCTCATATCATCTCATCACATTCTTTACCCATGTCTTCTTGTTTATTTCATTCTATTAGGGCTTATCGCTTTTTCGAACACCCTTAAAAATTCACTTCACTGATAGAATGAATTTCTTCCATTCTACATAATTTTCTTGATGCCAATATAATCACTCTCCCTCCCATACTGCCCCCACCATTATTGTATGTCTCTCATGAAAGGTATTTCTATCATTATATAGATGGTCATTCTACTGACTCATGTCCCAACTCTGTAGCATCATTTAGGACATTATTAACAAGGGTAACATTGTTTTTGACCCTTCATTTCATCTAAATCCATATTATAACACCAATCCAATCATTTCACACACTAATAATATTTCTTCTTATCCATACTCATTGTCCCCCACTATTGCCCGATCATCCTATCCAGCCAATGTCTCCTCATCTATATCATCCACTTCACACTCCACATATTTATGTGCTTCCACTTTGGATGCAGTCTCATCATCATATTCCCCAAACTCCTTATCCACATTATTGTCACATCTCTCAACATCGTCATCATATATCTATAGGAAAATCCTTTATTGACTATTGTGTCATCTACTTCATCACTTTCTTGGATCCTATATAATCCTCCTATCATGAATTCACTTACCACACCTATAATACGCTCTTTGCCACATATTGTTCCACTCATTGTTTCACCTATCTTGGAGCCCTCTTCCACACACATCTTATTTTCTCCCTCCTCACTCATTCAGGAACCCTTCTTTCTCAGCACATATCCATTACATCATATCCCATCTCTCATGCTCATTCACACTCTTGATGCATCCATTCCTTGGAATTTTTATCTACTCATACTTCCATATTTTTCTCGCAAATCACCTACAATTTCTCTCATTGATTCCCATCTCTTTGATCATTCTCCCACATGCACCTTCATGTCTCCATCATCAATCATTCAGGTTCCCTTATTTCTACTAAATCCTCCTTCATTCACATCATCTATCATGACCACACAACCATTTTTTATTCCACTTTCACCTTGCAATTATTCTCCACATCCACTTACACATTCACATAATTTTAATTTTCTCCCACATTCTCCTTTGTTTGACATCCACTCTTTCATTCCCCCTCTTATTCCACACAATAATCCTCTCATCACACCCATTCATCATAAGCCCACATGTTTGGATCTCACATTCCCTCCAAACATCACTATGTTATGTACTCCTCATCCACCTGAAACCATTTCTATCACACCAATTCATCTCATTCTTTCATCCACCATTGATATGTTCTCATTTCCTTGACCAACCAAAATTATCACACATTTACCACACTCAAAATTAATCTTAATTAATCCATATTCACATTCATTTCCTCCACTCTCCTCCATCTTTTAGCTTCTACTTGACATCATTTCTTCACTCTTCATACATGTCATATAATCCAATCAAATTATCTATCTCATATATCTCCTTATTATATACATCATGTCTTTCATTCATTAATTCCCTACACACACTAGGGGGACGTTCACTTATCTTAACTCATGTGTTATATGCACTCCACACAACACATTGCTCTTCATCCATCCTGGATTTGAGATGCGTCTGGGTTCTCCACATATCTTGCACTATCATCATTGACACAAACACACATAGCTAAACATATTTCAAAATCCAAAAAATAATCTATATATCCCCCAAAAAATGCAATAAAAAATTCTTGTTCATGGATGTTCTTCCATAATTTCCCCATTCCTTCATACTTAATTCCAATTCTAAATTCACTACTACATACATCACTTAAAATGCATTCACATTCCATGTCATGGTTTTTTTCATAGGTCTTGGTGAATTATTGATTAGCTCGAAACCACATTTTGTGACTTAATAGTCTCTACTATAGTTGTTTGAACTTGGTTTCATGTTACTTGGTGAATTTGGAATGACTTTCCTCCTAGAGATCCACACTCTTAAACACTTAACAACTTGTATGGACCCCAAGGCATTATTTTTTGACACTCAACAATGTTTTCTCCATAATAACATTCTACTCACTCCATCAATCCATTAGTGGTTCTAAACCCATTTCAAAACCTATTGAGAGATTTTAATATCATGTCAAAAATAAGTCAAAAGCAAAGTCAAAATTTCAAAAAAAGATCAATATCAAAAAATTCTATCTGGGGGGTATTTCCAATATCTCCACTGGGGATATAGACACCTAGTTGGTAGTAGAAAAATGTTGTGACTAGAATTAAATGTATCTCCATCAGGACTATAGATGTATGGATGGCAGTATAGTAATATGCAACTTATAATTGTATTTTGTTTCCTCAACCACCTTTCACTTGTTTCACTCACACATACACATTGGTTTGTGTTTTCACTCGCTATGTAAAGGGTCTTAACTACAAGTAGCAATTGAGTTTCACATGCACACACTATATCTCACTAAGGCACGGGGATAATATATTATCAGGTGGTGTTTAGAATTTGTTCAAGCTCTTGTTTTAGCTCACTATTGTCTCGTGACTTGTGCCTTACAATTCATCATATGTTCATTAATAATATTTTTTAAAACCTTGTCCATACACATATATAACCATGTTTGTACACCTATATAGCTCTTGCACTTTTTCATTATGACCATGTCATTTACACACTTGCATTCTACCTTATTTGAAATGAACAATAGTGGGAATTTTTTTACCTTTTACGCATCTTCTTACATCACCCACTTCTCATCTATGCTCACTTGCAATCATTTTTAATCATTCTTGGTTTGGGGTAACATTGCTCTCATGCTTTCTAACTTGTACATAATCATGTAAATATATCACATCACTTTTTTACTTGCACATGGCTATAGAAACATTGCGCCTTATTTCCACTCCTCGTACCTTTTTCAAGGTTCATTTTCTATTATTTATTAACTACCACTTTTGCCTCGCATTATCCTAGGGAAACTTGTGGCTCAAAAAAAGTCACTTGAGAGGGGATATCATATCAAACCCTTCTCATAAAATATTATAACACCCAATCATCATGCATCCTATTTTATTGACTCAATAGTCTCTACTTTGTGAAATAGACCTATTGATCCCTTCACATACTTTGGTTGAAGTGGCCCATTAATTGGATTTCTAGGATTCATATCTATCCAATCAATCACCTAAGCCTACATGTGTGGAAACCATTTTCAAAGGGTTAAACAACCCCCATCTCATCTTAATTTTTAAAATTATATCATGCCTATTGTAACACATAGGTGATCCAAATCTTTTAGGTGATCGCCAAAAGGTATGCCTATATTTGGACCACCTGCAAGATGTGTTAGTCAATATAAAATCCTCAAATCAATGCTACTTAAATAAATTGACTTATGTTGATGCTATTGAAAATGAGAGGGACAATCACATGTTCTTTTAATGAACAAAGTGGGTAAAATTCCTAATCTAAATCTAAAACTTACATACAAACACTTGTAAAAGATTAGTTATTTTTTTTGTTAGGAGACTTGCCTCATTTATATCCCTAACCATTTAAGGAGACAAAGATATTTATTGTAGAAAAATGACAAAATAATGCATTAAAATGAATGACATACTTGACTCAGTTGCAAACCAATCACGGTTGGCATTTACTGAAAAACCGCAAGAAGGTTATGAGTCAGTCATGGGCACGACTGGACCCCATGTTGAAATCTCACCAAAACAAAAATTTTGTGGGTTGAACCAATTCATTTTGATCCACCTTCACCTCTCCAAAACCTACAATACAAAATATGTGAGAAAAGAAGCAAAAACTAAAGTATGGGCTCAAGTGCACCAAGAGTCAAGGGGTTGGAATGAAGTCAAGTGGTTGGGATAATGGGGGTGAGTGATTTTTTATATTTTGTAAGTGCATAGAAGGTTGTGACACATGTGGGTACAATGTGCATATAAAGTTGAGATGATAAGGGTCCATAGTGCATTGGGCATGCAAATGGGTAGGTGGGGTGGATAAAATTAAATGTGAGTGGGTGAGGTTTGGTAAATGAGTGATGAGTTATCTCATATCACCTTTTTGTGTGGTTTTATAATTTTTATTTTATTTTGTGGGATTATTTGATTTTTTTAGGATTTATTATGTTTTATATAATGTTTTTAGTATTTTTGGATTAGGTGATATTATGCATAACGTGCATTTTTTGTGTCTAATACTTCTTCCCTACATGTGGGTGGGGAAATCAACAACTCATTTCCCTAGGTGTTGGTTAATACATGTGGCCATTTCACCAACTAGTGTATTACCTTCAGACACCTCCTCTAATTGTCATCATTTATGGAATAATCATTAGTATTTCCACCTTCATCTTATATAGTTTTTGGTGGATGCAAGGGTTAATTTTGATGGTCGTTTACATGTTTTCATTATTTTATCCATAAAATATTTACATTTTTTAAAATAACTTTCATGTATGATCTGAATATTTAAAATAGGACTATCATTTTATATATATATATATATATATATATATATATATATATATATATATATATATATATATATATTTCAAAAAAAAATTAAAATGAGATTAATCTTTTATATTTTTTATTAGTACTGTATGAATAACATTGTTTTATTATTTTTGAAGGGTGATATTGAAATTACTATTATCAC
The DNA here is from genome assembly GCA_019776745.2 of Taxus chinensis. Lineage (NCBI taxonomy): Eukaryota > Viridiplantae > Streptophyta > Pinopsida > Cupressales > Taxaceae > Taxus > Taxus chinensis. Next base: position 685,287,583 of record CM034154.1, on the reverse strand, counting down.
CTAATTTTATTTACAAGAATTTAGGTGGTCATCCTATTTTACCCCTGGTAGACATCACAACATGAATGAATTACAATCCTAAAAAGACTCAACAAGTGTTAATTTATCCTGTAAATATTAGACACAAATCCTATTTAGAAAATTGAGAGGATACGAATGGTAACCTGATATGATCCTTATTTTTTAAGTGTGGGTATTTTAGATACATAAACCTTTTCCTACATCCCCAGATGGGGCTTATGTCCATACCCCCATATTGTAAGTATTGGATACGTTTACATTCCCCTTTGAAGTCTATTTATAGAGTTATGAAACGTGAAACCTTTCAATTTTATGCCTCAAATCCATTTCTTTCAAGGTTCCCAGAAGAACATGCCACGTGGAATAGGGAAGCTTTATTGAATGCACTTAGGAATCAAACTTTAATACGTTTTCATGTATTTGCTAGACAATTTATGGGATGTGGGAAGAAATGTGGACACCGGTGATTGAAGGTATTTTAAGATTATTCACTTAGACTTTAAATTTTTTATATCAGTTATTGTATGACACAAAATCACTTCACTTGGGTGCTATTTCTGGGAGGTTCCATTTGACACATACTGAGTGTGTCAGACCTTATTCCTAAGCAAGATACCCTACGCAATTAACGACTCATATATTGAACAATGTTGAATACTTATAAATAAATTTTTTAAAACATACTTTGCATCTTACATATCCCTACAACATAGTCTATATGTGGAATCACTCCAATGTTGTTAAATACACCTCACATCTTTAATCGAATATTCAAGTATATAGCCAAGGCATGAGTAAAAAAATGCCATTAAGACCCCTCTGGGTAGCCCCTGACATGTTTCTTATCTGACTGCTAGATCATCGATGGGTCATCAATTTACAAACCCAAGATACACAAGTAGTAAATTATGAGGAAATGGCCTTCAAGATAACAATTATGAAAAACTTCCACCTCACCATCAAGGGATTCACATAAATACGATAGGTATGTGTACTAAATGGGGAAGTACCAATTATTAAGCATGTGGCAGCATGTCGATCACCTAATTTTTCATCTACATGCACTTCTCCCAAAGCACTATGAAGCATGTGGATCGTAGCATGAAAACAATTGTGTCATGTGTGTGGCATAGCAAACTCAGCATCTAAAAAACAAGGAAGGGGAAGTTAAATTCCTCCATTCAGATGATTTTGAAGACATCGAGTGACATTGGATAATTACAGACTGCTCATTAAAGCTTCCTAGTTATGAAGTAAGGGAATCTTAAACCATGATTTCTGGACAGCATGGTCACAACAAAAACTATATGGATTTTAAGATGGAGTGCAACTCTAGATTGTAGAAGTTCACTCTCGGGGTGACAGTCCGAAAAAAGTTCAAAAAACAAGTTGATTAACATCAAATAAGAAAAGAGAGAAGAGAGAAATAAGTTTGAAAAAGTATTCACAGGTAAGACTTTTATATTCACTAGGTTACAGGTACCTTCGACATTTATTGTGTAAAATATCCAACATTCTCCATTAACATCTGAGTAAATTCATTAAAAATCGGATATTCAAATATCGAGATTCTCACACAGTGCATAATTGCCTAGATAGAGGTCTTCCAGTGCCTATGCATTTTAGTGTCCTACCCATATTCCTGCCATGATTTATATAATTTTTTTCCCCACATCATTCCTGCGACAATTTTTCCAGTCTGTTCACTCATTGTAGTCTCCATTTTGAGATCCCAATCTTCAAGTTGCTCAAATGTAATTTTCTAATTGCATTATGTTTGTTCTTTGTTGGATGAAGATTGATATATTCACATCAATATAATAATTATATACTGTGATTTCCTCGTTTCTTAAACATGGTAACTTGACCCTTCACCTTTGGTTCAGTAATTTTATTATCCTACCAATTGTCTCACAAGTTTACTAACAAATGTAAATCAATTGCATTTAGTTCACTTCGCTAATTTGGTCAAATCCTATAGATTTTGATAACCAGTTTGGAATAATCTATCTCCTTCAATTCTTGATTTCATGTTGATCTAATGTATGCTCTAATATTTCTTTCTACTCCAACCATAATTGGATTTTTGCATGACTACAATTGTTTTATCGATTTTATGTGAGTTCCTACTTAATTTTTGTACTTCATTTGTATCTTCTCCAATATCCACTTCCATCTAACCTAACTATGGGTTATGATGTTATCATTAGTTCACACATCTAAGTAATCCTATGGAACTCCATTCATATTTTTCACCTTCCAGGAGGAAATAAAAAGCTTATACAATTCTTATTACCATCACTAATTGTGTTATCCCATCATAATTCAGTTTTGTGTATACTCCTACTGCAACATATCTATTACACTGATTAGATCTAAGTTGGAGCTTCATATCTTGACTATGTTATCATACATTTGATTTTTCCCTTTCTTCCATTCACATTGAGTGTAATATTTGCACCTTGAGGGGTGATTTTAGGTTATGAACTCATTTTTTTTTTTATTAACTTGTGCCTCATGTTGTATCTTTTAGTGATCCAGGATATCAGTCCTTCTATTGGTGATGATCAATTTACTCCTATTGCACTCTAAACTTATTTTGTATGGTGAAGCATGGTTTCTCAATGTATTTTTCTTCTTCTATATTTCTATATTCTAGTCTCTCTCATTAGTCTGATGTATCCTTTTTTTGCATGTTCTTTTTTTCCTTTCAATCGTAGAGTATACTTATTTTTGTAATGGTTTACACCTTATTTCTTCCTACATTATGATTCAAGCAATAAGCTAATAAAATATGTTTTCCCTTTGTGCATGAGAGAGAGAGAAAGACTTAGATGATTTGATGCTTGATCCAGGATTGATGCTTCAACTTACATAATTATTTTTTATAGCTCGACCTATTATTTTTCTATCTATTATGCACTCCACATCTTGGAGCTTTCGGATGAAGCTAGACTAGGCAACATTAGACTAGTTCATTTTTGTCCTCTGGACTTGTTCTAGGGCACTTGGGCATCCAGAGTCTACTTTTCAGTTTCCTTCGTGACTTTCACAAGTGGTCAAAATCTTATTTTCCTACATGTCTGATTTACAAGTGTCATTTGAATTAAATCTAAATATTGGTCACCTATATGTCGTTACCTAAATCGCCAAAGTGATGTATAAATTTTGAAATAAAGAAATGCACCTACAAGGAAGCCGTAGATGTACCATATTTGAAACCCTACAGAAAATATGAAGGAGATATGCAATATAGTTGATTTACCGCTTGATCTGAAACTTGATGGTAGACTAGGACTCAATGCTAAAACAAGATCGACTAAGCAGTGTTGCATTACATACTTAAAATAAATGTATTGAGTAAAAAAAATGTGTGTGTGGACAATAGGGTATCCACAATTGGATAGGGGTTGTCTAAGCGCACTTGATAGATGTCTTCTGGGCACCTATGATTTTACAAATAATCAAAATCTAGTTTTTTACTGTGTCGCAAGATCACCATTAACTGGTCCCCTGTCCTGATCACAGTGATATTTAGTAAAATGATTTTCCAAAGGCACCTTGTAACCTTCAAAATAAATGTTAGATGGATGCCTACAAAATACTCTTAGATGCATTTGGATGCTAAAAAAAAAATGATGATAATATGGGGATTCATTACTGAGCCTTGCGGTCACCCCAAGATTGAACTTATGACCGAGCACTAGCACTACATCTATATGACTCCATGTAGTTATTGTAAGTTCGTAGTCTAGAAATTATGCCCTAGGATGCCGACTTGTGCAAGCTAAACTATGATGGTGGGCCAATATTTAACTTTAGAATGCCAAAAAGTGTGAGTAAGGTGGAATATATGTAAAACTTCTCCAAGAGGGGGCTAGGGAACCTGTGTATTGAAAAGTCCTAGCATAGGCATTGGTGTTCAAAGTCATGAAATATAAACAAGTAAATTTGTGACTAGGATGTAGGTTGTGTAAAATACTAGAATAGAAAACATTAGAATACAAAGACAAAGGGGCCAAATATAGTTATCAACCACTAGTTTTCTTACTTTGGAAATCATGTAAATGCTAGCACGCTTTTAGGACCTAGAAATGTACCCAAGTGTGTGATTTAGTGTCTACATATTACCACCACTTTATGTTTTTGAGTGAATACTCAATAACATAAAGTAGATAAGAGGTGTACCTAATAACCATGTATGATCGATGGAAAGCAGTGTATCATACTGATGAGACAAGAAAACGTGTGGAGTGATATAAAAATGAAGTGTGGAAGCTAGGAAAGGGGAAGTGACCCTAGGGATGAAAAGCATATGTGTATTGTACACATTTGTACTTGTTGTTGTTGCTCGCTTATGTTTTCTTGATTCTTGTTACTATCTTGTTGCAGATTAAGGATTGAACCTAGAAAAGAAGAGAAAAAGAGTAGTCAAAGTTCATGTATTATGAAAAATGTGTGAAAATATGTAAAAGTATGTAAAAGTAGTAAAAGGAAAGTGTGAAAAGATGAACATGTGTAAAAGAATATGAAAAAGTGAAAAGTTGTTAAGAAAGTTTTTTAGGCAATCTCTGAAAGTAAGTTCTTTGGGTGAACATTCCAAGTGCGAGTTTTTTTTGGTGATCTCATGCCAAGAATGAGTTTTTTTTGGGAAATCTCATGCCAAGTGCAATTTTTTTGGGTGATCTCACATCAATTGAGCAAAAGAAGTGTTTTGGGTGAAAGAGCCTAGTGTTATTCTCCATCCATGAGCAAGTTTCTTGGGTGATCCCACCAAGAATAAATGTTATTGGCAATACTCACGCCAAGAGAGAATTTTTTTGGTGTGATCTCACACCAAGATTTTTTCCTATCTCACATCCTGGAAGAAGAGTGATCCTAGTTCCAAGTTATACCAATTGAACTGAATATAGAGTAATTATATTGTGAGTTGAATGGTTCTTGAAAGAATACATTATTGATTGTTGGAGAATTGTGCTTGTACTGTGAAATGTTGTAAACTACCAGAAAAATTATACTGATCTGAGTAGACTGTAACTGTCCCTCAGTACATAGGCACCCAAGAGAGGTTATGGGCACTCAGGTGCTAATGTTTGTATGCTTAGGTGTACTAGTGTTTGTGTTGTTTTAATTGAGACCCAAGTCATGGATTTTGGGTTGAGCCATTATGGCTGAAACTGTGTTATAACCTGTATTAATTTTTGTATTGTATATGCGATTGTAGCTCTGAGTTGTTGTATGGGGTGATTGATTCACCGAATTTATGCCCCCCTCATTTTGGGGTGCATGTGAATTTTGTAGGATAATTGCAACCCAAAGGAGGACCAAATGATTGATATGAATGTATACCCTGCAGGGGGGAGGGGATGTGCATGGTAGAAACCAAGGCACATGTACAAGCAAAGTGGCTAGGTAACATGTGTTAGTAGAAAAAATATAAGAAACACATGTATAGAAAAATAATGTAATAAGCAAATTTGCATACAAGATAGACCGCGAAAAGTGGGTTTTAAACATGGGACATCGCTCACAATGTCACAAGATAATCAGGGCCAAAGTGACCAAAAGCATAAAATAGTGATCAAACAAGACATAGGACAAAGCACACAAAAAATAGGTACATACAAGGACAAATAATGTCAAAACATAGTGTATCAGATAACCATGGTAGCATATAGTCCTGCAAGGTAAATTTTGCACATGAAGCACCATGTTAGCATGTTAGAAAGATAAAAATTATGTCAAAAGCATGTATGTATCAATGGAATAAGTAGTGTGCTAGTATGAATAGGAAGTAGTATAATTATGAAATAATAGCACATGTAATGTGTGAGAAAGTAGATGCCCATCAGCAGCCTCAGTGGGATTGGTAAGAGGTACAATGCCAAGCATCATTGTTAATGTGTAATAGACCTGTAAGATATCTACATTCACAACTAGATAGGCAAGTGAAACATGCATGTGTATATAGAAAAGATAATGACATACAATGTATCTTTCTAACATAGTAAGCAAAGTGTATCATGTAACTAGTATAAGTAAGCAAGAGTAACTGTGCACCAAGATATGATAATATGTTGTGAATGTGAATGGAATGGTATGCAATATGTGAGTGTGATGGAAGGAGTCAATGTGCCCCCAAAGATGTGTATGAAATGAGTATGAGATAGAGGTTCATTTATAAAAATACCCCTCAATAATCAATAATGAACCATAGAACAAGAGTACGTCATCAAGAAATGGTTTGAAAAATGTGTGCTATAAAAGATAGATAGATGAAGCGTAGAGCATAAAGAGTGAATGATGGTGAGGTTCATTATCATATTAATACCCTTAGTCATTCGATTATGAACCATGGAACTAGATTGTGTCATAGGGTAGTATGTTTGTGTGAGAATGGACTGCTAGCAAAATGTGTGATGAAGCATGGAACGTCAAGTGCATGAGATGATAGAAACATTTGATAAAAATACAAGGGGGGAGAAGCTATGAGTGTTCACAACTATGTCAGTGATGGAGATGATATGGAGCTTCTGTGACAAGGACCATGCCATGGTGATGGAGCTCAAAATGTGTCTTAGCCATCAGTATAAGGAATAGTTTTTTGAAAAAATGCATTGGACGTGGAAGTGGAGTAGGATGGGGAGTTTTATTGAATGGTAGTATTCCCTCTATGTGGGAGTGATAAGTTTGTAGAAGACGTGAGCATGAGGAGGTGTTGGACCACAGGTTGAGAGGTAATTGCTTTATTTGACTTGGTAATGTTGTAGAATACTTAAGACGAGGAGATGTTGGACCAATTTTGATATATGCTTGCTTAGTTTGACTAAATGTAAAGATGTAGAAGGCTTGAGAGGAGGAGATGTTGGACTGATTTTGAGATGTGGTTGCTTATTTTGATTTGGTAATGTTATAGAAGACTTAATAGGAGGAGATGTTGGACTGATTTTGAGAGGTGGTTGCATAGGCGGCCCTTGAAATTACTATAGAAGGAACATGAGTAATGATGGTTGTTAATGAAAAATCACAGCACCCCCAAACGAGTTATGGATCTGCTTTTCTAGGGTAGACTCATCTAGTGTGATTGCATAACATTGGACCATCTCTCACGCTGTGGGACTTGTGGACTTGAGATGGCCCTCCAGAGAAAGCCGACTTCTTCTTCCTAATCCTAATGCTAAAATACTCCTAAGGAAGGAAATGCAACTACCTACTCCTAATCTAACAATTCCAAGGGACCAAGGAGAGAGAGAGCATGAAAATAAAGAAATCCTACACTACAGAGGTGATAGCACCAAGAAAAGGGAAGTGTTGATCATCTAACCAACTGCCTGAAATGGAGAGAGGTGAGAAATGGAGAGGATGGACATATGCATCACAGACCAAGGATAAAGTTCACACAGAACACCATTTCAAACCCCTTAAACACAGCTCCCAAATCTGCAACAAACATCAGAATATGCACAATATACCCTGTAATGATGAGAGGCAAGAGAGACAATAAAATAAGCAAGGATGGAAAGATGCATCACAAAATAGAATTTATTGTTCCAAAATTTTACACAATACATCGTTAGTAGGAAAGATGCAAGAAAAAATCCATTACAAAGTCGTAAAAGGAGGTTCAAACTCCATTTTCGACCCTGGGGAAGAAAAGAAGAGGGGAGGTAGAGAAGAAGAATGAACAACAACTTTTACAATGAATATTGCCCATGTATTTATAGATTCAATCAAGAAAAGAAAGAGAGAGAGAGAGAAGTGGGAAAAGAAAGTCAAAACTACACCACCGTTGTTAATGCTTCTGATAAAATTTTCCTCCAAATCTGTCTTTACTGCATCGATCCTTGGTTCGGCACCTTGAAGGAAGAGGAAACGGTGGAAATAGATCGAATCCGATCTGGTTGTTGAGACAAATGGATCCTGCATTGAAGGCCCAAAGACATTTCCTCCATTTGGTTGGTGAGGCCGAGATCTTTTCAACAGCATTAGATTTGCAGATATTTTGATCCCTGAGCTGAAAGATATGCCCCTTCGAATTTTTTAACGGGTCCATAATTTATCTTTTTCTCTTTTTTCGTAAAATGCAAAACGTAGAAAACTCTCGTGGCCCCCATTGCTTCACTTGGACACGTGGCACCCTTTTGTTGGCCAGGGAAGTGTGCTCTAATCTTTTCCTTTGTGTCATTTTGTCAAAAGGAAAATTTTCACCTTTTCCTCTGCCTCCCCACTTTGGCTTTGACTCGGATTCAAACTTTGAATTTTTCCCTTTTTTTATTTTAGAGCCTACTCAAGTCTATCAAATAGATTTAAGACATAGATCCACGTGATATAGCCATTTCTTCTCTTTTTTCTCGCACAGGGTCATTTAAACTTTTGCAGGCCCCGCCATTCCATTGTAGAGTCCCTCTGTAACCAGTTTACAAGATTTAAACGTGTTTTTCTGATTCTTTCCATGCGGGGTCGTGGCTGATCCAATATTTACCTAGGGGACGAAATATGGATAGCAATTTGGTGACTCACGGGGACATCTACCTACTAGATTAAGAGAACAGTGGCCTTGAAGCATCCATTGGGCATGAATTCTGCCTAATAAACATGAAACTGATCTAAACTCTAAAACTCTGACATGCTGAAACATCTTGGAAACCCGCTAAAACTTGTAGTTGATCTTTGCCAAAAATCATTACAATGCACTGTGTAAGAGCAAAACAACAACACCAAAAAATATGTACAAACTGAAAATCATACATACCCTAAGTGGGATATGTAAAGTGTGCAAAAGCACTTCTTCTATTAGACACAAACCTACCTACTCTACTCTGACCAAGAGCAAAGGGAACTCAAACAAAAATTGTGCAACTGGCAGGGAGAAATAGCTTCCCTTCCTCAACAATGGCAGCCATGTAGCCGATTTGGCACTGAATATGGTTGGTTAGTATGTGTGAAAAACTAACTATAAGCTGGTCTTCCACCCAAATGACCAATGTTTCAACATGAATGGACAAATACCAATACCTATTTTAGTTGACTCTGCATTTGGACTTCTAAGAGGTGTTGATGATGACCCTTGGTACGTTGATGCTCATCCTCATGCCCTGAAGTAGGCATGAATGATTTTGGTTTCTCCTTTGGCTCCAATGAAGCCAAGTACCCTGATTGGGAACGGTCTGATCCTTTGGATGTGCCCATTGTCTCTGAAATACAACTCCCAAAATGAAGTCTTTTTTTGGACCTTATTGATTGAATGGCGTGGGAGAAATGGTGACATCCTCCTACCTTTTCTCTTCCTCCTCCTTTGAAGAACATATAAGAGTCATGTCTTCCAATCTTGGTTCTAGAGGGCTGTTATGAAGTGAAGACTTCTATTCCTGAATGTTATCCTTCATGGTAGTAGGTTCATGTGCGTGGAAGATTGATGGAGGAGCGGATGATGCAATCTCTATGGGCTCCTCTTCATTAAAGAAATCTCTCAAGTTTGACAAACATTCTACCTCCTTGTTTTACTGCAAGCGCTCTACCTCCTTCATGGTGTCCTCTTGATCTGCAACTTCCTCACCATGGTTCCTTCACTCTCAAACATGAAGTTTGAAATATCAAACTCTTCTTCAACATCAGATCTTGAAGGGGATGAAGTGGGAGGAAGAATTGAAGGTTATTCTGTAGCTTGTTCCACACTTAGAGCGTATGAAACTGTATGGTCCTCTTCCATCATGGGTTCATCAATCAAATTAGGCCCTTGAAATGAAAGCAAAAAATCTTCAATGATGCCTTCTTCATTAAGTGGCCTTTACATTGATTTGATCTCTCTCAGCTACTCCTCTTCAATGGGGCTTCGGACTGATTGTTCTTCTTCTTCTTCGGCTGATTGTGCAACTTGAATTAGATTAGAATTTCTCTCAGACAAAGTGCCATTGTGGACACTACACTCCGAGCAACTTGATAACTGATCTTCTTTAGTTCCTTGTTCTTCTTTTGCTGCAAAAAAATCAGTCCTAACCACCATTGAGTCTTCAACCTTGGCCTCCTTTGTAAGCTTAACCAGCAAGGGGATCTTTCTAAACCCAAATTTGGCAGCCAAACTCTTTATATTTTCTATCATTTCTTTTTTGTTAGGCTCCTCTTCTTGTTGTTCTCCTTGACTGGATTCTCGAGTCTCTTCCCAACATGGGCTTAGGAAAGCAAGAGGAGTAGTGGGTTGGGATTCAACCAGCTTTGAAATTGTTTGTGGTGGGGAGGGAGGTGGAACTTCTTGTTCTTATGGAGGGGGGTTGGATTTGGGAGGGAAAAGGGAAGAGAAACTGAGGTGGGATGGAAGACTAGGAAATGGAGAAATGGAATCAACACTTGGGGTAGCAACTAGGAAGCTTGACTCTTGCCTCTGCTGAAATGATAAAGATTGGGCAAGAGACAATGACAGACAGGGAATTGGTGATTGACTTACCCATTGACAAGGTTGTCTCGCACTTTTCTCATAATCCCTGATCTCCACTGTCCATTGTGCAAGTTGGGGGTAGCATTTCAATCATGACGTCCATCTTCTCCTGAGGGTTGTAGTGTCTTGGAAAAGGGCCTTCCCATGGACAAGGTGCCTTGCAACCAATGTTGAAAGCCCTCATTTGAACTGTTGCCCTAAGTTGAACCAGGCCAGCCTCCAATTTTTTGAATCTTCTCCAGCAGATCAGCATCCTCTGCATAACTATTGCCATCATATGCGTCCCCTTGTCCTTGATAAGCTTCATAGTCAAACTAGTTTTGACACTACTCATATGGGTAAGCATAATGGTTCTAGATCTGATCATAATGTTGATCTAGAGGAGTTGGGAAATACATTGGAGGTCGACTGTATTGCTACAGTAAGTGTGAGTTCCATGAAGGGAATGAATTCATGATTGCACAACTTCAAGGAATGGAAAAGAATGAAAGATATGGAAGAAATAATGGATGAAATGATTGGAAATGGATGGAAAAGGGTCTGTAACTTAGAGAATGGGTTGTTGACCAGATGGAGTCGCCAGATGTGCTTGAAAGTGCCTCCAAAAATCTTCACCAAGAGCACATCAAACCTGATGAAGTGAAGTGGTAAGGTGCTTCAGACCTATCACACCTGGCATGCCAAAACTATTAATGGCTCACCGTGGTGTTGGATTTGTTGTTTTTTGCATGAGACACTAAAAGAAGATGAAATATCTAACCCCAATGTCCCACCAGGCGTGCCAAAACTCTTAATGCGAAATCACAGCACCCAAATGAGTTATGGATCTATTTTTCTAAGGCAGACTCATCTAGTGTGATTATATAACATTGGACCATCTCTCAAGTTGTGGGACTTGTGGACTTGAGATGGCCCTCCGAAGAAATTCGGCTTCTTCTTCCTAATCCTAATGCCAAACTACTCCTAAGGAAGGAAAATGTGACTACCTACTCCTAATCTAACAATTCCAAGGGACCAAGGAGAGAGAGAGAATGAAAATAAATAATTCCTACACTACAGAGGTGATAGCACCAAGAAAAAGGAAGTGTTTATCATCTACCCAACTGTCTGAAATGGAGAGAGGTGGGCAATGGATAAGATGGACAAATGCATCACATACCAAGGATAAAGTTCACATAGAACACCATTTCAAACCCCTTAAACACAACTCCCATATCTGTAACAAACATCAGAATATGCACAGTATACCCTGTAATGACGAGAGGCAAGGAGAGACAATAAAATAAGCAAGGATGGACAGATGCATCACAAAATAGAATTTATTGCTCCAAAAGTTCACAAAGTACATTGTTAGCATGAAAGAGGCAAGAAAATGCCATTACAAAGCCGTGAAAGGAGGTTCAGACTCCATTTTTGACCCTGGGGAAGAAAATAAGAGGGGAGGCAGAGAAGAAGAATGAACAACAATTTTTACAATGAATATTGCCCCTGTATTTATAGATTCGATCAGAGAAAAGAAAGAGAGAGAGAGAACTGGGAAAATTAAGTTGAAACTCAACCACCGTTGTTAATGCTTCTGATAAAATCTACCCTAAATCTGTCTTTACCGCATCAATCCTTGGTTTAGCACCTTAAAGGAAGAGGAAACAACGGAAACAGATCAAATCTGATCTAGTTGTTGAGATAGATGGATCTTGCATTGAAGGCCCAAAGACATTTCCTCCATTTGGTTGGTGAGGCTGACATATTTCCAACGGCATTAGATTTGTAATATTTTGAGCCCTAAGCCGAAAGATATGCCCCTTCGAAGTTTTTATTGGGTCCGTAATTTCTCTTTTTCTCTTTTCCACAAAACACAAAACGTAGAAAAATATCGTAGCCCCATTGCTCCACTTGGATACATGGCACCCTTTTGTTGGCTAGGGAAATGCGCTCCAATCTTTTCCTTTGTGCCATTTTTCGAAAGGAAATTTTTCACCTTTTCCTCTACCCTCCCCGCTTTGGCTTTGACTCGAGTTAAAACTTTGATTTTTTCCCTTTTTTTATTTTACCCGAGTCTGTCAAATAGATTTAAGACACAGATTCATGTGACAGAGCCGTTTCTTCTCACACAGGGTCATAGCCGATACAATATTTTTCCTAGGGGTGAAATATGGATAACAATGGCATGATGCTCATTAGACATAGATGAATCATATTTAGGAACCCAATGGCATGTAGCAATTGGAGATCAACATGTAGCAGCATTTTGTGTAGCAAATGAAATTAGACCATAATGTTTAAGGTGGTCAATTTTTCATTTTATTAGCATTTCAATCATTGTCATTATGCCCATTAATTCAATGATAATTACAATATGGATGACCTTGATATTGTGCAAGATGATGAGTATAGTAATGATTAGATAGAAATTTGATCAATTGATGAATGAGGAGTTAAGGAAGAATGTCTTGTTTCTTAGCATTTGAATCAAACTTGAGAGGTGCGGGGAGTGGTATGACTTGAGGGTCACTGACATGAGCACATATAGAAGACATAGAAGTGGGATGAGATGTATAAGAATTAGCATTAGATTCAAAAGTATCCTTAAGCTGTTGAATTTCAATTGTGAGAGATGTCACATGGATTCCATAGCCTGAATTTTATCTTGAAATAAAGAATGTAAATCTTGAATTCAATTTGCAAATAGATTGATTGACATTAGGACTAAAAGAGTCATCAGAAATACAGTCGAAGATGGAACTTACTTATGAATGTGGAATATTTCTAGGGAGATACATAGTGTCTAGATTTTTTTGAAGAATAGCTTTGCAAGGTGGATGCATTTGAAGTAAGTTATGCAAAGATATTTGAGAAACCTTAAGAGCTATGAAGAAACGGAAATGTGCAAAATAAGGATCTGAAAGATCATGAGTGAGTGAGGTTCACCAAATGATTTAACAAAAATATGGATTTATTAAACCCTAATTACATAGTAACTGATAGAAACAATGAAATATAGTTGCTAGATACATTATGACATAAGCAATAAGCTAATAAAATATGAAACCCTAAGGTGTAAGAGAGAGATAAAAGGACTTAGCTTATTCGTGCTTGATCTAGGACTGATACAGACTAGGAAAATTGTTGAACATGAGGTAAAATGTGTCATTATTGTCCACTATAAATTTTGGAGGTTTTGGATAAGGCTAGACTAGGACACCTAGACTGGGTTAGGGGCAATTGGGCACCAAAGTCTTCTTCTAGGTTCCCATGACTACAAAAGTGGTCGAAATATGACTTTTCTGATGTCATACAAGTTTTTTTGATAGTCGTTATTGGTCACATGTATGTCACACCTTCATCGCCAAAGTACCTGTAACCTACAAAATTTATATTCACTTGCAAACCCCACTATACCACATCAAAGCTAAAAAATAAAGATACAATATGGGGATTCAGACTAACCCCAGCAGTCACCCAACTGAGTGAATTTATGACTAAGCACTGCACTACATCTCAAAATCCATGTTTTTATTGTGTGTGTATGAAACAATCATGCCCTAGGATGCCATTGTGCAAGCGCACTTGATAGCAGACAGTAGCTAGATGTAAAAATGTAGCTATATGTGTGGATGGAATAATGAACTTCCCCTTCCTATGTAGATTATGTAGAAAATGCAGTCCCTTGTCCCTTGAATGGATGATAGATGGATGTTTTTAGTGCTCTTAGATGCCTTTGGATGTAATCTTAGGTGATGATAGTAGATACTTAGAGATTGGTCCTTTATTTTGGTCACAAATCTTTGTATTTATATGATTCCCTTGGTTGAATTTTGTAATTGACAACTAGAAGACTGACCCATAAGAAAATAAGATGCCTAAAATATAAAAGAAGCCCAAAAAGAGTGAATAAGGTGGAAAGAGGTCAGGGGCACACATAGGGGACGAGGGTGCTTGGGTGCTAACATCCTGGATGGGCGTTGGTGTTCGAAACCATAAAAGATAAGCAAGTGAAGTACCTATTGGTCTGTAGGGTGTAAAAGACCATAAAGAAGACAAGAAACAAATAAAAGAGGCCAAAGATAGCTTTCAATTACTAATTATCTCACTTGGGAATCATATGAATGCAAGTATGCTTTTAGGACCTAGAAATATACCCAAGTGCGTGATTTTGTGTCTACACGGGAAAATCAGCATTACTGATGATTTAATTAACAAATCTTCTCAATTCATTCGTGGCTATGATTCCACCACTAGTACATGCATGGGCACCATCACCCTACCATTATAAGTTGGGCCTAAAATTGTTCCTACTATATTCTTTGTTATTGATGCCACATTTCAATATAATTGCTTACATGGTAGACCCTGGATTCATGCAATGCATGTTTTGCCCTCTATATTTCATCGTTTCCTTAAATTTTTACATGATGGTTATGAACATACTATTGGTGCAGACCTTAAGCCATTCAAATTTTCTTGTATAGACCCCATTACCACCATGCCAATTCCTCCATCACGCCTTATTCCATATCACAACATTGGTACATATGATGTTGGGTGATCTAGTGTTCTTACTCCTTCTATTAATTCTCTATGCACTCCATCTATTCCTACTCATACTACTAATATTCCATCATTGCCTACTATGACCACCCCTATAGATACTACTTCCTCACCTATCATGGATCCTCCATGACTTCTACATCTTGTTCCATCCCTACCAGTAGAATTGAATAATGTTAAATACTAACTATTCAATAAGATAATGCTAGCACTAATGATTTTGATGATGAGGCTGATGTTGTAAAGCTTAATGATGACACATTGCACGCAATCTTAACTTTGCTACCATTGAAATATACAAATCCTACTTTTAAGATACCTTCTGTTACTATTGGCCTTGGTGAATATCAATTCAATAAGCTTCCTCCATCCACTAATTCCATGATTCCTTTTTAAGGGACTGTACATACATTAGACATTATTATCACCTACTGCATCTCCCCAAGATTCCTTCTACTTCACACCTAGATCCCTTCACATGTACTCTCTTCATTCTTAATTCTTATTGGCCTCATATTCCATTTTGACATCCTACTTGCTCTAAGATTATTTAGCACACATGATGGCTTGGCTCGGCTAGGATTCAAAAAAATGCTGATCTCCTTCCTCCACATCACTCTTCACACCTTATATCACAGATGTGTATTCATTACTACTTCTTATGGCCTCTGCGTCTTCCATTTGACAGTATTCCTTGCATGCACTCCTTGTTTCTTCTCCACTCACACTTGGCCAATCTTGGCTTGATTACATTGGTGGCACACTGGATCCAAATCATATTGATATCACATTTCATGTGCCTTTCGGGCACGATCTCTATTTGCAATGACTCCTTTTTGGGATATTCTCAAAATCTCACTCGATGGTATGCACATGATTTTCCACAACCACCTTTCACTTATGAATAATATGCAATGGGCATGAATAATTTACGTCGTAAGGGCTCTTTATATGATCAACCTCACACTATTGCTTACCAAGTCTCTGATACAACTCCAATCGGCTACGATCCTAACACTGAAAATCTCCTACGTGATTTTACTTGATTCTTTTCCACATCACACACTTGGGGGGCAACATTTTTTCTCCAGCCCTTCAATCATTACCAATTCTTTCTCATCTCTACACATCCACATTACACTCGGTGCTCTACATCTAGTCTACTCTTGCACATCATTGATACACAACTTGTATCATCATTACCCTATGACACACTCTAGTTCCATGGTTCATACTCGATGGCTGAGGGTCTAAATCTGAAATGAACCTCACCACACACATTCTCTTCGCACTATATGCTTCATGATCTATCTTTCTAGCACACATTATCAAACCTTTTCCCAATGATGTACTCTTTTTCTATGGCTCATTCTTAATTGTTAAGGGGTCTTTTATAAATGAACCTCATCTCATACACATCTGGTGGGGGGCATGTTGCTCCTATCCATTTTCACACATTGCATATCGTCTCCATTCACACTCACAACATATTGCATATCTTGGTTGTACTTAATCTTGTTTTTTATACTTACATGTACATTTTTTTCCCATGCTAGACTGATACTTAGTATGTCAATATATTTTCTATATAGACATGCGCATTCACTTGGTATTTTAGAGTGGATGCAGATCTCTTACAGGTCCTTACATGCTACAATGACGTTTGGCATTGTACCTCTTACTAGTCCCACTGAGGCTCCTGGGGGAATCTACTTTCTCACACATTACATGTGTTATCATTTCATCATATACTACTTCTTATTACTAATTATCATGCCACTTTACATTGATACTTACATGTCTTGACATACTTTTTATATTTTCTAACATACTAACGGGTGCTTCATGTGCAGCATTTTCCTTGCAGAACTATATGCCATTGTGGTTTCCTGACACATTTTTGTTTGTCATTTATTTCTACTTTTATGTTATTATTTGCAGGTTATGCCCTATATCTTGTTTGATCACTACTTGTATGTTTTTGGTTGCTTCAACCTCAATTGTCTTGTGAAATTGTGAGCGATGTCCCATGTTTGAAACTTAATTTTCACGGTCTATCTTGTATGCATATTTTATTGTTACATTATTTTTATATTACATGTTTTCTACTTTTTCTACTAATTTTTATAGCCAATTTGTGCATGTGCCTTGGTTTCTATTGCACATTCCCTACCCCTACACGGATATAATTTAGATCAGCATCAAGTCTTCTGTTTTGGGCCACACACTCCTACAATCGTCGCATGCAACCCAAACCAGGGGGGCATACATTAAGTGAACAAACTACCCCTACAACAGCTCAGAGCTATAGTTTCAGGTCAGCACAATACATGAACATAATAGGAACACAGTCACAGAACAACCCAGAATCTAACTTGGGTCTTTAGCACAACACAGATACCAGTTCCTAGACTCATACAGTAGTGCATGGGCACCTATGTCCTCCCCTAGGTGCTAATTTCTTGGAGGCACATATAGTAACCTTTTTAGATCAGCACCATTTGGAGAAGCCTTCATAGAAGTTTTAGAGTCACAAGAACAGTCCTCCAGCAATATAATGCATTCTATATCATTCAATTAGAACAACCAATGCATTCATAACTAATTCGAAATAATTTGAGATGGCAGGAATAAATTAGGGACGTAACAGCTGCACTGGTGCTTATCAGGCATAGTCATGGATGAAGAGTAACACTATAACTCTCTCCCCAACACTCACTCCCGGCATGATATCACCCAAAAAACTTTTACTTTACATGAGATCACCCAAAAAAATTGTACTTTGCGTGAGATTACCCAAAAAATTCACGCTTGGCATGAGATCGCCCAAAACACTCACTCTTGGCATGAGATCCCCCTAAAAATTCACTCTTGGCATGATATCACCCAAAAATATCATTCTAAGTAGCATTTTTAGGACACTTTTTTATCCTTTTACACTCTTCTACATCAGGTGCACACTTTCCTTTTACACACTTTTACATATTTATGCACATTTTTCTCTGATTTATCATATACATGACTTTGACTACATTCTTGTTCTTCTTTTTATAGGTCTTTCTTTACAATAAGTAGCAACAACAAGCCCAAAAACAAGTACAACACATATATTTCACCCTTAGTGTCACTTTATTTTCCTAGTCTCCATGTTTCACTTTGCATCACTTCACGCTTTGCTTGTCTACTCGACACGTTATTCGTTCGCACGTTCTACAGGTCATAAGGTATGCATCTCTTATCTACTTTATGTTATCAAGTATTCACTCAACAACATAAATTAAGGGAAAATTTTGATACAAAATCATGCACTTGGGTACATTTATAGGTCTTAAACACATACTAGCATTCAGATGATTCCTAAGCAATAAAACTAGCAATTGATGACTATTCTTGGCCTCTTTTTTTGTTTCTTGTCTTTTATTTGGTCTTACACACCCTACAGTCCAGTTGATATTTTACGTGTTTATATTTTATGGCTCCAAACACCAGCGCCCAGGTGCCCCTGTCCCCTCTGGGCACCCCTGACCCTTTCTTATCTTACTCACTCCTTTTGGGTCTCTTTTATCTTTTGGGAATATTTTACACTTATGGGTCGGCCTTCCAGTTGTCAATTACAAAATTCAAACAAGGGATAATATAAATACATAGTTATGTGTTCAAAATTAGGGACCAAGCAATAAGTGTATACTATCCTCACCTAAGCTTGCATCCAAAGGCACCTAAAGCACTCTAAATCATCCATCTGGTATTCACTCAAGGGACAAGGGTTGCATCAACTCTGCATACATAGCATAGGAATGGGAAGTTAATACCATCCACACATTTTATTACATTATTACATTTATCTACATCATGATATCAAGTACAACTTGCACAAGGGCATCCTAGGGCATGATTTATACACACACTCACCAGAACTACATGGATTCTGAGATGTAGTGCAGCGCTCGGTTGTAAGTTCACTCTCGGGGTGACCACTAGGGTCAGTTTGACTCCCCATATTACATCTTTCTTTTTAGGTTTGATAAGTTTGTGGTTTTTACAAGTGAAATTTTATTTTGTAGGTTACAAGTACCTTCAACATTCATTGTGCAACTACCACATGATCAACACAAAGTAATTGCGACATACTTGTGACACATCAAAGATCAGATCCGGAGATTTTTCACAGTCACAGGTTTCCCAGAAAAGGTCTTCAGCACCCCAGGTGCCTCTGTCCTATCATGGAAACCCTACACATCTTTATTCTTGCATTCCAAAATTTACAGACAACATTTGTGACACTCTACCTAGTTTGTTCATCAATCTTACCTGCTCAGATCATCTTCAGGTTGTGATTAAATCATCTAAGTCCTCTATCTTTCTTATTTGCTTAGGTTTTCAAATATTACATCTTATATTGCTTGTGTCATTTCCTCATTTCAACATTCATACATTATTTGGTTCAGTAGTGACTCTAAAATGTTTATATTTAATTCAAATTAAATCAAGTTAGTTGTGAATTATTTATAGTTGAGGTTAGTTTTTATTTGTTATTTGAGATTTTATTTCATTCAAATGTTTGCAACTATACCATTCTACTCCCAAAAAATATCTAATGGTTAAGAAATAATTATAGATGGTATATCAAGTGTGGAGTTTGATTCCAATACTCTTGTAATTATGACTAATCTTACAAGAAAAATCCAAAGAGCTTATATTCTTACCAATTAATTTAATTTGGAAAACATCATCCATAACATTAATATATTTAATTTGCAAACCAAAATCCTTGTACATTGTGATTATTGAGCCAAACATAGGATTTTACTTTTCCTAATATATACAAGATAAAGCATTGGAAAAATGCAAGATGGGGATCATAAAATGCAAAAGGTCCACTAACTCATCTAGATGTACAAAAATATTTCACCACTTATGTGATTTTAGTATTATTATTTTTTACTTTTTGTTGCTGTGGATAACAAAAAATTTACTTTGGTCACTTTAAAACCTTTTTTTTTGTGGTTTGTTATGTATACCTTCATGAAATACCATGCTCACAAATTATTGTATACATGTGTACCCTCATGAAGTAGTGAATCTCTTTCAAAAAAATATAACAAGTAGGTATCCCAACCGTGATGTGTTAAAACATTTATTACCATATTGTTATCTTATGCCAAAATAGGAGCTTTGAAATAGGGTATGGATAGACACAAAATCATAATGGAGAAGGTACATTTGTCAAATGTTGTAGTTGCAAAGTACCCTTGTAGATATGTATGTAAATTGTGGAAGCAAGCTTAAGGCACATATGTGTGTGTAGTCACTATTATCATCACCTAAGGTTGCATCCATCAAATTCTCCATTTACATCCATCTAGCTCAATCACAAGGCACAAGGTTGGTTCATTTACATCACACATGCATAAGAGGGAATTTTATTCTATTCCATCCACCATTCTATTACATTTTTCCTACACATAGTTATTGCTCGCTACTTTCACAAAGTGTGACTGGCACAAGAGCACATAGGGCATGATTGCACACACTTGCACATAGAAATACATTGGGTCTGAGATGTAGTACATACGCTCAGTTAGTATAGTACACCATTATGGAAACTGAGGTCATTGTAACCCCTTCATATACATCTTTCTTTTTTAGGGTTTGATGTTTGTTTTGGGATTTTCTAGGTCTCTTCTTCATCATTGATTACCACTGACATACAAAGTGCAGTGCTGCGAAGTTAGTGTGACAAACAATGAAGGCTTCACATCATCTAGTGACTCTGCAAATCTAGTTTTTGGACCTCCTGCACAGACGAGGGATCCTAGAACGCAGGACTAGAGCACCCACGAGGCACCCCTGATACTCTCACAGGAGCCTCCGGTCCACTTAGATTTCCTAGTATCTACAAGTTTCTAGGCCTCAGAATAGTCATTTCCTCCTCTTGTTTCTCCAGTCATCTCTATGAAACAGTCCAGCAAGTTCGCAGAATCAACTAAGCTCCTTCGAACCCTTCTTTGCATACTATGGTTTCTAGTTTCATTAGCCTAGTTGTTTGGGTCACTTTTTATATTTATTTAGCTGTTATTTACATCATTTTAGTATTGTTATATATTTTTGTTTCCCCAGTTAGATTAACTACCATTACTCCACATTTTAGTTAATCATTTTGGTGAACCCAAACCTCGAATACTCCTTTCTCCTTGGGCCTTTTCTTTGCATGCCCATCACTCGTAGTGGTTGTTTTGGGTATTTTCAATATTGTGAGCTTCCTTAATTCACTCACTAGGGTTTCCAAACCAATGGATGATATCCCTACATCTATAGCTACTACTCACAATCCTTTGCATAATTCAGACAATGTCCCTCTCCATGAAATAGAAGCGTTTGATAGTGAGAAATCCTATGATGAAGACACTGAATGTTGACCAACATTAACTCAACACTATTACTAACTTTTGAAAATATTTTTTACAAAGAATCCTACTCATCTCCCTCATGTATTGCATGCTTTAATCATTGCTAAGAAAACTCGAGAAGCTCCCACTACGGTACCTGCTCATTCTTTGGCTCTCATGGTCTCCACTCCACCCACTTATATTTTTGCTCCTATTCTTACAACTACCGCTCCCATCACTCACCCTAGAATGCCTAATATGTAGCTCATTTCTTCCTCAAACACTCTTGATTTAACATCTTTATATTAGGATTTGTAAAATCCAAATTCGTCAGCTCCAATTTAATAATTCATTGTTGTATACCCTTTTCAAACCAACTATATCTACCTCTCTCCCACCTAACTTTATCTCTCCCAAATTACCCATTTTTAAAGGTCGTGGTGACCCACAAGAGCATCTTTGAGCTTTCCATGTAGCATGTCTCAACCATGCAGATGATCACACTATACTTGCTAATATTTTCCCTTGTAGTTTGTAATATTATGTGATGTGTTGATTTTACAACCTCCATGTTCATTCGGTAGTCTCTTTCATACATTTTGTTGATACTTTCCTCACTCACTTTTCTATTAACATTAGCTCTAAGATATCATATGCTCACAACTCACACAACTTAAACAAGGGTCTACCGAGCACCTGTCAAATTATCTAAGATGCATATATCCTTGCGTTATAAAAAACAACTTATCTAAGATGTCTAATATCCTTAAGGATTTTGAACTCCAAGATTTGTTCATTCAAAGTCTCTTGCCACCTCTCTAGGAGAGTGTTATTTTTATAGATCTCTCCTTCATTTGACCAACTTTGTCACATTCTCAAGCTTCATGAAACTAAACTCTTGTCCATAGGAAAACTTAAGTATCAAGAGAAAGATTCCTTGTCCACTCATTCTCAAAATAAGGCACCATTAAACCATTTGCAACTAAGCATGTTAATGTCAAAGTTAATATCAATGCAGTCATTTCTCCTTAAAAAGCTCAATCACAACTACCTATACAAATGTTTACTAACTTTCCTATGGCTCCACATCTCATACTACAACAAATTCTCGAGAGCAACTTTATCGCACTCTCTCCACCACTTGAATTAGATCCATCATGACCAAAAGGTGGGAATTACAAAAAAAACCTTCTATGTGATTATCATAGATGTGTAGGACATTCTAAAAATTGATGTTTCAATCTCTACACAATCATCCAATATCTTATTGATAATAACAAGATTGTTATCAAAACCCACAAATTCTACACTAGTCAATGATAAGGGTAAACTCAAATTATTTAATAACCAATCCCAACACCATGACAAGAAAGCATTTGAATCTTCTGCTATCATAAATGTCATGTAGTGTCTCCTCCTGGTTCAAGGGCTCTTGATTTCTTAGTTGTGCATATTGACGCTTCGCCATCGATCATTTATTTCTCTAACTATTATTATCATCCAAATTTCACATCTAATCACTCACATATCAAGGAATATTTCTATTCAGTCCCTATAAATAACACTTAGGTTGACCCATCATGGCCCATTAGTGCATGTTCCATGCCATTCCTTAAAGCTATCAGTTATCCTCTATTGCAAATTGAATACCCTATGAACAAACCCTTTGGTGTCGTCTAACTACAAGTTATGATTCGTCCTCTTACTATGTTTATGTCTTTCCTTGTTGGCAACATAGTTGACAGGTACGACATACTTATCGGTCTCAATTGGATTCACCAGTCCCAATATATCATCTCTATGAATCACTTATAACTTAAATTCATCCATAAAAAATAGGTTATTTCTATCAATGGTGTCCCACCATCTACTCCATGGTCAACATCTCCTCATACATCAATTAACACACCAACTACATCATCTTGCACATCACACTCTATATTACCCAAAGCGCAATCTACTCTTAGTTCACCTACTTACACATTATCTAAATGGCCCCACCACTCCACTAGTCCTACACATAGGTATCAGACCATTCCTAAGACCGTTACCGCATCTCGATGTAGATCACTACCTTAGTTTATTCCACGTGGGTATCCATCACCTTCACGCTCAGAATCACATACATCTCCATCACCAATACATATTTTTCCGCCACGGTCTTCATCATATATTCACCCATCGCATGCACATAGACTTCATTCACCAGTGTAGCGTCTGTTTCATATATCACCACTCTTATAGCAGGGTCATACGCTTTCAACACCACATGCATCAGATGGATTACATTCTTCCTTCACTATCATTGGGTAGTTCATTCATTCATGCACACTTGGGAGCATCGCATACACACACTCCCCCCAACCTAGTAGCATCGTACATCACAACATAGTATACTTATAATATATGTATCTCGCATCCTTATCACATTGCGTGCTCATCACACTTATACCAATATCGTCATTACCCGATGACACACTCTTGAGCTTCGGTTCACACTTGATTGTTGAGGGCTTACTACACATGAACCCCACACACTACACTATAGGTATTACACACTTTGTTTCTTCGCATATTTCGTGTCATATGTCTTAGATTCTACATTATACATTCTACATTTAGTCTACATCATTTTGACATTTATATATATACACATCATACATCGTAGTAGTCTTCATCATACATGTACAACACTCTCATAGTCTATGAGTCTAGCATTACATATGCCTCATTTCAAATCACACACACCTTACACTATTAGTCTATCTATACATCTTGCATTGCATTCTACACATTACATATTTACACATTTTTCTCATTGTATTATCGTTTCTTATCATCGCACATATTACATCATATTCTACACGCTACACTCACTACCCTATGACACACTTTAGTTACTCATTCCATACTCGATTGCCTAGGGTTTACCAATCAAATGGATCTTATCCTCATTACACGTTCATCATCCATTCATTCTTCATGTGACATTACTAGGTTAGTGTCATACGCTTTAGGCTAAATAGTAACATATCCCTTTATCTTATAGTGATATACTCTATAGGCTACATCATCACTCTTCTTATCATCTTGTCATCATACACGCTTTGGCTATAGGGTTGATGACATATCATTTCTATGTCGTATCTCATTAACACACACATACACATTCATCACAGTGTGTTAGACACAACATACACTATTCAACCATTTCCTGATGACACACTCTCGTTTATGGTTCATTCTTGATTGATGACAGGGAAAAGCAAATGAACCGCATTACATGCAACTCCATCCACTTGGGGGGAATGCAGCTCTTATCATCCATCTTGAATTTCATTTCATCCATCCACATCATATCTCATATATTGGTTACTTTTACTCTAGTTTACATTTTCTTGTATATTGTCATTTTATTACATGTGCTAGTTAGATCTCTTATATGTAATTTATCTATACCATCCACACATGTGTGTTCACGCCTTTGCTTAGTAGTGATCGCAGATATAGATATTTTGCACGTAGTATGGATTCTCACCATCTACCATCCTACATTAGTCATTGGGGGCATCCCCATTCATCTCTCACATGTGTTATTGTTTCATTTTATACTTGGCACACTATATTACATGCTTATACATGATTTTGACATATTAGATATCTTTCTAATATGCTAATGGGTGCTTCATGTGTAACATTTTTTCACAATATTACTTACTTCCATGGCTATTTGTTATTTGTACTTGCTTGTTTTGTTTTCTATTGTATGCGGGCCTTGCCCTTTGTTTGGTGTGAACACTTTTTTTTAATGTGGTCATGATGGCCTTGCATGTATTACGACATCATGAGTAATGTCCCCATGTTTGCAGTGTGTTTACATTACTACATTGTTTGGTATCTTATACATTGTTTGCATAACTTACACATGGTCTTATATATGCATGTTTGTTTGTACTAAGAACTTGTTTTGGCTAGCCTTTTTTTTGTGCATGCCTTGGTTTCTACCAAGTGCTTTCCTTTCCCCCTACAGGGAAAATTTACAAAGTTCATGTGCTTGGTCCTCTTTTGGGGCCGCATTCTCCTATCACACGAAGTCACATGTGCCCCCCAAAGAGGGGGGCATAATTTGGGGTTTTACATACTACACAACACTTCTACATTGGGTTCAGTTCAGTCAGTTTCTGCCCTTGTCATTGTGGGTTATATAGTGATTGGGTTCATACCAATCTATGAACCCCATACACAATGGATTTTACAGGACATGATTATCCTTAGCATTCTGGGGGAACAATTGCAGGTTAGAGGATATAACGGACTTCCTCTGTACATTACTTCAGCCAATGGCATTGGGTCACCTAAAAAAACTAGGCATTACAGAGATATCTTCAAAACATATTCATGAAAGCAGTTACAGGGTAGAGGATACAACGGAATTCCTCCCTACACTTCTTCGGCCTATGGCATGAGCTCACCTAAAAAACTCACAGTCATAGGATATCCTTTCTAACACCCTTTCTGTCATCACAGATCAGGTACACATGTTCCTTTTGCATTTTACATACTTCCATTTAGTATTTTTACTATATACATGTGTCTTTACATTCATTTTTACACATATACATGTGTATTTGACTACTTGATTGTCTTGTCCTTTGTAGGTCTATCTATATGAGAATCAAGTAGTCAACAACAACAACAATGGTGTCAACAACAACAACATTTTGCTACAACACATGTCATATTATCCATGCAGGTACATCAAACATGTTGATAATTACACACGCGCTTCCGTCCTAGGTCCACGCTCATCACTTTTTTACGCTTTTACATCTTTAGTTTCCATGCTCTATCATCTTTTTGTCACTCCAACGCTTTATCTAGTCCTTTAGCTACATTTTCTACATCACTCTAAACAAATTATCAGGTACACATCTCTATCTAAATTTATTGTTGCTAACCTTTCCACTCACCAACATAAAGTGAGGGGAAAAATGTAGTCACAAAGTCACACACTTTAGACATTATTTAGTCACCGGTATCATACTACTATTCATATGGTTCTTGAGTGAAGAAAGTACTAATTAACCCTCGTCTTTTGGCCATTTTACTTTGACTTTTTTTCGTTACTGCTGACCTCTCAAATATGTAAGTCCAGTTTTTTTTTTGTCATTCCATATTGTTTTGCATATGACTGGGGCACCTGGGCTTGTACCTAGGGCGTCAACAGGCACCCTGGTCCCCAGTCAGGGAACCCTGATCATCTATCCACTTTCCCGCCACTTTTTGGGCAATTTCTATCCATTTAGACATTTTATATTTCTTATAGTCGTCCTTTTTCGGGGTTAATTATGAAATTAGAACAATAGTAACCATTATAAATTTATAAAGCTATGAAACCATAATGAGGGACCAAGCACTAGTCACTACTATAATCACCTAAGGTTTGCATCCATCTATCTCCATCACAAGGGATAAGGTTGGTTCATCTACATCACACAAGTGTAGGAGGGAAGTTTATTCTATTCCATCCTACCATTCTATTACATTTTTCTACACATAATTATTTCTCACTACTTTCACAAAGTGTGATTGGCACAAGAACACATAGGGCATGATTACACACACTTGTACATAGAACTACATTGAGTATGATATGTAGTGTAATTCTTAGTTAGTAAGTCCACCATTATGGTAGTTGAGGTCATTCTGACCCCTTCATATGCATCTTTCTTTTTTAGGGTTTGATGTATGTCCTTGTTTTTTTACAGGTCTCTTCTTCATCATTTCCTTACTAATGAAATACATCATAGTGTAGCGAATTTAGTGTGAAAGACATTTAAGGCTTAAGGATCATCTAGCAACCCTGAAAATATAGTTTTTAGACCTCCTGCACAAACTAGGGTGCCCATAACTCAAACTAGAGTGCCCACAAATGCCCTGATACTCTCCCAGGTGCCCCATTCCACTCAAATTTCCCAGATCTACAAGTTTGTAGGCCTCAGACATAGTCATTTCTTCCTCTTGTTTTTGCATTCAACTCTGCAACATGGTCTAGAAATTTCACCATAATCAACTAAGGCTCCTTTCAACCCTTCTTTGCATATTAGGGTTTCTATTTTCATTAGCCTAGTTACTTGGGTCACTTTTTTATATTTATTTAGTTATTATTTTGCATCATTTTAGTACTGTTATTTATTGTTGTTCCTAGTTATATTAAACTACCATTATTCCACATTTTATTTAATCTATATATATATAGTATATATATATATATTATATATATATATAATATATATATATATAATGCTTATCTAAAATAATATTTATGTGATTTCATAGTGATTATGTGTGCACATGTTTTTTTTCTTTTGAATCTTGAGAATTCAATTTTGAAAATATTGGTTTGGTATTTTTTGCTTCTTCAATATTCATTATTGTTTGTGTGTTAGATAGTTAATGTCCCCTACATTCCAAGCTATCTGATGTATATTTTATTAAGAATATTTAAAGTTGTCAAGTTTATTATGGCCCTTACAATATGTGTCAAAATTTATGCTTAACATACCATGTTCTCTTATTCCAAAGTATATTCATTTTTTATTGTGTTTAATTTTTCATTTATACAACATACTGCAACTCAAAATTGTGAATTTCAATGGGTGTAAATAAAAGAGAAATTTTTTGCATTAGTTTGTGTTCTGATTTAAACAATGAAACTATATTGTATTTCTTTATGTAGTTCAAGATGATCCTAGGTATGTACAAAAGCTTCTGATTCAAATTTAGTATTAGACATTTAAAACATATGGTAAGAATTTTTTTATATTTATTTCTCATATCTAAATTCAAATATATAGTTTTAGGAATATTTATTTTGTGGGTTTTCAGAAATTATAAAGAAAACTAAGAGGTTTTGAGTTCAAATTCAAACAAGTTTAGGTTATTTTGTTATGGCCTACATAACATCTACAATGTACTACATATCTTAAATTATGTTTGGTCTAACAATTTGGTATGGATTTAACCTCTATAATATTGTAAGCCATCAATATGCTCTCATCATGTAAGATTGGGAGTATTATTGTACTAAATTTTTTAATATTTTGTCATGTTCTTAGAAAATTTTAGGTATCACGAATATTTAGATCTAAAATCTTGTAATTTTTTGTTTTCATTTTGTAGTGAAATATGAGTGCTAAAACATTTTTGTAAATTATTTTTTATTATTGTTGGTATGATTAATTGTTGTCAATGGGATAACCAACCATAGAGAACTCACTAATAAATTTCTTAAAATTCATTTGAGAAGGATATAATCAATCAAGATTTGTTGAAGTGGCCTAATGGGGATATCAATCTGTGTAGTAATGTCTGGAGTGGTATATATTATATAATTGAAAGAGTGGCCTAGATTTGATTCCATAATATTGGGCTCATGGGAAAATTTCCCCCCAATTTTAAATAACTAATAGAAGACACATGAATCCTCAAAAAATATTGACATTATTTCACCAAATACAACCAACATGTGTCCAATTTGATCAATTCACATATTATAGCGTTGCTCTTAGCCTATGCCAAGATAGCAACCTTCGAAAAAGGGTATGGATATTTGCCAAAAAATTATGTAGAAGGGTAATTTTCTCACATATTTTAGTTGCAAGTGTCATAGTAGGTATGTATACAAAATATAGAAGCATGTAAGTAACTTGAAAAAAAAATCATGAAATTCATGTGGCCTCTTGGATTGCAATAATTGCAGGATATGTAAAAAATTATAACCATGTGAATTATATATGATAAATTACCTCAAATTCATGTGGCCTCTTAGACCTATAATGATTTTTTATTGATAAATGAGTTTTGAAAAGTCCCTCACCCTTTTAATTCATAGCATAGACTGAGAGTTACAAATATTTCTCTTGCTATAAGTAAAACAACCTTTATGACATGTGGTTAAAAGTTAAGCTACATATACCAAAAAAATATATGGAATGTAAAAAACATGAAATCATTCTCTGCTAAAAATACCTAAGAGAAATGTCACTAAAGAAACCACCCAAAATTTATATAAAAAATATATATTTATTAGTTTTGAAATCTTTGATTCACTTTAGGTCAATCTCATCCGTACAATATAGCAACAATATATTTAAATTATTTTATATAGCCTCATAGGTTTGAGTTCAATCCCTACCCAATACCTTGGAGGAACACTACAGAGGATAATGTCCCACATTTGTAGGTAAAAAATATTTTACTAGTTTTGCAAGAAGCCAATCACTTCTGCACCAAACAGTCTGCCTATATAGTAGTAGAATATGCAAATTGTTTGTAGCATCACTAACCTTATCTGATATAAGCCACAATTCTCGAGGGGGGGGAGAAAATTATCTCTAAGCAATGAAACATACTTCACTTATAAAATTTTATGGTGTCCTTTCCATTGTGTTGGGTATGTGCTAATCAAAGATTATAGAGGCTCCAACCGCATTCCAGCAATTGCAAGAGTGTCTACTACTCCATTGGTTTCATGGATGGCATATTGGAAGTGATGTAATAGAATCTTTTGGTTAAGACGTGAGCCTTGTGCAAGATCTGATACAATTTCCAATTATGTGTATTTCTTTTTAACATAGAATTGATTATAATTATGGAATCCCCTTCTACCAATATATTCATATACCCCTTTTCATTATCCAACCACAATCCTTCTAATAGTCATGTAGCTTCTGCTTCATTGTTTGTATCTTACGAGATGAGGAAGGAACATGCACATAATATATTACCATTATAGTTACGTGCAATGTAGCTCGTACCCCCAGTTCAAAGATTATCCTTTAAACACTCCATCAAATTTTAACTTCAACATCCCTTTTTATATTGGTTTCCATATGATCCCCTTTCTTTTAATTTTTCCATAGTTAGGACACATATTTCAGAGGTAGAGTTATCTTCATCCAGTTCTATAAGATCTCTAGCTCGTTATAAGAGATATTTCTTAATGTTGGTCAAAAATGAT
Source organism: Taxus chinensis (assembly GCA_019776745.2). Taxonomy (NCBI): domain Eukaryota; kingdom Viridiplantae; phylum Streptophyta; class Pinopsida; order Cupressales; family Taxaceae; genus Taxus; species Taxus chinensis. Next base: position 685,257,171 of record CM034154.1, on the reverse strand, counting down.
ACATTTTTCATAAATTTCCATCTTGGTTCTAATCCATAATTTTTCCCATACATGTTCCTTATCTTCAAAAAATCCAATTATTGTGCTCCTTTTAAACATTAAAAATCACATTTGTAGGATAAGAAAACCATAAGCCTTATAGTCACTTCAACCCCTACAACCAATCACAAAAGGTTTTTTTTTACTATGTGAGGATAGAACCATGTCATATCTAAGAGCTGAAGAAGAGTAGGCCATATATTTCATGCATAAGTATAATGGAGTAAATTCTCAACAAAGTAACCATCTTGGTTACATAATATACATACCAATGGGCCTGTAGAATTCATTTTTTGTAGTGTTATGACCAACACACCTCTCCATTCCATTTTGACAAAAAAAATGGACCCCCTTTATTCATCAGTGATTAAACCAAGTTTTAAAGATCTATATTATGGTTGACAAGTCTCTTGTTTTTAATTCTGATTAAACTCATTGAAAAATAGTTGAATTAAATAGTTTTATAAAGTGTTTATACTTTCAAATTTTAGTTATTTATTTTCCTTTTATTTAAACCATTGTTTTTATCTTAAATTGAATATTTAATGTTTTATCTTAATGGTTAACATGTGTTTAGAGTGAAGAGGAATAAAAACCCTTGACTTAACCATTTTTGGAGTTAAAATAGGCTTAAGACATTTAGTTGACACTTTGTTTTGTATTTTTCATTAATTTAAAATTGGTCCGATTAAATATGACTTGTTTGAATTTTGTGGTTGGTTAAAACCTTCACCAATGAATATTAAGGTGTCCTTATGGGGACACACACCATCTATCATCTCACAGAAGACTTTAGACGTAAAACCTAAGTTCCTAAGTCTTGAACGAATGTTGTGCACTAATGGGCAACAAGCCTCACCCATCAATGAGGTCAAGGAGTTTAGAGACAAGTCTGCATGTGAGGAGGTGGATCCAATGTTGAGAAAAGTGTCAAGTATCAGTAACACAAGAGATATGCATATCAAGGTCAAGGCCAAAAACTTTGAAACCATATGGTGAGAGATAGTGCCAATGGGAGACACATATCTCATCATAGGTGGAGTGATGAATATGAAGACCAAATGCTTTAAAGCTCAATCACCTTACAGGGCATAGAGAGATCAATGATCTTTATGTGTCATTGATCAAGATAGAGTTTGAAAGGTAGAAGGTTGAGTCACCAAAATAAATGCTTATGTGTTTTCGAATAAGCTAGGAGAGACAATCAAATTCATAAGCTATGTGTAGGATTTTAATTTAAATTTAAGCCAATTTTATTAAATTTAAAAATGAATGGTAAAGAATCATAGAGCCTGAAAGCATACTAAACAATATATAAAGATTTTAAGAGGCCAAAGTTTGAGATGTTTCATTGAGGAGGAGATTGATAAAGAGTGGCAAAAGCTAAATAAATTGGTTTTTAGTTTATACTTGATCTCATAATCATCATATTTAGTGAGTTGAGACAAAGTTGAACATAGAGAGGTAGTTTCATAGTAAAAGACAAAATGGTTGTTTCTCTTAGTGTTTTTAGGTAATATTTTGTCCAATGCTGATAGAAAATTGCCAGTTTTTGCCTAAACAAGAATGATGATGATAATTCCTTTAGTTAGAATTCCATTTTTTAGGGGAATCATGGTTAATGGGAGCCTATTCTCAAATTAACTCTTGTCTTAGCTATATTTTTAGTTTTATATTAGTTTTTTCCAACTTTTTAGATTAGGTTTTACTTTTCTAAAAGCTCTAAGAATTATGCAAAGTCATTAGAGGATTCCTTCGCTTATAAATGCATGTAATTTTATTGTAAAAGGATGTATGTGTGGAACAAAGATGAAATCATGATGAATATATTGATATGAAATGAATCAAATTACATCATACGAGTGCTGCAATATTTGTAGATATTGCACAACAGTTTACACAACTCAACATTTGGTTATACAAGTGCCAACAATATGAACCAAAGACCATATGGGAATGAAATAAAACAAATATGGTTATAAAACTATATAAAAAAATAATATAACAACTAACCATAAAGTAATAGACTAAATTACCTATGGTAAAATATAATCTACAATGCATAATTAATACGCAATATAGATTTTACCTAACATTCCCCCCCCTTAATTTGCATTACCTTGAGAGAAGAGGAGAGTAACTCTCTAAAAATCTCAAATTTGTCACATGTAAGTGAATTCATGAAAACATTTACTCATTGTTCAGCTATTGGGAAAAAACTGAAGTTGAATGTTGTGTTTCAAAAACATGCTCACAAATGAAATGAACTTATACCTCTATGTGTTGTATTTTCTCATGAAATACTAGATTTTGAACAAGTTTCATAAAACCTTTGTTGTCAACATACAAGGTGGTAGATTTCTTGTGTGGTACTCCAAGTCCCTCAAGTATATGACGTATCCATATGGCTTTGCAGAAAACTCCACCTGCAACATGATATTCAAATTATGTGGAAGATTGAGAAACAAAGTTTTGTTTTCTTGTTTCCCCCGTGATATTGGACCAGATCACAAAAAATAGAAATCCAGAAGTGGATTTTCTGTCCTCAATGTTGCCTACATGATCTTAATCTTAATACCTAGTCAAGAATAACTCATCATTCTTCTTTTACTCTGGACCAAAATCCATAGTGCCCTTGAGATATCTCAATATATTTCTTGCTACTTTCCAATGATAAACTTTGGGTTCTTGCATGAACCATGAAAGATATCTAACTACAAAGCTGGTATCTGATCTAGTATATGTCAGGTAAATGAGACTCACAATCATCTGTCAATAAAGAGTTACATTTACCAGTTGAGATGGATCTATATGAGACAACTAGAGTCTTGTCTCCATAGGTGTGGTAATAGGTGTGCAGACCATCATCTTGAATTTCTCAAGCGTTTTCTTAGAGTATTTCAACTGAGTAACAAAGATATGATTCTCCTTATGTCATACTTCCAAGCCAAGATAGTAGTGCATAATCCTGAGACCTATCATGTCAAACAATCAATTAAGACATTTCTTTGTTGCATCGATCATCTTCATTTTGTTTCCATTTATTAAGATTTTTCTCCTCTTTATTTAATCTACAATGCATACTTACTAAGCATTATAGGTTTTACCTTACAAAGGACTCTTGACACTAGATTCAATGTAGAAAAAGGATTTTGGAGTTTCCAAATACTTTTATGAGTTTCATGATGGTTTTCAATTGATAATTCATGTCTTCACTCCTATATATCTAATCTCTTTGTTTATTAAGTATAGGTTTCACTTCTTATTTTATTTAAGTATGTTTGTTCTTATGGAATTTGGATAGCAGTGCAATAGCTAGGATAACTAACATTTTGCTATAAAATTAGGGATTGCATGGTAGTTATTCATTTTGTTTACGCAAAACTATTATTCTTGGATTCAAAATCCTTTGATTGATTGACTATGGATCATGAAGGATTGTGCCAATGTTATTTCTTGTGTTCCCTAGTTTTGATTCTATTGAAATGACTGTGTTTGTAATACTTAGTAATCAGAGAGAGACTAGTCTTTTTTATCATACTTGTCTCTTTTTTTAGTTTTTTTAATGAACTCCTAGTCAATTCAAAAACCATTGTAATAAATCATTAGGATGAGATCAATGCAAATCGGGATAGCTCAGATCCAAGGATGAGCTAAACTAAAACATGCCAAAGATTGGTGAATCTACCAAGATTCACTGAGGCCTTTATGGGTTAACAAAGGCCACATAGATCCTAACAAACCTATATGTCCAGATTATTTTTTACCTTGAACCGTATTTCTAGTAGGGATTCTAAAATTAGTGGGAGGGGAAAGAATTAAAATTCCTTTTCCTTTTTTTCATCTCTCGGATAGAGTTTGCAAAAAAACCATCAACAGAAGCTCATGCTAGAAGAAGGGCCTATAACTAATTGGGATAGTTTTTTTGGACATCTTGTTTAAAACTTATTCTCATATTTCAAGTGTCAAATTACAAATGTTTGTGTTCTTGTTAGATATTTGTAGTATTTCCTTAAGCAAGGATACATGTTCCTTTCATTTTATAGCTAAGTTTTGGTGTGTTCTTAACTCATTTGATTCCTAAATCATATTCTCAAGCACTTGGTAGTTCTACTAATTAAAAGAATCAATTCTCTCATTTCTATACCATTTTTATCCATTCCCTTCCCTGTTCATAAATCTATGTAGTCATGGCTCATTCTTTCCCTCGTTGGAATCCTTCCCCTCACCTACATGCAAAACAACAATATCATCCCCATCCACATTCATTCACTCAAATTTTCTCAGGAAATTGGAGATATAAACCTTCTTATGATATATCTAAATATGCATCAGGTCATGTTGATGTATATGAGTATCCTACTAGTTATGCTTCTCTTCAAGAACACGAGTATGCACATGGTGGAGATAGTTCATACATGATCATGATTTGCAGTTCTATATTCATGTCATGTAGAAAAACATGAAGAGGGAAGAAGAAATGATTGAATAAAGTAGATATAGATATCTTTTTCCAAGATACTTGTGTCCATGTGGTGATCCTTTACTATTTTAGTACAACCAAACAGAAGATTCAAGTCATGGGAAGAAACTTGAAGAAAACACTAGAGTTGGTTTTAAAAATGAAGGCTAAAGAATATAGTCCCCAGGAACCATGTCCACATGCTTACCATTTACTAAAAATCATACAATATTCCCACTTATCCACCAAAACCTCTCCAAAAACAAACCATAACTCAATTGCCCACTTCCCATTTCTTATATCCAGCACTTGCAAGGTATACACATATTGTTATTTCTTGTATCCAAATCCATACAACTATACCACATACTCAATTGATCCTTCAAATATGTATTAATATCTCACCACTCTCCCACACTCACCAAAATTATTTTGTAATTCCAAATATCTTCATGAAAAATCAGTTCCAAGCCATGATGATTTTCAGACTAACATGTTTGAATGGTCAACAACTTGGCCAACTCATTATCCAACCACTTGGACAACTCATTGGCCAACCTTGTGCAATATTGTATTTGAACTTATGGCCATGGATAAGGATGTTCATCATCCTTTAGAGCATGAAAAAGTGTTAATGCATTTGGAGAAACAACCTAAGAAATTAGAAACCAAACAAGAAAGCCTGCAATCTTTGGAGTGGGCCATAGATTTTGAGATCAAGAAAAATCCTCATCAAGAGATATGTAGCATCCAACCTCTTCCAAGTGCACCATGGTATCCCAAGGTAAGTTCCATCACTAAAAACCAACAAATAATTATTTCATATTGGCATGAATAGGAAGATGATGATGAAGCCATAACCTATACTTTTTATGATACCCTTTTTTATCATACTCATCAATCCATAGTTAAATATGTGGGTAGCCTTGAGGATGAGATGAAATAAGTGTTTGACACCAAGGGTGATCAGTTAAAGACAAAAAAATGAACAAATTGTGTTAACATCCCTAATAAATGCAGTTTTGATCAAAAAAAGGTGCAATCAAATATGAGAGGTGAAAGAGAGGAGGTACACTTTGAAATTGAATATTTTGGAGATTTGAATGAAGAATACAACCTACAACACTCTAAGCAATACTTAATTCTTGATCATGCAATCATCTTGGATAATTACCATGAGGAAGAGGAGATCAAACATGATATTGTACATTCCCTTAATTTGCAGAGGGAGGAAAGCATCATTGAGTACTTCATCACTTCCATTGGGGAAGAAATAAATTAAGTTGGGAAATCATCTAAAATGTGAATAATAAGAATTATATTTTAAACCTAAAGTTGTAGATGAGGGAGGGATTAAAAGATCTCATAAATCCTCCAACTAAACCTAATAAAGATATTTTTGTTAGAAAAACTTAACTTGAACTTAAGGAAGAGAAAGAAGTGTTATATGAATCTAATAGTGTTTATATGAGACCATAAGTAGATGAGGAGAAAGTTTAGGTTGTAAATCCTACATGTGAGGGGAAGAAAGATGAACTTTCCTTCATTCTGGAGGACTTTTAGAACTTCATGCTTTCCATTGGAAATGAAATTGAAGATCAAACTATTTCTTCAATTGTAGAACCTACATGGGAAGATATTATGAAATATATATGGATTTATCAAAGATAAAAAAGATGTGTTTGATAGCTCTATCTATGGAGATTGAATGTAGAGGAAATGGTAAAATCAAATAAAGTAGTACTTTGCCTCTAAAAGTAGTGTGTTCTATCAGATGTCAATCTTGACCAAATCCTAAATTATATTTTCCACCATTCATTATTATTTAAGATCATGAAGAAGATTTTCAAAGTACTAAAATTCAACTTGGACACCTCAAAAATGAAGAATAGATAGGATAGAGGTGCATTTTTCCTTGGCAGCTGATATTTTGAAGGAGGAGAGATGCAGACCTTCCAACTCTTTTCACTTGCCATTAGTGTTTCAAATATGATCTCATGGCCTATGTTCATAAAAAAGGGAAGCTACTTCTCCCAACCTGATTTGTGGATTTTTGTAATTTATTATGTATATTATAGAGTAGGATTAGATTAGTTTCCATGTTTTCATAGATTAGTTTTTTTTTTTTTTTTTCATAGATTATTTTCTTTGTTTTCATAGATTAGTTTCCTTGTTTTCATATATTTCATAGATTAGTTTCCTTTTTTCATAAATTAGTTTCTTTGTTTTCTTAGACTAGTTTTATGCTTTCCTGGCTTAGATTTTCATGCTTTCTTAGCCTAGGTTTCTCTATTGTCTTACTTTATCTATATGCTTTCATATAATAGATTTATTACTTTCAATAAACTAGAAAAGGCTATCAAAGTTTTGGTTCCCCATGTCAAATCATAGTAAATGGAAAACAACTAAAAAAAATCCCTCAAAAGAGTGAATGATAATAAAGAGTTTAATGTTTTCTAGATTTTGAAATAATTTTGAAAAATGTTGCTTATGTTTGAAATCCAGAATTATTTTTTGAAATTACTAATGATTTTACCAAAGTAGCCATGATTAATGGATTTACAATCACTTCTCATTTAAAAAAATTTACAAGTCAAATTGAAGAGTTATCTTAGCTTCCTAAGTTAGTGAAAATATTATAATGAAGGTGTAAAATTGGCTCCCAACCCCTCTAACTATTATAAAAACAATATGAATCAAGAGGACTTTGATAAAAAAACTAGAGTGGATTTTCTCTTGGAAAGAAAACAAAATATGAAAAGTATCCTAATATTTGATTTGAGCAATCTCTATTAGGTCTATGGATGCTTGATATGGAATCCTAGATGGCAACTGATAAATGCTTTAAAACTCCATATTGTGGAGTTACAAGTTTATCAATTTTTGGCCATTCAATATAAGTTTTGAATAATGGTGAATTAATAAATTGATCACACACTTGACTCTTGGAAGTATTTTACTTATTATATCAAAATTAAAACCATAAATCAATCATTTTAATCTTAATCATGATTTTTAAACATTTTTCTTATTGTAAAACATTCCTTGGAACTGAGAAACCTGAGATTCTGAATTCTAAAAACTTTAAGAGTGTTTTCCCCACAATAATCACCATTTGTTGTGACCAAAACACCTACATTCCCTTTTGAAAAGAAAATGGAGCCCCCTTCATTCATCAATAATTAACCAATTTTAAAGCTCTCTCATACGGTTAAATAGTCTTTGGTTTAAATTGAAAAATAACATGATTAAATATTTTTATAACATGTTTATTTTTTTCAAAGTTTACTTCTTGTTTTTCCTTTGATTTAAACCCTTGTTTTTATCTTAAACATAATATTCCATACTTTGTCTCAATTTTTAACATGTGTGTAGAGTGAAGAGGATTAAAAAACCCGTGACTTGGCCATTTTTGGAGTGAAAATAGGTTTAAAACATTCATTTGAGGGTTTGTTTTGTATTTTTCATTCATTTAAAACCATTAAATTAAAGTTGACTTGTTTAAATTTTGTGGCAGGTTAAACCTTTACCGATGAAATGCAATTTTCCTTATGAGACACATGTCATCCATTAGCTCACAGGAGACTTTGGAGGTTGAATCTAAGTTCCTAAGTCTTGAAAAAATGCATAGCACCAATGTGCGATAAGTATCACCCATTGATGAGGTCGAGGAGTATGAAGACAAGTCTGCATGTGGAGGTGGATCCGATGTTTGACAAGTGTCAATGATTGTTGGCATGGGAGACACACATATAAAAATAAAGGCCAAATTTTTGAGACCATGGAATGAGTAGTAGTGTCAATGGGAAACACATGTCTCTCATCAATGCAATGATGAATACAAAAACTAGATGGTTTAAAAGCTCAATCACCTTACAGGACATGGTGACTCGGTTGTGACGTGTGTAATTTTGAACACTGATGGTGAGATTGATTGTCTCCATGTGTCATCAATTGGAAAGACCTAAATTCTCAAAGGTAGAAGGTTAATTCATAGTAAAAAAAGGTCAAGCTCACATGGAGTTGTATTATTGTTTGAGTTGCCAAAAATAAAGGCTTATTTTTTGTTAAATAAGCCAAAAGATATAGTCATAGTCATAAGCTACATGGGGAATTTTAATTAAAAGCTAAGCCAAGTTTTCAGATTTAAAATGACTGGTAAAGAAACATAGATAACTCAATATCACATAAAATGATAATTAAAGCATTAGCAAGCTAAATTTTGACATGTTATTTATGAGGAGATGGATAAAGATGAGAAAAAACTAAATAAAGTAGTTTTAGTTTAACTTGAGCTAATAATCATCATATTTAGTGAGATGAGAAAAAAGTTTAACATAGAGAGGAAGTTTCATATGAAATCATTCATGAAAAATACAAAATGATTGTTAATTTGACTTTCTTTAGGGAATATATTGTCCTTGCAGTTAAAGAACCACTAGTTGTGCCTAAGCAAGAGTGATGGTGATTATTCTTTGAGTTAGAAAGCTATTTTGGGGGGATCATGGCTAATGGGATCTTGTTCTCAAAATATCTATTTTCTAGTTGTAATTTTAGTTTCATCTTACTTTTCCTACTTTTTAGATTAGGTTTTACTTTTCTAAAATCTCTTGATTCATGCAAATGAAATAGAGGATTCCCTGGCACTTTAAATGCATGCAATTTTATTGTAAAAGGACTTGTAACATTGGATTTAGTACATAGAAAGTATTTTTTAGTTTTCATATGGTTTTGTGAGTTGTATAATGGTTTCCAATTGATAATTAATGTCTTGACTCCTAGACTTCCAATCTCTTTGTTTATTAAGTATAGTTTACACTTCTTATTTCAGTTGAGTTTATTTCTTCTTATGGAATTTGGTTAGTTTGTGTGGTAGCTATGCTAACTAAAATTTGTTATAAACTTGATGATTGTACAGTGGTTACTCATTTTCTTTATGCAAAAATGTGATTCTTGGCTTCAAACTCCTATGACTAATTGCCTAAGTATCATGAAGTATTGTGGTAATGTTATTTCTTGTGTTCCCTAGTTTTGATTTAGTTGAAAGGATTGTGTTTGCAATATTTAGTAATCAAAGAGAGTCTAATCTCTTTTAATCACTATAAAAACAACTGTAAATAACCATTAGGATGTTCTCAATGCAAATCAAGATAATTCAGATCTAAGAATGGGTTGAATTGAAAAAACCAAAGATTGGTGGATCTTCCAAGGTTCACCAAGGTTTATGTGGGTTAAAAAATGCCACATAGCTCCTAATAAAACTATATATCCATAGTACTCCCTATCTTGAACCTTATTTCCAATAGGGGTTCTAAAACGAGTGGGAGTGGAAGGAATTAAAATTCATTTTCCTTTTATTTTTTCTTTGTTTGATAGGATTTGCAACAAAACCCCATCAACATGTAGTATATCTTAGGTAAGTATCTTCCCAAGAAAATACAACCAAGAAAAATCATTTACTCTTGATGCATGAAATGTATTCCAAATAGAATACCTGAGCTAGTTAGAATCCCCTTGATCCTCCTTAGCAATAACCTTAGAGCCTTTTTGCATTGTATATCACCCTGAACTATCCCTAGTCCATCACAATATGTCTTGAGATTATGAGATAAAAATTATTCATGATTGAAGATATTTTTTTAGTGTCATTCATTGTTCCTTTATGTCAAATTTTAACAATATCCCTCAATTATTTTTCTTCATCAATGTGTGAATAATCTCATGAGGCATCACTACTCCATCTAAAATATTTTTTCCAAAGAAAATCTCCCTTGATCCATGGAAATAATCAAAGGCAACATGATCTTCAAATGCTCAACAATTGCTTTAGAAACTATTTTATAAATGGTATTACAAATTGACATGGGTCTTAAATTTACATGTCTCTAGATTTAGATTCTTAGGTATCACTGAGATAAATGTGCAATTGAAATTTTTAAGCATTTGCAAATAGCTTGAGGTCTTTTTTACTACAACTATAACATCTGTAGAAAATATATCTCAGAAGTTTTTGAATAAGTCCAAAATGAACTTGTTTGTTCTAGGAGCCTTCTTGAATTTCAATTGTTAAATAAATATTTTCACATCTTCTTGAGTGAAGGGTTTCGTCAATTCCTTATTATATTCTAATGCTATTATTTTATGGATAGGATAAAAAATCCTATCCATTGTGTGGTTATCCCTCTTTTCCTCTTTAGCTACAAACACTTTAAAAAAAATCACAACTGCTACTTTAATCTCCTTGGGATTTTCCATTACCTTATTATCAAAATCTTGGATTTTCCCAAATTTTTCCACTTGTCTCCTTATAACCATATATTGGTGATTATTTTGTGTTTGTCTCCCTTCTTGATCCAAGTTTCCCTTTATTTCCATTTTCAAAAAAAATCTTCTCTAATATATAATTTGTGAAGTTTGGCCAACAAATATTTTTCCTCCTACAAACTTGCATTTGTTAAGGAATGATTATATGCACCCTCACTAATATCTTTCAATTGTTCTTCCAAGGATGCATTTTCTTCAAAAAAAAAATTGAACACCTTCATTTTCTATACTTTCAACTTTTGCTTGAGTAATCTTTTTTTTTTTTTAAAATAGAACATATGGGTACCAGGATCTATTTCCATCCGATTCCACCATGCCTTTAGTTGCTCCTTAAATGTCGAATGTCTAATCCACATGAGTTCAAACTTAAATGGGCCTATCTCTAGCACCATGTTAGTATGAATAAATAAGGAAAAGGGTGTATGATCGTATCCTGACACAATCATAATAGAAAATTCTAAAATCTAATTCCCCCTCATCCATAACGAAAAGAATAGGAACCTATCTAGTCTTTCTACAATATTAGTAAACCCTTTCTTTCTATTTTCCCAAGTGTATTGATGTTGTTTTGGATGGAGATCCATTAGAGAATTTGAAAACACAAACTCTTGAATGTCCTTTTCTAACATAGTTTTTTTTTACTACCACCATGTTTTTCCTTCAAAATCATGATAGCATTAAAGTCCCCATGCACAATAATATTATTCTCCAGATACTATGATAAAGCCTCTGTGATCTGGTTCTAGGTTTCCTTTTTCTATCTAGATGATTAGGTCCATAGGTGTTAAAAATTAATCCTAAATTGTTTTCTATGTAAGATTGGAACTCATAAGCAAGACAATTTTCCTTTTTTGACATCAAAGTTGTTTTTACTATAGACAACTTCCATAAATACCCAATCCTCTATAATTACCAATCACTGGAACTATATTTCCTTTCCAGATTTTCCATTGAGTTTTCAGTAAGGTTTTTTATACTTTCCTCATCTAGTTTTGTCTCCTAGATTAGGATAATGTCAAGTTTTTTGAATTGAAATTGACACCTCATTAGGAAAATTTTGTCAGGGGCATCCAAGCCCCTTACATTCTAGGAAAGAAGCAACGTGATGGTTTTAAAGGATGATCCCATCTTTAATGTCATGGAATGATTCTTTTTTCACGACTCCATTGGATTTGTTATAATATTCTCTTGTGTCAAATGTAGATTCCTTCTCTATGTATTTCTCTTTTCTTCTTTAGCCCATGGATCAAAACCAGTCTTGTCAAGAAATAAAGAAGAAACACTTTGGTTGGATTTACACATATTAGACCACATAATTAGAAAAAGGTAATTTGTCTCACCTATCTTATTTTTATGTTTATCAACCTTGGGAAACTCCACCTTCTACACCATCTCTACGAAGTCAGGAAGTATTCAACCATTATTGGACTTGAATCTCATATTCAAGGTAAGTATTATGGTAAGCTTCTATCTTTCTGAAATCCCACTAACACTCATTTCCATGTATTGTTTGTCTCCTTATTTTCTATTGTATTGTTGTTATATTATAAGCCTTGGTATAAAATTTCCTTCTTTGTATACATCCCCATCTCTAAAAGTGTAACCAAGATGATAGTATATTTGGTAGGTTTTTGCTCTAAAAATATTCCCCATTAGCACCCTTAACCTCCATTATTTTATACTCCCTCAAAACACCTGATTCATTAAACTAGTGTCCATGAAATGCACCTTCCATAAGCTCTTCTAAAAGTGTTATCCCTATGATATATTGAGTCTACAAATTTTCTCTCAAGTCATGCTTTAACCAACATTTGTCAATAGACCCTCTCATCTCCTGAAAGGGATACATTATAACCTTTGTGATCTGTTTAATCTTGAATCCCTCCTCCTTTGAATGACTAAAATTTCTAATTTTGCTTTGTCCCACTCCCTCGTCTCTGTTGGTGTATTTGACTTGCCTCATCATCACTTGGGGTCTTGTCCACCTCACATTGTGAGTCATCTCAATTAAGTGATATCATAGGTCATAGGAATTATATGACATATGAAAGATTCTGTCATAGAATATTTCATTGTCATAGGCATCGTCATAGGAGTTGCATTCCATTTTGGAATTATAACGCCTCTTTCCCTCAAGGAGGGGATGATTGTCCAGGCATGGGAGTTACACAACACTCCCATATGTACCCTTATTTTGATCTATCAGAATGAGTAGACATGTTTATTCTATGCATGATTTTCCTTATTAGTTGATTTCACTTGCTAATTACTTAAATCTTTCCCATTACCGTTGGAGTGAAACCTCATAGATGTGCATGGGTTTGTGGTTGATCCACACAGAATAATCTCACATCATATCAGAGATGCAATTTAGTAAATATGCACTCATTTTTATTTGGTTGTTAATTACTTCTAGTTTCGATTATATTGTTTCTCGTGTAAGTTTTTAATCATATTTGGAATCTTGCTAATTTGGTTTATCAGTTTCTTGTTTGGAGTTTGTAATGTTTTTGGGATTTCATGCATGTGTAATTTTTAGGGGGTTTTCATCCAAATTTAGCTAGTTGCAACTAACTTTGGTGGAAAAGTGTGTTAGAGGTATTTATGGTGCAATTATTTGAATTTTTCATTTAATTTTTAAAAAAAATTGCTTGAAAAATTCTCCCATGCTCCTATTCCTCTCCAAATGTATTGCATCTTGTTTACCCTATTGTCTACCTACTCCTCCTGCCTCCTGATTTAATGTAAATTGAATTAATTAAATACTATTGCAGAGTAAATAGTGTACCTAGTGATATAAAAATGCTAATATATAATGAGACGCAAGCAATAAAGCATGTGCAATATACAACCCTAAACAAGAAGGAGAGATAGGAGGACTTAGCTAATTTCCAAGTAAACAGGAAGTGATATGGGATGGTGAAATACTGGAATATACTGAGAAGAGTGTCGTAGAGGCTCGTTGGAGGTTCTAAACTCTGAAAGTGCACAGGACAAGAGCACCCATGGGAGGGTAGAAGTGCCTAGGCACTGGTGTCTGGATCTAGGCACTGGTGTCTAAGTAGATGTTGCAGATTTGGGTCTTTCAATGTCTGATAAACTTCATTTTTGGTCCATGTTTGTCGCTTCGGATTCCCTATCTGATTTGTGACTATACATGTAACCTACAAGAAATAAGTTCACCCACACCTACCCATAAATCACATCAAACCTAAAAAAGAAAATGTAGAATGGGGAGTCAGACTGACCCCAGCAGTAACCCGTAGAGTTAATTTGTGATTGAACACTGCACTACATCTCAAACTCCATGTAGTTCTTGTGTGTTTGTAGATGCAGATACTAAATCATGCACTTTTGGTATCTATCTAGTCTTGATCACATACTACTATTTATATGATTCCTAAGAAAAGTAATAATTTATCCATGTCTTTGGCCACCTTTGCTTTCTTTTTGTTTCCTCTATTGATCTTACACTCCTAACCCAGTCTGGCTTTTCAGACTTCAGCATTTCTCACTCAAGACACCAGCGCCGATCCAGGATGTCACCTCCAAGTACCCTCATCCCCTTTGGGCACCCCTAGCCTCTTTATACTTTGTTCACATCTTTTTGGTCATTTCTAGTCATTTGGGAGACTTATATTTTTAGTAGTTGGCCCTTTCGAGGTTAATTATGAAATTCAAGCAAGGGAATCATATAAATATAAATTTTTATGACCATAATAAAGGACCAAGCACTAAGGATTAGTTATCACTACATAAGGTTGAATCCAAAGCCATTATCAAGAGCATTCAAACATCCATCTAGCATCCACACAAGGGCAAGGGATTGCATTATTTTGCATACACTTCATAGGAGGGGAAGTTCAATTTTCCATGTGCCCATATATCTACATTTTCTACATATAGCTATTGTTCGTTATCAAATTCAACTCACACAAGAGCCACATAGGGAAAGATTTTGACACACACAACAAATAGAACTACATTGGTTCTAAGATGTAGTGTAGCACTCAGTCATAACTTCATTCATTTGACAGTCGAGGACAAGCCGACCCCTCATTTGCATTATTTTATTTTTGGAATTTGATGCTCTTTCAGAGTTTTATAGGGCATTTCTTCATTACATGTTACATGAGACATATGAGAACTCGATGCGACATACTAGAAATAGGCAGAAAAGGATAACAAATACCTTGCAACCCTCCATAATTGGGTTTTTGACGTTCTGAGTAGTCATAAGTGCCTAGAGCAGGTTTGAAGTGCCCACATGTGCCCTTGACCCATTCCAAGTGCCCCAATCCAGGAATATCTTGTGGTTGCACATTTTTCTGAGCTTTTGTGCAACACTTCTCCCTCTTTGTTCATCAATTCGTCACTTTGGCATAGTTTAGGAATGATTGTGACTCAGTTAAGTCTTTTTATCCCTTCTTTGGAGCTAGGGTTTCATAATTTATTGCTTATTTTTCTTAGGTCAAATTTGTATTTCATTGCATATATTTAGTGATGTTACATAATTAGTATTAGGAATCTATTTATACTAATATTCTCTTAATCATTTGGTGAACCCGTCACTCGAATCCACCTTATTTCTAGGGCTTTTATCATCTTATCACTATGGTTCAATCTTATGTCAAATTTATTGAATCCCACCTTAAAGAGATTAATAATTGTATCACTGAGCATCCTCAAGATCTAGACTTGATTTTATTTTTTGTTAGTGAGGAGGCCACAAATCTTGTTGAGCTTAATGTCCCTACATCCATTCCTACCTTCATTACTACTCAACAACTTGTTTCCACTCTTTTACCTATTTCTACTGTTCTTATTTTTGTTCCTACTCCCTCCAACCATTTTACCCCACCTCTTTTTTCTCACACATGGAAAGTCTCTTCTGTTGGCACTCCCAAGTGAGCCTCTCTTTATCAAGATCTTTAAGTTCAAATCCAAAAATTGCAACATGTTACTTTTTATGCGTCTCCTTCTCTGGATTCCACTTTATTACTTCATAATCCATTCACACTTTCCATTTCCATTTAGCCACTTCCTCTGAATTTCGTCTCCACTAAGCTTCCCATTTTCAATGGACATGATGACCCTCAAGAGCATCTCTAAGCATTTCATGTGGCATGTCTGAATTTTTTGCATGATCATATTCTCCTAGCTAAGATCTTTCCTCACATTCTTCATGATTATGTGATCCGTTAGTGTTATGACCTATCTATCAACTCAGTAACATTTTTCACACATCTATCTGATGTTTTTGTATCTCATTTATCCATTAATATCAGATCTAAGATCTCATATGCTCAACTCAATCAAATTAAACAAGGATCTAACGAAGATCTAGAGGATTATGTCTTACGATACAAGAAAAAATTAGTTAAAATGTCTAATGTATTCGCAAACTCTGAACTTCAAGATCTATTTGTTCAAAGTCTATTATCTCCTCCCCAAGAGAGTGTTATCTTTCAGACCTCTCTGACATTCAATCATTTGTGTTACACTCTCAAGCTACGCGAAACAAAACTCTTATCTATATGGAAGATTAAGTATCAATAACATGCTTCATCTTCTACATGCTTTCAAATTAAATCAACTTTTAAGTCAACTATGAAACCTACTGAAGTTAAAGCAATTGTCAACATTGTCTCTAATACTAAAGAGCTTTAATGGCAACCATCTAAGCGTACATATACAAAATTGACTATTTCTCTGCATATTATCTTATAATAGCTTATCGAGATCAATCTTATTACGCTTCCTCCTCCACTCAACCTGGACCCATATCATCTACAAGGTCGCAATTACAACAAAAAATTTAGATGTGATTATCATCAATGTGTCAGAAATTCTACATATCGATGCTTTAAACTTCACAATATTATTCAAGATCTTATCAATAATAATACGATCGAGAGTCCAGATCCTACGGCTTCTGTACGAATCAATGAAAATCACAACTCAAGATCTTCAACAATCCTCTTCCAAAACATGACAAGTAAGAGGCTAACTCTTTAGCTAACCATACATATCATGCAGTGCCTCATCTTGCATCAGGGATCTTGACTTTCTAGTTTCTCATGCGAACCCATCTCCACAGATCATTACTTTCTCTAATCATGACTATCATGCTACATTCTCTTTTGATCGCTTACACATTAGTGCTTCTATTGGATCCACTCCTATTAATAACACTATAGTTCATCTGTCATTTCACGTTACCACATGTTCTATTACACTTCCTTTCGCTATCGTCTTTCCACTCTCGTAAATCTCATATCTAATACCTGAATCATATGGTTTTGTTTAGCTTCCAATCACTATCGGTCCTCTTACTATGCTTGTGTTTTTTATTGTGGCACTATCATTCGAAGGGTGTGGCATGCTCACTTGTGTCTAAATTTCATTCACACTAAGCATGTTATCACTATTAATTGTGTTCCACCATCCAGACCATGGTTGCAGCCTCCTCTTGAGGTTACCATTGCACTCCCTATAGAATATAGGTCCCCGTGGAATCTTGAATCTAAAGCACAACCTGATCCTAGCTCACCTATTCACACATGGCCTACATGGTCTCATCGGTCTACCAATCCATCACATCAGTCTAATTCCACCTCTTAGACATCTCCTTCACATTGGTATACATCACCACCTCATTTTTTTACACATAGGTTCCCATCACCTCCGCATGTGTCTTCACATAGGCGTCCCTCACCTCCATGTTCTACCTCAAATAGATTTCCATCACCTCCATGTTCTACCTCACATAGGTTTCCATCACCTCTACATTCTTCTTCACATAGGTTTATATATCCTCCGCATTATCCTCCTCAGTCACATGCACATAGGCTTCATTTACCTATGCAATGTCTATTTCATACACCATCGATCTTAGAGCATGGTCACATGCCTTCATCGCCACAAACATCGAGTGGCGAACCTTTTTCTTTCACTGTCGTCGGATAGCATATTCATTATCATGCATTTGGGGGGGAATCATATGTATTATTCACCTCCTAGCATTCACATGTGTCTCACACTTCGCATCTAGTCTCTCACACACATCATACATGTCTTGATACACTCTTGTATCGTCATTACCTGATGACACACTCTCGTGTTATGGTTTACACTTGACTGTTGAGGGAATAATATACACATGAACCTCACACACTACACACTTACACATCAAACATTCATCACATATCTTTCTCGTAGCCTCTGTTACACATCATACACACAACATATTTCACACTCAGCACACTAATGACATATTTTTTTTCATATAATTTTACATGTTGCACTCATTACCCTATGACGCACTCTAGTTCCATGGATTATACTCAACTATCGAAGGTTTTAATTGAAAAATGAACCTCACCACACTCACTCGCTCACTCACTCACACACTCTCTACACTCTACACTTTCATGATCACATCTTTCTAGCACACAATTCAAACCATTTCCCGATGGTGCACTCTTGTTTTTATGGTTCATTCTTGACTATTGAGGGGGCATTTATAAATGAACCTCATCACACACATACTCATCTTCAGTCGCTCGGGGGGCACGATGCTCCTATCATTCAATTTGCATTCCATTCTGACTCATCCACATCATATTGCATATCTTGGGCACATTTACTCTTGATTTCATTTACTTGTTACATGTACATTCTATTAAACATGCTAGTCATATATTTAGTATGTCATTATCTTGTTATACACACATGTGTGTTCACTTTCCTTCTAGTTGTGATCACAAGCTTTACACAAATCTTTACACATAGCATGGATGTTTGGCATAGTACCTCATAACAGTCACATAGTGACTCTTGGGGGCATCCACTTTCATACACACTACAAGTGTTATTGTTTCATTTTTCATATCACATTACTATATAGGATTGTACACGATTTGACATATTTAATATCTTTATAACATGTTAATGGGTGCTTATAGTCATTTATTTACCCTTAATATTATTTTATAACCCCAACCACGTCGGCCTATCACCCAGTGGGCGCTGGGCGCTAACCCGAGGCATGCCTGAGTGCTGAGCCCCTCCTTTATGTGAGCTTTGTGAGAAGGTTCGTCATTAATGGAGGATGGTTTGCAGAAGTAGAAGTACATTCACTTATTCAAAAGGTAGAAGTTGCAACTAACAGATCCACACATTAATGTATTACAGAAGCTAAATAACATTTGTAAGAAGCATAATAAACTAAATTTGGGCCATGATAAGTCATATAACATGAGGGTTTACACCCATAAAGAAGTTATACAGAATGAACCCACATATATATATTGATTTAAAATAATTTTTGGTAGCCACATTATAGTCAAAAGGGTCATCTTAGACCATATAAGTTAAATGACAGAGACTTGTCTCCCACAAATTTTCCTGACATGAGACCCTAACTATAAGTTTTCCTTCTCTAACCCTTCTTACAGATCCCAGTACCCATACATATGTTTATGACATCCCTTACAACCCTTGGCACTAAGTTCTCTAAACCTTAGCATTACTGCAGCACTTTGTTACTCTCCTTCTCTTTCTCTGCATTCTCTATGTGTGTTTGTCTCTACCTTCTCTCTATCTCCCCATATTTGTCTCAGGCCCAAGCATTTCTTTATATAATATCAACACCCACCACCATGCCTTTTCTAAGCATAGATCGTGTGTCAAGTATCAATGTGGTCCTTCATTGGTGAATGCTTATCTCTTTGTAAACCCTCCACTCTCTATAATGAGGTCTTCTGGGAATATTCCCTATGGGGAATATCCTTTTCTTGACCTCCAAGGTTCTAGGCTGGCACCTTATCCACTCATCATGCCTAGTTAGGTCCTCATGCTTTTCCTCAAGTTCCCCTAGAACACCAAATATGGATAAGTCACTTTAAACCTATGTTCTGCCTCCCCTTAAACCCCTTTGTCATGTGCACTTTCCCCTGAGCACTCTTCTTCTCACTGGTCCTACGCACATGTGACCTTTGGTACTTAGCTAATATTTCAAGGCCCAACATCACCCCACACTATGTGTGTTCTCCATCCTTGGAAACATCTTTCTTCTTTAAGGAATAAAGAATAGTGGAACAGGTACAATCTGAATAAAGAATGAACAAATAAAAGAATTTTGCTACTGTTGTAGGAGGAGTAGGAATTCCTTCTTCACTATTGCCTCAATATTTTCCTAGGAATCTACCTCACCCTATGCCTACTGAAGTAGGTCACCTAATAGAGTGCTCACCTCATCAAAATTGAATTCGTCACTCTTAGCATTTAGTGTATCTACAATTCCTTCTAGTTACTTGATAAGATCGTCCAACGCATCCATTCTACGAGTGACCTAGGGATATAGCTCCTTAAGCTGATTCTTAATTGAACCCCGCAAGGTTATCGATTGTCTTCCAACTTTTTCTCAACCTCGGCTAGGATATTATCACGCTCCGTCCTGTTGCCTTTTTTGTTTTCTTGAAATTCCTTCAGATCTGCCTCATGTGTAGTAACCAATATGCTCGCTACCATGTCTCTGTCAGCGCAATTTTCATAAACAGCCTCATCCATTTACACGGTGGTCTTTATAGCGGCAAGGATCTCAGAATACCGAGTAACTGTCTCCTCAATCTTCAATTTTTTATTCCTCCTTCTAGCACACCATTTCCTCTTTTTGTCCGATTCCAATGCAAGTGGTCGCCTCTCCATGGTGAGGATGTGGGTCAAGTCTTCCAAGCATTGCATTGTTGACTCAGTATTTTTTCTCAGGTGGGGCTAGGTCCAAGTGCTTCAGGATTATGGCATCTGAAATAATCTCTATTTTCTTATGGATCTTGTGCACCTTTACCTTTTCCTCCCTTAACTCACGCCTTAATTGTGCGTTGATCGTTTCCTCCTACTTTAACTCCCTATCTTTTTCAATGATCTATTCATTTTTATTTTCAAGCTCTTCCTCCAAGACCCTTATTTTGTCATTTCTTCTTAAGAGCCTCACCTCAACTTCCACCAATACTTTTTTGAGTGCATTGCAAACTTTCTCATCATATAGTTATTGGGAATTCACCAGAGGGTTTACTCCCTTGGCATCTAGTATCTTCATCAATACCTCACAGTTAACCTCAAATTTAGGCTCATCAACATAGGACTCAAAATCCCAAGACAACATCTTCCTCGTGCACGGGTACATGACCTCTTCATCAAAAAAATACCATGTAAGGAGTTTTTTTGAAGGCACGGTACTTTGGAAACATGTGCGCAGTACCTTATTTGCATCATTAATGTAAGTAATTTCTCGGTACTACACCACTACCATACCCTTTCCACTTTTATGCACTGTCTTTGGGAAGCTTACTTCCCAGCTGGGATCTCCACCCATGCTTCCATACTCCTTCCCCACACTTTCACTTTCCTCTATCTCCTTTAGTACTTCTTCGGTGTTGTGATCCACCTCTTGATCCACCAAGTCCTTTATAATGCTTGTTACCTCCCTTTCTACAGAATCCTCTATCTATTCCTTAGTCAGGCTTGGAGTCTTTTGATCCTTCATGTTGACTTCTTCACTTCCCCCCTTTTTCGTGAGCACCTCCTTCGTCCTCATCCTTCTCTTCATTTCCCTCCTCCTCTGACTCATGTACATCATACATAAGATGGTTCTGAGCCTCATTTTGCTCTTCATCATCCTCATCACCCTTGTCAGCCTCCATGCTCTTGGTTTCTTTTTATTCTACCTTTTCTATTACTCTTTGCTTCTTCCTAACCAGTGATTCTAATATAGGAGACTATTATTTTTCTTCTTCCCTAGGCAACTCCTTTCTCTCCAGTGATTCTTCTTTTGTAAGGGGCTTCTCTTGCTCTGGTGTCTCTTCCTCAAGTGTCTTCTCTTTCTCTTCTGTCAGTGGACTTCTTCCTCTGTGCATAGGTGTTTAGTTTTGCACCCGACTCCTGCACTCCTATAGACTGTGATGTATGTGTACTCGGTGCCTTTTTCTCATGGGCCTCCTCTCTCTCACTTTTCCTTGGCACGTGGACTTCTTTCTTATGGTGGGGTCATCTGGAGATAGAGACATCATTTTCAATGTAAGTGCCCTTCTCATACTTAGGCCTTATGTGTAGGTATACCCTTGTTACGGTCCTCCCAACAACAGGAAATGTCACTGGCTTCAACATATGTATGTCATGGGAGACATACTTCTCCACATAGGCGCACTTCTTTGGATATATCAATGTTCTACAAAGATCACGGCAATCCTGGTCTATCGTGTTGAGGTAAAACCTTAGCTTCTTTTCCTCTTTGAATCGATTGACTCCCAGCCTAGAAGTATTGTGTTGTGAAGGAGAATGGAAATTTACACCAGGGACCCTTGGCGCCATCTGTCCAGAGTAAACCTGCCAATACAAAAATGTTGGTACATGGAAAATTAGCCTCACCTTGAAGTAAAACAGGTAACTATTCGGGTATTCTCCACTCAGCATGTCAATGTATCACGCATCCATTTATACCATTTTTCTAGGTGTGCCTTGTGGGTAGCCATCATGGTGTCACAAGTGTATTTCTCAAATATTTTTGTGGGGGAAGGGTTCTCATCTAGGTACTCCCATACAAATTTATCTGGCCCATTGGGAACCACTCCAATCTCCAAAAATACAATGGTAAGGAGGACATTACTAAACATGATCTTTTCTCCATCACATGTGGCATTGATGATTTCTTCTGCTATGAAATCTGAGAGGTTATAGATGGTCCCCTCTGATATCTTATGAAAAATGTCAACCAAGCCTTGTTGATCTATGTCCATCTCTCCTGCCCATTCAGCTTTGTGACCAAGCGTGCAGCCATCCTCATTACCATGTCAGAAATCACAGAGATGTCAAAGTATCGTGAACCCTTCTTGTAGTCATAAGCTTCAACAGTCTTCTTGATGGCCTCCTTATTATCCAAGTCATCATCGAAAGATTCTCCTTCCCAGACAAGACCAGATAAACATAGAAATCAGTTGGGGATTTATTCACATCCTCTATCATACGAAGTAGAAGTGGTCTTCATGTACGTGCACATTAACCACTGGTATAGTCACTCAAGTTTGCCAAAAATAGGGCAACTCATAGAGTTGCAATAACCCGAACCTTCTCCATCTTCACCTTTACCTCATCATCATAGATAGGCATTCCATCTGGTGTCCTCTTATCTGTAGGGTGAACCAGTTCTAATGCCATCTTATTCTCTGTGGTGCTCATTTGATGGTTGTAGTCACTCACGGCCATATTTCTAACATGAGACACCCATTCTTTTCCAAGCAATACGTCATCTAGATATTGCATCTCCACGTACCATTCTTCATTGAAACTTATGGAAATGGCTTGTTTCCCCTTTCCCTTTCCCTTCTTTGGTGAAACATTTTGTTTCTTTCCTTGGTGCCATTTCTTCTTTGGGTCACTAAAAGTTCTTCCTTTCCCCTGATCCTGGCTCTTCTCAACTCTGCAGTTCCACTCCTTTGTGAAAATCCCCTCAATCTTGTGCCCTAGTTACAGAACCCTAACCTAGAAAACCATTTTTCCATAAGATGGCGTAAGCCCTATGGATTCTTCCACACAACCTTCTCTACTTACGCCCATGTACTTATTTTTTCCACTCTGATTCGCTGATCAAACTGGCTATGCACGCAAATCTTCACAACCCTTTTTCACACAACTTTTCTTCAAGGATTCCCTAGTTCATGAGAGCTCTTTGATAACACAAATGCAAGGTAAACAATAATGCACCTCAACCTTCTACTTATAGATTTTTCTTTTTCCCATAATAAATGTCATGCCACCTACAATGTACTCTTGCAATAAAGGTGGATTTTTCCTACTGCCAACCTTCAACACTTTTCCCCTGCGCCCAATCCTACGTGAAAACTTCTACAACCTTCTGGAGCACAAAAACCCTTACTGACGAAGATCCTCACATGTGCGCTTTCAATGCCAAAGGCACTTCTTCTATCTTTATCCTGATTTTTGACATCACCTACCTCATGTTGTTCCTACGCTTCTCACCCTTGTATGAGGTTTTTGTAAATCCTTCCTGACACCAAACTCCTCATGTTCACCTTTTCCATACGTGCTCTTCCAAACTATGTGCTTTTTATCCTTTCACCTAGGCCATCGAAACACAGCTTCCAATTCTAGTGTTGTCGCATCACTTCACCCCACACAAAAATAGATGTGTGGTCCTCTGTGCATAGAAAACTTTTGAAATTGTAAGTGGCTACCAGTGCACAATGCGCACACAACAAAAAAGAAAGGGAACAAGCAATGAGAAGGGGAAACACAAAGAAAGGAAAAAATGCATTAAAGGAAATCCTAGGCTAATTGGAAATACTAGCCTTATTTATAAACACAAGGAAGACTTATTTATAGTAGGGCTTTAGCCTACTCCCATTGAAATGGCCTGGTAACCATGTTCCATCCAGCGCTTGTAACTGGCAAGCACCTTAATCAAGTATATAGGATACAATGTATGGGCCCATCCAATGGACTTTGAATTTCCAAAGATGGTGCAAAAACTTGGAATCATACAATAGAACCATCTGCCCAACCTCAAACTATTTTTTCTTGATGTGTCTATCATGCCATGCCTTCTACCTGGCTTTTTTGTTTTCTAGATCCAGCAAGCAATAGCCCACCTCTCATCTAACTGCATTAACTTATCAATCCTCTCCTCAAGCACTTGTTCATAAGTTAATCCTCCTGTGCATGTTATACATAGTGATGGTAACATGAATTCAATAGGTAACACCATTCCGCGCCAAACACTAATTGAAAAGGTGTGGCCTTATTTAGTCTTTTATAAGTAGTTTGGTATGACCATAACACAGCAAAAACTTTATCATCCCAATCTCTTCTTCCTACATCACAAATTTTGGTCAACGTGTGACTCAGTATCTTGTTAAATGCCTCAGCAGTTCCATTAGTTTGGGGTGATAAGGGGTAGTCTTGTGGTGGGCTACCATGAATTCTGCCAATAAAATCCTAACTGTTTCATTCAAGAAATGAGTACCCCTATCACTTGTTAAACTCAGCGGGCATCCATATCTGTTGATTATGTTTTCCCACAGGAACTTGGTTGTTGTTGTCATTGTACAATCCCTTGTAGGCAATTCCTCTACCCACCTTATTAAGTAATCAGTACAAGTAATGATATAGCATGAACCAGTCCTTCGTGCGGCAGGTGAAATTGGTCCTAAAAAATTAATGGCCCACTTCTCAAATGGTTTTGCACTAGCTATCAGGTCTCAAGGGCATCTCATCTCTTCTTCCTAGTTTTCCAAGGCACTGGCAATGGTCACAAGCCTTGCAAAACTCAATACAATCCTGGTAGATGTTTTCCCACCAAAGCCCTACCAGTAGAATCTTCACGTGGTGGCATTTCCTGCATAGTGTCCTCCTACAATTCCACCATGTGCTTCCTCCATGATTGCAACATGTTCATGCTCTAACACACACTGGTGCAAAACCTCATCATATCCTAGCTTGTATAAGTCTCCACCAATTAACATGTAGGGCGTGGCACGTATGGCTAACTACTTCCTTCCAAAGTCTTCATTCCCTCTGGTGCCACACCCATCTTGAGAAATACAAAAATATCTTCTAAGTTCAGAGAGCGTGTGCTGCAATCTAAATAGTTGTACATCTAGACATTATATCCTCAATGCTCTGCACGCATCCTCCCCTGATTCAATCCTCGATAAATGGTTAGGTCCCAAATTACTCTTACTGGTTTCAAATCATAAACTTGAATTCTTGAAACAACAGACCCACCAACATATGCACCTTTGTAAAAAAGGCTTGTTTAGTAAGTACTTCAATGTCATGTGGTCCATGTAGAAAATGAAGGGTGTTGCCAACAGATACTTCCTGAATTTGTGTAGTGTGTAGATCATTGAAAATGCTTTGCATGCTCAGTAGTAGTATAGTTATGTTTTGCTGGGGTTAGCTTTCTACTAGCAAAACACAAGGGGTGGTCAATAACTCCCTCTCCAGGTTGTGCTAAGATTTTCCCCAATCGCCATCCCTGAAGCATCAACATGTACATGGAATGGCTTATCCCAAGAAGGAAAGTGTAATATGGTGCAGTGATAAGCTTATTCTTTAATGTATCAAATGCCATTTGTTGTGCCTCTCCCCAGTGAAATGCACTTTTGTGTTTCAGTAACTCTTCCAATGGTGCGGCGATCTTGGCATACCCCTTAATAAATTTCTGGTAATACCCTGTATGCCCAAGGAATCTGCACACTACGCTCTGGCTAGTAGGTTCCCCCAATCCCACAATAACAGAAACTTTGGCAGGATCCACCAGCAAGCCTTCCTTACATATGATATGCCCCAAAAGGGTTCCAAATGGAGTAGTGAAGAGACATTTCTTAATGTTGAGGGATATGCGCAACTATCGACATCTCCCAAACATCAATCACAAATTATCACAATGGTCTTTCACTAGTCCATACAATGTCTATCATCAAGGTAGACTTGAAGAAACTTATGGATGAAGTCTTGAAATGCCTTGCACCACAATGCATGAAAACACAGTAGGCACATTCTTCAGTCCAAAAGGCATGACTATGTAGGAAAAGCTTCCCCATTCAGTGGTGAAAAGTTGTATCTTTTCTTGGTCTTCCTTTGAAATTATAACCTGATGATATCCTGAGAATCCATCCATGTGAAAGAATAGATCTTGCACCCAGCTACTCCTTCCAGGATCTCCTCAGATGAAAGGGGTTTGAAAAAGGGATCAATAACACATACCACATTCAAAATCCTTGTAATCAACACAAATTCTTATCCTCCCATCTTTTTAATGTTGATGACCATCAGAGCTTATCCATTTTGATTCCTCAACAACCTCAATGATGTCTTGATGTAATCATCTTATCAATCTCCTCCTTGAATTTGACATGAAGATTCAGATTCATTCGATAAGGTCTCTTCCAAATTGGGTGCACTCCCTCCTTTAACTTGATCTACATCTATCTCCTAAGAGTGGTGAACTCCCTTAAGCTCATGGTACCCGCATGGAAATAAGTCTTGAAACTCACACAATAGATCGATGATCTTCAAAACCTCCTTTTCAATCCAGTAATCTCCAATAGTAGCCTCCTTAGGTTCAGCCTCCGAACCAATGTTAACCTTCTTGGTTTTTCAGGGGTTCATGGTAGGTGCACATGCTTGCTCATCAGCACTATCCATAACTTCATGCATACCCATAGTATGGTTAACATCCAAATTTTCCACCTCTTCACCATCAATCACATAGACCAACTTTCCTTTTTCTTTTTCCATGCATGTGTGCTCAAAATGTATCTCCTCTGATTCTTCCTCATCAAAGTATGCTTCTAAGCCAGGTTCACCCAATAATTTCAGTATTCTATCCTCTGCCATGGCACTATCTCCCATAGTTAGGTGCTTAACAACCTGCAACGCCCCATCCACCGATGACTTGGTACTCCAATATTCGGAAGCTTGAAGGAGGTCAGTCATCAACTCCTGACCAATTTCCTATCTAATAGCACATATCTGAGTGAATTTACCTTGCACGTGCGTAGCCTTATAAGGTGGAGTATAATTATGCACCCATAATGAAGGTGGCAAGGCTTCCATGCCTTCCATCCAATCCTTCTCACATGCTTGGACGTGAAATGAGGTGGGTTCCTTCCCATGATAATCTTGTATGATAGTAGGTGCATTTCTCCGAGAAAACCTAACAAAGAACATGATTCTCACTTTATGCCACTCTATAAATTTATTGTGATGGGTTGCCCACCAATGTGTTGTGGTCCCAAGAAAGGTATATATGAGCATCATTCTCCTTTCAATCTCACATCTCCATTGGGTCTCCATTTCTCACAGGAAAATATCAGGGTTGGCCCCTCAAGAATAACTTGGAAACTTCTTTCATCCTAGGTGCTTGACTAAGTGTGCCTTTGTCACTCTCATCACAGAGCCTCCTAACTTTATTTCAACTAACTCATATGTCTCATGTGTCAAATTATCACATGCCACACTAGTTGTATCAGTTATAGATTGAGCATCTTCCCACTAAATAATGCCCTCGTTTATTGGTTGCATAACTTCAGGGTCCCAGATAGTGCACACGTAAATTTTCTCTAGGTCTTCCTCTCTTAAAGGATCTATATAGGGCACTGAATTCCCATATGTCAAAGGAATGATAACATGTTCCTCTTTTTTCTCAAAACTTATATACCCCTTATTGAAACGTAAGTCAACATTGTTCTTATAGCACCAGCAGCACCCAAGTAACGCTAGAAATTTTTCTACCTCAGCAAGTGCTAAGACTTCAAAGTCTTAAGTGAATTTTTCCCCTTGGATAGTGATAGCAGAATCCTTTAAAACACAAATGGGCATTGCCTTTGTCTTATTGGCCATATACAACACATTTGAAGATGGCTATAATGGGGGCCTTCCCATTTGACTCCAAGCATCTAGGGTCAATCAAAATATGTCTTAAGAGTCATCCATTGGTAATGTTTTATTTGAGGCCATGCAAAACCTGCCTCAATCTACTCTAGCACTTGGTATCTTATCCCTCAACCATCGTCCTTAGGAATTGTTTGCAATGTTGGTTTGGTCCACACCAATCAACATCATTGCATTCAAGGAAATCTATCTTTATTAGTGTCATTAGTAGTACATCGTGTAAATCTATGCAATAGCAAGGGAGGATTCTTATTTTCAGCATTGCAAACACCTACTTGCATCATGATCTCCATGGAAAATCTCATAGTCTACTGTCATGGCACGTACCAATCTCCAAGGAAAATTGTCCTTTGTATGCCCCTCTACCTCATAATCGATGCACCATAGGCCACTGCAAGTCTCATGGGCCAAGTTCACAGATAGCTTCTCTAGCTACTTTTCCATTACAGCAATCTAAGCTTCAAGAAAAGGACTAACACATGTATCCATGCTTCTTATAGCCTCAGTGTGTAGGGCAGCCTCCAAGGCCTCATGCGGGTCTGTGAAAGTCTTGTGCAAAAGTGATCTCCTGAAAGGCATTATTAATCCTCCAACAAACCATTGAGCATGCTGAGAAGGATGAATATCATAAGATAGTTTTGATAAGAGATTTTTAAAACATGTGTCATACTCATGTACACTCTCTGCCATACCTTGTTGAATCTCCTTCATCGTGCTAATGCTACTTCTTTTCAAACTCAAGAATATGGAATTCAACTAAGAAGGCATTACGCAGCGTGGTATAATCTACTACTGTTTGGTGGGGGTCATAATTCTAGTACCAACTATGTGTGTACCCCTTGCAACATTGTTACAAACTAACTTGCCTTCCATTTTGGGGTAGTGATCCCCTTCACACACCATAGCAACTCACATTTGTGTACATGTTCTATAATATCCTCAACACCTTTGTAATATGGTAGATGCAAAGACATTTCAAAAAATACTTGCTGAGGTGGTTGAGGCCCTTATCCGCCTGATCCATAACCTTGATTCCCTCTGGTGTTGCCTCCACCACCAGATCCACTAGATCCACAATGCCTATCCCTCCTGACCCACCAGATCCTCCAGATCTGCTAGGTCCACTAGTTCATATTCCACTTGACCCACCAGATCCACCTCCCATAGTTGGCAAGGGTCCCTAAGTGGTCGTGCCTTGTGTCCCCATTGTGGCACTAAACTGCACACCAATAGTCTGTGATATTGTACCACTACCAGATGTGTGTCCCACTCTGCTTCCATATGTGATATCCAAGCTTTGTGTACCCAAATTTTTCCCAAATATCACTCTAGACAATATACCTCCAAACACAGGAAATGATTGTGTAGCCATAGATGTGTCAAATGAAAAGTTATACCTCCTAGGTGTTGATCAGTTACTTCCACCAATACCAACTGGGTTAGTAATATTTATCTTTGGATTTGGAAAATAAAGTGCATCAGGGGTTGGTCACCAAGTGGATTCAGATGTGCACCAACATGACTCTCCTTTCTCCAAGTGACAAGCTCTCATCAGAAGTTGAAGGGGTCTCTCTCTTGTGCTTGCCAAGATGGGGTAGCACAGACTACTCACACTCCACGTCCTCCGCGTGAACCTCAATTCCTTCCCACAACACTCTACCTCCATAAATCCATCACTCCTACAACTTTGCATTGTCTATCTAACTCCCTCTCATGAGCTTCATTATACTTGAGTCATCTCTCTTCCCTCTCCTTCTCAGCCATAAGGTTAACCATCTTCCTCCACCTTAGCTTCCTCGTCCAGTGCTCAGAAGAATCTTAGCCGTCCATAGGAAATGCTTCCCAACTCAGTGTAATGATCAGGATCTTTATAGCTAAAGGGATATCATGCAAGAACTATCCTCTTGGCTCCCTCAAGAACTCAAACTCAGCAATCTCTAGACAAGAATACGTAGAAATTGTGTACACCAAGGTGTAATGTCATCAACACTCTACTCCACCAATGATCAACAACACATGTGTCCAAGTCAAATCACCATCATGCAGCCTCTGATACTCCTCTTGGGTCCATACATGAGGTCTATAGTACCAACTTGATCTAGATGCATATGTCGAAATCCATTCATACAACTCCACTGGAAAACAACAAAATAAGGCCTCATACAGCTCATGATACAGATGTTCTTCTACCCATTTACATGCGTCAAACTCATGTCCATCACTAAATCTTTAAGAAAACTCATCCTCCATGCTTTTAAGCCATGCTTCAACACTATCCAAGGTCAAGTGCTCTGTCATCACGCACCATTCTCACAAGAGATTCGAAAAGAGGTCCCAGCAATGAAACCAAGATGTAGTCATTTATTTACCCTTAATACTATTTTCTAACCCCAAGCGTGCTAACCTATCACCCAACAGGTGTTGGGCACTCACCCAAGGAATGTACGAGTGTCGAGCCCCTCCTTTATGTGAGCTTTGTGAGAAGGTTCCACCATTAATGGAGGATGGTTTGCAAAAGTAGAAGTACATTCACTTATTCAAAAGGTAGAAGGTGCAACTAATAGATCCACACATTAATGCATTACAGAAGCTAAATAATATTTGTAAGAAGCATAATAAACTAGATCTGGGCCATGATAAGTCATATAACATGAGGGTTTACACCCATAAAGAAGTTATACAAAACAAAACCCACATATATATTGATTTAAAATAGTTCATGGTAGCCACATTATAGTCAAAAGGGTCATCTCAGACCATATAAGTTAAATGACAGAGACTTGTCTCCCGCAAATCTTCTTGATATGAGACCCTAACTATACTTTTTCCTTCTCTAACCCTTCTTATAGATCCTAGTACCCATACATATGTTTATGAAATCCCTTACAACCCTTGGCACTAAGTTCTCTAAACCTTAGCATTACTGCAGCACTTTGTTACTCTCCTTCTCTTTACCTGCATTCTCTTTGTGTGTATGTCTCTACCTTCTCTCTATCTCCCCATATCTGTGTCTCAGGCTCAAGAGCATTTCTGTATATAAGATCAGTACCCACCGCCATGCCTTTTCTAAGCACATATCACATGTCAAGTGTCAATGTGGTCCTCCATTGGTGAATTTTTATCCCTTTGCAAACCCTCCACTCTCTGTAATGATATCTTCTGGGAATATTCCCTATGGGTAATATCCTTTTCTTGACCTCCAAGGTTCTAGGCGGGCACCTTATCCACTCATCACTCCTATTCATGTCCTCACACTTTTCCTCAAGTTCCCCTAGAATGCCAAATATGGCTAAGTCCTTTAAACCTATGTTATGCCTCCCTCGTGCACCCTGGTTTCACTTAAACCCTTCTTAAACCCCTTTGTTCTGCGTCCTTTCCCCTGAGTGCCCTTCTTCTCACTGGTCCTCTGCATCCGCACCCTTTGGTACTTGGCCAATATTTCAAGGCCCAATAGTGCTTCATGTGAAACATTTTTCGTACAAGTCTATTTGCTTCCATGGTTGTTTGTTACTATTTGCTTGTCATTGCTTGTCATTGTTTGCCATTTTTTGTGGGATTTTCCCTTTGTATTGTGTACACATTATATACTTTTGGCCACTACAACCTCAATTATCTTGTGACATTGTGAGTGATGTCCCATGTTTTCCACCCATTTTCCATGGTCTACATTGTCTTCTTGCACATTATCTTATTGTGTGTCATCTTACACATTGTTTGTGTGTGCCTTGGTTTCTTCCAAACACACTCCCTCCCCCTGCAGGGCATCAGTTTTAGTTCAATAGTTGATCCTCTTTTTGGTCACATACTCCTTAGTGACATCACATGCACCCCAAACAAGGGGGACATCATTGGGGAACTTAGTCACCCCATTCAGCAGTCTACAGTCATAGTTCAACACAGTCTTCACTCTCAGCAATGGCACAAAACCTGACTTGGATCCTCAACACACCACAGTCACCAGTGTCCAGACCTAGACAGTAGCGCATGGGCACCCCTGGCCCTTACTAGATGCCTATGACTAGGGGGAATTTACACAATATTTTTCAATTTGTCATAGTTCTCAACATTTTACACAGTAGATTTTATAGGACACACAGTCCTTCAACACCTGGCATGCATGCACTACACTTTCTTTTCTACTTTGTGCGTTGGATCAAAATTGTTTGAAAAATATTAGATTTTTACACACCACCTGGAGTGGTGTTCATATTGCAGGAAGTAGTTAAAGGTTGGAGGAGACTTTTCTCCCTACACTTCTTCTGTTTTTGGTTTGAGATCGCCCAAAAAAATCATTCTTTTAAATCATCTTCAGGATCCTTTCTATCTCTTTCACTCATCATGAATCACTTGCACATGTTCCTTTTTCATTTTTCTACACACTTTTACACATTTTGATCATATATACGTGTATTTGACTACTTGTTTGTTCTTCTCTTTTCCAGGTCCATCCTTATGTGAAATGGTAGTCACATCAATCACACATCAGTCACACCACATCAACAACAATCAACATCAACAATAGATACAATCATGACATATACACACATGCTCTCACCATAGGTTCGTCATCATCATCATTAATTTTTTAAATTCCTCTTCTCTAGCTTCCATGCTTCACTTTTTATCACTCCACACTTTTCCTTGCTTCTAGGAACATTATCACGATCGATCTACATGTTATCAGGTACACGTCTCTTATCTACTTTATGTTATCAAGCATTCTCTCAACAACATAAAGTGGGGGCAAATGTAGATACTAAATCACACACTTTGGTTATCTATCTAGTCCTAATCACATACTACTATTCATATTATTCCTAAGTAAGAAAAGTACTAATTGACCCATGTCTTTGGCCACCTTTTCTTTCTTTCCATTGCCTCTATTGATCTTACACTCCTTCTATCCCAATCTGACTTTTCATACTTTTTCATTTCTCACTCAGGACACTAGTGCCTAGTCATGACACCCAGCGTCAGGTGCATCTATCCCCTCTGGGTGCCCCTGACTTCTTTGTACTTTGCTCACATCTTTGGGGTCATTTCTATTCGTTTGGGCATCTTAACTTTTTGGTAGTCAGCCTTTTTGAGGTTAATTATGAAATTCAAGTAAGGGAATCATGTAAATATAAAGGTATGTGACCATAATAAAGGACTAATCACTAAGCATTAGCTATCACCACCTAAGGTTGCATCCAAAGGCATTATCAAGAGCATTCAAACATCCATATAACATCCACACAAGGTCAAGGGACTCCATGATTCTGCATAAACTTCATAGGATGGGAAGTGCATTTTTCCATGCACACATATATC
This sequence comes from Taxus chinensis, assembly GCA_019776745.2. NCBI lineage: Eukaryota > Viridiplantae > Streptophyta > Pinopsida > Cupressales > Taxaceae > Taxus > Taxus chinensis. The sequence continues at coordinate 685,223,558 of CM034154.1, read as the reverse complement.
TACATTTTTCTACATCTAGTTATTGCTCGCTATCAAGTGTGGACTCACACAAGAGCCACCTAGGGCATGATTTCGACACACACACACATAGAACTACATTAGTTCTGAGATGTAGCACAGCGACCAGTCGTAAGTTCATTCATTTGACAATCGAGGATAGTTTGACCCATCATTTGCATTATTTTCTTTCTAGGATTTGATGTGCTTTTGGGGTTTTACATGTCATTTATTCATTGCAGGTTACATGAGACATATGCGAACATGATGTGACATACTAGTGATAGGTAGTGAAGGATAGCAAATACCTTGCAAACCTCTAAAGTTGGTTTTTAGAGGTTGTAAGTAGTCATAGGCACCCAGAACATGTCTGTAGCACCCGCAGGTACCCTTGACACATTCTAAGCACCCCAGTCCAGGAAGATATTTCAATCACACATTTTTCTGAGCTTCTGTGTTGCACTTCTCCCTCTCTGTTCATTAGTTTTTCACTTTGGCACAGTCTAGGATTGATTGTGAATCAACTAAGTCTTTGTATTCCTTCCTTTACATCTAGGGTTTCATAATTTTTAGCTTATTTTTCTTAGGTCAAATATGTATTTCATTGCATACATTTAGCATTTTTACATAATTAGTATTAGGAATCTATTTATATTAATATTTTTTTAATCACTAGAAATGATACCCTAGGATGCCCTTATGCAAGTTGCATAGTGATAGCGGGCTTATATCTAGAATGTAGAAGATGTATAGAATGTGTGGGATGGAATAGAATAGACTTCCCCTCCTATGTGTTGTATGCAGAATTTACGCAACCATTGTCCTTTGAATGAGTGTTAGATGGAATGTTTTTTTATGTTCTTGTGCCTTTCAATGCAAGCTTAGGTGGTAGTATTTAATGTTTATTGTTTTTTCCCTTATTTTTAAAATATAATTGTGTATTTATATGATTTTCTTGTTTGAATTTCATAATTGACAACTGAAAGGATGGCCCAAAGAGATAAAAATTAATTAAGAAGCGAAAGGATTCCAAAAGGATAAGAAAAAGATAAAGAAGGACAGGAGTTCCTAAGAAAGATAAAGAAGGACATGAGTGCCTAGGAGGAAAGAAGCATCTAGCACTAGTGTCCTAACAGGGCGCTAGTGTCTAAGGCCATAAAAAGATTAAATATTTAAATTCCTACAAGAGTGTAAGATGTATATAGCCAATGAAAGTGCAAAAGAAAAAGAAACAGGCTAAAAGGAGTTTTCAATTACTATTTTTCTCGCTTAGGAATCATGTAAATGCTACCATGATTTTAAGACCTAGAAATGTCCCCAAGTGCATACATTTTGTGACTAAATTTTTTCCCCCACATTATGTTGTTGAGTGAATAGTGGATAGTATAAAGTAGTTAGAAGATACATACCTTATGATCTTGTAGAGATTGCGGCGCGAATATACATGCTGAGTGAAAAAGTGAAGCTTAAAGTGATTATAATGTGAAGCGTGGAGACTAGGAAAAGGGATGTGGATCTTAGGGGTAAAGTGTATGTGTAGCTTTTACATGTTGTGCTTTTATTTAATAGTGTAGGCTACTTCTTTTTGCATATTAAGGACAAACCTACAAAAGAAGAGTGAAAGAGTAGGCAAAGTCCTGTATATGAAAAATCTAAATAAAGTATGTATAAGTATGTAAAAGTTTGACATATGTAAAAAGTAAAGTGTCCACCTGATGTATAAGAGTGAAAAGGATAGAAAGATGTCCTAAAATGTTGCAAAGCATGAGTTTTTGGGTGATCTCATGCCAAATAGCAAGTTTTTAGGGAGATCTCACTCCAAGAGCGAGTTTTTAGGAAATATCATTCCAAAGACGAGTTTTTTGGGGTGATCCTCACGCCATGGTAGAAGAGTCTTGGGGGAGAGGTCTAGTTTTACTCTTCTTCCATGACTATTTCCCAAATGAGCACTACTGTAGATGGTATGTCATGTGTTGTTCTGTATTGTAACTGATTGTAGAAGATAGAATACATTCTGTAATTGGACGTAAATTCCTCATACTGTAAATTGTTGAAGACTGTACTGAACTGAGAAAAAATTCTATTTTTCCCCCGAGACATTAGTGCCCAGGGGTAGACAGGGAGCACCCAGGCACTAGTGTTTGGGTCTTGGCACTAGTGTTTGTACTATGTATGAAGTCCAAGTTTTGATTCTAGGCTAGTCCCCTGACTGTATACCTATGTTGTTTTTGTACTATGTTGATCTGAACTATAGCTCTGAGCTATTGTATGGGTGATTTTTTCACCCAATGTATGTCCCCCTCATTTTGGGTACATGTGAAAACTATAGGAGAATGAAGCCCAAAGGAGATGACCTAATGTTGATCTAAAATGAATACCTGGTAGAAACAAAGGCACATGTACATAAAGTGGGCTAGTAACAAGTGTTAGTAGTAATAAGTAGTTAGCATGCAATAGAAAACAATGTAAAAATCGAGGTGTGCAAACAAGATGGACCGCGAAAAACAAGTTTCAAACATGGGACATCACTCATAATGTCATAAGACAATTAGGGCCAAAGCATCCCAAAGCATACAATGATCACACAAGACATAGGCCATAGCCTGTAAACATTATTATACAATAGTAGAAAATATCGAGCAAATTGTATCAGATAAAAAATGGTTGTATATAGTCCTGGCAAGGAAAACGCTACAAATGAAGCACTCATTAGCATGTTAGAAAGATAAATAGTATGTCAAATCATGTAAATATTAGTGAAAATCAAGTGCTAGTAGTAAATGATGAAACAATAGAGCCTGTAGTGTGTGAGAGTATTTAAAGGTAGATGCCCCCATGGAGCCTCAATGATACTAGAAAGGGAGTAATTTTTGGGCATTATGCATCATGTAAGGAGTTGTAAGAGATCTGCATTCACTTCTAGATACCAAGTGAACATGCATGTGTATATAGAAATACATAATGATATACTTAATATTTGTCTAGCATAGTAATCAAAGTGCAACATATAAGTAGTACAAGCAAGCAAGAGTAAATGTAACCAAGATATGAAAATGTAGTGTATGAGTGTAATGGTGTGATATGAAAAATGTGGTGATGGGAGGAGTTGTGTTACCACCCAACATATGTTGATGAAATGAGGTTCATATATAAATTCCCCTTCACTAGTCAAGAATGAACCATAGAACAAGAGTATGTCATCGGGAAATGGGTTTGTCATGTGCGAGTAGATGCTAGAAAGATACATCGCGAAGCACATAGCGTGAAGTGTGGAAGTGTGAGGTCCATTGATGGAATATGCTCTCAATAGTCAAGTGTGAACTATAGCATAGGAGTGCGTCATAGGGTAATGACAATATAATGGTGTGTACCAGTGAAGTAAGTATGCTTAGAAAGACTAGACATGAAGCGTGGAGCGAATAGTGTAGTAGTAGCGACTAGAGATGACTAATAGTGTTAGAAGGGGGAAGCGTGATTCCCCCAAGTAGATGAGGGGTGAAGAATTAGGTAAACTCATAAAAAATATTTGTCAGTGTCAGGATCATAACCTATAGGTTCTAGATTAGAGACTTGGTAGGTGATAGTAGGAGGCTGATCATAGAGGGAGTCAGTGCGCCGTAATTTATACATGCCCATAGCATATTCTTCATCAGTAAAAGGAGGTTGTGTGCAATCATGTGTGTACCAATGAGTGATATTTTTTGTATTGCTAAGGAATGAAATCATTGCATATAGAAACATGGCCAAAATGCATTAGAAATGAGATTTAAGTGTGATTGGGATCAAAAGTGCCACTAATGTAGTCAAGCCAAGATTTCCCAATGGTGAGTGAAGAGGAACGGTGTGTATGTGTAAGAAATACAAAAAATTGAAAGACATGGATACCATAAATAGTAGTAATGAGAACATATCCATGATATAGGTGAGGTGAGTGAGATGTGGGAAGGAGATCATCGAATGTGAATCCTAAGTGGGCCAAATCTTCATGTGTACACACAATGTCAGGGAAAGTGGGATTAAATGCAATATGAGGCCAATAAGAGTCATGGATGAATAAGGTACATGTAAATGGATCAATAGCTAGAGTGAATGTAACAGGAGAAGAAATGAGATATAGTGCATGTATAGAAACTTGAAAATATATCATACATGTAGTAGAAGGAGGAGATTGTTTGAATTGATATTCACCTAGGCCAATAGCGAAAAAAGTGTCTTGGAAGTAGGATTTATTTTTTTATAGAGGATTAAAATTGAGATTGCGTAGGTTTTCATCGATAAGCTCAACGACATCAACCTCATCATTAGAATCATCAGTGATGGCATTATCGTGTTAGATAGCATTATCAAGGATATTAAGAGGATTGGAGTTGGATGTAGGGAAGGGAGTAGTGGTAATAGATGGAGTAGTAGTAGTGTTATAAGTAGATGAGGTAGGTGATATAAGGTTGGAAGTATGCATAGGGATGGAAGGTAAGGGTGTGGAGGTAGAATAAGTAGTGGGGTATGTACTGACATTATGGTAGGGAATAGGTTGCATCGAAGGGATAGACATGGCAGTGATAGGATCTATGCAACAAAAATATAATTGGTTAGGATCAACAAAAATAGTGTGCTCATAGCCATCATGTAATAATTTAATGCACCAATAAATTATAAAAGGAATGACATGCATATCATGAATCCATGGTCTGTAAAGTAAGCAATTGAACTAAAATGATGCATCAAGGACATGGAATGCATTGGGGAGGAATTTAGGGCCAACTTGTAAAGGTAGAGTGATGGTGTCGATGCATGCATGTGGAATCATATCCATGAAGAAGAGTAGAGTATTTAGTGATCAAACTTTCAGGAAGTACAAATTACTTGAGCAATAAAAGAGCACATATATTTATAGCAAATCCATTATCAACTAACACACATTTGATATAGATGGAACTAATAGTAGCCGTGATAAGAAAAGGTGTAGGAAGATTGCTAGTTGTAGTAGGCATAATATTCTCATCACTAAAATATATAGCATGTGGTAGGTTTTTGAGGGATTGAATGAGATGAGTAAAGGCAACAGGTGAATTATCAATTTCAATATGGATGGAGCGCATAAAGAATTTTATTAAGTACAACAATGAATATTCCAAGCAACTAAGTAATAAATAATAAAACCCTAATTACAAAGAGAGGGTAAAAATCCTTAACTGGTTCACAGAGTTCTGGAGAATGCACAAAGTTGGAAAACTGGAAAATGTGAAGCATAAACCGTTGCACTAGAGCACATAAAAATGTAGATATGAGGAGATAGGTTGGACTGGGGTGCCTGAAGAGGGACATGGGCACCTGTGGGTGCCCTAGACCTATTTCTGGGCACCTGGGTCTACATGGAAATGCTCATAAAACCTCCTTTGAGGTGTCGCAAGGTGTTCACCTTTAGTCACCTTTGATCACTCCGAGGTCGTGCACCAAGATCACCAAGGTATTGTAAACCTATAATTAACGTATGAACTTGTAAAACCCTCAAATAGACATCAAATCCTAAAAAACGAAAGATGTAAAATGAGGGGTCGAACTATCCTTAGTTGTCACAATGGTGAACTTATGACTGAGCATTTGCACTACATCTCAAACCCAATGTAGTTGTGTGTGTGTGTGTGTGTGTGGAATTGTGCCCTAGGTTGCTCTTGTGCTAGTCACACTTGGATAGCGAGCAAGTAGCTAGATGTAGAATGTAATAAATGTGTGCATGGAATAGAATGAACTTCCCTCCTATGAAGTGTGATGTAGAAAACCAACCCTTGTGTCTCTTGTGATGGAGCTAGATGGATGCAATGGAGCTCTTAGATGCCTTGATGGATGCAACCTTAGGTGGTGATAGATAGTGCTTAGTGTTTGGTCCTTTATTATGATCACATAGCTTTATATTTATATGATTCCCTTTCTTGAATTTCATAATCAACCCCGAAAAGGCCAACTACCAAAAAGATAAGATGCTCAAATGGCTAGAAAGGACCCAAAAAGTGTGAGTAAAGTACAAAGAGGACAGGGGCTCCTAGAGGGGATGAGGGTGCCTGACACTGGCATCCTGGCTGGGCACTAGTGTCTAGGATGAAAAATACCAAAGAGTAAAAAGGCAGACTGAGCAAGTAAGGGTGCAAGACTGAAAGTAACAATAGAAAGCAAAGAAAGGTGGCCAAAGACATGGGTTAATTAGTAATTTTCTTACTTAGGAATCATATGAATAGTATTATGTAATCAGGACTAGATAATTACCCAAAGTGTGTGATTGTGTGTCTACATTTTCCCCCACTTTATGTTGGTGAGCGGAAAGCTTGGTAACATAAAGTAGATAGAGATGTACCTGATAACCATGTAGATCGATGTAGAAAGTATGTCGAGGGACTAGACAAAGTGTGAGTGATAAAAATGTGAAGCGTGGATGCTAAGGAGGAAAAGTGTAAAAAATGATGATGAAAATGAACCTAGGGATGGAAACGCATGTGTAGATGTCATGATGTACCTTGTTGTTGATGTCGATGTGTGTGATGTTGTTGTTGTTGATGTTGACTACCACTTCCCATATGGAATGGACCTACAAAAGAGAAGTTGAAAAGTAGTCAAATACACATGTATATGATCAAAATATGTATGAAAGTATGTAAATAAGTATGTAAAAATGATGAAAGTGTGAAAAAGGAACATGTGCACCTGATCCATGATGAGGAAAGGGGTGTAGAAAGGATCTATAGATGATGTCGACACATGGGTGAGTTTTTCAGGCGATCTCACGCCAATGAAATGGAAGAAGTGTAGGGAGAATAGTCTGGTGTCATCCTCCAACCTTTAACTACTTCCCACTATGTAGAACACCACTGCAGATGGTGTGTATAAACGCATGTGCTAAGGATTATCTACCCTGTAAAATCCGTTGTGTATGGAGTTCTGTAGACTTAGACTACTAATGTTGAACTACCCCTGCTTTTATCATGTGTATTTCTGGTTTCAAGACATCCCGCTGGTGCTAAGGAACTATCTACCTAAAAGGCTATTGTATGAAGTTTGTGCCCCTATGTTTTAGGCATCTTCAGGTATCTAAAAAGGCTCGGCCCCCTGGTTTCAGGCATCCATCGTGTGCTAAGGACCCAAGTCTGATTCTGATCCCTGTCCGAAACTGAAAAATGTGTTGTACCGGTACCCGTGTTATGTATAACGATGTATGGGGTGACTGATTCACCCAAATGATGCCCCCCTCATTTGGGGTGCATGCGACATCGCTGAAGGATTATGTGGCCTAAAGAGGACCAACCATTGTGCTGAAATTGTTCCCTGCAGGGGGAAGGGAATGTGCTTGGTAGAAACCAAGGCACACACAAACAAGTGGCTAGGAAAACAAGTGTTAGTACAAGAAAAGACAAACACTCATGTAAAAGATAAAATGTAAGCTACGTAGACAATGTATAAGCTAAGACACAAGCAAAGAAGACAATGTAGACCACGAAAAGTGGGTTGCAAACATGGGACATCACTCATGATGTCACAAGACAATAAAGGCCTAGTGGCCATAAGCAATCAGAGAACAAGAAAGACATAGGAAAATCCCACAAACAATGACAAAGAAAAAGACAAACAAAAATGTAACAGACAACCATGGAAATAAAATAGTCCTGTAAAACAAATGTTGCACATGAAGCACCCATTAGCATGTTAGAAAGATAAAAAGTATGTCAAAGTCATGTATAATCTGATAAAGTAATGTGCTATGAAACAAAATGAAACAATAACACCTGTAGTGTATGAAAGTGGATGCCCCCAGGAGCCTGTATGGGGCATTGGTACTAGGTATTGTGCCAAACATCCATGTTGCGTGTAATGGATCTATAAAATCTGTGATCACAACTAGAAAGGAAAGTGAACGTGCATGTGTGTATGGAAATATAATGACATACAAGATATCTATCTAGCATGTGTAATAAATGAACATGTAAAAGTAAATGCAAGTAAGAGTAAATGCAACCAAGATATGCAGTATGTTGTGGATGAGGCAGAATGGAATGCAATATGTGAATGATAGGGGCAACATGCCCCCCGAGTGGATGTGTATGTATGCAATGAGGTTCATTTATTTATGCCCCCTCAATAGTCAAGAATGAACCATAAATGAGAGTGCATCATCGGGAAATGGTTTGAGTGATGTGTTGTATGTAGAAAGGGTTAGTGAATAGAGTGTGGTGTGTTTATTGTAAAGTGGTGATGTATTATGATATTGATGTGACATAAGGATGATGATTTGATTTTGAGTGTGTGATGATTTATCCTAAAGCGTATATCACTAGATGGGTGAGTAAAATGCTAGTACACATGATGATGTAGCACAAGGCGTATATCACGAAATATATGAACGTGATGCTTGTAGGAAACGTGATGATGTAGCACAAAACACATATCATGAGATGTATGGATAGAATGTTAGGAAAATGTGATGATGTAGCACAAAGCGTATATCACAAATCGAATGGAATAGGAAAGATGCTAGAAAGGGGAGCATGATGATTTATCACTAAATATATATGGAATGGTAGAAAAGGTGTGATGTAGCACAAAGAATATATAGGATTATGTCGCATAGTACAACAATTTTTTATATTAATTGATTATTGAAGATTAAAGTGTATAATGATGTAGGTGTGATGATGTGAGGTTCACTTTTGATATGAGACCCTCAGTAGTCGAGTATGAACCATTGGACTAGAGTGCGTCGTCGGGTAGTGAGTGTAGTGCATAAAAGAAGATGAGTAAAATGTGTAATATGTGTAGTAGATGTGGTCATGAGAAGATGTCGTAAGTATGTGACATGTAAAGCGTGTAATGTGTGATAGAGAATGTGCAATGTGTAATGTAAGATGTGTAATCGTAAAAAATGTATAATAATGTAATGTGTAGAATGTGTGCAATGTATGGGTGTACAAAGCACATAGTGAGGAGGACACATAATAGATGAGGATGATGTGTATGTACAAAAGTGCATAATGCATGAAGATGTGTAATGTGTAGTGTCTACTGTGTAGTGTGTGAGGTTCATGTGTATAATATGCCCTCAACAATCAAGTGTGAACCATAACACAAGAGTGTGTCATAGGGTAATGATGATGCAAATGTATGGAAATGTATATGATGAATGTAAAAGACTAGATGTGATGTGTTTAATATGTAAGATATCTAATGATGCTATAAGATGGGGGGAGAGTACGATGCCCCCAAGTGTATGGTGATGAGTGTGTTATTCGATGATGATGTATGGTGAAGTTTAGATATTGTATGATAAGTGATGAGAGAAATGATGATTGTATGCATGAAGTAAAAATGGTTGTAGATGGTATAAATGTATGTATGTATGTAATAGATAGATATGTTAATGAAGCATGTAATGCGGCGATGAAATGGGGTTCTTATTGTAAGAGATCCCTCAATAGTTCATGTAAGAACCATAAGAACACAAGTGTGTCATCAGGGAGTGACGATACTAATGTATACAGGTTATGTGCGTTGAAGGTGAGAGATAAAATGCAAGGTGATGAGAATATAAGACTCGTAGTGATGCTAAAGGGGAGAGGGGGGAACTAACGTGATGCCCCCAAGCGTGTAATAATGAAGGGGATCAAGTAAAGTCATCTAAAAGATCATCATTTTCAGGGTCAAAATCGTATGGTGAGGCATCTGAGACCTGATAAGCAATAGTGTTGGGTTGGTCAAGTAAAGAGCCATTGAGGCGTAAGCTATACATGCCCATAACATATTCCTCATCAGTAAAAGGAGGTAATGGAAACCGTGTGCATACCACCGAGTCATATTAGGTGAATAACCAAGGAATGAATCATTGTAAATGAAAATGCGACCAAATGGCATGGGAAATGATATATCAGTATGGTTAGGGTCTAACGTGCCCTGATGTAAGCAAGTCAAGATTGTCCTAATGTAAGTGGAGAAGAGAGGGGCTCGTGCAAGGTAGACAGTGAGATGGAAGATACATAGACCGTAAGTAGCAGTGATAGTGATGAATCCATAATAGAGATGAGGATCATGAGTTAGAGGATAAAGATCCTCGAAAGCAAAATCCTAGCTGAGTCAAACCATCATGGGAACATATAGTGATGTCACAAGTAGGATCAAATGGAATGTGCTCCCAATAAAAATCATTCATGAAAAGTGTACATGTGAAGGGAGGTGGTGTAGATGTTGATTGTGCATGAGAAGGTACTGAAGGTGGTATGATGTTCGATGTAGGGACATGCCCCTGATAAATAATTATACTAGTAGTAGCCACAGGGGGAGGTGTAGATGCAGTTGGGATCGTATCTAACATGTAAATGACACCTTCAAGAGGTGGTAAATGTGGTAGCTCATCTATAGGTTGCAGATCATCAGTAGTATTAGTTCTTGGGGTAGGAAGTGTAGTATTTGGATCATGGTCACAATATTTGTATGGATGACGATCGCAAAAAATAGTATACTCAATAACCTCATGTAAGAATTTAATACAGTGATGTACGGTAGAGGGAACTTACTTGCATGGCATGAAGCCATGGCCTACCAAGTAAACAATTATATGAAACGGGGAATTGATGACAAGGATAAGACAATGTTAAGATTTTTTGGCCCAATAGTGATAGGAAAAGTAATGTGACCTAAGCATGGATGAACAAAGCCATCACAAGCACGAAGAGAAAGAGATGACATACTAACATTAGCAACATAAAGACCAATCTTTTCAAGGAATGACATAGGACAAAGATTGAGCTCAGATCCATTATCGATTAAATGTGTTTGATACCCATATTGTAAATGCGAATCATGATATGCAAGGGTGGATCATTGTCAAAAATAGAAAGATCAACATGAGGATTAGATGGGAAAACAATATGTTGGGAAAATGCATCTGACAAAAGATTGATATATGGAGTCTCCTTGCATATCAGCAGGGATGCGAGTAGTAGCGAGGAGATTTTGTATTCTTGTCTTAATTCAGGATTTGTGAGCAAGAAGTCATTAATTGAGATACTCATGATGATAAATATCCTAATAACGTGTAGATCGAGTGGGGTTCACCAAAATGATTAAGCTAAAATGTAATTTATATGCCTAATCTGAATGTTATAGCAACAATAAATAAATAACAATTAAGTACAACAATGAATACCCAAGCAACTAAGCAATAAATAATGAAACCCTAATTGCAAAGAGAGGGTAAACAATCCTTAGCTGGTTCGCAGAGTTCTAGAGAATGCACAAAGTTAGAAAATTGGAAAATGCGGAAGCATAAATGACCGTTGCACTGGAGCACATAAAAATGCAGATCATGAGGATATAGGATGGATTGGGGCCTGGAGAGGGACAGGGGTGCTTGTGGGTGCCCTAGACCTATTTTTGGGTGCCTGGGTCTGTGGAAATGCTCAAAAAACCTCCTTTGAGGTGTCACAAGGTGTTTGCCTTTAGTTTCCTTTGATCACTCTGAGGTCACACCAAGATCGTCGAGGTCATTGTAAAGCTGCAATAAAGTATGAACCTATAAAACCCTCAAATAGACATCAAATCCTAAAAAAAAAGATGCAAAATGAGGGGTCAGACTGTTCTCAGTTGTCACAATGGTGAACTTATGACTGAGCATTGCACTACATCTCAGACCCAATGTAGTTTTGTGTGTGTGTGCGAAATTGTGCCCTAGGTTGCTCTTGTGTTAGTTGCACTTGGATAGCGAGCAAGTAGTTAGATGTAGAATGTAGTAAATGTGTGCATGAAATAGAATGAACTTCCCTCCTATGAAGTGTGATGCAGAAAACCATCCCTTGTGTCTCTTGTGATGGAGCTAGATGGATGCAATGGAGCTCTTAGATGCCTTAATGGATGCAACCTTAGGTGGTGATAGATAGTTCTTAGTGTTTGGTCCCCTTATTATAATCACATGGATTTATATTTATATGATTCCCTTTCCTTGAATTTCATAATTAACCCTGAAAAAGGATGAACTACCAAAAATATAAGATGCTCAAATGGCTAGAAAAGACCCAAAAAGTGTGAGTAAAGTACAAAGGGGAAAGAGGGCACCCAAAGGGGACGAAGAGCACCTGACACTGAGCGTTTTGGCTGAATGCATTGGTGTCTAGGATGATAAATGCTTGAAGAGTATAAAATGTAGATTGAGAAAGTAAGGGTGTAAGACTAAAAGTAGCAACAGAAAGTAAAGAAATTTGGTGGCCAAAGATATGGGTTAATTAGTACTTTTCTTACTTAGGAATCATATGAATAGTAGTATGCGATCAAGGTTTGGATAATTAGCTAAAGTGTGTGATTGTGTGTCTACAGTGGGTAATGACTACATTGATAGTTGTATTAGGAATGGGAGTAATGAAATGGGGAGGGTTTTGCATATGGCTTGCATGAATTTAGCATTGGTGGTAATTATGCCAGAAACCTTGGTTGGAGCATAAGATGGGTAAGAAAATTGATCCATGAATTTATAAGAAGGCAATAGAATCTTATGCATTCTCAAAATGTAGGGTTTGAGCGATGGGGCTAAGAAAATTATTTAATGTAAATTAAATTAATTATATTTTATTGTAAAGTAACTATTATACCTAGTGATATACAAATGCTAATATAGAATGAGATGCAAGCAATAAAGCATATGAAATATAAAACCCTAAGAAAGGAGAGATAAGAGGACTTAACTGATTTATGAGTGAACAGGAAGTGATTTGGGCTAGTAAAATACTTGAACAGACTAAGAAGAGTGTCGAAGAGGCTCGCTGGAGGTTATGAACTCTGAAACTACATAGGACAAGAGTGCCCGTGGGAGAGCAAGAGTCCCCTAGCACTGGTATCTGGATATGGGCATTGGTGTCTAGGTAAATACTACAAATTTGGGTCTTTTAGTTCCAAATAATCTTCTTTATTGGTCCCCATTTATCACTTCAGATTCATTGTTTGATCTGCGAATTTACCTATAACCTGCAAGAAATAATTTCACCTACATGCACCCACAAACCACTTCAAACCTAAAAAGGAAAATTATGAAGGGGGATTCAGATTGACCCCTGCAATCACCCAAAGAGTGAACTTACAACCAAGCATTGCACTACATCTCAAAATAAATGTAGTTATTGTGTGTGTGTAGAAATTATGCCATACAATTCCCTTATGCATGTTGCACAGTGATAGCAAGATAGATCTAGAATGTATAAGATGTCTAGAATGTGTGGGATGGAATAGAATAGAATTCCCCTCCTATGTTGTGTATGCAGAGTTTATGAAACCCTTGTCCCTTGAATAATTGTTGGATGGATGCTTTTGTGCCTTTGAATGCAAGCTTAGATGGTAGTATAAAATGCTTAGTGTTTGGTCCCTTATTTTGAAAACATAACTCTGTATTTATATGATTCCCTTATTTGAATTTCGTAATTGACAACTGAAAGGCCAACCCAAAGAGATAAAAAGTAATTAAGAAGTAGAAGGGCCAAAAGGATAAGAAAAAGGTAAAGAGGGACAGGAGCACCTAGAAGGATAGGAGCGCCTAGCGCTAGTGTCTTGACTGGGCGCTAGTATCTGAGGCCATAGAAATATAAAAAAATTAAATGACAGTAAGATTGTAATATGTATAAAACCAATAAAAGTGTAGAAGACAAAACAACAGGGTAAAGGAAGTTTTCAATTACTATTTTCTCGCTTAGGAATCATGTAAATGCTAGCATTTTTTTAGGACCTAGAAATGTACCCAAGTGCATATATTTTGTAACTACACCTCTCAGCTTGCGCGAGCTTCTTTATGGCTTGGCGGGCTCCCTCACTAACTTGGTGAGTTGGTTCTTGATTGGTGAGTTGGTTTGTTTTTTGGATTGGTAGAGTTCTTTTGAGTGTTGTTGTGCTTGGATTAGCAAGTTCCTACTTTGTCCAACTCAAGTTTCACTCTCCCCTACTCGTCGTGTTTCTCCCCGAATCACTTCCTATTTACCTTGAACTATATTGTGCTTGGCTCGGAACCTTGTTCACTTAGTTCGCCTTGCTCTCGGCTCCCTCATACATCTGGTTTCTTCCCTTGTTGTTTTTGCCTTGGCTCAGCCTGCCTATAGTTGTGGTTTGGCCTTGTGACTTAGTTTTTTGGCCCATGTCAATCCCTGCAACCCCAAGCTAGTTTGTTGGATCGTCACCTTGAATCTAGCTCGATCCTTTCCTAAGGTCAACCCTACTATGCATGTACCTTTATGTCGTTAACAACCTAGCCCTCGACCTATGTTCAACTCACTTCCCCTGCCCTATTCGTTGTAACATTTGCTTTGCCCTTTCGGGTGTTACCTGGTTCCAACCTCTCCCATTTGATCTTATCTTCCACCTCGTTCCATGCTCTCTCTCCTTGAACCTTGATCCTTCCACCCATGTGGCTTCAACCTACCCTCATTTTTTGACCTTTGACTCGGTGTTTCCCTCTTTTACCTTAGTTTTAATAGCCCACTCTTTTTAATTTTTGAAGCTTACTTTATTTCTAACTTAAGTTTTATTAAAATTATTAAGGGCTTTTTTAATTAAAAGGAGGTTTATTAATTATTAATTAGGTATTAGGATCTAGTTTAATTAATATTTAAAAGGTAAGGTCATTTAATATTGTATTAGGAAGTTTAATATAGCGTTTTTTTGTAAGTTTTTAAATAATTTTAATTTTAAATTATTTTAAATAATTCAATTAATCGGAAATTAAAATTTCAAAATATAGTGTTATTGTGCTTTCTATGTCACTAACATTTTTTGAAGTGTGTAACGTGTTCTGGAGTCCTTTTTTTCCTTCTGGTACGCTTTTCTTACATTCTAGAGGCCCTTCGACTCGTTTTGATTAATTTCTTCATTGTAATCACTCATGTTATTACTTGTGCACTAGTGAGCACATCCACCACAACCTTACAATAAGGGAGTTTCTCTTGCAACATGAGAAACTATTTCTCACACAGGAATTATTTTTTCCTCCCTTCTCTTGTTTTCTCATTGTTTTATGATTGATTTTCGTGTTAAACTGTCATCGCGATCACTCGAAACTTGATTTTGGTATCAACACTTCCACGTTATTATGCTAGATTATCAAGTTGAGTGACAGTTAACTGTTTCATGATGGACAAATTCGCACCTGATTGTAATTAATGCACTAAACTATAAAGTGCCACAAACAGGGGGTGAAAATATTGTTTTGGGTGTGTGTGTTGTGCTTATGTTTCTTTCTACATTTGCATTCTTTTTTCTCTTTCCTCACGATGGATGCCACTCTTTTTACCTTTTCTTACACATGGTTAACTTCTTTGAATGAAGATCTAAAATGGTAATGAAATTAAAGGGAGTAAAGGGTTGTTTTGTGTCACTATGGGAGTTGAGACTAAGAACCTAATGATGAACCTGAAAAATATAAGTTGTTGAACCATGTGATGAAGCCTTGGGTCTTCTTTGTATGTCTATGTTTCTCCTTACTTAATCTTCCACATTGATTCTTCTGAACACCCGATGGAGCCTAGAAAAGTTCTTGATGATATGCTTTGGAAAGCCAAGATGACATAGAGAGAACATGAGTTGGAAAATGAACTGCTAGGATTAAATCCTAGAAAATTTGATAACCTAATGGCCTTCTTCTCTAAAACATTTCCACACTAGATTACTCTTAAAGGAATGTGGAGTTGAGAAAAAATATTCCCAGTTGATCTTGTCGATTCTTTCTAAGTTAGGTCCTGAATACTCTATCTTCATTTTGAATTTCCATGCCATAAAAGATGCTCTAGGGGAATTGCTTGGAAAATTCCCTCATTTGATAATTTTTCGTCCCAACTCATTCGAGAATAGGAAAAAAATCATTCAAATGGGGACACTCAAATCTAAGTCACATGATCTTGTAGCTAATTACTTGTAAGGAAAAGGATAAGAAACCTGAAAATGAAGAAAGAGAAAAAGGACCAACCAAAGAAGGAAACCAAGACCAACCAAACCCAAACTAAACCTAACACGAACACTTCTACTTCTGAGCCTAAAGTGAAGAAGGAAAAGTGTAAGTGTTCCTATTACAAGAATATTGGACATGAAGAGCATCAATGTATGAGAAAAAAAATAGATCACCTAACTCATTTACTTGAGAAGAATAATATAGGTGTTCCTAAGTCTATTAAACAAAATGCTTCGAAGTCTAAGTCTTCCAAAGCAAAGGAGTCTAAATCTGAGAAGAAGAAAGGAAAGGCCCTTGTAGCTAGATTTTCTCCTTCATCAACGTGGATCATTGATTCTCAGTGCCTCGCACCACATATGGGTTCTTCACATGTTGATTTTTAACATTGAACCATGTGGCATGTCCCAAATCATTTTGGGTGATGATACTACGGTGGTTTTGGTTTCCGGTAAGTGGATTGGTAGAAGTAGAAGGTGGAACATTTAACCATGTGTTGAGTGTTCCCATATCTCTACCAATATCCTATTAGTTTACCAAATCAACTCATCTTGGTGAAGGAATGAGAGTGGAATTTAATCCTAACTTGGTGATTATTTGTGAGCTTCACGATGACACTACAATGGTTGAGGGAAAGGTGGATCATCGTTCACGATTGTACACCTTCTCCCACTTTACTTATGATTTGATGCCCACTTCCTTTCTTACTCATGTAGATGAGGTCATCAAGCTATGACATGATCATTTTTGCCATATTAACTATCGTTACCTTGAACAATTGAGCCAAAATGAAATGGTCAACGGGTTACCCACATGCATAAATTTTCTAAGGGTCTTTGTGAGGTTTGTGCCCTCGAAAGCACCCCAAAGAAATTTTTGGCCAAGGAAAATCCTGGAGAGCTACTCGTCTTTTGGATCTTGTTCATAGTGACATTTCTATCCCTTTCCCATCTCCTTCATTTTACTAGAGCTCTTTATATAATTACCTTCATTGATGAATTTTTCACGTTACACTTGGGTGTATTTTCTCAAATAGAAATATGAATTTTTTGATCACTTTCAAGACTTTAAGGATCTTGCTGAGAAACAAGTTATGAAAGTTCTATCAAGGTTCTTTGAAACCAAAATGGAGGTGAGTATGTGAGCAATAGGTTCAAAGATTTATATACCTTTGAAGGGATTGCTATTTGCAGCGTACAATTTCTTACAACCCTTTACAAAATGGAGTTCAGCAGAAAGAAAGAACCGAATTCACTAAGGAGATGGCCACTTATATGGTTCACTCAAAATCCCTTCCTCCACAGTATTGGGCCAAAGCCATGTGAAATGGACTTGTTAAATTTATAACCATGTTCCACATAAGGTAGTAAGAGGGATGAAACCATTTTAAGCCTAGTTTGGATGCAAACCTGATGTCGAGCACTTTCACATCTTCAGATCCAATGCTATGGCCCAAATTCCCAAAAAGAGGTGCAAGGCCTTGGAACACAATCCATACCTAGTATCTTTTGTAGGGTATCTTGATGGTGTGAAGGGATATAGATTTTTGAACCCTACTACTCATCATCTTTATATTGAGAGAAGTGTGAAATTTGATGAGTCATCTTCAACTTCCACTTCTCCACCCGTTGAGGTCCTTCTGCTTCTGATTTGATGTTGACTCTTCTGATGATGATGTTTTTGAGTGTCCTCATCCTCTTCCTGCATGATCCTCATGATTCCTAATCCTCATGCTCCTCCTAACCCTCATGCTTTGAAGTCTTTTGATTCTAAATAGTGATGATGAGGAATTTGTCCCTTCTCACTTGAGTGAAGAATCTACATATTATGAGCTAGAATCTCCTCCTGGTCCTTGTTGGGCTAGGAAGACTTTACAGAGTACCTAGAGATAGTGGATAGGGGATCCTTCAAATGAGAGACAGACTTGTTCAGAGTTCACTTGGACCCTCACTCCTTCTTCCCCTTCACTTTCAACCCTTAGTCTTTTCGGGAGGATTTTGGGATTCTTGAGTGGGATTCTGCCATGGATGAGGAGTATTCCTCACTCATGAAGAATGATACTTGGGATCTCACCCCTCTTCTAAAAGGAATAAAAATTAGTCAGTGTAAGTGGGTTTATCTGAACAAAGTATGGTGTCGATGGAGACATTGAAAAGTTTAAAGTGTGACTTGTAGCTAAGGGTTTCTCCCATGTAGTTGGGGTTGATTATTCAGAGACCTTTTCTCCATTTACAAAGATGACTTCCATTCGATTGACCCTTGCCATCATTTATCATGAACAGATGGGAATTCCACAGATGGATTTAAGATTGCCTTCCTTCATGGGGACTTAGAGGAAGAGATATTATATGGAACAACCCCTGGGTTATGTCCATGATTACTCCCTCATTTTCAAGTTAAATAAGTCTCTCTATGACCTTAAACAAACCCCTCAGTCTTGGTATACCAAGATGGACTCCTTTCTACTTATATCAGGGTTCACTGAGTGTCACTCTAACCCTAATGTTTACATTCTGAGGTAGGATAACTCCATGTTCATGATTGTTCTATATGTTGATGACTTGTGGATTATGGGAATCTCTTCCTCGATCATTGATTCTGAATATTTCCTTAGCCAAAAATTTCTCCATGATCGACTTGGGTTTGCTTCATTACTTTCTTGGGATACAAATTTCACAATCTAACTCAAGAATTGTAATTTCACAACCTAAGTACGCCCTTGATTTTTTAGTCAAGATTTCACATGCATGATTGTAAGCCTTCTCCTAATCCTTTCCTTTTTGGGGTTAAGTTAGTTGTTGATTTATCTACTCCCATAGTTGATGGTACCCTTTATCACTAATTGGTGGGGAGCTTGATCTATTTGACTCACACTCAGTTAGATCATTTGTATGTTGTTAGGATTGTGTCCAAATTTATGCAGAAGCCTCGTGAGTTACATTGGAAAGCAGTGAAGTGGATCCTTCACTATGTTCATGGTAATCATACCAATGGTATTCATTACTTAGAAGGGATGGAGATTGATCTTGTTGGTTTTACTGATTCTAATTGGCTCGGCAATCTCGATCATTAGAAGTCTACCTCAAGCTCTATTTTTTCTCTTGGTTTGGTTACTATAATTTGGTCAAGCAAGAAGTAGAATGCAATTGTGATATCTTTTACAGAGGCAAAGTACATGGGAGCAGTCAACACTTCCATGAAAGTTGTTTGGTTGCAAGGGATTCTGGTAGAGTTTTTTATTCACTTTCTGCAGCCTACTATCATTTACTGTGACAACATGAGCAACATCTCAATTTATCGAAATCTAGGTTCAACATCAATAGACGAAGTACATTAAGATCCACATGAACTTCATATGGGATTTGATTCATGCATACATCATAAAATTGTAGTATTTTCATACTTCTGATCGGGTTGCATACATATTTACTAAGCCCTTCACTGAATCCAAGGTCCTTTACTTTTGTTCTCTTCTTGGGGTGATATCTTCTACAGTTGTCCATCTTCTTCAAGATTTCTAGTCCTATTATCCTCCTCTTATTTTCCATAAATATTGTGGGTTGTACATGGGTACCTTATCTGGAATTTAGTTGTCGGGACCCATTTCAGACATCTTGCTTAGTTGTCTAGGTGAGTTCTCTTTCTTTTTTGACTTACCATGACCTCTGCCTCAACTTTGATGAAGGGGGTGTTGGTTTGTGTGACTTGCCTCATCATCACTTGGGGTCTTTTCCATCTCACATTGTGAGTCATCTCACTTAGGTGAGATCATCAAGTCATAGGAGTTATATGACATATGACAGATTCTATCATGGAATCTATCATTGTCATTTACGTCATAAGTATCATAGGAGTTACATTCCATTTTGGAGTCATAACTCCTCATTCCCTCATGGAGGGAATGATTGTCTAGGCACGAGAGTTACACAACACTCCCATATGTACCCTTCTTTTGATCTATGAGAATGAGTAGACCTATTTATTTTATGCATGATTTTCCTTGTTGTTCAATTTCACTTGTTGATTACTTGGAGCTTTCTAGTTACTGTTGGAGTGCAACCTCATTGATGTGTACAGGTTTTCATTTGCTCCTCACAAAATAATATCATAGTATCTCATTTTTATTTGATGTATCTCATGTTTCTTATAATATCCCATATCAATTCTTGAATATTCCTTGAATTCACATTTATGTGCATTCTCCTTTTGACAAATACAAGCCTTCTAGTTTTTTCCCATGTCATGCACTAGAGGAGGGTATGGGTTTTTACATTCTCCTTTATGGGCTTTCTCACCCTATCCATAGCTGACATTTGACCATTATTATCCCTAGTTCTCCTGTGTTATTTCCCTTGAATCCTTTGTTTGGGCATATGTTTTCTCACCCAAGTGTTTATACCCCTCATAGATACTAAATAAGATATTCGAGATCTTTCATGTCTAGAAACTTCCATCTCATACTTGTGTTGTCAAAACTGTCTATTTGGAAAATATATATAAAAATGATAAGGGGAATCACATTTAAAACACCTTTGTATAAATCCTCATACACCACCTGATGTATGTACTAATGATTACCCGAGGAGAGTTAAATAAATATCACAAGATATCTACTAAGGTCAGCCTTAACCTAATTATAACACAGATTGTCGAGTGCATATTCTCACCCAAGGGTCCATCTTAATGAACTCACCTACTACATTTCCTAGAGCTTGAAGTATTTTCATTTATCAATATTCCATGGGTAAGGAAAACAATCTAATCCACATATATCTAAATGATTGTTTTCTTTGTTTTATCCCACAATCACTTTTCCACAAATGCATAGAGATGAAATGACCTTGCATAAACCATATTTTCCTCAAAATCAAATCTCTTAACATAGTTGAAGTTAAACTCCCCATAAAATATCCTCTTTGTGAAAAATCAAATGTTACATATCCACCCCCTTCCAGTTAGCCATCAACTGTAGCCTAAGATTGTGGAATGGAATTCTACCACAATATATATTTACCACTAAAGTATTTGTAAACATTCATTCCCTATAATTATCTAGACTTTTTTCCTTAACCCACACTTGATCCACCTCTCCTAAGACATTTTCTAATCTTACATGAGGTAAAGGAGTAGACTCTCTTGAACTCATGTCCTTGTCATAGGTAGACATTGTCTTCTTATTTTGATCCTCTCTTCTTAACAATGTTTCCCTTTTTAGGGCTCAGATAAAGTTTATTTAGCTGAGTCACCACTATATTTGCTAAATCTATGATTTTAAAATTTTCCAAACTAGTTTTTGAGAAACCTAAAAAAATCATGGGTTGCCTCAGTTAACAAACACTCCTCTTGCATGATGTCCATCAGTGAAATTGCTTGCCCATAATCAATATAGATTTTTAAAACCCGTTTATTCATCCCTTGTCCATTTGAATTCATCAGATGTTTAATTTTGTCCTCATAGTATTATCTTGGTTTTTAGGCTCATCATTCAAAATAAACCAAAGCTCCTTATTTTCTTCTCACCTTATCTCATCACAAATTTGTAACCTCCTAGTATCTATCTTCACTCTTACTAGATGGTTTCCCACATGATATATCTCAGCATGAAGTACTTCATCATTCCACAAAAAAAAATAGTTTTTCGTATGAGTTAACATGACCACATGAATAATTGTCTAAAGGATTTTAGCATGACTATCCTCTAATGAAACTTGCACCATTAGATCCTTATCCAACCCATTCAAAGAAATCATGAATAACACCTTAGCATTCAAAATATCTTCCTTAGTAAATTCTACTTCCCTACCACCCCAAGGTAATGTCATTACATCCATGTCTTCTCTATACATGGTTGGTACTTTCTCAAGGCTTTAGTCTATTATTTTTGTCATCATATATGCCATACTTTTCATTTCCTTCTCCTCAATTAATTTTCCTTGTATTAACATAATTTCATCCTTACTTATTACCCTAACGATAGGAGTCTAGGATGGTATTAGTGATAATGTAGGTGTAGTTGGGGCGATACCAATTTCCTCCGCCCATCCAAACATCTTTGGTTGATCCCATTCATCTACTATATCCACTTCTACTTCTTCGGTAGCATCATCTACCTCTTCCATATCCTGGATTGTATCAGTTATCACAACTCCCAACAAGAACATCCTCTATCTGTCTTTTCCATTGTATTCCTTATTTCTAGATCCACCCTTCCAATCCTCATATCGACTTTAAATGTATCTTTCCCACCAATTTTGTACCCAACCTCTTTATAAACACATTCCTTGACGCCGTTAACATATATTTCTTTGATCAGTATGAAAGCTTATTTAGATATGTCTAAAAATAGACTTGGCCTAACTACTTGGGATTCCTTTAGCTTCAACATTCGCCACTCTTATTCCCCTTCAGTTGAGGTTCTCAATATTAAAAATATACAATATTCATCTAGATCTATAGTCAATCAATCTTTTGCTCTAGACCTTTAGCTTTCCCAATCCTCCATGCATTCCATATATCCCATCTATTCTAGAAATTTTCCATCTACCACAGTAGAACATTGTCTTTCTTCAGTTCGTATATTTTAAAATTCCTTTTGCCATTCCTCTTTATTACACTTCATAGACACTTTTCTCCTAGCCATTAAATATTTATACCAACTAACCATATGTCCTTCTTCCATCATTTCAAATTTTTTCCCATCCTTATTCAACCAAAATAGCATATCATAAGCAAAACAAAAGGGGATCTTATCCTCCCTTAACTCATGTGTGTGTATTATCTATAGAATATCCTTTTTAATCCTAACCTCCATCATACTCAATTGATCCCAAATATTCCCATTCTGAACCTCCTTCCCATGGGATACAAAGGCTACATTTTTATATCATTGTATATTATGTGGCTGATTGGCCCTTTCAATAGAAGAATTCACGACTTCCCCATTCTTCCTTGATTCCTCAACCTTTATCCCTCTTATTGACATCGCTTGGTATATTATGCTAATCAGTTGTCTTCTGTAACACCTCCTTTAATGAACCCTAGCTCTATGTAGCTTCTCCCATCACATTATCCCCAAGACTGCAATGATTGCATGATATGTAAAAAATAGTTTTTTGGAAAAATCCTTAAAATTTTATTTTATTTTCATGTGTTTCTTATTAGAACAATTGACATTGATATTGAAAACAAACACAAAAAGATCAATGTTGAGTACCCTAAAAGAGATAAATTTGAGTCCTTATTGTGTTAGGTTGTGGAGATAAATATCTTCATTAGAGCATGCGTCACAAAGTTGCTAGAAAATACAGCAACCATCATCGGTCAAGGGGGAACTGGCATCGGACAAAGTTGCATGTATTATTGCTATTAAGTTTTTGTGAAAGATTTGGGTACTTCTTGAAATGATTGGCACAACACAACTATTAGCTTTGGTCATAGTGGACACCTAGTTTGGTGACCTATGCCAATTTGTGGCATTGTGTTAGTTCTAGCAGCACCGATGTCAGTCAGGGAACTGACATTGGTCATAGAGGGTAACTGGTACTGGTCAAAAAACCATAGTCAGTCTCTATGACAACAAGTTTGCACATGGTTTCTTACAGTAGAAGAGGGCATGGATGGTTCAGTGTCCTATTTTGGAGGATCATGTTTCTTGCACATAGTGTGTACAGGTAGAAACAGTGTTGATCACTTCAATGTTTGGATCAGAAAGAGGACGGATTTGGCTTGGTTAGTCTAGTGAGACTTTGGGTCAGGTATCTCTATATGGTTCATGTTTTCTTTCTTTCTTTTGGAGCAGTTGATATTATGTTTGGATAGTGTGCACAGATTTACACCATGTTTTTGGTGTTGTTTGACTTTTATTTCCCGGTTGTGTGGAATCTTGAGGACAAGGATATCTAGTCTAAGGATGATATCCTCAATGAAAAGTCATGGTTAGACACAGTTGCAGCTAACGGAAGATGTTGAGTACACAGGATGAAAATAAGTTGATTCACCTACTTCACAAGAAGTCCAAACTTCTATGATGTAGAAGTATTCTTTGATAAGAATGGAATCATTTTATATTTTCTTTCATCTGGTTTTATTTCTCATTGACATATTAGCTTTTGAGCTTGGTGTTAGAGGTAGTGCATGGGATTTCATGTTCAGTGGGAGCAAGCCATGGTTATTGGCATTGCAGGATTGGATACATGATGCACATGCAAAGTGAGAGGAGATTGCTACTATTCAGAGTGGCAGAGACACTAATTGGTTTTGGAGGGCAGTCACAGATTTGCAGGTATATTGATTTTATTGCTTTGTGATGTCACTTTTGGTTTATTTTATAGTGCCTGAATATCCCTATGGGATTACAGTTGATGGTTAGATTCAGCTGGGTGAAGATGATAGAGCAATTTTTCAGAGTTTTAAGGGTTAAAAGAGAAAATATGATAGTTATATAGACTGGTGTCGGTTAGGATTAACCGTGGTCGGTCATCTGGTAATCAGTGGTCAGTCAGGAAGTGACCGATGTCTGTTAGGGGAAACCATGGTCGGTTGGGTCACAGGTTTGACATCAGTGTTTATTTACCATTTTTTAGATGGTGCCCTTGTTTTGCTTTCATCTTGGTTTGGTTTGTGCAGTATGTTGATGACATGTTTGTTGGTATTTGCACTTGGTATTAGTTGCATGGTTTAGCATGGTTGTTTGTTATTGACATTGATGAGCACAAGATTCATATATTGCTTTGGAGTTAGTCGGTGAGAGACTTGGCACTTCTGGAGAGCCTGATGATATGGATGGATGTATAGGTGAGTTTATACATGTGGATAGATTCAGTTTTGTGAGTCTATGATGATGCAGATGTTTGATTTGCACATGGATGCCTATGAGCACGGTTTAGTTGCCTTGAGCATGAGTAGGGGATGTTTGTATTTCCTCTTATTACTATGTTACTCCTTGATAGATATGTTATCTATGGATGGTTGTCTTGGACATGCTAGTTGTTTATGTAGGGTTGGATTTGTAGATTGTAGTGTTTGGATTTCTTTGAGTTATGCATAGGTGTTTGTGGATTGATCACCCACTATTGCATGTAGAACTCATTCAAGGTTGTTTTTACCCTGGATCTTGTTTTGCTTTCGCATATTCCAGTTTGACTTGTCTTTGGATAGTTGCATTGGTGGTTGCATGGAGATATGGATATATGGATGGAGAACATGGTTGGTTTTATAGGTATGGCTATGGTTGCAGTTGAAGCTCAGTACTTCAGTTTGAGTGGGAGCTCTTGCAGGTGTGTTAGTCATGATGGCTTGGTTGCATGAGAGGCTTGGTGTTATGATTCAGTGGGAGCTTGATGTATGGATAGCTTGGTTATCACGGATCAGTTGTAGCTTCGTGGTGGTTTGGTAAGTCATGTTTTTATCTTCTTAGTTTGAGAAGATGGTTTGATCTTCCTGGTTTTATTTTTTGAGAGAATTGTTAAAGGAAAGAATAGATGGTCTTCACGGTGTGTAGAGGATGGTGATGTACAGGTATAGGTACAGAGGTTCAGCAATTTATCTCCAAGTGGGAGATTGTTAGGTTGTGGAGATAAATATCTTCACTGGAGCATGCAATACAAAGTTGTTGGAAAATACAGCAACCGTCATCGGTCAAGGGGGAACCAACATCGGTCACCCAGGACCGACATCAGTCAGGCAGGACCAACATCGGTCAGAGCATGTAGGAACCAGCTGCGGTTAGGTCTAACCGGCGTCGGTTACCTGTGCGGGAGTGTTTTAATTAACTCTTGGGAATTAGATCTATTTTTAGCATTAAAGTATATCTATTGATTGTAATTGCATGGCTAAGTGCCCTAAGTTTATATATGCCTATATAAGCATGAAAGCTAGGGTTTAGAAGTAGAATTAAGAGAAGGATTGAATTAGATCCTTGATTCTCCTAGATTGAGAGGATGAAGACGAAGAAGAAGAAGAGAAAGAAAGAACAGGTTACATGAAGACAGAGTCTCCATGGAGAGGAGTTGCACAGAAGGAAATAGCAGGTACATCTGAATGGTGAGAAGAGGGTAACATCTTCTACTGTATTTCCTTTGTATAGTTATTGTCTCATTGTAATGGCTTGCATAGTATGCAAAGCACATAGAGTTTCTTCTTGTAGATCCACATGTTGGTGAGATCTTGTATTATAGATCTATGTAGATCTAGTTTTGTATTGTAGATCCATGAGATCATATTGTATTGTTGATCCATGTAGATCTAGATATTGTAGAGGAGGTTGTCTTCATGTTTGCATAGGTTATGCATGTAGTGATGGAGAGACAAACTTACTTCTTGGTGCACAGTCATAGTTGCACATATGGTAGACCCATGTGAGAGGTCTTGTTTGCAGATCCACAGAGAACTTGGTAGCAGTTCAGAGATGCAGTAGTTTCGGTTATGTGAGATATGTTGGTGGTGTTTGGAGGCACAATTGTAGTGCACTCATGGAGATCCATTTAGAGATCTGGAGGAGAGGAGATAGTCTTGGAGAGATGCATTATACTCTTGTATTGAAGAGTTGGTTTGTACTCTTGTTATATTATATATATGAGATCTCTATCTTTGGTGGACGTAGCCCACATTGGGTGAACCATGGTACATGTTGTGTTATGTGTGTGTACTTTGTTTTGATTTGGATTATTCTAGTTTATACTTCCACTACTGTAGATTTTGGGGAATTGTTTAGATCATGTGTGCATGATTTTGTTTGTTATTAAATCATAGCACTATTCCACAGTCCCGAATTCCCAACAACTGGTATCAGAGCCAAGTTTGTTATCTTATATGATACCAACAACTGGTATCAAAGCTTGGTTATTTCTGAGCAAGGTTTTGCTTCAGTATATTGTTAGTGGTTTACTGACAGGTGTATGAGAGCAAGGTTTGTTTTGCTTGATGTGAAGATCACAGGAAGAGATTCAATCTCAAGTGAAAGATGGAAGAGTAAGGTTGCTGGAAATTACAGTGACCGGCATCAGTTAAGTGGCAATCGACATCGATAGGGTAACTGTCGGTTACAGGGTGACCGTGGTTGGTTACAGGGTAACCATGGTCAGTTATAGGGTGACCGTGGTAGGTTACTGGGAAACCTAGTTTTAAACAGAAAATCACATATCATGAAGAATTAAGAAAGATGCATGGAATGTATCTTGGTTGCTGAGGTGTCCCTGGTTCTTGGAGGCACAAGCATGTTGGTCATATTGCAGATCCAGTTATTGAGGTATGGTTTTATCTTGGTATTGCAGTGCTTATATTATTTTGATTGCACATGCATGTTTGGGATTGCAGATCTAGATCTGAGAATGAGAGAAAAGGATCAGTTATGCATCCTTTGGTGTAGTTAGATGCATGGGCTTCATTAGAGAAGTTGAATATAGTAGCACAAAATGAAGACGAGGTTTCCATCAAGAGAAACATGTTCTTCAGTTGAAGATGTGGTTGAGTATCTTGGTGCTGGTAAGGTGATGTATTTCATCTTGGTGCAATTTTTTATTGCATGTATTATTGTTAAGTTTTTTTACAAGATTTGGGTGCTTCTTGAAATGATTGGCTCAACACAACTATCGGCTTTGGTCAGAGTAGGCACCTATTTTGGTGACCTATGCCAATTTGTGGCATTGTGTTAGTTCCAACAGCACCGACGTCAGTCAGGGAACTGACATCGGTCACAGAGGGTAACCGGTATTGGTCAGAAAACCATAGTCGGTCTCTGTGACAACAAGTTTACACATGGTTTTCTTACAGTAGAAGAGGGCATGGATGGTTCAGTGTCCTATTTTAGAGGATCATGTTTCTTGCACAGTGTGTATAGGAAGAAACAGTGTTGATCACTTCAATGTTTGGATCAGAAAGAGGATGGATTTGGCTTGGTTAGTCCAGTGAGACTTTGGGTCAGGTATCTCTATATGGTTCATGTTTTATTTCTTTCTTTTGGAGCAGCTGATATTATGTTTGGATAGTGTGCACAGATTTACACCATGTTTTTGGTGTTGTTTGAATTTTATTTCCTGGTTGTGTGGAATCTTGAGGACAAGGATATATAGTCTAAGGATGAGATCCTCAATGAAAAGTCATGGTTAGACACAGCTGCAGCTAACGGAAGATGTTGAGTACACAGGATGAAAAGAAGTTGATTCACCTACTTCACAAGAAGTCCAAACTTATGTGATGTAGAAGTATTCTTTGATAAGAAGGGAATCATTTTATATTTTCTTTCATCTGGTTTTATTTCTCATTGACATATTAGATTTTGAGCTTGGTGTTAGAGGTAGTGTAGGGGATTTCGTGTTCAGTGGGAGCAAACCATGGTTATTGGCATTGCAGGATTGGATACATGATGCACATGCAGAGTGAGAGGAGATTGCTACTATTTAGAGTGGCAGAGGCACTAATTGGTTTTGGAGGGCAGTCACAGATTTGTAGGTATATTGAGTTTATTGCTTTGTGATGTCACTTTTGGTTTATTTTATGGTGCCTGAATATCCCTATGGGATTACAGTTGATGGTTAGATTCAGCTGGGTGAAGATGATAGAGCAATTTTTCATATTTTTAAGGGTTAAAAGATAAAATATGCTACTTATATAGACTAGTGTCGGTTAGGATTAACCATGGTTGGTCATCTGGTAACCTTGGTCGGTCAGGAAGTGACCGGTGTTGGTTAGGGGAAACCATGGTTGGTTGGGTCACAGGTTTGACATCAGTGTTTATTTACCATTTTTTAGATGGTGCCCTTGTTTTGCTTTCATCTTGGTTTGGTTTATGCAGTATGTTGATGACATGGTTGCTGGTATTTACACTTGGTATTAGTTGCATGGTTTAGCATGGTTGTTTGTTATTGACATTGATGAGCACAGGATTCATATATTGCTTTGGAGTTAGTCGGTGAGAGACTTGGCACTTCTGGAGAGCCTGATGATATGGATGGATGTATAGGTGAGTTTATACATGTGGATAGATTCATTTTTGTGAGTCTATGATGATGCAGATGTTTGATTTGCACATGGATGCCTATGAGCACGGTTCAGTTTCCTTGAGCATGAGTAGGGGATGTTTGTATTTCCTCTTATTACTATGTTACTCCTTGATAGATATGTTATCGATGGATGGTTGTCTTTAACATGCTAGTTGTTTATGTAGGGTTGGATTTGTAGATTGTAGTGTTTGGATTTCTTTGAGTTATGCAGGTGTTTGTGGATTGATCACCCACTATTGCATGTATAACTCATTTAAGGTTGTTTTTACACATGGATCTTGTTTTGCTTTCACATATTCCAGTTTGGCTTGTCTTTGGACAGTTGCATTGGTGGTTGCATGGAGATATGGATATATGGATGGAGAACATGGTTGGTTTTATAGGTATGGCTATGGTTGCAAGCTGAAGCTCAGTACTTCAGTTTGAGTGGGAGCTCTTTCAGGTGTGTTAGTCATGATGGCTTGGTTGCATGAGAGGCTTTGTGTTATGATTCAGTGGGAGCTTGATGTATGGATAGCTCGATTATCACGGATCAGTTGTAGCTTCATGGTGGTTTGGTAAGTCAAGTTTTTATCTTCTTAGTTTGAGAAGATGGTTTGATCTTCCTGGTTTTATTTTTTGAGAGAATTGTTGAAGGAAATAATAGATGATCTTCATGGTGTGTAGAGGGCAGTGATGTATGAGGTACATGTACAGAGGTTCAGCAATTTATCTCCAAGTGGGAGATTGATAGGTTGTGGAGATAAATATCTTCACTAGAGCATACGTTACAAAGTTGTTGGAAAATATAGCAACCGCCATCGATCAAGGGGGAACTGGCATCAGTCACCCAGGACTGGCATCGGACAGAGCATGTAGGAACCGGCCGCGGTTACGTCTAACCATCGGTAATTACCTATGTAGGACATAGTTGCATGTAGATCAGTCATAGGTTACACAGACTTACTTCTTGGTGCACAGTCATAGTTGCACATATGGTAGACCCATGTGAGAGGTCTTGTTTGCAAATCCATAGAGAACTTGGTAGCAGTTCAGAGATGTAGTAGTTCCGGGTTATGTGAGATTTGTTGGTGGTGTTTGGAGGCACAATTGTAGTGCACTCATGGAGATCTGTTTAGAGATCTGGAGGAGAGGAGATAGTCTTGGAGAGATGCATTATACTCTTGTATTGAAGAGTTGGTTTGTACTCTTGTTATATTATATATATGAGATCTCTATCTTTGGTGGACGTAGCCCACACTGGGTGAACCACGATACATGTTGTGTTATGTGTGTGTAATTTTTTTTGATTTGGATTATTCTAGTTTATACTTCCACTGCTATAGATTTTGGGGAATTGTTTAGATCTTGTGTGCATGATTTTGTTTGTTATTAAATCATAGCACTATTCTGCAGTGCTGAATTCCCAACATGTTGGCTTAAAGGCCATAAAATGGTGCATGTTTTTTGTGTAGAAGACAAATCACACCCACACATTTACAATAGATATGTAGTCATGTAATTTCTTTCCCAAAGGATGTTAAAGATCAATTTTCCAAGGAGAAGCAAAGCTCTTCACCAAACATTTTTCTTATGTGTTGTCTAGATTTTATGCTCAGCTAAAACATGTAACGTAGGCAGTCATGGGATAAATCCCCTTCATTTAATGGTGAATCTCCTGTATGCTTTATTTGTTTATTCTTATTCCTATCTAACTTTTTAGGGGTATTACTTTAATTGTGTAGTTCATGAACCATAATTAAACGGCTTGGCAGCAAGTAAGCAGTTGTTTGGTAACTAAAATGTGAGATTCAGAAAATAGAAATAGTTAGGATAGATATGAAAGGATGCAAGAATGTGCTTTGTAACAGGTAGATTTCAGAGCCAGTTACTCACACATGAAATAAACAAACATTATCTTATCTGGATAACTTTAAAACAGTGTTTTTTTTTTAAATAAGCATATACTCATGAAAGTTAAGACAACACAAAGTTTATCATAACAATCACAAATCACACTGTAATGTCCCCTTTCCAATCGAAGACCTTTGGCCTATTTTGTCAACCCGACGGCCAAAGGAAAAAATATAAGGGTGACTTAAGTTATAATAAATTATTATAAAGTGTTATAAATAAAATAAAATAAAATTGAAACAACGTAATAGTTCAAAGGAAGGGTGGGCGATGGAGCGGCAGGAGCTAGGGTTTTGGATTGGCAATGCTCTGAAGGCTTGCGTTGGTGATGGAGTCGAGGGGTGGGAGCGAGTGTTAGAGTTGAATGTGGTGGCTCAACTGGATCTCCTCACTCGGTGTCTTGGTGAGCGTTGTATGGAAGGACTCCAGCTGTGCTCCGTTTCGCTTGAGGATTGTCTGGTTATTGAGCTGTCGAAGGAAGCCGAACGGTTTGCTAGGTTCCTCCTCAGCCGGGACATGAAGGCCTTTTTGTTGGCTGTTACTCGAAATGTTGGCCCTGTTGTTCTTGCGCCTTTTCCGGTCGAAGGCTTGGTTTCTACCTTCGTCAAGTTTTATTCTCGCTTCCATTGTTCGTCGTCTGGGTTGGTTGCTGAGTCTTTGTCCGTCGATGCTTCTACGGATTCGGGGGTTTTATTGGGGGTTAAGACTTCCGTCGTGGTGTCGGCTTTGCCTCATGCCCCTGCTCCTGTTTCTTTTGTTCCTGATCTCGGGTGGATGCCCATGGTTCAGTTTGGATCTGCCGCGCGTGGGTTGTCTGGGTTCGGCTGTCCTCTTCCTGCGCTGAACCTGTTACAACAGTGTTCTTTCGTTTCAGATTTCGCCAGTTTGTTTTGGCGGAAGCAGTTGTTTCTGGTTGGGTTGGGGGGGTCGGTGACGGGCCTCGACCTGTTTTGGCACTGTTTGGTCCTGCTCTTGTTTATTTTCCTTCTTAGAGACTCCCCATCTTGGTTTCCAAAGCGTAGGGTTAGGAAAAAAAGTCTTCCCTGCGCGGGTGCAGTTCATGTTCATGCTCGCATTTCCAGTGTTGGGTGTCAGATGCTTCGCTGGATCTTTGTTTCAAATGGTTATGGGGTGGGTGGTTGTTTCGTGATCGTTGGTGGTGTTTTAGTGCTTCGTGTTTGGGTTCTGTCTGGGTTTGCTTTCGTCGGTGGTGGGCTCCTCACTGTTCGGTGGTGCCCTATTCAGCCCTCTTGGTTTTTCGGTTGTCCTCTGGGTTTGGTTCGCTTCCTTTCCTTCTCATGCTATTCCCCTCTTGGCGGTCTTTCTTTTGATGCTTCCGGCGCTGGGCAGATTCTCGGTTTTGGTGTTTCATCCTCTGGTGTTGGCGCTTCGTTGGTTGTTCTCGGGTCCATCTTGGCTTTGGTTCCTTCTCGTTTTCTTTCCTTCTTTGGGTGGGGTCCCGTCAACCCCCCGGTTTTGTTGCTCCGGTCAAAAGCGTGTCTCCTTTTTGCGCTCTTTTCGCAGGTTTCTCCCTCTAGTTCTCATTTTCTCTTCTTCTCTTCTTCCATGTTGTAGGGTGGGGGCCCCTACCCCTCCGATTCATAGCTCCGATCAAAAGCATTTACCAATCAAAAAATAAAAATAAAATACAATAAAATTATTAAAGCACTTATATTAATTTATTTAGCTTAATAAAAATAAATTGTAATCCCTATGGAAAATACGATTTGCCTTAAGGGGAAAAAGTCATTTTGTAAAGGGATTTATTATATTTTATTCCTCCTAGAAAGGAT
Source organism: Taxus chinensis (assembly GCA_019776745.2). Classification (NCBI taxonomy): domain Eukaryota; kingdom Viridiplantae; phylum Streptophyta; class Pinopsida; order Cupressales; family Taxaceae; genus Taxus; species Taxus chinensis. The sequence goes on along the minus strand of CM034154.1, from coordinate 685,190,931 downwards.
AATGGCAACTTGGGCCAAAGGAGAGTAATGAAGCCTAGGGAAGATAAAAACATAATTAATTTATGTATTTCCCCTAGAGAAATGCCACTTGCACTAGGAGGGAAATATTGTTGGGAAAAACATTTAATATGGGAAAATATTAAATGTTTGCATAGGAAAAATCATGTGAGCTCATTGGCTGATTTGGAGGTTGGTTGTTGGCTCTTTTCCTTTAAAAGGGAAGTCGACTTGCCTCTTCTATATTCCAGATTTTTATATGATATTTCTCTTGCATTTGAGCTTTGAGCTTTTGCAAATTATATTCTAAGGACGAAAAACCTTAGTTTATACCTCTTGTGGACGAAAATCCCAAGAGTTCTCTTGTGGACGAACCACCGAGGGATTGAGAGGGTTTTTCACTCAGAAATTCCCATTGATGGTAATCAAATTTTCAGTGTTATTTTCAGTCATTTCCAGCAGTGTAATTTGAAGGCATTTGAGGAATAAAATTACAGCAGTTCATCTTCTATTGGATCGAACCAGTTGGGGCAGATTTGGCTTTGTATTTTGGAGTTATTTAGATCTGATTTTAATTGCTAAACCATCTACATATTTTTGGGAAATAAGCCAATTAGTTTCATAATTTTTCAAAGGGTTTTTTACCAGTTTTATAATCTGATTTTTGAGTTGATTTGGCATCCACAAATTCTGATTTCTATATGAATGAGTTCCTAAAAATATAAACAATCATCCGAGATAGAGAAAATAATTTTTGGGGCTCATTTGATGCCCTAAATGTCTGGGCCGAAATAGTAGGAGGGTCAGATTTGCATGTTTGGTAGTTGCTGTTATTATTTGGTTTACATCATCTTGTTCCTTGTATTTTTCCAAGTTCGGGCATATGTCATTTGCCTAGATCGGAGTTGTGTAGAGAAAGTTGTGCTATCTTGAAGATTGCAGCAGTTAGGGTTTCGAATACAAATTATTTTCCAGCTGTTGTAAAATTTGATTTTTGCCATAAATTCTCCAAGGTTGTTCCAAGGGTTTGGGAATAAAAATAATTATTGTATGCTGATTTTGGGTGTGTTTGCATATAAAAATAATTATTTCCCATAGCTGCCAAAAGTATATTTGTTATTTTGTGGGAAAATCTCATATTTGGGCAAAAGATCTATTGGGGATCTTTCACACACAGTCAAACTATAATACACACAAAGTTCAACCAAATTTTTCCTTCCTTCTTATTAGAATAACGAGCAAGTAATTCTTCACCACCTTGTTGTGTTTGAGACCTTGTGAACACTGCAAATGTATGACCATCACTATCTTCAAAAGATTCGTAATAGCCTTCATTAGATTCGTAGTCTAGGTAGCTAATATTGGAGTCGCCAGCGGGATCAACAAAGTCTTCATCATCAAGTAACTCATTATCAACATTAGCATGATCCTCTTCATTCATTTCCAAGTTGTTCCTTGGAGCAGCTTCAATTTCCAGCCTTTGTGGTGCAGCAGTAAGTTTGTTTTGATTCTGATTTTGACCATTAAAATTTCGGGCAGGAGCTACTCTCGAAGGAGTAGGATTTCCTCCTTGATTTATTTTCTTCTTAATTTGTAGCATATCATTTGCTAACTTCTATAGCAGAGTATCAACAATACTACTTGAAGAAGTTCCTTCAGCTTTAGGGACTGAATATTTGATTTTTTCAGCCATAATCAAGTCATCTTCAACTTCAACTGCAGCATTTTGTACTACCAATAAATTTGCAGGTCATGCCCTTTGTAACTGATATTCAACTTCAAGTAGTAAATCATTTATAAAAAAACATTTTCTAGTTTTCATCACTGAGTACAGTAGAAGTAAGGATCTTATATAAAATCCTCACGAACTTAGCAATAAAGTCCCTCATGTTCTCGTACGGTTCCTTTTTCAACTATGTCAGTTGGGTATTAAGTGTAATTGCATCTTCTACAAGTTTGAACCTCTTCAAAAAAAATCTCCCGTATAGTTTTCCAGTTTGTTATAGTCCCAGGAGCTAACCAATAGAACCATTCTCCAGCCAATTCGTGCAAAGTTTCAATGAATAATCTTACGGATACGTCCTCGTGCTCTACAGCAAGTACTCCATAAGAAATGTAGAAATTTGTCAAGTGATCATCAAGATTCTTCTTCCCATCCCCGTAGAATTTTTGGAAATTATTCCTCGAGCCTTTTGGTAATTCATGCAAAGGAGGAGCTAATACAAGAGGACCAAAATCCCTTCCCCATGAAACAGGCAACTGCTGAGCCATTTACATAGGAACTAACGACTAAAGATTAATTAGTTGAATAATACCAATAGTTGGGATATGTTGTAAGTGCTTGGCTGAGATATGAACTCTCCTTACATGTGATAAACTACTTCTTCGGATTCAGGCTTGAGGTGGGTAATTGAAATTAAATTGTTCCGGGAGGTGAAAGAAATGACCAGTTCTACCCAAAGCCCTACTTGCACGTGTAAATGGATGTCTTACCACTATGAAAGTTTCTTAACACAATGTATTCAGAAAGTGATAAAGCATAGAAACACTTCTCATATACCACATGCATTTAGCACAAGTATGTTGATTTAAAGTTTGATCCCCAGCGGACTCGTCAAAAACTGTTGGCTAGATTTTATGCCCAGCTAAAACATGTAACCTTGGAAGTCATGGGATGAATCCCCTTCATTTAACAGTGAAGCTCCTGTATGCTTTATTTTTTTATTCTTACTCCTATCTAGCTTTTCAAGGGTATTACTTTAAATATGTAGTTCGTGAATCACAACTAAACTATAAACAGCTTGGCAGTAAGTAAGCAGTTGCTTGGTAACTAAAATGTGAGATTGGGAAAATAGAAATAGCTAGGATAGATCTAAAAGGATACATGAATGTGCTTTGTAACAGATAGATTTCAGAGATAGTTACTCATACATGAAATAAACAAACATTATCTTATCTGGATAACTCTAAAGCATTTTTATAAAAAAATAAGTGTATACTCATGAAAGTTAAGACAACACTAAGTTTAGACAACACTAAGTTTATCATAACAATCACAAATCACACAGTCAGACTATGATAGACACAAATTTCAACCAAATTATTCCTTCCTTCTTATTATAATATCAATTGCTTACAATGAATACCTCCAATTATTTCACACAAAGTATAAAATAACCAAGTACAACATATAATAGTTTTTTGCCCAAAAATTACATATCCTTAACCCGTAGATCTTCTCTCCTTTTTATAGTCATTACAAGAAAAGCTTATGGAAAATATATTCATTACATTCTAGTAAATGACCAACTAATAAACAGTTAAGAGTTGAGCAATTTACTCCTCAAAATATTATTTTCGTGCCACCTAGTTGTTTTCAGAATGCTCAAACATTAAAACCATAAAAACTACTTTGTAACAACTTTCTAAGCTTTTGACTTTATCAAATGACTTAAAGTAATGGTGAATGCACATCACATTACTTAAGTCTTACAAAGAGTGCACTTAATAAGAAAAGAAAAAAGCAAAAGAAGAAGAAGAAGAAGAAGAAGAAAAGAAATGGAAGAATTATTTTGGATCGGCAGTTCCTATTCCTACTTTCTCCTTCCCTTTATTCTTATCTTGAGATTTTCCTTTATCTGCCTCAGCTTCATCTACTTCATCCTTATGATTTTCTTTGTAGATGGATAATTGATCCCTCGTGTACTTAATGACCTTTTTATCTGCATCAGTTGTAGCCTTCAACTCTGTTTAAAACATGAGAAACTCTTCTCCCAAAACCTTGCATCCTCCTTTTTTACCTTCTTGAGACAAGATCCCAACTGATTGACAATATCCTGAATATTTGTTAATTTGTCTAGGGATTTATTGTTAAATGGAATAGTAGCCTTGTCCATAAACTTCTGAAATAATGGAAGAAACTCATCAATACTTTGAGGATAGCTAGAATTATCATACTTTGTCAGACCATATATTACATCATCAAGTTCTTCCAGAACTTGCTCAACTGGTTCTTCCATCATATCCATCTTGGTCATAATGTGTTTCAAAATAATATGCCTGAATGACAAAATATGTTTTTTTGTCTCCCTTTCTTAATTGACCCCTCAGGTAAAATATTTTCTTTAGTTAAAATATCATCAGATAATTCATTGATTTCTTCCAAACCCTACAGTTGTAATTCAACAATTCTACCTTCATTGTCTACTTCTTACTTCAGATCTTTCAATTTATCTTTTCTGGAACCTGATGCTTCCTCAATATCCAAGTTTGGATCTTCTCTTATTACAACAGTTTCCTCTTCCCCTGTTGCAGTTCCTTCTTCTTCCTCTGAATGGTCACTTACTTCAATTTTTTCCTCTCTAGTTTTAGACATTTGTTCTTTCCTTTGTGCTTCCACCACTTGTGAATTAACAATTGCTTCTTCCTTTTAAATAGAAATCATCAAATGAATGCACACATTCCTTAATTTTATGCATGCATTTAAGACTCAATTTACTCATGTAATCACGTTACAAACATCTTGGAATTCGTTTTTAGAGAAATAGACTGAAACAGTTCGATATTTAGTTCATTACGGGCTTCCATGGTATAGTTGCTTAAGATTAGCAGTTAACAAGTACGATCAACTCAATTTAGCGCAAAGTAATAGCAACACAACTCAACGCATAACCAGGAAAGCAACTGATAATCATCTTAACACAAATCATAATAGCAATGTCTTTCGCAATAAGAAGAAGTATTGAGTGATCGTTTTAATGCAATGGTTTGGTCAAAAGAAGTAATAACAACCTAAATTGACATAAGACTAGGTAACAGTGAATAAACACTAATTTACTTCTCTTATACAAAAAATAAGTAAAGCAACCCAAAATCGATGCAATACTAGGTAGCAGTGAATAAACACTAATTTACTTCTCTTATACAGAAAATAAGTAAAGGAACCCAAAATTGACGCAATTATTGGAAGGTATGCTTTGCGGCTTTTATATACTACTTTACTTATTTTAAAACAAAGGTAAGCAGTAAGTCATCAATTCAACGCAATGAATAGAAGGCATGCGGTTAAGCACTATTACTTTACTTCTTCTAAAATAAAATAAAATAAGTAAACCTAAATCAACGAAATGACTAAAAAGAAGTAAAGCATGTTGGAAACGATGCAATGAATGGAAACATAGACTTCTGCGGTGAACTCATGTTACTTTACTTTCTTTAAAATAAAACAAGTAGAGTATGTTCAAATTGACACAATAAACAAGAGAAGTAAAACATGTTGAGATCGACGCAGAACTAGGAAATTAAAGTATGTTCAAATTGACGTAGAACTTAGAACATGACTTACGGTCTTTTCGAAATGCTTTACTATTTTTGCCAAGGGAAGTAAGAGACACTCAATTCAACACAATGAACTGGAAAGCAATGAGGTGGAGTTTCAACGCAATGAACTAGGAAAGCAGTGAAGCGGGATTTAGACATTGCTTTACTTGTTTAATAAATAAGACAAGAAGAGCAATATGAATTTAGTACAAATAAAAGGAGACAGTAAAGCACTATGTGTTTAGTGCATTACTAAGGAAATCCAAGTCAATTTTGTGGCTTTCTTGAACTACTATACTTAAAATCAGCAGTACCTCAAAATAGCGTAAAGAAGCAAAGTTTTTTTATTTTATGAGGATTTGCAAATAACCCAACACATGATTACTTAATGAGCTTCCCCCAAGCAACCTCCTGCAACTTCTTGAAGAGTCATCATGCACTCCTGCAACCTAGATGAGTCAAAGCAACAACCTAGACACACACAATAAACAACAATCTAGAGCAATAAACAAACATGAACACAACTCATCACAAAACATGAGAGCCAAAAATTTCAAAGGGGTACCTCAATATTTGTGTAAGAAATATTGGGGACACCATTATGGAATTTCTTGTTTCTAAATGTCCCCACTCTTTGTCATTTCTCTCCATTCAGTGTGTCACTAGCAAGCATAAGTCAAACCAAGTTTCACTTGAGCAAGGTATATTGTTTTGACCTCATTAACTAATTAAAAAATACTTATTTTCTATTATATTTCCATTAACTCCCTTATTGGAGTTATAGCTATCAATTTGAATTGGATTTTATTTTTCTATTTTTTGTTTTACAAAAAGAGTCAATTAAATTAGTAAAAATTTGTACATTTAGATTTCAAAATTTCGGTAGAAAATAAGTTGCATATTTTTCATGCTAAAAGTATAACAATTTATATTTTTTGTTTTGTTATGAAAACTAGTTATTAATTGGTACACATTTTCACTATTTAGCTTCTATTTCCAAAGCAAATAAAAGGTTTGTAACCATTAGACCAAAAGCTCCAAATATGAGCGTGATTTAGTGCTCTCAATGCATTTTTATGCAGAGACTATCAAAAATCAACAACCAATGCAAATGTAAGAACAATCCATTATCAAATTCGCCAAACTAGCACTTTTTACCTTGCTCCAAAGTAGCCTGAATTGGCCTATAACCACCAAATTTCACAAGATGACTGAATCAAAAGCTAAAAACTTATCAAACCTATTAGACATTACCAATACATCATGTTAGGCCATTCAACAAAGTTTCACAACATCATTTCACCTACTTCCTTTATAGACCTCAAATTCTCCTTGTAGCCCTCCTAAAAGCCTTATTTTGACATAAAATACAAAATAAAAATATTCTTTCTTCACTGGTAAGGTTTTTAGATACCCACTAAGCTCATTAGGATGCATGTCAAGTTTCGAAGTCCAACTATCTTCCCACCCAAAGTTATTCTCAAATTACTCCTTTCTACTAGCCCTTCCAATTATCCCTAACTTCATACATGTGGATGTGTCTGGAAGAATTTACAAGATTTCAAGAAAAAGTAAAAAATAATCTGAGTACCCATTATGGCCTTCCTACTTCACGCAAAATTTTGGGCTCCAACTCAATGTGCAATTTCTCCATCTCACCCCTCACCTTTAGAACTATCTCAATTAGGCCTTTCTTAGGGTTTCTAAGTAATTTCTAGGGTTTTGGGATTTTGCACTAATTTTAAGCTCCAAAACACCTTCAATCAATTGTATTACACTTGTACCAATCTCAATCAATGTTCCATTCCCTTTCTATCTCCATTCACCCATGTTTTCCCATGTTGTAACTTTTAGGCTTACTTGTTCTTGTCTCTTCTTAGCAAACACTATCCTTCTTTTTTGTTTGACCTTCACCCACTAATTTGGCTTGTTCTTGATCTAATTCACTTTCTTACCACTCTCTTTCACCTTCACATTCGCTCCACTCCTAGTTCTTGGCCTCTTTTGAGGTTATTGTCCTTATATCTTATAGGCTTTCTCAAATACTTTACTAGGATTGAAACAAGGTAGACACAAAGTTTCTTGTTGTTGACTCCAATACATTGTTTTCACACTTATAAGGATTTCATGTCATTCCAATAGACTATCCAAAATATTCTTGACACTAAACCCCTTACAAGTTCTTTCCCACAGACAATTGTCTTATCACATTGATTGTGACTGCCCCATTTAATTAATATTGAATTGTACACGCCTTCATCTAAACTCTTCACACACACTAAGATTGTTCACAAAGTAACTTATCCATAGACACCTGTGATGGTTCCTCGACCTCTTACAAATTCAAAAACTTCTTCAAGATTGTATTAAGACTATTTCTCAGGGATATTTGTTTTCAACCTTACAATTTGAACTTGATCGTCACAGTTTGGTCTGAGGGATTGTGTACTCATTTTCTTGACTCACTAAGACCCAATACCTGATTTCTCATTATGATTCATAAAGTTCTTAACACTTAAACTCATTCTCTTACTTCCACAATAAATCACAAACCTCCATCAAGCACTGTTTAAGCATGTTAAGTTATAATCTCTCCTTCATACCCTTTTCACTGTGCACAGGATATTTAACATGGTTTTTCAAGAAGTATCAAAGCTAAATACCTTATTTTTTAATGTTCCAAGACTCAAAACATACTAAATACCTCTAACCTCACTTGATCAATAATGATTTGGTTCTTGTTTATTCTTTTTACAAGTCATTATCTCTTTCATCAGACCCCTATAATAAGGTACTTAAAGTATGTTAATAGTTTCCTTAGCTTATTTGCCTTGCTTAGTTAATACAAGGTCTTCTCTTGATTTGGAAATTCACCTTATGGCATGGAAGAAGATGTACCCATGTTTATCCTTAAGGGAATAAGTTATTAAACATCAAACCTCCTCTCAAACCCTGTCAAAACAGTGCACACAATTTCTAGATATCTTAATCCTTCATTCACAAAAGTTTAAGCATATGATTGCCCTGTAAAAATAGATGGAGATGGTAAAAATATTACCCTTTACACCAGATGCCTTTACTTGCTCAATCTAATCCCTTTTTCACTATCTCAAGACACAACAATCCTTACCTATTATGCTTAATTTCATTATTCAAGTCTTTTGACTATTTACACCATCATGATCACATCTTCAAGGTACTTTCATGACCTACTTGAGTTTATACAGAACTCACACCTAAAATAACATTCACATAGCATTCATAAATGAGTTTTAAGCTCAAGATCCAAGAATTGACCCTACAAGATTAGAATAAACCATCATTTAAAGCTTTGAAACTAAAAGAAGATCCTTTACCGATGAGCCATGGATTTTACAAGGGCTTAGTGAGCCAATAGGATTTATTACAGAGTACTTCCACCAGACCCAACTTCCTACACCACCCTTCTCTCACTCTAATTCGAATACATGATGATTTCCATACAAATGAGAAGAACAATTGAGGTGGTCAGGGATTCTCCATAACTAACCCAACTAGAAAAGCTAACTCAAGATGAGTTAAGGCTTAGGTAAGTTGAGAAAATCATGACAAGGTGGACTAGATAACTTATAGCCTTCATTACAACATTCATAACCCTTGTATTAACATCTAACACTATAACAAACTATGACTAAATTCAAATATTCAAATTTTCCATTTGGAGGGAAAACTCCTTATTTTGCCCCCAGAGTCCAATTGGACTAGAAAATGCTAGCAGTATCTCAAGTGGACCCTAAACAACCCCTAAGCACCTATGAAAACCAAAATTGCTTATTTACATGATGCTCTTGCATTAATTTTGTACGCATTTTAGGCCCTATAACTCCATAGGTAAAGTGGTGTTCCTTTGTATAACAACAATTTATATAAAAAATTTAACATATACATAAACTATTTGACAAGAAGTAAATTTTCTTTTCTATTTCTATTTCTACTTTAAAGTAAGAGATTGTTAAATTAGTATAGATTCACACACTATTTAGCTTTTAAATCCATAGCAGAAAAGAAGACATGCAGTTTTTTATGATAACATTCTTAAATCCGAGTGTGATTGATACAAAATTTTGCATGCATTATATTGATTATAACTAGAGAGGCTAGGATTATAATGTGTTCCATCATTTACACCATTTAATATATCAAAATGACACTGTTCAACTTTGAAATTTATAATAACCATCAAATTAGTCAAAAATACACTATTCAAGTCATAAATCCATTGCAAAAAATAAGAGGTGTGATTATCAAACTAAAACTTCAACTCTGAGCGCCATTTAGTGTGCTTACAAGGAAGTTTCAACATTTAATTATTGCAAAATTGACCAATATTGTTATAGGACAAATTGTTGTGACGTATGCAAATTGGTTCCATCTTTTTAGAAAAGGACAATGTTCTTCTATATATTGTTGGTATGTTATGTGAAGCAATCTATAAACATAGGATTTCACTATAACAAGGTAAACAATCTCAGACTTGTAATGAAAAAAGGGACAAACTTTTATCGTTTGGAGATTTAGACCATATATAGCTTGTGATGGGCATCATTATTTTCATAGATTGTTGGGGTATTAGTTAAAGCCTTGTTCCATGATATTATGGAGGTGTCATGACATTGATGTGCTTTTAGGAAAACTTGTGCATATCTTGGATGATAAGTTGGAGGAGGTAGAGAAAAGGAAAAAGAAATAGGTCATTATTCTTTAGACCAAGCTTCATCATTGTGTATGGTCCTTTTGTTTAGAGTAATTGTATTATATTGTTTTTATGTTGGGATTATCATTTGGGTTTAATTACGGGTTCAAGGTTATGTATGCAACTTTATATATACTTGTGAGTTTTTGTCCCATTCATGGTTAGATATTTTGAAGTTGCTTCACATCCCTTTTTGGAGAGAGCTACTTTTATTGTGCTTATGTTATCAAACTTTTAAATTCTTGTAATTTCACTTTCATATTCCAAGGAAGGGAGTTTGTCCCTTCAGGATCCAAAATAGGATTTTAACCTTTGAACTATAACATTCTCTCTGAAGTTTTGGTTGTTAGTTGGTCAATACATGGAAAAGGCCAAATAATGGATGTATACCCATGAGGAAGAAGCAATCCCCTAAATGTGAGCTCTAGATGTGGTATGAAAATTCTTTATATTTTCCTCACCCTTACCAATGACCAAACCAATCTTGTTGTTTGGTAATTTAATTTGCACTTGTTCCATCCATGTCACATATGTTTGTACACTGTTGTTAAATCCCCTTGCATCTACCTACGTAATGACATCATTGCTGAGCTATTAGGTTGTATCGATTTTCTCTAAATTTCCCATCACTTCCACTTGCTTTATCATACAAAACGGATGTGCATTGTCATGGTCTTAAACCACCTGTATTATGGTGCACCCAAATTGTTATTAAAGATACTTGATGTTTTACCCATCTTTACCAATGATTAACCCCAACCTAGCCAGATCCATTTTCCTAATTTGTGTAGAATGGGTGTGAGGGTTTTACAAGGAATGGATGGACTAAGATTCAAACCAATGTTGTCTGCTTCTTAATCAGCAATATTCAATTTATGAATTAGTGTCCTCAACTCTTGTAGTACTTAAATGATCCTTGTATGGGGTATCACAAGTGCATTCTCTTCACGCAAGTACTTTAAATATAATAAAAGCTCATTGTTTTTCTTTCTTCATAATAATAAGTAAGCAAAGACATTGATATTAAACAATACATACTACAAAGAAATGGATTCCATGGAGCACGAGATGTGTAGAAACACATGGACGGGGGTAGATATACAATCTAGTTGTGGGAGTTGTAACTACATCCTCTTCTTGCTAGACTCTGCATTGTTCTCCTTTAGGTGGCCAAGTTGTTGCATTATTTGTATTGGCTTCCTAATCTACAACATATTGTGGATTTGTTTGAAGTCCTCTAAATATCTCTTTAGATGGCATCTTTGCTTCATGTTGTTCCCCTCATAACTATGTCACTAAGTGATATCCTCTAAATTTTACATTTTTGTGAGTATTAGGTGATAATGTGTATATATTTAATGCTTGTCTAAAACAATATTTTTGTAAGTTCTTGGTGGCAACGAATATGTGTACACATATTTTGTCTTTTGAATCTATGAACAACATTAGATTCAATTTTGTAAATATTGGTATGACATTTTTAATTCTACAATAGCGAAAGCATTTTTTTTATTGGTTGTGTGTCAAGAGTTCATGTTCTCTATGTTCTGATCTAGTTATTGAACTTATTGTAATCTCACGAGTGCTCTCATTGGTAGACTTGCATATCTCTCTTGCATTTACATTTGAATACTACAAACACATGTCCTAAAGCTTTACAAGAATCTACGAGAGAAACAAAGAGAGGCAATTGTGTTTCGAAAATACTTCCTCTCCATCTCCAAAACATGTAATTATATGCATATACCAAACTTGTCTTCTCTTAAAATTCATTACTTTTGATGCATCCTTCTATTCTTATTAATCTTCATCTAACCTCATTATAGGAACAAAAAGATGCAATATTATATTAAGAGTTCCATATTTCTTGTTACGTAATATATTTTCATAAAAATTTGTATTCCATTCAACATTTCTTACACCTCAAATATAGTTATTATTTAGGGGAAAAAAGCAGCAAGTGGGGCGGCTACCTTAGACGTCTTTTGTTTTTTATATAGATATGGAGTGGCTGGTTTGGCACTTTGTATAAGAATTAAAAAGGTGACCCGCCTACCCACATAATGTATGGTTACTTTTTTTATTGTTTTTTATTTTAAAACCAATGTGAGAGACGGTGGCCTCCATAGTCCACTTTTAATTAATTAATATTTTCTAAGTATTTTTGTATGGGGTGACATATGTGTGATATCTTATATTTTTATTAAAAACTTTGTTTACGTTTATATATATATATATATATATGATATTGCATATGTATATATAATATTTTTTGTAAACAATTTTTTTCCATTAAATAAATGTAAGGGTTTATTTAAAAAAATTGTTTACCTATTAAATAATCATAGATATTTGGTGTTTATTACCATATATATAAACACACACACACACACACATACACATATATACAATAAATATCTAAAATGTACACTTGTAAACACATACTTTGATTATTTTCCAACATTTTGTTTCCATAACAAAATACAATAAGTTTTTACAAGGCTCCTACAAAAGAGGAACAACAATGAGGTTTTACACAGGTTGAGGTCATTGATATTAGATTCTTTGTTTTTCTCAAGTTTCAACTCTAACTCCAATAAGTATACTATCTCAATCTTCATTATTCAATTAAAGAGAGAGCAAAGGCGGCGTTCACCTCTCAACTAAAAATGTAAAAGCATATTTACACAATAACAATATAATTTATTCATTCACAAAATAAACTTGAGATATTATTCATGAAGAGAGAAGAGTACATATATAATGCATTGATCTCTCTTATAAGTTAGGAGTCACGCTTATCTCATTCAACCACTCATATCTAAAAATATTATCTTCTCACACATAATCTTATTCTAACTATAGAATAAGAAATGTACCCTAAAATCTCTCTTACACGTTGTACATTATTAACCCACTAACTACTACAACAAATAATATTTATGAGTTGTTATTACAACTCATGGTATCACACTCTAATATATTAACACATTAACATGTGAACACTAACAAGATAGTCGTAACAGTCTCCCCCTTAGTATGCACATGGGAGAAGAGAATCATATTCAAAAGAAAGAACTTATGTTTGATAACACTACTTAGACAAGGTAAAAATCCATCAAGTTGTCCTCTTTACCCTCATAAAAATCTATATTGAGTTTACCTCGGAATTTTATCTTATTTCCAAAAATCAAGATTCTTCAAAATATCATTACTTTCTAAAATGTCGCAATAAGCGTTTATTTTGCACACAACACAAAACATGAAAACTCTGAAAATAGTAATAATAAGGACTAAGTCCCTTGTTGTCTTTGTATGTAGCCATTATTGAAGATCGTTACCACTCTTATCACAAATGATATAAAACGATATCCATTGTCACTTGAAAATTGTCATTAACGTTTAGTCTTTTTGGTGCAGCTAGTTTGTCATCAATACAATTTTGTAAATGTCGATTTTCCTCCAAACTTTATTACCCCCATCCTCTAATTTCTTGGCTGCTTACTTCGTAGATTGAAATTGAAGCTTAAATGTCTATATCCCCACCCCCACCTGAATTTGGAAATTAGGCAATAGCATAAATGTATTTATACACTGAGGCAGTTTTTTTATACTTTACAAAACTACTCCTAAGAGGCACGACTTTGATAATTTGATTATGATGGATTTTTAATGACAAGACACAAAATATTGATTGAATTTGTGCCTAAAAAATATGACACGTTAAAGAAATCCCTTAACACCCCACCTTATAATTTTATCACCTTCGTACTTGGTTATGTTTATTCACTTCGGGGTTTTGAACATGTGACCACCTTGATTGCAAGATTTTTTTAATAAATAAATTATAGCCAACTTGGTTATCACCAATTTCAGATATTTAATTGCTGTAAAATTTTAGCCCAAAACACACCTTTTCTAATTTCAAGTTTGTGGGTCAAGCTGGATGGAAAGGTTTGACAAGTTGCTTGAGCCATGTGAGGTGAGTCGTTCATTATAGAGTGTACAAGGTGAGCTCGATAAAACCGATAGATGTGTGTCAACTAGAAGTCAAAAGGTACTAAACGAAAGAGTAAACTAGTCTTCAATGCCAATGTAATTTAAATTGTGATCTGAAGCAAACAATGAGAGAGAAGCGATAACTAAGTAGGAAGAAAAACAAACAAAACCAAGCCAAAGTATGCCCATAAGTAAACTCTCGGTTTACAGTGCACATATTTGAGTTATAGTCATGTTTGAAGACTTAAATACAACCAAAGTTTTATTAAGGGTGAGCAATTCATGTTTGAAATGTGTCGTGGTGGAGGGAGCCTACTTAGTTGTGTGTTGGTCATGTTAAAGGTGATGTGAACCAATGATCTTGATGCTAAACATTGGAATATATTATTTTTTCAATATCAATGCCCCGGTAAAAAATAATAATGTATGAATTGAGTGTCAATGTCGTAATGCAAACAACAATGTTTTGTTATAAAATCACCACAAACTTATGGGGAGAGTCAAGTTAAGAGGTGAACGTGAACCATCATAAACTCAAATCCTAAAACACTACAATTTTGATTAATAAGCCAATACGATCCTAAGAAATGTTGAGTAATGTTATTTGAACTAAGTCTTGTTGATGTCAAGTTAGGGAAGGCTTATGTAAAGACAATGCACAACCTCACATAAAGATGAATACCAAAACCATGTGTACAACTTGCTAAGAGTCCACGAGCCTACCAAAAAAATTGTAAAAACATAACGTAAACCTATGTTGAAAAATAAATCAAAGTATCCCTACAAATTCTTCAAAAAAACGATTTCTTTTCTCATTCTAAGGGTGATGCACACTACAATGACCTCCTTTTTATTTTTAATATTTCATTTTAGCTATGATAACAAATGAAAATGCTAGAGCATGTTTAAACAATAACAATATAAATTCATTCATTCACAAAATAAACTTGAGATATTATTCATAAAGACAGAAAAGTACACATATATTGCATTGGTCTCCTATAAGTTAGTATTCACACTTATCTCATTCTATGAGTTGTTATTACAACTCATCACACAACACTCTAACATGCTAACACACTAATATGTGAACACTACCAATATATTCCGCACACTAACAATCCATGCACAAATAAAAAAATTATTACAAATAACCATAACACACTTTCAAAATAACACAACCATTTATATTTTACTTGGATAAGGAGTATGGGAAAACACAACTCTAAAAATTCAACCCAAACACACCAACAACACATTCTAATGGTTTTCAAACGGGAGAAAGTGCATATTTTATAATATAAAGGCAATCTTGCCACACTACTTAGACCCCTACTGATTTTATCTAATTTCAATTAGATCTTATTTTAGAGTAACTTACTGTAATAAATGATATTAAGGTAATTAATTATAGTATTGTGTAAGCATTAAGCATTCAACAATGTAAACCCTAAGCAAATAAGAGAGGGATCATGACTTAGCTGATTCTATGCAACCTGGGAATGATCGGGACTGTGTATCTACTAGAATAGGATGGGAACAACGTTACAAAGGCTCGATGAGGGTTTGAAACCATAGGAATGTATAGGATAGAAGTGGCTACAAGAGGACAGGAATGCCCTAGGCGCTAATAATTGATCTAGGTGCTTGTGTGTGCTCAGATGATTAGAATCTTGTATTTTTTTGGGTCAGGAGGTATTTGTTGTTGCTCTCTCTTTGTCGCTCCAGTTTCATTGTTAGGTCATCAGTTGTACCTATAACCTATAAAACAAATGACTACCGACACATGCCCATAAACCATATCAAATCTAATAAAAAAGATGTAGAATGTGGAGTCAAAGTAACCCCGGCGGTCTACCAAAGAGTGAACTTACGACCAAGCATTGCACTACATCTCAAACTCCATATAGTTCTTTGTGTGTGTGTGTGTATTCGTGGCTCGTGCCCTAGGTTGCCCTTGTGAAATTTTCACGATGATGGCAAGCTAGAGATCTAGATTATCCCGATTATGAAAAATGTGTGTGATGGAATCAAATAAACTCCCCTCCTATGCAGTGTATGTACACCAATGTAGCCCTTATCCATTGTATGAATGTGTTATGTCTATGCTCTGTAGTTCTTTTGTGCCTCTGTGCAAGCTTGGGTGGTGATGCATAATGCTTATAGCACTTGGCCCCTTATTTAAGATAAGTAAGTAAGTATGTATATGATTCCCTTGTTTAAATTTTGTAATTGACAACTAAAAATTTGACCCCAAAGTGTTTAAAAGGTGCCCAAGAAGTGAAAAGTACCCAAAAAGAGTAAGAAGAAGAAAGAGAGGGATATGAGCACCTGGGTGCTTCTGTTCTAACTGGGTGCTAGTGTCCGAGGCCATCAAAAGGTAAATCAGTTAAGTTGTAAGATGTGTAAATCCAGTAAAGTGTAAGAGATAAAGCAACCAAAAGGCCAAAATGAGTTGTCATCTACTAGTTTTCTTGCTTAAGAATCATGTATAAATGAATATGCTTTAGAACCTAGAAATGTACCCAAGTGCATAGATTTTGTGTCTACACCTATATATATGCCTTATGTAGACATTAAATCATGCACTTTGGGTATATTTCTAGGTCTTAGTCACATACTATTATTCATATGATTCCTAAGCGAGAAAACTAACAATTGACATCTATCTTTGGCCTTATATATGTGTTTCATGTCTTCTTTCTGGCCTCTTACACCCTACAACACAGTCGATACTTTACTTCTTTGTCTTTTATGACTCTAAACACCAGTGCCCTCGTTGCCCTCGTCCCCTCTGGGTTTCCCCCGACCTCTCTTTACTTTACTCGCTCCTTTTGGGTATCTTTTATCTTTTGGGCATCTTATTTTCTTATGGGTCATCCTTTTAGTTGTTAATTGTGAAATTCAACCAAGGAAATCATATAAATATAAAGTTATGTGACCATAATAAAGGACCAAGCTCTAATCATCTATCACTATCACCTAAGGTTGCATCCAAAGGCATTTCAAGAGCATCAAAGCATCCATCTAGCTTCATTCAAGGGACAAGGGATTGCATTTTCTACATACACGCATAGGAGAGGAAGTTCATTTTACCATCCACGCATCTAATTACATTGCTACATCTAGTTATTTCTTGTTATCAAGTGCATTCATCCTAGTCAATACTTTACTGCTTTATCTTTTATGACTTTCGACGCCATCGCCTAGGCACCCTCATCCCCTCTAGGTGCCCCCAACCTCTCTTTAATTTACTCACTCCTTTTGGGCATATTTTGTCTTTGGGCATCTTATTTCCTTATGGGTCAACCTTCCAGTTGTTAATTGTGAAATTTAAGTAAGGGAATCATATAAATATAAAGTTATGTGACCATAATTAAGGACCAAGCTCTAAGCATCTATCTACTATCACATAAGGTTGCATCTAAAGGCATTTCAAAAACATCAAAGCATCCATCTAGCTTCTTTCAAGGGACAAGGGACTGCATTTTCTTCATACATGCATAGGAGGGGAAGTTCTTTTTGCCATCCACACATCTACTTACATTTCTACATCTAGTTATTACTCGTTATCAAGTGCATCTTGCACAAGAGCCACCTAGGGCACAATTCTTGTACACACACGAGAACTACATGGAGTTTGAATTCTAGTGTAGCACTCGGTTGTAAGATCACTATGTTGGGTGACCGTCAGGGTCAGTATAACTCCCCATTTGCATTTTTTTACTTTTTAGGATTTGATGTGTTTTGGGGTTTTGCAGGAGGTCTTTTGTTTTGCAGGTTACCAACAAATTATGTGGGCATAGTGTGACACATAGGCAACAAACAGGGAAGGGTAGCTACATAGAAATGACACAAGAAAAATCATTTTCTAACGAGGTTCTACACAATCACATGTGCCTAAAATTAGTCTATGGTGCACTAGGTGCCCCTAACCCATGTCCAAGCAATATCTGGTAGTCGTACAATTTTCTGAGCACGTTTGCAATAATTTCCTCCTCCTGTTTTTCAGTCTTCCAGTCCAACACACATTGAGTTCAAGTGCAAAATCAACTAAGTATTTTAATCCCTCTCTTGCACCTAGGGTTTCAATTTTATCTAGCTTATTTCTTAGGTCAGATGTGTACTTCATTGCTTATTATTGTGTTGTGACTCTACAATTAGGGTTTTACAAATTCTAATATTTGTTAAATCACCTTGTCACCCAGGTCATGTAAATATCCATTGAGATCAAAAATCAACTAATAGTTCTAAACTTCATTAGCAATCACTCATTCTTCCACCAAATATAATGATAGAACAATGCACCCCTATATCTTTAATCCCCTTAAACAAACAATAAGCACACTCTCAGAAAATTTGCTGGCAACAACAAGTTTTTCACCTATAGCATGATCTCCAATAACAACACATTCTCAAACAAGCAACCAAAATATAGCATACAAGGAAAAATTAGGGTGATAGATAATTTATTATTTATCAAATATAAATTAAAGTGAGCCAAAGTGCCTACCTCTTACCACCCATTGTCCAAGACTCCAACAAACCAAACACATTCTCTTGTTAGCACCAAATCCAACCAAGCCCTCCAAATAAGCTCCTAATTTCTCCAAAATTTCTTAATAACTTTTAAGAAGATAAAATAAGTGCATAACCCCAACTACCTATAAAATAAGTTCTACAACCCCTACGCAACCAACCATTCACTTACAAAGGTATTCAATATCTCTTACACTTCAATAGGCTCCTTATGTTTCTTACATTTTCAACCACTAATAATAAATTATAATTACAAAAAGTAACCCAGATATTATCCCTCACATGTTTTGTTGAACGTTTTTACAGCCTTCTAAAAGTGTTTACCCATCAAATAACACCCACGACACAATATGAACTTGCACAGTTAGACTAGCTTTTAAAAAGTTATTTTAAGTAATTGTTTTTACTTGTGCATAGATTCTCCCCAAATCTCCCATGTTAATATTGATTGGGTCATTTTACATAATTGTCAAAATTATTAAAATAGTTCACCAATGCCCCTACCGGTATAGATAACAAGAAATTATATGATCATGCAAAGATTAAGGTATTTCTTATCTTTAATACCACCCAAAAGTGGCATTTTTTTGCCAATGACAACATTTAATCCCCATGTCATGGTAAATACCGAATACATGAGAATCCAATATATTAGTCACTCCAAGGTGAATTATTTTGGAAAAGGAATTCACACAAGTCGATAGAATAGGTTATCTCAAACATGGCAATAAATGTGTAAAACCACGATGAAGGTAACAACTTGATCTAATCTTAATATGACAACACGATGGGTGACCTCAATGTTATGTGAATGTAGTGAATAAGGGGTTGAAACTTTTTAGTCCTCGATTCATAAAATATGCATAAATATATTTTAAACATTATTTCATGCACATCTAACAAACACATGCATGTCCACCCAATACATTTTATCAGAAGGGTAAGTTATGAAAATCAACAGTAAGCAAAAATTACATAGTTTCATTTACGATATTATGTAGTTGAAAAATTATGGACTAATAGTCGATCAGTTAAGTGAAGCTAAAATGTATCAGGTCCAGGAATCATAAGTATTTTTTGTTAGATAGGGTAAGCAACAGGATTGGCATCCTAGAGGCATTAGTAAATGACCACATGATCAACATCATAAGTAATCTCATAGACTATTTCACAAAAAGAGGAACATCGACCATTTAAAATGGCATTAACTCATAGCTTAACCCAATAGATCAATAAGGTCTAGAAACCTAACCAGCAAGAGCTCTCATAAACTACATAACTAACATCCAATTTCAATAGAGACAATTACACCAAAAAAACTCCTAAAGTCTCAAGAGAAACACCATTAATTTTTCTTTTGATTCTGTGCCAGGATTTGGCCTCAGTCTCCTAAGTATGTGAAATCGAACAACTATAAACTTATTTTGAGGTGGCATCCATCCACATTCATCTCCCAATAGAACTCCTACTCTGTCTCATCACTCGTCCTCCTGGGGAAAAAAACATCAGTAGGAAATGGTGCATCACATTGGAATAATTCAATTACTTTCTCCTCATGTTTCCTCCTCAACCACTTCCAACCGAACCCTCATACCCAAGAAAATTTTATACAGACCACTTGATTTCCCCCCTAATATTATAACTGGGCCATTACAAATTTGTTATAGACTTGGCTAATCTAAAAGATATTATTCACATGTAAAGTTAATTTACATTCAAAATTTCCTTATTCTAGTTAATTGGATATAAAAAGGGTAAGTGGCCATAATTATACAATTAGTTATATAAATAATCATGCGTGGATATAGATCATACTCTAAAATGTTGCGAATGTGGAATACTCAATTAAGAGAATATAAAATCCATTGTGCAACACCTTATACATGGATTTATCTAGAAATTTTCAACCAAAGGTTGGTGAGCATATAACATCGACACATGGTGTATATTGGAGGGATAGGGACTAATGACTAATGTAGTGAGAGCCATCAAGTAAGCATGGATGAATGGACAGTGGAGCATCATGCGACTGGAGTAAATCTCCCCCCAATGCATTTATTCAAGATAGATTAACAGATATCATGTATTGATTCTCAAATGTCAGAGGAGCTAACATGCGCAAATCCTAGATAAGCATACTTGCATCGTAGTGAAAAAAAATGTTGATCATTCAGAACCTACCTCAAACTCCTCTTATAGAACTTTTTCTCTACACATTTGTAATGTATTGACACTACACAAGATGAAACCTTTCCATAATACATAGGAAGAGATAACCTAATGCATGTCATGGACATCCCTCACAAGGAGATTACAAGCATGGGTATGAGTACAACTTACCTTAATTTAGAGGAGGACATGCTTTTTAACGTAGCCAAATCATCATATCGATTGGTAGATAAGGAATACACATTGGAATACTTTGCACACCATTTTTCATGTACTTAGCGTACCATGACTACTTAAATTTCTTGGTACTTAAGGATTGTTAGTTTATTCATCCGACACCCTTGGCAATTTTCACACTATACAATATGGGTGTATCATGTGTATTTGTCATTCAATATACTTAACGAGATTAGATGCTACAATATGTAGGTTAGGACCTCATACCATCACAATTTCCACAATATTGTGCAAACTATGTCTGCACTACATTCAATGGTGTCTTGCAATGTGATACAAGACTTTATGGGGGCTAAAACATACCTTCATCATTACTGCAACATCCTGTAGTTATCCTAAATGTCATCATACTTGTGCTTTGAAAACTCTTGACAATGTCATTTGTAGCCATCAAAAATATCACATCAATCAAACCATTTTACTGAGAACAACGTTTTCCTCATCAACATTCTTTATCTTGAATAAGCATAATCTTAGATGACACATATTGTACAAAATACTCATGTTTCCACCAGTATCATTTCATGGAATGCCACACTGTTACTAATTGTTATGTGCCGAATAATACATTTGGGCATGGGTAAGTGATGAACTAATCAATGGTGGGTGAATTACTTTAGAAGTTATTAGAAAATTGACCCTTATAATCTAGTCACAGTGGTGTAAAAAGTATTAATACCTCGCATTTGTAAAAACAGTGGTAAAAAGTGGTATGTAGTAAGATATTATATACTGTATAGGGAGGGAGTGATTTCATGGTGAAAAACTATCATGTGAATCAATGGTAATTTTTCCTTCCACTGAGGAACATGATATGTGGCGTGGTTCCTTCAAATAACTACCCATTGGATATTATAAAAAGGGGTAATCTCTTCCATGGATGGGGGAAAAATAAAAGAAATGATAATTTAATATAATGGAATTAATCTAAAACATTGAATTAAATAATTTTTATTAAGGGATGATGAATTTAGAGACCTTAGAGAGTAGAGCTAGAGAAATTACCTTGTGAACGCAACATGGTGCATAAAGTAAATTCGATGGGGGGTCATAGAGTACACCCTAGATGTCCAATTTTTACCAAAGGTTATTAGTGCCATTTACACATGTTCTAAAAAAAGGGATTTGAATTCCTCATTTGTGGAAGAGTGAGTGTGTTGGAGGCTTCTACTTTTATAGATGGTCATGATAGATCATTCATTGAGGACCCCTATAGATATGGGACTGTAAGCCATCTTGTAGTTGATGTACCATAAAGTTCTAACTGTTGAGTTTTTTGTTATTTACATTTTACCTTGTATAACATATTTTATATATATTGTATTTAGGATACTTATATGAGAATAATAAATAAATGGTCATAAAACATAGGCTCCAAGATGCTACCAATATAATTCGGGTTTTCAATTTACATAGGCATAAGTCAAATCTGGATTATTTTTCGCTTTGACGAAATTTGACTCATGACATTTTGGTACTCATAGCATGTGATATTGAGTACAATGTGAGATTGATTCCCACTTCAGCACTTTTCAAGTTTTAACCCATTTTTTAGCTTAGTTATCCTTGTACACTAACATGATAACAAACTTTTATACATATAATGCTAAAAATCCATAGATAAACATCAATTGACATGCTCCATAACTTCATTTTACGACATTAAATAAATGGATCTAGCCACCATCTTTATAAGATCACCTCTCAGATCACTATGAATTTAGTCTTGAATGACCTACATCATCTTAGATTGACATAAACTCCAATGTCTATTCGTCAAATATAACCATATTTCTTTAGGAGTCTTTGATTTCATCTGGGTTGACATTTATTGGATAAATCACCTATATAAATCTTATGTAAACAAGTAAATGCTTCCTCATTTGTTAACATGGAACTCCTAAGGCAATGCACTAGAGCACTCACTTCACACACTTACAAAAGGCATACAAACCTCCCTAAATCTCATAATAACATATATAAACTCATTAGGGTTAGCACCCACATTAGGTTTAAAGCTCCAAACCAAGTCATATACAATAATCTCTCTCTTCCACAAGCACTCAAACATCCTCTCTTCAAGTATTTTAACAAAATCCAAAGCCAAAAACAAGCATTGTCAAAGAAGCTGCCAAATCTTATTGATCTATCATGATATCATATACCAAGTGGATAACAATGTGTGGTTTGAGGCTTCTTTGTAGTAGTGCTAACTTCAATGATGCATGGGGGTACCCAAAATCCTTCTAATGTTTGTTTTGCAGGGCTTTTCATCTATGACTAGGGTCTGAGACAAATATTAATCCATTTAAAGAGCTTCATTGTGAATGTGACAACTAGGGTTTAATAATGACATACAAAGCCATAAAGGCCAACAACATAGAAAGTTACATAAGCAGAAGTTAGAGAAGGCCCAATACCTATAAAAGGGGCTAAACCATATGATACTGTCTTGGCAGCATTGTATAGTCCTAACCCAGAGTGCTTTATAGTCACAATGTTAATTTTAAAGGTCATTTACATTCAAATCACCTAGTTCCAACAGTTCTCCAATCCCAAAAATTCTCGTAATCATTTGTAGCAAGCTAAGTGCACCCATTCCTTTATGTTTTTAAGTTCATATCTTGTATTGCATGATTTAGAACGCTATTTTCATATTGTATGATTAATGTTGGAAAGTTAATTAATCAAAATAGCCACTTATATCTAACTTACATTCATTTAATGTAAATATGACCTCACTAAATCAAAATTAAATTTAAAAACAACATATCGGTCTTAATCTAAAAAGGTTGTAAACATTTTGGTGACCCTGACATTGATTGAACCCTTCACCTAATCTAAGATCTCATTAGTTCCTTGAGTATCGGGACTACTGATCTCCAAACCCCAGCCATCATAGGGTTCCATATTTGTATTGTATATTTAGATCTAAACCTGATTTCTATCTATTATTTTCCCTAACCCTCATTTGCACAAATTTTCCTAGGGTTTCATGGTCAGTTATACCCTTTGGGCCACTTTCTTAGGCTTCTAATTGCCAAATCACCTTTCATTGCACATATTAAGCATACCAGCTATATTTTCAAATTACTTTGAGGTTTTTAAAAATGCATTTAATGAAAACCTCCTCTTTTTGCCCTAATTTTTAGTACATGATTCGATAACAACTTATTATTTTATTAAAATTTGAATGCAAAGATTTTTTGTAAATGATATACAATGAAATATAAATGTTAAACAATTTATTTAAATTTTAACTATTAAAATAAATGAGAGGGATAAGGTACTTATCTTAATTTTACTTATCCCGTAGTGATTCTGGACTAGATAATGTGATGAAACAGAAGCACAGATCATCACAACAAACCACAAAAAAATGTTTGCAGAGGTCAAAATGGCTGGGCTGGGGCGCTTGGGTCTGTAAAAAAAGGTTGGACCCTGGTTTTGATATGGTCGTTAGGGCTTCACACTTGTTTTCC
Organism: Taxus chinensis; assembly: GCA_019776745.2. Lineage (NCBI taxonomy): Eukaryota > Viridiplantae > Streptophyta > Pinopsida > Cupressales > Taxaceae > Taxus > Taxus chinensis. The sequence continues at coordinate 685,166,457 of CM034154.1, read as the reverse complement.
TTTAGTCACCTATACATCGTACTTGGATTGCCGAGGGTACCTGTAAACTTGCACACAAATATCCTTCTACAAACCCCTAAAAAGACATCAAATCCTAAAGAAGAAAAATGTAAAATGAGGGGTAGGACTGTCCTCAGTTGTCACAATGGTGAACTTACGACTGAGCATTGCACTACATCTCAAACCCAATGTAGTTATGTGTATTTTTGTGTGTAATAGTGCTCCTAGGTCGCACCTCATACCAATGATGCCAAGATAGTGGGTGGTAGCTAGATAAAATGCATATATGTGGATGGAATAAAATGAACTCTCCTTCCTATGCAATGTGTATGCAGAGTAATGTGCCCAAATGCAGTCCCTTGATCTATATAGATAGCTAGCCCTTGATAAGATTTTTCCACCCTTATAATGGTATGTATGTTGTGTTTATATAGGGATCTCTTGCTCGCAATTTCAACACTAAAGACTTGACATGCTCGACTAGTACCTCAGGATATGAGAGGGAAAACCAAAAATACCGACCTCAAATGTCAAAAATAAGATCAAATATAAAGAGGACACGAGCGCCCAGGATGGATAGGAACGCCTGGTGCTAGTGTCCAGTTCTTGGGCACTATTTTCTAGGGACGTGTGATGACAAATGAGTGATTACTGGTAGACAGGGATCCTTGTGACCTGACTAGAACTATATGTATGAGTGACAAGTGTGAGAGATAAAAGAAATAAAAGCCAATAAAACAAGTGAATGAACTATGAATGGGTCAGCAGTGAATACTTTTCTTACGCAAGATCCATTTATAAAACAACACACTTGATGGTATAGTAAATAGTAGTAAGTGCATGAGTTTTGTGTCTAAATTTTCCCCAACTTTATGTTGGTAAGCGAAAGCTCAGTAACGTAAAGTAGATAGAGATGCATGCCTGAGAAAATTCTAGAAGAATCCCATGTTGTAGGAGTATGCGCAGATTTGGTAGAAGTATGTGATGAATGAGAACACACAGTGTGACAAACCACGGATCAAAGTATCGATCCATACAACATAATGAGAGAGGTGGGACTGTTATGAGGAGCGCTAAATGCGATTGTTGATTACGATGTTGAATGATTGGAGATTTTGATTTTTGTCATTGATGGAGATGGGATGGGGGTAGGGAGTGATCAATTCCCAAACCGATTGAGTGTATGTGAAAAATAGAGGATTTGGGCGTGTAGACACCTAAATTCCACTTTTTACAATATTATTGCCAAAAGCACACAAATCACTCTCATTCTTACCATTTCTGTTATAATTAGTGATTTCAACTAATTAACTAACGTTTCTTACCATTTTGGTCAATTAACAACACATTGTTGATTACCTATCCTCTTTCACATTCAGGATGCCACTTTACGAACAAATTGTAAGTCAAAATCCTCTTCCAAACAAACAATTAGAGATTATTAGCTAATTAAGCCTATTTTACCCTTGTTTTGGTCAATATACCCTATTATTGGCTCAAACCCCTCTTCCAACAATTCAAAATCACCCCACTTCCCTTCACAACATCTCAACAAGGCTTCAAAAGCTTATCCTAGCCTCCTAATTGACCCTAAGTGGTTGATTAAGGCTCCTCACATCCTAATCACTTGTTAATTCACTAATTTTGATTAACAAAGCCTTAATCATGATTAGCAATCCTTAATCTAATTTGTGCTTTTAGTCCCACATGTACCAAGATACTAGTTTTCCTCAAAGGAAAAACTATAAAAAGGACTAACCACATACCTTTAAACTTTACACCATGCTTTGATTTGCATATCATATAAGAAATATGATTAATAGCCAAGCTCAATCCTTGCCTCAAGTCTTCAATGGGGTTAGTAGATGGGTATCCAATATGATCTTGTAGTCATTGTTGGAGAGACCATCTCACCTTCCTTAGAGTAGCAACAAACCCCCAATTTGATTGCTCCTAAATCTATTTAGGTCTATGTTAGTTAACAATTGAACATACTAGTAGGCATGCTTTAGCTAGGTTTTGAATTGATATATCATGTTAGTTCTTTCAAGCATTCCATTAAGCTTTAATCTTTGATGTAACTATTGTTAGATTCAATAAGCACTTAGTTCAATTAGACTATGTGGTGTTAGTCTTGTTAGTCTAGCTTTGCTTGGAACTTTTAGTAGTCTTCATTTGGCACGCCTGGTGGGAGCATACCCCATTACATTCATTCTTAAGATTTTTAAAATTAGTTTCAAAGTTTTTAGATTTCAAGATTTCTAAGCTTTAAGTTTTAAGATTTCTAGATTAATTTCAAGTTTTCTAGATTATTTTCAAGCTTTCTAGATTAGTTTTCAAGCTTTTTAGAGTAAATGTCAAAGTTTTGTAGATCAATTTTCATTTTGATAGTTGTTTAAAACTAGATTAGTGGTAGATGTTGCATTTTGATGTTCTTTACAGGATATAAGGAGGTGATGTGCTGTCAAAATTCCAGCAAAAAGTCAAAAATTGGATCTTTTTCAAGTTTTTCTTGTCAAAATCCATATTTTGACCACCTACAAGAAGGTGTGTGCCTACTCTCAAAGGGATGTGCCCACGCTCTAAAGGTCACGCCTATGCTTTACTTGGACACACCTACACTCTATTGGATGTGCCTACACCTTACTGGATGCGCATGTGCATCATTATATTTTTGGTCCTCTATGTGTAATTTAAAGCGTTATTGCTTAAAATTATGTGTTGGCGACTCACTGGTTGTGCGTATACAATTCCATTGTCACGATATTTTGACAGAGGTATGCTTCTACATAATTGTACGCATTGTTGCTTCCAAGGATATACTCATGCTCTATGGGACATGTTATTGCACTAGGAGGCATGCTAAACACTCTGAGGTAAAGTTGGCTCAAAGTTCAAAATTTTAACTTTTGGTTTTTAGTGTTGAATCTGCCATTTTCTAGGGGTTTTTTAGCTACTATTGCCATCAATTTTATAATTTAGAGCAAAATTTTCTAACAAATTAGCTTAGGGTTTGATGAGTCATTTTGTTTTCATGCTTTGTATGAGTTTGAAATAGGGTTGTCTATGCTCTTCTCTTGCACTTTGTGTGATCTTGAGAATCAAAAACACCTCTAAACCTTCTTTTGCTAATTTAGAGTAAGTAGGAAAAATAATCATTCATTGTTATGCTTAAGGGGAATAAAATTTTATTTTAAAATGTACATGATCTTTTAGTTTAAGAGCTTTTCATTTGATAAATAACTAAGGCTTTAAGGCTTGTGTATGTTCTTCTCTTGCACCTAGTGTGATCTTGAGAACCAAAAACTACCTTAGTTTTTCACTAAAAAAACACTTGGATTAATTGGGAATAAATATAGATTTACAAAGCATTATGGTAGTTAATTGATTTACAAGATTTTTCATTGATATCTAGTTGGCTTACTTATTGTGTATGATCTTCTCTCGCATCCTTGGACGATCTTGAGAACTAAAAACAACATTTAATCCTCTTTCTATGATATTGTAGATTTTTTTGAACTACTAACCATTTGTGTGAAGGACCTAATCACTAGCCAAAGAAAGGATAACTCTCTTTAAACCAAATTCTAACATACATGTGTGATGTAGCTTGCCAAACAGTGGTCTAAACCAAATTGCTTAATCTAAAAGATAATAAAATACACCACTTTGCAAAACATTGTATGTGCAAGTTTGGTTAAGATCTAAAACTCCTCCTCTTAACTACGAGAAAATTCATTTGGCATAAGCATTAAGATAACAAGAATGGAATGGATCCTAGGAACCCTAAAGTAGTTCACACAAGAGGGAACCTTATGAACGAAAGTGGGAAAGTGCTCCACACTGCCCAATTGATTAATACGCCCTTGAAAGATTAAAGTCAAAGTTACCTTCATTATGACCCCAAATGAAAATACAACCAAACACAATTCGTTGCTCATTGTATTGAAAGAGGTGAAGTAAAGCTGAGATACTCCAAGATTAGTTAGTGTGACTTTCTTGGTAAATCATAGCTCGCAGAGGTAGCTTGTGACAACCTAGGTGAGAGAACTAATAGGAAGCTTGTCGGCTTGGAAGACCAATTTTGTCTCAGCTATTATACTTGAGAGCTCTTACAAAGTCACAACTTTGTTGGATTCAAACTCTTGCTTTTCAAACAAGGGAAAAAATCTCTTAAAGTTGAAACCATGTGACATTTCATCACGAAATACTATTTAATGTTACTTTGTCCTAGTTTTTCACTTGTCCTAAGACAAGGCAAAACTCTCCTAAAGTTACACTAAGTATTTTTCATCACCACTTAGTCTACTCCTTTGTTTTCTTGTTGCTCATTTTGGGACAAAAGAAGAACAAACATATGCTGGATACCACTAGAAATAATCATGTCCAATCGTAGTCTACTTGCATACCTAGGTTGCAATGCCAACCTTGCAAGTGTTGAAAGTTTGAATGGTATGTCTTCAAGTTCTAGTAGGCCCTTTGTCTCAAACCCATATTGAGACTTATTATCATTGTATTTAGGTTAGTCTTATCACTGACTTATTTTGAGTTGTTATGGTGCCCACATTATAGCCATGGTGCAATTGTGATATTTACGTCTTGTTTCCATTATGAAACTTGGCCTAAATCTCTAGATTGTATTGTTACGTTTTCTTGCACGCATAGTAATTCCTTGATATACTTAGGCATAGTTTTTACATCCCAGCCTTGTCTGGAGTTTTGTGAGTGTTGAAGTTACTTTGTCAACATCACTATAATGCCATATTGATACTAAAATTTTGCTTTATTACAAATTTTGATTAACATTTCCAACATAGCGTTGTTACACTGAATCACATAACCTATCTTCCGGAGGCCATAAGACTTTGACTCCTGTTAGTGTCAAAATGAATCTATTTTTCAGTATGCGTTGGAAGAGGTATTGAATGCAAACAATGCAATGGAAACATAGCATTTGGGTCTTGTAAAGTTACCAAAAATTTAGGGTATTCATTTTTACAAAAACTAGTCATTTTCTAACATTATCTAATATTGCTATTGATGAATGTGAGTTTTTCCATGCTTTACTTGATGTAGACCATGAGATTGTGTAACTCATCTTAATCTTGCACCTTTTGGTGATCTTAAGAATAAAAAACAAAGGGATGTGTATGTTCTTCTCTTTCACTTTGTGTGATGGGGTTGAGAATCAAAAGTACCCCTTAAACCTTCATGTTTGAGTCCACCATTATAGAGGTTAAGTAGAACAAAATCATGTAACTCATCAATCTATGTTTAAGGTGTCCCGAATTAACTTTAATTTTGTGCATGTTACATGGTTCTAATTTAGTTTATAATATGTGCGAAATATAATCACTTGGCATAAGAGCAGGGATTCCAAGGATAAAAGTCTTTAGTGATATTTGCTCTTCAGATTGCACCTAGCTGTGATCTTGGGAACCAAGTGGTTTGAAATTCTGAGTCTTGCATAAAGAAGCACTCTGATCTACGATTGGGAATAAACCTTGATTTTCAAAGTTGTTTATGCATAGTTAATTGTCATGTTGCAAGCGCATTTTATCGACCGACCTACGTAGTTGCGGTCGCCATTACTTGTAACTGTGTATCAGTCTTCTCTTGCACTTAGTGTGATATTGAGAACCAAAAACAACACGTTAATCCTCTTTGCTATAATATTATGGATCTTTTTGAACTTTTTTTTTCCATTTGTGTGAAGGACCCGGAATGCTAGTCAACTTAGAACTTGGAGGTGTCATCTCTTTCAAACAATCATAACTCAAATTGAGGTCACATCTGTTATAGGTTGCCAATGTATGGTCTAAACCAAGATCTACTTACATCTGAAAGATAAAAAATTTGGTTGCCAATTGACACCATTAGAATTTTACATTGTATTGCAAGGGTGCATTTGGTCAACTGAGCTATCGACTCATCCGCTTTAAACTAGGACATAACCCCTTTCACATAAGCCTTGAGATGGCAAAGAATTTCACACATGGTCAAGTACGAACCCTAAAGTAGTTTTGATGCAAGAGGGATCCTTGTGGGAAATTGTTGAACGGGAAAAATCCTCCAAGCTACCCAATGTTGATTAAGCCACGCAAATGGGAAAGCAAGGATTAGGAAAGTCAATAGTCAATTCCCATTGCAACCCTTGTGATAATACAAATGAACACACTAGTTGCATCATTTTGATTTATCAAGAGGGTTCAAAGTAAATATAGGATACTCCTTTGGACAACCTATTTGGATCTCAACCAGGGAGTTCGCAAAAGTAAACTTGTGACACATAAAGCAGAGAACCATTCTAGGCTCAATATGGAAGAAGCTTGAGCCTTTTTTTGATAACATAAGTATACTTTGAGAGCTCTCACAAAGTGATAACTTTGTTAGATTCAAACTCTTGTTTTTTGAAACAAGGATGCAAAAGCAATATCTCTTAAATAGTATGCCACCCAGTTATTCTAACACTGTATATTATTTTGAGTCATGGAAATCCTAGTTTAGAAGTTACTTTGTCCTAGTTTTTCATCTTGTCCTGGAGACAAGGCGAAACTCTTCCAAAGTTACACAAAGTATTTTTTCATCACCACTTGGTCTACAATGTCTTGGTATTTTCTTGTTGCTCATTTGGATAACAGGAAGATTCAAGAACAGGATATAATACATATACCTACTAAGAAATATATCACTTGCTCCTATTACCCAACTTTTTGAGTCTTCTTTCCATGAGTAGGTTGCAATGTTGAAGATGCAAGAGATTGACTTGATGTGAATGATATGTCATCAAGTTCTAGTAGCCCCTGATTGTCTCAATGAACCCATATTGAAGACTTATCATCATTTGTAGAACCATAGTGGTGATTATCAATGACTATGATTTTGAAGACTTACTTACACTACCCATAACTTTCAGATGGAGGCCATAAGCAATTGTGGAAGGAGGTTGATCAACGTCTTGTTTCCATTGTGAAACTTGGCCATAAATGAAGGTCTAGATTGTATTGTTATGTTTCTCGCACACATAGTAATTCAGTTGATATGTTTGAGGCCATTATTTTGTGTTTTTATAATAAGAACAGAAGGAAATCCTTGTTCAATTGTAATTTCCTTGTATAAACCTCCTTGAGGTTACGTTTTAATAGACAGAAGCTATAACATCATCTTGATACTAAGCATCTTGCTTTCTTGCAAATCTTGATTAACAGTGGTTCATAATAGCAGGGTTGTTACATTAGACTGAGGTCCATATGTGTATCAAGATCCATTTTAGAAAGACTTAGACTTGTGTTAGTGTTTAGAGAACTAGTTTTTAGTATACCTTATTAGAGGATCATGTCAACACTTTCTTAGGGGATTGGAGGGGAATTGTTAATGTCAACAATAGGGGAGTGGCCTAACTGAGTGATATTGTGCTATCACTACTTTGTTTCAAACCTCTCTCGAAGAATCATAGGGAGTAACATTTTGTTGGTGACTATATTTGAAGTCTTATACATCATTATATTGTCGTAGATATCTCTTGTCATATATTAACCTTGCTAGGATAGGTCATTCTTTATTATTTAGTGTCCTTAGGTTCATAATGATAATTTGGATTTGTGACCATTTATTGTTTGGTATTCTTTGTAACGATTTGACATCGTTACGTTGTTTGTTTTGTCGTAGGGCCCATGTTTTCCAAATGTCTAGCTAGTTTCTATTGTGTTGCCCAAAATAAACACAAGACTTCATTCCAATTAAAGGAGATCAATCACACTATATCGGTCTAGAAATTTATATCCCACAAACATCCAACAATGACTCAACTATCGCGAGGTTCCTTATACGTATGACACTAAGGAATCAAAGTTTCAGAATTCCCCATTAAAGGATTCCCATCATAGCTAAGCCTTGTTTGGTTCTTCATGCACTAGAGAACACATGATAGGTAGCCATATTCCTCGCCTTCATCTCATAGTCAGTGGTATGTTTTGGATGCTTCTAATCCAAATTATTAATTCAGGTTCCCCCCACTCTTTTTCTAATTCAAATTCAAAATTTTCTTTGGATTCTTTGGATTCACCTCAGATCTTTATGAATATTCTCATTAGAGATTTGTTCACCTCATGAGACTATTAAGACATAGTTCCTCCATCTCTTCGTACAGGACTCCCCTTATCAATCACCTAAATGCCAAATCTTCCTTCAAAGATCCATGCGTGGCCCCAAGTCTCGCTAATCAATACATATAATTTGAGTTCTTGAGTCACGGTCATATTTTTCTTCGTAGGAGCTCCCTTATTCACCACCTTGACAGCCTCTTCCTCCATTGAAGATCTGAGCCCAACCCCAAATTCTTCTAAGTTAACACCTACGTCACAATCTCCTAATTCGACTCCCATGTCACATATCTTCTAAGTCAGAACTCGTGTTGTAATCACCTAAGTCAACTCCCATATCGCAATATCCTAATTGGAATCCCATGTCGCATTCATCTACAGTCAACACATACGTCGCAAACACCTCAGATGAATCCTATGTCATAATCATATGTTGATTTTCTATGTGATCCTCATTGTTTCCTGACAATATGTCAGTCTTCTAGGAAAGCCAATACAAATCAGTTAGAAATATACATCTTCTTCTACTCGCAAGACATCTAGATCCAAATCTATTTTGTTTCTTAAGTCATGATCTTCTCAATACTTCTACACTTGTTGGACCCATTTTTTCTATTCAACCTCCCATGGTCTAACGAACAAATACCCATGCCGATCAATTCATTTCAGAATGAAGAATCAGATCACAAAAATCATGGGGTTACATGATGACATTAACCTAGAGGATCACACATACAAGAATTCTCTCTATACCTCGATACGTTCATAGTAATGTGGGGAAGAGGTTACTTCCGCTTGTCAAACCATAGAGGAAGACCCTAGGATCATTGCACTTAATCCTCCTCTTATTCTTTCATCATTCACATTCTTCATTGTGTGATGAAATTCCTGGGGTCTGACATTAGATCCATGACCCATTTTCTCATTACCCAATCTTTCTTTATATATCGACGATTCCTCCGTCGCAATCTCGCTTTGGGTCTCCACCTAGTAACCCATCATCTTGCTTCTATTTATGTGGCCACCTCCAAGTAGCCCTTCGTCATTATATTTATGTGGCTCACCTTTTGGTAGCCTAGTCTTCTTCTATTCTTAGGAGCCATGTTCTAGTAGCTCCCTCATCTTCTACATATGAGAAACCTCCAGGTAGTCCTTCATGTTCAGTCTATGGGACACCTCCTAGTAGCCCATCATCTTCTGATTATTGGGCTACATCCTAGAAGCCCATCATCTTCCATATGTGGGGCTCACCTTCAGGTAGCCCCCATTTCATCTTCAGTACTAGTGGGACACCTCCTGGTAAAGCCCATCCTCTTTTATTCCTTGGGTCACCTCCTAGTAACCCAATAACTTCATCGTCTTTATGTGGATCACCTTCGGGTATTCCTTCATCTTCAATCTATACTAGAGGCCACGTCCTAGTAAACCCCTCATATTCAATTCTATGGAACACGCATCTTGGTAGCCTGCATCCTCCTTTAATTATTAGACCATATCCTTCATGTCCATCACTTTGTCCTTCTATCCATGATTGTGGCAAAGCCCACTGTAACTTCCCACATTAATTCTATTCATCTACTTTCTTCTCCTACTTCATCAGGATCAGAAAATTCACATAATAGCTTATAATAAACTTAATTGGTTCCTTAATTAGGCTTAGCTCAAAACTTCCAAGACGCTCCAAAGCTCACAATAATTTAAACAATTTTAATGTTCAGAATCAAACGCGATTCAAAAATGCACATCAACGTAACCATCAAGTATGGTGTAAAGTGCAGAAACTTCTATGGATAGGGACCTCAAGCTCCCCACACACAAAATCCATGTTTCACAATAAAATCGCATTGGTTTTATTGAGTATGAGCTCACCACGATCATCGAGATCGGTAGATAATGTGACCCTTGATAAGCAAACACACCTAGTCTTCCTTATTAAGGAAATCACTAACTATGTTGGTTGGATATTATTATGTCAGAGTGACCTTGATTGGTCCCACCTTTCAAAAATAAGACAAATATACCAAAAAAATGAAGAAAACATTTCAAAAAATATCAAAGGTAAATGAACACACATTACAATTAGGTATTGCATACACACCGGATGTTCTTTCTTCCCTTTCTTGTTCTTATTCTGCAAGTCTTCCTACCCTTTTCATCCCTTCAATGATATTTTGGTTAGCCTATTCACATGCATATTTGGTAACATTTTCCTCTATGGTATCCATTTGGTCTTGGTCTTTCATCACCTTGGATAAATTAAAGAACGACTGACCTCATAGATATCCTATCACAATCTACATCTAAAAAAACTTGTTACGAAGAAATTTTGGAGATATTTGTTGACACTAGCCAATTTCATCATCACAAGCACTTCTGCTTCCTTTCATCAAGCACATCAGTGGTTCTTAACCCCCTTATCAAACAAGAGATATGAAATCAGTTTTTAGAGAGCAAAACAAAAGTCAATCAAATAAAAAAGCCAAAGCTAAATAGCAAAAGCAAATTGATATTTAACTCTCTCTTGGGGTATTTCCAATAATATCTACTAGGGGTTATGGACGCCTCACTAGAAATAGAGAAATTTTCCCATTAGAATAAAATGCATCTTCATAAGGGCTATGGATGCTTAGCTGGTAGCGGAGAAATGTATGACTCTCATTCCACAATCCATTCACAAAAAAAAAACTTTGAAAAACAAATCATTCCTACACATTGGCTAGGCTGTCTTCACTTGTTGTCTATCAAATATTTCCTCCAAGAGGTAACAAATTTCCATGTGCACACACTGGCTCTCTATGAGAAAACATGATTAATATGTTACCAAGTGTATTTTTTTGGACATGTTTTTCAGACTCTTACTCTAGTCTGTATCTTGTCTCATGATTTGTGCCTTTGGTTAATCACTTCTTACATCATGAAGCTTCTAAGCTTACATTCACAACATTCAAGTTATTCTTCTACTTCATTCATAACATCCATGTGCATAATATTTCATTTTTTCCATGTTTGCGGGCACCTTTGTCCCCTTTCTCAAAATAATCTTCCACTTCTTTCTCACCATGTGCTTCTTGGCCGGCTTACATTGGGGGGCATCCTTGCTCCTTCCTAGCACGATCATTAGGGTTACGTTCACCATCATGATGAACCTATCTATATTGGCCCTGATCCAACTTCTTCTGCATGAATATTTTTCCTTTTGAATATTCCCATCTAATGTTGGGGGAAATTTTGCATCTTCACTTTCTTGCACATATGCACGTGGCATTCTGCCCTTGTACATCCCATCTGTCACTGAGGCAATCCGCGTTTCTTCGTTTCATGTACTTAGCTTCAGAAAAATTCTTAAAAAAACATTCAAATAGGTATCAAAAATAAAATATATTCAAATATGTTTAAAAAACCAAAACAAATTGGTAAAACAATCAAAAACCCCAATTTTTTTGGTAAAATCATTAAAAATAATAAAATTGCAAAAATTCAATTTTTTTTTTCAAAAAATGGTAAATGACATGCACGCAGCTAAAGCATGTATCAAATGCATTCTCCTCGAACATAAAAATTTGTCGTACAAAAACATCTTTCTTAGGATCTTGCTTGTTCTTGTTTAAAATTACTTATGGATCATCGTGATCTACCTCCATTAACAAAGTTGGGTCCTGCTTATTATGTCCATACTCCTGTGCAACAATGAGTTTCCAGAGATTGTGTCATAGTACATGAATGCTTTCCATGGGACTAATTGTGTCCTCTATTATTCCTCTCGCATGTATCTTTGTTTGGGGCACCATTTTTAACCCTTGTCGTTACAACACGAGCATTTGTGAACTAAAGCTTGATAACAAAAACATTGGTGAAATTGTCTTGAACGTTGTTTGTTTGAGTATGTGTGATTGTACTTTTTTCTTTGTTAGCTTGGTTGATTTACTTTTTCGTATTGCATTGCATTATGTATGTTGCATGGAGTTAAGCATTGTTTTACTTTCTCGTATTGCATTGCATTATGTATGTTGGATGGAGTTACATATTTTTAGCAATGAACAAATGTTAGTAATTTAGCTTTTCATGTTATTTTACACTTTCCTTTATTTTAATAAACGTCAATGATGTAGATCATAGGGGAAACATGATGAAATAAAAGTTGCTTATTAAAGATTGGATGCAAAGAGCTATTCCTATTCTCCACTTTCATGTCTTATCACTATTAATTTTTCTTCCAAATCACTTGGGGCAATGAACAATCATTTTTATTCCTATCCTATTTCTTCTATCAGTTTCGATCATATTTTCTATCATCGATTAACTTCTTTTATCACACCATCGACACTCGAGGGGGCATCCTTCATTCTACTAATTTTTCTTCAAAAAGTTACTTGTTTTTGCTTGTCTACCATATTTGAAGAGAAGTTACTTCACCTCAAACAGGGGCAAATGTAGACACCTAAATTTTGCTTTTGCAATCTTATTGTCAAAAGCACACAAATAAATCTTATTCTTACCATTTCCATTATAATTAGTGATTTCCACTAATTAACTAACATTTCTTACCATTTTGGTCAATTAACAACGTATTGTTGATTACCTATCCTCTTTCACATTCAGGATGCCACTTTATGACAAATTGTAAGTTAAAATCTTCTTTTGAACCGACAATTAGCGATTATTAGTTAATTAAGCCTATTTTACCCTTGTTTTGGTCAATATACCCTATTATTGGCTTAAACCCTCTTCCAACCACTCAAAATCACCCCAGTTCTTTCCACAACATCTCAAAAGGCTTCAAAAGCTTATCCTAGTCTTCTAATTGACCCTAAGTGGTTGATTAAGGCTACTCACATCCTAATCACTTGTTAATTCACTAATTGTAATTAGTAAACCTTAATCATGATTAAAAATCTTTAATTTACTTTGTGCTTTTAGTCCCAGATGCACCAAGATGCTAGTTTTCCTCAAATTAAAAAATATAAAAAAGACTTACCGCATACCTTTAAACTTTACACCATGCTTTGATTTGCATATCATATAAGAAATATGATTAATAGCCAAGCTCAATCCTTGCCTCCAGTATTCAATGGGGTTAGTAGATGGGAATCTAATATGATCTTGTAGTCAATATTGGAGATACCATATCACCTTCCTTGGAGTAGCAACAAACCCCCAATTTGATTGCTCTCGATCTATTTAGGTCTAAGTTAGTTAGCAATTGAATGTTAAGTAGGCATGTTTTAGCTAAGATAGATTGATATGTCATGTTAGTTCTTTCAAGCATTCCATTAAGCTTTAATTATTGATGAAACTATTGTTAGATTCATTAAGCACTTGTTAATTAGACTATGTGGTGGTAGTATTGTTAGTTTAGCTTTGCTTAGAACTTTTAGTAGTCTTCAAGGCGTCCTACCACTAGAGGAAGAGTGTAGGGAGAAAAATCTAGTTTTACCCTCCAACTTTAACTACATCCTCAAAAGATCTAGCCATTGCAGATGAACAAAGACCATATTTTGTTGATTTGGATCCATTTTGATTAAACGTGATAACCCACATGAGAGGATTATAGGAAAGGCAATGACATCTCATTGCCCCCACTCCAGGGGTGTCGCCACAATGTGTATGTGTTGCATGGTGTACGAGCAAATGATGGGTTAGAAATGTAGATTGATCGCGTAATGGTGTAAGGGGAATAATAAGGTAACCCTAATTATATGTCCCCTTTCAACGAAAGGGGGAGTGGTGATGAAAATGAACACTGAGCTGAAAGTAAGGGCGCAATGATATAATGGAGAATGTATGATAAATATTGTAAAATTACGTGTATATCAAATGGAAATAATGTCAAGGTGAAATATTATATGTGAAATGTGTACAATATGGTAGTAGGTGGAATTTTGAAAAGAATGACACAAACAGGATAGAAATCAAAGTAAGGATTGAAATTTTACAATGTATATTATTTTAAAAAATGATCTCAAATAATGACCTAGTAAGGTAGGTAATGGATAGTTACTATAAATAGTAATGTGAAAAATTGAATAGGCAATTCATTTGATTATTACGCTATTGTGATTGTGAGCTTTGGGTGTGCAAAAGATGCCTCAAGTGAGAGCACCATGATTGAGGCAGTTTTTGGCATCACGTATGACAATGGAGCTAGTAAGTGTGATTTTTTTTCAAAAAATGTGTTGATATTAGTCATTTTTGATGAATTTTTGCAAAAATTTTGTTTTTTAATTTCTCAACATTTTGGACTCAGAAAAGAGTGGTGAAGGCACTAATGATGCTCAGGACAGGCATGGGTGTAAGTGACCTACTCCTGGGCGTGCCAGTCCTACTTCTAGGCATTATCATCCTAGAAATCTTGGGTTGAGCCCAAAGTGATGTAGATGTGAAATTTGATGTGTGTTGATGTTATAGGTAGGTGTATTTGCATATGTATGATGTTCTAACACTGTGTTTGTTGTTGTTTTGTGGTTCGCAGAGGGATATCCATTAGAGAGAGTTTCATGGTGGTTGACACTTGAGTACATTGCTAGGATTGAGGTTGTCAAACGATGAGTGAGATGTTCTAGACCATGCTTACTTTCAGTACATAGTGAGGATCGTGGATGTGCCCATAATATGCCTATGATCACAACTTTATGTGAGAGGTGGTGTGCAGATACTTACACCTATTGGTTACCGATAGGGGAGATGACAGTTACACTGTAGGACGTGTATCGGATATTGCAGTTTCCTATTGTTGGGGAGAGGGTTTAGGTTATGGCCATGGATGATGCACAAAGATAGATGAGGGCCGCTAGGCGGTATTTTATGGGGACCCAAGTTTAGACTGAGGTCCATATTATCCTGGATGCTATTATGAGATCATGGGTTCCGCAATATCAAAAGTTTATTACCATGGTGATTGATTCATCAATTGCAGTGGAAGGTGGTGGTGTAGGAATCTTATATAAGATGTATGATATATGTCGTCAGATAAAGGAGAAGAGATGGGGTATAACTGGGCACAATGTATGTTGGCTCACATGTACAAGGATCTATACAAATTTACACAGGAGGAGCATGGAGGTGGTATTGGAGTGACTACATTATTACATGTATGGGCCTATGAGCATATTACGATACTCAGGCTAGTTCATTTTCCATAAGGAGAGTGGGATAGGTTGGATATATTTGTTGGGAGATGGGTAGGTGTTTGTGGTAGGAAGATGGATACATACACCTATAGAGAGATGTTAGATCATATGGGGCCAGAGGGCGTGATATAGAGGCCATACCAAGACTACAGAGGATGGCCAAAGGATGTAGTAGAGCTACGATGCATTCGACAAACTATGTGGTTAGAGGATCAGTTTCTAGGGGTGGCCAAGGTATTTCAGGTGGAGTGCGTGTCAAAACAATTTGGCATGGACTAGGATGTGCCCCCAGAGTCATATGTATGGGTGAGGGCCATTAGGGCACCGAGGAGGGTCAGAGCTAGACCAAGGTTCACATGAGTGCAGTTAGTACCTCCCAGGCCAAATGAGGCAGATGCAGTGATTGAGCTGATAGATATAAATGATGGTGGGCATCACATTGATGGGTTTTTTTGTTTCCAATTTTTGTGGAAGCAGTGGGAGTACCATCAGGGAGGAGTAGAGGGGCAATCACATGCTCCATATAACATAGTGGTAATGTTAGTAGAACATGAGTATTTGTATAATTATGGTTGTGATTGGTTAATTGGTTGTATAATTGTCATTGTCGTCTAACGTTGTAATCTATAGATGCAAGTGATGTGTATTAGATACATCCATCCGCACATTGACATTGAATGTGCCCACCAATGTACTCGTAGGTGGTGGTATGTTAGAGTGAGTGGATGGTATCGCAAGTGAGCATGTACACTTATTTGATCCAGTATCGTTAACATCAACTACTTGTACTATATTATTGAGTAAGCGAGATGAAGCATGAGAGGATATGCAACGAGATAGATAGGTTATGGGTGGAGGTCCCTTAACACATGATGTATTTATGCGGTTTGTGGAGTTACATGGCCATTTTGCGAAGCAGTCAACTAAGGTGACATTATTACGTAGGTAGGTAGAGAGATAAAGGGGCCGCGATCAGCGGCACAGATTGAGCAATGAAGCTCCGATTTCTAGAGCTCCTACAATTGTAGATAGTGATAGTGATGATGAGATATGATATGTAGTGATGTAGCGATGTATGGGGGCTTGCCCCCCAATGATGGGATTTTATAACTATGATATATATATATATATAGAATTATTAGTGTATGATTATTATATTTGATGTTTATTGATTTGATGATGTGAGGATTGAGACTCGTATCTTGATGTATGATGCATTGATTGTTGTTCTTATGTACATGATGTGTGATGTGTTTAATAACGTTTGTATTTGTTTTATTGATTTGCAATGAGTAGTTGTTGAGATTGGATAATTGATGATTAATGTGATCATAGATAGATAAGTGATGAGATATTGTATGTGATAATAAGTGATGTATGTAGTGTGATTGTGAAAAAGTGTATCGTATGTATGAATAGAGTTGTGATGAATGAAAAAGTAAAAATGAATAATGTGTAAAAGTGTGAGATGGTCAAAATAGTTTAGTGAAGCACATGTTAGTATGATGAAGATGGAGGGAAGAATAGTGATGCCCCCTAGTGTATAAATGATAAGGTTCATTTATATAAGACCCCTCGACAATCAAGAATGAACCATAAAGTAAGAGCATGTCATCGAGAAGTGATATGATAGTTTGTGTGAGATAGATTGATCGATAAGATGTGTAGCACAAGAGTAAAGTGAGGTTCTTATTGTAATAGATTTCTCAATAGTCATGTGTCATCGGGAGGTAAAGTGATAGAAATCACCTACCAGAGACCAAGCTTGCGCGGAGCGATGCAAGCATGTGGAATGAAAACAACATGAGTGTATGAGCCAAACTAAATTTCATGTGGAATGGTGCCAAGGATGGGTGATGTAGTAGTGGGAAGTGGAGATGTTGAGGGTTGTGAAAGCCAATGTGTAGTAGTAGCATGACGTGGTGAATGAGATAGTGCAGTGATGGATGGATGAGATGGAGATTGCACATGAGCAACAACCTGTGGTGGTGGATGAATAATAACCTTAGAACTAGTCAAAGGGGATAAATCAACTGGAGTAACATTATGGTTGCATGGGAGTGGAGACATAGACTTCTCATGATAGTGAGTGCCAAAGGAAATGACACTTTTATATTTTAATTATCGAAGTCTATCATGAAGGGCGCAACAGTCATTTTCGTGATGGCCATTGATACGATGATAGTTACAGTAAGGTCTATCACACTAGCACTGCAAGTGATGAGGTGGATGATGTTGATTAGAAGGTAACTGAATCAAACGCGTGTCAAGTAAGGTACGTAACACATCATGAGGTCTAGTATGATGATAAAAGTGTAATGGCTCCCATGAAATAGGTTTAGAAGTCTGAGGTGTAGTCCAATGTGGAGGAGGAGATGAAGAACACTTATGCAATGGAGAAGAATGAACTTTCTTGCAAGGCAGAGGAGATGGAGACCTAGGAGGATACACAACAGATGGAATTAAAAAAGAATGATATGGTGCAGTAGTAGGAGAACTAGGAGGAGGATCTATGACTTGTGCAACAATGAGGTCCTGCTCTAAATCAATGACCTTATAACATAAGAGTGTGAATGATTCACATATGTCACATTAAAATTGTTGTTTTAAATCAGGAATCAAACCATGACAAAAGATGAATTACTTCTCTAAGTTAATGGGTTGGAAGACAAACTGATGCATGTAAGCATTGAATCACAAAATCTAATTGATGGTAGGTTATGTTTTGCCTTGGTGTAGGCAAGGTAGATAATCATATGTGACTCCAGGTCTGTTGTTGAGTATGAAGCAACAAAGAAAATCTTCTTCCATCTCACAATAGGTACTAATAGATCTGAAGGGTAGATGTGTGTACCATTAGAGAGCATCATCAGTAAGACTATGGAAAAAGGCTTTGAGCAATAGTCGATTATTAGAGTATGAGGCCATATCCATATGGTAATGTTTGAGATGCAAATAAGGATTTCTAGTACCATCAAAGTATGAAAATGTAAGCATAATGAAATCCTTAGGAAATTCTGAATTATGAATATTTTTCAAAAAATGATTTTCATGCAAAGAATTATTTTCGATATAATCATAATAGGCCTCGCTTTCTAGTGCGAGAGATTGGACTTGAGATTGTCAGTGGCCAACAACATGCATGAGTGATAAGATGTCCTGTGGAGGAATGGTAGAGGATGGAAATAGTGTATTGAGTGGTTAAAAATTTCCATTATGAGTGATCATAGGAATGTCAAGAGGAGACATAGAAGATGTTGATGCTAAGCGCACACTAGATATGGGTGCCGAATAAGTAATATGTGGTGAATAACATGGAACATTAATAGAAGTTGTAGGACTAGCATCAGAAACATCATTAGGAGATTATGTAATACAAGGAGATGAATCATGCATGTTATTAGAGACAATCTTAGAAGAAGATGAAAGCAGAGTGGGGGATTCACATTCAACAGTATGCAAAGAAGTAGTGTTGTCACTTACCCAGAATATGTGTAATTTTTTTATTTTTTTTGAAATTTTGGTTAAGTATCCCCCTTTGAGTATTTTGTTTTTCTTTTTGGAGTCCTTAGAAGTGAAAACAATTACAACACTTATTAATTTTTTTAGTTTTCTAAGTATTTGGGGTCAAATATCCTTTGTTTTACAGAAATTACATGTCCCGTAAGAACAACCTTCCCTTGTTCCCTCAGGTCCTTCTATTCTCCGCATTTCCTCTTTTGTCAATTTCTTTGTTCTGCAGGTTTTTATATTTGTCAGTTGAACTGTTCTATTTGATTCTTGGTTCACCGTATCCTTTTGCTCCCCCGCAATTGTCCTTACTTCCGCGAGCTTTGCACTCAACCTATATATTGCAGATTTTGTGGATTTTCAAAGAGCTCATGGCCCTTGTGCTTCCTAAACTTTTTTTTCTCTGCATCCCTGTGTTCTGTGCATAGCCATCGCTGATTGACAAAGTTTTCATCTAATTTTGTTAAGTATTCTTCGTATTATGAAAATTATACGAGTTTTTTCAGAGAACCCGCATCCCTGTGTCCCATGGGCCTTATGTTTTCCATGCATGCCCGATTCTCCTGTAACTTGCTTGAGTTTCTTTATGTTGTGGGACTTTGGGGGTGTACAAAGAACTTATGTCCTTGGTGTGTCTCGGCTTCATGTTCCCCGCTAGCCCTGCTCTTTCCACACACTGAAGCCTTTGCTATATATTGCAGAGATATGTCAGATATTTGAGTCCCTCATGTCCCAAGATATTTTGTGCTTTCATTTCCCCACATTCCTGTCATAACCGCAATACAAATGAAAAAAACTGATAAATTGTTCAGTAAAACCTCTCTGTTTCCCCGTAATGCACCTCAAATACCTAATTAAGCACCTATTTTTCGAATGGGAAGGTATATAAAAAAGCTAAAGTGGATCATTTTTACCAGTGCAATGTCAGAAGTTACAGTTAGGTCCTGTGCATGCCCGTTCCATGTCCCCTCCAAGTTGTTTATAGTTGTATATTGAGCGTTATCTAGCCATTTTCAAAAATTTAAAGTGCATTGTGATCGTGAGAGGAGCTTTGTTCTTCTTGCATAGTCAAACTGAGTCAATTTTGAATCCTCCATCCAGGGTTTTTTCTATTAAATTTGATTTTGTGTCCTATTGTGTCATCTTCCTTTAAAGTCATTGTTGATTTTTTGTTCCTTTAATTATTTGTCTTCCTAACTATGGCCATCATGAAGTATCATTATGAGGGTTACGAACATATTTCATCCCTTGAAACATGTCAGTGCCCAACATAGGATACAAGTGATGTCCGGCATATTGACTTCAACAACTTCTAGGCTCTGTGTTTCTTATGTAAACTCCACTCACATGGTTCAATCGTAGCAAAACATAGTGGGATTGCTAATGTTGGTGGGTTAGTGGGATTGATCATGTTGGTGGGTATCCTATTTTAGTTCAATGTACAGATACCATTTTAGCATGTGCTTCTTGTTTCAACTCCAGATTCACTAAGGAAATCAAATATCCTCAGGGTCAGGTGATTGATAAATTGGATGTTAATTGCATAAATGTTGCCTTTAGAATCCTTGTTTTTTGAAAATGCCAACACTCTCACTATGACTCAAGCTCAAGGCCTTTTTGAACAAGATAAGGAGAAATATAAAACAATCATAGCTAAATCTTGGTTTAAGGTTCCAAAGAAAGGACCATCCAGAGTTGTCTTAAGATCATATATATATGGTCTGATTTAAAATAAGATTTGTCTGATATAATCACTCTATTTTCTAGGATCATGGGGCCTTCCCTCGACTAATGAAATTTGACTTCTGGATGTGTCCTTATATAAAACATTATTTGTGAAGGGAAGCAAATCTTGAACTGGGGAGAAATAATTTGTGAAAACCTCAGTGAACAATTTGGTTAATGTTTAGAACAGAGTAAATCTTTTTACATGCGACCTCATATTTGATGTACACTATTACAACATATAGAATCTAGCTAGCTCTTATTCCACTAGATGAAAGGAATAATGCACTAGTATATGAGTATTACCCACAATTGACTCTTGAAAACATCAAGCATCATTTCAGAAGGGTCAATGATGCATTTCGTAATGTACATTGTTAAACTTTTAGAAGTCAATATAGCTGAGAGGAGTATTCTGTTGAAGTACCAAACAATTGATTGCCAACCTATGGCAACATGGTTCATCCTGTTCAGAAGGTTTTCATATATTAGATTGGCTGGTTTTTAAGGTGTACCCAACAA
Source organism: Taxus chinensis (assembly GCA_019776745.2). NCBI lineage: Eukaryota > Viridiplantae > Streptophyta > Pinopsida > Cupressales > Taxaceae > Taxus > Taxus chinensis. The sequence continues at coordinate 685,145,471 of CM034154.1, read as the reverse complement.
TCTTCCTATGTATTGTAATGATAATACTCGTTCTTAGTGGATGTTTGTAGGAAGCTTGATATGTAACACAGAACAGGACAGGGATAAGAAAGATCATTAGGAATTCAATTTCCAATCACTTTGGGGAATTACACATAGTAGGACAACACTGGATGCTATAGAATGTAGAACATGTACCATTATCTGCATTCAACTTTTATATTTTTTAGAAGAGGATTTTATTTTAACATCAAAGGCTTCATCTCTACATAACCTTAGAATGGGTTTTTATCACCTCACCTACTCTTGGAAGATTATTGGGAATATTGTTCAGATGATTATGAAGGTGAGAAGAAGATATTTTCGCCAGCTTTTCTCTATAGCAGATCACAAGATTTCTGGGACTTACAAAATTCCTGAGGACTTGTCCAGATGATAATGAAGACTTGTATTCTCTTGAACACAATGAAAACTATTTGGCATACACCCCTTTTCACCATCAACTGGTTTCAGAAAGAAAAGGGTGATCTTCAAGAGATAATAAACCCAGTATCATGGTGAGGACCAGGGTTTGGTTTAATAGAAAAATGAAAGCATATAAGGCAGGAATGTAGCTCAATCTTCTTATTAAGGGGCATCATCATCTCATAAATAAGTTTATGCTTCACACATAGAGGTCCCAAGATCAGCCAATTCTTTCTCGTCTGCATATAGAATCCTCTTTCAAAGTATATTCAAGGAAAGATAAAAGGATGAGAAGACTTGAAAAAACATAGAAGAAGTAATTGAGGGAAGAAGGTAAACAATCTCACTCTCAAAATAAAACAGAAGAAGTTTGGAGAGGGTTGAATGAATTGCTGGATCTTTTAGAAGAATAAGAAAATGGGACAGAGGAGGATGAAGAAAGAAAACTATGAAGGAGGGGAGTTATTGAAAAATAAGAAGATGAAGGAAATAAATTGAAGAATGAAGAGCCAAATTCTGAGGTATTAAGCAACCCCAATCTCAAATCACCTGTGAAAGAAGTATCTTCTTCAAGTGTTGGAGCACCTACTCTTGAGGTATTTATTTTCTCAGACTCTTGCTTCCCTCAGTACACTTGGTATGGGCCCTCTTGTTGCTTTATCTCCTAGTGACTCATTTACATGGGTCCAACCCCTGATTGATAATAGAAAAAGAAAGGCATCCTCCAAAATCATCGCTCCTAAATTTGATGTTGTAGATGCCCTTCTGGGTAGAACTCCCACTCCTACTGCCAAAAAAGCTAAGACTTGTTTCAAGATTGGTTTCTGATTCAAAAGTTCAGCAATACTTGGAGATAACAAAGCCAAGAGTGGAGAAAGATGAAAAAGATCTAACTATTGCTGACTTGGAAATGACAAGAATTCCATTGGGTGAATATACTCCTGAGGGGGAGGTTCACAATTTAAAAGAGACAATTTCCAAGGTCATTGAAAGGGTGGAAAAGGGGAAGCAAACACATGAACAACTTGAGGAACAGGTACAAGTCCTCTTTGGTTTCATAAAATCCCTCCTTGCAAGTGATAAAGTGATTGATCTTGCCCCTCTGACTTCAATGCCTCCTCCCATTGTCCTATTTGATGAAGAAGTTCAAGCTATCAAGGACATTCATAAGCATGATGCTTATGGAAAGGAAATTGAGGCAATGATTGATGGAATGTTGATTTCTGGTTTAAATTTCAATGATGAAGCACACAAAGCATATGACAACATTTCTCTAATCCAAAGTCAGATTGACCCAGTAATCATTGGCTCTGAAAAGGAACTTAAACTTTGGTCATAATGTATTCAGGATCTCAGACTCATGAGGGATATAGATGAACAAATTCTCCTTGCACATAAGATATTTGATGATTCAAAGAGTAATCTTTCCAAAAAAATGGGTGTTAAGTGTAGAATGGAAGATGAAAGTGCTAGAAGAAGCAATTGATGAACTCAAGAATATGGTGCAAAAGGGAGAGGCATTCAAAAACTACAATACTTGCTAAATTTCTAGCTCTTAGGTGCCAATTTTATAAATATAATTCTACAGAGAGGCACACAGTACAATAAATTAAAGATAAATTCAAAACACTCATCAAGGAGGATCTATTCAGGCCTGAGACTATTTTTAGGGAGAAAGTGGAAGAAATTGGTGAGTTGCATAATGTAGTCATAGAGGAAACCAAAGGCTTAGTATAAAATGCAGATATGGGAAAGGAGATGGAGGATTCCTTGGACAGCTGGACAAATGCTATGGCAAATACCACCATCCCCAGAGGCATGGACATTGTTGGAGCCTTGGTCAAGTTTAGGAATAATATACTCAAAGTGAAGACTGCAACAACATCATCTATAAGTGTTCCTTCTCTTAGTTCCTAGGTCCTTGTTTCTAGTCATTGTAATTCAAAGTTAGCCTTATTAATATTTTTTTTAAAATTAAGAAATTGTAAATAAGGATAACTAAAGTATAATTCATTAATTAAGTGGTAACACTTAATTAAGAGATAAAGGAACTAGAGAAATTCAATTACAACCGCCCTTATGCCTATATAAGGATTTTTCTTTCATTGTTAAAGGGTTGTTGTTGGATTTTGATGTTTGGGATGTAAAAACATAGAAATACAAAGAATCAATATAGAAGAAATTATTTCCTCCTATTTTATTGTGTTCTTTCTGTTTCTATTCCTTAACCTATAAACATGGATTTGGTATATTTGAATGTGAAACTTTGTGTTCAACTCATTTGATGTAATGTTGAGAAATTTGTGTCTGTTGCATATATATCTTGTGGGTTATTTTAAATATATATAAATTCATATGTTCTTAATATTACATGCATGCATTAGTATGATATTTCTCTTCAATCTACATATTTGAAAGTGTTTCCTTCTTTTTTTCCCTTTCTTACAATAGTGAGTGATCTTAGGTAACCAAGGAGAACACTTGTGTTCTTGATAGGTGAGAAGTTGAACTTTGAGTTTCTTTTTACCAATCTTGCTTATTTAAAGCTATTGTTTCCTCTGATAAGATCTTATATCCCCTCTATCTTTTGTATTGAGAGTATTATTGGATATGGGAACATTCTCCACATCAAAATATTCACGTAGATATTTTTAGATTGTACATTTGTAACTAAGTGGGTTTTTATTTTGTTTGGAAATAAGGGAACCTCTCCCATAAAGAAGAGGGAACGTCGTCCCTTGAAATGTTGCTTGTATTGTGATACAAATTTTCCAACCAACAAGTAGAATCACGACTATCAGGTGTCTCATCAAAATAAAAAAAAGATTTAGATGTAAGGATTTTTATTTTTTTTGGAAAGAAGGTAAAGTGAGGGTTTTAGAAGGTCCCACAACCTTGTACAAAAAGCCCAACGACTAGATTAAGTGATGATGATTACATATAGAGAAACCCATGAAAATTCCAAAAAAAAAACAGACAACCGAACAAAACCAAGAGCAAAAAAACAAAACATCAAAGGAGCTTCTTCAGCTCAATAACAATATTCTTAGCCTGGATTGAACTTGACTCTTCAGCCAGCTGATCTGCCAGAGTTAACAGTTCGGAGCAGTCTTTGGTGATGGCAGCCCTGGTGTTATCAGTGAAAATTTCCCAAGCTTTGAGAATAGAGAAGGAACATTGAAGCTTGGCCAGGATGGAGGTCACTAACTCAACATGGCATTCTTAAGGATGGTTGTCAGTGTTAGCAACAGTTCCAATATTATCCTTCGCCGTGTTTCTAGTAGCAGTGTGTTCCCAGTTTGTAGCAGCTTCCATCTGAATATCCTGAGGGCTGATTTTGTGATCATTCATGATGATATTTTTGGTACCACGCTGGAAATTTAGCCCCTCCTCTTTCAGCTCCTCATCCAAGCCCATCGGAACAAAGTCGGGGGAGTCAGGATACAACTTGGCTAAATCAAGAAGAACGTCTGAGAGGTGGAGCTCCGAGCTAGAGGCTGAGGAGGAAGCAGTGAATGCAACAACAACATCAGGGTCTACAAGACAAGTCTGGCCAGGGGAGGGTGGAGGACAAATGGGGGAAACAGGGAGAGAAAATCCCATGAAGGCGGAACCTATGATGGTGACATCAGAGTCAGAGTTAGAAGAGACTTGCAGGTGACGACGATGGTTGGAAGAGGGATGGGAAGCTGGAGATGGAAGGGGGGATGAGGTGGGGGTATGATGGGGGCCGACCATGCTTGGGGGGGAAAGGGTCAACTCAGCAGGAGAAGCAGCGAATTTGAAGAGGAGGTAAAGAAGGCCTTGATGTAGAATGGGGCCTTCTCCCTCCCTAGCAAGATTAATGGAGTGCTCAAGTGACTGGAATAGAAAGGCAACTAAGTTTATTTTCTTCCCCCAACGTAAGTGAGAAATAATGAAGAAGTGGGGACCGAAGACCAACCTGTATCACCCATCAATGGTGAAATGTCTCATAATAACCTCTTCAACTCTATCCCAAGGTGGAAGCGGGGATTCCTAAACATAACCAGAAAGATATTTAGTCAGCTTCTCACCTTTGGAAATAAAATCCTGAAGCTCTGCTTGCAAAGACCTCTTGAAGTAGATAGCCCCGGAGGTAGGAAGGCCAGTCATCGAGGTGATGGCATTGGTGGAGATGGTGAAGTGGGTATTGCCAATTTGGACCCTGCCCGCGAGACCAGGTAGCTAGGGAGCCATAAGAAATCAAAGCTGAGTACCCAGACATTCTTTCCAGGAATGTAGTTACGCCATTGTCCCTAAGAATGTTCCAAACATCTTAGTCTTCTTGCAGACAAGTGCAAGAAGCAGGTTCAATCCTCTTGAGTTTCCCTCCCATGGTGAAGATTTTATGGAAATGAATCAAGGTGAGGAGACGCGAGTTGGATTTAGAAGGCTCATATTGTTTATGGGAGTCTTCCACATCACCCGTCCTCCTATACCTGTGATAATTATGATGAGAAAGGGTGTATCTCAGACCCAGATCCACACGAATGGAGTAACTCTCTTCCCATGTGCTTGGCTCCATAGAGCGTCGCTTCAAAATTATGTGATAATTATGATTGTCATCATTGACAAGGGTGTAATGCTTTTTGTTAAGCTTGCTGACATAAGGATCAGACTCCCATCACCACATGTTAGCTAGAAAATGAGCAGTCATTATGGGAAATTTGAAGAAGATTGGTAGGGAAATTTCCTAACCACATTTGTTGAGTATCAAGGAGGACACCAATGTTAGCCATGCAATCAGCCACCTTATTTCCTTCTTGAAAGATGTGTTGGCATTTGATCTACTAGAAGTTCTTTTGGAGAAGACGAATGTCAGCAATAATATTTTTAATAGTCCATTGTCTTGGGTCTTCCGAGTTGAGGAGATTTATAATATTGAGGGAGTCACTGTCCACAATTAAGGTTTCATTGCCAATTTGAAGAGTCAGCTCTAGCCCCTTGAGGATAACTAAGGCTTCAGCATGGTGGTTGGTACCCATGCTAAAGTTAGCTGTTATAGCAGCTTGAGGGGAACCAGTAGAATTTCAGAGGATCACACCCCCCCAGACTTCCCTGGGTTACCCTTAGAAGCCCCATCTGTGTTGAGTTTCTTCCAGCCCAGTGGGGGAGGGAGCCACCTAATAGAAGAGTGAGCCAGGGAAGAGGGTTTAGCCATGGGAAGGATCGCCATCTGCTAACACCACTCCTTGCTATTACATAACTATATTTGTTGTTGATATTTCTTCCATAAGCAGCCATTTAGATTGTCTTGGAAGAGAATAGCGATATGGTTGGCCACCCTCTCAGGATCCATACACTGGTCTTTGAAGATTCTCCTATTTCTCTCTTTCCAAATACCCCAGAGGTCATGGGGGAGGATAAGTTTCCAAGCCAGGGAAATGGTTGGGTGAGAGAAGGGGGAACACCATTGAATGAGGGTATCATAAATTGAATCAGGGAAAGTCCAGACAACTCCAAAAAGTGACAAAAGCCAATTCCATACAACCGGGGCAAAGGGGCAGTGAAGAAGGAGATGAGAGGAGGACTCTAAGGCTTTGCAACAAAGAACACAACATGTGGGAAGGGAGAAGCCTCTCCTTTTTAAGTTCTCTCCTAAGAGGAAAGCATTCTTGAAGGAGAGCCAGGAAAAGAAGCCAATTTTGGGAATAGACTCGTTGGGCCAAATTTTTTAGAGTGGAGGTCCAGAGCTGGTCCGGAGCTTGGAGTTGTAGGTAGCTTTAATAGAGAAGGATTCAGAGGGGGAGAGGGGCCAAATACGATCATCAACAGGTGATGAGAAAGGAATATAGAGAGAGGAAAGGGTAATTCGCAACTGATTCAAAAGCTGACTCTGATGCTCATTGATGCCCAACCAATCTGGTAAATGCCAAGAGGGGATTGAATTAGACTCTCTCTAGTAACCAAAAACTTTCTTTCCATGGCATTTAATGAGGATTATTTTGATAGGGTCCCAAACAGGGTTAAGGCACAAAGGTTTTTCACCAATCCACCAATCCGACCAGAATTCAATTAATCTGCCATTTCCCAACCTCCACTTGGTTCCAACACGCAGGAGAGGAAGAGAGCTAGTAACCGAGTTCCCAATAGCTGAGCCATGGGGCAGGGAGGAGAGAAGGAAATCTTCATCTTGCAACAAATATTTAGATCTCAATAGCTGAGCCCAGTGTGATTTACCTTGAGCAACTTCCCAGCCAATTTTAGCCAGCATTGCAACATTCATATCACCAATCTGTCTGATCCCAAGCCCTCCCAGATTGGTCGGCTTACAGACTTCATTCCAAGAGACAAGGTGTATCCACTTTTTGTCTTCCACCCCCAACCAAAGAAATTTATTTTGGATTCTCTCAATAGTAGATGTAACTGAGGAAGGCATTTTGAGAAGAGACATGAAATAGATATGTAGAATCTGAAGAGTAGCTTTAACCAATTGAAGTTTTCCAGCCTTACTAAGAATGGCTCCTTTCCAAGTGGCCAATTTTTTTTGGTATCTCTGAACAACTAGATTCCATAGATGCTTGGTTTTCTTGCCTTTGAAAAGGGGAATGCCAAGATAGGACGAGGGTAAGTCCACAATTCTACAACCAAATATGTCAGCAATCCTCCTTTGAGATTGAGGAGGGGTGTTTAGGAAAGAAATACTACTTTTGTTGAAGTTAATCAGTTACTGAGAGGCAAGTTGATAGTTTTCTAAAATTTCTTTGAGGGCACGAGCTTCAATCACCGAAGCGGCACTCAAGAGTAGAGTATCATCCATAAATTGGCTATGAGTGGCAGCTGGGGAGCTGGAAGTGATTTTGATACCAAAATGTCAGATTGACTCTTGGCAAGCCTCAAGAGCTCTGCTAAGGGAGTCTGCCATTAACAAGAAGAGGAAAGGAGACAGAGGGTCCCCTTTTCGAATACCTCTGCTATTTTTGAAGAAGCCTACCGGGATGCCATTTATGAGGATCGAGAAGCAAGGGGTTGTAATGCAAGAAAAAATCTAGTTACACCATCTATTGTCAAAACCGTAACTTTTTAGAACCCAGATCAGGAAAGTCCAGCTAACTTTGTCGAACACTTTTTGCATGTCTAATTTGAGGATCATCCCTACAGACTTTGAGAGTTGGGCAGAGTGGATGGCTTCATGAACAGTGATGATACCCCCTTGGATAAAGCATCCACTGATGAAACCATTATGATTTGACGTGATGAGGTCGTTCATCAGGGGTTTAAGTCTTGTGGCCAAAATTTTGGTGATGATTTTGTAGGAGGTGTTGCAGAGGCTAATTGGCCTGAAGTTGGCAATAGACTTAGATCCAAGAGCTTTGGGAGCAAGAGAAATGAAGGTAGTATTCCATTCTTTTAGAAGGGAGTTGCTAGACTGATATTCGTTTACCACCTTGAAGAGATCTTACTTGATGATTTCCTAGAAGATTTGGAAAAAGGCAGTAGGGAAGCCATCGGGCCAGGAGCTTTGTCACCTTTCATTGTGAAGACCACTTTATGAATTTCCTCCATAGAGAAGGGTTTCATTAAATTACCATTCATATCATCAGAGATTAATTTAGGAATGTGTTGAAGCATCTTGGACATAGCTTGCTCGTTGGGAGGGTCCTCAACCTGAAGGAGATTAGAATAAAAAGAGACCAATTCATTAGAGATCTCAATGTCAGAGGTTAAAATATTACTTGTCGGAGTTAGCAGTTCTCTGATTTTGTCCCTGCTTTTGTGTTTAGAGGTTGTAATGTGGAAGAACTTGGTGTTGCGGTCTCCCTGATCCAACCAAAGCACCCATGATCTCTTCTTCTAATAGGTCTCTTCTTCTTTCAGGATATTATGGAAGTCGCTAAGAAGATGCCTTTCTTGTTTATGGAGTTGTTCCGATCTTCCTTCAACCTCCACCAGAGCTAAAATGTTAGCTATTTCCTAAGTCAGCTTTTGTTTACGAAGTTTGATGTTGCCGAACACTTTTCTCTTCCAAATCTTAAGCTACTTTTTTATTTCCTTAAGTTTACTGGAGAACTTAAACATTTCAGATCCCTGAATTTTGATGTCCCACCAACTCTTAATAAGAGGGTCTAGATGATTATTTTCAAGCTAGGCAAGCTCGAATCTGAAGGGAGGATTTTTTATGTTCATCTTGTTGTTGGCACATAGAATTAAGGGACTATGGTCAGACGCCACTCGAGTTAAGGAACTGAGAAAGAAATCAGGGTAAAGAGAGATCCAATCCAAAGATCCCATAGCCCTATCCAATCTGCTTTGAATGTGATTTTTTCCCACTCTGGGATTGGACCAAGTGAAGGAGGTACCATGTAGGTCCATATCAAAGAGAGTCTCCCCACGTATGAAGTCAGCTAGAGCTTCCATGTTGTTGGGGTTAATAGGGGCTCCTCCTTGCTTTTCGGAGGGGTAGAGAGTGCAGTTGAAGTCTCCCATAATGAGCACTGGGAAATTTCTGCAATTTTTTATGAAATTTGAAATGTCCTACCAGAGTCTTTCACGTTGGGATTCCAAATTAGGGGCATAAACATTGATTTATATCTAAGTAGAGTCAGAGTCTACCTCTTGGAAGAGTATGCACAAAAAATTGGGGTGCTAAAGAAGGCAGTCACCTTTGATGTATTTGGGGTCCCAGATAGTGCATAAGCCTCCTGAATTACCTATAACAAGCTGGGAAGCAAAAGAGGCAGCAAGCCAAATTTTCAAGAGACTGTCATCCTTTTTGAGTTTGGTTTCCTGAAGCATGATAATGTCAGGAGAGTCGTTAAATTTCATATCCTTGAGGACCCTCTATTTTTGTAGAGAGTTAAGACCTCTTATGTTCCATAGGATCATCTTCATTTCTTGGATTTGGGTTTGCTCCCCACAACCATGGGGATGGTGCTCTAGGTTCCTTGGGCTACATTCAGGGCCGATTCTTGTTGAAGCTTGACATTTCCCAGGATACACCCACGAACTTTCTTCGTTCCAATATCAGGTTTCTTGCAACTGCTTCGGGTTAGGCGGAGGTTCAAACTGTCATCAGAGGTTTGAGTGGAGGGGGATATATGGGAATCAGAGAAGGGAAGGAAATGTGGACCAAGGAAAGTGTAGCCAACAGGAGGAAACTCTGAGCCTAGAATGGGGAGAGGGGGAAGGGAGAGGAGAAGGTTGGAAGGGGAGAGGGAGAAGGAGGAGAAGGGGGGCAACAGCAACCACTAAGGGGGGAACGGCCACAGAGGAGGGGGGGTACGGAAACCTCCGTGGGGATAGAAACCATAGTGGAAAGAAGGTAGGGGGGCGAGAGGGGTTACCACGTTGGAGTTGACAATGATCTCTCCTTCTTCAAAGAGGGAAAAGGGGTTGGAAGTAGGGATGACCGGGGTCTCTTTAGGAATAATCTTTGGAATATGTTTTCCTTTTTTCTTGGGAGAGGTTACAAGGGTTTTAGGCTTAGGCTGAGGCTTAGTGGGGCATCCGGTTGCTCTATGACCGATGCTTTTGTAGATTGAACATGCTTGTGGAATATATTCATATTCAATGGTTTGAGACCAGGTTCCAAAATCTGATAAGAGATCAATTGATTTTGGGAGTGGGAAACTGACATCAGTGTTGACACAAAAATGAGCATGAATGAATCTAGTTTTGGCCTTTGTGGCCTAGTCTATTACAATTAGAGAACCCATAAATAAAGCAATACCTTCGATGACCATAGGGTGTTAAAGCTCCAGAGGAAGGCCCATAAGGCGAACCCAGATTAGAGCCTGTGTCAATGTTATTGTGAGTGGGTTGAAGCCAGGTGATCATTTCTTGATGTAGAACCCTCTTCTACCGAAGAACCATGGACCACCCAGAAGAGCTCGAGCAAAGTCTTCCTTCATGCTGAAAGAGAAGATGACAAATATGTTTGGCATCGCAACTATTTCCAGGGTGCTACAAGGGTTCCATTTCATGCGGGCCCATTTTTTGATATCTTCGAGGGGGGGTATGGGACCCATCATCTTACCTACTAGGGATAGATCTCTAGAGGTAACAACAACTTTCGTGATGTGAGAGGGGATGTGAAGAGAGGACCCATCAGAGAGCACAAGAGTCGACTTCTCCGAATGGGAAGCAGAAGAGGACCCCTCCACTATTTTTTTCCATGCCTCGGGGGGAGGCCGGGGAGACAGGCCCCCAGAGTTTACAGGGAAGTACTCCTGGTCTAGACTAGAAGGGTCCAACATCAGAGCCAGCACCAAGGGACTCAGAAATTCAAAAAATCAGAGGGCGACAAAATGTCCCAAGAAAGCTCGCTCTTTGATCATCTGTAATATCCAGGTTCTACTTACGAGATTGGGTAAGAATCTACCATCCTAGATGTAAGGATTTCATTAAGCGTATCATCAACATATAATGAAGGAGGAGGAGAACTGGTATGTAATGCATCATGAAAAACATTTTTAAAAATGGAAGGAGTATGAGATATAGTTATAGAATCATCTGAACTAGTATGAGAAACATAACCATGCACGTGTTTATTGTCTTTTTGTTATTTACCTACAACATTATCACCAAGATTAAGCATGAAAATAAGAATAACACCATCCAATTTCTCACTATAAATAATAGAAGGAGGAGTGCAGCTGACTGAATAACAAGGTATACAACCATAAAAGCTTGTCAGATTAGAAACGATGCTAATGGTAGAATGATCAAAGCTAGTAGGCACATGTCATTCACAAGCTAAGAGTTGTCTTTGAGTATCATCTGGAAGAATAACATTGCGATATAGAGAGGTGATTTCAACTATGGTTGTTTCATCATAGATAAGATTAACACTAACATGAGGCATGACTAGCTGAGAAGGAGAAGAGTTATCCTTAGCCATTAGGGTTTGAGTGGATCTTAGGGAAAGAAGTTCTAAGTTACGGGTTCACTAAAATTATTTATTAAAATTTGATTATTTTATTAAAATTTGAATGCAAATATCTGTTGTAAATGATATACAATGAAATATAAATGTTAAACAATTTATTCAATTTTAACTATTAAAGGAAAAGAGAGGGGTAAGGTACTTATCTTAATTTTGCTTATCCCGTAGTGAGTTTGGAATGGACAATGTGCTGAAACATAAGCATAGATCATCGCAACGAACCATAGAAAAATGCAGAAGAGGAGGAAATGGCTGGACTGGGGTGCCTGGAGAGGGATAAGGGCACCCGCAGGCACCCTAAGCCTATTTTTGGGTGCCTGGGTCTGCAAAAAAGGTCGAAACCTGGTTCCAATATGGTCACTAAGGCTTCACACTTGTTTGCCTTTGGTCACCTGTATGTCACACTTGAATCACTGAGGTACCTATAAACATTCACACAAATATCCTCCTAGAAAACCCTAAAAAAGACATCAAATCCTAAAATAGAAAGATGTAAAATGAGGGGTTGGATTGTCCTTAGTTGTCACAATTGTGAACCTATGACTAAGCGGTGCACTACATCTTAGACCCAATGTATTTCTGTGTGTTTGCGTGTGCAATAGTGCTCCCAGGTCTCCTTCGTGCTAATGACGCAAAGATAACTGACATTAGCTAGATAAAATACAAATGTGTGGATGAAATAGAATGAACTCCCCTTCCTATGCAGTGTGTGTGTAGAGTAATGTGCCCAAATGTAGCCCCTTGATCTATGTAGATAACTAGCCCTTGATAAGATTTGTCTGCCCTTATAATGGTATGTATGTTGTGTTTATATAGGGATATCTTGCTTGAATTTCAACACTGATGACTCGACATGCAAACTAGTACCTCGGGCTATGAGAGGGAAAACCAAAAAGACCGACCTCAAATGTCAAAACATAAGATTAAACATAAAGAGGACACAAGCTCCCAGGATGGAAAAGAGCACTTGACACTAGTGTCTAGTCCTGGGCACTAATTTCCAGGGACAAGTGACGAAAAATGAGCGAGGACTGACAGACAGGGTTCCCTGTGACCTAACCAGAACTGTGTGTATGAGTGACAAGTGTGAGAGATAAAAGCAATAGAAACCAACAAGACAAGTGAATGGACTATGAATGGTTCATCAATGAATACTTTTCTTACGCAAGATCCATATATAAAACAACATACTTGGCGATATAGTAAATAGTAGTAAGTGTGTGATTTTGTGTCTACAATACACTTTTAGGAAATACAAATTACTATTTTTTAGTAATTAGGGAAAAATAAGAAAAAAAAAACATTTTTGGAAAAAATACTTAGATGTTTTTCTTTCATATAATCATATTCAAAAATACCTCTTCTTGTTTTTTAAACTCAATCTATATTTTCATATATGGTCATTTCATTAATTTAATGACAATTATTTTTTCTCAACATCACTTTTGGGTCTGATGATCTCTTCACCGTCAACCCTTCATGTGTTTATTTTTATTTATTATCTAGTAGGAGTTTCTTCTATCATCATGGCCCATACAATAATTTCTCAAATTTTCTTGTATAATTTACTTCAACGTTGTCATGCATGTAGAGCTACTCTTGCAAAACTAGTGCATAAAATAATTCTCTCTAATAATATGATACTTTTCTGTGTAAATTCAATTTTGAGTTGTATTTTATCTCTTTTTATTAGTAATGATGAAAATTTTCATAAGGCTATCTTAAAGTCTACTCAGGATTTACACCACTGTTTTCAAGATAAATTTCAAGTTATGAATACTAAGATCACATCTCTCAAACATGAGTTAGCACATCTAACAACTTCTTCCAATACCCATGTACATCATTTCTCCTTACATCATAATCAAACTATTTCTAATCCCATTGAGAAGCAATGTGATATACACATCATGCATGATACATGTGTCCATACAAGTGAAGTCAGAATTCTACAATAGAAAACACATCTTTGGCTTTAAAATAATGCTAGACAACATGACATTCTATTTACGTTGCTCAATATTTGGTTTGTTACCTACTCATTACTACCCCTACTGACAGCTTACAAAATTCAAAGGTCAACCATTTTGCAATTATCATGGAATTAATGGACATCGTGAACATAATTTTTATGCTTTACAAGGAAGAATCCAACAACTTGAGTGTAAGGGCTTTATTTCTTTTGCTACCTGAAATTCTACTACATAATCATCTCAAGTTCGTAACTCTGAATGGGTTCCTAAAGACAATACATATATGCCTAGTGAACATCGTGCAATATTATATGCTACAACTTCCACAATACTACTATATCCACCTAGTCAACACAAGGATGTGAATGAAATACCTCCTTGAGAAGCATCAATCTCAGTAGAAGAATCACATCATATTATTGTGAAACCTGTAATGGAATTATTACCAATCAATAATACATAATTACACACCACATTAAAAGATATAAAGTATGCACAACCCCAATAAAAGGAAGACACACTATCGGGTTTTATAGATATATCTACCCCTCATAGTAACTTAGAGCCAATTGCCAAAATCCCAAGTCATCAGTTAAGCTTTATTTCAACCCAGATGATAAATTTGTTGATGATTGGGATAATGATATTAGTAACGATGAACAAATTGATACGCTAACCAATCCTTCTACATGTATATCTACTTCTCTAGAAAAAGCTATGATAAACTCTAATCAAACTATCGATATTGATTGTAATAACAATACAAATGATTCTACACCACTTATTAGTAAAGTGGCACTTATGATTATGAATCATTTGTATGGATGGAATTATAAAAATAAAAATATCGATTATGATGATGATATGTGGATCTCTACAAGCATAGGAACACAAAATCTAAATCCTAAGTTTCCTTGTAATCTCTTAATCCTATTAGGGGTAACCTACAAAATAAAGTTTCCTTCTAATCTCTTAATCCTACTGAGGGTAACCACTTACTAGTAAAGTGGCAATTATTATGTATGGATGGAATTATAAAAATAAAAATATCGATTATGATGATGATATGTGGATCTCTACAAGCATAGGAACACAAAATCTAAATCCTAAGTTTCCTTCTAATCTCTTAATCCTACTAGGGGTAACCTGCAAAATAGTCTCATGGATAAAATTGATTCACCACCACTACTCACTTTTGATGAAAAAGATGACATTGGTTCTACATACTCTTGCGACAATTATTAACACCCTAATGAACATTTGCAAAGTCTTGACCCTATTGATGAAGAAGAGGACATTATTTCACTAGAAGCATTACATTTTTGATGTCTAGTTGTTGAGTATAAAAGTGCCCAAATGGCCGAGTACAACACCCCAGTGAATCCACATCCTCATCCTCTTGATAAATACTCATGGTAGAACCCATGTTTCAATATTATACACATTCAACATAACAACCTTTCATGCATCCAAAATTACATTCTCACACATGACATATTATTGTTAATCAACCCTACCAATTGTTACCTATATATTCAATCTTCATCAACATGCACCATTATAGGATACATTGTGTAATACTCGAGGGGATGCATGGATCTCCCTTCCTTATTTTCTAAGAATAGGTGTCCTTGCATGCCCTTACGTCCTTTGGTAAGGGTCACATTTCCAATATGTTAGTTAATCTTACTATGTCCAACCTCTTCTCTTACAATGGATTTCACACATCAACCAATTGCACTCTCTTTAAGACATCGTAACCCAATCACAAATATCAATTCAAAGTCTTCTACTTCACACACTATTCCTATATTTTCTTCACCTAATTCATCTCTCAAGTCTTCTTTGACACATATTACAATTACAATACCATTGTTATCTGGATCACAATTGAGGCCTAAGCCTCCCTCTTCCTCGAAAGTTACTCAACTTATTCATGAGGTTCTCATTGGATAGTTCTCATGCACTTCATACTTTTTGTATATAACTATGCATTCAAATAATGTAAAAAAATTCAAATATTTACAAAAATACAAAATCAAGACGTGCATTTTATTTGAGTTGTTAACACTTAACATTATCCATGTTGTTCAATACTTTGGTTTGATAGATAATAGCTTCTTTCTTATTTACACACATTCATTCGCTTGGTATATTGAGCTAGATGCAACACACACAAATTGATACATTCTTATAGGAGAAAACATCGCTCCTTACATTCTTCTCTGAGGGACATCACCTCCATCTCTTATAAGTGCTATTGTTCTATTATAGTGCCTTTTCCACTTCGTCGTTTATGCTCAATTACACACATTGTGTACTTGTTATTTTTCAGACTAATATGACTAACACATGTGTCTTGTGTAATGTTAACATCTCTTTTTTCACATATTTCACCCATGCAGGATACTATATCATATTATCATGTTCTGACACTCTTGTTTCATGCATATGTGCTTGTGCGTGTATGTTATAACTTGTTTATTTTCCTTGTTTGTGGCCTATGTGCCTTGATTTTATTGTGACATCATGGGTGTCCCATGTTTTTAGCATCATGTGTATCTTGTTTGCAATTGATTTCTCTTTTTTGTAGGCCTGCAGATATTGATTATCTTACGACACCGTGGGTGTCCCATGTTTGCAAGTTTTATGCCTTTTGTGTGACATTTTTTCATACCTCTTACATTTGATTGCACTATTGTGATATTTACATGCATTTAGACTACTATTGGTAGACCACAATTACCACCACGTGTAAACATTTTCCTTTTTGTAGGTACAATTTATTCCAGGTGGTCACCACTTCAACATTATACACTCTACTACAATTTCTCAAACATGTCCTTCATTAACACACACATATTTCTTTTGAGCCACATGTCAACGTGGTATTTTTACATGCCCCAAAAGAAGGGGCATCTATCCGGGTTCATTTCTACACTCACAACAAACACAAGCAAAATTTTGGGGGCACACACATGTATAGACAAAGTACAAACACTCAGAGATAAGGTTAAACACGAAAATTTAGAAAAATATTTACATATTTAGAACTATACAGTTGGGTCAATATTGTGTGGTATGGTCCTGACCTTTTGAAACATTTTTTCCCAAGGGGTAGAAATATTAGTTTTATCAACAATTTTAGATTCTTAAATTAATTCTCATGATTTTGACGCATTTTTAAACTCACTTCACTCAATTCACTCATTTTACTTAACTCAAATTTGCATAGGGGGCATGCAATACTTCATTCCTTTATTATGATATTTTAGTTTCTACTATAGTTTTAAGGATCTCGGGGGCATGAGTCTCCTCACATTATCAACATTTTAGCACATTTTTGGTTTTACTCAATTCTTATCAATTGTGCGACATATAGGGAAAATTGGGGGGAGCCTATCCTCTTTTGTACTATATTTCCTTATTTACAAAATTGGGTCTATATCCATTTAAAGTGGTGTGATCAATGTGATTTATGGGGTAATGGAAGGTAACGAGGTACATTCAAAGGAGAAGATATCAGAGTTCCTAAATAAATTTGACACATGGTCTTCTTCCTTCGCATGGGTTCATTTATGCCTCTTTCTTATTTTCTTTTCCTTATATCTCCATGTTGGGTCACATGCACGTAACACTCCGGTTTCACAAAAACATAAATTGGGAACTGATCGCCCCCAATTCCTTAACAAGTTCAACAATACATATCTCTAAGCACATGAAAAACATAATGTTCTCTCCTTCTGTATAGAAAACAAGTGTATTTCTTGTTTACATCTTTTCATTTCACTTATATACAAATGAAAATATTTCACATTACAAGTTATATTTGAGTTAAGGTTCAATTCTTTATCATGGACAATGACTACACTATGTGTTATATGTTTCATTGTGGAGCATACCAACACCAAACACAACATGGACAATTACAAAACAAACATTCAAGCAAAGACAAAGTATGTTTACACACTCAAGTATATTTTCCTTTTAAGCATGCAATTATCGTTTCATACTTAAAAGGGGGAAAATGTAGACACTCAAAATTGCCCATTTACATTTTGACAACAATTGATTTGACAATACACTATTGTTATGATAAATACAATCTCTTCATTCTCACTTAGCAATTTTTAAGGTCCATTAATTATCTTGTTTATCCACGTACACTGACATGTCAACAAACTATGATAATATAATGCACAAAATCCATAGAAAAACATCACTTAACAAGCTCCAAACTTCATTTTGCATGTTTTTTGTCCCTAGTCAGGGCCGTATAGTTTGGCTGGGAATCTAAATTGAGTCCTAATTGACTTATATAGTCTTGGATTGACATATCCTCCAACATTTCTTTTAAATTGATATTTTTTTTGGGTCTTATACTTCATCTGGGTCAGCCTTTCTTGGATAAATCACCTACAAAACCCTATATAAACAAGTAAATATTACCTCATTCGCTAACCTATAACTCTTAAGGTAATGTACTAGAGCAGTCACTTCATACATTTACAAAAGACATCAAAAGATCCCTAAATCTCCCAATAACACATCTGAAGTCATTAGGGCGAAACCTACATCAGGTTTGAAGCTCCAAACTAGGTCAAGATAACCATCTCTCTTCCACGAGCACTCAAACATCCTCTCTCCAAGTATTTTAGCAAGAGCCAAAACCAAAGCAATCATTGTCAAAGAAGTTGTTAAATTTGATTGATTTATCTACATATCATTTGTTAGGTGGAGAATGACATGCAGTTTGAGGCCTCTTTTGAGTAGTACCAATGTCAGTGGTGCACATGGTGCCCACAACCCTTATAATGGTTATTTTGTAGGAATCTTCATCCATGACAAGGTGCATGTGATAGCTAGGGTTTGATAGCAACATACAAAGCCATGAAGGCCAACAATACAAAAAGTTACATAAGCAAAATAAAAATAGGTCTAAGATTATACAAAAACGGCTATACCGTATGGTACGGTCCTGACAAAATTGTATGGTCTTGACCCACTATGGTTTACAATCATAGTTCCAGTTTCGAAGGTCATTCAGGTTCATATCACTCATTTTCAATAGTGCACAGTCCCAAAACTTCCCATAATCATCTGTAACAAGCTAAGTTCACTCATTCCATGTGTATTCAAGTTCATGTCTTGTATTGTATGCTTTAGAATGTTATTTTGATATTATATGATTAATGTTGTAAGTTAATTAATCAAAATAGCCACTTGTACCTAACTTACATCCATTTAGTGATTTGACCCCACTAAATCAAATTTAGATTAAAGCAACATCTTGTTCTTAATCTAAAAGCGATTTAAATAATGCATATGTTAAGTAGTTTCAGAGTAGTATTGAGGGAGATATAGATCTACGATCACCCAAAAGAACAATATTTTTTACCTTGTGACTTTATATGAGCATATTTTTTAGGTCATGTGTCTAATTGAGGTGCTATTTGTTGCATTATAAAGTACTTTCGATGCTATAAAATGAGTGGAAGTTTATTCAATTTTACTATATATTAACGAAGGAAGAGGATATGCAACTTGGCCTTTTTTCAACCTGAAGACTGTAGCTTACCACTTAGCCTAAGTGTGTGACCATGGCGCTCATACATTTTTCTTACCTAGGGTGTATGATACATGAACATCTATGTTCACATGTAATCTAACATCAACAAAAACTAGTTAGAGTATGCATAAGTACCTTTTGTTTTTGTGTAATTTTTTTCATGTTATTAGAAGAGTGATTTATAAGGATTTTCCATAACTTCTTCATTTTAGACCACATCTTTGAAGTTAGTGCAACTATTTATTTCATGACATAATGAAAATTTGTGCTATAACGGTTGCAAGATTTTGTGCATTCAAATAACATTCAAAATGCATCATGCCCTCACCATGGTATATATACACCTTGAGGAGTATCTTAATATATGGTACAATAACTAAATTTTGCGGGGTAACACTTGTGTTCTTGGTGCAAAGTTGAAACATTGCACATATTATTGGAAACTTGGCACAAGCCTAGAAGCCTTCATATCCTTGCATGTTAATGCATACCCCTTGTTAATGACTTGCATTATGACTATATTTTATCTTGATAGTGTACACCTATTGACGAAGCCACAAATTCATTGGACGTTGTTAAAGGTTTATACAAGCTCGAAAACTTTTGTACAAAAAATAAACTTGAAATCTCAGACATGACTTCTTTTGTGCAAATTTGAAGTAGTGTGGATGTTATAGTCACTTGTTAAAAAACATCGAGATTATCATCGAAGATATCCAAAAATTATCTACCCAACTCATTATCATGGTTGTCAAGTCAGCTAGGGTTTCATCAAATTGTGTTATGTTCATGATATGTGATGGGGCATATTGACCCTATCTTCCATTTAAAGTTTACAACATATTTTAATATTTATATGAATAGGAAGTTAATTGAGAGCTAAGTAAGCATATCATGTATCTATATAAACATACCCTTACAGTTGAGAGAGAAATTCCTAAAACCTATGAGGAAATAGTCTATTATTCAACCATTAAATGGAGTTGAAATCAAAGACCTATGTGCAAATATGGGGAAAATACTATAATGATAGATCATGTCCTCATGAGGCCTAAGGGTAACACTACGAGTGTTGTTGCAAGCCAAATTTGGTAGTGTGTAGAATGTGTGTGAAATCTCTGATGTTATTAAATATTGATATACTATAGAGTTGTATTGTTTTTCGTTACATAAGGATCATATTTGTGTAGGAAGCACGATATACAATATCTCTTCATTGAGACCCTTAACTGTGACTACATCACCTTGCCTTGTGATTCCTAATACTCAACAATCCAAGCTTTAAGGGTGCCGACGGTAGGCCAAGCACGTGTGAAGTGGCAAATGACAATTTTGTTTTAAAAAATGTAAAAGATAAGATCTAATATATCATCATCGATGAAGACCTCTAACACACCATCAACATTAGATGAAGAATTGCTGGGACCCTTATGAGACATCATTATAATGCATGATATGTAAAAGATTCACAAATAAAGTATTCGAATCAAATTTTTGTTGAAGTCAAACCTAAAAAGTTACAAGGCCTTTTTTTAATTGATGAGTGATTTAAGAGTTATATTACACTAGTACAAATATCTTAAATATATCTATTTGCAAAACACCGATAAACATCAATATGAAGGCTTTTATTTTGGATTTTATGCATACTACACTGATTACTAATTCCATTACATTCTCTTCATATTTGCTACTAAACAGTGACAAAAAATCTTTTTGCGGAAATAAAGTCCCCCAACTCAACTTTGTGGCCAAGATATTATTATTTTTTAATTGACTTCTCAAAATCAAAAGGACAAAAGTTATTCCATTCCAATCTCTTCACAATTCCTACTGACGGGTGACAAAAAAAATCAAGAAAAAAGGCTCCAAAGTCTATCGTATATCCAAAATATTACTCTTTTTTGACTGACTTTTCAAAGTTAAAGAAAAAAGCCTTTTAAGTGACAGTTAAATGGACGTCAAATTTATGGTCAAAATTATCTGGTGATGGTCAAATGGGCGTCAAATTTAATGTACAAAAAGTTTACACAGTAACACCATTATATCCAACCCCTTGCTACCATTGTAGAACACCTATCAACATAAAAAATGCCCACCTATGTAATTACTATACAAAAACAAAACCTTACATGTTCACACCATTAGATCCTACCCTTCATTGCCATTGTCGAACACCTATCAACATAAATAATGTACAAAATAAAAAGTTTATATTGTCACACCATCAGATCCCACCCTTTGTTGCCATTGCAAAATGCATATCGACATAAATAATGTACAAAAAAAAGTTTATATAGTCACACCATTACATCCCACCTCTTGCTATAATTGTAGAATCCCTGTTGGTGTAATCAATGTACGAAATAAAAATTTACGTAGTCACACCATTAGATCCCACCCCTCGCTACTATTATAGAATTCTAATGTACAAAATGAAAATTTAGAGCACAGTCCCATGGAGGCGCTGCAGCTCTTGTTTTCTTGCAGCGGAAGGTCCCATGATTACTTTTAAAGCCAACTACAGGGAATAATAGAATCTAGGCCTAAAAAATAGGAGCTCCACTTTTTTTGCCCCCCTTAACTTAAAAGGTGGTTGGAGAGGGGGGGGGTTGGAAGTTTCCCCCTACAGTTTAGACTGATTTTTGTCCAGGTGGAATATAATATGCATTCCCGCCATTATTTTTTGGTGATTTTACAGGGAAATATGATTTTATTTACCTACAAATAACCATAAAAATCCAATGGGATCCTATAATATCTCAACGAGTAATGTTGAGGAAACTAATAAAAAAAAATGGGACCTAAAAACTGCTAAAATGCTCCTAAATTTTCTGAAGAGCACCCACACCCGCTGAGACACTTATGTAGCCCCTGCTAAAACACTTATGTAGCACCTGCTAAGACACTTATGTAGCCCCCTCCGTAAGACCGTGCTATTAGAGAGTCCTACCATTAGATCCCACTTCTTGCTCCCATCATAAAAACGCTATGACATAACTAAATTGACCTTTTAAGGAGTCGCTATCCGCACCGCTTATTTTACCCTCCACAAGTATAGAAGAAATCCCAGGTATCTTATGGCGAATCATATTTTTTACCGACCACCAAAAGCAAAGAGGAGACCTTTTCAAAATTCAGCAACACCACACATTTTCAAAATAAGGTGGTCCTATTAAAAAACACGAGGAATAGTTGGGGAAGTAATCTTTCAAAAAAATTATGCTCTGTTGGTACTTTTCTTTGTCCGGTTTGCTCTTTTGACACGGTTTCTGCTCATACGGATTACAATAATCCTCTTCCTCCTCTGCATCCATACAAATAATTGCCCAAATCTCTCCATCTTCTCCACTAGGGCATATTCTTCACATTCCCCGAATCTCTCGAGGCATATTCTGCAGCAGCCATTAGCATTCTGTTCGTTTGTTTATAAAACATTTTCCTGGCCGAGGTTGCAATTATTTTATTGCAGACAGGGAAGGAGGACAAGAAAGAACCGAGGCGTTAAATTTACAAGGACATTCTCCCCCCCTTCAAAATGTATGTTGTTTTCTAGTTTAATTTTTGCCGACAGCTTTTGAAAATGGGAAGATTATTTTGTTCATACTTTTCCTTCTGCGTTTTCGTTTTAGGCCGTTTAGCTGCTTGTTTTATAGCGAATTTAATTTCCGTAGTTGTTTTCTTTTTGAATTTTTTTCCATGAAGGTTAAAAGCCTTGGAAATTTTATGTATTCACACGTTTATTTATTGCTTTTGTTAGAGGTTTGTTTTTAATTTTTTAAAAAAATATTCTTTGTTCTGTTTCAAATTTCAACAGAAATTTCTGCCCGCAAATTTAGTCATTGATATTGTTTAGCTTGTAAGAGCACGAGGAGAAGAGGGTTTTGGCATAAAAGTGTTAAATCTGGATTTGTTCCCTGTGATAGGATGCAGTTTGTGCAGACTTCAATGCAAATTGAAGAATGCAATGCACTTTATAGATAACTAGGTTTTATTAGGTGGTAAGGGATAAAGGAAGAAGAATTAAATTTGTAGGGCATGGGTTGGCAAGGTTCGGTACACACTTCTCCGCGCAGTTAAAGCTTTTCCTAACATTCTGCTCCTCTCCAGTGCTAGCATTGCTTATAGGTGCTTGTGTGCTTTGTAGGTCCCCTTGTCCTTTGATTGTTTCCAGTGTAAATGTTGTTCTAAACATTATGAGGCGTGACAAGATATAGAGCACATTCCTTGTAGAGGATTTTGTTTCACCTTAAAATTTATTTCCATTGTTTTGTGATTATTTTCCAATGTGAATTTTGTTCTAAAAATTACTAGGTTCGATAAGATAGAGAAGCACATTCCTTGTTGAGGATTTTGTTCCACCTTGATATTTACCTACAGACTCCTGAGATTTGTCACGAGTCAAAGTCTGAATAGGTACTCAACTAAAAGAAGGTATATAAGGTAAAAGGAATCTACAAAGTTTAATCATTTACATTAAGGTCCATGATCTCTGGTCTTGATTATTACTTTTCCTAATTTGTTTAAGTCTTTCAATCATATTTGCTAGTGTTTGAGTGCATGCAAATTGATTATCATACCATGGTTCATATAGGAAGAATAAGTCAATACCAAGGAAACTTCCAAGAAATGCAACAGTGCTAGATAACTTTCAGTATATTAGAATTTTAGTATTTACAATTCTCTGTGCTATCAAGCACACTGATATGTCACTAATTAAGTAAATTAAGATTCAGGAATCGAGAACCAAAACTTGTTCATGCTACTAGTGCCATCTAGTTCATGATCTTCGTCATTCTCTTTAATTGCTGTTAACCCTCAAGATGATTCTTGCAGTTTTTTAACGAGTCTAGCATACTTACTGTTATATTTTCCTAATCTATAATGTACTTATTGTGCTAAGATAATATCACGATAACACCCAGTATGCGACCACTTGACATTTACTCACAAAATGCATAATCACGAGAACATGTATCGATTATTATGTGATGAGTACATTAATGTAATCAGTGTTGGTAGTAAGCGGGTGTTTCCAACTATGATGCCCCAATCAGCTCCATATGGACCTCTTATGAGCCCTCCTACTTAAATTTGTCTCTTTGTGGCCAATGATTGTGTCTTTGCAGTTAGTGACCTGATCTGTTTTGACAAATTCGTATAAAGTTATAGCCTGTTTTCTAGTGTGTTTGATCTTCGTGATCACGATTAATCAACTTCTTCATGTGCACTGCAGTCAAGATTTAACTACTCTGGCTGGAATTGGTGGACAATATGGACATAGAAGCTCCATATTGAAAAACATATGCAAACTAAGATAGAATGGAAGATCAAGCTCAAAGGCATTATCTCCCACCCGTTTAGAGATGGTGTATAGTTTGTGCACAAAGGTCTGATCTTGTGAGGACCTCTAAGTCTTTCCTTCTATAGGTGTAACCTGAAGAGAATTTGATGCGATAAACAAATATGAGAGAAGCAATACTTCACAAAATCTTTAAGATAAACAAAAATAGAGAAATGGCATACGCAAAATAACATAGTACACAAGATATATCCTAGGAAACCCTTTTGGAAAAAAAAACTAGCATAGTAACTTATCTCCTTATTGTATTAACTCAACCATTTTACCATACAATAATGTACTTTTCAGTTCTACTCTATCCTACTGCATGTCTACTTATATGTAAGCACATGAGTAGGTAACTGTTGCAGCAGTGTTACAAAACAATGGGCCAAGAATACAACCCATAACGGTTCACTGTAAACACAAGTTATTTAACCACCCATAATAACATAGGTTAAAAACACCTATACGGGCCTAAAATCCTATAAAGAGGACCCCATATTTTTTTCTTGGGGGCCAGCCCCTGAACCCCCGATTGGGGGGGTGCTACCCCCCCAAACCCCCCAGCTAGGGTGATGCCCCAGATCCCGCAGGCCGTGCCAGGCTGTACAGTCTAGAAGAGCGTAACTCATGGAAAATATATAACACATTCCCAACACAACCAATTTCTGTCACTGATCTTGTATTTGTGTGCTGCTCGATGTTGATTATGGCATTGTACTTGCCATTGGTTTTCTCATGGACTTGCTACTGGTATTTTCTCAAAGAATTTAGTTGTTGACAGTATCTGCTTTTGTGGCACGGGGTCAACTACATCAACAGGAACTGAAAGTTAACAACCCTAACATATGTAGTTGTGCTGAATGAAAGACAAACTTTGAAAGAATATGCTTGTTGATGTTTAGAATTTTACATTCTATGCAGATGTACTATTATTTTGTTTACCACAACTGATTGGGCTTCAGTTTAAGGATGGAAAGTTGTTTACATGATCAACTTCGCATCCATTGTGGACCAAAGGGTCTTCCATATTGTACTGAGAAATCTGGAATGTCTGTCTAAAACAATGGTTGCTCGCAAATCAAAATGAACTTATACATACTGAAAGAAAATCTTTGCAGTGTCTAGCATTGAGACTGTCTTCTGAAAAGGTGGCGATACAATCATCATTGAAAATCTATCTATTACCACAAAAACACAATCACGACGATGTTTATGAGTGAGAAAACTTGGAAAGAAATCCATGGAAAGTAACTCCCAATACTTGGTTGGCATTGATAAAGGAGTTAATATTCTGTGTTTCTTGTTTGTAGTTTGTCTATAACGCAGACTTTGGTAGTCAGCATGTATCTTGTAACATCTATTTTAAGATGTAGCCTCTAGAAGTTTTTTCAGGACTGACAATGTTTTTCCAATTCCATTGTGTAGCGACGTTGCTGAAATGTGCTTCCCAAATCAGCTTATAGATTTTTTCGCCCGATGTTACACAAAGGTGTCCAAGGTGGTACAGTATATGGTTCTGCAAGTAATAATTGGGAACTGACTTACCAACTTTGATTATCCGATGTCTCAGCAAAATTTAAGTTTGCTTCATACAGGCATGATCAAGTTGCATTTTCACATCCATACGAATCAAGGATAGCGAATAGTGTCATGACTTGAAGATGTCTTAGAAAGACGATTGCTAGATTAGTGTTTCCTCACTTTTGCTTGATGTTCAAGTAGAACTCTTTCAAATATGTTTACAATTTTTGATTGATTTCATTCTGCAGTTTGTTCTATATTTCTTATAGAGGTTTGTGATCCGCATAGATGATTATTTTCTTTCCCAAAATGTAATGCTTCCACTGCTTGCATGCTTGAACTATAGCATATAGCTCCTTGTCATTTGGTGGATATCTTTTGACTGCATCGGTCAATGTCCCACTTTGATAGGCGACTAAATGCCCATGTTGAGTGAAAACTGCATTGAATTTATACTGTGAAGCACCAGTTTCTATCGGCTCCTGCAAATCTGGTAAAGTATGATTTGGCACTGAACAAAGTCAGTATTTCAGCTCTTGAATCTTCTTCTGTTCTCATCAAGTGAAGGCTGCCTTGGTGCCACCTTTAGTTGTTTGGTTTAGGGGCCATTCAATCTGACAGAACATAGTACAAACATGCACTAAAAGTATCCTAGGTCTAGGACGCAGCAAGATTTTGTTAGGATCCTAAGCACTGACTATTCTTGAAACATTCAAATCTTTTCTGGAGCAGCACGATCTTTTTTCTCATTGAAATTGTACCCAAACTACAGAATTTTCTTCACAGTGAAGAAACACTACTTCAAATTACAATATCGCTTATGTTGGACTAAGATTTGGAGCACCTAGTGAACATAGTCCAATTGTTCTTCCCACGTATTACAGAAAATTAGTATCCATCCAAATAAATAACATCAAAAGATATGTGAAGGGGAGCAAAATGTCATTTATCATCCTCAAGAAAGTTGTGTGTTGGTCAAGCCATAAGGCATGATTAACCACTTGAACCATAGAATGTTCAATGGGTATTTGATGATAACTAGATTTGAGGCCTATCTTTGTGAAGCTATGTTGCGAGAAGCGAGAAACCCAAAAATGTGATTGCAACGGAAATGTGACGAGAAACATGGTTAACAAAGATTGTGTATGAAATGGATTTTATATATTTGTATATAATTATTATTTTATTTATTTGAAACAATAGATTTTACCATATTTTAATTTTTTATCGTTAATATATTAATTTTGTTCTTATTTAATTTTTTAATATTTCAATTTAAACTTTGGATCTGTACAAAAATCAAAAAAAGAAATGCATGTTTCGGGTGTGTTCCTTTTTCTCTCTGTGAAAACATGTGATGGCTATTATACTTGTGATAGGGTCATGAAGTACACGCTGCCTCATATTTGGTTCGACAGGTCTCCTATCCATGGAATCGAATATCTTCTCTTCACAATGATCTTGTTTAGAGTATTGTAGTCAGTGCAAAATTGCCATGTGCCATCCTTATTTGTCCTCAAGAGCAATTAGGCTATCGCAAGGCGAAGCATTAGGATGGACGGGTCCTTTATGCATCGACTATTGCATTTGATGCTTGATTTCATCATTCTCAAATAAAGAGTGGCGATACAGACAAGCATTGGTAAAGGAGACCCTAGAATGAGGTCTCTGGAGTGTGACTTAGTAGTGAAGTCGTACTCTTGTTGGTGACTTGAAGATATCATTGTACTCAGCCAACATTCTGTTCATCTACTTCTGTTGTGCTTACCAAACAATTGAAGGGGTTTGAGATATTGTAACAATCTTCCTCCCTCCCTCTGGATTAATCATTTTGAGTATTAACATCTTACTGTGACACTCCTTAGTGCTAATCACAAAAATTCGGTCGTCAAAATTTCCTTCAAAATCTTGTAGTGTTGATCTCCAATAATGATTGTGATACTTTGGGGTCTTGCTTTATAAGCACCTTGGCACTTCCCCATGAAGGGATGTCCAAGTAGGATATCACAAACATTTAATGGTGCTCTTTCACAAATTATCTCTAAAAGGTTTGATTTCATATGGTAGGTGACACAAGTGAGCGACACATCACTCATCTTTATCTCAACCAACCATGCCATTTCTCTGCCCATGGAGCTCATCTTGAACAAAATTTTGATATGGTATATGGTGTCGCGTATCTTTACTCGCCTTGTCTACCATTTGCGGTTGTTTGAACTAGAAAAGAAGGAAATTTGAAGGTTCCTAGGTGTTGACACCAAAACCCTTGTAACAAGACCTTTTGTGATAGGAAATATAAAGATGGAAGCATATGTGCTTTTACTTATGAACAATAATTAGAGTTCACAGGCAAAGAGAACAAATTTTGAAAGCAAAAACATACACTATTGATCCACAAGAAAATATGAGAATTAGACCTGTAGCTCAAAATTGTATTATTTGAAAGTTATGTACAAAGATCCATGGAAAAGATGCAAAATCCAGAACTAAATGTATGAGACAACTTATAAATAGGAGGCTAAACACTCTAGAAGTAATATTTTGCATGCACACACGCATGGAGAAGGGCAATCACTGAGGAAGACAAAACGGTTTGCCTTCGACTGTTATGAGTTCTTGACGCTATTGTGCTAGAGTGTTTTGATGTTGGTGCTTTCAAGAGACAATGTTGTCTGTTCTTTCCATTGGTTGTACATCATTGTTGAAACCCTAAGAATTGACTTGTGGTACATGGGTGTTCTCCAATCTTGTAATGCCAAAATTGTCTCAACCAAAACGGCATTTTTTTCAATTTTGAAGGTTTACAGTTGGACACATGCAAGCCAAAGTGCGAAAGGATAAGACAAGTTCCAATTCGAGCTTAGTTTACAAGAAGGGTGTGGTCTATCAAGTTTTGCAACCAGGGCCATACCTACATCTCGTCCTCTTGGGACGACACGATTTGCTCGTGCTAGTGCACACCTGCACAATTTTTCGAATGGCCTCCACATGTGTAACCCCAGATACCGAGTTGCCTCGGAGTTTAGATGTCTAGTGTGGTACTTGTGAGGGTTCCACTTGAATCGCCCGACTCGACATATGAACACTGCACGGAGCCCTTTTCGCACCTTATACACCTTTGCATCACATAGTCACAACAATTGCTAAGGAAGATCACTAAGGAATCATTTCTTGATAGTTTGAGTCATCCCAATGCACGTTATAAGGTTCAGGGCTCACCTAACAACTGACCTCATTTGGCAAGATTTAACTCCACGAGCCCTCGCTGAGCTCCTCAAACAACTCGTTTCCCACTTGGCCACTTGGGCTCATTGAGTCCCAAATGCCTCACAAAGCCAATTAGTCATGCTTGACACAATCGAGCTTAAGAGATGTGGGCCTATTCAGCTCCTCTACCTGCCTTCGAGCTCTGTTAGCTCAATGGAGACCAACTTGGCCTTCATATTGTATTGCCACACTCATTTGACTATTTGATGAGCTTAAGGCAAAACCCAACTCACTGAGCTCCAAGGAGTGCCTTCCTAACACACACTAGTCTACAAGACCCTAACAAGCTCTTACATCACTATGTGGGCCAACTCAGCCCAAGTCCTTTGGTCTCACCTTCTACTTGTTGATCTCTTAAAAGCTTGGTCTAGGTTGGTCCAACTTTTAATTGAGCTCCGAGCTCATTTGTTCTTCCAACAGAAAACTCAGCCCACGCAGTGCCCTGAGCTCATCCACTCTCGGCCTTTAAGGCCTCCTTGATCCTTCTTCCTCCTCTCGGTCAGCTTGGTCTGATACCCGCCTCTTTCCCAAGCTTGCAGCTCCTAACGAACTTGTTGCCACCATGATTAACTCACGTTCACTCAGGAAACTAGAGCTTGCCAAGCTCACACTCCTTTCACCCACCCACCCAAGCAACTGAGCTATTTGAGTTTGACCTCAGGGTTCTCACTCCTTTCCATATCCACTTTAAGACCTAAGAATTGACCCACTTCACCCTTCACTCAACTTGACACTTGGGCTTGACAGACCCCTCCTAGCTTGAGGATCCATCAAGTTCGTTAAGCCCCATAACAAAACTTTGACTCAGTTGTATACTCTTGCCGAAAAACTCCAAGTCTTTATTGAGTCGAGCTTGCATGCCCAACTTAAGGCTTCTTGATGCCCCAAGTGCTTTGCACCCAACTTCTCCTATCGAGCTGAGCTCGAATTGACGTTGGCGCAAGTCTGGTTAGCTCGCTCACAAGCTCCCCTCAATTCTTGCCAAGATCCCATACCTGTGAGTTGCCCTGACTCCATCCCATTGCTCCCCTTTGCTGATGTACTAGAACTGCCCGATTTGGTGAGCTTGAGCTTGAGCTTCTTTGGGTCTTGACCACACTTCCCAACGTAGGGTACCGCCCTTGCCACCTCCCTTGGCCTATGCGAGCTCCTACTTGGACAAGTCTCACTACTTTGACCTTTTGAGTTACAAGCTCATTTTGCTGCTGACCTAGCTTGAGTTCAAACCCCGAGTCAATACATTGGGCTACACAAACCACGCACCCGAAGTAATTCAGTGTGACCTTGTCGACCTTTCAGGGCCTCTACATGAGACTCAATTCACCTTGGTGGTCAATGTTTGCGCCCAAATCATCAAACACGTCTAACACGTGACGCTTCCAAAGCAATGGCCCAGATGCACCTGAGCTCCAAACTCGGTTGGGTAGGGTCAAACAACCACTTGACTTGCCATCTCATGCATCTTGCCTACAATGATGCGAACTCGCCGACTGGGCCATCTTGAGTCTTGTCCACCTCGCTCACCAACTGATCCTTAGCTCACTGTAATTGACTTGTCCTTCCAAAAGAGCTTGACTCATGCCCAACTTGACTTCCTTTCGTCGACCTGATCTCACTCCTACAATGCAAAACTTGCTCTTATCCAACTTGCTTCCATACGATCTTGCCACTAGCTCATTATGACCCAGACCCAACTTGCCCCTTGACTAGTTAGCTTGCCTCTTACCTAGCTTGTCGAGTTGGGGACTGTGTAAAGTCTAGCAAGGTGGAAACTAGGTAAAAATGGAATTCAATCACACACAACTTTCATCCATAGGTCAAATTGATGTGATCTAAGGAGTAAACTTGTTTAGAAAATTATAAGGAATCTAGTTCAATTGCCAAAATTAAATTTTGAGAACATTTAATGCTGTATTTTAGGCCTCAAAGTTTTGATGCAAACATTTAAAAAAAACAAGTAACAAGAATGAAATCCGACTTCCCATGTAGTGCTCTAAACTCATTCCTAGTATTCTTTCATCATCATTACACCACTGCAATTGAGATTTACTTAATTTTCCCAACCTATTACATTGCACATCTTTCCCATGAGCTCTATTACATGAAATTTTACATTTGAATCATAAATTCATAATCAATAAAACACCTAAAGTTTATGCAAGGACTCAATGACTGATTATTACCATTTTTGGCTTCATGGCCACTTCAAATAATGAAAGGAAACTAACAATAATGAATCAAGAAAAACTCTAAATCTCCAAGGTCCTCTATACATTCTTTCTTCATATTGTGGCAAGATTTCCTAAAAACACCAGCCAAGAGATGGGATGCTTTCCTCCCAACCTACTTGGTTAGTGACATCCACTAACCAACCGTCTAACACAGAGGTCCAAGCACATATCTGCTTTTGTTTGTTCATTTTAGTTTAGTTTGGTCTCATGAGTAACCTCAACTAGTTTCAAGGTGACATAGGAAGGTTCCTATGAGATAAATCATTGCATCCATGACCACAAATCACATAACCACACAATAAACGTAACTTTGGGTGCCACTTTGGTAACTCCAACTCACTACAAAGGGATGAGAGAGTAACTTTCCATTTGAAGATCCATTTCATAACCCTCCACAGGTTTGAAGCTCTGTTACCAAGAAACACCTAGGCCCTCCCTGTTTCGTTTCCGAAATGGAAACTTCTGTGAAACTTCCTAGAGATAAGTATACATGATAATAATGTATTATTTCAATGAATACAAAATATTTTGAGTGTTTTATCAGTTATACTTATCTCTTATGGTCTATGGAGTACAATTTTAAAATGAGTACTATGCACACACACACACACATATATTGTACAGATGTTTCCTGTAGCGTTTCGTACCCAAGGTTCTTTGAAAATTGGCGTTTCCGCATTTCGTACCCGTACCCGTACCCATATCCGTTTTCGTTTCCTGGCAACATAGGTTTGAAGCAATAAGATTCCTCTACATCCAAGGTAGGCAAAAATGTGACCTTGACCTCCAAGGTGGGAACGCAAATGTACATCCACTTCCAAAGTGGGAAAAAAATATGCTTCCACTCCAAAGTGGGAGTGAATATGAGGGAAGAATGTCCATGGCTTGCTTGATAAGCTCAGTCTTCCAAATCGTTAAGGCTTTCCCTGCAAGCATGAAGAACATAGGCTATGGAGCACTCTCATCCCATTTACATCTGTTTTCTAGCCAAATTTCTGCAGCATTATGGTATACGAATTCCATTTCCAAAATACAAGGAATCAGGAAAGCTAAATAAAGTAAAAGAAGTCTCAAAGCCATTGATCAAGTGATCAAACCCTCAAAGCGAGACTTGCAAGAAAATCCATTAAAAGAAGCTAAAGATCCATAACCAAATTGGTTAATTTTTCACCAAAATAACAAGAACCCATTTGCATTTTCCTTAAGAATATCAAGTTTTAACAAGCAATTTCAAAAGAACAAGATTCAATTAAATTTTTGTTTCCAAAAAGTATCAACGAAACTTCAACAAGAAATTCCATGGATGGATGGTTATGTTGTTGTCTTCACTTGATTCTCTAAGCTTTTCCTCTTCCTAAGTCCTCTAGGTTCCTACGCTTCTCTTTTCCAAATTTGATAAAAAGACCCCCCTCATTGGAAAGGGAAGGATAATAAAGAATGGCTTCTAAAACCCTAGCTAATCAACAAGTGACATGTGTCCCATGGGGTTCCCTTCTTTTGCTTGTTATCCAAACTTCTAACTCCTAGCTCCCTTCTAAAGTTTTCCAAGCTCCCGAAAAGCTAAAATATGCTTCTAAAATAAGCCCCCATGTATACCTATCGGTCTCCTAAGTTTTAGCTTGTTAAAACATGTTTACTTGCTTCCCCTACCTCTTTAATTTTCACTTTAAGCTCAGATCCGACCCCCAATTTCTTGAAGACTCAAGTGGGGGATGACTGTCTTTTAGTGGATTAGTTAGTAAGGTAAGGTTTAGGATAAACATGCAAAGGCATATTCTTGGCATAATCTTGTTTTGTTTTCTGGTGGGAGGGTAGCATGTCTAACGAGAATGCTGCAAGTTAATTAGAGTGAACACTTTTAATTTGAGAGACAGATTAATTTATTCAGTCTATTTAATTTAGGGGTGGGAGAATTAATTTTAGAGTGAGCAATATTAATTTTAGGTGGTGTTAGCTTAGAGTTTATCCTAAAATCTAGGATGGCAATTATTTAAGAGGTTTTATTGTGTTTTATGAATGTTTTATCACTTGGAGGAAACTCATTTAATTGAATGGTTTATAATTACATAGGAGATCATTTACAAATTAATTAATTAACATGCTTAATGCCGCACAATGGGTTTGAGCCAACTATGCCCAACTTTATGTAGTGTGCTTAAACCGTTTTCATCCACATATATTGGCTGCACCTGTTCCTTGTACACTCATTACACCTATCAATATGTCCAATACAATACTGCATATAATTTAAATAATCTTTTAAAAGAGTATAATCACAGATAAACAAATTACACTTTCCACCAAAGAATGCTCACACTATGTGGGCCACAGGGGCCCCAAACAACCCATTCCGCACACAATACAACAGTCTATCTCATAATCATGGCATAGCAATACAATGGTCAATATCCGTCTAGGTTCCATAATCAATTTACCAATAATTTTATTAATAAACCATGAATATGAGCATATATAAATTCATCTCATAACAATGCATGCTAAAACAATGCTCAAATATTCATCTAGTGTCTATAATCAATTTGCGAATAATTCATTAAGAATCCATGAACATGATTATATACACATCCAACTCGTAAACAATAGTAAGTTGGAAAGCATTTCATTTCGTTTTAAAATTATAAATTAGAGATGCAAATATACAAACAATCATGACAACATGATAATCCAGATTTAAACTAACTCACATATTTATCATAACAATATAAGCACCATGTCCATCAAATGCTAAAAACATGTGAGAATAGTATCTCTACTCAAACCATAGAAATCTGGCTGCTGATTTCTATCCCGTACGTATCCAGTTCTCCCTCATAACAAAAGTGGGCATAAAAAATCTTCAATGCCTTTATTGAAGACCATGAGTCCCAGATGTTCAATCTCATTCTTATATAATTTGCGATGGATTGTTTAGCATATAGTTTATGTGCTCAAAGACGTTTTGTAATATTTTTATTTGCATTTTGTGTGCCTCATTTTTGTTGAAGATTTATACGTCAAGGAACATTATGATAAATT
Source organism: Taxus chinensis (assembly GCA_019776745.2). Lineage (NCBI taxonomy): Eukaryota > Viridiplantae > Streptophyta > Pinopsida > Cupressales > Taxaceae > Taxus > Taxus chinensis. The sequence goes on along the minus strand of CM034154.1, from coordinate 685,111,177 downwards.
TTCCTAGGTATGGGCGAAAGATGTTCTAAATTGTTCTCATGAAAGAGTTGTTGGTGCTTTTATAAAGCCTAAAGGTAAATTAAGAATTTTTAATGACTGTTAATAGTTTTGATTCCTCCTTTTGGAGTTCCAAACTCCTCAGTTTAGGCCTGGTGGAAGTCACTTCTCAAGTCTCTTTTGGAAATATTATAGCTCCCTATAGGGTGTCTAATTGTTCATTTATATGAAATAAGTGGTATTCCTCTCATATTGTAATCTTGTTGAATGCCTACGCTCTCTCATAGTTCATAAATAACTTCACAAAATACTTGTAAATTTCATCCTATCATTCAATTCATCTCTTCACAATTCATTTAATTTGGTTGCCATATATGTGATAGTTAGCTACCTAATTGCTAGCTATCATAGGGTTCTCACAAGTTTCCCAAAGAATACCAACCACATAACTATCATGGATCTTTATGGGGTTTGCTCAATCTTCAAGCAATCAGATGCATTCATTGGTTGTACCTAACCACCCAACAATCATGGGAATCTATGGCTAATACCATGCCGCCCAACTATCTTTTGTTGATTTAAGGCATGTACCACTCAACTATCATGAGCATCCATTTGCTTTACAATAGTGTCCTTTTTTTGGAGATAAATTTTAAATGTCATTTAATCAAATCAATCATATCAGTACAAGATTCAACATTTTTACTTGAAGTGTAAATATCTAGTTAAAATAAGTGTATAGGTTTTGTCTTATCTCTTAATAGAGTCAACCAGGCAGTTAAAGTGCCTTTGTCAAACTAAAAAAATCAAATGTTATACTTTAATCAAATAATTGCTGTAAAAAGGCAACAATGGTTGAAACTACAGTTTTTGGTCAAAATCTTGTTCAATAGGTCAAACTTAAGATAATTCTTCTTTCAAAAAGGTCAATAATGACTCAAGACAATCAAATACAATAGCTAAAGAGATAAATTTGTTGAAAATCAAATGCTGGCCACTATTCTTACAAATTCAAAGTTATTGTTAGATATGGTCAACACAGTGATTTCCTATGTTCGTCGGGGAAGCATCTCTTCCTCTCAGTCTCCCATACCAATCCTTTAGACCTTGTCCCCATGGTATTTTCCTTTTCAAATATCATTTCGTGGATTTTGGGGCTATTTCTAGGCATCCTCTTTTTGTGTTCCCATGTTTCCCCATCCCCCCCAAAAAGGGACTACGGGGCATATACGATTTCATTTAATTTGTTGGTCTACGGGTACTTCCATCCTCTTCTCCCCGAATTTTGTGTCAAGGAATTGACATTAAGGTGAAATCATTGAAATTATCATTAGTTCATCTACTATAATAATTAATGGAAGCCATACAACACCGATGTTATGCTTGTGGACCCAATCAAGTTTAACTAAATGAGAAAAATTTAGAAAATCCCATGCAGGTTGACCGAGAGAGTAAACATGTTTTTGACCGAGTATGACTCGAATTTGACTCTAATGATATCATCCTATTAAATGACATGGTTAAAATAAACTCTAGTAATGATGCCATAAATAATTAGAAATTATAGGATGATGTCGTTTTGACGTTATCTTCTTCTTTTGTCTCTTGAGTTGAATTGTCGAGGTTGCCGTTCATCATTGTGAAACTGTAGACTTTAAAGTTAAGTGAAGGCATCTTGCGCAACACAACAAAATGTCCCATAACAGATGCATTTGTCCTCAAAGAGTTCAAGTTCTCTAACAAATGTTAGAATTTCTCAAGTTACTTTCTCTATAGATTTCTTGACCATTCAATTATTAATTCTTTTATTTTTATATTCTCAACTTTTTTGATATTTTGTTATGTTGCCAGGATACGTATACGAGTATCGGTTTGTATACGGATATGATACGCGGATACGTCAATTTTAAAAAACCCTTATATACATCCGTACATATATATTAAAAAATTAAAAAATATATATATATATATATATATCTACTCATTTTTTAGTCCATAAAAACTGAAATAGTAATACAAAACTTGAATCAATGTTCAAAACATTCAATATACATAAGACTTTGCATTTTTATTGATCATGTGGCTGCCATACATATGATATATGAATATCATGTCAACATGAATACGAACAAAACTTGAAATTTGAAAAATATACTAGGATCCATTTTCAAATTTTCAAAACATACAATATACTTAAGATTTTACATTTCATTGTTCATGTTTTAGGGAATAGGAAAGTCAAAAATTAAAAAAAATGCAATAAAACTTGAAAAAGACGTGTTTTACTGTAGGATACGTACGGGATACACCAGGGTATGTTTGTACGTATCCGTGACGTATCCTGACGTATCCTGTACGTATCAGGCACGTATCCATATCCGTTTCGTATCGTATCCGTTTCCGATATGTATCAAGGGGGATTCGACAGGGGCCTGGGCATATCCATGCATCCTAGATATTTTGCCAGAGGATTTGTATCAAGGCATGTTTTGTTTATTTGTTTCTTCTACATCAACATATGGAGAGAGAATGTTGTGGCATCTTGATAATTTCCTTTTAAAGTAATTTTATGTGGAGTATTTGATGTATTTGGATACATGATGTCAGTTCTAATTTGTGTGTTACTTCATTGACTTTATCTAATATTGTGAAGGATTTGCATTATTTAGGGAATGATTTTGTACATATTTTGATTGACGATGAGCTGATTTGGTTACTTTTAAGGTTTACCGAATCATTGTGGTGTCCTATACTTTTTTCATTATTCATATCAATGCATGTCTTGTTCATTTGTTTCTTCTACATAAACGTATGGAGAGAGATTTTCACGGCATCTCAGTAATTGCTTTTTAAAGTAAATTTATGTGGAGCATGTGATGTATTTAGATATGTGATGGTAGTTTTAATTTGTAGTTTACTTCATTGACTTTATCTAATATTGTGAAGGGTTTGCAATATCTAGGGAATAATTTTGTACATTTTCGATTGGCGATGAGCTGATGTGTTTACTTCTAAGGTTTATGGAATGATTGTGGTGTCCTATGCAAGTCTTAATAAAGTTTTGCTCTTACCATATTTTTTACAATCTTAGTTAATCGTTGCTCATGCATTTCTTGCAATGCTATTCTATACATTTCTTTGAAGCACCTCATCTTTGTGGCCAAGTGTACATTGTTGTTGTATGCAAATATACTCACTTGGAGATGTGGGATAGGAGTACAAGGATGGGGATGGGGACAGGGCCACTCTTTCAAATCAGGGTGCAAGAGTAATTGAATAAGGGTATGGCTATATTACATATAAATATAGTAACTAGGAGATGTGGATGGGGACATGGTCCTTGACCCTCAATTGGAGTGTCCAGGTTACTATAAATGCTATAAAAGCACATTTTTCTTCCAGTAATATCTATCTTGACTTTTTTTCAGTTCATGGAATGTTAACGTCTCTTCCATCATTGGCTTTACTTCTTTCGTTTGTTGAATAAACAAAGAAGGGTATGGCTATAGTATATAAATATAGTCACGGGAGGATTTGGGTATGTGGATGGGGACATGGTCCTTGTCCCTCTAGTGGAGTTTCCAGGTTACTATATCTGTCTTGGCCTTTTTTGTGTTCATGGAATGTTAACATTTCTTCCATTATCGTCTTTACTCCTTTCATCTGTGTGTTGAGCTGTTGGTGATGCTACTGTTGAAGTTTAGTTGTGCTCCTTATGTTGGCAAATATATTCTCAGTTTTCTGTGAATCTGAGATCTCGATAACTTAAGAGTCTCATCTAAGACTTTATGTGTCATTTTGCAAGGAGTGGAGCTTATTTAGTCAATATATGCACTACCACCACAATTTGATCATTTTCCGTTGGGGTTTGTGGGAGACAGTTACCAAATTTAATAGGTATGTTCTTTTACTTATTTTCTGGTATTAGTTACATTGAGATTATTGCTGGGGGTATTATTTTCACTTTTGTAAAGGCGTGACTGTGACTGTGTTTTCTGGCCATTGTTTTTAGTTGAATATATTATAGTAATGATGTAGGTAGGTCATCCTTCTCTTTGTATAGGTTGATCTTATTACCCTTTTTGGTGAGGACACGACCTCTTCTATGTGTTATGATGCCGTTTTATTGATCTATTTGTATCCCAGAATTGCATCATATATACTCATTTGCTCCATGTTCAGATATAGTGTTGGGCTTGGATTTTTGTGTTGGGTGCATATATGTCTCAGTTTTGAAAAATGATCGAGTTTTGCTAATTCTATCCACCTCATGTATATAGATTCATTTTATTGTGGGAAGGTTAGCATTTCGGATATATTTGTTGGAGGTGAAGTTGTGCATACATCACAGGTTTACAAGTATTTTTAATGTAGCTGGATTGGCCTGGTTCGCTCTCGAGTTGGGTCATGAGGTCCAAACCCAAGGGCTATATTTGAATTCTTTATAAGTCCCCTAGTTCCCACAAGGGGATCTCATATGCTGAGGAGTCGCGCTTTTTATGGGACCTAAAATCATCTGTATCTTTTTTTATTCTTGTGTCTTTACTGTTACATTTTCCTTCAAGTAAATTTCTTTTTTTGCAGAGTTGAATCTTTCAAATGGTTTTTTGCTAATTTTTCTGGTGGTTTTTTGTTTGGGTTTTCTTGTCTTTGCGAACTACATTTGTTATTTTGGCTTTTCTTTTTTGGTTGAGTTGTATTTTCTTGTGCGTTCTTCCAGCATTTGCTAGAGTGTTCTTTGTTACAAGTTGGGTATTTTGGGTTTTTGGTTGGCAGTTTGTCTTTCTTGTTTTGGTCGTTTCTAGGCTTGTTTTGATTTTCTTCTTTCTTATGATGACTGTTTTATTGAAAGAGTGGTTTTTACATTAATTTTTTTGAATTCTTCATTTTGGGGGCTCCTGGGATGGCTTGAACTAGTGTTTTTTGTTTGTTTGGGATCCTTGACTTTGATGAAATGTTTGAAGCCTTCTGTGTCTCTAAGAGTTGGTATTTTATTTTTGGGGAGGGGGGAGGAGGCAGCGGGGGGTGGTGGGTTTGGCAGTCTTTCAATTATGTTTTTGGCATTGTTCTCTGCGACGCATCTTTGGGGACCTGATATGCATCTTTGGGGATCTGAGAAGCATCTCAGAGATGGAGGTGCGTCTTCTGGTAGGACTCGCAAAAAACATAATAGACAGACTACCTGACCGGAACTGAGACGTTTCTTGATACTCTGGGACTTTGATTTGAGTCTCCCCACGTTTCCTATTAAAAAAATGGAAATGGAAATGAAAAGAGGATTTTAGATAGGCCAAAGTAGCCCCTATCATTACCACCCAACCATGATTGATTAACCACTATGCTTTAATTTTTTAAATTATTTTATGCATTCGATGTTTTTCAAAAGTTGTTTACGCATGGTATATATATATTGCTAGCATCTCCCAGTACCCGACTCCATTATTTCTGAAAACTGGCCTCCTGGTACCCATATCCGTCTGCCATACTTGTAAATTATGTTTTTTGGTGATTACACTATTAACTTTTTTTAGAATGAAAACTTGCTATTTCGATAAGAAGATATAGTACAATATAGCAAGCTTAGGATTGTGACTGATTACACTATTTTTTGACATCATCTTTATGTTTATGTACTAATTGTTTCCTAATTTTTTTCAGTTGTTTGGAAACCATTTTACCATTCTAATGCTAGTTCTACCAGAATATCACATATTTGCAAGAGATTGTCAATTGACTTGAGCCATGCTTGATAAATCACATTGCCTCTTTGTCGACACCTTAAAATTCATCTTTTTGTGGTCTCTTTTCTGGAGTGGTTGCACACTATATCAACTATTACGTTGTCATCCTCTTATCATATTTCTGTAGCTCTCTTATTCTATTATCTTTTTTATGGTTGGCTTTGATTATCATTTGTTTTTTACCATGTTGTCCATCATTTGTGTGACAGAGTTTTACTAGTTGTGGCTTTGGTACCACTCATACAGACTTGTACTCACATCCATCAACAAATGCATGGCCAACAACCAAAGCACCTAAACATTGACTTATATTGGGTCAATTTGTTGACCTATTAATAGTAATTAATGTAAGTCAAACAAGGGTGACTGGTGAAATTGGATTAACTGTCAAAATTCCAATTTTGTTTATGTAGGTTGGCCAGGAGAGTGAACTTTGGAGTTTTGATCGTGTGACTCGGCCATGACTCTGATAATGTTATCTATCTTTCACAATTCTTCTTATTGAATTCAATGTGTTTTTGGCATCATTGTTAGGTGATTATCGTTGTAAAATATTTTGCGTATGGTTGTTTCCCATTTGCTCCTTGATATTTGGGGTGGGCCTGAGATCCAATTACCTTAATCTTCGATATCTGCCCCCTGTTTCCAATCTCTTACTCTTGGAAACTTGGTGTGGCCTTGATATATACAAAAAGGAAAGCAAGGATTCAATTGATAATGTTCTAAGGTATAGCAATGCTTAAGACTTTTTGAGATTATTAATTTTCATTTAATCAATTTCACTACTAGTAGAATATAATGTAGGAAGTTTCCCGGTTCAATTCTTTGTGCTACATCTTTTATGAGTTCATGAATAACCTATAACTAATTTATTGACGATGGGATGTAGATGCTTAGACTGCTGCTGCCATCTCTTACAAAATTTTCTTCAAAACATAGTGTGATCATGTCTCTGTTAATACATTGAGAACCAAAAACATAAAAGATCACATTTAGATAGGATCAAGAACAGTGAGTGCAAAAACACGTCTCTCTCTTATTTGACAAGGTTCAATTTTACTAGTTGTATGATGGAACTTGTCTTAACTCTTTGCTAATGAGGTGGATGTGAAGGGAAAACACCTTTGCAAGAATCAACTGTTTGAACTGATTTTGGATGGAGTACTGTGCTGAATTGATGTGTTAATTTATTGGATACAATTTTCATTTTTTAAAGTTTGATACATGATTTGCTATAAGATGGGAAGACCATTTTGTTCAATTGCACTTCGCTTTCTTTCATAATAGTTTATAAATCTGTAATCTCTGTTTTTGCAGACTTCAGGATTTGTACTTGTGTTATCATGCAAGATTTGCAGATATATCTGATTACTACTGTTCAACAGTTCAATCACTATTGACTGCATTGTTTTGATCAGTGCTACTGATAGCATTAACGGATTCCAAATTTATTCAGTTTAATTTACCAAACTGATTCTATGTTGAAAAATACAAGAACATAAATATTGAAAATGGAGAAGGTGACGACAATATTGACTCACAAGTATCCTTATCCGCATGAACATTCTCAGCATGCCATCACTGCAGTTGTGGTGGGCTCTCTTTTTTTCATATCAGTTGATAACCTTCAAACTCTTATTCACAAGTTGGACAACAACATAAAGTGGTGGTCGATGTATGCATGTTTCTTTGGCTTTCTATATTTCTTTTCCTCACCCTTCTTGGGGAGAACCATCCAGCCAAGCTATTCAAACTTCAGTCGATGGTAGTGCACTCTTTCTCAAATATTAAGTAAATTGCCAATATGTTTAACATCTGCAATTTATATGGATAAGTGACTTCCTTGCTTAAATATTCCTTTCTTAAAAATAATCTATACTAAGGAATGAATATTTATATTACAGGTATGTGTTATGGCTTTTAATTGCCGGTGTGTATCATTTTCCAAGCATGCAGTCAATGGGGGTTGACATCAAAATGAATCTGTCTTTGTTTTTAACATTATTTGTGTTGTCCGTCTTGGCTCTTCTGGTTTTCCATATTACATTTCTGGTACTGTGGTATATGGGCCTTGTCGCACGCTTTGCAGGAAAGCGGCCTGAGATTCTTACCATTCTGCAAAATAGTGTTGTAAGAGCTATTCTTTATTTGAAACCAATCAAGTTAATTTGTTTGATTTAAGAGTTTTAACATTGAAATTCTAGTCTTTCTTGCTCTGGTTAAAGTCAATTTTGTGTGTTTCTGGTGCAGGTTTTAAGTATAGCATGCTGTGTTTTTTACAGCTATTGTGGTAATAGAACCCCAACTAGAGAAAAGTCGTTTGGAAGTAAAGATTTTGGCCGTGTCATGGACACGTTTATAAAAGGGTGGCCACAGGTGCATGAGCTGAAGGAGCAGGTTTGCTCTAATTGGCTTGCGCCAGTTGGATCTGCAAGTGACTATCCGGTGTTTTCTAAATGGGTTATTTATGGGGAGGTATGTCTCTCTACCTAATGGTAATTTTTGTCTATCTTTTGAAGATATATGCAATATACAATCTTACTTTTTATATGGACAAAATCTGTTTTCCAAACCAGCATCTTAGTAAATATATTAAATATTTACCCACAATAGACAACTTGAATATGGTCAATGGGAATATTGTTACTAACTCTTTGATTTCTTTTGCAGTCAGCTGACAAAATCTCCCCTGTTTTTTCTTTGTGGGCAACATTTATAGGATTGTACATTGCAAATTATGTGGTTGAAAGGTCAACTGGGTATGTTACATTAAAAATTGGTTTGTCATGTTGAACATTCTTGAATGTATCATTTCTCACACGATCTTTATTTCTTTGCAATCCTACAATATGTCTCAAATTGTACTGCAAAATCACATTGAGTAACTGAGTATTGCACAATTTCCAGATGGGCTTTGACACGCCCCCAGTCAGCATCAGTTTCTGACACTGGGAGGACATCTATCATTCCAGATTTCTTGGACATGGTTCCTTGGTACTCAGGGTATGTGCTCTGTTCCTCTTATTCCAAGCCATATTTCTTCTTGTGATGGAGAATGTGTCAGTCCTTCAAGATGACAAGAACATACTGTTTCAGGACATCAGCAGATTTGTTCAAAACGGCATTTGATCTTTTGGTATCTGTAACATTGTTTCTTGGACGCTTTGATATGCGAATGATGCAGGTATGTCCAGTCAATATATTTAAGTCGCATTTCCTGGAACTCTGTTGTATTTTTCTGTTCATTCTGTTCTCAATGGTAGTAAATTGTTGGGATCTTGCTTATCATCTTTTAGAATATGTTGGGCCTTGTTTTTGATGATGATTTTTACTTGTTTTATATGATTAGGCAGCAATGATCAAGGCCCAAGCTAATGACACAAAAGAAGGTTTTCTTTTTGATCATCTAAATGGAAGAGAAGAACTGTGGTTTGACTTCATGGCAGACACTGGGGATGGTGGGAATTCTACATACAGTGTAGCTCGACTGCTTGCTCAACCTTGCCTTCGTGTAAGCTACAAGGACTATGTTAAAGAACTTCCACGTGGAAGAGTGCTTCTTATTGGAGGAGATCTTGCGTGAGTTGATGTTGACCATTCTTTCTTTTGCTTATATTAATTAGATTAACAAAGTTAGCCCTGTATTTCATCTGCAAATGAATCGAATTTCTGCTTGCGCATTATTTTTCTGTGTGGCATTTCTACATAGGGAATTCAAAAAATGAAACCGATGAAAAAATTTAGTGGGACATTGGTAAGATGGTTGGTGTGGTCTAGTTCACAGTTTTCTTGACTGGCCTTTATTTGCAGAAGATTGTACATTAACATATGTTAGCTAGTGAATTTCAGTTGAGTTCTGACAGAGAAAAGGCAACAGTTTATACAAGGGAATGACATATATAATTAGATAATGATTTTAGATGAATATATTAGTCGGATGTTTTTCTCATCAAGTCCAAGCAGTGAGAGCTTGTACCAGGCTGTTCAAAGTAAGATACCCTGTAAGCAACTGCAAGAGAAGATGGAAAGCTATTCAGATGTAGTTTCTATTTCACAGTGTATATAAAGGCTCAAATCAGGCTGCAAAGCTCGTCTTAGGTTATCAAGGTCCATGCTTTTAGGCTTCCTACATTTGGGATTAAATCGGAAAGAGACTTTTTTGTACCTGCCTTAGTTTTTCTACAGGTAATGCCTGATGTCAATTTAGTAATTTACTAGACTTATTGAAAGATATGATTGGTTGCAAAAGGTCAATTGAATAAGGAAGTTACAGAGCTTATTATAGTGGGGAAACTGTTTAATCCTTGCAGGGCCAAAGTGCACCTTAGAAGAGGGCCTTTGCCTTACAACAAGGCATAATGATGAGATTACCTAGATACTTAGTTGAATAATTATAGATACTTGTAGCAAGCCTCTCCATTGGCAACCAGAAAAAACGGTCCGGATTTTTTTCATTTATTCACCTGCAGTTATCTCGACAGAGAAGAGTGCTAACTAAATATACAACTGTTAATCCAATTCAGTGACCGACATAAATCATTTTACTCTAAGACTAAGTATTATTCCATATTCCTATCTTTAGGATGTTTACATAAAGAAAGAAATATACACATATTCAATAATCATAGCATCATTACATTCTAAAAGCGAGTAACTGTGTAAAAGAATCCTCGTCCTGATTCCAAGTAGCTTTACTTAGTACAACTCAAGGATGCAGAATCTAAGTTACTCCAATGCATGTACAAGAGAATCTTAAAGTAGCATAAGGTAGACACATGACAATTGATTTGTGCTTAAGGAAAGAAAAACCTCCAAAGGGGGAAAATCCACCCCTCTTACAAGATTTTGTAAAGTATTTTATTATCTCTCCCATAAACGGGTTAATTATAAGTTACACATTCTACTCCATTTGAATTTTGTGACATTATTCTTCTCTCTACAACAAATCCCCACTCGTTGCATCATTTGCACAATCCCCTCACGACATATTCTTGTCATACAGTGAGATTTTTATTCTCCTTGCATATAATAGGAAATTGTCAACCCAACATCTATATTCATGGCATAACAAGAGACATTAAAACAAGCTGCCTGCTTGAGTAATCCTCAATCATCTCATTTTTACAAGATGCTTCCCGACATACTTGTCCATGTATTCATCAAGTCCTTTAGTCCACTTTTTAACCTAATGCAAAGCATTATCTTGTTTTTCATTGTTCTGTCTAACACATCTAATTATCTTGCTTACAAATGTCGTTATCTAACATTATATCCTACGTTGCACGGATACCTGAAACCCCCCCCGAATCTTGCTGGATATGTATCCGATACGGATACTCCCTAGATATGCCCCGGATACGCCCCTGATACGTACGGGGTACGCCAGGGTACGTGACGGATACGCCTGTACGTATCCGTCACGTACCCTGATGTACCCCGTATGTATCAGGGGCGTATCCAGTGTTAAATACATTTTTTTTTAGTTCTATTTCATTTTTTTTTAATGTTTGACTTCCTAGATTTGTTTGTATTAGGGGCGTATCCAGTATTCTAGATTTGTTTGTATTCCTATATCATATGTATGGCAGCCACATGAATAATGAAATGTAAAATCTTAAGTATGTTGTATGTTTTGAAAATTTGAACATGGATCTAGTTACTATTATATTTTTCAAATTTCAAGTTTTGTTTGTATTCATGTTAACATGATATTCGTACATCATATGTATGGCAGCCACATGATCAATAAAAATGCAAAGTCTTAAGTATATTGAATGTTTTGAACATTGATTCAAGTTTTGTATTACTATTTCAGTTTTTTATGGACTAAAAAATGAGTAAAATGAGTAGATGTACATAAATATATATTATATATATATATATATTTTAATATATATGTACAGACGTATCCAAGACGTATCATATCCAAGGGTTTTTTAAAATTGATGTATTTGTGTATCGTATCCATATCCAAATGGATACTCGTATCCGTATCCTGGCAACGTATATTATATCATATAGTTATCTCAATGCTCAATTTCGCTTTGAAACCTTGTGGCATAATTATGTCAGTGTCTAACATTCTAGCATATAATTATCTTATTGCTAAATGTCAGTCTCTAACCTGTTAGCATATAGGTATTTAAGATTCCATTTAAAAAAAAAAGACATTTTATTTCATGGGAGAAATATTTTTACAATTACAACGATGCCAAGCTTGATAGCTATTTGACCAATCCTGAGACTATACAGAAATATTAACATATCAGGAAACATTAAGGATAGTCAAGTTTTAGAATAGCCCGCATAGCTTCCTGATCCCGTTGAGGCCACGAAAGAGGAGGATCGCCATAGCAACTTATATCATGATTATCCAGAACACAATTTGCCAAAGCATCTGCCACTTGATTTCTTTTTCTAGGAATATGAGCAATTTGAAAAGTTTGAAATTGTGCCTGCAGACCTTTAATTTTATCTATTTCTCTTGCAATCTGCCAGTTTGAGCTCCTCTGAGTCCCACTAATAGTTAGCATCCTAACAATGACCTTAGAATCAAATTCCACTGACACTTCCATCCACACTTAATAGCCTCTTGTAGTCCCCGATAAATAACTCTAACCTCAGCGATATTATTAGTAGTGATACCTGGTTTAGTGGCAAACATAAAGGCTGCTTTCCCATCACGAGTTCTTCCAATACCCCCCAACGCAGCATTCCCTGGATTTCCCCTAGAAGCCCCATTAGTATTCAATTTTCCAAACTGCTCAAGAGTAGGAACCCATCGTTGTTTTTTAACATCTCGCCTTGACGGATTAAAAACAGGTAAAGTGGAGCTTTTAGCTTGTAAAGAAAGCACCTTACAAATACTAACCCACTCCGAAGAGAGAGTAACGGGAAGGGAAACCTTTTGCTTGATGGTTTCTGCCATATTAATTGTAGATTTCTGCCACACATACTCTCTATCTTTTATCTCTTGTTGGAAAATTCTTTTATTTCTTTCCTTCCATATATTCCAAATTAACAACGAAATGCAAGTCCATAGGGCTGGGAGTAAATTCTGCCCTTTTGGCAGATGTTCTTGCCAATCTTTCGGCAATTGCTCAAAAGAGTGAAAGCCATAATAATGTAAATGAAACATGTTAGCAAGAGATTGCCATAAAGGTATCACCCACGAACATTGAAAGAAGAGATGATATCTAGTCTCCTCATCTTGCCAACATAAAGTGCATCTAAAAGGACCATAAAAACCTCTTTTCGTAAGTCTATCTCTTGTAAGAAGTCTACCATGGACTAAAAGCCAAATAAAGAAACTGACCTTGGGCCATAAAGCTGGCTGCCATATTTGCTTAAACATTGCTTGGATTTAAGATTCCAATTTCACTACCTAACATTTATTAGCATATAATTATCACATTTCTAATGTCACTATTAACATCTAATGACATTATATTGTTCTAATCAATGATGACATCAATAGAATACACTATTAGAAGTCACTAACAATATCAGTTACTCTACCAATTGTAGTACTAGTAGAGTCACTATCATTATCTGATAATATCAATTTTCTCTATCAGAGTAAACCTATTTGAGGTTCATATTGGTATCCTACAATATTCACCTTGTCTAACAATAACTACTATGCAAAGCCGCAATTTATATCTTAACAATATTTACCCTGTCTAACAAGGAACATTTTCAAGGGCCATGATGCAATTTTTACAGTCTAACAATGAACACTATTCAAGGCCACATTTGTCATCTTAGCAATAATTACATCGTTCCACCACAATGTAGAGCATGCATCGGCTGGTTAAAAATAGAATTCATTTCATTCGTCTTAACAACGTAGAGCAATCCTAATTGTCTTCTTTGGTGTTAATCCTTTGCACTGAACACAAACATAGGGAAGTCTATTGGTTATAAACCATAACATTGCATTCTTTTAATCAAATATACCATGTAGAATCTCTTTCCTCTAAGAACGAGAAGTAATACCTTGGCTCTAATATAACATAGGAAACTAGTGATTGCTTTCTAACAATGAGAATTTAACTCATTTGCTCTAGTATAACACACAAAACCTCTTACTTGCACTCTCAAAGTGAGAAGTAATTCATCTTCTTTACAATAACATGGGCAACTAGTGCTTGGTTTATTACAATCAGAAGATAACTCATTTGCTCTAATATAACATGCAGAACCTAATACTTGTACTCTCAGAGTGATAAGTAATTCATTGGCTTTAAAATAATTTTGACTACTCTTACTTGATCTTTATTCACAAATAGATCAAACCTTAAAATCAATCTATAGTGGAGTGTCTAGATTTTTGCCTCATAGGCAAGTCTTAATTAAGCTACCTATTCACAATGTGACCAAAAATCATAATCAAATCCAAAATGGAGCAACTAGAATTCCGTCTCATAGGCAACTCATAATTAAGCTATCTATTCACACTTAGGTCAAATCTTATACTAAATCTATAATGGAGCAACTAGAATCTACCTCATGGGAAACTCATAATTAAGCTATCTAGTTACCATTAGACCTCAATATAATTAAATATTGTATAGAGCTATATCTATTGCAATTGGATTTCTTTCAAATTAAACACTCAGATTGAATCCGACCTACTCCTATTTAGATCTCTATATAATTTATTCTCAAGTAGAAAACAATCTATTTAAAATTAGATCTCTATATAAATAGAACTGTAGCTATTTACAATTTTATTTCTATTCAGTAGAATCTAGCAAGTCTTTGAAGAGACTTGTATTGTATTTCTACCTAAGATTACCATTAAATCTTTAAGGAGAACCAGATCAGAATTCTATCTATATTTCTAATAATTCTTCAAGATAGATTATATTAGATTTCTGTGTGGTAAACTCAAGGTATTCGCAAATTAGATTTCTATCTAATAAAAACATAGCATGTCTTCAAAGAGCCTTTAATTAGATTTCTAGCTAACAATTTTTTCATTAACTCTTTGAAGATAAACATATTAGAATTCTATCTATAAAATCTAATAACTCTTCAAATTAGAATTAAATCAATTTACCTTTACCTTCCTCTCTAATTGAAGCTTGCAGTAGAATTAGATCTATTAATTATTAGATTCTTATCTAATAACTTCAAAATATAATTAACTCTATTTGCATCAAGAAATTAACTAAAATGTTGGAAAGCTAGATGAATATATTTCAATTCTCTCAAGTCGCAAGTTGGGAACGAGTCAATAATAATACATTTATAATACAATTACACCATAATCACAAAGTAAACAAAGCATTATCTATATACATCCTTTGCGCACAATCACTATTTCACTTGTTACGTGTCAAATGAAAATTAACACAAAAGGGCTTTATCACTAAGCACATTTTAATTATAATACTTAAGCACACACTACTAAATATGGTCATCTCTCTACTAGTTAGGTGGTTATTCAAACACATTAAAAAGACAAAACCTCACACCAAATTTTAATCGCAAATCACAATATATTTCCAATGCACAATTAATATTATCAACATTATAAGAACATTATATCAGGACTTCCCTGCATTAATTGCTTATTCATGACCTTGAACGAATTGGAGTCAGCAGTATTCAGGCATTATTTGGTTAATTGACTGTAGAGACATAGCAAGGTGTTAGTGAAGCACATTGGATGCTGTTGCTGAGGAATAACAACCTTGTCAGAAAAAGATTTGAAGCATATTTTACTGTGCCTTGATGAGTATCACCCTGAGTAATAATGTATAGCCTAGGGGTAATTCTAAAATCAAGTATTAACATGTATTATTTTCGGAGGTGCTTGCAAGTAAATTAGCACATGCTATTACATATTCCATTCCATTACTTGCAATTGAGAAAATTACCTGTGAAATATATTTACTCTTCCCAAACGCCGTAGTTGTCCACATGGTATAGGTAACAGATGTCGCTCTGATGCATTGATATTGAATAGGATGTTTGGGCTACCTCTTTAACAAAGGAGTTGTAAGTAATTCCAATTTAGGCCTTATATGTTTTCTAGACTTATAACTGTGATATTCTAGACATGAGGTTGATATTTTTTCATCTCTCAATGTAACAGATTACAATTAATTCTGCCCTTTCTGAGGAATGTTAACTGGATTGTTATTGCAGACATCATTGTCATCATATCCTACTGAATATGATCTTCCACTTCTCGGTGGCTGCAGAATCTTGGTTGCTAAAATATTTTAACAGGCCTCCTGATTCAATTGTAATTGTAGGGTGCCCATCTCCACCAGAGGGATTTATTCTCTGCCGTTCAGGCTCAACAAAATGACAGGTCCTGGGGTACGGATGTCTACGTATCCAAACATAGTAACTTCAATTAAAGCCCGTAATATTCTACTCTCTAATGACTCTTGAAAATATGCTTTTTGCACAACTCCTATGTGTTTTCCTGTTGTAGGAGCGATGCCCCTGTAAGTTCATCCAATATGGTTCCTATCACGACCTGAATTTTATCAGATAAGCTCACTTCCCAGTACCGATTTTTGCTTCTGAACAAGAGCATTTGATTATGAGTTTTAGCAAGACTGATTATTCTTTCTGCACCAAGCTCCACTAATGAGTATAGCACATACAAAAAATGTATCCTGCAGAATTAGGTTCTGTCGTTGATGTTGGTAGTCAACTATTGAAATTCATTCAGTATTTGTTAGTTTACAATAAATTCCTTGGACTACATGCATCCAAGTTGATATAGGCTTCAACTTTGATATTTAAATAGCATCAGGCAAAAAAGAACTTGAGCTCCCTAACTCACTTATCACATAGTATAGTGATCTCCATTAGGTATCAATACTTAAGATGGCCTAAGGCAGACAGGCTCACCCATTCTATGTTATTCACTTTCATTTTGAAAATATTCCACCACCTATATGGTCCGATGCAGGCCTTGCAACAATGTGGCATTTGTATGCCTTCTCCAAGCAAGGTGAAGTAACTGCCTCTCGGATGCTGAGAGATAAATCTTCGAAGTTTGATGAGGTGGAAATGGGATGTGCCACCCCAACTTATGGTGTAGAAGTTGTCATGGGCCGAACAGTTACAGGTTTGTCACTTTTAGAAAATGATCTTTAAGAGGGACCCATTTGCTTGGAAAATATGTCTTGCTTAGATTGATTAAGGTGACTCTGGGTACCTGATCTTGCCCTGTAGTTGTAGGATGGCAGATGGTAGCTACATGTACTTCGCTGCATTGTTAAGTCTAGTCACTGAACTATCAGGAAGGCAGTACTGCATTGACTGTTAACAGATGAGTCTTTGAATCCCACCAATGATGAAGATTGCATCACATTTAAGTCTAATGTCAGCGTTCCGTAGAGGATTGTCTAATGGTTGTGCATTGAGGCAAAACAGTTCCATGGAGACTCTGTGATACAGTCCTCAAATTGGTGCAGCAGATTAACAAAAATTCTGGACTTATGTCACTGAGTTCTTACTTCTTTGTCACTTGTAGGATTAAATGGTTTGTAAATATTTTGCCCAAATCGTATCTTTTCACAAGACAAGAGCATTTACTTCCTCTAATGTATTGAATCCTATGCATTTTTAACTGATAGGGCAAGGCATATAGTCCATTTTGCCAGATTCTCTTATTATTTTCTGGCGTGTTGATCGCAAGGCACTGAAGGATCGATTGTATAACTAGAGCACTTCCATACTCTTGTTCTTGAGCATGGCGGTACCTATTTTCGGGGCACACAACATGGACAGCAGCTCCCTATCGATTTGTCATCATATAGTTGATGTACTGCATCTACACTTTAGTACTCCACCCTAAATGTGATTATTTTCAACTATGGCATATCATAGCTGGACTATGCAATTAGTGAGTTCACTTTCGTATGTAACAACTTTTCTATTTAGCATATGGCAATAAGACATCTTTGATTGAATAAGGTACTTGACATTGTTTGACCTCCCTAAAATCGTCCTTCAGGTCATGTGGATCATGGTACCCCTCTGAGTTTAAGGAAAAATGTTTGATTTCAACAGAACCTCTATGTACTTGGCTGTTTGTGTGGTTTCTACCCCTCCCCCACCCTTTTTTTGGAGGGTGCCTTTGTATTCTTGGATTCTTTATAATTATTATATCTTATTTGAACATGAGTAATTCCGTGCAATGCTTATGAATTAAGCTAGCTACTGTTGTTATCAGCACTGAGTTGACCAAATCCGGCCAGATCTGCACAACTCAACTCCTGACTGACATGATCTGGAGTTTTGGCAACATCAACCTGAATAAATTTCTGTCAACGGGTCGGCCCTTAATTTAGGATGAATTCCAATTTTTTTTTTTTTTTATAGTTTTCTGGAAAAGAGTTCAATTCCCATAAATGTCCAATATCCTTATATATTAAAGACAATATAACATCCATAAAAGCACATCTACATTATTGATTTTTTTCATTGTATTTGTCATTACATTTCTCTTATGCTTGAAAGCCTTTATAGAAGGATGCTCAATTCATGTATATTTCGGACCGGATTTTTTTGAACTTTACTTGGCAAGAATTTGCAGTATTTCCGATAAAAAATGCCCTCCTACCACGGATCCAGATCTTCTGGACCTGGTAACTATGGTTATCAAGGTATATAGGTACTGGGTATTGGTATGCCAATTTCCGACTTTTAGGTATGCTGGTTTATAAGGGTGTGTGCATGTCATGCAAATCTTGTGCATGTCTGTGCTTACGTGCATGCCTGTTCCGTTCATCTGGTGTACCTGTAAAATGTGCCTGTACGATCCATCCAGAATAGCACTACTTAGGATACCCATTTGTAATGTTTGTAACCATGCATCGACGACTGTATTGCAGTTAAGAACTGAATTTTTCACTGTAGCTAAAAATGTAGACATGTTATATGTTGCGGGAAACCTCTTGATCTCTGGTTTGCAAATTATGTGTTTTGAGCCATTTTGTGGGCAATATGGCTTTGAGAATTAATGTTTAATCTGTTCAATCCTTAATCCTCCTTGGCTGTCCTAAGGACTCCCTTAATCCTCCTTGGCTGTCCTAAGGACTCCCCTTAACTACTCTAAGGGCCATTGTTTGGCTTGCATTTATTAGGCATTTAATATATTTGCGTATACACAGAATCATGTATTGTAAAGATTTTACTGCTGCAAGTAATATTTTCTCATTATCTATTTTGAGGGATTTCTGTTGACTATATATAATGAACCTGTACGGTTCTAAACAGTTAGGAGGTTGTCAATCAGTTGTAACTGAATATCATATAACTACTTTCCCTAATGATATATACACCCTGCCTGAGTCATTCGAATTAGTGCAGTTTTGTGCATCTCTATCTTCTTGCTGTATTTTCCTTTATGCTTCTAGATCTAACATTGGTATCAGAGCATAAGCATCAATGAATGGAGGGGTCGACAGTGTGGCTAATGCAAGCAGAAGATAAACACGTTTTTTTTCTGTCTGAAAAACTTCCAGCGAAAAAGGAAATATGTGACTGCTCAGGAGGCTCTGGCAGACTTCACGTGGAGGCAGAGACATCTGCTGTACAACAGATAAACGTCGGTGCCCAGTTCGTGGCTAAACTCGTGGCTAAAAACATCTAAAAATGTCGGTGTTCGGTGCCCAGTTTGTGTCTGAAAACGTGCACAGTTCGCTGTTGAACGTGCCCATCATTGCCCAGTGTGCTGTACCGAAAGGTGAAGTCGTGAGATTAAAATCTGAGAACAAATCGTGGATAAAAACGTGCCAGGAGAGGGAAAGGTGTGTCCCCTTTTCCTGTGCCAAAGGCCTAAGGGCCAGGTCGAGTCCAAGCCGTGGTCAGACCCAAGGGGTTGTGGACGCTGGGAGCTATTGGGAAGGGGCCACGTGGTTCTAATATTCAAATTTTGCGTTGAGGGTCACTTTTGGACCATGGCGACTCAAAGGGGAAAAGTAACTTAAGTTATTTTTTTTATTTTATTGACCCCTCCGTGGAATGAAACGCGTCTAGGTCTATTGGGGCTCTTTTTCCTTGGAAAGTATATAAGGAGTTGGGAGAGAAAGGAGAGGGACTTTTTTTGCATACATTTTTATTGACCCCTTCTCGTGCAGATTGCTGTTGTTGTGCATCTACAGCTTGTGGAGTCAAATCCCACAGGGACCCTAGCTTCGGTGGTGAGAGACCCGTCCCTAGCTAGCAGGGCATTCTTCGGTAGTGAGAGATCTACCCTAGTCTGTCATTTTGGAGCCGCTTTCAGGGTCGTGTTACAGAGATATTAACAGAGGTTTCAGAGGAAGGGTTTTGAGGGTTTTGGGGGCATTTGGGGAAGATAATCAGAGGGCTCCAGATCAGATTCACGACAGCCATTTGACTGGGCTTGGCAACACGTTGAAGGCGCCTCCATCATTTTCCAACCCCATTCCAAGCGAGGCGACTTGCAACCTTTATTTGGGGGTTTTCCAGTTGGTCCCCTTCAGATCTGAAGGTGGAAATATTATTGCCTATATCTGTTAATGTTATTTCCAAAGACCCTTATTTTTGCTCTTGTATTTAGAGGGTCACGAACCTCTGAAGTTTTCCAGCTGTCTAGGGCACTGTGCTTTTTCTGGCAGCATTTGATTTGTGTAAAATTCCAAAAACAGTTTTATTATGTCCTCTATAATAATATCAAGCTCTATTTAAATTTTCAAGTAATTCGGGTGGATATTTTGGGAATATTAAGTTTCTTTAGTTCGTTGTCCTAACTGTAAAAATTGGGTGCATAATCAGTATTTTATTTGGCTGCAAGTTTTCAATATTTTGTGCATTTTTAAGTGGTATCCCATTAGGGATATTTCAGTGGTATCAGAGCTGTTGTTCCTCCAGCTTGTGTGGGTTAAATATGGTAGTTTGGAAAGATCTCAATGTGGGTTTTATGAAGGAAATGTTCACCAACATGGTGAAACAACAGGAAGCCACTAACCTTTATTTGAGTCAGCTCACTCAGAATTTGAATCAAAGCAGATCTAGGGACAATAAGGAACATGGTGAGAACAGTGATAAAGGGCAGCCAATAGAGGTGATTGATGAGGATTCTTGTTGGAGGAAATACCAATCTTTGAGTAAGGGTTTCAGAGATAATATGTCATTTCCAGATTATTGCATGATGAAGATTGGTAGCAAGCCCAAACGAGATCATCATATGCCGGTACCTGAATTACAAAAGAACTCATTTGTAGAAGAAGCTTCTAGACAAAAGGGTATGATTTCCATTGAGCAAAATAATTGCATTAGTGAAACTTTGCTTGTTAGAGAAATTATTCCAGCTCAGGAGAAGAAACTTGTTTGTGCAAGCAAGGAGGATGTAATGGAAACTCTTAAAAAGTGTGAGGAAGGGAATAGCAGAGCTAGAGCTGCTAGGTTGATAGCGACTCAAGCAAGACAACACATACAAGAGTTCAAGGAAACGATGAGGGCAATTGATGCAAGGAAGTCTACACCCACAAAAGAAGACTCTATGGAGCAGCTGGCACATGAGGAGGAGCCTCACATGGACACTTGTGTAAAATTGCAGCCTGCTGTAATTTCCAAACCAACAACTTTTGATCAGCTTTCAGATACTTTCAACAGGCACTCAGGCAACAATGTTGGGGGCAGCTCAACATATGTCTATCTTGAACACACGGAGGACATTGATGGCCTTGAAGGGTATGAAGAGCACACTAATGTGTCTTATTTATTGTGCCTATTCCAATTTACTTGCATCATGAGATGCATGGTATGGTAGATGACTGAAAAAGATCTTCATCATGGAGTTTGTTGGACCATTGCTCCAACTATGTGTATATGAGCATCTGAGTGGATGATATATGGTGGCAAGTTTTAGCTCACTTAACAGATACAAGGGCTCAGGGGCATTATAAGCTATGGGATCCTGGTAATATGTGGCAATTATCCAAAACTATCAATTCTGATGTTGAAAACTTTGTGACTGATTTCATAAGCCAAAGAAGGAATTCAAATGTGTCTTTTGGGATTACAAGTGTTGGCAAGCATGATTTCTTCATTGGAGACTCTGGTGCAAGAAGGGAGAGTACCTCTCAAGGTACTAGCATTGGTTTTCTGATTGCAAAAAGGGGTAGGAGAATATTTTTTAATCATCTTCAGCCTGCTGGACTATGTATAACAACAGTCATAATGAGAGGAGAAAATAACAATATGGGACAACAGGGTCAAAGAGGTGAGAGTGGACATTCGGGGCAGCAGCCTCCCCATTCTTCTGCCAAGCCTTTGGGGCTTCACGAACCATTTTTCTTGAAGGATCCGGAAGTTAACCAGGCACACATAGCCCGTAGATATGTTGGATGAGGAGTCTTGTTGGGAGAGGTACCAGACCTCGAGTGAAGGCCTTCGTAACAACATGCCATTCCAGGAATATTGCAAAATGAAGGTTGGCAGTAGACCCAAGAGAGATCAACAGAAACAGGTACTAGAGTTACAGAGGAGATTGGGACAGATCTCCATTCCACACTTCGATGGTTCTAAGAAGTGTACTGCACCGTCTTGGGTCCAGAAGTTGAAGACATACTCCGACTCGAATCCTATGCGCGAGGAAGATGCAATTAAGTTTGCAAGCTCGCATCTTGAGGGAGACGCTCATGATTGGTGGCATCATGGGCTGATTACACAGGGACACATACACATTACTACTCATGCAGAGTTCGCGCAGAGGCTGGTGAGCAGATTTGATAGGAGGGACCCTGACAGGTATTTCAGGGAGTGGACTCATTTGAGACAAACTGGTCCCCTGGATCAGTACATCGCAGATTTTCAGAGATTACCAGTCATGGTACCTGATGTCACGGAGAGGAGGTTGATTTCACTGTTCATAGCAGGTTTGACTGATGCTTTCGCTGGATTTGTGAAGG
Organism: Taxus chinensis; assembly: GCA_019776745.2. NCBI lineage: Eukaryota > Viridiplantae > Streptophyta > Pinopsida > Cupressales > Taxaceae > Taxus > Taxus chinensis. The sequence goes on along the minus strand of CM034154.1, from coordinate 685,088,526 downwards.
CATTTGAACCTTCTTCTTTGCACGAGGCTGTTAGGAAAGCTCGGGACTTGGAGTTATCCACTCCAAAGCCGAGGGCTCCACCTCGCGTTCAGCAAAGGGAACCTCCATCTGGATCAGACGAATGTCAGTAGAGGGAGCCTCCACCGAGGCAGGAGGTGGTTAAAAAGCCAATCATTTCCTGAGAACACAGAGATGAGTTGAGGCGAAAGAAACTATGTTTCGATTGCCACACACCTTGGATCCCAGGACATGATTGCAGAGGTAGAGGGAAGGCTCAATTCATTGAAGTCTTCGAGGAGAGCAAGGGTGACAGAGGTGAGGAGTTAGAGACTCGCGAGATGGATGATGGAGATGGGGTTGCGTTGGATAGTGCTGATGCGGGGCAGGAGGAGAAGACTTTTCCTCGGGAGATTATAGCCACATTGCCTAGTACTCTGATGTACAAGGCATTTAGGATTAGAGGAGTTATGCAGGGTCAGTGAGTTGGGGTACTCATTGATAGTGGGGCAACCCACAACTGTATTGATGCCTCATTGGTTGAGAGGCGAGGACTACAGACAGAGGATTTTGAGGGCCTCAACGAGGTTGTAGCCAATGGAGAGTCTATGAGGTGCACACGGCGGGTTCCCCAAATGAGCATCACGATGGGTAACTATACAGTTACCGATGATCTCCACATCGTTGGTATGGGAGTGACCAACATAGTGCTGGGAGTGCAGTGGCTTCACTCTCTTGGGGAGTTTCAGACTAACTTTCAGACGATGGAGCTGAAGTTTAAATCCGAGGGCAGGAATGTGATTTTTAGGGGATTATCTATAGGAGCACCTAGGGTGGTTACAGCTGAGGGGATGGAGAGAACATTTCGGCATGGTGAGGAATTTTATTATTGCGGATCGATGCTGAGTAGGATGGATGTGGAGGTGACCAACAATGTTGCACATGAGACAGTTACAGAGATTGGGGTTACAGGCTCAGATCCTCTGAGTTTATCATCATGTTGGTTATCTAAGGGGTCGGTAGACTGGAGATCTCATTTGCTTGTTGAGTACTCCAAGAACCGACACACTTGCGAGATTCTGGATGGTCACATACAGGATGACACCTACAGATTGGAGGATGAGATGATATTCTATCATGGCAGATTATACCTTGTGTCAGACTCAGGGTTGAGGGTGGAGATATTGCGACATGTGCATTGTTTTTTCGTGACCGGACACTTGAGCTTCGATGAGACCTACAGGCTCATATCAGAGAGGTTCAGAAGGCATGGGTTGAGGGAGGATATCCCCAACTTCATACAGGGATGTACGGTTTGTCGTTATAACAAATCGGAGCTTACAGGTTCAGCATGTTTTGAGTCAACAGGGGATAGCACTCCTATGTATTTTGTTGCTTCTAGGCACGGTGGGCATTTCACCCATGTGCTAGTCAGTGGAAGGATGGAGTCGACTCAGTTACCTGGTTTTTCAGTAGGTTATCACTCATCGCAGGAGGTGAACTATGTGGAGTTGACATTGTCGGTTGACCATGTACTGGAATCTTGGGATTTTTCCCCCACGGGACACATCGAGATACATTATGAGGAGTTGTACCCTCACACCAATGTGGGTCATGTGGGAGAGTCGGCACACTTTGTGCGTATACAGGTTATTTCACAGGTTGATCCAGGGAGTTCTACAGAATTCAGAGTGGACTTTCATACCCAGGGGTTGATTGGAGAGGCAGTGAGTGATCACATGATGACAACCTTGCATTGGCAGGGATTGGACAGATTGGAAATTTCGGTGCGGGTACCAGTGGAGAGTCGGTTTGGGTATCATTCTACTTCATGGACACCATTGCTCTCGATACCATATGGAGGTCATGATGACTGCGTGGGGTTTCTTGGTTACTTCGGATTACACCGATCCTTGGTTGACGGTAGGGTGAGGTGGAGAAACTTACGGCGCGGTATTCAGCTTCTGCAGCAGGACAGGATAATGCTTGGGGTCAAGCATTTCTCGGGAAGGGAGGACTGTAATGTCCCCTTTTCCTGTGCCAAAGGCCTAAGGGCCAGGTCGAGTCCAAGCCGTGGTCAGACCCAAGGGGCTGTGGATGCTGGGGAGCTATTGGGAAGGGGCCACGTGGTTCTAATATTCAAATTTTGCGTTGAGGGTCACTTTTGGACCATGGTGCCTCAAAGGGGGAAAGTAACTTAAGTTATTTTCTTTTATTTTATTGACCCCTCCGTGGAATGAAACGCGTCTAGGTCTATTGGGGCTCTTTTGCCTTGGAAAGTATATAAGGAGCTGGGAGAGAAAGGAGAGGGACCTTTTTGCATACATTTTTATTGACCCCTTCTCGTGCAGCTGTTGCTGTTGCGCATCTACAGCTTGTGGAGTCAAATCCCACAGGGACCCTAGCTTTGGTGGTGAGAGACCCATCCCTAGCTAGCAGGGCATTCTTCGGTAGTGAGAGATCTACCCTAGTCTGTCATTTTGGAGCCGCTTTCAGGGCCGTGTTACAGAGACATTAACAGAGGTTTCAGAGGAAGGATCTCGAGGGTCTTGGGGGCATTTGGGGAAGATAAGCAGAGGGGCTCCAGATCAGATTCACGATAGCCATTTGGGCTGGGCGTGGCAGCTCGTTGAAGGCGCCTCCATCATTTTCCGACCCCATTCCAAGCGAGGCGACTTGCAACCTTTATTTGGGGGTTTTCCAGTCGGTCGTTTTCAGATCTGAAGGTGGAACTATTATTGCCTATATCTGTTAATGTTATTTCCAAAGACCCTTATTACTGCTCTTGTATTTAGAGGGTCACGAACCTCTGAAGTTTTCCAGCTGTCTAGGGCATTCTGTGCTTTTTCTGGCAGCAGTTTGATTTGTGTAAAATTCCAAAAACAGTTTTATTATGTCCTCTATAATAATATCAAGCTCTATTTAAATTTTCAAGTAATTCGGGTGGACATTTTGGCAAATATTAAGTTTCTTTAGTTCGTTGTCCCAACTGTAAAAATTTGGTAAAATCAATATTTTATTTGGCTGCAAGTTTTCAATATTTTGTGCATTTTTAAGTGGTATCCCATTAGGGATATTGACAGACACATGTTCAAGAGTCCACTTCTGGACAATCCGAGAGCGCTTTTACTGCTCAATCTAAAGGAAAGTATAAACGACAGGGTGAGACATACTCTTCCTCTCCTAAATATAAAGTGAAATGTTACTATTGTCATAAACTTGGTCATGTGAAGAAAGACTGTCGGAAAAGACTCAATGCCTTGAAGAAGCAGAAGGGGTAGGCACATGTGGCTACAATTGAACATGAGTCAGAAGAAGAATATGCCCTCGTGGCATCTTGCACGGATAATGGCAGCCCTACTCGATGTTGGCTCTTTGATTTTGGAGCATCACGACATTTCACGTGTCAAAAAGACTGGTATGTCAATTTTAATTCTTGTTCTTCTGATTCAGTTACCTTAGGAGATGGAAGATCACATGTTGTAGTAGGTATTGGGGATGTTCATATTATGCTAAATAATAATACCAGATTACTTGTAAAAAATGTTAGATATGTGCCTAACATGAATAAGAACTTGTTATCTATCAGTCAACTAACTGACAATCCCAATATCTCTATAAACTTTTTTGTTAAACAATAAATTGTGTTAGACATCAAGAAAAATAAGGTTGTTACTGGGCATGGTGGTCTTTATAGACTTGTTGATCCTGCCACGGTCAACTTGCATGCCTTATTTGTGGAAGGCAATACCAGTGTTTTATGGCACGAAAGATGTGGCCATCTCAACCTTCAGTATTTAGCCCGCCTTCATAGAGCCAACATGGTTGTTGGTTTGCCTCCTATTCAAGAGAAACATGACATGTGTGCTGGTTGTTTTACAGGAAAACAAAAGCGGAAGCCTTTTACCTTTGAAGGTGCTTGGCGTGCAAAGGGGCTCTTGGATCTTGTACGTGCAGATCTATGTGAACCATCGTGCAAGACTCCCACAGTCCTTGGTGCACATTATTTTCTCGTACTGGTGGATGATTATTCTCGGAAAATGTGGGTCTATCTTTTGAAGAAGAAGTTTGATTGCTTTGCTTCTTTTGTCAAGTTCAAGGCCTTGGTGGAGAATCAAACCAGCCGGCGGATCAAGACTTTGAGATCTGATAATGGGGGTGAGTTTACCTCTGAACAATTTGTAGATTTCTGCAGTAAAGAAGGGATTCAACGCCAATTGACAACCCCTTATACCCCACAACAAAATGGGGTGGTAGAACGGAGGAACAAAACAATCATGGAGATGACTCGATGCATGATGCACAGTCGAGGAGTGCCCTATAAATATTGGGGAGAAGCTGTTAACACAACTGTTTATATACTCAATCGGAGTCCTTGCAAAGCTTTGCAAGACATCACATGGTCCACCATTAAACCAGAGGTATCGGCATTTTGTGTTTTTGGTTCAGCTGCTTATACTTTGGTTCCTGAAAATAAGAGGAGTAAATTAGATTCCAAATGTTCTAGATATTTTTTTATTGGTTATAGTGATCAATCTAAAGCCTATAGGTTGATTGATACTTCCACTAATAAGATCATTATTAGTCGAGGTGTTGATGTAAAAGAAACAAAGTTTTTCTTTGGTTCTAATCAGCAAGGGGACCAACTAAGGGGTAGCGATCAGCAAGGTGTCATAACAAAGTTTGGTACTCTTTCGTTGCCTGATCATAAATCCGGTTCTTCTCATACTCCTCCACAGACTCTAGTTTTGTCTGGTCAATCTTCCACTGAGATTGTTGAGTCACTAGGAAATCAACTTGTGTTGGTTCTTCTCCGGAATTTCCGTTGGCTTCTCTTCTAGAAACACAACAACCAGCTGCCACCAGCTGCCACATCTTCAGTTCAGCGGAGGCCTAAGTGGTTTTACTCCACTATTCAGGATTTGAGGAAGGGAGAATTATCTCCTCTCTTAGATGGAAGGTCTCGACAAACTGGTAAGAAAATTGATTATTCTGAGCATGCTTAATTTGATCTTGCTTCTGATCTTATTCATATTCATGAGCCACAGAAATACTCTGAAGCACGAGGCATACCAGAAGGGGAAACTGCCATGCAACTAGAGTATGATGCCTTGATTAAGAATAATATCTGGAAGTTGGTGCCATTACCCCCAGGGGAACACACCATTGGCTGTAAATGGGTGTATAAAATCAAGTGCAAAGCCGATGGTACTTTGGATAAGTACAAGGCTCGACTCGTTGTGAAAGGTTTTTCGCAATAGGAGGGAATAGATTATGAAGAAACATTTGCTCCTACTGTAAAGATGGTCACTTTTCGACTTCTTTCTTTTGCAGCTCAGTTTGGTTGGAAATATATCAGATGGATGTCAAAAGTGCTTTCTTGAATGGGGATTTGGAAGAAGAGGTGTATATGACACAGCCTGAGGGTTTTCGGGCTTGTGGTAGTGAGCATCTGGTATGCAGATTGATTAAGTCCTTGTATGGACTTAAGCAGGAGTTTGAAGCCTGGTATATAAAAATAGATAAACATCTCAGAGATTCAGGTTTCACACGGAGTCATTCTGATCCGAATCTTTATGTCAAAAGCAATGATGATGACATTGTGATTCTTATTGTATATGTTGATGACCTTGCCATCACCGACAGTGGAGATGCTGCAATTCATAAGGTAAAATCAGATTTATGTGCTGCTTTTGACATGACTGATTTAGGCCTCCTTCACTATTTTCTTGGTGTAGAATTCTAGCAACTTGATCACTTGATTTTCATATCTCAAGTATGCCACTAACCTGCTACAGAAATTTCAAATGTATGATTGTAATTCTTTTTCTACACCTATGGAGGTAGGGCTGAAACTCTCAGTTCATGATGATTCATCACCGGTCGATGAATCATTATACAGACAGTTGGTGGGTAGTTTGATCCATCTAACAACTACACGACCGGATCTATGTTTTGCTGTCAGTTATCTCTCTCGGTTCTTATCTAAACCGAAACTCATTCACTGGGGAGAAGCAAAACGAGTTCTACGATATGTTAAAGGAACTCTTGACTTTGGCATTCTATATCAGAGAGTTGTTGATTTCAGGTTGATTGACTATACTGACTCTGATTGGGGAGGATCTGTAGATACTCGACGATCTACCACATGATATATCTTCTCTTTTGGTTCAAGAGTTGTTTCTTGGCAAAGTAAACTTCAGCCTATTGTTGCTATCTCTTCTACAGAAGCAAAATACAAGGCTGCTGTTAGTGCCAGTTGCGAAGCAATATGGCTTCGTTGGATTCTAACTGACTTTCAGGTCCCCCAAGCTGCTGCAACACCTCTTTCACTCTTTTGTGATAATCAAGGTGTTCTAAAAATGGTGAAGAATCCTATCTATCATGCCCGCACTAATCATATTGAGATTCATCATCATTATATTCGCCAGTTGGTTGATTCTGGTGAAATCTCTCTGCATTTTTGTCCATCTGCAGATCAGCCTGCTGATGTAATGACTAAACTTCTTGTTCCTTTGTTGTTTGTCAAGTTTAGAGATAAACTTGGTGTTGTTTCTAGATTTGTCATTAAGAGGGGGTGTTGAATATATATAATGAACCTGTACGGTTCTAAACAGTTAGGAGGTTGTCAATCAATTGTAACTGAAGATCATATAACTACTTTCCCTAATGATATATACACCCTGCTTGAGTCATTCGAATTAGTGCAGTTTTGTGCATCTCTATCTTCTTGCTGTATTTTCCTTTATGCTTCTAGATTTAACAATTTCTTAACCATTTTAAAAGCTGTTATTTATTTCATATGCTTTTATTAGCCTTGAAGACTTTTTCTGAATTTATTATGTGCATGATGTTTTATTTATTTATACATGAAATCACTTCTCACAAAAATATATTACTGCAGTAATTATTTTACAAATTGATGCATGGTGTACAAAAATGACATGAGCCTTAGAAAGGAAGGATGTTTGTCTTAAGTTGCATTTTTTGTGATTTCCAGGAGCAACAGTGACTTTTTTTTTGGATTGAAAAGCACACTTTTATTAATCAAAAAGGATATAGTACATTGCTAATCATACAAAAAAATTGGGTGGAAGAAGTCACACCCCAAAATGCAAGTCACATTGAGCCAAGAAGGCCACGAGAAAAGGCCAGCTCACCTCACGAGGGTGTCAAAATACATGTATACATAATATAACCAAAAAAGTAGCACCTGATCAAATAGAGGCCCACAAAAAAATACCGGCTTGTTCACCCAGCCACTGGTGGCAGAGGGGTGGGCTTTGTCTGGGATGGGAGCCCTCCCATCGTGTTGCTGCTGCTGTTGCTCTTTTTCTTCAGTTTGTTGCGATTGGTGGCGGGGAGAGATGGCCCTACCAATCACGGGAATTTCCCCTGAGCGGCAGTGTCAGAGAGAGGAGCTTTGCCAACTTTTGGAAACGATATAAATGAAATATAGGAATTCATCTATTAGGCCAAATTTGTTATTTGTACATGCATGCCAAACTTGTACTTGATTTTTTTGGATGTCATCACAATTCTAGAGACGCTAATTTGGTTTATTGATCAGAAATTGTTTAAAATACTTTAGACAACTCACCAACTCAGACACATACTTGAATTTATGCTATCATATGCTTCTGTACTGCTGTTACTCCAAGATTCATACTTATTGTCTATGTCACAAGGTTCTCTAAATTTTATTGAAAAAGTTCGAAATTTGCCGAATTTTATTCTTGTTGAACATGAACTTGAACTTTATTTACTATTTTTGCATGGGAAGTTTTTGACACAATTTTGATTATTTTACAAATGTGCGTATATATACATATACCAACTGAAAGTAGCATAGAATCTCTCCACTCTGTCCCTCTGATATGTTTATGTATTTTTTTCAAAAAATAAAAATGAGAGGAAAAAATTGTTCGAACTTAAAGATGTTTTCTTTTCTTGAACTTTATCCCTTGGCGAACTTAAACCGAACTTTATCCTCATCGAACATAAATGCGAACTCAAACCTTGTGACTTAGCGTATTGTGCAATAGAAACATCTGAAATCATTCTCCAATCCATACAAAACTCAAGCTGGAAATGAAAGAACAGATAGGAAACAATGAACGGCATCAAACACACAAGAATGACACCATGTCTGCCTTGGATAAGATCTCATGATGGGAAAAACTCCGGCAACAAATAAGACCACGCCTTTTGTTTTTTCAATCACCAAGCAAACTACAGAGTTTACAAAATATGGGTTCTCCAATAGAGCATGAAACACCGTGGCTTCACTTTCAGATGCCTTGCAATGTCTCACGCCCTCTGTTTTGTTGCTGATCTGGCGGTAGAACACTTTAACATGAACTCTGCTGAAAATGTCAAAGGAACCCTGCTCTTTCAAAGAGCTATCTTTTATGTTCAAACATGATGAAACAGATATCTGGAGGTATCTGTGATGCCAAATTGACTCTGGAAAACAAACTAGCATAAATTATGCTTTCAGCTAGCCAAGTATGGAAGGAACGCTGCTAAATTTCCAAGTTTAAAATGCTGCCTATAGTGATTTATTATTACAATGATGGTTTTGCAGGTTAGCAAAACCTTTCCTGCTAATGTCATTTTCATTTTCTGACAGAAACACCATGTCCACTAAGACCTCCCGATGCCCTGAGGTACTTCAAGTCTGATGATGCAGGATTGGGTTTATTTGGTCAGATTGTCTTGTTTATTGCCTTGGTCTAGACATGCCATCAGTGTCTTGAGCTGATATTTAGTGCCTTTGAGGCCTGTGGTATGTCATACAAAACATACTTCTACTGATTGAGATCTACATAGCTGAATTTGCATCCCCTGGTATGGATCTGGCATGTACCTGGTTTAGGTAGGGGTACAATTTGCCCTGGTCATGCCCGGGATCGTGGACGCCCAGATCCTTCTTCTAAAGGATCCGGAATACCTGGACCGTCCCAGGCATACCTGGGGCGTGCCCACAGGTTTTTGCTTGTTTATTAATTTTATTTTTCAATCATTGACTGGGACTAGTGAAAAAAAAACAAAAAACAAACCTGAAAGTAAGCATATGTTGATGCTCTCAATAAAGAGCAATATGACGATGAATACTAATTTTGATTTAATAATTAATATTTATCATGACATTTGCCATTCAGTTAGCATTATCAATTTATCAGTAGTTCTTTTGTGGTGATTTTGTTTATTCTATCATGCATACTGTGTGGTTAGTTCCTGGTTATTAGGCTAGAATACTTATATTTTCACCCGAGGCAAAAAAACGTGCCGTATTGGCAAACCTGATTCACAGTACCCAAATCTGTATCCAAAATGAATCGGTAACTGAGATTGTGATCCGTTTCATATTATTTATGCAATGCTTTTCCACCTTTTTTGGTGTTATGAAGGCTTTGATGATGTTATGTTTGATGAGTTCCAATCTTGATACTTTGTTAGGCCATATTTATTGTTTATTTATTACGTGTTTCAAAATGTACTTATAAGATGCAGTTTTTCATCAGCCTCCCATTTGGAGGCCATTTGGGTGGGGCTTTAAATAGGCTTTTCAAAACAATGGAGATCAAACTGAGTTATATTCTTTATCCTGTTGGTTTTGGTGGATATCGTAATGAGAACAATTCCTTAATGCTCTTGATGGAGTCAATACTTGATCATCGTTACAATTATTTTCTACTCAACACAAGGAATATGGACAAATGAATTATTTTTGTTGATTTATGCATTTTTATTTAAAGACGAGTTTCAAGTTTTAAATTTTACTTCATACACCAAATATATTGTTGCTGTTATTCGTCCAGAAAGAGGATCAAATTCCTTAATATGATTTGGAATATATTATACCGTTCCATGGTCTGCATCCATGGTATTTCTCTTTCCAAATCTAAAAAATTATGATTCTGGTTGATTCTTGATGGTTTTCTTTGTTAAGAAAAAAATCACGACTTAAACATGGTTTTCTTTGTTGAAACAGCTATCCTAATCCTTCACCATTTACATATGAGCACCGCCTTTTTTGTCCGTTTGAATATGCTCTACAACCTCCAGCTTGTTACAAGCCTGAAAGCATAGCCGTATATAAACCTGAATTGCCTGCTGGTGTAGATTCATTGAAATCGTACGATGGACCCCAGGCCTTTGCTATTCCGGGCAATCATGGTTGGTATATCCTGGTCAATGTTCCCGTCAGAAAGAATTTATTACATATCTAAGATCATTTTGACTGATTTCTTGCTATGACATTTTCTATGTTTGGTCTGTTCAGGCTATGGTAGTCGCAATTTTATTGTTTATTTTAACCTGAGTTTAAAAGACAGTTTTGAAATTTGGAACTGTTAGAGATAACTTTCATTCTATTTATAGCACTGCTTTGTATCCATGTAACAAGTGGAAGGTTCAAGTAGTTTTTATCTTGTAGTAATTCGAGAACTGTTCAAGTAGTTTGCATTGTTTCTTTTAAGTTTTCTGTTACAATTGTTTGTACTGTATAGCATATGCACTTCTTGGCACTGTTGTTATCTTTCTCCGTGGCTGTGCAGATTGGTTTGATGGACTGGATACATTTATGAGGTATATATGTCACAAGAGCTGGCTGGGTGGTTGGCTTCTTCCTCAACAAAGGAGTTACTTTGCACTACAGCTACCGCATGGGTGGTGGATATTTGGGTTTGATCAAGCTCTACATGGGGATATTGATATATATCAGTTCAAGTTTTTCTCAGAGTTAGTGAAAAAGCAGGTCTGTTTAGTGCTGAGGGCGCTAGTCATTTAAAATTGGTTTATAATTGTACAACGTTCTTGTAAGGAATTCTTTTGACCTTTTTTTAAGGAGTCTTTTTTGATATTTTTGGATGAAAAATGCTTTGATGTAGAAGACTTGCCATCTATTCAGCTAGATTTTCCTTTTATGTATGGGTGTGTGTAGATGCACACCACTAAAGGAGATTTCTTGTAAACCTAGATTGTTTGAAACTGCTTATATTATACAATAGAAATATAAACAATGAGCAGACAGAATATTCAAACTTCCAACTGAATTAGGTTTTCAAAATGTGGACATTTCCAAAACAAGCATTCTTCAGTCATCAAAACCATTAGAATCATGTAACATATTTTTGTAACGCTTTTTGAATTTTTTTCTCCTTCCTCTCCTAAATTACTCAGGATTTAAGTGTTTTTCAAAGTGCAACATGACTGTCAGTTGCTTGTCTTTAGTTTCCTGTGGAAAATGCTACATTTTATGAATATATCAGATTTCATTTGGAGCTATTAACTATGAGTGCTAGTTATGCGCATTATAGTATAATATATTTTCATTTCCTCTATGCCACTAGCACAATTAGTGGTAGCACATACACATACTTTATGTCTGCTACTTAAAGCATCTAGATCAATCATACAAATATTATATATTTTCATTTCCACTACCTCACTAACACAATAGCACCGACATGTACATATACCTGTTTTATTACTACTTGAAGCATATAGATTTATTATCTTTCTGAGAAAAAGCAACTTACGTTTTGGTTTCAGGTTGGGGAAAGTGATCGTGTAATCATAATCACACATGAACCGAACTGGCTTCTTGATTGGTATTGGAGTGGTTGCACTGGAAAGAACGTCTCTCTTTTGATAAAAGACCATTTGAAGGGTAGATGTCAAATTCGACTAGCTGGAGATTTGCATCACTATATGCGTCACTCTGCTGTTCCATCAACAAAGCCTGTTTATGTGAAACACTTAATTGTCAATGGCTGCGGAGGAGCTTTTTTGCATCCTACTCATGTGTTTTCCAACTTTCAGCAATTTCTTGGGTCTTGTTATGAAAATAAGGCTGCTTATCCATCTTATGAAGATTCAAAAAGGGTAGGCTGACAAGCAAGGCTGCCACGATCTATCTGTTTTAATTTGGCATGTATACTATTTAGCTAGTTATATCATTAATTCTTCTTTGTACATGTCCGGTTTTTCTTCTGTGAATTCACCAACATTTTTCTTCCTGGTTTGCGTCTTTATTCTAATATTTGTTCTCTTGACTTACCACAGATTGCATTGGGTAACATTTTGAAGTTTCGTAGGAAGAACTGGCAATTTGATGTTATTGGAGGCATTATATATTTTTTGTTGGTATTTTCCACTTTTCCACAGGTGAGCACTATACTTGCACAGGTACATCTATATATGCTGCAATTTGTAATCCATTGATAATTCCATTGTTTTTAAACAGTTGTACAAATATACGCGAAGAAAGATCTGATGTTAAATATACTAGATATTGAAACACACTGGGGATCTTCATAAAGATACAAGTTTGTTCATTATTTTGGATAGGTACAATCTCCTTATGGATTCGAAAGTTTTTCCTAAATTTGATAAATGAAAGATGGAACAAAGACAAAGCAGCAGTTTAGGGACTCTGCAATGTGATGGAGGAGTGGTTTCCATAATGGTTTTACCAATTGCATGTATGAATAATTTGCTTAGAAAACTTGAGATTACTTGCTCCCTGCCAAATGAACCTGCTGATGCAGGGAATAAAGAAGAGAATTTGTACTGATGTTTGGAATCTGTAATGTAATGATTGTAGTATATACTAAAGGTGAGTAGATTATGTATCTATATGAGCCATGACTAAAAGTAGAAGAATATTTAGTAAGATTACCAATAATCCAGAAAGCAAACTACAGTAACAGCCAATGCTATGGGAGCTAAGAAAACTATGAAAAATATGTGAATTCGATTCTTGGAATGTATGAATGAAAACAATATTTTTTTGAGAACTATTGTTTGAAATTTATAGAAGCATTTGCCACGAGAGTTTCAGTATTGTACTCACATTAATAGAGTGTGCTTGTTATGTGTTCTTCAAGGAATTCTTCTGGTGTTTTCTTCAGAAAATTGTTCCTTAAGAATTCTCCATAAACTTCTTTTTTCCCGAAACAATCTTGTCTTCAAGACTTGTTTTCTTTAGTATAATTAGTATTAAAATATTTCTTTTTTGTCTAATGAAATTGTAGTGTTTTTGTCATGTTCTTCACCAAATTTTACTTGCAAAGAATGTTGTATTATTAACTGACCTTCATCTGACTCATCCAAGCAAAATCTACAGCATAATGGACCATTTAGGTATAATTTTGAGAGAGAATGTGTACACTCCAGAAAATGCTTTACTAGCATGGTTCTTGTCAAGGGGCTCGTTGGTGCATTACATCTTCCATCATTGATATATCATGGGATTTGGGTGTGCTTAGTTAGAGCAACCATGACACAATAATCATGAGTGAGTGCCCTTAGTGTATCATAGGACCCCCCCTTTGCCACTTATACAGTCATGTAATGTTTACCAGTCAAATATCCTTATTTGATCCTCATCTAGTTTTCCTTTGGCCCCCCTTATCCATTTAGGTCCGTTTGGAAACATTTGGCATTGATCGAGCTTTTTCCCTAATTCATGCCAAACTCTTGGACTCAGTGAGTGTGTTGCCTGATTGGAATATAGGTCTTTAGTTTGGCATGCATATAAATGACAAATCCCTAAGTCTATTTCCTGAAAAAACACCCTCATATCTGCTCTTGTACTCAAATTTACAACAAATCGTACATGGACTCACTAAACTACCGAGGAGGACACAAAGACTTCATGAGGAAGATATTGTTCACAGCATGGGACTTGAAGATGTAAAGGAGCTCTGTAGGCTAAAATAGAGACATAGGCAAATGCACCTGCCTGATTTGTTTGGATTCGCCTTCCCTTCTAAGCTTCACCTGTAGCCATTTTATCTTGTGATATGGGCGCTCTAGCCAAAAGGGGAGACCTTCGCGCAAACTAGTTCCCCACAGGTAAGTTCCCTTTTGCCTTCTCTTTCTTTATATTGTTTGCTTACATTGTTACTTTAGTCTTAATTGCATGCTTTGGTTGCTTTATGCCAACACATATTACCTATGCCCTACATACTACTCTCACAGAGCCACTTATTGTATTTTTGTGTGTATACCAAGAAGCCCCTCCATTAATTAAACTTAGAGGCTTACCTAGTTGTGTCCCTTCTAAGTGCATATGTTTTTGTGAACCCTATGTGAATCCTCCCTTTAGTTGGGTCACGTTTCCCCATGTTTCCAAGCATATCTTCTTACAAATATTTTTTTGCGAATCTTACACCTTTTAGGGTTCCTAAAGGTTATTCCCTAGGTTCAGCAACGAAACATATGTCTTAGCATCACCAAGGACACCACCTCTCGGGCCTGTTTCACCCAAGTTGAATTTAATACAACTGTAGATGTCAACATGGCTGGTTAGGAGATCAGTCTATCAACTTGGACCTCATTGGAATTTTTTCTCTCTCTTTACAATCAAAGAAATATAAGCATATCCTAGGGTTATGCAGCTCTCCCACCATAGGAGTGCCGTACCTCTCATTCTTAAACATGTGAAGTATATTTTCTAGATGTTTGAAAAATGCAGCTCTAGCTGTTGCGACCTGTTAAATATCATCTCTCCTCTTATACGTTCACTCAACATTAAAATATTCATATACTTGACAAGGATTGCCATGCAGCACAAGCAACACCAAACCAATCCATACACATACGTCACTTGACATTCATAGGTTTTAGGTTCACTAATTTGGGAGTCCAACCAGCTTGTCATACCTGAACTTTCCTTTAAATTAGTGAAGTCTCGGTGGTATTGGCGAACCCTTTTCGAGATAAGAAGGAATCGTTGGCCCGCTTGTAGTGTTTTTTTAAGTGTAAAGGTTAAACAACAGAGAAACCTCAAAGTAACCTTCCCAAATAAGATAGTGGCCTAGAAATAAACTTCTAAGTTTTCAGTAATATAAATAGTCTGATCACCCAGAGTAGTTTTCCTAGATAAGAGGGAATTGGCGGCTTCAAGGCAGCTTTTATGAACCATGTGAGCAAAACTTATCCTTCTAAGATAAGAGATAATTAGTGGCCTCGAAGTAGTCTCTCTAATAACACAAATACCTCGGTTACCTTTAAGTAGACTTTCAAGATAAGGGAGAATCAATGGCATTGCAGTAGCCTTTTCGATTGTTTTTGGTAGCTCCATGACCTCAAAGCAGTCTTACGAGATATTCTTGAAGTACTGACACTGAAATACTAAATAGCCTTTCCAATGATATCGATAACACAGTGCAGTGTAAGTAGCTTTTCCATTGTACGAATGGAAAGGTAACCTAGAGTTATTAAAGAACTTACTGGTGCCAAAGGAGCTTTCTTGAAGTAAGAGCTCAATTATGCATGTATTGCCATATTTATAATCTTAATGCTATAAGAATTGAAGTAAGAGTAGAAGATAGATGTGAATAACATAAATAAAAGTAAAAATTTAGAGAATTTACCTACAGCCATTGGCTGTCTTCAAACTAGAAAATGATGAAGTCATAATCTGATGTAAAGTCATTAAAAAGGTTAAATACATCCTTGATGGTGATTCAGGAATGAAAATGCTGTTCTAGCATCAAGAGATTCCTTTTATTGATGTGTTATGGTCGCTATGGCTGTCCAAATGTCATTTTCTGGTCTAGAGTTCAAATCTCTCTCTTCAACCTTGCGGTCATTCTCCTATTTTAGTGCAAATCCCAAAACTAATTTGCTATAAATGGATGCTGGATTTGGATGAAGTCTGACTATTATAAATAGTAGCATAATTCTATGCATCTTCCACTTTGCCTAGTCTGCATATTCAATTTGTTGCAGCTCCTTGGTATAAAACTACATGAGCTGACCATGAATGGCCTTATTTATTTCAATAGACTGAGTTACTTTCTTAACCTGCCCTCCCTCGCTGGAAACCAAATGGTCAATTTGCCCATTATCCTATATTTCACTGGTTTGGGCAGGCTGTTTCTCAGACTACACAGTGGCATCTGATATATTTGGTTTCAATGAGAGAGGTGTAGGCATCGATGCAGCTGACACTTGCTGTTCTAATTTAGATTGCTGTTGGTCAAACTGCCCTTGTTACTATTGATGCCACAAATGTCTGGGCTGCAAAGATTCTTCATGCAACTGCTCAGACTTGGGTTGCTAATGCAAAAGTTGATCTCTTGTAGGATTTTCATTATTGTCCATGTCTGAAATGTCAACTAGGGATGAGGTTTAGGTTGTGGATGATGGGAACTGGCAATATTAGTATCTTCATGCAATTTACTTATTGCTAGTTTTTGGGTCCAACAAAATATTTTCCTAGCTCAAACAGTGACAGTGGACATGATGTTGAAGAGTCTTTTTTCCACTGTAATGGCCATTTTTAATGACTCATTGCAAATGGCATTAAAAGTTTCAGGCATTGAACATATAGAAAGAGACTGCCTAGGTGGTTGTAATGTCCCTTTCTAGGGCTGAAACACACAAGAAAGGAATTCACACAAACCCCAAGTGAAGTAAGCTCAGATTTGTAATTTTTTATACCAGCCAAAATGAAATTAGTAACAACAGTGAACAACAGTCTGATTTTTAGGACAGCAGCTTGCAAAGAGTGAAAATTCAACCAAATATCACCATAGAAACCATCCACAACATAGATAAACATTTTAAGAATATTTTAGGGCACTTTTCACCATGAAACTCAACCAAATACTCATCTAGAAAATTATTTATTGATGGTGAAGTACAGCCAAAATAAATGACTAAAAATGAGGTCTCCAAACCCTAACAATGGTAAAAAATGGAAGATACCAGTCTTATAAATTATGATAAATCTGAATATCAAATAATAATGAAGCTCCGTGCTCTAGTAGGCATCCAAATGCTCTCTTACCTTAGTTGCTCCCTAGAAGGGGTTCCAAACAATGCCAAAAACCCTTGAAATGACGCCTCCTTGATGCTCGAGATGCAAACCAACAAGATGGTCTTCAATAATTGCCTTCACACCACCAACTTGGAGAGTTTTTGTTCTCCAATATGCCACAAGGAAGGGTTTCGTCCTCCTCGGATCCACACTAATGGATTGTCACCCCCTAGTGGAATGGAATTAGAGCAATCAGCCCTAGAACCAAGTATAAAAGTGTATATACCAAAATTGATGATGCAAATAAGCCTATGTGACTCCTCTTATACCCCTTTGGTGGCACCAAAGGTCTAAGGGGTGAATTACCCCTAGACCGACCTCTTAAGAGCTTGCTTTATGTTCTATTTTCATGTTGGGAGCTCTCCAACCCAACCGACCTGCCTTAGGGCGGAAAATGCAAAAAAAAAAACATTAATATCAATGAAAAAAAATGGAAATGAAACCCAAGGACTTCCCTTGTTCAATCTCTTCTTGGTCACGGGAAGAAAAATGGCAAGAAGTCTTCAATTGGAACTAATTCAAAAAACGAGACATTATAGTGGTTTTAATACTACCACATGATTCTTACGCCCCAGTTTCTTGTATGTTATTTTCTTCCTCCCTTGAATCATTTAAATCAACAAGATGAGTTGAAGAGGATGGTCTTGGTTCTTCAAGGGCTACTTGGAAGATGCCCATTTTTGGCTTGACACTCCTAGTTTTAGAATGTTTTGGGATTCTTCTTGGGCCCTTCCTTTTAACTGCATGAAGCAACACCTCTTATCATTTGTTGAGATGTCACGGGACTTGCACTTGGTTTCCAAGTGCAAATGTCTGTTTCATGCCATCTACACCACTTGCAGTCCTTGGTGATAAAAGTCTTCAGCTCTTGGTGAGTTGGAGCCATCTACTAACGCTGATATAGAATTTACATACCTGGAGTCTTCTATAGAGCTTCTTGAGTTGCATATCTGTCATCTTGATTCATTCATAGTGTCCATGCATTGAGTGTCATCAAAAATTTCAAGGTGGCTGCTCCATTGCAACTACCTCGCGTACTTTGAATAGGTCAAGCCATAACATTTTGAACTTACCTGGTTTAATCTTACTTTTACTGTCATGCTTCAAAACCAATTCTCCAGGCTCTAGGTTCACTTCTTGTTAGTGCTTGCCATGCTGCTTTTTTTTCCTCCGTTCAAATTTTGTCATCTATTGGGCCACCCATCTGTCTTCCAATTCACTGATTTTAGGTAGTCGTTTGTACAAAAATTCCGGAGGAACCATTGCAGCCTGACCATACATACATTAAATGTTAGAAAGTATGACCAGTAGCAGGTTGTAAGTTGTGTGATATGTCCATCAAACAACTACAAACCTGTCTTCGCAAATTTCTTTTTACTATGCAAAACTTTTGAATCTGTGCACAGATAATAGGGGCGTAAGAGTGAAGTCGATTGATGTGACATGCCACATTGATCCTCTCATTGTAGACGCGATCTATAAACAGAGGAAAGTCAATGGCGTATATACTATACAATGATAATTAATGACTTAAAAGCTTTTCTTTGACGGCTCCCATCATATGAATTTGGAAGCACCATTGGATATCATGATCATCTCCCTCTCATGAAAAAATGAAGCTATTATTCTTGGGAATGATTTTATCTCAGTGAACACTTGACAAGGAAGAATAATAACATTTGAGAGATCATTAGATCTTAATGACTTCAGACCTTGGTATGTAGGAAGCCAGGCTTCCAAGTTAGCTAACTAGTCTGCCATGTCATTTGCTACTCAGGCGCAGCAAACAAAGGACAGGGATTCAAATTCATTTCTAAGTTCCATGGATTCTTTTGAGAGAGCTGAAAGGTGTCAGTGCAGGCATGGCCCTTTGTTAATAGGTTCAATATGATATTCAGACCCCCTTCCACCATTTGTTTGAGTTGGCCTTTGTTGAACACTTTTTTCAAACCAGTAATCTGAGCCTCAAACTCACCTACAGTATTAGTAGCTTTATTGCAATGGATATATAAGCAACAAAGCATCCTACCATTATGCTCCCAAAGAACTCCATCTGGTCATTCAATTCCTAGTTTGCCTTCTTCAGCTCCATGAAAATAAGATATTATGTACCCCTTTTGAGGAGGGTTCCTACAGGCCTGAGCTCTAGGGAGATTTTTGTTGCCTCTCATTGGTGGGTAGAACTCCTCAATTTCTATATCATAATAACTGATAAAACGAGGGATTTCTTGCAATAAATAACGTAATGATAACTGTAGGACAGTTTTGTTTTATGCAACATCCATCCCTTAAATAACAACAGAAAAAATAGTCTGATTTTTTGATTTTTTTTTCTTTTTGCTATAAAGAAATTTTGTTCCATAAATTTGAGTACTTCTAAGTTCTATTCACTTGTGTTAAAATTTTCTTTGTTTCAATTGCCAATTTCAAAGGGCAAGGTCCGTTTTTATGGTTATCATGGTTTATTGAAGATATCTTGGACATTTCAGTTTTAGACTAGTTATAACTTTTGATAAAGCCTGTAATTTGTTTTTCTTGTTTTTCATAATGTAGATCAAGAGTTCGTAACTTGCTTATAGTTTCCCCTTTACCTCTTATTCAACGAGGTTATAATTTCTTAGTATATTGTGCAATACTAGAGATTGATGAGAAATATATGCTGCAACAACATGGATCCTTCATTATCGACTCTGTATTTTTCAGTGCAACTTGGATCATATCTTAGAAGATAATACATGGCATGGACACCTCCAGCAATGTTTTGGGACACTTTGGCATGCTTTCACGGACATATTAAACCACTCATATGTTTCTTTGGCTGGAATTATTGTGCTACTACTCTCAGCAATTATGTTTGTTCCAGTCAAACTATCTCGAAGGTGGCGTGCTGTGACAGGATTTGTCCATGTTTCTGCTCACATAACTGCTGCAATGATCTTGATGTTACTTTTGGAGCTGGGTATTGAAATTTGTGTTCGGCATAAGTTATTAGGAACTTCAGGTTTGCTACTTGTATAATTCTAAGCATTAGATAAATTATGATAAATACAACAAACTTTGTGTTATTCCTTTATTTTGAAAATGTCATCAGTTTGGGTTTATGCTTCTTATCAGGATTAGGTCAATTATGGTGTCAAAGTTATTATAAATCATATCTGCTTGAAATATTTGGTTGTATTAATTGAAGGGATTAGTAAAAGAAACAATTAAATGGTCCATTAAATCCAGCACTTTATGCATCAAGATGCTATATACAAACAACTAAGGGCTAGCTCACTGAAACGTGGATGCTTTGTTGTTACTATAGCATTTAGTTCATTTCTTCTTATAATACAAATCTTCAAGGAAAGGTAATTGAAACAGCATAAACAGATTAGCTATTGTGAAAGTACATGCTAAGTTGAGTTTTGCCATGGATGTCTCATAGGTGACATGGGAATGTGACTTTTGAATACAATCTATTTAAAAAGTCTATGTTTAGGATTTGCTTGTGTTCTTTGTGTTAAATAGCTCATATCCCAAATTTATCACTCATTTGCACACACCTTTTTCCTAAACTATTTTATTTCAGAAACTTATATTTTTTCCTGTTTCAGGCAACTTAGATTGAAGGCAAAGTAAGTACCCTTGACAATTTTCATCCTTTGCACAAACAATTGTAAAGGAAGAAAACCTGAAAAGATAACCGAGCAGGGATACAGAAACAGAAGGAATAGAAGGTTCCTATCTGAATGGATTACAATGTTTCTTGCCCTTAGGAAAGCCATGATACAAGTGAATAACTGCCGCACAATTAAAATCGTTTCCAACATGTTGAAAATTGAAACAACTGAATTGCATGACCAAATGATTTGAAAAAATCTGAAACATCTTGATAGAACCACATAAATTATTAAATATTTACGAAGGTGATAGTGAGAGCAAAACATGAGGAGTGTGGATATTATGAAACTCCATATATTGAAATGGATGAATGTAGCATGTAATAAGCACATGGGTATTTTAGAGACTTTTGGTAAATTTCGCTTACCTTAAGGTGTTTGTCACAATGATTGGGGTTGAGTAAGGATGCAATTGAAAGGAAGAGAAACTTTGTAGTCGAATTTTTATTATAGTGTTAAATTTAAAAATGTTTTCACTACTTTGGGGCATCAATTTTGTTCAAATTTTCCTCCACAGTTTTGATTCTTTCTGCTTTTCTACTGAATGCTGTCCTCATCATGAATCCATTGTTCAAGGCATATAAAAGCACCAAAAGATCAATTTTCTGTTGGATGTTTAAAACCAAAGTTGTGTTGGTGCTGTTAGAAGTCAACTTAGTGCTAAGATGGGTTTACTCAACATTTGATAGGAGAGACAAAGTTTTCAAAAAAACATTACAAAATTTCAGTTTGAATGCGACGAATATAATTGATTCACATACTCTACAGTCTTTGGCATTTGATAGGAGAGACAAAGGTTTCAAAAAAATTATGTTTAAGAAAGAGAAACAACATTACAAAATTTCAGTTTGAATGCGACAAATATAATTGATTTACATACTCTACAGTCTTTGGCATTTGATAGGAGAGACAAAGGTTTCAAAAGCTATGTATAAGAAAAAGAAACAACATTACAAAATTTTCAGTTTGAATGCGAGGAATATAATGAATTCACATATGCTTACAGTATTTAGCATTATAAATATCATTCCAAATTATAGTTGTGGAAGCATGTGTCCATGATTTTCTCATAATCGAGCCATACATACAAGTAAAGCAAATTGTCTGCTCATTTGTTATAACTAGACCTTATGTTTGCTTATTCTCTGGATAGCTGAGATGTATGTATCAGAAGCGCTTTTGTTTTCAGTTACATTTTGATTGGATTTGCAATAGCCACATGCCTATAAATTTATATGTTGTGTTTAATAGATCATGGATCTCTTGTAATTGTCAGCATAACCGAACCAATAATCTTGTGGTTTTGCAGGATATCATACTCTCTATGATTGGTATCGGACTGTTGAGTGTGAGCATTTCCCTGATCCAACTGATTTGAGAACTAGGATGGAGGATTGGACATTTGGACTATATCCTGCCTGCATCAAGTATTTGATGTCTGCCTTTGATGTTCCTGAGGTAAAAGATTTTTTTTTCCTATCCTTTCATGGTGATACAAATCATATAACATGTAGTTAATCTTACTGAAGACAAGTAATATGTTTAGAAATGCATGAAACAATCACCTTTTTCAACCAAATAAACTTCACTAGAGTCCACTATTGTTTCTGATGGGCAGTGCTTCCGTAAAGATTTGTCTGAGAGTATGGGGGATTACAAGTAATCTTTTGATGGCCTGAGATTTCATAATATTAAATAATTTTCCCTCTACCCTAAAGGTGTTTAGATCACCTTAGTGACATGATGTGTTTTATGCCTGGAATGGGCCAGAGGTACAAGTTCCAAGGGTGGTACGCAGGACCAGAAGTCCCTCTGTTATCTGGAGAGGCAACTCCCTTTTATCCTTGCACCGTATACGAAACATACACACAACTTAACTGGAAATAATATGAAATATTAAAACCTATTACAGATATGGACTATTTTTGCATTATCAATGATAAAATATGTTTCGGGGGTTTAATATTTGGAAGCATACATAACAGAAATCACAATAGGAAAACAAAATAACATCAATCACAAGGTTGAATTCGTACTTAAAACCAAGACAACATGACAGAGAAATGATTGAAGTATTAGAATAGGTGAAGAACTGAAACTATAACAATTGATTCAAGACAGCATTGCAAAGAATTATGAATTTTCCCAGATTCACAACAAAGATATAATTTTATTCTTGAATGAAAATTCAGTGTGCTATAACATGGCAGTCTTCTGGAATCAACTGTCTAGGGGATGTCCGGTCTGATGGATTGGGTCTGTCTGCAGGACTCAATCTTATCCCTGATGATGGGTCCTGCAAAGAGACCTGACCTGTCAGACCTTATATTACCTATGCAGATGATTCCAGAGGATGACTAATATGTAGAATATTCACAACACAAAACCGTAATGGCTGAAACTTGAGTCTTGAAAATATGGTTTTGTATTGTTTTAGATATATGAGACTAGTACAAAATACAGTTCTATTCCAAAATCACAGTTTGGAAACCCTCTTTTCAGAAAGGTCTTGCATAATAACTTAAACTAATTAGAAAATGATCTATCCAAGCCAAAAGTTCTTTTTCTTCCTTTATAATGCCTTCCATACAAAATACAAAAAAATGGTTACAACCATTGCTACAGATCAGTTAAAAAAATTAGCTAGAAGATGGTACATGTCATGTTTTCCGAGCAAGATTATCAACTAGATCCATCATGTCCTTCTTAGTAGTCAGCTGCTTCTTTGGTGGTGCCTTTTTGTCATCCCGAGTGGCCCACTAATTTTGAACAGCCTCTTGAACAACCTGGAGTTCCTTGGATTTGATGTTTGCAGTACAAACTGTTTTGGGCCTTATCACAATTTCATATTCACTGAGTTCATTACAAATTTTGTCCATATGCTTTATCAGGGACTGATGTGCACCTGCTATTAACATTATCTCATGAACTCTATCCAAATTGATATCGTATGCTATGATGGATAATGATTTTTTTTTTCATTCTCTCAATGTCTTTGCAAATGTCCTCCTTTGATTATGGTTTATCATCCTTAGTGTCTATGGAAAAGTCCATAACCATTAACAAACTTCTGAATATGCGTGATGGTGGCTTGGAATTTCAGAATGCTTAGATACAAGGCCTTGAGAGATATTTAAAGAGCATCTTTCCTTTGTAACATGGTAAATATCTGGAAGCCTGAAAAATAATCGTTTTCTACTTCTGCCTCAATTAAGTTATTTGTAGGAGCTCCCCACAACTTCTGCAATTTCTTATATAGTTTTACCAGCTTTTTTATGATATTTGCTTTCCATGCCCAATATATCATCCTTTAGAGTAATCTACAATGTTTGAGGGGGTTGTGTCCCCTGCTGAAAAAATGCCGACTCTAGAGACAGGGACGGCCCTGAGACTTGTGCACTCCAGGGAAACGTCCCTCTGCCATACCCCCACCGCCACCACTAGACAGGGACGTTTTCCTCAGAGAGGGGACCTTTGTGAGGCGTCTCCTCCTATTGGGGACGTTGGGGTGACTTTGGGATGTCCCTAAGACTTCATAAAGTCTCTTAATCGTACCAGAAACTTCGGCCATCCCTACATCAAACACTTGCAAAAACTATTTTTAAAAAAAATCAGGCGTGTTTCTTGATGTTTGTGCCCCCAACCCTAACCCTGATAGTTTATGGGCCCCACCCACATCCTAAGCACTCAAAACAAACTATAAAAAAACCTCACACCCTCAATCAAAATCACTATCAAAGCTTGAAAACATTGAGCAAGGCTACAAGTGCATAGCAAAAGTGAGAGCCTGCAAGGCTGCAAGAGTGAGAGCATTAGCAAGAGGGAGAGCAACAACAAGAAGAGGAGCAAGTTTGAAGTCTTCATCAATCAACCATTCAAGTTTCAACACATTCATCAAGCCCTCAAGCCTAAAGGTAAGTCATGGCCCTTCATTTTTTGGGATTTGCATTTTTTTATCATAAATTTTTAAATCATTAAATGTTCATTCCTAATCGGCTAAATCTGAAGTCGATGATTATGTGATAGTTTTTTATAGCTTCATCCATTCTATTATGAAAACATGCTTACCTCTGAGAGATCGAAGAAGCTTGTAGCTATATATAGCGCCTTGTGTCTTATTGACCGCAACACTGCTTACATACAAGGTTGATTATGATGCGGCAAATGCATGGTTGGTTGGTATTGGTTTGGAGGAGCTTGACCTGAAGGAGTCCAGTAGTTTGAGTGATGAGGAGTTTGCGACCTGGGGATTATTAAAGGCATTGGGCCATTGGCCAATCATATTTGAATTTTGAATGTAATCATCATTTTGAATATAAAATTATAATATAAATGTTAATATATTGATATTCAACATTTGCATTATTCAATGCAATGTGTTTAGTATTTGAAAGTTTCACTTGTTATTCCTTATACATTTTTTATAACTAATTTTTCAAGTACTATATATATTTGCATTGTTGCACCTAAGATCGGTCCCTAAACATAGGTCCTTAGTCCCCCTGTCCCCGAAACCTGTTCCCTTGTCTCCTCCCCTCATTTTGAGACTTCGTGGAACTATGGTAATGTGGGAATCCCATCTCTTCCAAGCACAAAGCATAAGATTGAGACGTTGGAGTTTAAGATGGGATGTGTTCTTGGTGAAGATAGTCTTTTGTGATTAAGGTTATTGAGAACCTTATATTAAACCATTTCCCTCAGCCATCAACACGATTACATATTTCTAACCTCTAAGTGCCTTTGATGTAAAAGCATTGGGTTCACTTACAGTCTTGCATCACCCACAAAAAGTTCGAGTTGGGAAAATAAAAACTTAAGCAATTCTTCGTAGCTTTGCCCGACCTTGCACATTGTGTTGCTTGGAATAAGAGGAAGGCAAAAACACGAGTGTTGGAGGTTTCGGTAAGCCTTTAGAGTTATACTCTTGGAGCTTTTTGTGTAGGGACAATGTGCAACTGTGCACTTACACATTTATGAGGATTTGTTCCTTGCGCTTATCTTGAAGTTGGGTGCTTTGCAGAGGTTGACACTCTCTCAGATCCTTGTGTTCTTTTGCACTTGCTGATAGGTTTTGTACACTTTTGCACACTTGTCAACATTGATACAATTGGACTTTCACACATACGCCTTGATCCATTTTCTACACCCATAGGATGAATGAGCAACTTGATATACTTTGATAGGGCAAAGACGCTCCCATGAGAGATTACATGCAAACCAAATGAATGGAATCGACAGTGATTTGATAGTAATTAGAAATCTTTGGAAAGGCATCCTTACTCCCGCTAGATTATATAAATAGAAGGAAGTGCTAGAGGTGGAACACATCAAAGGATGTTTAAGAAGGCTAATTGTAGGAAGGAGCATCAAGAGTGAGCCAAAGAGTAAATTGAGAATAAGCAAGTGCCTGTAGAAGCGAATTGTGAGTAGCATAGGGAATTGCAAAGTTCCATTGTCCAAAGAGTTGATTCTGGTTCTATAGAAGCTTTGCAAAATTTGCAAGCATATCTAGGATAGGTACTAGGAATGAAATTCTTTCGGAATTCTTGTAGAGCTTGTTGCTAGACTATGGCAAGATGAGAATGTAATTGTGCCTGAGTTCTTAACCTTTCCTTTATACCAATAGAAGAAGCTTTTATTGTTTCTTATGAGTTCTGTTGGGATCTCGCT
The DNA here is from genome assembly GCA_019776745.2 of Taxus chinensis. NCBI lineage: Eukaryota > Viridiplantae > Streptophyta > Pinopsida > Cupressales > Taxaceae > Taxus > Taxus chinensis. The sequence continues at coordinate 685,062,357 of CM034154.1, read as the reverse complement.
TCAATGAGATATAACTCTGAGAATTGTGGGCTGTGTGGGGCGTCCTTTAATAAGGATCCCTAACCGTGACTACACCAATTTGATATCAAAGTAAGAATCTTAAGTTTGGTAGGGGTGTTTGATATGGTATCATCCTCTAATACAAAATTGTGATAAATCGCTGATAAATCGTGATTTATCGCAGACAACCATGAAAACAATGTCTTTTGGCGATTTATCGATTTATTTGCAATTTCTGGTGATTAAAATCATTGAAAATTGTGAAAATTGTGTGCAATGTTTAAAATGTCTAAATAGAAAAATAAATGCACATTTCCATGAGTGTTGAGGTTGTTTTCTATTGCTCAAGTTAAACATCCTTGTTTTGCTAGGGTTCCTTGTTTGTTTTGGTGACTGCAAAGTTCAATATTATATATATATATATATTCTGACCAATGTTTGTACTTGTCATTTGGGTGGGATGTATTATTGCATCTTGTCATGTTGAATTATTTGTCAGCTAAAGTGCTCTACAGGGCTGTTTTGTATACTGTAACAGAAATCAAGATGTTTTAGAGAAGTCAAGTGGGTAAACTAAATGCTAAATGCTAGAGGTAGTGCTTTGCATAAGTCATCTTAATGTCAAAACATATGAATATATTTCCAGGGCTGGCCAAGTTAAACTGCATGTGATTACTGTCTGGAAGAAAAATACCAGCTCTTAGTTTGCTTTGAAGTAATGTCGAATAAATCATTTTAATGATATTGTTGACACATTGCAATGCATTATGGTACTGCTTGGAGCCTTGGATTAATCATATTATGAGTTGTTTTTTGTGGTTATTTAGCTTATTTTGTTGCATACGTGGTGAATTCTTATTTATTAGGCTGGAATTTATTTAATTTAAGTTTATTTTATGAGTTTAAATGTTTTTTAAAGTAGCGATAAAGTTGCCGATTAATGGCCGAGAAATTGCCGATTCCCGATTTCTGAGTCAAAATTTGGACTGCCGATTAATTTCCGATAATGATTTTTGAACTATGGTATCATCAATTTGGGTATCAGATTGGGATTTTTGACTCTTGTAGGTGTGTGATTTTCTGGGTGTTGTTTCCATACATGTTATGTGGGTAGAGAGTGGTTACAAGCATCTTCTAACATTTGGGTTGTTGGGTAGAAGGTGTAGACTCTAGTATCTTGTCACCGTTGAGTGTTGTAAGGAAATTGTGATGGCACAAAGAGTAAATTTTGATTCCAGAGCAGCTAGAGTGCCGAGACTTGTAGACTTGGCTGAGATGATGAGAGGAGTACAAAAGCCCATTTAGAGGCCATGGAGACCGCTCAGTGGAGAGGGTTGGTGGTGGATGACAACAAAAACGATGATGAAATCGTTGAAGGAGCACTTGAGGATCAAGATGCAGAAGTTCAACATACTAATGTGCAAAAGGATTTGATTTTAGCATGCAATCACTAGGCAGGGTAACAAGTTGAAGTTGGATATCCCTAGTTCGGAGAGTCTAAATCCAGAAGAGCTTGTCAATTGTATCGCTGAGATGGAGAATATTTTGAGTAAGAAATTGTTGTAGAGCCATGAAGGTGAGATTTTCTTGTACCAAGTTGAAAGGCCATGTACCTTTATGGTGGAAACATGTGTAGACTGAAAGGGTAGAGACAAAGAGAAGATCGACTGGTTGTGAATTTGAATGCCAAGTTCATGTCTGCAGGTTATTAGGTAGGCGTGTTCAAGATGTTACAAAACTTATGAAAGGAGTTGAGTGTGAAAGATTACATTGAAGAGTTCTATAGACTCTTTATCAGAGAGAGTCATGTTGAATATTACTTAAAAATATTTGAGGATATGTTGATTGATTTCTGATTTCCATTCAAGATGAGTTTAGTATGATTAGATTGAGGTTTGTTCAAGAAGCATATCAATTTGCGCTAAAGGCAGAAGAAAAGTTTTCGTGCAAACTACAAAGTAGTGTGCAAGGGTTAGAATGGTTCATGCGCAAAGGTGGAGGATTGCATAGTGACATGCAAAATCATGCGCATGAAGATGAAGCGAATTCCTCACATGATCAAAGTCATGTGTAGAGAGGGAGAGGTAGATCTCCTTATAGAGGAAGAGGACGTGGAAGTGGTGGAGGATTCAGTAGAACATGTTTCAGTTGTGGAGAAGTCAGGCATCACGCGTTCGCGTTTTTGCAAGCACAATAAAATAGTAGTGTGAGTGATGCTAGCAACAATGTTGCACACCATGCATATTTGGAGAATACTATGTTTAAAAACGTAGAAGAGCAAGAGTGTAGAAAATCTCTCATGATGAAGAAAATGCTGTTAAAGCCAACTAATGTGGATAATGCACCCGTCCATAGAAAAAAGCTATTCACAACCATTTGCAAGTTTGGATGTAAGTGTTGTAAAGTCATTGTTGATAATGGTAGCACTGATAATCTTGTCTCTAGTGAGAAGCTAGAAATTTTGGTCTTAAGAGGATCGTGCATCCGAGCCCATATACGGTGTCTTGGTTATTAAAGTGACATCCATTGCTTGTGAATGAGTAATGTAATATGTGCATCAAGATTAGTGCATGAAGAGGAAGCTCTGTGAAATACAATGCCCGTGGACATATGCCATGTGTTACTTGGTTGATCATGGCAGTTTGACAGAAAAACGCAGCATGATGGCCACACAAATACTTACACTTTGGTGATGGATAGACGACCGTACACTTTCAATCCTTTGAAGGATGCAAATGTAGAAGTGGAGAGGTTCAATTTTTTTGTTGGTTTTGGGTAAGGAATTCTTGAACAAAGTGAAGGGGAAGATGGAATGTTTTGTGTTCAATCCAAAGCTTGTGCATAAGGAGAAGGATGGTGCAACGACACAAAAAGGAGAACTTTTGCGTGAAGTGGAGGAGATGCTAGGTGAGTTTGCAGATATCATGTTGCAAGATGTTCCAGATGGTTTACACATACCTATGTGTAATATAAGTCATCAAATGGACTTGATTCCATGGTCTAGTTTACTAAATAAGGCCTTATATAGGAGAATGAGGAAAAGAAGAAGCAAGTTTAAGAATTGTTTGAGAAGGGGTTAATTCAAAAGTGTCTTCAACCCGTGCGCAATACCTACAATATTAACACTAAAGAAAGGAGGTGAGAGGAGGATGTGCACTGATTCCAAAGCCATCACTAAGATTACCATCAAGTATAGGTTCCCATTGCCACACATGGATGATTTGATGGATTATTTTAGCGGAACGTGAAGATTAATATGAAGAGTGGGTATCACTAGATCAAGATAAGAGAGGGTGATGAGTGGAAGACTACTTTCAAAACACATGGATGGAGTGTGAGTGTTTGCTTATGCCATTTGGGCTAACCAACACACCAAACCTATTCATGTGGCTCATGAATGAAGTGTTGAAGCCTTTTCTAGGCAATTTGCTCATCATGTATCTGGATGACATCCTAATTTTGAACAAAACATAGAAATAACATTTAATTCATTTGCTGAAGGTGTTAGAGTGTTTGCGTGAAGAGAAACTGCTAGTCAACTTGAACTGTAGTTTCATGGAGGAGTTGGTGTACTTGGGATTTAGGATATCCCAAGCGGAATTGAAGATGGATCCTGAGAAGGTGTGAGCTATGGTAGAGCGGCTGTCACCCAAGAGTGTTTTTGAAGTGTAAAGTTTCCATGATTTGGTGAACTTTTACAGAAAGTTCATGAGACTTTAGCGGGATTTGCACATTGATCACAAAGGTGATGCAGGGAGACACTACGAAGTTTGCATGCATTACAAATGCAAAATATGGCTTTTAAAAGTTGAAGCAGAAAGTCATAGAGCAACCAATATTGGCTTTACTTGATTTTAGTAAGGTATTTCAAGTTGATTGTGATGTGAGTGGAACAATCGTTGGAGATGTGATGAGTCAAGATGGTAAGCCTATAGCCTATTTAAGCAAGAGATTGAATGACACATGAAAGAAGTATTTAGTTTATGATTAGGTGTTTTATGCCAAAGTGCATGCTCTGGAGAAGTGGGCCAAAGAGTTTGTGTTGTATACAAATCATCAAGCACTGCAATTTATAAACATTCAAGATAAGTTAAATCAAAGACATATGAAATGGGTTAAATTCTTGCAGAGCTATTCATTTGTTATGAGACATAGAAGTGGGAAGTCAAATAGAGTTGCAAATGCGTTGAGTAGATGACGTGTCTTGTTGAGTGGGATGTAAGTAGAAGCTCTACGGTTTGATGCTACAAACGAACTCTATGCAAAAGATGAAGATTTTTGGGAGGCATGGAGAGCATATGCAAAACCATTTAGCGTCAATTGCATGCTTTGGTTAGATTACTTCTTGCAAGAAGGGTTGTTTGCAATTGTGTACCTAGAGGGTTAATGCGAGAGAATTTGATCTAGGAAAAACATTGTAGAGGATTTGTTGGTCACTTTAATATGGACAAGACCTTGGAACAACTAAGCGAGAGGTATTATTGGTTGCAAATTGTTACAAGAGTGCATAGATACGTATTGAGATGCAAAATTTACCAATTGGGAAAGGGGAAGAGTCAAAATGCAGGCTTATATCTACCATTGCCAGTACCTGAGAAACAATGGGAGCAATTGAGTATGGATTTTGTTTTGGGTTTACCTAGAACACGGAAGGGTCATGATTTTATCTTTGTTGTTAATAGACTATTGAAGATGGCTTATTTTATTGCCTATAAGTTTTTTAGGAAGTTGTGAGACTACATGGATTGTCGCGTAATATTGTGTCCAACAGAGACTAAGTTTGTGGGTTATTTGTTGCGCAAATTGTGGAAGAAACTGAACACGAAGTTGCACTTTAGTTCCGCATGTCATCCGTAGATAGATGGTTAGAGAGTTGTCAACTAAAGCCTTGGTAATTTGTTGAGATGTTTGGTTAGAGAGGAGGCATGGATGTGGGATTTGGTCCTTGCACAAACGAAGTTTGCATATAATAACTCTATGAACAAGAGCATTGGGAAGTCACCTTTGTAGATAGTTTATGAACCATGTCCAAGAGGAGTTGCGGAGTTGTGTAATGTATCGTAAGAAATGTGAAGAAGCGCAAAAGCCGAAGACTTTGCGTAGTGCATGAAGGATATGCACTAACAAGTGCACATGCAATTGGAGAAGATCAATGCCAATACAAGGAGCACACATATATGAGATGAAGAAAGTAGTTCAAAGTTGGAGACATGATTCTTGCGCACATGTGCAAAGAAAGGTTCCTAAAAGGAATGTACGAATGATTGAAATGGAATAAGATTGGAACATGTAGTCCTAAAGAAATTTGCATGGAACGTGTATAAGATAGTGTTGTCAGAACATTTTGCCTATCTTCAATGTTACAGATTTTTACCCATTCTTTGAGGGGCACATAACTAATGAAGTAGACTGCGCTGAAGTAGATTTGAGGTATCAACTACTAGAGAAAGAGTGCGAAGAAAGGAGAAATTTTGGATTTACGCATCACAAATACAACGCACCAAAAGCAATGCAAAGAATAGTTGGTAAAATGGAAAGGTAAAGGAGTTGAGGATGCACCTTGGTTTAGCGCAACAAAAGTTGCTCAACTTGGTGGATACATTGAAGACCTTATGAAACCCGTATACGCAGGGGTTCATGTTTCTTCTTACTCGAGGTGTATGATGCAGGAGCATCTGGGTTCACTTGCAATCTTGCATCACCAAAAAGAGTTAAAAGTTAGGGCACACTTTTGCATAGTGTTGCATGCCCTTGCACAACCTTGTGCATTGCATTGCTTTGAATAAGAGGAAGATAAGGCATGAGGAATTGGAGGTTTTGTGCAACCTTTATAGTTGTACTCTTGGTGCTTCTTGTGTAGGGACAATGCACAATTGCACACTCACAGATTTATGAGGATTCACATCTCATGCTTATCTTGAAGTTTTGTGCCCTGCGGAGATTGACACACTTTTGTATCTTGTGTTCTTTTGCGCTTGCCAATAGGTGCTGTACAGTTTCATACCCCTTTGCGGATCCATGTTCTTTTGTGCATTTGTCGACATTGATACAATTGGACCTGCACACATGCCTCAATTTGTTTTCTTTGCCATAGGATGATTGAGAAACTTGGTATACCTTGATCAGACGAAGACGCTCCTTTGAGAGATTACTTACAAATTGAATGAATGGAGTCGACGTTGATTTGATCACAATTAGGTATCTTTGCAAATGTATCCTTACTCCTCCCACTAGATTATATAAGTAGAAGGAAGCAATGGACATAAAAAGAAGTGAAAGATGCTTAAGAAGGCTAATAGTAGTTAGGAGCATCAAGAGTGAGCCAAAGAATGAATTGAGAATAAGCAAATGCTTATAGAAGTGAATTATGAGTAGCTTAGGAAATTGTCAAACTTCATTGTCCAAGGAGCTGAATTTGGTTATGTAGAAGCTTTGCAGAATCTACAAGCTTAGCTAGGATAGGTCCTAGGAATGAAATTCTTTGAGAATAAAATTTTACAATTATATCAATTAGGGTATTGTATTTAATTAACTAAGAAGTATTTATACAAGATAATGTTTGTTGACATATAACAAACATCCTGTTATCACCCAAACCTCCATTCTATTCTATATGGGTGTTATAACAATCACCCAACAACCTCCCAATCTATACCAATTCCTATTCTAGTGGCTATTGTGATCACAACTCATGTACATACTTCTTAGAACAATAACTAATCCAATAACTAAATAAATCACATATTATGTGAGTACTAACAAGCTTATTTATGACATTTCCCCTTTGTATGAAAATAAGGAAAATGAATCACACTTCATGAGAATTAGGACAAACGACAATTTGAAACCAACTTTGATGGATGGAAACAAATCACCAATCCAATTGAGCAATTGTTGCTTAGAACATATCAACAAGCGAACATTGATAGATGGGAACATGTAATGTCCCCAAATGGACAAAGTTTGACCCCAAACGGAACAATAGTAAATCCGATCCAAAAATAGCAATGTCTAGGAGGTATACAAAAAAAATATAATGCAGATCTGAATTTTATACAGAAAATGCGACTTTCTCTAGAAGTACAAACCCACAAAAACTGAAGTAAAACAACTCAATTCTTTATCCAAACAGATGAACAATTTTTAATTAGGCAAGAACACTAGGAAAATACCAGATTTGGATCAACTAAAGGCTGGAATTTATTATAAAAATATGCAGATGCACAACTCACAAACACATGAAAATTTAGTTTCCTTGGCCCAAAAAATATGCAAAGAAGCTGATCTTGACTCCAAAAAATCTGATTAATGAACACCAAATCAGATTTGATCAGAGGAAGCCCTAGATCACTCAGAAGTGCACACAATGTGGGTCGCTCCACTATGGAAGTGTTGGAAATCAAAGGTAGAACTCAACAACAATGTTCTCCCTTCAAACCCTAGTTGGAATCAATACCAAATTTGCAAATCTAGCCTTCAACATTGCTGGAAATCTGAAATATATCTTTGAAAACCAATGGAAACTCCTGAATAAAGCTTCCTCTCAAAAGAAAGAAGAGATTCTGTTCTTCTTACTAAGCTTTAAAGAGGGTTTTCGTCATCTCAATCCCAACTATAAAAGGTTTTCGTCCCTTGGAGTTGATTTGGAAAGCATGCAAGCCATAGTTACCTAAGTCTCGGGGACAACAAAAAAATTCCCAAATTTTGGGGACGACTTTTAAAATAATACATAAAAATTAATATTTCAATATTTTAACTTTTTTCAATGACATTTAGGGATTTAAACTTTATTTGATGTATTTTGGATACTTTCAAGATTATAATTTGATGTCCTTGGTAAAAATAACATCTTTTTAAAAGTAAACACATCAAAAAACTTTTGAAAGATTTAAAAAAATTGGGGACGTCCCCTTTAAGTCCCCAAGTCCCCGAAACATTCGGGACGTTGCCAAAATCTAGGGGACGCATCTCTGAGTAACACTGCTGCAAGCTTATACCAAAAATCATAAAATATCATATGTAAATAGATGCCCTTCCCTTCCATGGCAACTTGCTTTTATAGTTTATTTTGGCCTTTTTGCCACTCAACACAACCAATCAGATCTCTTTTCCCACATTTAATATTTTCCTTTGCCTTCTTTCCTTCTCCACATGGATCGCATTTTTCCTCTAGGAGAAATAAAAAATATAATTTTTTTTTTCCCTTTTCTTTTTTTATTTTGTCAGTAGTAAATTAACTTAAGTGCTTATAATAAAATTTTATATTGCACTTTATAATTAATTTAATAATTTATTATGACTTAGTTTCCCCTTTTCTCACCCCCTAGCCATCGGGAAACAATGAATGGGCTAAGGGTGTTCAACCTGTTCAATTATGAGAAAGGGGATATTTCAATCATCCTTTCCCAAAATTGTTTGTCCTCAAGCAATTGTAACTCATATACCCAAGGGCCATGTGCAAGAGATAAAACATGTTGTAATGCTCCAAGAGTCTTGATCTTGTACCTATTAAATGAGAGAGCTCTTGCCAAAATATATAGCTCTCATGATGCTCATACACATGAATTTGGATCAAGGGTACCACATACTCTATATTGCAAACTTGATACTGTAACTCATCATACTTCTCATGAGGAAAATAAATCTGAATATGCAACAACAAATATGTCATTATATCATTCCTTCCATACCTTGGAGTGTCATCAAGTTCTTCATTCCCTTTAGCCTTCATGATATCTTGCTTTGCTGCATCAAATTCTTAGCATCCTTGTTCAGAATGGGTTGAATATCCGCATGATAAAATTGCTGCAATAAAAAAGATGCATCTCTTACCACATAATCCGCATCTCGTGCAATCTGCCTGCTTTTGAAAGAACCTTTCATGTTCTTGATTGTCACAAGTTGAGGAGTACCATTCCTCATACCTTGCAAAATAACTTCTTTGTCTTGCTCACTAATACCAACATTTTGCTCATTAGAAGTCTTACCTTTTTCTATTGAATACTCTTCTCCTTAAAATTGCATGATGGAACCCTCTTTTGTCACCTCAGAAAGGTTGCTATAGAGGGAAGTTGTATCTTCGAACTTCATCATGACTTCTCCACCTTGTAGCTGATCCTCTACATGCTCTTGAACTTGCTTCTTCAGAATGGAGGGTTTTCTTTCCTCCAAGGCTGAGTGCTTTCTGCCATGGCCTTTTGATGATGTTTGACTATTATGCCTTATGCCCTTACTATTCTTCAACTCGCAGAAATTGCTGAATGCTCCAAGAGTCTTGATCTTGTACCTTTTACTTTAACCACTTAGTTCATGAACCATTAAATGAGAGAGCTCTTGCCAAAATATATAGCTCTCATGATGCTCATACACATGAATTTGGAAACACAGTACACCGTGACACAAAGTTCTCCGGAAACTTGCTCCTTTGTATTCCTTTGCTCCAAGTGGCTTTCGGGGGGTTTAGCAGAAAGTCTAGAACACAAGATTGCTGCTTACAAATTCTGATCATTAACCTGAAGGTTCTTCCTCTACTTATAGAATGTAGAGGGACAATTACAAGTTGGAAGCTTTTAGTTGAACTGGCACATGTGAAAGTCGGAAAAGAAACAACTGACAATCTCCCTCCTGGAATTCCTCTTTGCATGACATGTATGATTTGCAACTGAAAATAGAACCTTCTATTTTGCACGTCTGCCACCTATCTCCAAGTAATTGACTTCTTCAAGTATTGGCTTTTAAACCAATCACTTAAAGTTGTATAATTTAATTGATCGCTCAATTACTTTGTCGGAGGAAAGAAGAAGGAAGAGGAAAGTTGTAGTTTTGTCCTTTTTCATGTCTGCATGCAGCTGATTCTTTTTGCCTTTGATTCTCACCAAATTGGATCTGGGAGTAGCTGGATCTGAAAGCAAGCTAGATCTGGAAGCAATTTGGATCTGGAAGTGACTGGAAGCAGCTGGATTTTGCCTTTGCCTTGTCTTCTCTTTTATCCTTGAAGATTTTGCAGTTCTTCTCCGAGTACATGCATCAATGCAATGTTTGTCGTAGATAACTCATCATCCTTATTTTTAATTGCATATGAGTAATTAAAAATTCTGGAAAACACTCTGGATGAATGAAAATTCAATGAAGGCTTCAACTGGAAGATGGGAGCATTTGCACAAGATCTTGGAAGGAATTTTCCATGCACTAACTTCTTCACGGGTTGCATTCAAAACAAGAGGATGAAGCCTTTGTGCCAGAAGCTTTTGCAACTATGAGATCTGGATTTGGATCTGCATATGGATTTGCATCTGCATCTGGATATGGATCCGCACCTGCATAACAAACTCTGGCAACTGGGCTGTGGATGAAAAAGCTGCAGCTCGAATAATTCCACTGCTTTTAATCTGCACGCATGAGTGAAGTTTTTCCTGCACGCATGAATGAAGTCTTTCCTGCTCTGGATCTGTCTATCAATTCAGCAAGAGGTTCCGAGCCTAGATCCGTTGTCTCCAATATCTGCAAATAGAAGTGATGCATGACTCCGTTGTGCTTTCTTTTTCATCTTTCTTCGCCATAGCTTTGTCTATCTTTGTCTGAACAATTCTTTTTCTTTTTATTTAACTGTAATTCTTCAAAACTGGTGCAGATCTGGATAATCCTTCAGATTCGAAGGAAATATTCAATATATTGGACATTGATATAAGTTCCTTTTCTTTATAAAAGCACCTGTATCTAACTCCTGAAATTAATTCAGACAAAGATGGCAACTATAACATGCACAATGAATTTTAATTGTAAAAATCTGCACTTTTCAAGCCTGCTGCCCCAAAAATTGATGTTTAATTTGCACATAAAGAGAGCATGAATCCTTTCAACAACACCTCAGCATCTGTAACACCTATGCAAACAATATATGCAGACAAAGATCAACCTCCTTCAAAGCATGCGCCAAATTTGGAAGCTTTTAGCCTTGTTTCCACTTTGTCTGAGCAAAATCCTTCTTCGAATGGGGCGTACTTTTCCTTTTGGCTGCAATTCTTTACCTGTGACTTAAATAATTCACCCATTATGGCAGCCCATACTTATATAACCCTCACAATTCTATAATTAATAATTGCCCTTCCTTTTCCTGGCAATTAATTAATTAAAAATCATGCTTCTCTCTTTAAAAATAACATGTTTAAGGACAACCATCCAATAAATTAAATTAGTTCAATTTAATCCTTCACACTTCACTTCACTTAAGCTTCACAGTGTGCTTCGACCATAGCCACTGAAAATAGAATTTAATATAATCATTTAATACTTTAAAAAGTATTAATTCTTTCTCAAAAGGGGGCTGCATTAAATAAATTAAATTTATTTAATTTTGGAATTCTATTTCCAATTGATTTATTACCCTTTGCTTTTGTTGACTTTTCCACAACCCTGGGTGCCAAAATTGGGTGAATAAATATTAACAAATATTTATTTAATGCATTATTATTCACGCAAGGTGGGTCGCACTTTTTGGAATAATAGAATTCTATTTTTAAAAACACATGGCAATGGGAATTTTTATTCTGCAAGGCAGCCCCGGAAATCCCATGATCCACTTAAGTGATTTGACTTTGACAATGGGATTCTTTACCCTACCACGCAGACAATGAGATTAGTTACGCTGCAAGGCAGGCAATAAAATCCCATGATTTCACTTAAGTCATTTTTCTTTTATTTCACCATGGGAATTTTTACCTTGCAAGGCAGGCAATAAATTCCCGCTTGCCTGCGGCCTCTAACTTTCCCACTGCAGCTTAAGTGAATTTTATATCACGGGGAAAAAGTACTTTTCTAGGCATGTACAAAATTCCCACCTTGCCTACTGCTTCTATTTTTCCCATTAGCAGCTTAAATCCTTTGTTTTCCAGAAATGTGCCCAACCCCGCAGGGGCTTTTCTGTGCACGACTTTGTTTTTTCCCAGTGATCCAGACCTCCAATGGTGACTTCCTCCGGGTATAATGTGCGTATATGTTTTCTAGCTGCTCCAGGCCAAAAATCGGGCTTACTCGGCAAAGGAATTGTTCTAGAGAAATTTCACAGAAAACGAAACGGGACAACACAAAAACACGAAAAATTGCCAAAAGGCACAAATAAAGCCCAAAACTTATTCCAAGTTAAAACCCTTCTGGTACAAGGGAATAATGATATGTTCGATCATAACAGAGTTAAAACGATAGCGCAAATAGCCTCATACGTGGCTCAAAATTAATTAATACAAATTTCCCGCAGACAGATCCTGATGACAGAATATAACAATTTTGGGCATCTGGGTATTTGGCGAAAAAGGCTAATATGGCCTCTTTGGGAATATCTTGACGCAATACAAGAACTTTCAGGCAATAAAAACACAAAATGACCCATTATTTTAAAAGTACGATTTTTTTTTTGGATAGGGTTGTCGCAGATTTCAGGATGAAATCTGGGGGACACCAAAGTTTCTCTCACCTTGAAACTGAGTGTTGCATACTCTTTACCCCATGCCTCTATGTCATCAACATCACTTGGAATTTCTTCCTCTATTGGTTGTTCCTCTTTTTGGAGAAACTTGGCTCTGAAATCTGATGTGGGGGATTGGTGGATGTCCTAACTGGTCTAGTTGAGTTTCCTTCACCATTGTTGCCTTGATTTCCTTGAGAGTTCAGTTTGGTAGAGCTTAGCCCCTATATAGATTTGCTCAAATCAGCAATAACTCCTATAACAGAGTCTCATAGATCCCTCTGAGCTTCTCACCAACGATTTTGCAATTCTTTGTTACCTCTAGTGAATATTTCATTCACATAGCTCAACTCATTTGATGGTGGAGGTCTTTCTCTATCACCCATATATTCCTTTCCTGGAGTTCTTCTTGTGTAGTGATATCTAAATCCTTCTTCACTTGTGTCCATGCAAAACTGTTTTTTTTCCTTCACAGGCTGGGAGGATCACTGCTCTAATACCATAGTAATGCTCTCAAATGGACAAATTTTGACCCCAAACGGAACAATAATAAATCTGATCCAAAATAACAATGTCTATGAGTTATACAAAAAAATATATTGCAGATCTGCATTTTATACAAAAAATGTGACTTGCTCTAGAAGTGCAAACCCACAAAAACTGAAGTAAAACAACTTAATTCTTTATCCAAACAGATGAACAATTTTGAATTAGGCAAAAACACTAGAAAAATACCAGATTTGGATCAACTAAAGGTTGGAATTTATTATAAAAATATGCAGATGCACAACTCACATACACATCTGAAAATATAGTTTCCTCGGCCCAAAAAAATGCAAAGACGCTGATCTTGACTCCAAAACGTTTGATTAATGAACAACAAATTAGATCCAATCAGAAGAAGCTCTAGATTACTTAGAACTGCACACAATGTGGGTTGCTCCACTATAGAAGTCCTGGAAATCAAAGGTAGAACTCAACAATAATGTTCTCCCTTCAAACCCTAGCTGTAATCAATACCAAATCTGCAAATCTAGCCTTCAACACTGCTGGAAATTTGAAATATATCTTTGAAAACCAATGGAAACTCCTGAATAGAGCTTCATTTCAAAAGAAAGAATAGTTTTCGTTCTTCTTCCTAAAGAGGGTTTTTCGTCCTCTCAAGCTCAACTACAAAGGGTTTTCATCCTTTGGAGTTGATTTGGAAAGCATGCAAGCTTATACCAAAAATAAAAAAATATCATATGTATAAAGATGGCCTTCCCTTCCATGGCAACTTGCTTTTATAGTTTATTTTGGCGTTTCTTCCACTCAACACAACCAATCAGATCTCTTTTCCTGCATTTAGTATTTTCCTTCGCCTTTTTTCCTTCTGCTCATGGGTCGCATTTTTCCTCTAGGGGAAATAAAAAAGATAAAGTATTGTTTCCCATTTCTTTTTTTATTTTGTCATTAATAAATTAACTTAAGTGCTTATAATAAAATTTTATACTGCACTTTATAATTAATTTATTATGACTTAGTTTCCCTTTTTCTCACCCCTTAGCCGTCGGGAAACAATGAATGGGCTAAGGGTCTTCGACCTATTTAATTTTGAGAAAGGTTTGCTTTAATTGATAGCTACTATTTTTGTGATCATTTTGAACTATCATTTGCATTGTGATTCTAAGTATTCCGGGAGATGAAATTCTGAAGTTTCGGCTATTTCCAAGTCTATTTTTTTTTTAATTTCCTTCACAGGCTGGGAGAATTCACCACTTTGCTACCATTGTAATGTCCCCAATGGGACAAATTATGCCCCCAAAAGGAACAACTGCAAATCCGATCTCAAATAACAAATTATTGAATGTCTACTTGACAACTTAATGCAGATTTGAATTATTTATGGAAAACGTGACTCGCTCTATAGATGGTTGTCTCACAAAACTGAAATAAAATCTGCCAAATCTTTACTAAAACTGATAGGAATTAATTATAAAGGCATGAACATTAAAAATATAATTTTTCTACCCAAGAAGAGCTGTAATTTTTATTTAAAGTCTGCAGAAATCAGCTTACAGACAAGGCTGAAAAAAATGTTTTCAGATCTTGAATAGGATGCCAATAGACTAGAAATGACCTCTTAAAATATGGCTATGACGATAAAACACAAATTTGGAATAGCCGTGTCTTAGAATGTGTCAAACTCCATCCACAAGGGTGTAGATAACCCTAGATCTGGCTGAATCTGAAGGTAGAAATCTGCCCCAACACTGTGTCTTCAAACTCTAGCTTGAAACCATACAAATTCACATTTTCCCCTTCAAATATTGCTGGAAATCTGAAGTAGAACCTTGAAAATCAATGGAAACCCCTGAGTAGAGCTTCCTCTCAACAAGTAAGAAGAGTTTACATTCTTCTTCCTAAGCTTAAAGAGGGATTTCATCCTCTTAAGCAAAACTACAAAGGGTTTTAATCCTCTAGAGTAAAATTGGAAAGTATGCAAACTTAGACCAAGTATCAAAAATTATAAGATTTTAAAAGATATCCCTCTCCTATGCATGGCAACCTCCTTTTATAAGTTGTCTTAGCCTTTTTGCCACCTAAAACAACTCATCCGCTCTTTTTAACTCATTTAATGTTTTCCACTTGCTTTATTTCATCACACTATGGGTCACATTTTCCCCCTAGGGACAAATAAAACATAAAGTGACCTTTTCTTTTTCTTTTTTATTTTGTCATCAATAAATTAATTTAAGTGCTTATAATAAATTAAGCAATTATTGGATGAGAACATATCAACAAGTGAACATTGGTAGGTGGGAACACATCACCAATTCAATAGGGTTAGTGGGAGTAAAATTGGAAAGCATGCAAGCTTAGACCAAATATAAAAAATTATAAGATGTCAAAAGATATTCCTCTCCTATGCATGACAACCTCCTTTTATAAGTTGTCTTGGCCTTTTTGCCACCCAAATCAACCCATCAGCTCTTTTTGCCTCATTTAATGTTTTCCACTTGCTTTATTTCATCATACTATGGGTTGTATTTTCCCCCTAGGGACAAATAAAACATAAAGTGACTTTTTCTTTTTCTTTTTTTTATTTTGTCATCAATAAATTAATTTAAGTGCTTATAATAAATTAAGCAATTATTGGATGGGAACATATCAACAAGTGAACATTGGTAGGTGGGAACACATCACCAATTCAATAGGGTTAGTGAGAGTAAAATTGGAAAGCATGCAAGCTTAGACCAAATATAAAAAATTATAACATGTCAAAAGATATCCCTCTCCTATGCATGACAATCTCATTTTATAAGTTGTCTTGGCCTTTTTGCCACCCAAATCAACCCATCGGCTCTTTTTGCCTCATTTAATGTTTTCCACTTGCTTTCTTTCATCACACTATGGGTCGCATTTCCCCCCTAGGGACAAATAAAACAAAAAGTGACTTTTTCTTTTTCTTTTTTATTTTGTCATCAATAAATTAATTTAAGTGCTTATAATAAATTAAGCAATTATTGGATGCGAACATATCAACAAGTGAACATTGGTAGGTGGGAACACATCACCAATTCAATAGGGTTAGTGGGAATGACCTCATTACAATTTTGATTAGGGACACATCACTATCCAAGACCTTACATCAAATGTGGATAGAAACATTATCACTATCCAATCTCTCCAATTGTGAACAATAACAAACAATTGTTCACCTCACAATCAATAAATGTATAGAAACAAAATACATTATTCACTGCAAGTGTGCCATGGGCCTTTACTTCTCTTCCGTTTTGTTATTGCGAGTGTGGCATGGCCCTCCACTTTTTTCTGTTTTGCTACTGCAAGTGTGGCACGGGCCTTTGTTTCTTTTTTAGTTTTGCTCCTATGGTTGGTTGGGCCTCATTAGGAAAGTACAAATCAACTAGTGAGACAATGTCCTCATTATATCTTCAGCGGTGTTGGCCACCTTATTGAATCTTGCATTTTTAGTAGCTACAAGTGATCATGACACTTGATCACGAACAATCGAAATGGTTTCCACTACCAATGGACACCATTCTTCGTTTTAGTTTTGTTGGCATAGGTTTCATTGAATCGTTTGTAGTCGGAGTATTTCATCATTGCTTATGAAGACCAACAACTTTTCGACTCTATAATCTTTTGGGCTCATTATATTTTTCATGTACTACCCCTGAGTAAGCGGCGAACTTGAGGTTGATGATGGACTTCCTTCCTCTATTTCCTCCGTCCTCCAACAAAATGTTGTTCACTTAGTAAGATGGGTCTTGAAGTTCAATAATTTTGGCACTGTGTTTATTTTTTCCATAATCCCCCCCCGACCCTGTCTCTGATCCCCTACAAGCAAAAATAATTGTATGAGTGTCAGGTAAAACCAACAATGCACCCATGTACATATAAGTCTTTTTTGTTCGCTTTTGATGCAAAGCTAATTATTTTTCACAAAATAAGGAAAAATCCTTTTGCAAGTATGGTTAGGGTACAATTTTACATACTAGGGAAAATTTTCCCCTGAGATCGACTCCTAATATAGAAGATATATGATTAGATTCATTCTTGAGTAAACTTAAGGAGAAACATTTGATTTTCCTTAAGTTTTGACTATAATTTTTATTTTCAAGTTTTTGTTTAAAACAAAAAATAAATAATATAGTTTTTCAGCATTAAATTTATGAATCTAAAAGCATGGAAGAACCATATAGATTTTTTTATTCTCTATATATGCGTTTCTTTTGGGTGGGCAATTCTAATGTAGAAAATAAAATCTGTAAATTTCAACAACAAATATCATCTCCTTTGTTCTATGGATCTCCTCTTCTCCTTATGTTTTTTTACTTGAAACTTCTTTCATGCTTCCATTGCACAAAGATTTGTTATTTCAGCAATCAAGTCTTTTGTACAGTGATTTCGTCATGCTTGCAAGTTGAATACAAAAGGGACCTCAATCTGATATCGTATGAGTGAATTGCATCCGATCTGCCGGAATTTTTCTCACAAGATTTCTCTACCTCCTTTGTAGTTATTGCACATGCACATGCAACATACATGCTGCTAATTATACACCATTCTAACCTATAATGTATTTTTATTCCTATTAAATGCCGGATTAAGAGTTATGAGTGCCCTAGACAATACTTAAAGCCAAATACTGTACAACTTACGTAAATATGGAGTTGTTTGGATGAGTTATTGGAATAACTTGTATATGTGAAGTGAGTAGTTTTAGGAGGTTGTTAGAGACTCCTTAATTATAGGAGCTATTTCTCCTATAAATATGTATGTAATTGTTTGATGAAATACAACTAAAGAATTATTATTGAGCATTAATTTTGTGTTGAAGAATTTGAATTTCTAACCAATTTCACATTTGGTATCAGAGCAGGTTGAAGCTTTTGAGTGAGATTTTGATTCTTTGGACAATGAAATGATAATTTGATTAAGGGCAACAAAAATGTGTGTTTAGTTGCCTGTCATATGAGAGAATCTCGCAGTGCTTAGTTATTAGTATTTAAAGTTCTTACGGTAAATTTTGTTGTACATGTGCGTGTTCATTGGATATTCTTGTAGTAATAAGCACCTTTACCATATGTGTTGTGATCTACGCCCACCATTTGTTGCTTCCCTTACATTGTTGTTTCCATTACGGCTTTATCAAACCAGATCAAGAGTGACTCTTTGCAAACAGTTCATACTTCTATGATGTTATTATATCTTTGAAGCAGATTTGCCAAAACTCTAAATAAGTGTGATTATGACTGGTATGTCCAACCAATAAAGAGTAGTTCAGCTAGGAGGACGTCTTTCTAAGCAATCCAGAGTCAAAGTCAATCCTACGCCAACAACAACAAGGAGAATTGTATAAAGAAAATATTTATATTTGATATCAATTGTTCCTGATTGAGGGCTCCTATGTGTTCTCCATCGAAGTTTGCAGATCTGTGAATCTATATATTGGCATCTGATCCTATTTCAGTGTTTTAATCTTGTGCAGTGCATGATAAGTACAAGAATGTGAAAAAAGAAGGGCATCAAGATCAGAGAGAGGTGTTTGTGTTCAAGATCTGAATTTACACTTCTCAACAAGGTAGAAGGCACGTCATTCTAGCGTGGTGCAACAACCATTGTGAGAATGAATTGGAAAAGATCCAATATCCAAGATCCAAGGTGTCTGAAGGCATCTCCTTGCACAATCATGCGAAATACAAGAGAAATGACTTGCACTCTATTTCCACGCAAAATTATAGCCAAGCTCTACACACCGAGTTCCTCGCCTCTCATTCAATCTATCCGTTTGTCCTTGGTCACCATTTGTTTGGTTGGTAGATAGCTTTATAAGTTTTGTTTTTAGTTTGTTCATTATTCTCCATATTAGGTGGTCAACAAAATAGATTATATATTTTGTTTTGATAGTTGATCTAGTATTTTATGTGATAGTTTTAGATATAAGTGTTGTCAATATGAGTACTTCAATATAATTTGTCAAAAGTGAAGTCAATTTATTAATGTATAAGTGTCACGTGTTGTCTAGAGTCTAAATACAATTTGTATTTGTCATTAATAACATAGTTTGTATTGAGTCTCGAGTTGTTGTCAAGTCTTTAAAAGTTACGTGTTATTATTGTCATTAAAGTCAAAAATCATATTGTACAGACACATTATTGGTAGAAACCAACGTCTGAGTCAAAATTGCGGGGGGCATTATTTTTTATGTAATTATTTGAGTTAATCACATTGGAGGATGGAGACATCAAAGGTTGGAGGGCAATAAGCAACCTCTTGCCAGCCGCCAATGACGAGATTGCATTATTTGCAATAGTGGCAAACCAATCAGTGCCAAAACGACTAAAGCCGAGATCGGTCTCCAACTGGCAGCGGTGACCATCTTATACTATTCGTGATCAAAGTGGCAGTGATCTACAATAGTGGCTACATATGCAAAAATGAGGACCGAGACCTCAACCTTAATTTTTTGTGTGTGATGTAATAATTGCAAATAGATGAATAGGAGAGAAAATGACTACAAAGATCTTTTGACTACCATACTTCTACATCGATCATCCGGTGGGGAGCTCACTGGAAGCGAAATCGAGAATTCTTGAATTCTTGTATGTAAGTGAATCGGTGGAAGTGTGATCGACCAGTGCAAACGTTCAGTGGAGTGAAAGTGGGACTGTTGAGCTCTCGTATGTAGGTGATCATGTGCAACAAATATCCAAATTGGTAGAACTATATACCTAAAGCTTGCATCTTGTAAGGACACGCATTTCTGTTTTGGTTCCTATGGTGTGGTTAATCCCCATGTTCACGATAAGGGGGGAATGTTAGGAATATCTTAGCTAGTGCTTATGTTAGTGTGCATATATATTTGTGTGAGTTTATTATAATGTATTATGTAAGTTGTTTGGATGGTTTAAAGTTTTAAACAACTTATGTAAATAAAGACTTGTTTGGTTGAGTTGGTAGAACAACTCGTATATGTGAAGTGAGTAGTCTTAGGAGGTTATTAGAGATTCTTTAATTATAGCAGCTACTTCTATAAATATGCATGTAATTGTTTGAAGAAATAAAACAAAGGAATTAATAGTGAGCATTAATTGTGTGTTGAAGCATTTGAATCTTTGACCAAATTCACAAATACTCCCACCCAATTTATAAAAACACTATATATTAGATTTGTAAACAATACATAATTAGGGTTAAGAATTATTCATTAGCAAAACATCAAGGTTAAGCATAAAAAATAGACATTTGTTCTTTTGGAAACACATCAACTTAAATATTAGGGTTGAAAAGGATTTTTTCTCAAAATATTAGGTTTTAAATTATTTTGATTTTTTATTTTGTATCTTCACTTTCCAAAAATATTCACAGAAATAAAATTGTTGCATGTTATACATCATACATAAAGCAAGGAATCTAAAATCGACACCTAAAGATTGATATTTACAAAAGAATGTAGGCACCTTTATCAAACTGAATGGATAGATTCTTTAATTAGTTTAAACAAAATTTCACCAAGAACCATTGCATTTTTTCATCTAAGGCATGTTTATTAGACAAAAGACATTATTGTATTGCTAATCTTACACAAAATAAGTTTTAATATTATATTATCATTAATTGGCATTGTCAACTGTTAATATATTCCAACCATAATAAGAATTGGCGGGCAATAAGTGGTCAAACTGATAATATTCTTATAAATTTGACACCGCCTTATTGTTGCCATCCGAGGCAATTAGATTCCTATGGCTTAATCCGGCCTTTCAGGAGACATTGCCATATTGCTGACCTTATATGGAATAAGTTTTAATATTATACTATCTAGAATAGGTATTATGCCCAACATTATTATATTACACAGACAAAGACAATAAAATGAATTTTATGCTTAAGCAAAACTTTTAGAAAGTGGTGAGCCAAATTTTTGGAAGTAAAAATGCAACAAAATGGCGAATCCCGCGAAAATTTAAATTTTTTTACAGGCGAATGAGACCGTTGTGGGGAAAAAAGCCGTTAATGAGGTGCCTTGCCCGAGGGAGTTCGTCTCTGGTGCGAACAAGATTCCGCTAGGTCTAGGCAGCGGAGTGGAGTGGGTCGGGATAGGCTCGGAGGATCTGGTGAAGGAAGAGGTGTCTTCTCTGGTGAAGAAATTTGGCCCTGGCGCGGTCGTAAAGTCCCTGGCCTTGCTGTTAGGGAGCTCAACGGTTAAAAATTTGTTTGAGGAAGTTGATCCTGGCAAAGGGAATGTGTTGTTATCCCGGGTGTCGGGGAAGGAGGTCCCTTCTAATCCAATGGAGCGCGAGGTCAGTGGTTAGCTTGTTCCGTAGGAAATCAAGGTGGGAGGGATCGGTTTCAAAATCTCCACGGTCTTGGTGCATGTTGATCTTCCATTAGGGACAAGGCAAGTTTTTGTGGATGTCCGAGCCAAAAGGGCTATCTGTTGTAAATTTGTGGGGGCTAAATTCTCCAGGAGGAAGATTCTGAATTGGGTCTTCTGGTTTTGGGGTAAGAGCGTAAATCCAGGGTTTTCTCTCTTCCGAATGGATTTTTCCAAGTTCTGTTCCATTCAGAGCCCTCCTTGGAGAAAGTTTATAAGGGGGACCCTGGTTCCTTAACTCCTCCAATTTATATTTGAGACCTTGGTCCCCCGACTTTAACCCGCGCTCGAAAGAAATTTTTCGGGCCCCGCTCTGGCTAAGCTTTCCTAATCTGCCCCTGGAGTTCAGGAATCAGGTTTCTCTAAAATCTTTAGCCAATTCCCTCGGATTGTGGGTGCCGATCTTCAACCTGTCTCTCTTGGCTTGGAGAAATTCTTCGGCTCAAATTTGTTTCAAAATGGATCTGTCCTCCCCTCTGCCTAGCTCAGTTTTGTTGTCTTCTGATAAGGGATCCAAGCCGCTGTTGATTGACTATGAAGGATTGAATGTTAAGTGCTTTTCTTGTGGGAATTTGGGTCATTTGAGGAAGGCCTGCCTAGAGATTGGCAAAAAGGCGGTCAAATTTCCTTCCTCCCGGTTGATTGATTCCTCCCGGTCGGTTGATCTGCAGTTGGCTTCGATTCGGCCCTAAGTTCCTTCCCCCCCTTTGACTAAAGATATTGAAGGAGTTTTGGAGGGGTAGGCCGTTTCTCTCTTGGCCTTCGCCGGCTCTTTGATGAATTTGACCCCTCGCTTGCTCTTGAAGGAAACAAAGGAGGTGCATAGGGATTCAGGGGCTCTTGCCACCTTGATTAAGGAATGGTGTAGGGGCAGGCCTCTTTGCTAGAAACTTTTAATGGGTGGATTTCAAATAATGAGATCTTGGCTTTGGATATGCCCATCTCCTTAGATGGGGCATTGGAAGATGGAGAGATCGATCCAGAAGGTTTAGCTCCTGATTTGGCTCCCTCCAAATTTGCTACTAGTCAAGAAGGTCTGGGAATTGCCTTGTGTGGCTTCGCTGGAAAACGGGGCAGAAAGTCCAAGCAAGAGGTTGCTCAATTAGAGGTGGATTCAGGAAAGCAAAGTGCCCTGAAATTCGATATTACTGATACCGGGAAGGTGAAAATCCTTCCCTGTTTTCAATGAAGCTATTTTCCTGGAATGTCAAAGGCCTCAATTCCTCTGACAAACAACGCTTGCTTAAGCGTTATATCCTCTCCTCGAAGGCTAGTCTGGTTATTTTGCAAGAAACAAAATTGTTTGTTGCTGAAGCTGAGAGTTTTTGGAGTAGATCTGGCAGAGGCTGGAAAGGGGTCTTCTCGAGCTCGTCTGGTGCTTCAGGGGGGCTCGGTATTCTTTAGAAGGATGGCTTTGTCAAAGTGGAACTGCAAGCTCAGTCCCCCAACTGGCAACTTGTAAGTGTAAGATATCGTCGCTCTCAATTAAGGTTCTTTCTGTTTAATGTGTATGCCCCAAATAATATCATTGGGAAGAAAAATATTTGGGTGGATCTACTTCAATTTGCCTCTGCCCTGGGGATCAGTTGTTCATTCTAGGAGGGGATTTTAATGCCATCTCCGGTAGTAAGGACAAGAAAGGGGGGATTATTCAAAATCTTTAGTCTCAATTAGACTTCTGTTCCTTTATTAGGGATGGTGCCCTTTTGGACCTTGAGCCTAACCAGGGATGGTTTACCTGGAGTAATAGAAGAAAGGGTTTTAGCAACATTGGTGAAAGGCTAGAAGAAAGGGTTTTAGCAACATTGGTGAAAGGCTTGATAGATTTTTGGTTTTCCCTAATTGGTCTCTTAAAGATATAGTTCTGGAAAGCTTTGTTTTGCCTTGGTCTAGGTCAGATCATTTTCCGGTGTCCCTTGTGACCAACTTTGATGAAGCCCCTCTTAGATCACCGTTTAAATTCGAGCTAACGTGGCTCAGGGATGCTTCCGTCGATGGGTGGATTGATCTTTGTTGGAATTCTTATAAAGTTGAGGGCTCCAAGATGTTTGTGCTGGCCTAAAAGCTGAAGAGACTAAAAAAGGACTTACAAGATTGGAATATCAAGAGCTTTAAAAATATCTTTCAAGAAAAAGCTAGGGTTGAATCTGATCTGAAGGCTCTTAATTTAAAAGTGTTCAAAGATGGGATGAATCAAGATGATTTTGCTTTAGAGAGATCTCTCCCAGGTGAATTGGGGGAGTTGCTCCTTAGGGAGGAAATTTATTGGAAACAAAAATCTAGGGAGCTTTGGCTAAAGGACGGAGATAGAAACACAATTTTCCATGCTTTTGTAAAATCGGAAAGGAATTTGAATTTCATTTCGGAAATTAAGAACAGTGAGGGGGTTCTTCTGGTGGATCAAAAAGATATTGTCAATGAGGGTATCAATTTCTTCTCCTCCCTGCTGGCAGGGGATCTGACCTCCTTTGATTTAGCACAATCTTCCCTACTGGATTGCATCCCTTCTCTTATCTTTGAGAATCAAAGTGCTGCACTTTTGAAGCCTTTTTCCTTCACCGAGGTTGAGAAAGTTGTCTTCTCCATGGAGACGAATAAAGCTCCCGGCCCGGATGGCTTCCTTGCTGATTTTTATCAGAAGTTTTGGAAAGTTGTGGGATATGACGTTAGGGCGGCAGTGGGGGCTTCAAGGAGATACCATTCGGTGCTTAGAATGCTGAATAGTACCTTCATTTGCCTTTTTCCAAATTGCATCAGCCCTCCTCATTTGCGGATTTCAGGCCTGTTTCCCTTTGTAATACATCTTACAAACTAATTTCCAAGGCCATTGCCCTTCGCTTGAAATTAGTTTTGGATGCTCTGATATCCCAAGAACAAACCGGATTTATGCTGGGTAGATCTATCCTTGAAGGTGTTATTTTGTCGCATGAGTTGACTCACTCCCTTTCTTCATCGAATTCTCTAGGTATGCTCCTGAAATTAGATATCAACAAAGCTTATGATAAGATTAATTGGAGATTCCTCATCAGGATTCTTCAAAAGTTTGGCTTCTCCAAGAGATTATGTGATTGGATTTTCAGCTTTGTTTTAGGCCCTTCCTTCTCTGTTTTAATAAATGGGAGTCTTGAGGGTTTCTTTGTTAGCAATCGTGGAATTAGGTAGGGGGAACCCTTGTCCTCCTTTCTTTATATCTTGGTTGCGGAAGCTCTTGACAGGTCTATCAAAAAAAAGATGGTGGAAGGTAAGCTTAAAGGTTTGAAGATTGCGGAGGGAATCCCTTCTCTCTCCCACCAACAATTCGCGGATGATACCTTTTTGTTTGGTAAGGCCAGCATTCGGGAAGCTAAGGAGTTAAAAGAATCTTTGGATGGTTACTCGAAAGCGGCTGGGCAAGCAGTTAGTTTGATTAAATCTTGCATCTTCTTCTTCAATGTCTCCCCTCAGCTTGAAGCTCGAATTCTGAATTTTTTCAATTTCATTAAGGGGCACTTACCCGTCAAATATCTTGGTAGCCCCTTGTTCAAAGGTTCAGGTAAGGTTTCTTTGTGGAAGGATTTGCTCTTCTCTTTGGAAGCCAAATTTAATTCTTGGAAAGGTAAATGGCTATCCCTTGTTGGGAGACTGATGCTTATCAAATTGGTTCTTTGTGCTTCTCCTGTGTATATGCTCCCTGTTCTCAAATTCCAAAGGGGGTGTGGGAAAAATTAAAGGGCATCTTAAGAAAGTTTCTGTGGCAAGGTCTCTCCGGAGAAAAGAAAATTCCGCTAATCAAATGGGATGCTTTAGCTAAACCCAAAGAGTTGGGTGGTGCGGGGATTCTTAATTTGGGTTTACAAAACTTGGTGCTTGGTGCTAAGATGGTTTGGAGTCTGATTTCCAATCCCAACAGTCTTCTCAGTCAGGTATTTGAGAAGAAATATCTGGGTGCCCCTCTTCCCGAATCCATTCTCCGTGTTGTGAACCCACCTAGGGGTTCCCATATCTCGAATTTTATGCTTGATTGTAGATCTTTGTTTTTATTTAATGCTGATTGGAAATTGGGGAATGGGGAGAAAGCCCTTTTTTGGGAAGATCGCTGGGATGGTTTTCCTGCCCTCTAGGACATACCAGAATTTGATGGCATTAAAAGGACGCTGCTAGAGGATTGGGGTTTGTTCATCTCAAATTTTGGGCTGGTGACTGACACCCTTCCCTCTGTGTTACAATGGAAAAGTGTGGATCATCCGAGTCTTTCGAATGATTTAAAAGCCAATTTTTTGTCTGTTTTGCAGGAAAGACAAGTCCTGATTTCAAACAAGCAAGATGAAATTGTCTGGACCGCTGCTCCCTCGAGGTCTTACTCCCCTCACTTGGGGTACCTTCTGTTGCATAAGGATATTGCTGCTGAGAACCCCTTTTGAAAGGAATGTTGGGAACCCTCGTGGCCCCCAAAGGCAGGTTTGTTTGCATGGATGGCTTTAAAGGGTAAGATTCTTACACAAGAGAGAAGGAAAAAATTTGGATTTCAGGGCCCTACCGGGTGTATTTTGTGTAAAAAGAAAGAGAAAGATAGGGATCACCTGTTATTACACTGGCCCTTTGCAGTGGAGTGCTGAAATTGGTTGTGTGCCAGGCTCAACCTACCCTGGGTTCAACCTAATTCCCTTTCAGAAGCTGTTTTAGCTTGGCCTGTTAAATCCCACTCTGGTGCTCTTTCTTCCATTTGGTTGTGTAGCCTTGTGCTTCTGTTGTGGCACATTTGGTGGGAAAGGAATAGAAAGATGTTTAGGGAGGAAAGTTGTTCAGTGGAATCGGTCCTTTTTAGGTTGGAGGGTGTTATATCCGAAGTTGTGTCCTCGAGCTGGTCTAGATCCTGCCCATTCACTTCATAGGATAGGGTGTTAGAAAGCAGCTGGCCTTTGATTATCAAACCAAGGGATGGAGCCTAGAAATCTCCTCTGTCTTCCTCCCTGGCTAGGAGAAATACTAAATGGTCCCCCCCTCGTGGCTTTTTCAAACTTAATTTTGATGGGGCTGCTAGAGGGAACCCGGGGGCCTCTAGTGCTGGATGTTTGGTTCGCAATTCTTCGGGTAAGGTGGTGGGAGTTGCTTCCTTTAAGCTAAAAGTGGGCACATGCAATGCTGCCGAGTTGCAAGCGCTCAGTAAGGGATTGCTCTTAGCTGCTTCGCTTAAATTTCTGACTGCAGGTTGAAGAAGATCTTTTGTATCTCTTGCGCCGATGATTTGGAGGCCGTTGAACTAGTTCTGGGGTTGGACTTCTTAAATGCGAAAGGATGACCGAGAATTAACAGCGGAATAGCTTCCATCTTTGTCGAGAATTTACTGGTTCTGCGTCCCTTGAAAGTGGAGGTGGTTAAGATTGCTGCTCACTGGGTTTGCCCCGCATTCTGTGGGAATCTGGCATCAGAGGTAGCCAACTTCAACTTGGTGTCTTGGCCTGCGAATGATGGTGCCCCGGGTTCTTCGGTCGGTAATGTCTCGGCCTTTTCTGAGTTGGAAAATCGCTTCAAGGTCCTGTTGGAATTTGTAGAAGCCCTAATGGTCTTTGCGAAGGACAAAAAGTCGGGTGGAGCCTGTATCAAATTACCAAACGTAAAAGCTTTGGGTTTACCTCTGGAGCCGGTCCCGAGCTGGTGGTCGGAGCTGCGATCCTCTACGGGGGATGCTTTTGAATATTTGTGGCACGGCTGGCTCAAAGGCAACGCGGCAGTTGGCTATTCGGATGGTGAGCTCAGACTGGATCAGGACCAGCCTGCTATGGGGCTCAATGTTTCGGTTGATGATGTCTTTTAGGTGTAATCAGGGCCTAGTTACAGTATATAGAATAAATTGTGGTTTTTGTTAGTATGCCGCTTATCTGGTTGTGGACGTTTCTGGAATCACTTGAGGTATAGCCTCCTTTTTTGTATATAGGAAACGGGTCCCTTCAACCCGCCTTATCTATAAAAAAAAACATTATTATATTACAACCATAATAATAATTGGCAGGGAGTAAGCGACCAAACTAGTGAAAATCCTATAAATTTGGTGCTCTAGGCAGTTGCCTAGTTTTCTTAGGGCTTAATACCCCCTTGCTCCTATTGTTGCACACTCACACAACCTTTCTACAACAAAGACAACACATTCTGATATTGCAATCTATCATCTCATCTGTCAAAGACCACCATCCACAGGGGCAACCAAGTATATGGTATTGTCCCATGGCAATCAAAAAGCCATCTTACACTCATAGGCAACTTGCTCTGAGAGGGATGCCTTGCTCTAATACCAGATTAAATTTTACAGTTATTTAGTATCGGGATATTGTTTTCAATTAACTAAAAAGTATTTATACAAGGTAATGTCTGTTGACATACAACAAACATCTATTCTATACGGGTGTTATAACAATCACCCAACTACTTGCTAATCTATACTGATCTCTATTTAAGTGGTGAGTTGTTATCACATCTTACGTATGCGCTCCTTATTACAATATCTAATAGTATAACTAAATACATCACATATTATGTGAGTACTAACAAGCTTATTTCCAACCTTTTGTAGAGTTTTGTCATAAGACTGTGGCAAGGTGGTAATGCAATTGTGCCAGAGTCTGTAACTTCTTCCTAATATTGATGGAAGAATCCTTTTTTATTTTTTACAAGCTGTGCTGGGATCTTGCATCGGTGAGATCTAACTCTGAGAATTGTGGGCTGCATGGTCTTAAGGCATCCTTTAATTAGGACCCCTAACTGTGACTGCACCAAGCCATGTGTGTGCTCAACAAGCTTGCTGATAGACATTTCTGTGGATATCAGTCAACAGTTCTGTCAGGAAATTGTGAAGATTTCTCTGCACTTACTTAGCTGCTGCATAACAAATTTCAGTTCAGTCCCAACTGAAGTGCAAGCATCTTGATTTATAGGTTGACAGTTTTAGATTTTGATAACGTAAATTCATTAGCTATTAAAAGGTTTTGTTGTCTTTGGAAATGACATTATGTCAGATGTAGTTTCTTTTTTATTAGTATTTAGTATCATGAGGTCCATACTTGAAATATACTATGTTGCTATGGCTTTCTGCCTCATTTTTGACAATCTCAGGTTGTATGAGGCATTTTATAACACTTTATCCCATGCAGTCTAAGAGGTAAATACTTCTCCAAGTCTATGGGATCCAGCAGACATTATCCACAGTTTATATTTTCTAACTTGCTTCAATTAATATCTAATCTACCTATTTACTTGATAAAAAATATAAATGGGTATGTTGTATCCCATTGGTATTGTTTCCAATGGTTTTCTAAATTGTTGTATCGATGTCGACTATTATAGCTGTACCTATACCTGTATTCATAACCATCTAACTTATATTGGATAGGGTTTTACCCTCAAATTATGTATCAGTATAGCTTCATAGGATATGTATAATTTCTCTAGATAACGGGTGCACATCCTGTTATCATTAGTCTGCTGTGTAAATGAACTGAACTTTTGCAATATCAATGAAGATCTCATTAATAATTAAAGGGATGGTATTGTAATTTTATACATAAAGATCAGTCAAAATTCTAGGAGATATGAATCTGACTTCGTATTTTTTTTTGTATAAACCACTTTTTCAGCTGTTTCTTGTACTTAATGGATTTTAATTATTCAAACTGTACTCATCAGAATTTTCCATAAAGTTGTTTACTTGCTTAGCATAATAAATTAGAATTTCTTGCATGTTGATGAGTTGGTATATATTCCAGGTTATTGCAGTGACCCGAAATAATATTTGCAAAAGTGGAATGGAGACAATTTCTCGTGAGTTTGCTATGATATACTACATATGCATTTTTATGTACTTCTGGGTTTTCTCTACCCCAGTTGTATCTCTGGTGTTTGGCAGCTATTTGTACATTTGTGTCAATTGGCTTCATATCCATTTTGACGAAGCCTATTCTTCTCTCCGTATAGCAAATTACAAGTCTTTCACTAGATTTCATATCAGCCCCTCAGGGAACCTTGATGTCTACACCCTTGCAGTTGACAAGGTATATCCTATCTTTCCATTTAGAATGCTAGAAGTTGAAAATTTGCAACGTGCATTTGTTGTGGCTTTTAATCATATTTGTCTAATATGATAACAATTAAGCTTGAACATGAGTTTGAAGTAGTCTTATGTAATGCAAGCAGGTATCAAAGGAATGGAAGTTGGATTCTGATTGGGAATCTGAACAGAAGAAACAAATTCCCTCTCATCTTAGACAGTATCCCAGTAAATGGATTCCAAAATCAACTTATCCAGATCCCGATTGTACAGTACGAATAATTGATCATTTTGTTATAGAAAAATAATCTTTATAAAATCATTCAAACACCATGATTATGTATCTCCATTTTTAAAAAATACGTTAGTTTCCTTCAATCATCATTGAGGGTTGTATATAGATGGATTTCTATCTGATGTTCGAGTTTCCTTCTTTTTGGTCTGCTGTGTTTGTTGAATCCTTGCTGGCATTCTTAAGAGAGATAAAATGATTGCATGCTCTTTATCATAATTAAGGTACTGTTACAAATTTTCATTTTGTTTAATCATCAAAGCTATTTTTCCAAAGCCCGTGCATAATTCCATTTTTTATGTAACGGCTGCTACTCTTAATGTAATTAAAAAGGCCATGTTTTCAGAAGGTGTCTCATTGTCAGAAACATAGAGGGGATTCGTAGGCAGAGTCAAACACAGTTCAATGGTCCAACATGTTTCGATTTAGTTTGGGATGCTGCCATGTATTTATTTCTCTATGTCAAACATTGAGAAGCATTGGATTCAAGCAAATGAACAAATAATGCCAGAAAAGTCTAGTAATATATGGGCATGCAATAGACCTTGGGGGTCGGGCCAAATGGAAGGGGCAAATGACTTAGGTTGCCTAGGTCTCGTGTGTGATTCTCGATTCATGTTGGTGAGTGGGATTGTGTCCTCTTAGCTTGCCCCAAGGTTATAGAGGAGCTCGTCTTGTAGTTTAGAGCAAATGAGGTGCGTTAATGTGTGCTACTCCGAGTCATCAGGCTTTCAATTCCATGGTTATTAATTAAAATTTAAAATCTGGACATGCAATGGACTGTATACACTATTAGATAATTTTGTTAATCCCCCAATATAGGTAATGTAAACGAAGACCTATTGCGATATTTTAACAATGGATGCGTAAGAAACTCGTTGTCTTTAATTACTATTTTTTGAAAGGTATATAAAATGTCCAATGGAGAAATTGCGGAAATGCATGTGTAATAAACAAAAAGCAAGCCCGATTTCAAAGATAAATGGAAGACTTGTAGTCGTTTACCCAAAAGATATATTTTGTTAATCGCTCAGTTGATCTTTGTAAAATGATTTTAGTGGAGATTGTTTGGAACTTTGATTTTATAGAATAGAACGGCAAGATTCATTAAAAAAAGGCTTAAAGAGAGATGATTTTCTGGTTGAGGAATTACATGGTACTGACAGCAAGCGGGGATGGGAAACTCTTTACACCCTATTAGAATACACAATAGAACTCACAAAAACAAACAAAGCTTCTATTGATTTCGAAGCCTTAATGACATCTACAATAATCACTCCCTCTAATGGGGCTTTTACAAAGATTAAAACAAACTTCAAGTGCTATAACAATGGTGGTGTGCTTCTAGGACGACTTGCAAGCTCTCTCCCCCTAGTTTTGTCTCGCTTTGCTCCGCTCTCCTCTCTATCTCGCTTCTTGTTGGAATGGTTAACTCCAACACATGGTCTTTTGAACTATTGAAATGGCGGGCGCAATCTACCTATATGTTTTTCATTTTCGCGCTCTTTCCCTACTCAAATTGGGTCATTAATTGCCTTGAACTACCTTGCCATCTAGATGTTTTTGCCTATGCCATGTCAAACTTGGTTGTTGAGTATAATTTGTCTTTGGGATCCTTGTCAAATGATTTGTCGGGTACGTTGTCAGACATGTCCACGTGTTGACCTTACTGCTATTGACAAGTGTCAATGGTAGTTGCTCCTTATTTAATCTTTTTGTTGCTTCTGACATGTTCTCTATACAAGTCACTTCAGCTACACACTCCTATTGTGTTATGGTCTCATGCATTGTCTTGGAAAGGATATGTGTACAAGTTTTGCTCTATTGTGCAATCATTGTGATTAGCATTTCTTTATGCCCTTTCAAAACTTTCATGCACGCCTCGCTTGCCAAGACCTTGTGCCAAAATCTTGTGCACTATTGTGTGCTCTAAATTTAGCAATCATGCATGCATTGCGCTATTACACATTGCTAACAACCTTTGTGCACTAACCTTCAATCTCAATTTGTTGTGTCATGCCTTCTTTGTTTCTTCACTTGCCCTTAATCAATGCACACACCCCTAATTAGCCAAACTTATGAAACCTATGCATGATTACCCATTTACCCATGATGAGCTTGCATCAAACACCCTAGGTAGAAAGAAAGTGAGCTTCAACTCAAGAGTTAGTGTCCTCAAGAGTATGGTCTAGTTGACAAAGCTCTGTCGAATTCATCCATGTTGCATCCTCTGCAACACGACTCTTTCATTTCACCAAGTATTCTTTATATTCCTTTCCGTGCGCCCTCTTTATTACCCCTGAGTCTAATATGGCCTCGATCTCGTCTTTTTTTTTTGGTATTTGTCTCCTCCAGTCAATTGTCTCTTCCTGTGCAACCTTTGTGTGCCATCATCGGAGACTCCTTTTGTGCAATTGTGCTCCCTTTGCCCGCTACCTTCCTCTTCATGATACTCGTATAAATTAGAAACATTGAATATCGGTGAGATATACAATCCTTCGTGTAGCTCAATCTCACCCGGATTGGCTCCCATTTTGCACAAAAACTCTACATGGTCCAATATTCTTCAACTTAAGTTTATTATATGTTATGTGTGGAAATCTCTCCTTGCGCAAATGCGCCAACACTTGATCTCCACAACAAATTCCTTGGTTTTACGCCTTTCATCCACTTACTCCTTGTAACGAGACTTACTTTACTCTAACCTTCTACGCACACCCTCATGCAACTCGTGCATATATTGTGTAGTCTTCTGCTTTTGCGCTCTTGTTATCGGTGCTTCTCACAAGTTTGTGACTCTTGAAATTCTTCCATAGACAATTTGAAATGGAGTCTTCCCAGTTTTCTTGTTGACAAAATCATTATAGGCAAATTCTGCTTGTGCGAATACCATATCTCACTCTTTTGGCTTATATACAACCAAGTTGCACAATAAAAAACTCTTGTTTATCAATTATGTTTTTCCATTTAATTGTGGGTGATATGCTCAATTGAAATTTAGTTTTGTTCCCTTTTGTCCACGGCGATTGCAAAAAATGACCTAGAAACTTCATATCCTTGTCAGATACTATGTTCAATGGCAATCCATGCAACCACACAATCTCTTGGAATAATACATTTGTTATGTTTGATATATCACTAGTCTTCTTACATGCAATAAAAGTGTGCCATCTTCAAAAATTTGTCAACTACCAAGAATATGGAGTTGTTCGCTCTCGGTATTCTTGGCAATCCAAGCACAAAATCCATGTTAATGTTCTCCCATGGTCTCTTTAGCACCGGTAATGGCTAATACGACCCTATAATTTGTGGTTTTCTTGTAGCCGATTGACAAACTCTACACCCCTTCACATATTTGCACCCATCCTTGGCCAACAATAACGCTCCTCTGATTGGACTAATGTCTTTTCACCTCTAAAGTGACCTTCTAAAACTCTGCTATGCTTCTCTCTAATCAAGTTTTACACAGTGATCCTCTGGGTATGCATAATTGTGGTCTTCTGAACAACATTTTGTCTTGGATGAATAATCCAACCATGACATCCTGTCTGCGCGCACCAACTCCACGCATGCTTCCCATGATCCTTGAAATCCTCATCTTGTGCATATAGCTCCCTCATATTGTCAAATCCCATAACGTTTAGGTGCATCTCATTCAACAAAGGAATCCTTTTGCTTAAGGTGTCCACAACTTTGTTTGACTTCCCACTTTAATGCTTTAGCGTAAAAGAGCAATTTCATATAAACTCAACCCATTTCATATGCCTCTTATTTAACACGACTATTGATGAATTGCAACACTAGGTGATCCGCGTACACAACAAACTCATTTGGAAACATATAAAGCATCCACTTCTTCAATGCATGTAGAATAACATAAAACTCTTGATTATTGACTATTTCTTGGCATCGTTCAACTTCTCATTGAAGTAGGCCATGGGTCTTCTTTCTTGGCATAACACTGTGCCTATGGTTGTGCCACTTGCACGATGATCTACTTGAAAAACTTTGTCAAACTTGGCAATGCTAACATGGGTTGTGTTATGATTCCCCATTTTAATTCTTAGAAACTACATTGCACTTCCTTTATCCATTCAAATTCCTTGCAATCTCCCCTCATCGACTTTGTGATCGATGCACACACTTCACTGGTTTTTTTGATAAACTTCCTATAGAATCTTGCAATTCCATGAAAAATTCTCGCTTTGGTCACGTTCTTCAGTGACAACCACTCCATTATTACATGTACCTCCTTACTTTCCATACACAAACATTCTTGAGATAACACAAAACCCAAGTATACCAACTCTTCACGCATAAAACTACATTTCTTTAAGTTGACCAACAAATTTTCCTCCTGTACGTACTCCACCTTATGCAAGAGTTCTAGGTGTTCCCCTTTCATCTTACTAAACACTAGAATGTCATCCAAATATACAATCACAAATTTCCCAAGGAATGGCCTCAACACTTCATTCATCAACCTCATAAATGTACTTGGGGCATTTGTCAACCCAAATGGCATAACTAAGCACTCATACAATCCCTCCTTGGTTTTGAATTCCCTTGTCCATTCGTCTCCTTCCTCAATGCGGATATGATGCTAACCACTCTTCAAATCAATCTTGGTAAAGTATCATGCACCACCAAGACAATCCATTAAATCATCGATTCTTGGAAATGTGAATATGTACTTGATTGTTATCTTGTTGGTGGGCCCTTGAGTCCATACACATGTGCCGCTCTCCTCCTTTCTTTGGTGCTAGTACTACCAATTACCATGCACGGGATTGAGCTTTCTCTAACTAAGCCTCTGTCTAAAAACTATTACACTTGGCGCCATACCTCTGCATTCTCCTTGGGCATCATCCTATATGGTGTTTTATCTAGTAAACTTGATTTTAGTGTTAAGTCAATTTGATGACTCATACTATGTACTGGCAGTAATCCTTGCGACAAATTCTCTATCACTATACATGCAAGCTCTTCTAGTAGTCAAGCACTCCTTTTCAGACTTCCTTGTTTTTTGTGTGTTCTTCGTGTACTTGTGTTGGCACAAGCACAAAACGTGCCTCTGCACTTTCTACTTCTCGCAGGAACTCCTTGCTTGACGCAACCAACACTCTTGTGCACACTCCATTGCGCACTTTGCATTCATACTTATCTTTCAAAGGAAAAAAAAACGAACTTCTTTCCATCCTCTATGCGAATGAAATTTGTGCACCCATCATGAATAGCCTTCCAGTCATATTGCCAAGGCCTTCCTAGTAACAAGTGACAAATATCCATCAACATAACGTCACACAACACTTCATCATAATAGTTTCCAATTTGGAACTTGAAAAGACTTTTTTCATTCACCAAGACCTGATGCCCCTCCTGTAATCATGACAACTTATACAGGTCAAGATGCATGATCTTCTTCATCCTAACTTTTCCACCATTTCACAATAAACCAAATTGTCCGTGCTGTCACTATTGTCACCTTGCAACATTTGCCTTTAGACTTACATATTGTTATGAAGAAGTTCTTCCTATGTACTAGCTCATCCTTCTTTTGTACAGTCTTCAACAACACCTTCCTTGTTATCAAGGCTTCTTCGCACTTCGGTCATTCATAATGCTCGGTTGACCCTACATATTCCACATCTCTATGTGCCATATGCACGTCTCCTTCTGTACGCTTGGTTGCTACCTCATTTTGCACATTATGACACTCATATGTGCAATGCCCTATTTGTCCACACTTGAAACATGTTCTGGACATTACTATTCCCCTTCATTGACTAGATCTTCCGCATCCTCGTGATGGGTATGAAGTTTCTCCTTGCACACTTCTTTCCGCGTGCATTTACACACTATTGTGTTCTTCCTCTTGTGGCTTGTTGTAGCCACGACCACTATTCCCTCTTATGCACACATTTTGGCCTCCTCTTCGGGCTATGCTCTGACTCTCGCACACTGGCCTTTCTTTTGCCTTCAACGCCAATTTGTGAGCTTCTTCAACCATTTGAAAGCACATAAGATTTAACTCCTCATGAATGCCAAATCTCAAACCATTGACATACCAAATTATCAAATCATGATTCGATAGAACTCCTGTGTAGTCCCTAACTAACATCTCCTTTTGTCTAGGATTTTGCAACCTTCTAAACAAGTTCATCTGGTAGTCTACAAGCATAAATTTGCCTTTCATCTTCGACACCATCATATCCCAGAGCGTGATCTTGTCCTTACATCTTCTTCGACGTTCATTTTGAATCTCTTTCCACCATAATGTTGCGTGCTCTTTCAACTTGGTTTGCGCCACCTTCACTCTTAGTGGGCCATTAATCTCCTAAAACTCAAGTATTCTTCCTTGTAACCATTATACAAACTCGTCTGGTTCCAATCTTCTTGAGAAAGATGAAACATCCATTCTCAGTCCGCAACCATTTTTGAGATAACGCTTAAGAGCCACGCTTCAAAAAGTTCTACGACATCTTCTTCATTTCCTTCGTCTCCAACTTCATCATCATCACTTTGACAAAACCTCTTATACAATCCTCTTCTACAACTTCTAGCTTAGTCCTTACACCCTTGAGCTCATTCATGACTTTTTCTAGTACATCAATCACTACTGCATTCATTGCACCTCCAATACCATCTCGTCTTGGTAGCATTTTGGTTCCCGATCAATTGCCTCATGTTCGACGCTCTACTAATCCTCTACTTCTTTCACAAAACTCTAACCTTGTCTCTCTCCCAAAGTTGTTACCTTGTTCTAATGCTAGATTGAAGGGGAGTCGAGATGAAAATCCCTTTATGCCCTATCATGGACTTCACACAAACAAACAACACTTATATTTATTTCAAAGCCTTAATAACATCTACAATGATCACTCCTAATGGGGCATTTACAAAGATTAAAATAGACTTCTAGAGCTATAACAATGGTGGCGTACTTCTTGGGATGACTTGCAAACTCTCTCCCTCACTTTTTATCTCGCCTGGCTTAAATATTTTCTCTGTCTCACTTCTTGCTAGAATGGATAACTCCAACTTGGGATCTTTCGAACTATTGAAATGGTGGGCTCGTTCTACTTACATGCTCCTCATTTTCATGCTCTTTCCCAATTTAAACTGGTTCATTAATTGCTCTGAATTACCTCGCCATTTAGATGTTTCATCACCTACGCCATGTTAAACCTGTTTGTTGAGGATAATCTATCCTTGGAATCCTTGTGAAATGATTTGTATGGTACGATGTTAGACATGTCCATGTGTCGACCTTACTTATGTTGTTAACATGCGTCTCTAGTAGTTGCTTCTCATTTATTGTCTTTGTTGCTTTTGACATGTTCTTTACACAAGTCACTTTAGCTGCACTCTCCTATTACTCTTTTCTCTCGTGCACTGTCTTGAAAAGGTTCCACTTAGCATTTCCTTGCGCCCTTTCCAAAACTTTTGTGCATACCTCGTTTGCCAAAATATTGTGCACTAATGCGTGCTCTTCATTGCACAATATTGTGTGCATTGTGCCATTACACATTGCGCAAAGCCTTTGCATACTAACGTGCAATCGCCTGACTGTTGTGCTGCACTTTTTTGGTTTCTTCACTTTCCCATCATCCACGTGCATGCCCCCTGCTTATCCAAAACTCTTAAAATTATGCAGGATAACCAATTTAATGGTGATGCTCCTGCGTCAGTTCCACACACTTCCGATGCATGTGCCAAGGGAATTGATTGATATTCCATGCATTTGTTTGTTGATTTGGTTTTATTTTTTGAAGTTTTTTCTTATTATATGCAAGTATCAATTTATGGTTTTTCAAATTCTATAAGCATAAATGAATATAAACATCGGTGTCTTTTTTGGCTAAGATAAAAGAGGTGTTTACAAGGTCCCTTGGATAAAAATAAAATGTCACGTCCAAATCAAAAAGAGTTAATATGCATTAATAACAAAACAAGATATATTATTTCATCTCATTACTTGAAATCCAAGTTGCGAGTCGTGGTGCTTGTATGAGTATTGGTGGGGCTGTGGGGTTCGATTATGTCGATATTATATTTTTTTGGCTCGAGTATGTCTTGGGCGCGATCATAAGAAAAACAACCACATAATTATAAATAACCACATGATATACGTAAATAAACAAATTAAATTTGAAAACCACAAAATATATAATAATTCAATGCCAAATGTTATGATATTAAGTGGTCAAACTAAGAATAAGTACATAGTGTAAATATTTCAATATATACACAAAATTCAAGATAAATAACATATTGATATTCCTCTTCAATGTCTTTTTGATGAACATCAACACCATTGTGCGGTTTATTAGAACCACAAGTAGTTGCAATGCAACTCCTACTAGCTTTGTTATGCATGTTATGCAACACATGTGAAGAACCCTCTAGTAACATGTTGAGCATTGAAATGTGGGCATTGAAAGCATCCAAGTTAAGAATCTTCAGGTCTACATTCTAACACTTTATTTCCCCGAGGTTGTACTCATCTTACTTGTGTTAGAAGGCAGAAATTGGAGTGTTTATGGACTAAATCCTTAGCCTTTTCTGCTGCCTCAATTTCGCTAAGCTCAAGAGGAACTCGAAGCCCATCAAGGCAAACAACAAATTCTATATAGGGAAAGATATCATAAAAATAAAGAGTCTTATTCACACTCCACTAAATAGGTGTTCCAATATATTTCGTGAGAACAACACATTCTCCTACTTATGTAAGTTTTTCAAACAACTTACATAATATTATAAGAAATACATTAATACATATAACTAATCCAATGTGATTGTTATATGTTTACTATATACCTGCCCATGAGGTAAAATCTATTACTTTTTCCATAATAATCATATATGATGCACATTTCTTATATCATCACATTATTACACAAAGTGTGAATAATTTCATTTCTTCGTTCAATTCCGCATTAAAAATTGACCTATTTTGGGATTTTTGGTCATGTTTTTTTTGAGGAAATCATGTCATAGAAGGTGGCACGAAGGTGAATCAACCTTGATGTGATTTGAAAATTTAATTGCGTCACTTTTGTGCCACATTTCTACACTATAAAGTGGTGCAAAAGTGATGTAAATTTCGTTCAATATTTTAAAAAACATTTTTAGTATATACACACAAATTTATATTTTTAATGCTTTGAAATCTAAAATGAAACTAGCATATTTTAAATTAAAAATACATATACTACTAAAAATTGATATTGAATACCATTTCTACAAAAAAAACAATTAATAAAATTTAAATGGCCAATATAAAAGAATAAAAAATATAAATAAATTATTTTTAAAAATATAAATTAAAATACCAAAATAATATTTCACACAAGGGAAAATTGCATATTTTCTAAATGCAAATAAGATTACTAAAATAATATATACCATCTCCAAACATAAAATAATGTTTTATGGAAGTTAATAAGAAAGATAACACTATACTCAAAAAATATGAGAAAATAATTAATTACTCATGTATAATACAATAACATAAATTAAAATTAAAATTTATGTAATAATTATATGAACTAGCTAAATCAACAACTTTTCATCACCATCATCACAATAATTTATGCACTCATTCATATTGTTGGATTGTGATCCATTCCATGCAATGATGGGTTGTCATAGTCGTATTCAAGATCATCATCATTAGTACTATCTCTAAACTCAAAGCCATTAGCTAAAAATGATAGTTTATTCACCTACAAGATATTTTAAATTAAATTAATTTTAACTACCTGATTTTAATAATTATTTAATATACTAATGATGTCTTATCGGCACAAACCGAAAGAATTTTCCCATTCGTTGAATGCATCAGTGTTCCATCTAAGGGCTTTGAGTTGTGTCTACACTTGTTGAGTGGATTTGAAGTCGTACATTTTATCCTACAAAAATCATCCCAAGTTACAAATATAATTGAGGTATGGATTAATAAATGTTGTATATTGCATTATATAAACAAACTTACAAATTTGTGCAAGCAACCTCATCTATGCTTATTTTTCCCAAATGACGAGTCATCAACTTTCCCCGACTCATTATGGCTTGGTGGATTTTTTCAGAGATACTTTGGACTTCTATATTAATATGAATTCATAAAAAAAACTTCTAATTAATTAATCTAGCAATTTTTTTCAATTTATGTCTTTGTTTTTCCAAATTCCCAGAAGCTTGTTCAATGTCTCGCTTGAGCCACTTTTCAAATTGTACTTTCCACGAAAATGCATCCATGCTTATTGGTCAGTGCACTAGTCTCTCCCCATGTGTATTATCCTTGTATCTCCTACACATTAAATTTGTCATAATTCAATATAAACCTATAAATAAATTTAAAAGATCATTTTAATTTATTTCGTTGGCATACCCATACATGTCACCTCATCCTCCTAAGCACTTTTGTTGGGAATTTTTTAATATTCCCACATCATAATAGGTGCTACCAAACTCTTTTTTAGTACTAGTTGCAATTTATATTCCACGAGACAATTTTTACATAATAATTCTTTTTTGAAGTACCTATGAAATAGTGAAATTAAAGTAATTTTTTTTTTTGGAATTTTTGATAAGATGCAAAAATGATGATTACATTAAAAAATGTAAACAAATACTTATTTTCCATGACATCTTGTAAAATTTTCATTTCATGGTTCACATACAATTTCACATTCAAATTCCCCCATATTCGATACTTATATTGTTTAGTGTTAGACGAGATGGTCGGTCCTCATCAAAATTAGGTGGAGAATTTACATCACCGTATTGTTGTAGGAAAACCCTCCTCAACATTAATGGGCATGGTACCCTGACATTTGAATTGGTGAGAATAATATTTATGAGACTACATCCAAGATGTTGGCATGGAATACAATGACACAGAAGACAATGATCCATGCTAATACAAAAAATTAAAAAGATCAAATAAATTATAAAATAATTTTTGAACATGACTACAAATATTACATAACAAAATAAAATTTTACCTCCTTGTCTCCCTTAAGCAAGCGAAACATGATAGATTGTTTAGGAAATGTCACCATTTCTAGATCATTAATCACAAGATGTAGGAGGTTACAAATACATTGGCACTAAAGAGGAGGATATACAACTATACAATAAATTAAAAACAACAATAAATCATAAAATTAAATTTTGAAGATGACTCCAAATATTGTATAATAAAATAAAATGTTATTTCATTGGCTTTTTTGTAGCTTGTGAAACATGATAGTCAATCTCAAGAATCTCATCACTTGTATACTATCGATGCACATCAGGAATACAATACACATCTAAATCTCTTTGTACATGATATGATCATTGAGGAATGTGACTAGTGTTGTATTGAGTGGTGGAATACTCCTCTACACCTCATGTGGAAACTTCACAAACACTCATTCTACCACACCCTACACCATGCAAGACCCTTTTCAAAAAACAAATATATAATGAGAATATATTAAATTTAAAATGGGGTTTCTCGTATTAAAAAAAATTGCTAGAGTTTGTTATTTTTTGACCAAGGTTTATTATTTTGTCGCTCAATTTTGTTTTTTTGAACAATTTTTAACACCATTTCCCAATTACTGAATTACACATGGCACCTCTCTATCCGTACCCATTATCTGCATCTTCCATTCTATCCTCGTTGATACCATTTCTCACTTTAGAGAATACCTTCATACGTAGACAACAATACCCATTGCATTATCCATTCAATATAATCAAATCAATTAAAATGAACCAAAACCTCATAAATAAATAGTAATCCATAACTGCAATGTAAATCCACAACATCAGATACTTAATCAAGTAATAATAATGTTTTATTTCTAAAACATGTTATGATGCTGACCAAAGTAAATCAAAGTAATCTATCATGCTATATCAGATGTGGCAACATCCACATGTTCATGTTCATTCTCATGCTCATCTAGATGTTTCCAAAACATAGATTTAATAATTTGGGGATGTGACATGTTTTAAAATGTTCCGGTATGAATTGTGGAAGCCATGGTCTCCTCAGAACAACTTGAGATTGGACGTGAGATGGTGTAGATCGCCAGATTGAGGACTAGACTACAATCGAGAATTTTAAATGCCAAGCTATATCATGAAGAGCTCATGATGCATGTGAGCCATGAACATTTTAAGATCGGGTTCTCACCTATTCTCCAAAATAGGGATTCATCGATGTATGCAGCAGAAATTTAGTTCGTCATCTCATGAGAAATACACCTCACCCAAGTGATTCCAGACCGAGTTGGGGAAACTATGTTTGATGATTTCAAAGCCAAGCAAGGGTGGATTGACTCACCCAATGCATAGTGGAACCCACCGTTGAATCTCCAATCTAAGGCAGATTTAAGGATGAAAGGAGCTCGGATATCTCATTACAGGTGTTAGCTCGCTATGGAGAATGTAAACACATATTTGTGTGTTGGGTTTTGTGAATGCAGCTGAAGGAATATGGAGGAGATTCATAATGTCGAGATGCCAATGTTGGAAGAAAGAAAAACACTTGATGTATACACAATATGAATTTAACAGAAGAAAATTTCCAATGCACTAAGCAAGTTAATAATCCAATGCACGATCCGGGTTTGGAGCAGATCTTGTGGATCTTGCCGAGAAGATTCACCAAGTTGTAGGGCTCTGGATGTCCATGACATAGACCAGACTGGGTTTCGAGATTTCAACTCGCTAGGAGTTCCAAGCTTATTGGTGTTAGATCTTCCGTGACGGAAGAACCTTTATCATTGGTTGGTTGAACAGTCAGCCTTGCAAACATATGTGATGTTTAGAGTGAGTTGTGAAGCAGAGAGAATTCACTATAAGGATCCAAACTTGATTGGCAATGTCAATCCACAACATATAAGAACATTAATCGAGATGAGTTCAAAACGATGAGTTCCCACGTAGAGAAGCTTGACCTGAACATCAAAGTAAGCTCACTGTAGTAATGCAAATTTCTCAGTAAATGAAAAATACTCCTTGTAATATAAATTTTATCTATAAGATAAAACCATCAAACTAATGTTGTATGGATTTGTAAAAACCAGAAAATGATTGGCTCCAAATTTTATCACAAAGGTTGTTCATATATCAAATCCTCCTAATGTGGAGAAAGCTAGATCTGCCATGTTCACAAGTATATGACCAGATCCATGAAAGTGCAATATATGTATGTATATATATTATTTCAATTTTTGGGTATGCAAACAAATGCACACACAACACACTTAAAATAACGCGCAGATCCTGAAAAACATACTAAATAACTAATTTTAATGATGTACACAATGAACAAAATGGAGGAAATATTGGGGATAGATCAAAGGGGATGAATGGAGAAAAGAAATGCAAATGAATGATGCCTGCCAAATGGGTTCACACAAGGTCTTCTCTGCTACACCGTCGATATATTGCAATAAGGGTTAATGAAATAACAATGGAGTTTACACGAAGTCCGCTCTGCATAGCCAATGTTTACATGTTTTGACAAAACTAACCATGGATGACACATAGACAAAGGAACATGGGTTTGCATGAGGTACACTCACTTTTCCTATTTCCATTGCATAACTTGATGAACAAAGTATGGGTGGAGTGAAGGTTAGAGAGGCCTCTTTCAAAAACCAACTTTGATATAAAATGTGGGGTTTTATCCCATATCCAAAGCGAGAGAGCATACACTCAAGAGGATTCAATTCAACATGTTTCCACAATATAAACATTACATATATATAGGGAAGGATCTCCTAAAAATAAAGAGTCTTATTCACACTCCACTAAATGGGTGTTCCAATATATTACGTGAGAACAACCTATTCTCCTATTTATGTAAGTTGTTAAACAACTTACATAATATTATAACAAATACAATAATACATATAACTAATCCAATGGGATTGTTATATGTTTACTATATACCTGCCCATGAGATAGAATCTATTATTTTTTCTATAATAATCATAGATGATGCACATTGCTTATATCATCGCACTACTGCGCAAAGTGTGAATAGTTTTATTTCTTCGTTCAATTCCGCATTAAAAGTTGACCTATTTTGGGATTTTTGGTCATGTTTATTTGAGGAAATGATGTCGTAGAAGGTGGCACAAAGGTGATGCAACCTTGACGTGATTCAAAAAATTTAATTGCGTCCCTTTTGTGCCACATTTCCACACTATAAAGTGGTACAAAAGTGATCCAAAATTCATTCAATATTTTTTAAAACATTTTTAGTATATATATACAAATTAATATTTTTAATGTTTTGAAATCTAAAAGGAAACTAACATATTTTAAATTAAAAATACATATATTACTAAAAATTGATATTGAATGATATAACAAATATTGAAAATGTGTTAAACCCTAATTGCAGAGTCACAACACAATGATAAGAAATAAAGTACAGATTTGACCTAAGCAATAAACAAGTGGAAATTGAAACCCTAAGTGCAAGAGAAGGGAAAGAATGCTTAACTAATTTTGCAATAGATCTTGAGATGTGACG
Organism: Taxus chinensis; assembly: GCA_019776745.2. NCBI lineage: Eukaryota > Viridiplantae > Streptophyta > Pinopsida > Cupressales > Taxaceae > Taxus > Taxus chinensis. The sequence continues at coordinate 685,018,153 of CM034154.1, read as the reverse complement.
AGCTGGAGAACTGATAAACAGAAGGAGGAAAGTGTCGTAAATGAACCAAAAAAATTGTGCGATAGTTGGATCTTCCTAGATTAGGGCACCTGGATCAGGTCAAGGGCGCCTGGGCGATGCAGGCTGCTTCTCGGCGCTCGTGAATGTGAAAATGGCCAGAAAGTGATTTCTTTTGTGTTGCTTCTATATCGCTTCCTTTCGTTGTTGATCGCCTGTGTGTTGCACTATGCCCCTAGGATTCGCCTCTAACCTGTAAAGAGAAAAAGCACTTGCAAAACCCCAAAACACATCAAATCCTAAAAATAAAAAGACACAAATGGGGAGTCGGATTGACCCCGATAGTCAACCGACTGAGTGAACTTACAATCCAGGTGTTGCACTACATTTCAGACTCCATGTAGTTCTGCGTGTGTGTGTGAAGAACCACGCCTTAGGCGGTTCTTGTGCAAGATGCGTTTGAATACTGAACAATAGCTAGATGTAGCAATGTAGATAGATGTGTGGATGTTAAAATGAACTTCCCATCCTATGAAGTGTATGCGGAAGAATGTAGTCCCTTGTCCCTTGAATGATTGCTAGATGGATGCTTTGATGTTTTTGAAATGCCTTTGGATGCAACCTTAGGTAATAGTAATAGATACTTAGAGCTTGGTCCCTTATTATGATCACATAACTTTAAATTTATATGATTTCTTTGTTTGAATTTCGTGATTGAAAACTAAAAGGTCGACTCATAAGAAAATAAGATGCCCAAAATATAAGAGAGGCCCAAAAGAGGCGAGTAAGATACAAAGAGGTCGGGCCTAGAGGGGACGACGATGCCTGGGCGTTGGCGTCTTTGATAGGTGTTGGTTTCCGGAGCTAAGAAATATAAAGTAATGAAATTTAGATTGAGTAGTGAGGTACACAAGACCACAAAGAAAGAAAGAGAGAGTAAAAAGGCCAAAGACATATGTCAATTACTAGTTTTCTCGCTTAGGAATCGTATGAATAATGGTATGTGATTAGGACCTAGAAATGTACCCAAGTGCGTGATTTAGTGTCTATATTTTCCCCCACTTTATGTTGTTGAGTGAATACTCGATACCATAAAGTAGATAGAAGATGCATACCTGATAACCATGTAGATCAATGGCGAAAGTGTGCTAAGGAGACAAGAAAAGTGTGGAGTGATAAAAATGAAGCGTGAAAGCTAAGGAGGTGACTGTTATCACGAAATTACGACACCCCTCGGATGGCCTAAAATGTGGATGGGGCATTCAATGTAATTTGTGTAACATTGGACCATCTCTCAAGTTGTGCGACTTGTGGGCTTGAGATGAGCCTCCAAAGAAGGCTTGTTTCTACTCCTAAACTACCTGCCACGATCTTCTCCTAATGCAGGTAAGCAAACTAATCCTAATCTAACCTTCCAAGGGACCAAGAAGAGAGAATACATGGAAATAAACCTACACTAACAATGGTGATACACTAAAAAAGGAGGTGTTAGCCAAAAACCCAACTACTCGAAGTGGAGAGAGGTGAGAATAGGAGAGTGTGGACCAAATGCACCACAGACCAGAGGTAGATTCACACAGAACAAAACTTAAAACCCATTAAACACAATTCCCACAAACCTACAATAAACACCAGAATATGGACAATATACCCTGCAATGGTGAGAGGCAAGAGGAGACAATAAAATATGCAAAGCATGGACAAGATGCATCACAAAACAAATTTTATTTCTCCCTGAGTTTACATAGTACATCATTAGTGGGCAAGAGGCAAAAAATTCTATTACATGCTTGGAAAGGAGGCTTAAACTCCACATTCAACCCTAGATAAGAAAGAGAGAGGGGGTAGGAGAGAAAAAATGACCAACTCATTTACCAATGAGCCCAAGATTACAATTTATAGAATTGAGAAGAGAGAGAGAATAAAAATCCCAAAAATCCCTTTTTAACAACTTGCAAATTGCTATAAATGAGGTGAAATGATGTTACTTGATTTGAAAAATCTCCCTCATGATGTCCCATAACCTGCAGTTTGAAGAAAATGATGCCCATGCCCATTAATTGCACTCACAACCACCATGAAAGTCTCTGTTTGGAACTGGGTTGGTTTTCTACAAAATTCTCCATGAAATCTCCATCAATCTCAAAATTTCTTGATTGTTGTGTGACGATATTGGAGCCACGATTCCAACAAGTATTCATTTGCATGATTCCGTAAAGAATTGCTCCAGTTATGGCTTCTTGAGTGATTACAGCTGTTTGGTGTTTGTTAGGTCTTGCTTGTAATACACAGGACTTGTGTAATTAAAAAATTGGCTGGAAAGATAATCAAAATATTTTTTCCTCCTTAATGTTTATGGATCGATTTAATATCTTGGTGCATTAAAAATGGTGGGACCCATTTATCTTTCCACTATGCATTTTTGTCTTTCCACTATGCATTTTTGTTGGGGGGGGGTGGTGTTTAGTGTTTTAAAACATTCATTTGAGCCAACTCGGCCGAGTTGGCTATACCCTTCACATTGCCGATTACTCCGACTTGGCACCTAGACCACCGACCCCTCAACATGCACGCTGAGTCATTTCTTTCGATGTCGAGCCCTTATAACTCCCTTTCCACACATCCACTGTTGACTCATTGCTAGCTCGCACTCAATGCATTGTGGGCCATGTCGACTTCAATGATTTTGGGGATTTGTGTCCTGACCTGCCCGGGCTCCCCGGGCTGCTTACACCTGCCATACCCACACTACTCCTCACCCATGCCTCGCGGGGGATATCGGCTCCAGACGTCCCGCATGTCCCAATCCACTTTGGGACATCCGAGCTCCTATTTTCTGCATTCACCGCACAATGCAACTCTGTGGCCATTTCGACTTTCTTGTGCACTCACGGCCCATGGGCCATTTAGGGCTCAAACCTCCACCATCACCGCATGAGCACCGAGCTTTGTGTTATGCGGGGATTTCAGGATTTGGCCGCACACACGTCCTAAGTTCACTTGTGACATGAGGGACCCGATCTTCCACTTTTTCCGACTAGCTCGCCATGCCCGCATCCTCGTCATGTGTTCAATTTGACTGAATACCTGTTTCCATATTCCCAACTGTCTTTTCCTGCGAGCTTCCATGCCAACTTGACTCGGCCACCCCAAATGTGAGCTCGACGATAGTTGGGTTAACTTGGCTCCGTTTGGATTAGGGTCGACCTGTGATGCACTCCCTGGGTCTTGTTGTTATGACTCGCTGTTCGTATACATAGCTCAGTTGGGCTCCAAGTGGTTTGGTTATCATCTCAACAAATCGGTGCCATGCTAGTTTAATGGCTTCCTCATTTTCAACTCGGCATAACAGTTGGTCCTTGTGCAAAAAATGACTTGATTCCTATGAAACTTGGATTAGCTTGCCTCAAACTTGCGTGGGCTCGGTCTGACATGTTTGCGAATTGATAGAGCCCACTACCATGGAGTCACACACCTTTGCAACTAGATCAAGCCCGAATGATGACTCGGCTCTTAGTTAGCTCGACTTGTACCCATTATTGACTCGCCCCCTCATGAGTGATGAGTCACTTCTACAACTTGACGGGAGTCCTCGTCCCACTCAACAACTGAATACAAATAGCTCAATCTCACGCTACTCAGCCATAACTTATCCCGATATGCTTTCAATGAATAAGCTCGGCTTGGGATTTTCACACTCGCAACTGACGGATCTGGTCATACTCAATGAAACTTGCTGCCCAAAGTATCACAAAACAAATCTACAGTTTAAACTGATAGCTCAAATTTCTTGCTAACTCATCCTTCCTCAAACACAACTCAGTGTCTTTTGTAGAAGGAGCTCGGTTGTAATCGATTCGGTTCACGTGCCTGTTTAACAAAATGTGAGCCCGATGATTATTACGATAGATTAGATTTCAACATTACCAATGCAACTCGATGTTTTAAAGAAATGGCTCGGTCATGTAGAAATTCGGTCCACCTTTCGATAGCTCAGCCATATGCACAACCAACTCGGTCGTGAGCTCGGTTAACCCACCTATGACCAAATGTAACTCTCCCAACTTCTCTCACACCATCATCAAATTCTATGTGCTTTTAGGATCTCTTATGCTCAAGGAGGCCTATGTCATGATTGGAGGTGCCTTTAGACAAATTGCTGGACTTTGCCATTCCTTACCAAGTAGGCCCCTTAATTAATTGTCGTAATGCAAGCTTTTTAATTGTCTAATTTTCCAGGGTAGCAAAATTGGATAACAGTGACCTTAGGGGTGAAAGCATATGTTTTCTGTCACATTGTACCTGTTGTCATTGTGGCTTAATGAAGGATTGCTTCTTGCTGCTTATTAAAGATAAACATGCAAAATAAGAGAGAAAAGAGTAGTCAAAGTTGTTTATATGAAAACTTCGATCCAAGTATGTAAAAAATATGTAAACATGCAAAAAAGTAGTATAAGGAATATGTGTACCTAATCCGTGATGAGTGAAAAGGATAAAAAGGATCCTGAAAATGTTTTAGAAGAACAAATATTTGGGCGATCTCATGCCAAGAACGAGTTTTTCGGGCGATCTCATGCCAAGTGCGAGTTTTTTGGGCGATCTCATGCCACAGAAGAAGAATTGTTGGGGAGAAAGGTCTAGTGTTATTCTCCAACCTTGACTCCTTCCTGACGATTTATACACCACTGAAAATGGTGTGATCATGTTTTTTCAAGTTCGATCCAATGCAAATAGAAAAAGGAGATAACATGCATATTGATTGTTGGAGGACTGTGTCTATTATATGAAAACCGCTGTCTAGACTGTTGAAAATTGTGCTGATATAAGAAAAAATCTATAACTATCCCCTGGCCATAGGCACCCAGGAAAGGTCAAGAGCGCCCAAGCACTAGTGTCCAAAGCTGGGGCACTGGTGTCTGTGCTATGCCGAGGGCCCAAGTTAGATTCTGGGCCATTTTTGTGACTGAAGACTGGGTTGTTCCTGTGCTGTGTAGGTCTGAATTGTGATTGTATAATGCTAAATGGGGGTGACCAATTCACCCAATGTATGCTCTTTGGTTTGGGGTGCATGTGACATCACTAGGAGGATGCAGCCCAAAGGAGAAGGAACATGCAAACAAATTGGTTGGAAACATATGTTAGTGCAAAACAAGACAAATGCACATATAACATATAATGTGTAATCTAACAAGCAAAAAGAGAATGTAGACTGTGAAAAGTAAATTTCAAACATGGGATATCACTCACAATTTCGCAAGACAATCAGGGTCGAAGCTACCAAAATCATACAGTGTGCACACAAGACAAAGGTGATAGCCCACAAACAATGGGAAAATGACAAAAATAGTGACAAGAAGAGAGTAACAAACAACCATGGTGCAAAATAGTTCTTGCAAAGAAAATGTTACACATGAAGCACCCGTTAGCATGTTAAAAAGATAAAAATTATGTCAAACCATGTATGGTCCGATATAGTAGTGTGCTAGTAGGAATATGAAATAGCAAATAATGAAACAATAACACCTATAGTGTGTATGAAAGATGATGCCCCCAGGAGCCTCGTTGGGGTTGGTAATAGGTACAGTTCCAAACATCCATGTTGTGTGTAAGGATCTATAGAAAGTCTACATTCACAACTAGATAACAAGTAAACATGCACTTGTATATATAAAATATAATGACATACTAGATACCTGACTAGCATAATAAGGAAAGTGTTAAGATGTGAGTATAAGTAAGCAAGAGTAGATTCAACCAAGATATCCAATATGCTTTGAGTGAGTGAGATGGAATGGTATGCAAAGTGAATTTGATAGGAGCATCGTTCCCCCTGAGCGAATGTGTACGGATTTGTATGAGATGAGGTTCATTTATAAATTCCCCCTCAGCAGTCAAGAATGAACCATAAAACAAAAGTGCGTCATTGGGAAATGGGTTGAATTGTGTGCACTAGAAAGATAGATCAAGGAAGTATAAAGTGTGAGAAGTGTGAATGAGGTGAGGTTTATTTCAGATTTAGAATCTTAGCATTTGAGTATGAACCATGGAACTAGAGTGCATCATAGGGTAGTGTTTTGTGTGAGAATATGATGCTAGAAAGATGTGTCGTGACTGCCCTGGGTGTAGAAGTGTGTAGTGTGAGAATATGATGCTAGAAATATGTCTTGAATGCGCTAAGTGTAGAAGTGTGTAGTGTGTGAGGTTCATGTATGTAGTATTCCCTCAACAGTCAATTGTGAACCGTATCAAGAGTTTTTCATAGGGGAATGTGTCGATATAGTCTGTGTATCAAGTGGTTTGTAATGATGTGTAGGACATGTTAGACATTTAAGTGCGGAGCGTTAATTGCATGTTATGATATAGAAATTTGATAACAATGCAAGGGGGGAGAAGCTATGATCCCCCCCAAGTGTGTCAATGATAACAATGCAAGGGCTATGTGACAATGTAAAAAAGACATTGTGATGGCAATGAAGTTTGAAATGTATCATAAGAAAGCATATTATTATCACAATGATGGGTAGGAGCAAGAGTAGGATTAGGGCTGGACGGGGGGTCAAACAGAGGAAGTCGAAAGAGGCCATATAAAATTTTATTTTCTTGTTTAGTGAGTGGTTTCTTATTTGGTAATGTTGTAGAATATTTGAGTGGATGCAATGTCAGATTGATTCTGAGAGGTGGTTACTTAGGAGGTGGTGATGTGGAAGAAGACTTAATAAAAGGAGGTGATGGAGGATTGATATTTAGAGGTGATTGCATAATTTTAGTGGTTTGTATAAGTAGCGCTTGAGTGACAGAAGGAAAAAAATTAAAAGTATTGGCATGATGCTCATTAGACATAGATGAATCAGATTTAGGAACCCATTGGGATGTAGTAATTCAAGATGAGAATGTAACAGAATGTTGTGTAGCGAATGAGATAAAACCTTGACGTGCAAGATGTTTGATTCTTCATTGTAAAGCATAACAATCATTGTCATTATGTCTATTGATTCAATGATAAACACAAAATGGGATACCTTGATATTTGACTAGCTGATAAGGAGGATAACAATGAGTAGTTGGAAAACTGATCAATTGATGGGTGAAGAGTTGCGGAAGAATATCTTGTTGCTTAACATTGAAATCAAACTTGAGAGGCACAAGGAGCGGTAAGACTTGGGTTCACCGATATGAACACATGTAGAAGACATATAGTTAGGAGGATGAAAATGAGATGTCGAAGGAGTACAAGCATGGTCTTGAGAAACATATTCAAGATCTTGGATTTCAGCTTTAAGAGACGTAATCGTTGATTCCATAGCCTGAAATTTATCTTAAAATAATGAATGTATAGCTTGAATTGACTATAATATGGGTTGATTGGATGGAGGATCGTGAAGACTAGGGTTGTCTAAGAGACGCTCGAAAATGACGTTGACTTGAGCGAGTGGCGTATCCTTAGGGAGAAACATGGTGTCTAGGGATTTTTGAAGAACCTCTTTACAGGCTTTGCACCAAACTGGTTCAACCCTCAACAGAAGCTACAGTTTTTGGTTGAAATGATGTCGCAGATTATAGAATGGGTCGAAGAAATGGAGGCTTACCAATCTTATGTTAGGCAACCCTATTAATGGGGTTACTTTACACCATCTTACAACCCTTCTATTCCTCCTTCCCAACCTACGCTATCTCAGCCTGTTTTTCATGTTCATAGTTCTTGTCTGCCTTCCCATTGAGGATTCCCCTTCTCCATCTTCTTTCCTCCTATCCCACCTTCAATTATCTACCCTTTCCCTTCCAAAAATCCTCCTCCACAAGTATATCCTATACCTTCCCCTCCACCAAAAACAATACAAAAACTAGTTGTAAAACCCAACAAGGAAAAATTCATTAAAAATAAAAAAGATTGGTGTGAACAAGGATTTTTTTTGTAAAAGCTATGAAATGGGGTAAGAAACACTCAAGAATCCCCAAAGCTTCAAACAAATATTTCAATGGACCATCAGATAAGAGATAAATAAGGATTTATTACTTTTGCATGCATTAAGCTTGAAAGAAATAAGTAAATCTAACATATCTAGCTATCCTCTACTCTTGAAAGCTTTACAAATGAACCTAGATAGACTCTAATAAATTAGTTTATGATTATGAGATTGAAAGCTCTCCATTAATGGCTAAAGAGCCACATGGTTTCTTCCATTTACTCAAACATGAATGGAAATAGCAAAGCAAAGCAATATTACTTCAATACGACAAATGAAGAAAAACTCTAATCCTAGCAATAATACTATAGTTTTTCCTAGAAAGGGGAAGTGTTCTTAGAAATGGTCTAAGGGGTAGTGGGGTATTTATAGTTTTCCATTTGGCAAAGTGGAAGACTTTGGGTGCATGTGGGACAAATGAATAAGCCAAAAAACACTTTAGTAAGTCAAGTAAGATTTGACTAGGCTTATGAGAAGTTAATCGCGGTTTAGGCTAATTAATCACAATTAGTGAGAAATTAGGGTTCTGAGAGTGTTGTGAGAGGTTTAATCAATCTAATGAAATGGATTGATTACCTACGAAGCTAGTAGAAGTGGTCTAGAATAGGTTTAGAATAGGGTTAGTCAAAATGAGGCTATAATAGTCTGTTTAATTGGGTTATAAGATAAATACGACTAAAACAATATCGTAAGAGGGGAGTTAGATAGGTCTAACTGATGGTGTGTCATCAATTTGCAAGGAGTAGAATAGTTAGTGCAATATTAAGAATAATATTGGTTTGATCAAACTATAGGTGTCTACAATTGGGCTTCAAATTTTGAGTCTGATGATATGCCACTATTGGTCAAACCTTCAAATGAGCCACAAATTTTAGAACAAGTGGTGGAAGATGATTTTATAGCAGAGAAAACACAATAAGGTGACCAATAATATCTCTACTTTGAATGTAGTGTGCATGATGGCACTGTGTTCACGGAGGTTGCTAATTCATCTCAACTCGTAGAATTGGAGGAAGCATGGATCAAACAGATGAGTGTCTTACAACATTTGATCATGAAGAAGTGGATTTTCTATCAGACTTGGAAGATTACATTGGTGAAGAGAACGCATTGAGATCACCACTCTTGCAGCCCCACCATTTGTCTTCTAGCACAACGAGCCTCTTGCTATAATACTTTTTCATCAGCCATCCATGGAGGTGGAAAAGAATGATGATGACATCTCAGTAATCATGAAGGAGGTAGAGTATTTTGATGAGTTGTTTTTAGAAGCACCACAACAACCAAATCATTTTACAAACAACTCTATTCTTCCACAAAGTCTGCATGATGTCCTTAATTAAAGGGATGAGCTTCAAAGAGATGGGAAGATAATGAGGATCAGTCCGAGCTTTCCCAAGGCCGTATTACCAATAAGATATATGGCTAGCTTAGAGTCAAAAATAGAGTTTCCACCAGTCATGCTTACTTCTGAGCATGAGGAATAGCTACAACGTGCCAAAGGTCAGCAACTATGCCTCCCAAATCCAAATACACAACAACTTGAAGAGGTATATGTTATTTTTATAGTTGATACTTTGATGAAAGAGGAGTGTGGATCATGTTTACACTTCTGCCATGTGATTTTATTTCCAAATTAATTACATGACCGCACTTTGTAAAGAAGGGAAGCTACTTCTCCTTGCATGTTGTAGGATTTGTTTAGCTTCTCTTATCACTAGTTAGAGTAGAGTAGGAGTAGGTTTATTTTTAGCAAAAGAAGTGCATTGTACACACTCTACATTTTTCACTTGGGGCATGTATGTTTTTAATTTTGAACATAGTTTTTGTGGGTTCATGGTGTAATCAAATTTTGAGGTCAAGTCCAGCTATGTTTCTAGCGGTCTCAGGGGTTGAGTTTCAAAGTTCAAGATCAAATTTCAAATTATTAGGCTGAATCCATGCCCAATGGATGCTTTAGGCCACTGATCAATTCATCTAGTAGGTACATGACCCATGTGATTCACCAAAAATGTTGTCTATTTTTACACCCCTTACAAAAATATAACAACTTGGATTGTCATGGACTTAGAATGAAGGCCACAAAGAGTTAGAGTATGTCGTAGAGATAAGTGAGGAACTGTGGGCAAAAGAATAATGATGCAGGGTGAAGGAAAAATATTAGAAATCCGCGACTAAGGATATTAAGCCGCTGAAGTCAACAATTATCCACAAGATAATTGGAGTATGTCGAAGAGGCTAGGAAAGCTGCGGATTGAAGAAAAAGGGTCCGTGGATGTTCTAGCAAGCCACGATACACCGAAGTAGAAAACTGCGGGTAAAAGAAAATCAAGAAGACCACATATTGAAGGAAATAGATTCACAGATGTCAATATAAAGCTGCAACACATAAGGAAGAACTGTGGAAATTTAAATTCGTGCAAAATTGAAAGGAGAAAGATGTTAATCAAAGGAAAACAACATTTTTCCATGGGAGACTAAAATCGCCATATCTTTCGATCTGATGATCTAATTTTTAGAAACCTTATATCGATGGAAAGCTCTCTAACACACAAAAAGGTGCAGTTCTAGGTGGCGTAAATACCATCCTTTAATGCAATATGGGTGCCCATATTTTCTCCAATAAGGAAATGACGTGCTACAGTGGATAACCAGAGGCACCTAGATCTTTCAGGGAATTTATTGACTGTTATTGGTGATTGGAAATATGAGTTCAAGTTTCCCTCTCTTTCTCCTTTTCTTCTCTCCTTCTTTTTCTATAAATGTAAGAGCTATGCTCATTAAAAAAAATCCCTCTTTGTTGTAATGACTCCATGTCAAAATGGTGGCCAACTTCCCATGGGTTTCATACCTTGAGCTTGGTCTATGAAATGTATTTTCACCTTCTACCATGAATGTAAACGACTATGTATATTTGATCAATAAAAACTATATTTTATGGCTCTCTCTGCCCTGGTCTCGCGTTTTATTTGTCCTTGCCTCTCTGTTTGCATTTCTTAGCATGTTATGTGTTTTCCTTACTTGCATGATCCATTTCATGTGTTGTTTGTTTGAAGAAATCTAGATCTACGTGGTTATTTTCTATAGCACGTCTTTTCTGCCGTATCACTTGTGTTTTCTTTCCTTCTTTCACCTTCATGGAGAGTTATCAACCCTCTTTCTGGCGCTATCGCCTTCCCATAGTTTAGGATTTCCCTTATACATCTCCTTCTCACCCTGGTCCCTTGGAATCATATTATTAGTGTTAGAAATAGGTAGAGGAAGCCGAACTTCTCTGGAGGTCTATTTTAGTTCAGATGTCCCACAACTGAGAGACAATCCCATGTTGCCTCAGAATTATTGGTCATTCACAATCATATCTAGGGTGAAATTTGAGCTCTAACATGACCCATCCCATTGTCTTCATAAGGCTTTTGGGAGTCAAAATCATATATGGTTTCATCAAAATTTACCTCCTAGAGCTCCATAAACTTCATCTTCAAGGTTTCTCTCAAGGTATGCTCTCACAGTTATAGTTTTTTTGTAAGAGGACACATGTCACCTCTAGGCAAGGGCATATTTTTTGTGTCCCATTTTTCCCATCCCTTTGGGACAGTTGGGGCAAGAAATTTCTTGCAGCCCCATTTATTCCCTCTGGTTCATCATATGACCTTGTTGGAGCTCCATGATGGATTTTAAGCATTTTTGTCTAGTTTCTAGCCCTCTTGTCATGCAATCACAACTTGACACTTGTCAACCTAGGATGAGGGAGAATTTTTCTACGCCATCCCTCCTGTCACTTTGGAAAAATTAGTATAGTAAAATTCTCCCCATGCTTTTCTTGGCCCATGTTTTCTCATATGAATCAGTCTCAGCTCCCCGATTTTTAAGGTGTAAGGAGAAGGAAGTCAAAAAAGGTATATGATCTTCCATAGATGATTTCAGGAGCTCCATAAGGATTTAAGAGGTAAAAAAATACTCATTGGAAATCTTGTATATTTATCTACATGCTGAAATTTTCAAATCCTTCACAAAATATAGTTGTTTCTTTCCATAACTCATTTTTGGCAGGCACGCCCTACTTTCCTGAGAACAAAGGAGAAATTTGAGGGGGTTTTAAGAATAATTGGATCTTAAGATGAACCCCATGGTTTTATAAGGCTTTTGGGAGTCAAAATAATATATGGGTTCATCAAAAATGACCTCTTGGAGCTATGAAAATGTCATCTTTAAGGTCTCTTTCAAGGTATGCTTTCATAGTTAGAAATTTTCACCTCCTGGTGCATGGCACATTTTTTTATCCCATCTGTCCCATCCATTTGGGACAGTTAGGACAAAAAAATGTGCCCATCCCCATTTGTGCCCTTTTTTACATCATATGACCTTGGTAAATCTCTATGATGCATTTTAAGCTCATTTTCACCTCATTCCAGTCCTTCCTGTTGACCAATGCAATAACGTTGCTTGTCAATCCAAGGGTGAGGGAACATGTATGATTTTTCTTTATGTCAAAGATTTAAGCCTACATTAATGGCTGCCATGACATAGCATTGAAAGGGAAGTGAGACACCTCTTCACTTCCTAGGGATCTGGTAGTCGGAATCACGCGAAATTTGGAGGAAACGATCCCTAAAAAATTTAGTTTCGTGTGAAATAGTTTTCATGCCATGAAGTCCCTATTTTTAGGGATATGGAGGAATTTTTTTTCATCAAAATTTTTCCCTCCTTGAAGAAATCTTCAAATTCCCAAATATCCAGCGGGCGAAATCATCCAAAATTCAGAGGGAAGGGTCTTAAAAAAATCTAGTTTCATTTAAACTAGTTTTCAAGCGATGAAGTTACCGATTTTTCAAGATATTGAGGACTAAGTTTTTCTTGGTATTCTGCCCTATTTGATGAAAAATCCATTTTCTCACTTGTTCAGAAGAATAAATCATTCAAAAATTGGAACAAGGAATATTGGAATGAAACCCAAAATTTCAAGACCTTTTTCATTGCAATTCGACACCTATGGTGTACTTGCTAAAAATAACATATGTCCAAGGTGGGGCATGCCTAAAAATAGTAAGTGGTTGAGTAAGGTGATTTCTCGATGTTCATTATCCTCTAGACAAGAAAAAGTATCAGGGGATGAAAACAAGACAAAATTTCCAAAAATAGTATCTCGCGGGCCCACCTAATAAAACTAGAAAGTCTCATTTCCGATTATAGAGAGTTACAATTTTCTCTAACTTCACTCATCTCACTTATTTTTGACATCCCCACATGGTCGTAAAGTTGTCTCGCAAATCTAACTGGATATTCAACCTTCCGCGAGGATCATGAAGTCGTCATCATTTCCACAATGAGTTGAGATGGGTGAGTTGGTTGCAACAAGATGGTTGCAATAAGTTGGTTGAATTGAGCTCAGTGAGCTAAGGGACTTGATTAATCAAGCATCAAGAGGATTATCATGAGAAATGTATGCAGTCATCTTGAGCTGACATTAGGGGATCTCTCAACAATGTTTCTAAACAATCATTTGGCATCCCGAGGTGTTTGGGCATCATGAAAAAGGAGGAGATTGTGATCATCATCAACCAGATAAATCAATCCCCTTCCCTTCTCCTCTTCTCCCCCTTTCTTTTAATTCTTCGTTATACGCAATCATGGTATTTTTTCCTATTCACTTAAATGACAATATTTGTTATTTGTAAAATGTATTCTCTCAAAGTTATAAGAGAGATACTAAATTGGTCTCTTCTAGGGGGAAATCGAAATGTCACAAATGGAATAGGAACATGAAGAGTCATGTGAGGGGAGATGAAAGGTCAGTTCACAAGGCTATAAATTGGGATGGATTCTCTATTCCAAAGGATCCTAGATTTTGAGAATTTCTACTTTGTAGCGATTTTGGATTGTGAGTTAGATTTTGAACTTTGTATCACCAACACAAGAAATAAAATCTACACTCTTCCATTTCCTTTTCTCATATTTCCTTTGTTCTCTCTCTTTTGCAACTTTGCAAGTATGGTGATCAAGAAGGAACTTGGTGTCCTTGATAGATGAAATCGAAGAACTGTGTGTCTCTGGTTTGTTAGTCTCACTAAATGGATTCATTGTTGCTTTCCTCTAATTTAATGTTGAACTACTCCGGTTATTGGGTGTGAATTCTGCTTGTGCCTACTCATAGCAATAACCTTCCTTCATCTAATTTCTATCCTTCACCCCTCATCGCTACGATTTCCTTCATTATACCTCGTACAAGAACTTTGCCACAAGTTTAATGAAGTGTGTCTATATGATCCCCAACCAATTTGGCCACCCCAAAAAATTTAGATAGAATTATGATAGTTACATTCAATAATGGGAGCCTCCCCATACACAAGAAGGAGGGGCGTAGCCCCGTGAGTGTTGGTGGAAACACCTAATTTTCCATCCGAAAAAATATTTCACCAATAAGTGTACAAGGGAGGAATTTTTTTTGAAGGGAGATAAAGGGGAGGTGGAGAAATAAGGAGAGATGGTTAATGTTGTGAATATAAATACATAATGCACATACATTAACCAGAGTAGGTCCACATTCAATTATAAGAACACAACAATGTAAGCAATCGGTGATCCAAAAATGGGTGTTTTATTTTTTCCAGTTTTAAACGTTTTCAAGGATTGTTAATTTTTAATCAACTTGAAGTCTATTATACTCCAAAAATTGATCAAATTCTGATTTAGGACTATTTTCAAACTGAAATCTAAATTCATTTTTTATTCAACATTCACTATTTGATCAAAGCCCAAATTCATTGTTTCTTGATTTTAATCGATTTTCCAAAGTTTATCAAATACTAATTACCATTGCATCCACATTATTTTTGTGAACTTAAATTATTGCAAATAATCAAAAACTGAAAATCAAAATTAGAACACAACACCAGATTGTTTACGGGGTTCAGAATTCCTACATCCCCAGGTTTGTGGTGAACCGATCCATTAATAATGTTAAAAAAATACAATAACCTTTACATTAACCAATAATGAATCAAAAACCTATGAAAACTATGTTTCAAACCTTCGAAGGATGTTAATGGAGCTCAACCTCTGTCCTTCACCTTCCTGATCCACTTGCAGCAATGTCTCCCTTTGGTTCTATGCCTTCATGTGACTTTAACATCAAATAACTCTATCACAAAAGCTCCAAATCAAATAAATGATCACACCATCACGATTGTATCAAAATTTTGAGACAACTTTCATATATAACTCAAGATCTGGAAGTGAGCAGAAGTTCCCCAAAATTGCACTTTTCCAAAACTGGCCTCCTTATTCCCTTGACACAGACCTGACACTTATTTATAAAATACAAGTGATCTTCATTTTATAATCAAGTGATCTCCTTGAGGAAAGTTGGTTAGGCTGCTTATCCTTTCTTAGAATGTGAGGTCGGGGGTTCAAATCCCCCCTCCTTATCATGTCATTTTCCTCCTTTGGGTATTTTAATCCCATATTCAAATGCTGGAACATGGTGGAGGGAGGTTTTAAATTTAAGGTGCGGTTTAGATTTTAATTGGCTTTTGAGCCATTTTGTTGGGGCATTGAGGGATGGGATTATCCTACATTAGAATGGCTAAGTGGGCATTGTATTTTGACCGTTGAGTTTATACATGGCTTAATAACGATGGATAAGTGGGATTTGGTGGATATGAGAGTAATGCATGGAAGTTTGGAGGGATAAGGTAGGTTTAAAACAATGCATGGATAATGCGTGGCTAATTGTGTGGCAAGTTGGGAATATGTGTAATGTAATATGGCAAATGCATTACAAAGGTTTGGCAATAAATGGAAATAACCAAGTAATATAATGACATTCCCAAATGAAATATGACAATAAAGACCACTTGTTGATCCCCAATAGGAAAATAAAACTCATGGTGGCAAGCCACATGGTGGTTTGAGGACCCACCATGTCGGTGATGATATAATCATCCTCACGGTAGCTGTTGGGCTCCCCTCCATAACAAAAGTTGAGCCTCTTGTTCCACCAAGCTATACCATTTTACACCTCATCGAAGACCAGCGGTGAAAACCTAATAAACCTCCAATTTTTCCACTTTCCCTTTTGCCACGTGTCACAATGAGCTATTGGTCCATTATTGGACCTATTAACCAGAGTTGACTTTCTAATTGACCAAACTTTGACTGGACATATCTTGAGCTCAGAGTGTCCATTTTTCACGTTCTTATAGTCATTCGGAAAGCTCTCTGAAGGATCTACTACACTGGTATGGTTTAGGGAAGTTTAGGGAACATTTGACATAAAATTAATCCCCTGATCACTCCTCCCTACTGAGAAGGATTTTTGTCCACAAAAATTTGTGTATCAACCCACAAATACATGCTATCTCTTCCTGCATTACAAAAACACATACAATAACCTGAAATAACATTATAGGTTAATAAAATGCAAATATTTGATTAGCTAATTCACATAACTGATCAGATAATAACACCTAATTAAGCTAGTGTTCAACTGAAATGCTGTAACCCTGTCAACTCTACACACAACTATGAACTGTTCATACCCCACTGTAATGCCATCACAAATAATTGACCAGATAATAACACCCATTCTATTACAGAAAGCTAGTGTTCAACTGTCACTTTGTGATACGACTGATTACTTAAATTACAATTTCATAAACACATATCAGTATACCAGACATCTAAACTACCCACAATTAGGCTAGTGCCCACTGTCCATCTGAAACTGTAACAACTGCAAGTATTCACTATCCAAAATAAAATAGACTATCAACACCCAAAAATAGCTATAGTCAACAACTGAATCCACGTGAATCTGCCAAAAACATTGTATCGCCATCACAAATAATAAGTCAGATAATAACACCCATCTATAACAGAAGCTAGTGTTCAACTGACACTTTGTGATTATGTTGATTACAACTACAAATATTCACTATCCAGAATAATTAAACCATCAACACCCAAAATGGCTATAGTCAAAATCTGAATCAACATGAATATGCAAATATTCTATCCATACACTGAATTGTAAAGGGATAGATTATAAACTATATACTTACCCAAATTGGTGAACTGCCATAATCTATAAAATGATCACCTGGTGCCTTTGCAAACCAGTTTGTTAGTGTAATAAATTTACACCCTAATTGCAACCACATCTGATAGTTACAAAAATCAAATTTTCCCCAAAATGAGGGTCTTATAAATTAGTGCAAATAACACATGTGGATACAACAAGTTTGTCTATTTATTACAATATCAAACAGGTGCCCAAATGGGTCTTATAAGCATCCATAATATTTGCAGAAATGACAACACTATAAAACTGCAAGTTTCAAAATAGACATTCTGATGATGCCCATATCCCTGCATACTGTTGTTCAGAAATGGAATAACCAACCAAAATGTGAGAAGATGAATATGAGTATGATGAACCTATCACTCAAATCTTCTCTATGGCTGCTTCCAAATTATTTCAAAGCTAAATATAAACATAGGATCAAATCCCTAAAATATAGCTTTGAAAATGTTTGCATACTATCACTAGTTACTGCAATGTAAACATAAAGTTGAGGAATGTTTTACCCATCCAATTACTTGGATTTCTTTGTTTAGGTGGTTTTACTTCCCCAGTACCAAAATGAGCATTTACATGAGTTAGATCAACAAATTTTGGTTTGACATTATTTTCCTTTTTAACAACTTTCCAATGTTGCACTGAAGGAACATACCAACACATCTTAACATCATGACCATTCCTTTTACAATGGGAACAAAATTTAACTTCCCTATTTTTAGGAGTCTTACCCATTTTTCCATTCCCTGAAATCTGTCTAGGAAAATGATTCCTCTGTTTAGGAGAGGTAACCTTTTTTCCATTTCTCACCTTACCAGAGTGAGATTGGTCTTTAGCACCTGCCTTATCATTCACAAAAGGCATTAAATTCTTTAACCATTGTTTTCCTCTTCCAACAATATGTTGCAGAATGATTAGAACCTTCACAAAACGTGCAAGGAAAACCATACTTTTGTCTACCAAAGCTATATTGTTCAAACTGAAAGAGTGTTTTAGAAGTCTTAGGATTTAATTTCCCCTTAGTGTTATTTTTAGTGTAAGTGGGAGGAGGTGGAATTTCATTACCTCGTTTACCTATTTTCTTACACCTTTCATTGTTCCTCTTGATGGCGGAATCCTGCATTTCTAGAGGCGTAGATCCTTGGCTGTTGGAAGCTTGTCTTCCTTCAGCTGCTTTGGAACTTTCTCAAATTTCCATTTTCCCACTAGAATAACCCAAACCTGCAAACTGAGGCTGATCCTCTACCTGTATTGGGTTAGCATCACCTTGTCCATTTTTACCAAGGCCCTTTCCATTAAATCCCATCTTAACCATTAGTTTAGACCCAATTCCCTTAGTGTGTTTTTCAAACTGACCCAAAGGAATATCTGAAACTAAATGAGAGGAAGAATTAAAATGTGAACAACTTACAGTGCATTCTGTCATAGTACCTGCATCTGATTTGGAAGGCATTTCCTTCTTGTGTTCACCTTGTTGCAACTTTTCCAAGAGGGCATCCTTGGTCCATATTTCTTCCTATAACTCTTTAACAAAAACCATCAACTTTTGGCTTTGTACAAGCATTTCATTGACATATTCCTCTTTCTTGGTTATAGAGGATTGTGGCTCAGATTTTAACCGCACTATTTCCTCTTCCAAGGAATAAAAATTAGCTCTCAGGAAAGAGTTTTCTTCCTAGAGTTGGTGGTTTATGGCTTCAAGCTCATCCTAGTTGCTCTTGTTTGGATGACTTGCCCATGATTCCCTGTTCCTGCAAACACAACCTGTACTTCCAAAACTGCACACTTGTAAAAGAAGATTAACAAGCCCCAAAATGTCTGCACACTGAAAAATTGAAATCAATACTAAAACTAAAGCCAAATTTTCAAACACAATTAGAAGCTAATCCGAGCAATCTAACTGCTCTGATACCAAAACTTGATCCGAAAATGGGTGTTTTATTTGAATTAACACTTTTAAACGTTTTCAAGGATTGTTAATTTTTAATCAACTTGAAGTCTCTTATACTCCAAATTATTGATCAAATTCTGATTTAGGATTGTTTTCAAACTGAAATTTAATTCCTTTTTATTCAACTTTCACTATTTGATCAAAGCCCAAATTCATTGTTTCTTGATTTTAATCAATTTTCCAAAGTTGTCAAATACTGATTACCATTGCATCCACATTTTTTATGAACTTTAATTATTAAATAATCATAAACTAAAAATAAAAATTAGAACACAACACCAATTGTTTACGGGGTTCAGAATTCCTACGTCCCTGGGTTCGTGGTGAACCGATCCATTAATAATGTTAAAAAATGTAAATACAATAACCTTTACATTAACCAATAATGAATCAAAAATCTGCAAAAATGTGTTTCAGACCTTCGAAGGATGTTAATGGAGCTCAACCTCTATCTTTCACCTTCCTGATCCACTTGCAGTCAGTGTCTCCCTTTGGTTCTACAACTTCGTGTGACTTTAATAGAAAAATAAATCTATCATAAAATCTCCAAATTGGATAAATGATCACCACCATCATGATCATCTCAAAATTCTGAGAAACTTTCATATATAACTTGAGATCTGGAAGTGAGCAGAAGTGCCCCAAAATTGCACTTTTCAAAAACTACCTCCTTATTCCCTTGACACAGACCTGACACTTGTCTTTAGAAATACAATTGAGCTTCATTTTATAATCCAATTCCCCTTGAGGTTGAGTTGGTAAGGCTGGATCCTTTTTAGATGTGAGGTCAGGGGATTAAATCCCGACTCCTTCCATTCGCCTACCTCCAATGGGTTTTAATCCCACATTTAAATGCTGGAAATGGGAGGGGAGTTTTAAATAAGGTAAGGGTTGGATGTTTAATTGGCTTTTGAGCCATTTTTTTGGGGCTGCATGGTTGATTATATGGTTAAAATGGATGGCAAGGTGGGCATTTACCTAAGTTTGAGCACATGTACAGTGTGGTTTACATAGCCACATAATATTTCATGGCTATGGTATATATATTTTGCAGGATGGGATATTGGATGCAGATAATTGGCATTAAAATATGTATGGAGGAAAATTTGATCAATTGCATGGAAATTAATTTAATTAATATGAATAATTACAAAGGGTAATAAAATTTGACCCAAGTAATATAAGTGACATTCCAAATGAAATATGACAATAAAGACCACTTGTCGACCCCTCATAGGAAAATCATTGTAAACTCATGGTGGCAAGCCATGTGGTGGTTTGAGGACCCACCACGTCAGCGATAATATAATTGTCCTCATGGTGGCGGGGCTCCCTCCATAACAAAATTTGAGCCTCTTGTTCCATCCTATCTATACCATTTTACAATGATCGAAGACTGGAGGTGAAAACAATACTTTTTTTCCATTTTGCCAATGACCCTTTTGCTGACGTGTCGCAATGTTATTGATGTCACATGTATTCACCTATTGACCTCATCACCAATGTTGACTTTCAGGTTGACCAAACTTTGACTGAACATATCTTGAGCTCAGAGTGTTCGTTTTTCACGTTCTTATAGTCATCGGAAAGCTCTCTGAAGGATCTACTACATGATATGGTTTAGGGAAGTTTAGGGAATATTTGAACACTAAAATTGATCCCCTGATCAACTCGATATTGAATCATAAACTCCCTCACCCAACTCAGCTCTACAGATTCGTTAATCAAGCCCAAAAAATCTCCTTCTTGGTTATACAAAATCACCTTGTTTTTAAGGTTAGAGTCGGCTTCAGAGGGTAGACAAACGTGAACAATCCAAATTGATGAAGACTTGGTTCTCATAGTGGCGTCATAATACTTTCTTCGAATGGTATTCAATGGTGGCGGTAGATAGGTCTTGAGACTCCATATCTCAATTAACAATTGCTAGCACCCAATGAAACCCTGGAGAATCTCTAAATTGCCTCATCTATACCACATGCACAACACATTTTCCTTTAGCAGATCAAAAGTAGACAAAGCAAGGTCGAATTTTCACCTCAAGTTTCCAAATTCACACTATTTTTTGGCCCACCATCATGCCTAGTGAGATGTAAGTTTTTTTTTTTTTTTGTATTTTATGGTATTGATTACGTGACTCGAACCATGTAACATGATTGGAAAGATCACATAAGTGAATAA
Organism: Taxus chinensis; assembly: GCA_019776745.2. Classification (NCBI taxonomy): domain Eukaryota; kingdom Viridiplantae; phylum Streptophyta; class Pinopsida; order Cupressales; family Taxaceae; genus Taxus; species Taxus chinensis. The sequence continues at coordinate 684,996,984 of CM034154.1, read as the reverse complement.
AAAATTCTTGTAAGAATCTAGAGGTCTTGGGTTCAAAACCACTGATATGCCTTTTTTGTTTTGTGGGGTTTTTGTCAACATTATAGAGAGAGGAGGGAGAAATATTTTTTTAAATACAAGTGTGTTTTATTTAGTAGATAGGGAGCATTTTACTTGCTAAGGTGAATAATCTTCTTCTAAGGGGAATTTTGATTCTGGAGAATTTTTTTCATAAACTTGGGAAAATATTGTACCACTAACTGCTTGCATGAATTGATAAGCAATTTGGGGGGTTACAATCTCCTTCTACTGTGAAAAATGTAAACATTCCAAGGCCATTTCACTAAGTCATTATAAAAGGATTGATTATGACATGTCTGGCTTTAGGATGGTGTTTCCCCTCGATGCTGCTTATCATATTGCAAGGTAAGAGTTAGCACATGAAGGGTCCCTACCCCTTAACCCCACTAGGGGCATGCCACCCCCATACCCTTTCATTGTCTAAAAATAGTGTTCAATATTTTTGGTTAAACCTCTCCATGCTTATCTGTAACACTTCTTCTGTGTGTTAAAGACCAGGGTCTTCAGAGGATATAGGCTCGGATTGACATGTGGTCAAACCCCCTCACAAGAAAACACTATACTCCTTACTATAGCCATCCTTTCTCACTCCACATGAGGTGCTTTGGACACATGCTTCCTCTGTTGGAGGTGTGATCATGCTACTATTCTTTTGGTGTTGTGATTAATTTTTAAGCACACTCCTAAGTGAATTGCATTTATCATGGCTTCTTTTCATGAAAGGTTGCTCATTATTGCAGATATGGTACTCTAAATGTTTGTGATCCTTTAAAAGGACCTAGTTCCAGAATCCTCCTGTGGAATGAAAATAAATCACTCAAGAAGCTCATACACCTATCTTTCTCACATGCCCCAATTCACGAAAATAGATGATCTCATACTGGTCACTACAGCAAATACTTCGTTAGCCTGCAACTATCATCCTACATGACTTGTGTACCTTCAAGACCCCTACTCCTAGTCCAAAATACATGACCTTGATTTGTCAGTTTCTAAGCATGCTACTACTTCTTATACTCCTAAGCCCTATCGAGCTTGTTATTGCATGTTCTACTTTCATGACAAAGATGTGCCTAGATTATGGTAACCATTACTTAGGATATCCCTAATATTATTTTTCTCTATTGCTCCTTGTGTGAAATGAGGATTTCATGGTCCTGTGGATAGATATTTATTGGCTTTTGAACGAAGCTTGATCATGGAATGTCTAAGCATTGGTTTCTCCTATTCTAGTACCTCCAAATCTTGCATTCAAACACTGTACCATTGCTCAATTTTGATTCAATAGCATTTTAAAGGTTAAATATATGGATTGTGAGAGTCATTACTTTTGTAACCAAGGTTGATATACAAATGGTTTTATACAGTCTGTGAACAAGCAACAAGCTTATCTTTGTTATGGATTGAGCTCCTAAGATTTTCAAAGCTCATAGATGCCTCTATCTGATCCTGTGCAACCTAGATCTGACTATGGGTAGGTGAATGGTTATAACATCCTGGACCTATGTTACTGCATGACTCACAGTGCAAGCCAAACTTCTGTCTCTCAAAAATAGTGCAAGTTTTTTGAGTCCTACAGAAGGATTGGGGTGCCCAGGCAGTAGTGATTTTTCTCTTTACTTTGTTAGTTTCTTTTACTAGTTTTTGGTACCTTACGAGTGAGCTTCATTGTTGGTCATCCATGTTGAAATTCTTTTTTCACTCCTAGATTATTGTAAATAGGTATCGTATTAAGCCTTGTTTTTGGGAATCATGTTTGGATCTAGTCTGCACTAGTTTTTCTCATTTCACACTCCCATCTTTTGCGTAATATAAAGATGCAAAATGGTGGAGTTGACGAGTTCACACTGCTACAGTGGTTCGAAGAGTTAATTTAGTAGCCTTGCATTGCACTACAAGTCATGACTCCATGTAGCTTAATATGGTGTAAGTTTTTTATATTGTTGGCCCAGGTTCTCCCTTATGCAAGTGTGCACGTACCATAGTGGAGCTACATCAATAATTGCTGGAAGTATTCCAATGTGTGATATGGAATAAAAGGAAGATTTCCCTTATCACTGTTTTGTATGTAGAGTGAAATGCTTATTCACATGTCCCATATTTAATGATCGCAACTAAGACTCCCTTTATAAATATAAGTCTGATTATTGTATAGTCCCTATGATAGTGCCCATATAATCGATACATTATTGTGATCCATTGTTGTTGATGATTCTAATATTATTCGTAGTCTTAATGACCTGTGTGCAAATTTCATGGTTGTTATAATGTTGTATTATACTGGAGTGATTCTAGGAATGAGATAGCCTTGGCTTTTATAGACTAAAAAATTGGTCAAGGAGGTGTTCCACAGATAAGGGGTGGAGTTCTAGGTGTGAATATGTCACAATGCAGGTTGCTCAAAATACCCAAGGGTATCCAAGCAGGATAGGACACACCAAGTTCACTGGGTACCTAAGGCGAGCCATTGGAGGAAGACCGATCCACGTTACATGCAAAACCTCTTTTCATAGCTTATTTTTAATATATTCTATTTGCCAGTGATTTCGTAGCACTTTGATGATACGACCTACATGGCTGGTGCATATTATCTATGCAAACATATAATTTTGAAATCCTGGGACACACAACCGTAAATTCGATTGGTTTCACACTCTATATATCGTGAATCATACAAACTTGTTATGTCCCAGTTACATAATTAGAAGAATGGTAGACCACCTGCACTACATAATCAAAATGGTCATTAGACGCTGAAATAGTTTTGAAGATGTGGAAAGCCTGAATTCACAGTTGAAGTGGGAGTTTGCATTTTAATTGTTTCTAATTATTGGGAGGAAACCATGGTCATGGATAAAAAAGATCAAATTTATCCTATTAATAGACTAAAGTTATCTTTATTTTTATTTTATTAATAATCATGTGATATTTAGGTTACTTGTGGTTGAAGCCAACTTTTACAAAGAGGTGCACAAGTTATAAATATGTGCATGTATTTACTCTTTACAATATGAAAAAGAGAGAGAATTGTATTGTATTCCTTAGGACTGAATAAAGGATAAGATTGGCTTGTTTCTAGTGGATGTGTTGGGATTAACACACCGGTTGTACGGATAATATATCAGATCTAAAAATACATGCAAATAAAAGTGGATATTCTACTAGAAGAACTATAGAAAACAAGAGACATAAATCAACACCAGATTTAACATGGTTCACCTAGTGTGGGTTACGTCCACCAAGAAACAAGCCAATCTATTATCCAAATATTTGACAAGATATACAATGAATATTTACAGTCTTCCACACCTCGTCAGATGTACAATACTTTCTTTCTTTCAAGCTTTTGCTTCATCACCAAGAATTATCTCTCTCACCAACTTTTGCAAGTTCTTTCTAATTCTTGTTAATCATCTTTTCTTACTTCTAAACCATAGCTTTTATGCTTATATAGTCATTTATAGACTTAGGGCACTTAGCCATGCAATTATGATCAATATAAATACTTTAATGCTAAAAATAGATCTAATTCCCGAGAGTTAATTAAAACATCCTCACATAGGTAACCGATGCTGGTTATCCCTAACTGCTGTGGGTTCCTTCCTTGCTTGACCGATGTTAGTCATACCTGACCTTGCCTCCTGGGTGACCGATGTCGTTCCCCCCTAACTGATGACAGTTACTGTATTTTCTAGTTAGTTTCCATTACATGCTAAACTGAAGTAATTGAGCTCCACAACTCAACAATCTCCCACTTGAGATTAATTACTGCACCATACCTGTACAACGTCATTCTTGGATCCTTCCTTAGCTTTGTTTCTTCCTCTTCAAGTCTCAAACTCGAAGACCAACAGAAGTGGAGTGTAGCTCCAACTTCTCCTTTGCTAATGGCTTTGTTAGCATATCCGCAGGGTTCTTGCTCATATGAATCTTTTCCAGATTCAACTGTCCATCCTCCAATACCTGTTGTATGAAGTGATACCTCAACTGAATGTGTTTCGTTCTCGAATGAAACACTGAGTTCTTTGCCAAATGAATTACACTCTGACTATCACTGAACAATTTACAATCACTTTGCTCCTTTCCCAACTCTTCCATGAACCTACTCATCCATATAATCTCCTTGCTAGCCTCTGTAGCTGTAACATACTCTGCCCCTAGTAGTAGACAAAGCCACAACCTTCTGCAATCTTGAAATCCAGCTAACTTCCGTCCCACCTACTATGAAAATATATCCAGTAGTGCTCCTCCTACCATCCAGATCTCCAGCCATATCCGAATCAACATAGCCACGTAATGAAATATCTGAACCTCCATAGCATAACTGCATGCTAGATGTCCCTTTCAAATACCTGAGTATCCATTGGAATTTCTTTCCAATGCTCTTTACCTAGATTAGCCATATATCTACTCACAACTCCCACTGCTTGTGCAATGTCTGGTCTGGTACAAACCATAGCATACATGAGACTTCCAACTACTGAAGCATATGGCACTCGTGTCATGTATTTGACCTCCTCATGTGATGAAGGACATTGATCTTTTCTCAATTTGAAGTGTCCAGCCATAGGTGTGCTAACAAGTTTTGCATTCTGCATGTTGAACCTTTCTAACACCTTGTAGATATAATCCTCCTGAGACAAATACAATTTCTTGTTTTTCTATCTTTATGTATTTGCATGCCAAGGATTCTTTTTGCGGCTCCTAAATTCTTCATAGAAAAAGTGTGAGCTAGCTTTCCCTTAAGCTCACCAATGTACTGCATACTAGATCCTATAATAAGCATAACATCCACATACATTAACAAAATAATATAGCTCCCATTTTCAAGCTTCTTGAAATAAACACAATGGTCAGATTCACATCTCAAGTAACCATGCTCATGCATAAAACTATCAAACCTCATGTGCCATTTCCTTGGAGCTTGTTTAAGCACATATAGGCTCTTTTTCAACATGCACACTAATTTCTCCTTACCCTTGACTTCATACCCAAGTCGGATTCTGCATATAAATATCTTCATCCAAATCACCATGAAGGAAATCCATCTTCACATCTAGTTGCTCTAAATGTAAATCCTCTACTGCAACTAAACTCAATACAGTACGAATAGAAGTCATCTTAACAACAGGAGAAAATATTTCACCAAAGTCAATACCTGCTTTTTGTGTAAATCCCTTTACTACAAGCCTTGCCTTGTACCTTTTCTTTCCACCCTCTTCTTCCTTGATCTTGTAAACCCACTTGTTCTGCAATGTTCTCTTACTGTTGGCAACTTAACCAAATCCCAAGTCTGGTTCTATTCCAAGGATTCCATCTCCTCATCCATGTCATGCTCCCACTGAACGTGAGTCTTATCCTGCATTGCTTCTTCAAAGCTCTCAGGTTCACCACTATCAGTCAATAATAAATAAAATAGAGAAGGTGTAAATCTTTCTGGAAAGTTTACTTACCCTTTGTGACCTTCTCACATGAGTTTGGGGTACCAAAGGCTCAATCTAGACCTCCTGGACATTCCTATCCAAATCTAACAGTGACTGACGCCGGTCACTTGTAACCAATGTCAGTTCTGCTAACCGATGTCGGTTTGGATCCTCTGTAACCGATACTAGTTCGTGTTGAATGATGTCGGTCAGGGGTCAATCGACATTGGTTACTGTGTAACCCTATAGGTAATTACTTCTAAATCTGAGAGTTCATTTTCATGCATAAACTTCTCAATCGATTCATCCTTGGGTACCAAAATTTGATCCCTGTACATTCTCTTTTCATTCCATTCAACATCATGACTCCTAATAATTTTAGAATTCTCTAAATCCTAAAAATAGAAATCCGAAATCACCAGATCCATAACCAATGAAAGTGCATCTCTTGGATTTTACATCCAACTTTTTCCTATTTTCCTTATCAACATGCACAAAATCTTCTGAACCAAAAGCTTTAAGAAAAGAAAGATATACCTCTTTTCCGGTCCAAGCTTCCTCTGGTATTCCTCCATCTAGTGAACTTGAAGGCCCACGGTTAATCAAATAAACCGTTGTATCAACTGCTTCTACCCAAAATTGTAAGGGCAATCTAGAATGTATCCTCATACTTCTAGCACATTCCATGATTGTCATTGTTCATTCTTTCTACAACACCATTCTCTTGTGGTGTTCTTGGAACCATTCTTTCTCTACGTATCCCATTCACTAAACAATAATCATTGAAATCCTTGCTACAATATTCACCACCATTGTCAGATTTAAGGCACTTTAACTTAGAATTTGATTCATTCTCAACAAGGGCTTTCCATCTTTTAAAATTCTCAAAAACATCAGATTTACGTTTAATACAATAAACCCATACCTTTCTTGTAGCATCATCAATTAAAGTAACATAATACTGGGATCCTCCATGAGAAGCTACCTGAGCTGGTCCCCACACATTTGAGTGTACAAGCTCCAATTTTTGCTCCTTCTTAGTTGCCCCAACTTTGAGAAATATCACTCTCTTTTTCTTTCCAAAGATACAATGCTCATAGAAATCAAGATCTAAATCTTTCAAATATGATAACTTACCCTTAGCCTTTAAGATTTGCATTCCTTTTTGACTCATATGGCCCAACTGATTATGCCACATGCATGCATCTGAATCTGAAGTAGATAATGTAGAAAAGGAATCAGTAATACAGGTAGATAAATATAACGTTCCTACCTTCTTACCTCTTGCCACAACAAAAGAACCCTTGGTGACTTTCCAAGAGTCTCCTATAAAAGTAACCATGCAACCAGATTCACCTAGTTGCCCTGCAGAAATAAGATTCCTCCTGAGGCTTGGCACATGCCTCACATCTTTCAATACCAATGTATTTCCATTCTGCAATTTTAGATGAACTTTCCCTTTACCAGTAATATTGTAAGGTTCATCATCACCCAAATAAACATGCCCAAAATTACCCTGGACATAATTTCTGAAATAACCCTTATTAGGGGTTGCATGGAAAGAAGCTCTTGAATCTAAAACCCATGATTCAATTCTACTATCTAAAGAAAGAATAAGAGCATCTTGCATTACCTCTAATGCTGCAAGATTTGCTTCTTTACCTTTATCTAGTTGTTGGTTCTCTTTATCCTTTGACCAACAATCTTTCTTTGCATGTCCTTTCTTTCCACATTTCCAACAAGTAATTCCCTTACTTCTGGATTTAGATCTGTTATCCCTTGACTTTGATTTCCATTACTCTTACTCTTGGATCTCTCCTTCTGCCTGCCCCTGCTTTTCTACATTCAAAGCATTTCCAGATGATGATTCCTCTGTACTCTTCCTGCGAATTTCTTCATTCAAGATTATACTAACCACATCATCAAACTTCAAAATATTATTAGTAGATGTTGTATTACTAACAACCATTACCAAGTTGTCCCAACTATCAGGAAAAGAACATAAGAATAAAAGTGCTTTTACTTCATCATAAAATGGTATAACAATTGATTTTAAACTGATTTACAATAGATCAGAAATCATTCAAATGACTAGAAGCAGATTCACCTTCATGCATCTTAGAACTAAATAATTTCTTCATCAAATAAATTTTATTTGAAGCACTAGGTTTTTTATATAAATTAGCAAGAGATTTCATTAACTCTACCGTAGAAGTCGCTTCTGTAATATTGGAAGCCACGAATGCTGTCAGGCTCAATCTTATAGATCCCAAAGCCTTTCCTGTCAAGAATCTTCCATTCTTCATCAGTCATTTTAGTAAGTCTAGACTTCTCATCCAACGGTAAATATAAATCTCTTTGATACAGATAATCCTCAATCTGCATCTTCCATAATTGATAATTTCAGCCGTCAAATTTCTCTACCTTGTATTTATTATCTTCTGTCATTGTTGTAGCTCCCACTCAATCAGAAAACCCTCTGTGAGTAAATCTGTCAACACAAAAAACCCTCAAACAAAGCTCTGATACCAGTTGTTGGGGTTAGCACACCGGTTGTACAGACAATATATCAGATCTAAGCATACATGTAAATAAAAGTGGATATTCTACTTCTTCCAGAAGAAATATAAATCTGTCAAAACAAAAGACATCTGAATCAACACCATATTTAATCTAAGTGGTTCACTACCAGTGTGGGCTAAATCAACACCATATTTAACGTGGTCCACCAAGAAACAAGCCAATCTATTATCCAAAGCTTTGACAAGATATACAATGAAGATTTACAATCTTCCACACCTCTCAAATGTACAATACTTTCTTTCCCTCAAGCTTTTTGCTTCATCACCAATAATTCTCTCTCTCACCAAATTTTTGTAAATTCTTTTCTAATTCTTATTAATCATCTTCTTTCTTACTTCTAAACCCTAGCTTTTATGCTTATATAGTCATTTATAGACTTAGGGCACTTAGCCATGCAGTTACAATCAATAGAAATACTTTAATGCTAAAAATAAATCTAATTCCCAAGAGTTAAATTAAAACATCCTCGCATAAGTAACCGACGTCAGTTAGGCTTAACCATTGCTGCTGGTTCCTTCCTTTCTTGACCGATGCCAGCCATACCTGACCACTGTCGGTCCTGCGTGATCGACTGCAGGTTCCCCCTTAACCGATGTCGGTTAATATATTTTCCATAAAGTTTCCATTGCATGCTAAACTGAAGTAATTGAGCTCCACAACTCAACAACTTCAAATATGTGCCATTACAAAGGACAAGGAATCTACAGGATTTCCATTTAGATTTCATTTCCTTATGAAATCCAAAGCATGGCCTACAATTTAAAGGAAAGGTAAATCATCGAGTTTCCCACTTATATTAGGATTTTAAATAGTGGCTGGTTTTATGACAACAAAGGAGGTCACCGAGGAAGTTGTTGATGTTGCAGGGTCATAAGATCAACAACGCAAAATAAAAAGAAAACAAGAAGCTAATACACAATCATCTATATTTTCATTTAAAAAAAAATTGTACAAAAATATAGAATAACTTTGTTAGATTAAAGTTCGCCTAAAAAAGTGAATGAGTTTATGAGATTTTTATTCTATTTTTTAAATTAGCGTTTTATGAAAAACTTTGGGAAGAAAACAATCTGCAAGGAATAAATTATCAAGTTAAATTTCATTGAAGATGTGAAACATCTTGGTAGGTTAAATTTCATCAGAAATTTAAGCAAGTTTACGAATTACAACCTATAACTCCTAGAATTTGGGTTTTGTGAGAAGCTTAAAATATGTTTCATAACAAAGGACAAAGAATCTATAGGATAACCAGTCATATTACATTTCATTGTGAAGCCCAGAGGATGGCTTGTAATTTAAAGGAAAGGTAAATCATCAATTTGTCTGCTTGAAGTATGATTTTAAATAGCGGGTGGTTTTATGATGACAACAAAGGAGGTCACCGAGGAATTTGTTATTGTTGTAGGGTCTTATGGAGAAGAATTTGTCTCAGGGACGAGAAAATGATGTAGAGGATCTATGGGAATAGGGAAAAAAACCATTCGTAGTGGAGCGGAGGGGCGAGCATGCAGTTGTATGCCGCTGAAGCATTACATAGTTTGGGGAAATTGCTCCCATGGGAACTTTGAAATTGGGAGCCTCATTGCAATTCAATCATCGTCACCCATTGTTTTCCACATGTCAACCAATTACACTACTAGATATGTGACTAAAATGTGTACAGTGGTTATTAGAAGCTATCGATTCTCCCTCCCCTTGATATGAATTGGAGAACACCTTCGGCGTAGTAAAATAAATTTGTGAGATAAATGTTTTATAGTCTTAGAAATTTGACATTAGGATGAAAATAACTATTTTATAATAAAGTGTGAGAAAAATGGCCAAAATATGAAATATGAGCCATTTACATGTGGGAGATAGTTTTCTAGAACACCTCTGTAACAAAATAAAATTGGCTAACAAATCCTTGATTAATAAATCATAGTCAACATTACAAACCAGATTACGTAGTTTTTCTTATATCGTCCATGTGAAACGGAAGCATATAGAATGACACATTTCTCGTTGGGGATTAAACTATGGACCTCTATCTTTGTGCATATAAGCACACGAACTAGGGCACCTAGAATATTTTTATCCCTTGTAAATGAAGCCAATAAAAGGACTGTGATGAATGTGTGAAAATCTCAGGGTAGGAAATATGGGCATTCAACCTCCACAGTCACATCAATTCAATCCTTCCACTTCGGTTTCTTCTTCTCATTACGATTTTCTTTATGAGGCTTTTTAGAGGGTGGAATGCAAAATGCCAGAAAACAAAGATTTATCAAAACTAGGTAAAACTCGATCAGATCTGGTGAGAAGTGCAGGGAAAATATCAGAAAGGGATGCCAATTATTGTTTCCCCCACATATTTTTGCATGACTTCATTCTTTTGATTGTGGTAGTCCTTGTTTATTAATGAGGAGGGCCTTCTGATATGTTAATAAAAATGGGCGGTCGAGTAACAGAAAGTTACAACATTATAACAAGACGAATGAAACTGCTCAAAAGAGGGGAAAACTCAAGTATTGTTCACCTCCTGGATCTGCCACACAATTTCCGCGCAAAAGCGAGGCTTAACATCCACGAGGCTACCAAAGACAACTTATGGGACAATAGAGCTAGCCAAATATATTTTTGATATTCAAATCTCCTTTGGTGAGTTTTATTATTGGCTCCCGTGTTTTTTCAACCATATTCTTGCTGAAAATATTTTGAAATGATGTAGTAGCCACTGTGCTAGAAAATTGGGCCCTAATATCATTATAAGCATTACATTCCAAGATGAAATGTTTATCTGATTCCACTGCACCAGACGTACAAAAGACACAAATTATCTCTTCCCATTCCTCTTTAGGTCTTTTCCATCTTCTTGTTTCACACTCAAACAATCGGAGCATATCAGTGCCAAACTCGGTACCCAAAACATTTGGTGGTAGCTCTATGCAACCAAACATATGGGATTTGGTGGCATTCTGTTTGAAAAGGACTAAGGCACCTAACTTCCGCTGCCCATTGTTTTCCACGTGTCATCCACTTCCATTGTATGATATGTGACAAAAAATTGTACCGAGGTGTTAGAACCTACCACTTTCCCTCCCCTTAATATAAATTGAAGAATTTCTTTGGCCAGTGTCCCGACATAATATATGTTTAATTTTTAAAATATTTTAATTGTGCATAGTTTTTGTTTTCATTTTCCCATTCTAACACGCGTGAGTTGTTCTAGAAACTAGCAATTACAAATAAGTTGTAAGTTACGCCGGTGAGGATAATGTTATTTAGTTTGTTGGAGGTGTAATTTGTTGTAAAATATATTCTATGATCTATGATAGATGTTTGACCAAATAATATAAGTTGCATTCTGCTAAACAATTCATGTGCCTTTATGTAAGGTTCCACATTCTGCATACATGCCTACCTAAACATTTGTAACTACATCTAACAAAATTCCTCTATTTTATGTTTTGGTATGGTTGTCAATACCATGTTCTAGAGCTCTTATGTTGGCACAGGCTGGGAGCACGCTAAAAAATTTAAATTGATTGGGTTGAAGGCCTTTTTGTTACATTTGGTGAAACAAGGTGAGGAGTATGTTGGCAAATGATTGAAGTAGTGTTGCTTAAAGTTTGAGAAGATATAAAGGCTTGTAACGTCATGGGTAATTGTCGTCCACAAGCTCTATCGGAGCCGATATTGTTTTAACGTCAGGAAAGTGTACAAACCATGCAAGAGACATGTGATCCATCCACCCACTGTAGACAACCCGGTGCATTGCGCTGCGGAACCTGCCATTACTCCATGCCTGCACTCCACTCTCATTTTCATGGATGCTAGTAACCAATTTGAACAAAAAAAGAAATCAAATCAAATAAAAACTTAATGAACTTGGTGTCAAGACATTTAAACCTTCAAGCAGTCGCCTATGTTGACAAAAAATGCATGAGGGAGAGGCTTAATGTTCATCCACTCCCACCTTTGCATGGTAGCCATTAGCCCACTCCACCCATAATTGTAGAGATAAAGTAATTCTATCTAGTTATTTCTAAATTATAATGGCAAAAATTGTACCAATGTAATTCTATACCAAAAGGTGTGTAAACCCTCCGTAAATAATAAAGTGGAGAAAATATAATTTGAGAAACAAATTAAACTGGAAATAAAATATCATTTGCAATGACTACCTGCATACAACTCCAATGATTAAAATAAACACTAAATCAAAGAATTAGATTCAAATCAAAGAGCAAATCCTTAGCAGAAGTTGGAGGATGCAAAAATAAAAATTCACCAAACAGTATGTAAGTACAAAATCCAAAACAAAATTGAATTGCGATGAGGGGCAGCACAGGAAACTGAAACCAAATGATAAGAAACCAAGTAATTGGTGGATCTATAGCACTCTAAACAATTGAAAATGATCACTCTGGGAAATTATAGCCACCTCTTCCCTAGATATTATTCCATCACAGTAGTGGCGGTATGTGTTCAATTCTTTTATGTATTTTTCCATATCAGAGTGGTAGAAAGTCTTGACATCCAAACTGAGGCTTCCAAGGATGATTTTACTAATCATCTGTGTGAAATCAACCAGGTAGAATGTATATTGTCCAATCATTTCACTGCAATGGATAATAAGAATAATAATGGTTACACAGTAGTAAATTTGAAATGGGATAATTTAATTGAAAATAGAGGTGGAACAAAATTAGTATAACTTACATGAAATTTGGATTTCCTCCATCTTGATCTAGCCATATTTTATGGGGAAATGCTTAGATTGAATATGAATCTGACAATTTTAAATTTAACCTCCTAGGGCATGGCAAGTAATTGCCTATCTAGGGACTCTATAGAATTAAAAAATCTAGGATAGTAAATATCTAGTACTGTAGATAAATATCAAAAATCTGGTAACTTGTAAATATTGGAGCCGCTGGAATTTGACACTCTCTAGCAGGGACATCTTCAAAGGTGGACACCTACCGGTAAATTAATGATGAACCTCTTCTTGAGAAATGAGACCCTCAAGTAGGCCTGGAAATTGACAGGTTGTGGGCCATTTTTGGTGATTTTAACCATATATTACAGGTAAAAAATTTAAGAAAATGTAGACAATGACAGGATAAAAATTTAGAAAACTGTATAATTTTTTACATAATTCTTAGTGTATATATATATAATATGTAAAAATATAAAACTTATTTGTATTTATATGAACAAACTATATAAGATATATTGGAATTTATAGCTATGGAAAAACACTAAGCCGTCAAGAAATTTTAATTTGACAGGCACCAATAATTTGAAATTCCAGGCCTTCCCTCAAGGAAAAAATAAGTAGGAAAATATAGGGCACATGCAAAATCTAGATTGGAGAGATTTTAGAACAAAAATTTTCACCGCAAATAAGATTGGCGAATCCTCAAAAAGTGATTCTCAGAGTGGGCCAGAAGCAGATTCTTATTATATAAGCTCTTTATGATCGTAATCCTCTTTATGAACCCAAACCTAACTAAGTGTATGTTATCCATTTTCACTCTCGGTTGGAAAGGATAACTAAGAGCTTGCATGCAAATAGTCATCAAGGGCCCATAAGTCAATCTGAAGCATGTAAGTAGCTCTCAGTCCTTGAGGGACATCATTAAGGCCTTCGTGAGGGTTGTAAGCCATTAGAGGAATTTTTCCTCTTTTGGGTTTTCATGGAGTTCAAAGTTTTATTCAGGATGAAGGAGCAAAGAACATGGCCCATTGTAAGGAAAAATGGAAAAAATGTGGTATTGTAGTCTGGGCCACTCCTTGACATTAATACATTTCCCTCTAGCACTAGAGGCATCCAAAAAATTCATAAAATCTAAAGGGATTGAAAAAGGTTGAAACAATTGCATTTTGGTCCTAGGAGAGTTGATCGAGCTCGTGGCCAAGCTACTCCCAACTCAGGGAGTTGCAATATATACGAGTGAGCTACTTGTTGAGGTCCAATCCATTTTTTATGCACCAAGTTGTTTCAATGCTTTAATGGCTAGCGATCTCAGATAGGAGGGAGTCGAGCTATTTGGGTTTGCACCAAACTATTTTCAAAGTAGCCGTAACAGTGTCACAGGAGAAGGGATGAACTCGACGAACCCTCCCTCACCAAGTTAAGTTTGAGAGTTCAAAAAAAACAAGCCTGACTTTGAGCTCACAGCGAGCCAGGATCAGGCATCAATTCGCAAACAAGGAGACAAACACTCAACTCGTGCCGAGGGTCGGTGTTGGGAGGGTGAGCTCGTCACCAAGTTCATAGAGAAACAAAAAGGATGGGGGTGAGTTGTGAATCAGTCTCATTCAAGGTAGCGGTCAGGACTTAGGTGAGATCCTTTAGGGTGGATGTCAGTTCAGGGTCATGTTCATGGTAGAGTGCAGCAACGATTCGGTCATGAAGAGATCAACATCATAGCAGGAACAACGAATGGGAATGAGCTCCCTGCGCTCAGTTTGGGCATGGCTCAGAGTATGGCGGTCGAAGATAAAATAGCAAGGTTACAGAGGATAGCTCGAGCCAAGTGGATCCCTGACAATGATAGAGGGTTGAGCTAACGTAAACACCAAATGGCTCAGCCGAAGGGACTTAGCAAAAAATCATGGCAAGGGAAGAAGTTAGCTTGCCGAGCCAACTCAGCAAGCCAGGGTTTGGATTTCTGGGGTGGCCCATTGCGGCCGATACGGAGGATCAAGGCTCAAGAAACCCATGTGGACTTGGGCCATTTGTGTGTAAGAAACATGAAATTACCAGCTTAGATGAGTGTGGGTGTGGGCGAGTTCAGTGGAACGAGTGTGGGTCCAACATGGGTGGTAGGAACTCGTTTGCGACCGCGGGGAGAAAGTGATGCATGGTGCGGGGTGGACTTGACAATCGGGTGGACAAACTTGTGGATTTCTTGCCAACGCTCTGGGAATCTAAGTCCCTCTACTTAACCGGTGCAGCTTCCGTATGTGCATGCACATGAAAAGGTGAATTTCTGTGGTGGCCTTTTGACCGGGGATCCAACAGGGGCACTCCACTGACCCTGCGGCAAATGCTTGCATATACCTACAAGAGATGACTTTGTCTAGAAGTGGGAAAGGGAGTGAGAATGGAGGTAGGAGAACTAATGTTGCAGGTAGAAAATCAGATTCCTGCACACACACTAGTTAGAAACTTCATCACATGCATTTATGAGAAGAAACAACCCTGTAAATGACAACAAGACCAAATAGAATTTGATGAGAACAAAGTGTCATGAAATCCCTTGGTCAAAGAAAGCTAGAAACTCCTTCTTCTTGTATTGATGCTTGAACAAAAGTTGTACATAGTGTAGGAATGGAAGAAATTTGAGAGGGGAAGAGAGTAGAAGAAAATGGCTATCTCCTTTGCTTTCTCTCAAGGTAGAATGCACTCTTGAGTCTACAAGATCAATCGCCAACCCTTTGAAATGGGAATGGATTTACAATTTATAGAATAGAATATGACTCTTCATCTACCTCATGACCTTTTGAATACCTTCATATGACTTAAGACTATTCGTATTCCACTTTAAATATTTAAGTCCCTCTTATAATAGCAAGGTGACTTAATTTACATTATATTTCTAAAGTCACTTAAGTCATATTAAAAGGTGCAACCCTCAACACAAAAATATAACATTGAAGAGAGAGAGAAAGAAGAGGAAGAAGAAGAAGAAGAAGAATTATGATGAAGGAAGAGTTGTTGCAGTGGACCTGGCTCCATTCTCTGACTGTTCTCCACTTCTTTTTTGAGTGCTCGTGTTCTGTTGGCGGTGGCGCACATGTATGCAAAGAGCTTGACCACCTCTTGAAGTGCTGACTTCCCTTTTTTGGAGATTGAATCGATCCATTCCTTATTTTCTCGGCCCTGCATCGTGAACTCGTGCATTCTTCTGATGGATTCCAGATCGAAGCTACTGATGGGTACCACTTTCTCAATAGGAAGTGTTATAGTGCTTGGTTCCACCAAGTGTTGCACATAAGATGAAAGAGTTCGCACTTGCTCCTCTAGTCCCTCGATCTTCTCTTTGTATTCTTTATTCCTTGCCATCATGCGACAATTGCTGATATATCGGGAGCTACTACTTGTTGCACCGTGTGAGTGTCGAGGATGATCATTTCCCACATCCATGGAAACATCTCGTCGGTTTCAGGCTCAATGACAGGCGCATCAACCATTCTTTGTCCTGATGGAGGAGGAAAATCCTGAATGAGAGGAGAGTTGGAGTCAACAACATGAGGGACCTCTTGAAGTGGCTCGAATATTAGATCATGAGTCATATACTCCTTGTTCACTTGTGGTTTCTGCTGCTTCTCTTTCGTCTACCTCGGCTTGAAGTCTTTTGATTTCATCAAGTTGAGCCCTTATTTCCTCTTCCGCTCTTGCTTCTCTTTCTCTAACTTCTTCTTCGGTTTCTACGTCAGTGAAATTTTCTAGGTTCTCGTTGATGTATGGAAATTCACCATCCAAAGGATTAGCAGCACTCAGGTTCTCAACGTGACCGGTTGCTTGATGAAGGGGAGGCCTCTGAATTCTGAGCAGCTCTTGTCTTCTTTGAAGTTCTTCGAAAATGGGGTTGGTTTGTCCTCCTTGCCTCTGTTGCCAGGTGTACCTTCTATCCGCCAGCTTGGAAATCTATGCTCACCTTTGTGGTGCTGGAATTTGTCTTTGCCTCTCCAATTCAGCAACGCGTTCTTCTTCAAGGTCGAGGATTCTCATGGCAATGAAGTAGTGGTTGGCACTTTGTTCTGTTATGCCAAATAGCTTCTCTCAAATCAGAAGTGATATCTTCTTGGATGTGGAAGAGCAATTCGGGTCTTTCGACAGGAGGATTTCCTAGAATAGCCATGGTTTGTAGACATGTGGCTTATATAGCTATTCAAATTTTAGAAATTTTCTCATTTGAAGTTTGAATTTTAAGGTCATTCGGGTCCATGTACAAGACATCACTGTCTTCCACATCATACTCATAGGCAAAGGGTTGTGACGGCTTCTGACCCATCCATTTCATCTTCATATCTCCCTTCGAAAAAGCAACTTACTATTTTTAGTAAGTGTGGAAAAGCAATTCCTCGATCTTCAACTGGATGTTGCGGCTTAGTTTTCCTCTTTCTCCCCGTGTTCCTCATTTCTTCTGGATCAAATTTCTATTTTTAGCAGGTGCTCGAGGGGCCACTTACTATTTTTAGTAATTGCCAACAATGTCTGTTCTAGTGAATTTTCAGTCGTAGTTTACCTCCAATGTCTTCGTCTTCTTCGCAGGTTCTTTTATCGATGACTTTCCCAAAATAGCAGTTCCTATGTAGTAGACCTACTATTTTTAGAAATTTTTCCTCTGGGAGTCAGATTGATGTGGAACAAAGTTTTTTTGATATGGGTTTTTTCCCAATATCCTCCCTCTGAAATTTCGGGCCCGCCCGCTTAATAATCTAGGAGATTTTAAAGTTTTAATTTTCAGACCTGGCAGTGCTTCTGGGTACGACAGCCATTAATGGACCTGAAAATTGCAGGTCTGGTTTTCTCCTCCATTTACAACGAAATTTATATTTTTGATGTGGGTTTTGTCTTCTGGTGCTTCACGTGCGATCTTACTTCAATCCGGCAACTAGTTTGACGGGAAATCTTACTTCTTTCTTCGTTGAGCCGGAAATGAGATTTCTTCATTGTGGCTGCTCTGTCACATGAGGGGGGAGTTTGAAGGTGTATTTCTGATGGTCTTGGATAGAGGAATGAACAGCAGCAAATGGTTTGTTGTTTCATGCACCGGTTTGCAACATTTCTTTAGATCTTCATTTTTAGGCTATGGGGATTTTCACTGTTCTCTCCTTCTTGCTCTTCGTTTCTCCTTCTTGTTTTGATGAAAGATCCTTTTGAGACCTAAAAATCACCATGGGGAGTTTTTTCAGTGCTTGGGTTGAGCTGGTATGAGCATTTTCAATGGCAGAGTGACGGTAGAATGTTGCAGAGGAAGAAATGGAGGAATGGAGTGCACAAAAATGTTTAGAAGTTAGAAATGAAGAAAGCGACACTTGGGAGATTTTAAAAAGATATGCACAATTAGGGTTAGGGTGAATTTTTCAAAGCTTTATGTTCCTGACCTCAGGGACGTGAGGGACATCAACTTCCACAATGAGCAAGACGGCGACACGTGGCACTAGATCCAACGGCAGGGGATGAAGGAGGAAAAAATTGCTTTAAAGCACTGGGAGCTGAAATGAGGTCACATGGGTGTCCAGAAGACTCCCCATAGGGGCTGGGAGAATTTTCCAAGGCCTGATGTCCCCCACCTCAGGTGCATAAGGTACATAAAATTCCACGGTGGTCCTGGAGCTGACACGTGGCGACCGATCTGACGGCAGGGAATGCATGCTCCAAATAAGCACTTGAGGGCTGAACTGCCAGGTCTGGAGGTCATATGAGGGTCCCAAGGGTCACATGAGGGCTGGGTGAATTTTCCAAGGGGTGATGTACCTGACCTCAGGGACGTGGGGGACATGAAATCCCACCAGGCTCCTGGTGCTGACACGTGTCCTCTCGAAAAAATGACTAAGTCCTGAACTGCCTTTGAGAGGGTAACTTGGAATGCAGATAACTTGAGCTTCCGGTGGAATTTCTTGGTGAAATTTTATATGATCCTGACTGGAAATGGAATTTTGAATCCAATGATGTGGGTTTCATGTCTTTATTCGATCATATGATCCCTAAAAAATTGGATTTTTGATCTGGGACTCCACTTGTACCTGAGAAAAACTGTCTTCCAATCATATGCGCCAAGGTGTTGTGAAAAATATTATTTCACCATCATGTAGGTCTTGGAATCCTCTTTCTAAATATGTTTTGTTTTACTTCTAAATCCATTTGGAGCTCCCAGAATCTTTGTTTGAAGCCCAACAGTTGTTTTAGGCCTATGTACTGCCTAGGCTTGTGAACCCTGTTTTCACTCAGACTGCTCCAAGTCTTTCAGAACTTCCCAAAGCCTTCCAAAATCATTTCCATGATGTTATAAGGTCTTCCATTCACCTCTGTGTTGAATTTGGCCCTTCTTCTCTGCTCCAGGGGGTTGATCCAATCCCAGGAAGGCCAACAATAGCCCTTCCCTATACTGCCAAAAGATAACATTTTCAATGAACTCCTAAAATCACCTAGGGGGAATGAATGGAATTTCCTAAATCACCTAGGATAATATCATGACATTGGTTGGGAATTCATTTGGACTGACTGAACAGATCTGGGGTTTCTTAGGAATGATAAAACATGAAAATTTTGGCATAGGGGTATAGTTGTCGTGCTCGAAATTGTCAATTTCCCTGTTGCACATTCTCACGACAACAATTGGCTCTAGCTTGGGGACATGACATGGACTGAGCACAGCGAAGACATGACATGGGAATCCAGAATCTCAATTTTAGACCATATAATTCGTTGACCAGTGCCTTATCCATTGGGCCCTGCGGAGTCATGCACAACTTCAAGAAAGGAAGATTAGAAGAAGGAAACACACACACACACACAAAATGACCAAAAGGAAACACATGACACACAACAGGAAGGGAAACACACACAATAGGAAAGGGAAAAACACCTATCAATCACCTATGGTACAAGGTGAGGGACAACCCGCTTTCCCTGAAGTACTTTTTATTTCACAAAAGTTACCCCTGAAGAGGCAACACCGAATGATGATGTTCTGCGAAGCCGTTGACGGGTTCTAGAAAGTATCCTCCCCTCCTCAGCTACTTATGAAAGCCAGGTGCTTTCACAATTGTCTGTGTACTTGGTAGGAGTGAGTCCATGTGATCTTCTTGATGCTCAGGTCCTTTCTTGGAAACTCCATTGTCTTCATGCTCTTTGAAATTGGTTTCATCATGCCAGTTTCCTTCCATGTTTATCCATATAGCTGATTCTCCATCGAGCATCTCATCGCTGCCCCAATGCTGATTTTCGTTCCAATTCCTTGAACCTTCTGAGTTAATTTCTTTCCTGGGTCTATGCTCATTGACATCTCTTCCATGAGAAACCTCAGACTTATCCATTTCCTTTACTTCACTGTGAGGTGCTTGAGTACTGACTGAAAGATTGGATGCGGCCTCATACTTGTCTTGTATGCCCATGGCATGAGTGAAGAGATCAAGAATCAGCTTAGGGTCTTCCACCACTTCTACTGCATCCAAGATTTCTTACACAGAGTAATGCTTCATCATTTCCTGTAGTCCCTCTTTGTACGCCTTTGAAGAATCTTTATCTTGCAACTCAAAGAAACTATCTGGAGGGATTACCTCATCATCTTGAGAATCACTGCACTCTACTGATCCTTCATCAAAAGGAGCTTCATCTTTATAGGTCTTCAAACTCCTTGCTTCAATTTCTTCATCATAGAAAGAGTCTTCATCTTCAAATGGGAAAGAAAATACTTCAATTTCATCATTGTATCCACCAACCATTGGCTTGAGAGGGACATCATATTTCTCATCTTGCCTTATCTCAATATGGCTGACCTTCACATTAGTTAAGGCTTCCAAATCAGCTTCATGTTTATCTTCCATATTCATGGCTTGCATTAAAAGTTCCAGACTGATCTCAGGGTCCTTTGTTTCTTCTGCGGCTCTTAGTAGTCCTTGTATAGACATTTCTTTCAAACCTTTCATGGGCTCATCACAAGCTGATTTTGTCTCTCCATAGATGGCTTGACAGAGATCATCTTCATCCCCAAATGGGAATGAGAATAACTCCTCATCTTGGAAAAGCATATAGGCTGATTTTTCTTCTTGAAAATCACCGAGAACCATTTCCTCTTCCTCGTGGTCTGCATCATTTGGTGATTTGGGGCTGCCCTCTTGTAACTCAAATCTCCTCAATGCTTCTTCAAAGTCCAAATATCTCTGGGAAGGCATGTCTGGACCTATCAAGGTGGGAATATCTTCTTCCTCCTCGGTTGTCACCAAGTGATTCATCCACCTGGTATTTTGGTACAAAATGTTAGCTTCTGGGCTTCCGGATTTTTGCACAGTGTACCTCATTTTCTTCTCAGGAAGCAATTTCTCCATGTCTCCCTTCACTGGTATGGTTGCAAAAGACCAATTCATCTGAATTTTCCCTCCCAACTCTCGGTAGAAATTTCTACTCAGCAACATTCCGAATGAGGCTGGGACGTCTACTACCAAAATCATCACTGAAACTTTCTTGTCTAGAAATCTGGCGAGAGCCACCTGTGCATCTTTAACCTTCCCTACAAGTGAGACCTTTTTTGATTCCAAAGAGTAACAAGAGCCACTAGGTGGAGTCATTGTAAGTTTAAGAGCCTTGGCGACCTTCAAAGGCATCACGTTGTCTGAGGCCCCAGAATCTATTATGCAATTGTTTAGTACATATTCTCCAACAAGAAGGGAGACGTAGAAAGGTTCAACTTTATCAGTCTTTGATGCACTCAGAGAAAGCATGTTCTATGAGGGAGGTGTAGGTGAGTTTTGTAGCATGCCTTTGGAACTAGAAGTTACAACATTGGGTGTTAGACTACCACTCCTGATGTATCAGACGAACCTCTCAAATTGTTCAGGGTGAGTCCACAAATATTCAGTTTCGGTAATCTGCACTTTGGCTTTGTTTGCATATTCTATGAAGTCAAAGGGAGCAGATGTGGACAAGGGGGGTGAAGGGACTGATTTTGGAGTCTGGATAGGTTTAGGAGCAGGATTTGATGTTTGAGGAATGGAGGGTATTTTAAAAGACACACTAGGAGCTTTCAAGGTATTAGATTTTGTAGGAGCAGATTTAGATTTAGACTTGGAAGAGACATCAGAAAGCTTACTTGGGATTGCGGGCATCTTCTTACTTGTTGCAGGGTCAGGCTCCAACAATGCAGACTTCATGGAAGATGGAAGTGGGGATCCTCGACTGATTATTTTATTTTTCAGAGTCACCATAGGAGGATCATCAACCTTCTTTTCTTTTGCAGCAGTGGAGGGAGATGCTCTTTTCTCAGACTGAGAATGAGTGAATACCGCACATGAGAAACTTGGTGCATCTTCTTCATCTTCTTCATAACCTCCAGAATACTCACAAAACCTGATTTGTGTATCATTCTCAAACTCATCACTTTCTTGGAAATCACCACCTTCTTGTTCAAGCTCTTCTTCACTTTCTTGAAATCTGCAATTTACATTCATGGGTGGGGCCTCCAAGGCAAGTCTTTGGGGTGCTCCTACAATCTGATTTCTGTTGCTTCTCTGAGAAGAAACTCGTTCAAATAATTCCCTCTTCAAAGAGGCCATCTCATTCACCAACTTTTGCAGCGATGGATTAGTTCTCTCATCTTCAGGATGTTGGGCCTTTCCCTTTGATGGATTCTTGATCTTTCCAGAGAGGATGAGATCGTCATCCAATTCAATGGCCCTCCTTTGTGCTTCTACAATGTTCCTTGGTTGAACTCTTCGTAGGAGAAATCCTACCTCTGGTGATTGAGCGTTTATGAAGAATCTTTTGATATTGTTTTCAGATGGTGAATCCTCTTCAGGTATCCTACGCAGCAACCATTCAAAACGAGCCACGAAGTCTCTCATGGTTTCATTTTCTCCTTTATTTATTTGAGCCAACTGCACCAAGAGGTCTTGACAATCTTCAGTTGATTTAAATCTCTCTTTGAATGCATCCTTGATGTCATTCCAACCTGTGATGGACTGGGAAGGCAGGAGGTAAAACCATTCTGCTGCTTTTTCTTGGAGGGACTCCACGAACAATCTTACAGCAACGTCTTCATGTTGGACACCAAGAATTCCACATGATGTCGTGAAAGCAGCAATGTGTTCTTCTGGATGTTGTGTGTTGTCACCTTTGAACTTTGGAAAGTTCTTGCGGGAACCCATTGGTAGATTGTGAAGAGGGGGTTCAAGAGCAAGTGGGCATGTATTCCTTCCCCATAGAACAATGGGTTGAGGTATTTCTTCTTCGTCCGCCATTGTTTCTTCTTCTTCTTCTGCTTCAGCTCTTGCTTCTACGAATTCTTCTTCAAATTCTTCTTCTTCTGGGAAGTTGATGTTCAATGGTTGTTGAAAAATTGTAGAATTTGAAGGATTTTGGATAGGATTACCAGGTGAACTTCTTGAAGAGCCAGATGAAGAGGAGGCTTGAGAGAAGAAATATGGATTATCTCTAATTCGTTCTTGCAGATTTTGCGAAGCTTCGAAATTGAAATCAGCAACACCTCTCGACCTTCTCAACCTGGTGTATCTTCCTTCAGCCAGCTTTTGGAAGCTTTTGCAGTCGGAATACGAAAGGCCACTGTGGAATGTGAAAATTCACGTGCAGAAATCAGTAGTGTATCTTTCAGAAATGGACTTTCTTGAACTCTCTTTTATGATTTTTTCAATATTTGATTTTTTTTTTGAATTTTTGGGACCTTGCGGTCATATTTTGGGTGCAGATGCTGCTAAATCTGCCCCACGGTGGGCGCCAAAAACTATTGGTGAGAAAATTTTTCGGGTGGACAAACTTGTGGATTTCTTGCCAATGCTCTGGGAATCTAAGTCCCTCTACTTAACCGGTGCAGCTGTCGTATGTGCATGCACATGAAAAGGTGAATTTCTGTGGTGGCCTTTCGACCGGGGATCCAACAGGGGCACTCCACTGACCCTGCAGAAAATGCTTGCATATACCTGCAAGAGATGACTTTGTCTGGAAGTGGGAAAGGGAGTGAGAATGGAGGTAGGAGAACTAATGTTGTAGGTAGAAAATCAGATTCCTGCACACACACTAGTTAGAAACTTCATCACATGCATTTATGAGAAGAAACAACCCTGTAAATGACAACAAGACCAAATAGAATTTGATGAGAACAAAGTGTCATGAAATCCCTTGGTCAAAGAAAGCTAGAAACTCCTTCTTCTTGTATTGATTGAACAAAAGTTGTACATAGTGTAGGAATGGAAGAAATTTGAGAGGGGAAGAGAGTAGAAGAAAATGGCTATCTCCTTTGCTTTCTCTCAAGGTAGAATGCACTCTTGAGTCTACAAGATCAATCACCAACCCTTTGAAATGGGAATGGCTTTACAATTTATAGAATAGAATATGACTCTTCATCTACCTCATGACCTTTTGAATACCTTCATATGACTTAAGACTGTTCGTATTCCACTTTAAATATTTAAGTCCCTCTTATAATAGCAAGGTGACTTAATTTACATTATATTTCTAAAGTCACTTAAGTCATATTAAAAGGTGCAACCCTCAACGCAAAAATATAACATTGAAGAGAGAGAGAAAGAAGAGGAAGAAGAAGAAGAAGAAGAATTATGATGAAGGAAGAGTTGTTGTAGTGGACCTGGCTCCATTCTCTGACTGTTCTCCACTTCTTTTTTGAGTGCTCGTGTTCTGTTGGCGGTGGCGCACATGTATGCAAAGAGCTTGACCACCTCTTGAAGTGCTGACTTCCCTTTTTCAGAGATTGAATCGATCCATTCCTTATTTTCTCGGCCCTGCATCGTGAACTCGTGCATTCTTCTGATGGATTCCGATCGAAGCTGCTGATGGGTACCACTTTCTCAATAGGAAGTGTTATAGTGCTTGGTTCCACCAAGTGTTGCACATAAGATGAAAGAGTTCACACTTGCTCCTCTAGTCCCTCGATCTTCTCTTTGTATTCTTTATTCCTTGCCATCATGTGACAATTGCTGATATATCGGGAGCTACTACTTGTTGCACCGTGTGAGTGTCGAGGATGATCGTTTCCCGCATCCACAGAAACATCTCATCGGTTTTAGGCTCAATGACGGGTGCATCAACCATTCTTTGTCCTGATGGAGGAGGAAAATCCTGAATGAGAGGAGAGTTGGAGTCAACAACATGCGGGACCTCTTGAAGTGGCTCGAATATTAGATCATGAGTCATATACTCCTTGTTCACTTGCGGTTTCTGCTGCTTCTCTTTCGTCTGCCTCAGCTTGAAGTCTTTTGATTTCGTCAAGTTGAGCCCTTATTTCCTCTTCCGCTCTCTTGCTTCTCTTTCTCTAATTTCTTCTTCGGTTTCTACGTCAGTGAAATTTTCTAGGTTCTCATTGATGTATGGAAATTCACCATCCAAAGGATTAGCAGCACTCAGGTTCTCAACGTGACTAGTTGCTTGACGAAGGGGAGGCCTCTGAATTCCGAGTCAGCTCTTGTCTTCTTTGAAGTTCTTCAAAAATGGGGTTGGTTTGTCCTCCTTGCCTCTATTGTCGGTGTACCTTCTATCCGCCAGCTTGGAAATCTATGCTCACCTTTGTGGTGCTGGAATTTGTCTTTGCCTCTCCAATTCAGCAACGCGTTCTTCTTCAAGGTCGAGGATTCTCGTGGCAATGAAGTAGTGGTTGGCACTTTGTCTCATTATGCCAAATAGCTTCTCTCAAATCAGAAGTGATATCTTCTTGGATGTGGAAGAGCAATTTGGGTCTTTCGACAGGAGGATTTCCCGGAATAGCCATGGTTTGTAGACATGTGGCTTATATAGCTATTCAAATTTCAGAAATTTTCTCATTTGAAGTTTGAATTTTAAGGTCATTCGGGTCCATGTACAAGACATCGCTGTCTTCCACATCATACTCGTAGGCAAAGGGTTGTGACAGCTTCTGACCCGTCCATTTCGTCTTCATATCTCCCTTCGAAAAAGTAACTTACTATTTTTAGTAAGTGTGGAAAAGCAATTCCTTGATCTTCAACTGGATGTTGCGGCTTAGTTTTCCTCTTTCTCCCCATGTTCCTCATTTCTTCTGGATCAAATTTCTATTTTTAGCAGGTGCTCGAGGGGCCACTTACTATTTTTAGTAATTGCCAACAATGTCTGTTCTGGTGAATTTTCAGTCGTAGTTTACCTCCAATGTCTTCGTCTTCTTCGCAGGTTCTTTTATCGATGACTTTCCCAAAATAGCAGTTCCTATGTAGTAGACCTACTATTTTTAGAAAGTTTTCCTCTGGGAGTCGGATTGACATGGAACAAAGTTTTTTGATATGGGTTTTTTCCCAATATCCTCCCTCTGAAATTTCGGGCCCGCCCGCTTAATAATCCAGGAGATTTTAAAGTTTTAATTTTCGGACCTGGCAGTGCTTCTGGGTACAACAACCATTAATGGACCTGAAAATTGCAGGTCTGGTTTTCTCCTCCATTTACAATGAAATTT
The DNA here is from genome assembly GCA_019776745.2 of Taxus chinensis. Lineage (NCBI taxonomy): Eukaryota > Viridiplantae > Streptophyta > Pinopsida > Cupressales > Taxaceae > Taxus > Taxus chinensis. The sequence goes on along the minus strand of CM034154.1, from coordinate 684,970,766 downwards.
ATATTTTTGATGTGGGTTTTGTCTTCTGGTGCTTCACGTGCGATCTTACTTCAATCCGGCAACTAGTTTGACGGGAAATCTTACTTCTTTCTTCGTTGAGCCGGAAATGAGATTTCTTCGTTGTGGCTGCTCTGTCACACGAGGGGGGAGTTTGAAGGTGCTTTATGATGGTCTTGGATAGAGGAATGAACAGCAGAAAATGGTTTGTTGCTTCATGCACCGGTTTGCAACATTTCTTTAGATCTTCATTTTTAGGCTATGGGGATTTTCACTGTTCTCTCCTTCTTACTCTTCGTTTCTCCTTCTTGTTTTGATGAAAGATCCTTTTGAGACCTGAAAATCACCATGGGGAGTTTTTTTCAGTTCTTGGGTCGAGCTGGTCTGAGCATTTTCAATGGCGGAGTGACGGTAGAATGTTGCAGAGGAAGAAATGGAGGAATGGAGTGCACAAAAATGTTTAGAAGTTAGAAATGAAGAAAGCGACACTTGGGAGATTTTAAAAAGATATGCACAATTAGGGTTAGGGAAAATTTTTCAAAGATTTATGTTCCTGACCTCAGGGACGTGAGGGACATCAACTTCCACAATGAGCAAGACTGGTGACACGTGGCACTAGATCCAACGGCAGGGGATGAAGGAGGAAAAAATTGCTTTAAAGCACTAGGAGCTGAAATGAGGTCACATGGGTGTCCAGAAGACTCCCCATAGGGGATGGGCACATTTTTCAAGGCCTTATGTCCCCCACCTCAGGTGCATAAGGTACATAAAATTCCATGGTGGTCCTGGAGCTGACACGTGGCGACCGATCCGACGACAGGGAATGCATGCTCCAAATAAGCACTTGAGGGCTGAACTGCCAGGTCTGGAGGTCATATGAGGGTCCCAAGGGTCACATGAGGGCTGGGAATGAATTTTCCAAGGGGTGATTTACCTGACCTCAGGGACGTGGGGGACATGAAATCCCGCTAGGCTCCTGGTGCTGACATGTGTCCTCTCGAAAAAATGACTAAGTCCTGAACTGCCTTTGAGAGGGTAACTTGGAATGCAGATAACTTGAGCTTCCAGTGGAATTTATTGGTGAAATTTTATATGATCCTGACTGGAAATGGAATTTTTAATCCAATTATGTGGGTCTCATGTCTTTATTCGATCATATGATCCCTGAAAAATTGGATTTTTGATCTGGGACTCCACTTGTACCTGAGAAAAACTGTCTTCCAATCATATGCGCCAAGGTGTTGTGAAAAATATTATTTCACCATCATGTAGGTATTGGAATAATTTTTCTGAATATTTTTTTTTTTTACTTATAAATCCATCTGGAGCTCCCAGAATCTTTGTTTGAAGCCCAAGAGTTGTTTTAGGCCTATGTACTGCCTAGGCTTGTGAACCCTGTTTTTACTCAAACTGCTCCAAGTCTTTCAAAACTTCCCAAATCCTTCCAAAATAATTTCCATGATGTTATAAGGTCTTCCATTCTCCTCCGTGTTGAATTTTTCCCTTCTTCTCTCCTCCAGGGGTTTGATCCAATCCTGGGAAGGCCAACAATAGCCCTTCCCTATACTGCCAAAAGATAACATTTTTAATGAACTCCTAAAATCACCTAGGGGGAATGAATGGAATTTCTTAAATCACCTAGGATAATATCATGACATTGGTTGGGAATTCATTTAGACTGACTGAACAGATCTGGGGTTTCTTAGGAATGATAAAATAGGAAAATTTTGGCATAGAGGTATAGTTGTCGTGCTCGGAAATTGTCAATTTCCTTGTTGCACATTCTTATGACAACAACGTGCAAAAAAAAGGGCTCGGGGAGAAATGAAAATGGCCAGCTTGGTGAGATAAATTTTGATTTGGCCCTTAAACTCCCCCTCATTTAAAATATGAAATTGGTGGGTCCTCCTGAAGGAAAATTAAATAACCATGACTTTAAATTGATACAAAACATTAGAGGAAGGAGAAAATTTCAAAATTATCATTTCCTAGCAGGATTTTAATGCTCAGTCTCATAATAGAGAAGTCAAGTTTGGGATTTCAAAATAGTTGTCTGCATTCAAATGCTCATAACTTTTACTTTTTTTAACGAAAGCATGAAAAATTGGACTCATTGGAATTGTGGCTCCGAGATCTATGTAAAGAAGTTAAGAAAGTCAAGGATTAATGAAGATTTGATGGTGAAAATTGTAGGAAAAGATACCAGTTTAAAGATAGGACTTCCAGGTGGTTGAAATGACAATAAATGAGCATGGGCAGCCATTTTTCTTTTGCTGCAAGTTATGGGATGGTATGGAATGGATTTTACAGGTTTCCCATCATGATTTTCACCCACGTTTAGTACTTTTTTAGTGGTTGGAAGGGAAAATCCGATTTTAGCAACTTCTCCCTCCTCTTCCTCGTTCTCTATAAATTGAGGTGCCCTCTCATTTGAGAGGGGGGGTTGTTCTTATAACAAAACTCTGTCATTTTTTTTGAAACACCGGTGTGCTACATGTCTTCATAGTGGACTTCTTGCATGATGATCCTTGCCTTTCTCTTACTCTGTAAATGGACTGTGTGAACTCTTGAAGTAATAGAGTCAAATTTGTGGATATATCTCTTCCCTTTTATGTGTTTTTTGCATTCTCTTGCCTTTCAATCCTCAGTTGCAGGTGCATTATGTTTATTTTAATCATCTTGCAAGTTAATTATTGTTATGCCTCTATGGGAACGATGTTTTGAATGTTTTTGTTAGACTGTGGTGATTGTTTCATCCTTTTTAATCTACATTTCCTTCCATTTTCACACATTGGAGAGCATGTTCCATACCCTTCTCTTAGTGCATCACCTCTTTTAGTGTATATTTCTTTCATTTTCATGATATTTCTCTCTCCTTGGTCCCTTGGAAATCATAGGTTAGGAGTAGTTATCATATTTTTTCCATTAGAGTAGTTGTTGCATTAGATTAGGAAGAGGAACTAGCCTTCTCTGGAGGTCCATCTCAAGTATCAGGTCCCACAACTTGGGAGATGGTTACACAATCACACTGCTTTCCTCAACACACTCACATGCTAAGAAATCAAAGGGTGTTGTGATTCAGTGATAATAGTTCTGACACGCCTGGTGGGACCACAAGGAAGTCTTCATTTTATTGCAGCAAGTTTTGGTGCACTCTTGTTGTAAATTCCAACATTTAGAGGTTTTTTAGCAACACATCTGACGACTCTAAGGGGTAGATTTAAGTGGTTTTAGCAGCCCAAAATTCTCAAAGTTGTGAGAATAATTCAAAACTGGTCAAGAACAAGAGAAGAGGGTGCGTTTTAATATTTTCAGCTATCTCCAGGCAGAGGAAGAAGAGCTCAAAGGTCTCCATCTCCACCAAACATAACATTATCAACACCTCCACCTGGTATGCCTTTTATTAAATCAACCAAAGTTCTTAGACCAATCAGAATGGCTCATCAACCACCAAATCCATTTGTGAATTTTAGGGGCAACAACCCATTTGTTCTCAATGCCAAAAATCCTATTTCGGTGGCAACATTAAAGAATATCCCGTACTTCACTAGGGAAAATCACAAAACTCCCATTGATCATATTTAAGATTTTGTAAATGTTTGTGTTATTCACGAGATCAACAAGATGGATGTGTTAGTCAAATTATTGGCTTCTTCTTTTAAGGGCAAGGCTTTACAATTGTTCAAAAGCTTGACAATAGGATCGATTACAAATTGGAATCAATTATGCTCATCTCTTTGTAATCAGTTCTTATAAAGGGTAGATAATATGTCTTTATTGAAAGAATTGACCACAATCAATAGGGCTCCATATGAACATATGGCAGATTTTAACTTCCGTTTCCAAAGAACATGAGACATAATTCCTATTCCGGTGAGACCAGCTGTTGAAGGTGCTTTTCTCTACTTCTTAAAAGATTTTAATTCTGATATATCCATGATGATACAATCCATGGGGGTGTAACCTTTCCCACATCTTATAACATTGCTATTAGAGATGATAATTGTTTGATTCAAGTCGGTAAACTTGCATCTAAGCCACCTATGCCTCTTTATCCAGAAATGGGGAATCCAAGCTCTAGCCAAACACCTACAATAGCTCTCATTCCTACCCAAAAAAATCATAATTCTAACGAAGCTTCTACTTCTTCCTCTATCACCTCAACCAAGCTTCAGGAAGTCATGAAACAATTACAAAACTTAGGTAATGAGTTGGTGACAATTTAGAGGAAATAAGCTCAAATTTTCATATCATACCAGCCTCAAACCCAACCCAATAGACCTCCATATCATTTCAATAGGCCATCTACTCAGGTTGCTAATCAGAACCAAGGACAACCTCATGTTAATAGACAGTTTCAACCTTATAATTCTAATGTTGCATCTACATACATGGCCTTGGATCCAAATCAGAACAATGTGGCACGAGAGTATGAATGGTGCTTCCCATGTAATCAAACTCGCAATCAGTCAACATGTTTTAATGGTGCTCTAAATCCAACTTTGATGGTGCAAATGGTTGGTGTGCCTCAAGAGACAAATCAAGAATAAATTCAGCAACATGAAACCACTCAAGAAACACCTCCAAGTGAAGCTACACTTGTGAATTGGAAAGCTGAGGATTTATGTGGCATAAATCAATCTCCTTCTCAAGGTATGGCATCTAACATGAGGTCTAAGAAGAGGAATATAGAAGGACGGTCATCCAATCCAAATGATTCTCAACTTGTTGTCACTCTACAAGATGTTAGCAATCAAAGTGCAACTCCAAATGTGTAGATTCAACCCAAACCACCTTCCAAACCAGTTATAGCATCTCACGTACAAGAGAAGGTTGTACAAAGTATGGGACAATAGAAAGATAGCTCCTCTCCATTCAATATCATTGAGTAGATGAAAAAAACTAATGTAAACATCTCAATGTGGGAGTGATTAGCTATCTCGGGCCAAATAAACCTGTTACAAGCAACCATGACAAATCGGTCCACCTCCAATGAACCATCCAAAAGTCAAGAAAATGTGCTCACTAATGTAACTCCACAAGAGGGAGGTCAAGAAGGAAATCAAGGTAGAAACATGAATCCTCTTCCATTCTATATTTCTCAAATTATTGGAAGAAATCTTGTACACAATTTCATGATTGATTCAGGAGCAAGTAGTTTCGTGATGCCTAAGCAAATAGCTGATCAACTGAGTATTGAGTATGAACCTATCTCAAAAGGAGTAGTGCAACTTGATATGACAATAGTGGGAACAATTGGAGTAATCAAAGGATTAATTCTTAGACTGTATGTGTACCCCAATGTCATAGTCTCGCAATATGTATCAATTATTGACTTGTCATCACTCTTTACATTGTGTTTATCAAGATACTTCATGGCTACAATTGGAGGCTAGCTATCTGCTGATTGGTCACACATGCTCTTCAAAACAATATATGGAGCTAAGCCTACAATCAAATCTGAACCTATTGCAAACTTCCATATTGAACCTCCTACGCAAAGCCAAATCAATGAAAATTTCTTAGTTTTTGATCAAGAATATTTTCCAAGCACTTAGGAATCAAATACCAAGGTTGGAAACATTCCAAACTTAACTCTTGATGAGTGGGAAAAAAAAAGACATGGATTTGATCCATACAAAGAGATGGAAGAAGCTAAGTTGGGAATATATTTCTTACACAAAGAAAATCCACCCCTCCATAGCATCACCAAACCAGATGAAAAAGATGATAATGAAGTTTGGAAGCTATTCTTTGATGGCTCAAGGATCAAACAAGGTGTTGGAGGAGGATAAATGCTTGTGACATCACAAGATATAAATTACTACTCATCTTTCCATTTTCAATTGGTTTGCTCAAATAACACAACTGAGTATGAAGCATTGGTTCATGGATTGCATTGGGCAAGAAAGAAAGGTATTAAGAACTTGCAAGTTTTTGGAGACAGTGAGATGGTTGTAAACTAAGTTAGAGGGCTCAACGTTGTTAAGAATTATATTTTAAAAAGCTACAAGAACCAGGTTTGGGGTCTTATTGAAGAATTTGAGGCATTCAACATCAATTCCATCCCAAGGAAAAATAATGATGTTGCGGATAAACTTGTAGCAATTGGGGCAATATTTGACATTGTTGATAGTATCAAGAAAGATAACACTCAGCCTCACATCAAGGTGGTTGTAAGGCCAGTTGTTCCAGACAACAACATTAGTTGGCAAGTATTTGAAAACGATCAACAAATCATTAATTTCTTGTAAGAGGAAGTTGAATTCTCTGCTAGGAACCAAGATAGATTGGAGCAGTAATATGGTGACCAAGTAGTTCAGCTAAAGATGAAAAAATTGCCAAAGGGTCTTGTGACTCTTGAATCAATCTTCAAGCCCAATGACCAATTCCAAAAATAGAAAGCAAACATTCAAGTCAAGGGTAAAGACTTGGAGTCTATTTCAGTAGGTGAAGGTAAGATGCTGCAAATTGGTAAGGTGAGTACTCAGCAAGAAAAATCTGATTTCATCCAACTTTGTCAAGAATTCCTAGATGCCTTTTCCTATAATGGTAAAGATTTGAGAGGATTCAATCCAAAATTGGCATAGCATACTATTGAATTGGATCCAGAATCCAAGCCCATCATGCAAAAACAAAGACAGTGAAGCCTCATATTGAACCCCTCATGAGAAAAGAACTAAACAAACTTATCAAGGAAAATATCATTTTCCCAATCAAACACTCAAGTTGGGTTACAAACTTTGTTCCAGTGAGGAAGAGAAATAGAGAAATCAAATTATGTGTAGATTTCCAGAACTTGAATAGATTTTCACTCAAATACCATTATCCACTCCCTTATATGGAATTTTTTTTGCAAGTAGTAGCTGGTTCGGAGAGATTCTCATTGTTGGATGGCTACTTAGGCTATAATCAAATCATGGTGAAAGAAGATGATCAATTCAAAACATCCTTCACCACAAAGTGGGGCACGTATGCTTATAATAAAATATCTTTTGGACTATCAAATTATGGAGTTGAATTCTAAAGAGTTATGGATATGGCATCCGAAGGGTTGATTAACAAGATAGTGTTTGTCTATCTTGATGATACCACCGTGTTCTCCAAGAATGCAGCAGACCACCTTTTTCAACTTAGGAAAGTGTTCGAAAGATGCAGAAGATTCAGAGTGTCCTTTAATCTGAAGAAATATATATTCTTGGATCACAAAGGCAAGCTATTAGGCCAAATTTTTTCGAGGGAAGGGTTGACCATTAATCCTGAGAGAGTTGAAGCTATCTGGGAACTTCCATTTCTATGTCACAAGAAGGATCTTCAAACTTTCGTAGGGAGAATAAATCTTGTTTAAAGTTTTGTGCTAGATTTTTACACTCTTGTCAAGCCAATAACCATGATGTTGAAGAAAATTATGGCATTCAAATGGATAACAGAAGGAAAGGAGAGTTTTAAGGCCATTAAACATGTAATATCTCAATCTTTGACTCTCATAAACCTAGATTTCTCCTAGGACTTCATGCTCTGTGCCTTTGGTGGATTGGATATAATTTCAACTATCTTGGTACAACTCAACAAAGAAGGTTCGTATTAGCCCATAGAATTCTTCAATGAAAGTTTGGAAGGCAATGAAGTGAGGTACTCTTTTATTGAAAAGCATGCCCTCGTTGTTATAAGAATCCCGAAGAAGTTCAGACACTTAGTTTTAAACAATAAGATTCAATTGTTAGTGTCTCATGCTAAGGTTAAATAATTTCTTTTAAACAAATATTTAAATGAGAAAAGATCAGGTTGGATCACCTGTGTGATGGAGTATTATATTGAAATCAAGGTGACCAAGTTTGTCCATGGCAAAGGTTTGTGTGAGCAGTTAGCTTCCAAATCACATGTTGAGTCAAGTAATGAGGAATAAGTTGTCTTAGTGTTGCAAAATGATTAGGAACATCCAGCTAATGATGTGTCCACTCCATGTTGGACCCAAGATATGATACATTACCTTGAAATAGGTATATGTCCTCTAGAGTTTAGCAAAGCAAAGAGAAGATACTTTAGGTTACAATCCATTACATACGCTCTCATTAATGGTATCTTATTCAAAAAATACAAGAATGGAATTCTATTAAGGTGTATTGGAACAAATCAGATTGAGAAAATGCTACAAGAGTTCCATGGTGGAGAAGCCAGAGGTCACTTTCTCCACGAGTAACAACTCTTAGAATCATGAAAGTTGGTTTACTATTGCCCTACATTGTTTAGTGACTGATACATATGGATTAAAAAGTGCAAGAAGTGTGCATTCTTCATGGGTAAAGAAAAGCTAGCAGCGCTTCCCCTTCGTCCAATCTCAGTGGATTGGCCTTTCATGCAGTGGGGATTGGATTTCATTGGGGTCATCAATCCAAATTCAATTTAAGGCCACAAATGGATTCTAACGGAAACAAATTATTTCACCAAGTGGACTGAAGCAGTAACACTCAAAGAAGCAAATGAGTCTAACATCTTGGACTTCTATGAGGGGATAGTAACCAGATTTGGTGTCCCAAAAACTATCATATCATATAATGCTTTGGCATTTCTTAGCACAAAGATCACTGAATGGGCTGTTAAAATTGGATTTTATCTCAACACTTCATCTAACTATTACCCCTAGGGTAATGGTCAAATAGATTCCATGAACAAGAAACTTGTTGAGAATTATAAGGACTCTAGATGAGAACCAGAGGATATGGCATACCAAGCTAAAATCATCATTGTGAGTTGATAGAATTACACCAAAAAGGTCAACTGACAGATCTCCATAAAATTTGGTCTACGGGAGGAAGGAAATACTTCCCATATCACTCGATTTTTTCAACATTAGAACTCCTCAAGCAGGTGTAATTTATCAAAGTTTGAAACCATGGAAGTCAGGTATGTGGAACTCATGGATTTGAAAGAGCTAAGAGAATATGCAATGCAAACAATGGAGAAAGACCAAGCACTGATCAAGAGGACCTTTGACAAGAAGGCCAAGGCTAGGAAATTCCAAGAAGGGGACTTGGTGTTGAAGTGGGATGCAGATAGGGAAAAATCAGGCAAACATTCCAAATTTGACGATATATGGAGTGATCTCTACATGATCATAGAGTGCAAGGGTAACAATTCTTTCTGACTAGTCAAGTTTGATGGCAAAGAATTGCATATTCTAGTCAACAGAATCTACCTCAAGCATTGTTACTAAAGAAATAAATTATCACCCTGTGTACATATTAGTTTAGGATTTTCTAGTTCCTCCAAGTGCTGGTGCACATTGTCTTGTTGTTAGAATAGGTTCCCAATTACCTAAGTGCCTTGGGCACATGTTCTATTGCTTCTAATTTTATCTTTGTACAATACATTTTGCTTCCGAATAGAGAAAAATTCAGTGGGAAACTCATAGTTGCAAGCAAAATTTAAAAGGAACGACAGCCAGATCGTACCAAGTTAAGAAATCAAATGTTAATCAAACACCACCATCAATAAGATAAAAACTATTCGCCATAATAACTTTAATAAAACCTTTCAAAAAAATGAGCGGAAATATCATATATTATTATGGAACTCAATGAAATACAATGAGAATGAGCCTTGTTTATATATGAAAGGAATAACAATCTAAGAACTAGTCAAGGTCATACATCAAGCCATAAATCAAGGAAAGAACTAGTCATCAAAGAACTAGTCAAGACCACAGATTTAGGAAAGAACTAGACATCAAGGATCTTGTCAATACCATAGATCAAGGAAATAACTAGTCAATATCATAGATCAAGGAAAGAACTATACCTAAAAAACTAGATAATATCCCCCTAATATCTAAATAAAATAAAATAAATATCCACACACATAAGTGTGTGAGGATAAATACAATAAAGGTAAATAAAGTACCTAGGTAAACATGAGCTAAGGTAAATACCTACTCTAAAACCTCCCTTCAAGTGAAGCTAGGGGCCCAAAATAAAAGTGGCATATACACAGTATGAGTCTCGGTAACTAGGCCTGATTAGGGGGGGGGGGGGGGGGGGGTACTCATGTACAATATATCCATGAAGAAATCTCAAACCAAAATAAGGAAAGAGAAATAAGATGAAGAAAAAGGAAGATGTTCTCATGAACCCCCCAAGAAAAAATTCTGAAACCCCAAGCATGCCACACAACTCAAGGTAGCGATGGTGATGCAAAAGGCTTTGTAAAGATGTCTGCCAACATGCTGCTGAGTCAGAATGTACTCTAAGCAAAGAACTACATCTTGAATGTGTTGACAAATGAAGTGGATGTGTATCTTGATATGCTTGGTCCGCTGGTGCTAAAGTAGGTTGCGAGAAATGTGAATGGAACTTTGGTTTGTCACACCAAAGTATAGTCAATGAATCTTGTGGGAATCCAAACTCTGTAAATAACTATTGAAGACAAAGAATCTGCTGACTCGTTGTAACTATTTTTGTGTACTTTACCTGTAAAAATGAAATTGCAATAGCCTGTTGCTTTTTTCATGCCCAAACAACTGGAGAAGAACCAAGACAAAAAGGATAGACATAAGTAGGAATGCCTGTAGATCAGTAAAACATACCCAATTTGAATCGGTATATCCAACCAACTGAGTAAAAACCCCAATGTAGTGTAGGAAAAAGTGGTAAGTACCCTGCAAATAGCACAAAATCCTTTTAGCAACCTGTCAAGTGACTACTATGAGGAGAATGTGAAAACTGAGAAACAAGCCCTACTGTAAATGAAATATTAGGGTGAGTATGGGTCAAGTACATGATTCTTCCAACCAACTGCTTATACAATGTAGGATCACAAGGTGGAGTGGTACATGTAGAAGTAAGAGTAACCCCAGACTGAAAAGGAGATGGAATTGGCTTGCAATCAGCCATAATCAAAGCGCTGAAGAAGATCATGGGTGTACTTTTTCTTACTCAAATGAATCCCTAAATATGTTTGAGAAATTTACAATCCAAGGAAATAATGCAGTAACCCAAGATCTTTCATGTCAAAATGTGTAGAAAGATCACTATGAATAGTCTGAATGTGGGAAGAAGAGCTACCAATAAGTAACAGATCATCAACATACAAGACAAGTATCACAATATCCTCACCAACATGTTGGGAGATACACTGTATGATCAGAGTGGAAATGAACAAAACCGGTGGATAGAAGAAAAGAATCCATCTTCTCATACCAAGTTTGAGGGGCTTGTTTGAGACTGTAGAGATACCTTCGGGGCCTACAAATAAGAGAAGAATCCTAAAAAATCCATCCATTTGCTCCATGTATATTTCCTCTTGTAAATATCCATATAAGAAGGCACTCTTCACGTCCATCAGGTATACAGGACACCCTTTTGATGCATTAATAATCAGTACAAGGTGTACAAAATCCATCTTGCTAATGTGTGCAAAATTATTAGAGTAATCAATACCTTCAACTTGTGAAAACCCCTTGGCAACAAGACAAGCCTTTTACTTGCCAATGGACCCATTAGTTGCATATTTGGTTCCGTATACCCACTTACACCTAACCATCTTTCTTCCTTTAGGAAGAGATACCAAATCTCGAGTATGATTCTTCATCAAATAAGAATACTTGGATTTCATCGCATCACCCCACTCTTGTATCCCACGAACCTTTTAAAAATATTGTGGATCCTCAAAAACTTCCTAACACAAAATTCCAATACTTGTAGAATGTACATGATGATGCCTAGGGGGTGGAAGATCCTGTATGAAAAGTGTTTCCTCAATAATTGTAGTACGATCCCACTTAGGCATAGTGGCAACATCAGTGGGAATATAATCCTCAATGACATCTATAACCTCCTCATCAACCTCCTCAAAGAAATTATCCTCAAGATGAGATGAAAAATAAGGAGGCATGGAAGAAGATGAAGATTCATGAGGAGTGAAGCACTCATCAAATTTAACATGTGTTTGAAAAAAGAACATCATGAGTATCGGGATATAAAATTTGATAAGCTCTCATTTCCTCACAATACCTTACCAAGATCAAGGGTTTTCTCTTCTTATCCAAGGCGTTCCTTTTCTTCTTTGGCACAAATGCCCAAGCATGGCTCCCAAATACTCGAAAAAATGATACATTTGGCTTAGTGTTGGACCAAACTTCCTCTGGAGTCAAATACTCAAGTGCTCTGTGTGGTGTGCGATTCTGAATGTAGTTAGCATAATTAACTACTTTTTCCCAATAGATAGGAGGTAAATCTCTAGAATGCATCATACAGTTGGCCATTTCCTTCAAATTTCTATTCTCCCATTCTGCTAAGCCCTTCTGTTGTGGAGTATGAGGAACAAAATGTTGGTGAACAATGCCTCTAGTTGCCAAAAATTCAGAAAACTTGTTGCTGAAGTACTCCCCCCATTATTAGTGTGAAGTTTATTTATGAAACTAGAAGATTGTTTCTCAACCAAATCCTTGAAGAATTTGAAGTGTGAAAAAACATCACTTTTGTACTTGAGAAAATAAATCCAAGTATGCCTTAAGAAATTATCAACAAATGTAAGTTCCTACTTAACACTATTGAAAGAGGGGGTAGGAAAAATCATCACATCACTATGCACAAGCTCAAGTGGTGAAGTAGATCTCTTAGAAAAATTCTTAGGAAAAGTATCTTGGTGTTATTACCCTAATGCATAGCCATGACAAACTCCATCAAGACAAGAAACTATAGGAATACCATCTACCATACAATGAGTGTTCATCTCCTTCAAATATCTATAATTGAAATGTCTAAATCTCTCGTGCCAAAGCTTACTCTTTGAATCTGCATGAGAAACCAATATTTTCCCTATAGAGGAAGTGTCATCAAAACCCTCAAAGTGATATAGTCTAGAACTATGATCAACAATACCTTGAGCAACAAGTGAATGAGGCTCCAACAAAGTTGGTACTTCTGCCCCATGTGGTGTAAAAATCACTATTTTTCCTTGACCAGAATGACAAATTTGATATACATAAAGAAAAATTGTTGTGATGTTTGGAACATATAGTGCATCTTGGATACTACCACCATCAAGGCATATATCACCTTTTCTTTTAACATAAATAAAGGAATAATCTCCAACCTCAATTTTGGAAGTAGAACTCAAACCTAGAGAAACAAAAGACTCCTTGGAAGAAGTCGTGTGATGAGAAGCACCAGAATCTATAACTCAACTCGTCTCCAAGTGGTGACTGATATCTCCCAACAACATTAAGTGCTTTTCCATGTTGATTAGAAGGAGGTGGAGTGGAGATATAAATTTTGTGTTTCTTGACTGCATCCTCTAAGGCTTGCATTCTCTTATAACACCTATGTTCTTCATGACCAATACCCCCACAAAAAGAGCATGAAAGGCAAGACTTATTCTTGGATTTAGAAGAATCCTTGGGTTTTGAGTTGTTTTTTTGGGTTTAGGAGCATTTTGAGATGGAGAAGGGGTGGATTTGGTTTTACTTTTTGGTTTTCCCTTGTCCTTAGGATTAGATGTAACTAATTCCTTTTGAGAGGTGGAAGACTCAAGGTTAGACAATTTGGATTCTTCCCTAGTAAGTCTTCTCACAAAATGTTTCTAAGTCATTTGTAAATGTGTCACATAAGGCATCCATGCTAGAGAAAAAGGTAGAAGAAAAGATTTGGAATGGTCATCTCCAACTTATATAGATTCAAGTAAACACACTCTTCATCTTTCTTATCTCTTCCACTCCCCTTCAATTGTGTCAACAAATGCTTGAACTTGGTAAGATAGTCTATAATTGTTGAAAAATCTACAGGATTAAGAGATGTTATCTCAATTTCAAGTTGCATGGCTCTCATATGATCCACCTTACTAAATAAATCCTTCAATTTCTCCCATATTTTGAAAGGAGAGTCACATTTTTCTAAATGAAACAAAATACTGTCACTTACATAAGTTCCTATCAAACCCATACACTCATCAAATTTGCACTGGTACTGAAATTTCTCATATTCTCTAGTGAACATTGGTTGTTCTAAAGAAGTTAAAGCCCATAATCCTTTCCATTTGATTATTGTTTCCATTCTTGGTTTCCATGTGTGGTAATTATGTGTTGTTAATGGCTCAACATGATCTAATGTAGAATTAGATAAAGACGTCATTCTCAAAAAATCACCAAAAGAAATGCAAGAACCAAAAAATGTAACAAGACCCCCAAGCAATGAAACAAGAGCCCCTTGAGATTTTGGCACTTAATAATGAGTGCGTGTTACAATATGGCATTTTATAATTATAGTGTGATTCTCAAAATAAATATTTCCAATGGAAAAAGCACAAAAAAACAAACACTTTTGCAAATAACAACACTCAAAATCGAGTTACCAATCAAAAGATACAAGCTTTTCAATTTTATGCTCTACTATTTATTCTAGTTGCCACTAAAACAAAAGAAAATGATCTTACCTTCACCACACAAATAAACTGAAAGGGGGTTGGATTTAAGCATCTACTAGTAGGAATCACATGAACTTAAGCCCTCATATGACCATACGATATCGAGAAGGTTGGCTAACAAAGAAAGATCAATGGACGTAGTACGGATCTCGAAAAACCCATAAAAACCTAGAATTTGATTTTTTAGATTTTTCTCTGATTAATGATCCTAAGACAAACTAGTCTGTGTCTCTACAACAACAAAATAACCCAAAATTTGACTGCCTCCAGAAATGGTCGAGTTTACAGTTGATATTAGGGTTTTACCACCTTTCAGAATCCAATGGAAGGCTCTGTTTTGCATAAAAATTCATGCAGCAACAAAATACCAACAAATCCTGAATATATGAATATATGAAAACAAAATGTTTGCAAAACAAAACTTACAGACGGATGTCAACAACAATCTCCTACTCTGATACCATAAAAGGAACAATAACCAGATCGTACCAAGCCAAGAACTATGATGTTAATCAAACACCACAATCAATAAGATGAAAGCAATTCACCAGAATAACTTTAATAAAACCTTTGCAAACAAATGAGCAGCAATATCATATATTATTATGGAACTCAATGAAATACAATGAGAATGGGCCTTGCTTATATAGGCAAGGAATAACAATCTAAGAACTAGTCAAGGTCGTAGATCAAGCCATAAATCAAGGAAAGAACTAGTCATCAAAGAACTATTCAAGACCATAGATTTAGGAAAGAACTAGACATCAAGGATCTTGTCAATACTATAGATCAAGTAAAGAACTAGTCAATACCATAGATCAGGGAAAGAACTATACCTAACAACTAGATAATATCCCCCTAATATATAAATAAAATAAATGTCCACACACATAAGTGGGTGAGGATAAATACAATAAAGGTAAATAGAGTACCTAGGTGAACATGAGCTAAGGTAAATACCTACTCTAACAAAATTTGTCATCCTCAAGAAAATGCAAATGCAAAGAAAATAAAATTTTGTTAAGGGGAATTTTTCATTGTTTTCTTGTCTTCACTCCTTCAGATCAGCAGCTGAGTTTCTCATGCCCTCCACCAAATAAGAAAAAAAAAAATTGAGGCAGCTTGTGGTGTGGTCATAGGTGACAGTGTTTTGAGTTTGCAAGCAACCCAACCGATGTGAGAATAGTTCTAGATCCCTCCAATAAAGCCCCAAGAAATCTATTCAGAGGAGAAAATCATATTTCAATAGAGTTCCATGATGCTCAAAATCAACTCGTGTCTCTAAAAGTTCTACAATGCTCCATCTTTTCAGGAAATCAGTTTGTTATGCCTCATACTTGGCAAGATCAGATTTTGTGGAACTATTGTAGCTAATTCTTGCTTTGCATTTACACTGGACACATTTCATCTAAGCAAATGGATAAATGGGAAGAACCAATAAGGCCTAGAATCCAAACAATGGTGAGATCCCATTCGTCATAATCACTTAACTGATTTTCTTATTGAATCCTTGGACTAGGTTCATTTGTAGCAGAAGCTTTCAAGAATAGAGGATCAAGCTAGATATTTTCCAAGTGATCTGGGGCTTATGTTATTTCAAGTTTAAATATATACAAAGTGACTGAATGCCTTATTTATTAATCTGCATGGTCACTGTTGACTTGTTTCTTTAGCAGGCATTTGGGTTTTCTTAAGAGTTCTTACCCCATTGTTATAGCTTTCTAAAAATCCTAGGTCATTGAACACATTTGAGCACGCTCTCATGGGACTAGTTAGTCCAGGGCTCCATAGGTCAATGGAAAGTCATTTTGAAAACTTTTATTCCTTGAGTTTCTAATCTTTTTCATGTTTTCCATGTACGGTTAAATATTTTTCCTTAGAGGAATTTTTCCTCTTCTGGGTTTTCATGTAGTTCAACCTTCATTTTTCATGCCACTTTGTTAAAGGTTTATGTTAGAAATTAGGGCCCATTTAATGGCTAAATTCTAACATGTTGAAATTTTAAGAATTTCATTATTCCGTGATGTTTGGTGGTTTTTCAAGCACTTCGTGTAGACACCTCAATACAGTGCGTACAAACCTTTCTAGATGCGCAGGCACCCCTTATGTTTTTGACCGTCTGTCAAAAAAAATTCATAGGCACACGTATACACAATCTGTAGTGTGCACACACCCTGATCAGTGTACATGTATTGGTCTCTACCTACGTAGTTGCACCTGAGCTGACTATAATTTTTACTCATAGGTACATATACACAATGTATCCACACGTGATAAACTTGTGAAGGTTGCACATGTCATCTTTGTTGTGCATCTAGAATTTTTTTATTTTCTTGGTTTTTTAACTTCTTTTGCAGGGTATCTAATAGTGGTTTACAGGTTTCTATTCCAAGCAAATTTGGGGTTGTACTAAGCTATTAGTTCAAAGTTCTTTCATGGTGGTGTATGTAGTAGAAGGTTTGAAACACATATGCTTCCACTCGTAGTTCTTTCTAGGTGAGTCTTGAGAAATACAAATGAAGAATGAGCTCACTACCGAGTTAGGATTGGGCACTGACTTTGCAAGCAATGCAGGAAAACACTCAATTCGAGCTTTCAGGGATCGGTGGTTAAAAGGGAACATTTTTTCGCCAATTTACTTAAGTATTTTTAATTTCTTACAAAATGATAAGTGGAGATACCTTGAATGTGTATACTCTTTCCTTGCATTTTAGGATGATCTGGGAAATAAAAAAGACAACATCTTCTCTCCTTTAGGGTGGATGACAGTTCATTGGAAAATTACTAATCTTGGCAGTATAGTGACCAAAATTGAGTCGTGTCAAAGAATCAAAATGGCATAATAGCCATGCACAACGTATGTTTGAATGTAAGCTTGTCAAGATTAGTTTTGGGAAAACTTCATTAGAGTCTAACGCTGGATAAAGAAACACGACCACATTCATCACACTATATATTGAGGGTTAGAATCAAGGGTACGTCCGAATATCCACTTAGAGGGTCGAGCTAATGTAAACCCCAAATGGCTCAAATAAATGGACCTTAAGCTACAAAAATGGGGGGGGGGGGGGGGGGGGGTGGGGGGGTTCTAGGAAACCTAAAGCTAGTTCACCGCCAAGTAACCTCGTGGAAAAAATAGTAAGTGGCTCCAACTTATCTACTTGAATAGTTTTTAGGATTGTGAGCCCCCGGAGTGGCAAAGTTGTTCAGACTCGTGACCATCGGTGCACAAGTAGAACATGAGATTCACTAGTTTATCATTGTATCAGAGAGCATGGGTAAAGTAAAATCGAGATACGGGTTTTAGCCCAAACGTATTTAGTAGTGAACTTTTTGGGTAAATCAACCTTGCATCTAGACAACTTGTGACACCTGTTGGTGCTTGATTTTATCCTTTCCAAGCCTATTTGAAAAACTGTGGAGCTATTCAGATAAGTGAAAAAATTAAGGAAGTTGGACACATATTCCCCGAGAACTGCTTTCACCATAGTGGAGGATCTCACCAGCATAGAAAGTGAGTTGGGTTCAATCAATGTGGCATCAAGACGTTGGATTTTTAGCCTGCATGTAGGTGTGAAACCCGTTGATTTGGCACTGGAACGCAGAAAAAATGAAGGCCAAGCTAGGAGGCGTAAGGGTGAGGTGGTCTGTTCGAATGTAGGGAGGTACCAACGTGGCTAACATGGATCCCAACGTGTAAAAGAAAAGGGCTTAGGGAGAAATGAAAATGGCCAGCTTTGCGAGCTAAATTTTGAGTTGACCGTTGAACTAAACTCTTAAATCGGTGGGTCTCCCCAAAGGAAAATTAAATTCCCAAGACTTTAAATTGATGCAAAACATAAGAGAAAGGAGAAATTTGAAAATTATCATTTCCCAGCAGGATTTAAAGAGATGAAATATTTGGGTCTCCCCAAAGGAAAATTAAATGCCCAAGAATTTAAATTGATGCAAAACATTAGATGAAGGAGAAAATTTGAAAATTATCATTTCCCAACAGGATTTTAATGTTTAGTCACGTAACAGAGAAGTCAAGTTTGGGAGGCCAAAATAGCTGCATGCACTCAAATGCTCATAACTTTTGTATTTCTTAACGAAATCAAGCAAAATTGAACTTGTTTGAATCATGGATTCGATATCTACATATAAAATTCAATAAATTTAAGGATTGATGAATATTTGATGGTGAAAATTCTAGGAAAAGATACCAGTTTAAAGAGAGGAATTCTAGGTGGTTGAAATGGCAATAAATGAGCATGGGCAGCCATTTTTCTTCTGCTGCAAGTTATGGGACAATATGGAATGGATTTTGCAGGTTACCCATCATTATTTTCACCAATTTTTGGTACTTTATGAGTGGTTGGAATGGGAAATCTGAGTTTGACAACTTATCCCTCATCTTTCTCATTCTCTATAAATTGAGGTGCCCTCTCATTTGAGAGGGGAGGATTGCTCTTGTAACAAAACTCTATCTTTTTTTTTGGAACACCAGTGTGATGCAGGCCTTCATATTGGACTTATTGCATGATTATTTAGGCCTTTCTCTTCCTCTGTAAATGGACTATGTGAACTCTTGAAGAAATAGACTCAAATTTATCTGTGTTTATTGCATTCTCTTGTCTTTCCATCCTCAGTTGCATGTGTATTGTGTTTAATTTACTCATCTTGTATGTTTATTATTGTTGTCTCTATGGGAATTGTTTTGTGAATGTTTTTGTTAGACAGTGGTGACTATTTCACCCTCTTTTATCTACATTTCCTTCCATTTTCACACATTGGAGATCATTTTCCATACCCTTCTCTTGGTGCATCACCTCTTTTAGTTTATATTTCTTTCATTTTCATGTTGTTTCTCTCTCCTTGGTCCCTTGGAAATCATAGGTTAGTAGTATTTAGCATATTTCTTTCCATTATAGTAGTTGTTTCATTAGATTAGGAAGAGGAAATAACCTTCTCTAGAGGTCTATCTCAAGTATTAGGTCCCACAACTTGGGAGATGGTTACACAATCACATTGTTTTCCTTAATACACTCACATGCTAAGCAATTAGATGGTGTTGTATTTGGTGATAACAGTGTTTATCACTACTAAACCTAAACATAAAAATTTATCCAATGCATATTTGGGTATAGCTGTCACTATTGAAGGGAAAAACACACATTTTTTTATGAAAAGAGATCTTATATTATATTAATGCAATAAGATACAAGATAACTTTCAACAAAAAATTGGGTGGTATGAGAGCATGCCCTAAAAACACAAAAAAACTAGGCCGAGCCTAGGATAACACTAAACAAACTAGGTAACACTTAGAAAACCATTAGAACACAAAATTATGTAGCAACAACAAACATTCATGAAGCAGGAGGATCATGATCGTCTGGCCAACCCAAGCCTGGGAGGTCCTTGTCGGCATCTAGAATGTCCCAACCAGTGGGATTATCTTCTTCTTTTTTTACCTCCTCCCGAGTGGGGATGGCTAAGGAGAGGCGGGGAAACTTGTTAAAGGGTGGCGCTAGCAGCGGGGGTAGGTTCCAGCCATCAAACATGCAGGGCTCAGGGCCAACTGGAGATCCCCACCCAAGTTGATGAGCGGGGGGGGACCCTAGCCTTGTTAGCGAGTTGGTGGCGAATGAATCCTTCGTTGTTGAGGGTGGGGTGAGTGGCGATCCTAGCTGAAATATTGCCATTGAGAATGGCTGCAACGACCACCACAACCATGCAGTGAGGAGCACCGAGATGGTAAGGGTGGCTCCCAGGAAATGTTGCACGGGGAATCGCCCCAGTGCCGTAACAGAGTCTGAAGATGGTCCACCTCTAGAGCAACTTTTTTAGCCTGGACTTGAATATGAGAAACACATTAGAGATAACCATAGTTTTGTTATACACTGAAAATTACTTATCAACTTTAGAATTAGCAAAGAAAAAAGCATTTCTTTCTTTCCATATCTAAAACAAAATTTCCCCTAAAAAACACACATTTTCATTTTTTTACTATGGAAATACATATAACCTTGCAAAATTCTGACAAGACGAAGCATTTTAGGATGATGCTTAGAATCAATACATAAATTTGGTGCATAATGCACCACTTCATAGTTACAATTTTGAAAATTTTATAATTTATTTGAATTTATAAAAAAAATCTTATATTTAAAATCACTTTTTTTTCTTTGAATTATCTTATGATTTTATTTACATTTTTTTCAATTTAAGTTACTAAATGTTTTCATATATTTTTATTTCGATAGAGCTATAGAGAAGAGTGGAAGAAGAAAAGGTATTAGAGTCGAGGTGAGTCAAAAATGGAAAAAAAAAAATGAAGTCAAACATGTTAATTCCATGTTCTTATAAAGTTAATTCCATGCTCATGGTCAAGATGCATGTTCTTATGTTTAGATCATCTTCTACAATCGAGGCTATCAATGACAAAGATGAGTGTCTTCAATGTAAGTACGAAAAGGTATAACAATAATGCTGAAATTTTATAATAACAGCGTCTATTATTTAATATATGCTTCGAACATTTATCAGCTATTACATTATGCAACCATTCTCAAAAGAGGCCGCCACTTGTTGTGGAAATGGAAAAAACAAGGAAAAATTAACATATATCTATACGCAGAATCAGTCAAATTCACACTACATTTTGGGCAATGCCAGTGTATTGTCTAATGTTTAAACCACCTTTTTCCTACAATGTTTTCTGGAAGCCATGAAAGGGCACACCAAGTAGTAGAAGTTTTCATCTGACCCGCATTGTTTACATGCTAGCTAATGTTACATTCTCATGAACCACATAAATGTGCATCCTACAAGGCGAAGTGAGTGTTAGAGTATTCTTTTTTTAAAGTGAGGGCGAAGGTGTATGGAAACCACCTTCAAGAAACTATTCTTTCAATCTATGTACCTCAACTATGTTAGGATCAATAAAAAGATTTGTCATGCCAATTATATAAATTGTAATGACATTCTAACTAGTTTTTCAGCCTGAATTTATTGCAAGGACAACCATCTGCTCCCCACGACACAATTCATCGAGTTTCCTCCCCTCAACATCGCAGTGTGGACCTCATAGCCTGATTTTAACACTAGAACCTAACATTTCCAAAATTTGGTAGGCTCACTTGTTTATCTTTTTTGCATCTTTCTTTCTAATAAAAAACATCTGAAACTAAAGATAGCAAAACAATTACATCAACTATTGAGGAGGGAAGATCTACAAGTTCCCCTAACTACTTTAAGTGGAAAATTTGTATTGGAATAGAAGAAAAAACAAATGGGCAATGGGTAACAATAGATGTGTGACACAATAAAACCTCACACATGGCATTTAGATGGTTGAACCCCTTGTTTGTAGGTTTGACTTGTCCATTAGATATAATGTACACCTCTCCAGGGAGGATTTAATCAAAAAAATCATCGCAAGTCTCATTAAAAAAATTTACATTGACCTCAACACCCTCATCATCTAAAAAGTCAAATCCAAATAATTGGACATACCCTTTAACATTTGTATATTCATTAAGATAAATTTTGTGCACAACTCTACCTTTCACAGACCATTGTTTCAAATACGGGATCACTGCATGTATAGGAATTTGTGCTAATGACAATGTGGTTTTGGAAATAAGGGTAATGAATCTTGTCCAAACGTAGCAAGTCTTGAGGAATGAGCAAGTGTATGGCACTGAGCGTCATGGGCATGCTAGAAAGGATCTTAAGCACCTATGGTTTCAATTTTCTAGTAAAAAATATCCATTCCAAAAACCAATACATTCTTTCATAAGAATGGGCCATCAACAAGAGGAGAAGGATGGAAAATATGTGTTTTCCAGGAAATAAAGAGTAAATAAAAATGACACAGTCTTAAAAACTCATATGAACCCTTTCATATATATATAAGCATGCAAAATCAATTTAACATTTGAACCTTATTGAACTTTCCCTATTTGAATGCTCGAATTAAATTTAGATGAAAGGAAACCATGGTGAGAGAAAACTCCATCAGAAAGGAACACTCAATACTTCAAATTGAAATGTTGTAAGTAGGGGATAAGGTCTAATGAGATTACTTGAAGGCAAGGAGCAAGGTATGTAGTGCCTCCTAGGATATTTTCAATTGCATTCTTAGATAATTACAAACCCATCTTTACCATAAAAAAAACACCAAATTTTAAGAAATGGTTGTCGATGATTTATTTTTTTTGTGAATCCTATTTCACTCCCTTTTAATAATTTAATGTGTTTCTAATTAACATACATAAAAAGGATGAAATAATGTAATAGGTGGATATTATGATTTAATTAACTTCCAACATTAATCACACAAATCATAATAATATTTTTCAAAGTGACTATTGATCTAACAACTATCAAAAACACAAGGGAGAATTACACTTACATGATTTTGTGTGGATTTGGGAGAGTCTAAGTCATCTGAGTGCAGGAACATGTTTATTTGATTCTGGAAATGTTTCATTGCAAAAATTGGCACCTAAAATTGAACCTAGTCAAAATCGTACAAGTAGGTCAAGAGAATTCATACTGTCCTAACCCTTTTATACAATCTTAAACCTGTTTGGAATATGGGTTTGCAACTTCCTAAGTGCTTAACCTTCTTGAAAATGAATGTCATTGTATGTCGGTCTTCTTAACTCACCTTCGGAATGGCTATGCAAACTCTGCTCAAACCCTAGAATCCTTATAGTGCAAGAAGGATTTCCTACAAAACAAAGTTAGGTGGGTTGTGGGAACCCTTGTGCACTGTCGATGTCACCACTACTCCGAAGAGGGATTAAACCACATGTCATTATCCTAGCATGTGATATTAATTATAGTGTAATCAAAAATTGAGAATTGTGTTTTAACAATGCTTCAACTTGAGTTTCACACTTTCTCAAATAGTTAGAAGGGTCGATTTACTTGCTTGTAAAAAGAATATTGAGACTCCTAAACCTAGAAGGAGACTTCAAACTTGTAGGTGGTGTTACACTAATAGATTTGCATGAATTATTTCACATTGTAGGGAGCTTGTGGTGCCTTTTATGCTTTCTTTTTACATGAGGAGTTCTAAAAGTGTCTAGTTCTCAAATGAGGTATGATTTACTTGCATAGGCACAAAGTGTAACATGTACCTTTTTCTTTTTTGATTAGGAAATAGTTGGTGCAAGAAACAACAATTGTCATATGAAAGATGCCAACTATGAAACCGAACATATTTTGTTAGAAGGTAGTCACGTCATATTAAAGAAGTAGAAGCCATAAAAATATCAAGATAAGGCCAGGCAAAAAATAAACATTAAACACCTTCAAGATAGAACAACCATATTGCCAATCATAAAAATGGAATACTCAGGGTATCAAAAAAATGTCAACAAATAAGCTTCTAGAATATAAAGAGTGTAATTTGAGAGTTGAATAGTTCTCTAGGAAATGAGGTCGACACTTTAATTTAACACATATTTCTAAATCACTAAAAAAATATGGAAGTTTAGAACTTGTTTAAAGTAAGCCATATGGGGGCATGTGCATCAATTTTTACAATGAAAAACTATGTTACTAACCAATTAAAAAATTAATCACTACTATTAAAAATTTTGAAACAAGATTTGAGAAAGGCAATTGGTATTGTGTTTTTAGTTTTACCTTTACTTAACCATATCTTTAATCAACATTTGCATCTGGATTAGGTAGAAGTTAGTGTGAGATGACTCTAACTTTACCGGCAAACTAAATGGTTCATTATCTATGAAGTTAGTACGTAGTTAGGTTTGTAATATGTTATAGCCAGTTTATGTCTATAATAACAAGTTTACAATTTGAAATTCTTTGTAAGACTCTTCTAGACATTATTTTTGAATTTACTAATCCTTTAATAATAATTTTATGTATTTTCTGCATGTATGTCCTTTTTGAGTATGTAAAGTGATATATTTGATTTTGGGTTAAACCTACCAGGACATGGCTTGTTTTATTATTTAAACTATAAAAGAAGAAAAAATCCCCAAAAAAACTAGTTATTTATAGTTAAGGCAGAGGGTAATGCTTTGTTTCACTACGTTAGCTTGGAAATCTTGTTTGAGGAGTGCTTTGCTAGAATATGATTTTCATGTTACATACTAAGCTTACTCTAAGTTTCAACATGAAACTTGACTTCCAAGAAAATAGAAAGACCTTCAATTTTCAGGTCAAAGACCTCATTTTTATAATTTTATATCCTAATTTCAATTTATTCAATAAGTGAACAAACCCAAGAAGAACTTTCTCAATAAGAAAATCCCTACTGGGTTTAACAAGAAAAAATAAATTTATAATAGAAGTCACATAACATAATGCATAACATAATAAGAAATGGTACTCATCTTTTTCAAAACACATAACATAATATTGCTGTCATATAAATGTGTCGCATGAAAATTTCAAACTTTCAAGCATGACAACTAGACCCAAATGTGAAAACTTTGCTCCTGATTCTTTCCTAACCATCTCCTTGGTCATTTTGTCTATTGTATCATGCTCATATGTACCTTGTAAGTGCTTCCCATGTGATGAAAAATATTTCCCAAATGTTTTAAATATTGTGGCATAGTCATTCATCTTATACCATGAAGTGTTTTCAAAGGTTAGTCTTTTAGCAAGCCTAGAAACTCAAATTTCAATTGTCTCACGACAGGTATGCATCCTATGGGATAGATTTGAAAGCCCAAAATAATATGGAAGTTGTGTTTGAGAGTCTTGAACATTTTGGAAATGATTTAGGAAATTTTAAGGAAATTTTGAGGATTTAGTGATAAGTTGTGCAAAAGTGAGTTTTTCGAGGTTAAGGAGCTTACAGTCTAAAATGGTACCTGATATTCCGCATATGATTCTGGGAGCTTCTTAAGGAGTTAGGAGGAAATAAAATATTCATTGAAAATATAGATGAATGATCTACATTATTAAATCTTCAGATTTATTACAAGACTTAAGAATCTCTCAGGAAAGTCTATATTGTGTAGACACACCATGTTGTCCTGAAGAAAAAGGAGATTTTCAGGGAGTTTCAGGTATAATTTAATGATTATACCCATCCAATTGATCTTTAAAGGCTATTGATAGTTAAAATCATATAAGAATTCACCCAAAAATACCTTCTAGAGTTCCGGCAACATCGTCTTTAAGTCTTCTCCCTCATAAGTACGTTTGTCACAGTTAGTCAATTTTGTAAGAGGACACTTGTCACCTCTAGGTTGAGGTGCATTTTTGTGTCCCTCTTATTTCTATCCCAATGGGATAGAGGGAAAAATAAAATTCACCCCACCCCAAATTTTCATCCAGGTTCCTCACGTGACTGAGATAAGCACTTTTTTGGCCTATTTACCTATTTCTAGCCCCTCCCACCGTGTAGTAAGAAGGCACCACTTTTCATCACCACATGAGGGTACCATTTTTTATCCCTCATGTCCTTGTCCCAAGGGGATGGAGGGGACAAGAAAATTCACTCCTCTCTTTCCCCTTCTATGGTTTTCAATATGATCAAGTTCAAGCCCTTGGGTGTCTAAGCTAGCTTTTCCTCACTTCCCCCACACCAAATCATATTGTGCCACTTGTCAAGTTGTATCCACAAAATCATGAAATTTAGGCATTATTTATCTTGGTCTTATACTACTATTTAGAGGGTTCTCAAGTGAATAAAGTACTAATTAATCCCACATTTTTACCACCTTTACTTTATATTTTATTTCATCATTCCCGCATATTTTCTTACCCATATCCACCTATTTCGCAATTATCATGACATTTTAGCCTAAACCTGGGTGCCCATCCCTATACTGGGGCACTTCAGGGCATCCTGATCTCACCTGGGGTGCCCCGATCTATGTTCCACATTCCCACTTATTTTTGGGGTCTTTATAGCCATTTTTCATCCTTATCCTTTTCTTAGTCGACCATGTCAAGGTTAATTACGAAATTAAAGCAGGAGAACCCTATAAATATAAAGTTATGAGACCATAATGAGGGTCCTAGCATCACATACTACTATCACTCCATCTAGAGTTGCATCAATTGCATCCATATAGTGTCATGCATCAAGGCTAGGAGATCTACATCAACACACACAACATAGGGGAAGGGATTATATTATATTTCATGCACACATGTTATTACATTTTCTATAGTTATTACTGATCACTACTTCACAAAGTGAGACTGGAACAAGAGAACCTAGTGCACGACATGCGCACACACACTAGAACTACATCCGGGTCTGAAATGTATTGCAACACTCAGTTACAAGACCACTATTTTGGTGGCTGATGTTAGTCTGATCCATTCATTCTATATCTTTTATTTTTCCTAGGGTTTTGATACTTTCTTCTTTCTTACAGGTCATCACTTCATTATTCAGTACATTTGGCGCAACCTGACAGATCTAATGCGACAGACATAGAAAACTTCAAGATACCCTGTGACCTTGTGAAAACCAAATTCAAATATTTTACAAAAATTAGGGTGCCTTGGGGTGCCCCAGTAAATTTACAGGTGCCTCAGTCCACTCAGATCATCTAGATATGACCTTTTAAGGATTTCTAAGTATTCGTTCATACTCCTGGACTTTATTATCAGACCTACAACAACCTATGACAGTCTTTTTTAATTAGCTAAGTCATTTTTCCTTA
Source organism: Taxus chinensis (assembly GCA_019776745.2). Lineage (NCBI taxonomy): Eukaryota > Viridiplantae > Streptophyta > Pinopsida > Cupressales > Taxaceae > Taxus > Taxus chinensis. Next base: position 684,943,692 of record CM034154.1, on the reverse strand, counting down.
CTTCCTTGCATATTTAGGGTTTTATTTCACTAAGTAGAACTATTTAAAAAATTTCCATATTGTTTTAGTGCATTTATACAACATTTTAGTCCTCTTATTTAGATTAATTAGCGGCTATAATTTCCATAGTATTAGAGAGTAGTTTCCATTTTTAGTTAATCATTTTGGTGAACCCGACGTCCTTTTTTTTAATGCTTGTTACTCGTAGCGGACACTTTGGACCCTTCCATTATTGTGAACTTCCTTCTCCCCTTCGTCATACCTCTCGAACCATGGCTGACATGCCTACCTCTATGGTTGAAAACACCTTAGATAGCTTACATCAACTTCCTCTTCATGAAATCAAAACTGTGGATAGTGAGAAGTCCTATGATGAGGACACTAATGTTGACCAGGAACAACTTGATGTTATCACCAACTTTCATCAAGCTTTATGTGAGAATCCCACTCATATCCCTCATGTCTTGCATGTTTTACTAGCTACTAAGCGGGCTTCCCTTTCTATTCCATTCACCCCTATGGTCTCTACACCACCCGTTTGTGTTTCCACTACTCCTGTTACAACTACCATCCCTCTAGACCACCATGGTACCTCTAATATACCACTTGGTTCCTCCTCTAATAATCCTAATTTAGCATCATTATACCATGACCTCTAAAATCAAATCCGTCAGTTGCAATTCGCTACCTCTCGAATACCTCTATCACTTGACTCCACATCCTTGTTGCATTCCCCCTTTGCACCAACCATCTCTGCGTACCCATTCCCACCTAACTTCATCTCTCCCAAATTGCCCATTTTTAAAGGCCATGGTGACCCACAGGAACATCTGTGTGCTTTTTATGTTGCATGTCTCGACTATGCCGATGATCATAATATCCTCGCCAAGTTATTTCCACGTAGCCTACAAGACCATGTGATGTGTTGGTTCTATGACTTACATATCCATTCGGTGGTTTCTTTTATGCATTTGGCTAACATTTTTCTCATGCATTTTTCTATCAATATCAGGTCCACACTTTCTTATGCCCAACTAGCCTAGCTTAAGCAAGGATCCAATGAACACTTCCCCAATTATGTCTTATGGTATAAGAATAATGTAGACAAGATGACCAATGTCCTCGTGGACTCAGAACTTCAGGATTTATTCGTCCACAGTATTTATCCACCTCTCCAAGATAGTGTACTCTTTGAGACTTTCTCATCATTTGATCAACTTTGTCACACTCTCAAGCTTCGTGAGACTAAAATTGTCTCCATGGGCAAGCTCAAGTACCAGGATTCACCTTCATCCTCTACCCGCATTCTAAGAAAGACACTATTCAAAGTGCATGTGCATAAATCCAACAATCAACAAATTGTTATTAATGTGGCCTCCACTACTAAAGAATTACAATCTCATCCATATAGGCATCCTATCGCTAAGCTTAGTACACCACCAAGCATCTTATTTCTATAACTCATTGATAGTAATCACATAACCTTGTCATCACCTTTACAGCTCAACCCAAAGGGTGTAACTTTGATGACTGTTCTTACTGTGATTATCACCAATTTGTCAGGAATTCCACTAATCATTTTTTCAAGCTCCGACATCTCATTCAAGATCTACTCAACAACGGTCTCATTGATCTTTCGGAATCTCCCACATCTGTCCCTACCAAAGATAACCATAAACTCCAAATTTTGAACAACCCGCTACCCAAACATGATACCAAAAAAATTGATTCAGCTTCTAACCATGTTTATCATACAATGTCTTCACCCCCAGGACCTCTCAACTTTCTCATTTCTCACACTAATACTTCGACACCATTTAACTCCTTCTCTAACATTGATTACCACACCACATTTGTATCTGATCATTTACATATTTAGGCATCTATTGGATCCACCTTTATCAACAACACTAAGGTTGATCCATCTTCCCCTACTAGCGCATCTTCCATGTCCTTCTTACGATCTCTCAGTTACCCTCCATCACAAATCGACTATCCATTCAAAATACCCTATGGTGTTGTTAAGTTACATATCACAGTTGGTCTTCTCACTCTTCTTATCCCTTTCCTTATTAGTCAATGATGCAACCTAGAATTTACTGTGAATAGCCCAGGCATATTGACACATCACTCAGCTTGAGTTGAGCACTCACCCAAAGCGTGAAAAGGCATCAGGTCCCTCTTTAGAGTTATTTGTATAGAATTTTAGCATGATGGTGTAGGTAAATATTCAAATTCATTATCAATAATAAACAACACACAGTGCATAAACTAGATCTGGTTCTTCGAATAGATATAGAATGAACTAAATAATGAATATAACAAGATTTACCATGCAAGAACCAGATTCAATCATGTTCAACACCATTATCCAGCCAATATGAACCATTGTATTAAGTATTGTAAAACATAGAATCTTCTTACATTACATAAGTATCTCCAATTTTCATGTGTGTGAAAAAACCAACAGCATAACTCTACCATAGTTTCACACACTAACCTGTGCAAATCAATACATACATATATAGGGGTGGGGACTTGCCCTTCACCTTCCATGTGCTTCTCAAAATAGGTCACATGCTAATAATATCCATGCGCCTTTACAATAAGATGCACAACATGAAAATGCTCTAACAATAGACTTCTTATAGTTAACTCTGAGTAGAAATCCTATTATTAGCATGAACTATGCATGGCGCTCATTTATCACTTGTTCCCAAAATACCATTGTGTGGCAAGTCTTCATGTCTTTATGTGCTCAACACGCTATCTCCAAAAATAGCCTTTATCCAAAAAATGGCTAAGTCCTGAATTCAAAGTGTTCCAACGCACGCTCATTTTTCTTTTCTTCTGTGCCCTCAAATACACCTTGCTCCAGCATGCGCATCCTTTATGTGCATTCACCTTAGAGAAATATGTTATCTGCTCAACATTACCCCACACTAAAGTACATTTCCACCCGATAAATGGGAATTCCTTCTTATGTCTCTAATAATAAAGAATAAAGAATGAAATAATGAATGAAGCACTATGCAAAAGAATGAAGTTTACTCTGCAGTACCCTCTTCCTTAGGTAAGATTAACTCTGGATATTCATTTTTGAGTTTAGCCTCCAAGTTCTGTTAGTCACTTAGAGTGCTCCCTGTCTTTTCTAGAATGTTTTTCACTATGGTGTCTATTTCATCTTGAGTGATATTTTCCTTCTCATTTTGTAGTACTTGGACGACATGCGCCATACTTGAGACCATTCCCTCCATGGAGTCCATTTTCTACGCTATAAGTTTCCCAAGTTCATTGATCCTATCTTTGTGTGGATCTTGGTTTGCTGTAAGGGCCTCACACTTTTTTTTTACCAGGGCTAACCTTTATGCACACCCAAGTGTTTCATCTTTCATTGCCTTCAACACTTCATTATCATATGTTATAGTCTTGATTCTTATTATGGCGTTTGGCATTGCACACATGTTCAAAGCTTGATCCAATTTCTTCATCTTTTAATGTTTTGAGAAAGGCCTCAAAACTCAAAATTTTCCTAACAATGGTATCCATTCCTCTTGTTTTTTCTTCCACGGGATCTTTTGGTGCGGCCATAACAATGAGATATTCTTCAAAACCAAACCCATTAGAGTGCGCAAATAATGCATTACAAAGGGAAAAATTTGAGGAACTTTAGACTCCAAATGAGGCCTTACCTTAAAAATATGGTCACCAAGTTCCTCAACCATGCTAAAAAAGGCCTCATTGTTTGCCTCTTCTCATTCCTTCTCTACTTTTAATCACTTTATTTCGATAGTCTTATCCTTGTTATCTTCAAGTTGTGCTTGAATGGTGGCAACCTTATTAATGTTCCTTTGTGCCACTTCAGCAGATACCTTGACCAAGGCATTGCTTACTTTCTCATCAAACATTACAGGAGTCTTGACAGTCATGTGCCTGATTTTTGGTTGCTTCTTTACCCAACGCGAGACACATGACTCCTCACACACATCAAAATCTGGTTTGTCCATGTGTGTCTGCATGGACCATGACAACTATTTTCTAGTCAGCGCATTGGCCTTTTCTGGGTCCATTAACTCACATCCATATAAATCCTTTGTCCCTACCATGCTCTAGAACCTAGTGTGAATGATCTTGTTGGTTTCCTCTGTGTACCCCATAGCCAAAGTCACATAGTCCTCACCTGCCTTTCCTTTCTTTGTATTCTTTCCCTTGGAAACTCGAGCGCTAGAATCTGTAGTGGGTCCTTCACCTTCCTGTGTGGAGTGAGGTGCGCTAGATGGCTCGCCCATCTCTTCTTCTATCTACTTGACCCTCTCTTCATCATCTTGCATCTCCTCATCATGAGGCTTCTCTATATTTTTGGACCGCACCAGGGTTCCTGGCGTGCTTTCACCAGACTCATCCTCTTCATCCTCTCCAAGCTTTAACTTTCTCCTTCTCTTCTTCTCAGGTGCTTCTTTCTGAGGGGAGATAAAAGGTGATCTGTGTGGAGGTTGTGATGGCCCTACACTTTGATTCCTTATCCTTCTGAACACCCTTTTAAATTGGTTTTCCTCATTTATTGGGTCTACATCTAAGGCTTACACATTTGTTTCTAATTCTTCCTCCTATTTTTTGGGAGGAGCAATCTCACGTTCACTTTCCTTAGTGTTTGAGGACTGCCTCCACCCCCTGCACACTAAACCACCATTGTCCTCTTGTTCATCCTCTTCTTCTAATGGTGAAGTGGGATTTTCATTCGCTAGGCTCCCAACTATATGTTTCCCGTTTGGCGGGCCTGATATCATACATTCATTTTCGACATACTTACCATTTTCCAGCCTAGGCTTAAGCTGGATATAAATTAGCACGGCCCCACTGTCGGTAATGGCCAAAATGATAGGCCTCATGGTTATATCATCTAATATGAACCTCTTAATACAATCAAACTTACCTGGGTATGTGTAAGTCTTTCTCAAGGTATGGTAGTCATAGTCTACCTTGTATGTATTATAGATTAACCTTCATGCATCAGTAAACCTGTGAACTACCTCCTAGAAGAACTGTGTTGTTAAGGCGTAAGGGATTTTACACCAGGGACTCCATGTCCCATCCTTCATTGCAAAACTCATAATGAAAAAGTGTCTATACACAAAAAAATTGTACCGACTTCCCAACTACTGATGGCAGCTCCTTAGGAATTCTCCACTCCTCTTCGAAGGCCACGCGAAGTCCATCATACCACATCTCTACCCTTTTCCTGAACAACCCACTCATAGATCCCTCACATAAATACTTCTCAAACCTCTCTGCTAGAGACTTATTCTCTGCAGGATACTCCCAAATCTTATTCTTTGGCCCATCATGCACTTCAATTTCAACAAAAAAAAGAGATAGAAAAATGGAGCCAAAGCTTATCTTCTCACCTTTACGTGCTTATTCAATGATGTTATCTATTATGTATCTTTCCAAGATGTGAAATTATCCCTATGACATATTCTTAGCAATGTGTAGCCACATGGTGTTCACTTGTGAACACATCTCCTAATCATTTAACTTGGTGAGTAAGTGCACGGCCGCTTGTACCACAGGGTAATTCCTTAACTTGTAAATATCCATTCTGCGCGAACCCTTTGAGTAAACCAGCTCCTTACGGGTGGAAAAAATAGTTTCTTTGTTAGATAAGTCACTAGTAATCTCTATCTTTGTTCCCTTCAAACCTTTCAGGCTCACAATTAAGGGTGTGGTGATCCTCATCCACCACCCAGCAAAATAAAAGAAGTCATCATGGAATTTTCTCATAAACCATTGGTATAGTTTCTGTTTCGCACGGAATGTTTCAGCTTTTGGGAATAGAGTTGCTTCTATCCTTTTATTCCTTTGAGAAACAGATAAGGGTTAGGGTTAGGAGGAATACCTGTTAAATGTCGAGAGGGTGTGCGCGTACCGTAGAGAGAGATCAGGTCGATTGTGAAGAACTCCTTTTTGTCTTGGAAGGACTACCTGCAAATAAGAATACAAGACCACCAGATTTTGATTAGACAATAAATGAGGGAACTGCCTTGGGCCCAGGAAATATAAAACTTCCTTTCGAAGGTGGTCAGTTCCCCTGCTAATATGAATTAACACAAATGATTGTAAAATAACAATTTAATTGCCTCGTTGAAACAAGTAGGGGGAAAGGCTGGTTTTTGGTTTTGAGTCACAGTAACCGATACCGGTTGCTGATAACCGATATCGGTAGGGGCTATGTTTTAGGGACTTTTGGTGAGGGTTGGTTGTAGGGTGGTTGTGTTGTTTGTAAGGCTAGTAAATGAGTGGGATTAGGTAACGGGGTGATGAGAGGGTAGAGGAATGATAGTTAGATGTAATGTGTTGCTGGGTAGTGGATCTAGGAATAAACTTATGACGGCTGTGATTCAAAAGTCTAAGAAATGTTATCAAAGAGAACATACAAGATACTACTTACTGGTTATTGACGAGAATGCAGGTCCAAGAACTGTGATGACAAAGGCTGAACTCAGGTAGGATGACCTGACAATCAGAAGATGAGATATCTTCCCTCCAGATGATCAGATGAGTGTCACAGGGCTCTGGTTATTCAGTTGCAGTCTTGGGCTTGATGTCCTTCTCTGCAAACTCTTCTTGTTTCTTCACTTGTCTCTGCTCGGCCAAGTAAAATCCAGATTCTCTCGATCGCTTCTGATGATCCTGATTAATCCAAAAATCCTCGACCTTTGTTTCTGGTTAGGGGAGCTCATTTACAGGGAACCGATGGCGGTTACGTAACCGACAGCGTCGAGTAGGAACCGGTATCGGTCAGGTCAAAGTGGGCTATTTTTAGTAAAATAGCCAACTTTCCCTCCTTTTCTCCCGAGGGATTAGTTGCGGGCTTGGTCAAGTAACTACAAGGTCGGTTTTGGGTGCGAGTAAGGAGTCATTAGTCATGGGTGTGGATGTAGACCAAGTTATAGGTCTTAATTAGGTTAGTTTAGGGTTAGGACTAGGTCATGATGAGGTGGCAAAATGAGGTGGCAGGTACGGCGATGTGGATTTATTAATTATAAGGTAATTAATAAATAATTGTGTAAGGTTTAGGTGATGAGGTTAGGTTGTGAAATGAGATGCGGGTCACAGGGGGTCGTAAGACACAAATTTGGTGTCTACATTAGCCCCTTATTGTCGTGTAGTTTGTTTTGTAAAGCTGCACGGACAATAATATGAAGTGGTTTCCCCTGTTAAGGGTATAGGTAATCCCCCTCAAATCTATCACAGATTGAGATAGCGTGAAATCAGGGATAGGGTTGATAAAGGGTAAATGGTGTGGAGATGATGGTGAGATGGTGGGGTAGGTCCAAAGAAGCAGACGCATGTTGAAATGTAGTAGTGCGACCAGGGTACATGATTTGAAGAGCAAACCAACAATTCATAGGCAAAGGTCGATAGTTTATCCAAACAAGGGTGATATAATCTTGGTATCCAAGGCATAGGAAGTAGCTCCAGGGGATATAACGGGTAAGGTACAGGAATGTTTAGGCATGTTCGGTAGTACCAAATGGTTGGTTTGGTTGAGATAAACATCACGGTCTAGGTCTAGGAAAAGTTGGTCGACTGATCAAGTCAAGGACCCTAATCATGCTAAAACACGAACAGGTGAGCTCGATTGAACAAAAAGCTACATGATGGGTGGATAAAATTGTAATTTGTTGGTGTTGGGTGAGGTATTTAAGTGGTACGGCCTTGGGTCGGGCCGATTGATTAGTGAGGGCCGTTGGGTCAGGCCTGATGGGTTGAGTGCGGCCTTGGGTCGGGCCAAATGGTTGGGTTGCGGCCTTGGGTTGGGCCAAATGGTTGGGCGTGAGGCCTTGGGTCGGGCCAAATGGATGGGGTGAGGCCTTGGGTCGGGCCAAATGGTTGGGTTGCGGCCTTGGGTCAGGCCTGATGGGTTGGTTGCGGGCCATGGGTCGGGGGTCCAAATGGTTGGGTGACGGCCTTGGGTCGGGCCTGATGGGTTGGTTGGGGCCTGTGGGTCAGGCCAAATGGTTGGGTTGCGGCCTTAGGTCGGGCTTGATGGGTTGGTGGGGGCCGATTGGGTCGGGCCAAATGGTGGGTTGCGGCCTTGGGTCGGGTCGGATGAAGTTAACAAAGGGTTTTCAGCAAAGGTGGATATAGGCGATGTTGTGAGAAAGTAGCAGCCGATGAGGGTAATGGATGCAGGAAGCAGAGCCTATAGATTATGGTGGGTAGCATGAGAGGGGTACGTCGATCGTCCTGACATAGCTGTGATTACAGCCAGGAGAGAGACCGCCTACAGAGTTTAGTTCATCAGCTCCAAACGCAGGTGAATGAGACAAGAGGATTGTTAGCGGTTGTAAAGTCACGAGCGGAGGGACTAGAGGCGAGATACCTCCATGCGAGAGAGCGTATTCATATGTTACAGGAGAGATTGGCAGATCAGTGGGCGGGTACCAATAGCCGTGGTGCCTTTGAGGATGGAGAGGCCCGGCGAGAGGCGTCGACGATCACGATCATCACCTGGTTCGGGATGAGGCGCAAGGGTCTAAGTAAATGTTATAGAGGTATAAGAATAAATAAGGATGTCGACCTGCGCGTCAATGATAGAGAAGATGTATTTGTTTAACATCTAAATAAAACTGAATATGTATGTTGATTTGAGTTATGATAATAATAAGAATGTTTGTGTTTTGACTTTTTTTTTGTTTTGAAAAAGGATAAAGAGGAATGTGATTAAATAGAAATACACAAAAATATTTATATTTACCACACATGATAGGTTATGGTAGGGGATGGTCGAGCTAACCTTGGGAGACCCCATGTCTCCGAAGTGCTGCCTACATAGCCCATTGCACAAAGCAAGGAGGGGCCTCAGACCGATGTAGTTCTCCCTTAGGACCAGGGAGAGGTGAATTCAGGCAATTTAGGTATGGTTAGGCAATTTGTTGGTTGGTAAAAATATTGATATTGATATTGGTAGGGTAATGTTGTTGGTGTTGGTAATGAATTGGTGATGTTGGAATAGGTATAAGTGAAGTGAAAGTTAGCCTACCCAAGTGGTAGGGAACCATGTCCTGATTAAGATCAACACATAATCCTAGATTCGAGTCAAAGAGGAAAAAGTGCTCCGTAGGTGAAAAGAGCTAAACAAACCACATAATAACGTAGAATGAGCTTGAACCCCTAGGTACCGTGCATAGACGAGAAGTCAATAGGTGAAAAGAGTTGTATAATCACAATATATTGGGTGTACGTCACGTCCCTTGAGTTTTGTTGTTTTAACAAATGGTGAGGTGAGGTGGATGGTGTAGCTGAGGCACAGAGAACTTGTTATAAAGTGAGTGTTCTGACGAAAGAGAACCTAACCTAAATAGACAAGTCCATGACTCAAAAGTTCTTTTGAATGTGGCTTTTATTTTACTGAATATAGACTGATCGATGCGGGAAGTCTACAAGGGATATTTATTGTATTATTCTTGAGGTCTTCACGAAGCTGATCAATGCGAGAAGCTTCTGATAAAGGCTGACTGTGTATAGCTATCCTTCAAGGGAGCAGTCTATTTATAGTAGCAGATGCGGTTTTAGTGCATAGCTGTCCTTCGGGGGAGCAGTCTATATATAATAGCAGCAATAGTTTGGCATATAGCTGTCCTTCGAGGGAGCAGTCTATATATAATTTAGAGGGCTAGATGTCCTTTTGGCGTAAAGCATCTAGTTTTGTAGGAAGTTTGACTCAAGAAAATCCCATAAGCATATAATTAAGAATGTGTCATTTTAATACTTTGAAGTCATGGACTAGACTAAAAAGGGGAAGGCATCTTTAAGGGGAGGTGAGAATCAAACTATGTGAGCTTGATTTTATTTTGAGATGTAGGAAACAAAGTGTATGTGGTGGTAAATGAGCTCAAGGGACGAGCGGTAGGTAGATAAGAAGTGATATAACACTAAATTCAACAGTAGAATGGTCGAAGATGCAAGGCATTAAGGGGTTCAGGCTCAGGTTTACCATTAAGCGAAGCTAAACGATAAGTGCCTGATCCATAAGTGTGAGTGATTATGTAAGGCCCAATCCAATTGGGAGCAAATTTTCCACGTTTTCTCTTTTCTAGTTTGGTTACATGTTGATTCTCTTTGAGGACAAGATCACCAACCTTAAAGGTACGCTCATGAAGTCGCTTATCATAAGCACGCTTGATGCGTTTTTGATAGATTTGAAGGTGATCAAGAGCTGTAAGACGACGCTCGTCAAGAAGCTCCAATTGGGCTAACCGCTCTTGGCGGAAATCATCGTTGGTGAGAATATCCTGAAGAGATATTCTGAGGGAGGGTATTTGTATTTCGAGAGGCAAGACAGCCTCGGTACCATATACCAAAGAAAAAGGTGTGGCATTAGTGGAGGTACGAATGCTAGTACGATAAGCCCAAAGGGCAAAGGGGATGTGATCATGCCAATTTCTTCCGGACTCATTGACAACTTTCATGAGGATTTTGGTTAGGGTTTTATTAGAAGATTCGGCTTGTCCATTCGCTTGTGGATAGTAGGGTGATGAGAAGCTAAGTTTGATACCAAAGTTGTCACAAAGGTCTTGCAACAACTTATTTTTGAAAGATTTTCCATTATCTGTTATCAGGCGATGAGGAACACCAAAACGACAGATAATGTGGTGGTTAATGAACTCTACAATTTTTTCTTTTTTAGTTGAAATGAGTGGAATAGCCTCCACCCATTTTGTGTAATATTCGGTTGCTGTGATTATCCATCGGTGACGTTGTGAAGAGGGCGGATGAATCTCACCAATAAGGTCTAAACCCCATTGTGAGAAAGGCCAAAGATCTCGTGCGACCTGTAGCGGATGGCTAGGAGTATGTTGAAGGTTGGCATGTTGTTGACACATAACACAACGCTTAACATATTCGTAGCAGTCGTTATTGAGAGTAGGCCAATAATAACCTAGGCGAAGGATTCGTTTGGCCATGGCAAGGCCGCTAAAATGTCCACCACAAATACCGTCATGGACCTGTTGGATGGTATAGGTGACCTCCGCGCCGGTGAGACATCGAAGGAGGATGCCATCAAAGCCACGTTTATAAAGGAGTCCCCCCATGACGACATAACAAGAAACACGTTTAAGAAAAGCACGTTTGCCGGTACTAGTAAGGTCAGGTGGGAGAACGGAGGTTGTAAGGTAGTCATGAAATTGGTGATACCAGGTATCCTGCGAATTAGCAGACACATTATTTATCATACAAACAACCGGGGCTGAGTAAGATGGGGCAAAGAGTTGTTGGACCAAGACGAAAATGTCAGAGTCAGTTGATGAAGCTGGAATTTGTGAGGCTAAGCAAGCCATAGTATCCGCAAATTTGTTAGTGGAGCGGGGAATGGTTTGGATAGAATAATGAGTAAATAAGGTTAGAAGTGAATCCACGTAGTGTTTGTACTTTTGAAGTTCCTCATTTTTACATTGGTAGATGCCCATAACTTGATTGACTACCAATTGAGAGTCGCCGAAAATATTGATAGATTTGACACCTAAGTGTAATGCAACCTGGAGACCCAAAACAAGGGCCTCGTATTCCGCTGTATTATTAGTGCAGGGGAAATCGAGTCGGAATGAAAGAGGCATAGGCTCAGCGTCGAGAGGAATGAGAACAACGCCGGCTCCTCCGCCGCGCTGGCATTTGGATCCATCGAAGAAGAGGGTCATTGGATACGACTCCTCCCTGAGGGAAAGAGTAGCGATGAGTTCGTCGGGGAAATTAAAATTGGTAAATTGTGCCCCAGGTACAGGGGCTTCCGCGAGTTGGTCGGCAATGGTTTGTCCTTTGATTGATTTCTGGTGTATAAATTCAAGGTCGAGGTCAGCAAGGAGCATAAGCCATCGGGCGATGCGTTGGTTTAGATGAGGTTTGGCATACATATAATGGATGGGGTCCGTGTTGGTGATGACGAAAGTTTTGTGATTCAGGAGGTAGTGTCGGAGTTTGGTGGCCACGAATGATAGGGCTAGGCACAACTTTTCTACATGTGTATACCTAGTCTCATAGTCCACCAAAGTACGACTTATATAATAAACGGCTTGTTCTCGATTCTCGGAGTCACGATGTGCAAGCATGGCCCCTACAGCGTGGTCGGTGGCGGAAAGGTAAAGGTAGAAAGGGCGATCGTCCTGAGGTGGGATAAGCACGGGTGGCTGCAAGAGATAAGCTTTGAGAGCCTCAAAGGCTTGGTGGCACTCTTCGCTCCATTGAAAGGCAATATCCTTTTTAAGGAGGTGATGGAAAGGTTGACATCGATCCAAGAGTTGGGAGATGAAACGCCGGATAGATTGGAGCTTACCTTGTAAACTACGCAATTGTTTGAGGTTAGTAGGTGGGGGCATTTCTAGGATAGCTTTGACTTTAGATGGGTCGACCTCAATGCCACGCAAAGAGACGATAAAACCAAGAAGTTTTCCCGAAAGGACACCAAAGACACATTTCTTTGGTTGAAGACGGACAGAATATTGTAACAGGTGATCAAAAATAATGGTTAAAACATCGAGATGTTCACTGCGATGTTTAGATTTGCCAAGAAGATCATCGACGTAATCCTCAAGGATAGTGTGCATAATGTCATGAAAAATGTAGGTCATAGCCCGCTGATAGGTTGCACCAGCATTCTTAAGGCCAAATGGCATTACACGATAACAGAAGGTTCCCCAAGGAGTTATGAAGGCAGTTTTATGTTGATCGGCAGGGGCAACCAAAATTTGGTTGTATCCTGAAAAGCCATCCATGAGAGAGAGCATCTCATGGCCTGCAGTGAGATCAACAAGTTGGTCAATACTAGGTAGGGGGAAGTCATCCTTAGGGCAAGCGAGGTTAAGATCTCGGAAATCCGTGCATATCCGAAGTCCCCCCGTCGCTTTAGTGACAGGTACGATGTTAGAAATCCATTGAGGATAGTCAATAGGCAGGATGAAGGAAACAGAAAGGAGTCGTTGAAGCTCTTCTTTGACCAAGAGGGCAATGCGTGGATGCATTTTTCTCAGTTTCTGTTTAATTGGCTTGGAATCGGGTTTCAGGGTAATGTTATGGACAGCAATGTCAGGATCAATTCCTGGCATGTCAGCGTAGGACCAAGCGAAAGCTTGGTTGCGAGTACGGAGAAAGGTAGTAAAGGCAACTTGTTCTGATGCGTTAAGGGATTGTCCGATCTTCACAATGTGAGGATCCTCCTCTGTGTGGATGTTGATTTCTATAGTTGACTCGTTCAACATGGTTTGAGTTTCAGATGGTAAGGCGCGTTGAATATAAGAGTCATCCGCGCCAAGATAAGTGAGGATGGAGTCATCATCCTGGCACTCAACAACATTAATTGAAGGCGAGTCCTCTTCAATCATGTCTGGATATAGAAGGGGGATAGAAGAGGGGTCCTCATTATCGCGTTGATAAGTGAGAGGACCTAGGAAGATAGCATTTATGAAAAAAAAAAGTTAGGAGGGATAGATTCAGGATCTATCAACTCTGTGGGTGACGATGGCAAAATGGGTGATGATGGTTCGGTAGGGGTGACGTCGTCATCTTCCAGGAGACAACTGACACGAGGTTCCTTCGGTGTAAGTGTTCCAGGAAATCTGAGACCACTACGATCATTGTGCTTGCGTGTAGTTACGGGAATGATTGTATGTCGGCCTTGTTCATAAAGACCAAAACCAAAGCCTTTCCAAGCACAGCGAGTCAAGAAGGTGAGGGCGAAATGACGATTTGTCAGGTATTGAAAATCGGATTGGAAAGGAACCACACCAAGAGGAGGTTCAGGGGTAACGGAAGATGCGTCGACACCCCCATATGTTAGGTTGGTGCGGCAATGAGGTGGTCCGTAGGGGATTACTTCCCCCACACGACGGTCATAGGTAGGATGTGCATGTAACTGTCCGTACTCCTGTGGGGTATGGAAAGAACTAACGTTATATAGGCGATACTCCCCCAGCGTAAGGCATTGAAAAACATCTACTAAGGGGTCTGAGGTTGGGATGTTAGCTGCGGGAAGGGAAGTGGTTTGTGCGACGGTGGTTTCATTGGTTGAAGGTGTAGGTGCTGTTGAAGTGAATGGTTGAGGTGTGGTTGAAGTGGATGGTTGGGTTGGATGAATGGGTGTCTTGACTGGTACAAGCACATCATTAGGGTGATATAACATATTGCAGGTTTTGAAGGGGGGAGGATCAGCTTTTACGGTGTAGGACTTCCCCTCGTACTCAAATTTTATGCATCTATGTAAGGTTGAGGGAACGCATCCCATAGCCCGGATCCAAGGGCGGCCTAACAACATATTGTATTGGAACTCTCCCTCAAGGACATAGAAGAGTTCGGGTAAAGTACGTGGTCCTACACGAATGTTAAGGATCACGGTGCCTAAGGTAGAGGTAATAGCATCATTGAATGACCGCAACATGATGGGGTTGGCACACATGTAGCTAGAAGGGATATTCATTTGTTGGAAGGATTTTGAAGAGATGATGTTTAGGCTAGCGCCCCCGTCAATCATAACACGACGTACCCGAATGTCCCGGACGTAAGCTGAGATGAAAAGAGCAGGGTCAGGATCTTCTGCACCAAAGTCAACAATTTCGTCTTCGGAGAAACTGACAGCAGCAGCTTGTTGTACAGAGACAGAAGTGGTTGGGGCGGTAGGTTGTTTGGTGAGGGAAGCAACGTGATTGGGTGTTAGAATGGAGGTAACAGGTAGGGTTTCATTAGGTAAGACCTCAATCCCTTGAAGGATTTCAACGAGAGCTTGTCGATGAGATTCAGAAGTCTGAATGAGATCATACAGTGTCATTTTTACAGGTGATTGGTGAAGCTGTTTGATCATGGCTCGGTGGGCAACTCCATTAGAGATGGGGTAGGCGGGTCCACGAATAACCACTTTAGGTGGTGGTGTGATCGGGATGGTGGACGGAGAAAGAGAGGACGCAGGTGTGCTTTCTTTCGCTTTCTCATTATTTTTCTGCCCTCGAGTAGCAACACTAATCATGTTGATCTCGTGGACCTGAGAGGAGGAAGATGGTCGGGATAAATCATGGTCTTCGAGAGGTGGGGTTGTAATAATGATAGATATTGGTGAGGCGGGGACAGGTGGTATAGGAGAGGGAATTGAAGCTAAAGGTCTCTCCCTTCGTAAGTTGTCTTTCTTAACCTTTCTATCTGAGAGAGGTGACTGACGAAGGATGGCTTTCAAAGCTTTGCATCCCTCTACATCATGTCCTGGTGTGCGGTGGTAAGCGCAGATTTTAGACTCATCATAACCTATAGGTCGAGGTTTAGACGGGTCATAAGGTCTAAGTGGGGGTAGGGAAATGGTCGCATTCTCCACCAACATAGCAAGGATTTTGGCGTAAGATCCTTTGAGTGGGTCAAAATCGGAGGAAGATGAGGGTATTGATTGGGTGGGTTTTGGTAATGTTTGGGTATGGTTGGTTCGTACGGGTGGTGGTTTAGCCAAGGGGTATTGATACGTGGTTTTAACTAAACGTGGTTTCTTTGGCGCAGGAGCTACGTTTAGCTGGTTAGATGATGAGGCTCCAGATAACGTGGTATCCGGAAACAATGGCGGAAAAGAGGAGTGACGGCAAACAAATCCTTTGATGATGAAATTTGTTTAGGGTTGATGGGTGGACAGGATACGTGGGGTGACAGTGTTGATATACCCTTGGATCTCTGTATGGGTGCAGAAGGCGTAGGTCGTTTTAAAGAAAACGCAGGAGGTATGATATATTGATGCAAGGTGGAGGGATGAGGTCCCAATATGGAAGGTAGGTGTGACGATGATGGTTTTAGTTGTGATAGAGGCACAGATTGAGTTTGTCTCCTAAGTGGATGGATGGCTTTATTTTTGGATAAATCTAGTCGCTTAGGTGGGTGTGTTAGACTGGGTATTGGTGAGGTCCCAAGTGTAGGGGAAGATTTGGTTGGGCTAATAGAGGTGGATGAGATACTTGGTAGAGATGAGGGGGGTGAAGATGAGGACATAGGCATTTTGAGTTTCTGTAAACACTTCAGGTATATGGTAGAGGTGTCTGGATCGGTCATCTGCATTTGAGTAGAATAGGGGGTACTCAAACGTTCCCATAGGACTCGTCTATCTTCTGGAGAATGACAGTCTTCAGGTGTGAATTGGAACTTTTGTATGGAAGAAAGGTGGGTTGTGATTCCAGTCCACTGTGGGTGTGATACAGGGGGTAGATGAGGCACTGTATCAATAGGTGTTAAGAGGTCAACCGGTCGCTGAAAAGATTTAGGCGATGAAGAACTAATAGGTAGGAGGGTATGTTTGAGAGGATCCGTCATGGTTAAAGAATTTGGTGATGTCGGTGCAAGAGGTTTCTCGTCTAAGGATGACAAAAGGAGTGGTGAGCCCTCCTCTTGTGCAGCAAGAGTGGTAGAAGGAGACGTTTGGGAAATAGATAAGTTAGATAACATCCGCTCACAGTCTTGTAGGGATGTGGTGTAAGAAGGCTCATCTATGAGAAGAGAACTCTGGGCAGTTAATTCCTTTATGGGTAAAGGAATGATTTCACCTTGTCTTGATGGTGGTGAAGGAGGTTCGGGCCCCTGCGTCAGTGAAGAGGCTTGATTCAAAATTTTCTCGATAGAGGCTTTTGGCTGGGAGTCGAAGACTGCATGGATCTCATGAACACTCTCCTCGGCTAAGATATCTTGGTTTATGTTACTGTTAGAAGAGTGATTCGGGAATGGTTTGTTGAAGATTTTCAAATTTCGGTTAGCAGGGGCATTAGGATTATCGAGGGTTATATCCCCTGCATCAACCATTTCCTGCACTATGTTTTTCAACATCTTGCAGTTTTCGTGACTATGTCCCTTTACGCGGTGAAAGTTACAGAAGTCATTTTCTTTGTACCAGGAAGGTATAGCGCGGGTGGAGTCAAACCCAGAGTGAGGTTTAACAGGAGGCAAGGTGATAGCTCCGGCTTTGAGCAATTTTTCCAAGATGACACCATAAGTTTCTCCCAAGGGAGTGTAATTGATGGGCTCGGCTTTATATTTATAGGTGGTTTTTGGTGGGGTATTAGACGGTGCTTGAGATTTGACCATCACCGCGTGGACAGCTCCTTTTGATTTCGAAGAAGTGGATGTGTGAGGAGTGGTGGTGTTTGGTTTATTGGTGGAATCTGGAGTTCGGAAATTGGGGTTTTTGTTGCGCAACCGCAATTTCTCTTCTTCTAAGGCTCGAATTTCTAGTTTCCGAGCCATAGTAAAGGCCTCGTCAAATGTGCGGAAAGTTTGAATTTGAAGGGTAGGAGAGATGTGCTTAGCGCAGGCCCGCGTAAAAAGTTCGATAAGTTCAGCCTGAGGCAAGGCATATGTAAGTTGGTTGATAAGGCCCCGCCATCGTCCAACGAAATCTGTGATAGATTCGTCTTCAAATTGTCGGATGGCATAGAGGTCGGTGATAGATACTTTCTTGGCAATGTTAATGGAGAAATGATCCAAGAAAGATTGGGCTAGTTGGTTAAAAGAGAAGATTGAGTGCTGGGTTAAAGCACTGTACCACTCCAAGGCGGGTCCTGATAAGGACATGGGAAAGGTGTGGAGTAGCAAGGCATCATCATGAGAAATCAAATAACAAGCATGTCTAAATGATCGCAAGTGTTGTTGAGGATCCTCTTTACTATTAAAACGAGTAAATTTCGGCAATTCCCATTGAGGAGGATATGAATGAAGGGGGACAGAAGGGTGAATAGGCTCCCGACAAACTTGCTCGTATGTCAAGGCGCTACGACTTCCCGAAACAGAAGCCTCCAGATTTTGCATTTTGTCCATCATTTGTTTGATGAAATCCATGGTTGGATGAGATGATGGTGCGGTTGTGGTAAACGGAGGAAAATTGGGCCAAGGGCCTCCACTAGACAATGGTGGGGTTAAGTGTTGATAAGGTATGGAGGACGAATATGTTGAGGCGACCGAATAGGGATGTCCTATATAAGATGTTGAGGTCACTGGATACGTGTGTGGGAATGAAAAGGTAGGCGGAGCTTGAGAAGGAAAGCTCGTGTGGATAGGTGGCAGAGAGCAAGTCATGAACGGAGCAGTCTGCAAGAGAGATGAGGTAGGAGCAGTCGGCGGTAATGATATGTGGGGCCCAAGATTAACCAAAGGAAAGCCAATCTGTGTCGTATGAACCTCTGAAGCCGCCAGATTGGGAGACGGGGCTAAGGATGCAGAAAGGCAAAGTGGTGTTATCAGGCGGAGTGGGAGCTAAATGAGCAGCTATACTAATAGGCATGCCAACAAGGAGTTGACCATCGGGCGTACGGTCAGGGGCATGAGACAAATAGTATTGTACAGCGCTAGGATTAGCATCCAAAAATTTGGCAAATTCCTTATCTCCTACAGGAATTTTGGGGATCTCACTGGTGTCCGTAGGGTTCCCTATAGAATGTGAAGGGGGTGATTCAGGCAAAGGCACAGAGCAGGCATGTGAAACCATGGCGGCGGCTTGCTTCTGAGTGATAACAACCATGGACAAGAGTACACAGTAGGGCTTCAATCTATCAGGAACAGAAACAGCCTCAGAATGGTGAAATTGGTAGGTTGCTGGTTTGTCAGGAACTGTAAAAGACAGTAACCGATATCGGTCTGATAACCGATGTCGGTTAGACTATAGCCGACGTCGGTCAGTTAACCGATGTCGGTGTAATAAGACTGGTATAAGAAAATATAAGAAGCTGCTGATTTGATTTTTAACAATGCTTAGTACATTATCAAATTGTTCTGAGGTGATCACAGAAGACAGTGTATGACAGAGAAAACAGAACTGAAAACAAGCAAGATGCACATGCAAATCCAGAGACTAACCCTAGGATTAATTTTAATTATTGTGGGCTTATGCCTTTAGACGTAGAATGATGTCAGAATCCTAAACAAAAGACTTAGGGGAAATGTCAAGTTTGTTTTGGCTTATAAGGTTACCTCAATCGGGCGGAGGAATACCGCGGAAAAAGGGGGGATGTTTTGAGCTGTTGTGTTAATTGTGAAGTGATTCGGTATGTGTTGTGCAGTGAAAGTAAGATTAATTTCTTGTCAATACCATGGATATCACCCCCACGTGTACGACCTGTTACTTAATCTATGTTCACTAGAATTGAAAACAACAAGCAAGAATGTGATGCACGTGTTTTAAACCCAAATCGAAAATGATATTCGATGAAGCAAAAGAGATGACTTTCACTAATGCAAAGATGTAAAAGCAAAGCAAGTTCTTTTACCAAAATAACAAAATACCTTGTGAATATCTTTAGAAGAAGAAAACAGCAAGTATGCTCCCTATATGAAAGCAAGCAAGAAAGAAAGAAACCCGAAATGGGTCCCACCGGGCGTGCCAAAATGTTTCGCACGGAATGTTTCAGCTTTTGGGAATAGAGTTGCTTCTATCCTTTCATTCCTTTTAGAAACAGATAAGGGTTAGGGTTAGGAGGAATACCTGTTGAATGTCGAGATGGTGTGCGCATACCGTAGAGAGAGATCAGGTTGATTGCGAAGAACTCCTTTTTGTCTTGGAAGGACTACCTGCAAATAAGAATACAAGACCACCAGATTTTGATTAGACAATAAATGAGGGAACTGCCTTGGGCCCAGGAAATATAAAACTTCCTTTCGAAGGTGGTCAGTTCCCCTGCTAATATGAATTAACACAAAAGATTGTAAAATAACAATTTAATTGCCTCGTTGAAACAAGTAGGGGGAAAGGCTGGTTTTTGGTTTTGAGTCACAATAACCGATACCGGTTGCTGTTAACCGATATCGGTAGGGGCTATGTTTTAGGGACTTTTGGTGAGGGTCGGTTGTAGGGTGGTTGTGTTGTTTGTAAGGCTAGTAAATGAGTGGGATTAGGTAACGGGGTGATGAGAGGGTAGAGGAATGATAGTTAGATGTAGTGTGTTGCTGGGTAGTAGATCTAGGAATAGACTTATGACGGCTGTGATTCAAAAGTCTAAGAAATGTTATCAAAGAGAACATACAAGATACTACTTACTGGTTATTGACGAGAATGCAGGTCCAAGAACTGTGATGACAAAGGCAGAACTCAGGTAGGATGTCCTGACAATCAGAAGATGAGATATCTTCCCTCCCGATGATCAGATGAGTGTCACAGGGCTCTGGTTATTCAGTTGCAGTCTTGGGCTTGATGTCCTTCTCTGCAAACTCTTCTTGTTTCTTCACTTGTCTCTGCTCGGCCAAGTAAAATCTGGATTCTCTCGATCACTTCTGATGATCCCGATTAATCAAAAATCCTTCGACCTTTGTTTCTGGTTAGGGGAGGTCATTTACAGGGAACCGATGGCGGTTACGTAACCGACGGCGGTCGAGTAGGAACCGGTATCGGTCAGGTCAAAGTGGGCTATTTTTAGTAAAATAGCCAACTTTCCCTCCTTTTCTCCTGAGGGATTAGTTGCGGGCTTGGTCAAGTAACTACAAGGTCGGTTTTGGGTGCGAGTAAGGAGTCATTAGTCATGGGTGTGGATGTAGACCAAGTTATAGGTCTTAATTAGGTTAGTTTAGGGTTAGGACTAGGTCATGATGAGGTGGCAAAATGAGGTGGCAGGTAAGGCGATGTGGATTTATTAATTATAAGGTAATTAATAAATAATTGTGTAAGGTTTAGGTGATGAGGTTAGGTTGCGAAATGAGATGCGGGTCACAGGGGGTCGTAAGAAAACCCTGGTTCCCTATTTATCCTCTCTTCATGCCTCTACTTCACTCAAACCCTTCTCCAATGGGGACGCAAGCTAATTTTGTGCACAAATCTATTCTCCTTGCCTGGTTTCACAACTCTGTGAACCTCAATGCATCTTGCTCAGCTCGGTCACAATTAGCTCACTCAAATACTCATGATCACAAAGGTAGAAATGAACCCACATCACATCCTTATATAGATTTGAAAAAAATTATCGCATTTATTTCTCCTCCACCTACCACTGATCCTCTCATTAATTGATTGTTTACCAAATTTCCACACGATACACTTGCACACCACAACTATAACCTTCTAGCATGCCTTTCTACCTTTTGGCTACATAACTCCTTTCATGTGCTTCCATGTGCCAAATTACCTCACCATTGTGCCTTCCTCTAAGTAGTTTCTACGGTTGCAGCTTACCTCACGTTACATTGTGCATTCAGTTTTTCCAACTATGGTCTTCTTTAGGAGCAATTTTCTTTCTAGCAGCACCTTTCCATACTATCTACATTTTCTAACAAGAGAAATCACCTGCACCAGTATTTCCTTATGGATACCCATGTTTGAATGATAACCACCCCACACTAAGTGTATGTGCAGTCCTCTGCACATACAAACACTTCAGATTGTAATTAGCTTTTGGCACGCAAGCACATTTATTACACAAAACACTAAACTAAATGGAAAAAGCATAACGACGAAGAAGGAAACACATTAAGGGAAATATAGTAAATGAAATATAATCTAAATGGAAATATTTCCTTATTACAAACACCAAAAATAATTATTTATAGTAGGGCTTCATCCTAATCCTGTTGACCTAACCGGGCAATCATATTCCATTAAGCACCTCTAGCTGGTAAGTGCACTTGACTCAAGTATATGAGTGATAACATATGGTCCCACACCAATGCACCTTAAGCTATTTCCTAGGTTGTGTAGAAACTTAGAATCATAAAGAAGTACCATCTACCCAACCTTAAGCTTCTTGTTCCTGATGTGCCTGTCATACCATGCCTTTTCCTAGTTTTTTCTTACTTCTGACTCCATCGTGCTATGGCGTACCTCTCATTTAGTTATATTAACTTGTCAGTTCTCTCTTCTAATGCTTTCTCATCAACTAGACATCCTGCACACACAATACACAAAGAAGGTAACATGAATTCCATGGGCAAAAGTACCTTTATGCCAAACACCAGTTGAAAGGGTGTTACCTTATTCAACCATTTGTATGTTGTTCTATATTCCCAAAGCACAATGGAAATTTTATAATCCCAATCTTTCCTTCCAGCATCACAATTTTTTGTCAAGGTTTGGCTCAATATTTTATTGAAAGCCTCAGTAGTCCCATTTCCATGAGGGTGATAAGGTGTTGTCTTATGGTGTGCAACCATAAATTCATCCAATATTATCTTGATGGTCTCATTAAGTAAATGAGTCCATCTATCACTTGTCAAACTTAAAGGACATCCATACCTGGTAAGAATATTTTCAAACAAAAACATTGTTGTTATAGCCATTGTACAATCCTTGGTAGGTGTTGCTTCTTCCAACCTTGTAAGATAATGTGTACAAGTTATGATGTAGCGTGATCTAGTTCTGTGTGTAACTGGGGAAATAGGACCAACAAAGTCGATTACCCATTTCTCAAAAGGCTCTGCACTAGTAATAGGCCTCAAAGGTATTTCATCTCTCTACCCAAGTTTTCCAAGGTGTTGACAGTGATCACATGCCTTACAATACTCCTTGAAATCCTTGTACAAGGTTTCCCAACAAAAACTAGCTAGTAAAATCTTACGTGTGGTGGCATCACTTGCATAGTGTCCACCTACAATGCCGCCATGAGCCTCCTCTATGTTTATTGTGCAATCATGCTCTAGTACACACTAACACAATGCTTCATGTCGGCATATTTTGTTTAGCTCACCACTGATCAACATGAAAGGAGTGGCACAAATTGCAAGTTGTTTATTTTCCAAGGCTTTCAGTCCTTCAAGTGTCATACTTGTGTGTAAAAATACAACAATATCCTCTAATTCTAAGGGTGCGTGGTTCAACCCATATAACTATGCATAAGAAATGTATCTTCAATACTCTGTGCATCCTCTCCTAATTAAATCCTTGATAAGTGGTCTGGGCTATAATTGTTTTTTACCTAGATTTACCACAACTGTAAAGTAAAAATCTTAGAATAATAGAACCCATCGGCATATGTGCCCTTGTAAAATAGGATTATTTACCAATTATTTCAATGCCATGTGATCTATATAGAACACAAAATGTGTTTATATCAAGTATTTTCTGAAATTATGTAGCGCGTAGATCATTGACAAAGCCTTGTGCTCCGTAGTTGTATAATTTTGTTCTACAGGAGTCATCTTTTTGCTAGAAAATTAGATAAGATGATCTACAATACCTTCTCTAGGTTGAGCTATAGTTGTGCCAATGGCCATGCCAGAGGCGTCTACATGTACATGAAAGGGTAGATTCCATGAGGGAAAACATAAAATAGGCATCTTAGTAAGCCTCGCCTTCAGTGCTTTGAATGTGCGTTGTTGCGGTTCCCCCCAATAGAACTTCCCTTTAACTTTTAATAACTCCTCCAAGGGTGTGGAAATCTTAGCATATCCTTTGATAATTTTTTTGTAATACCCTGTGTGGCCTAAGAATCTGTGCACCTCACTCTGACTTGTGGGTTCCTCCAAGCCTAAAATGACTGTAATCTTAGTTGGATCTACTAATAAACCCTCCTTATAGATGATATGCCCTAGCAGAGTTCCAAAAGGTGTAGCAAATACACACTTCCTGATATTTAAGGAGATGCTTAACTCTCTACACCTCTCAAGCATTAACCTCAAATTGTCACAATGATCCTTGATGATCCCATACACATGGTCCAATCATCCAAGTAGACCTACAAGAATTTGTGAATAAAATCCTGGAATGCTTGAACAACAATGCGCAAAAATACTACACACATGTTCTTTAATCCAAAGGGCATCACCATGTATGCAAAAATTCCCCATTTAGTGGTGAAAGGTTTCTTCTCTTGATCCTCTTTAACAATTCTTACTTGATGATACCTAGAGAATCCATCTGTCAAAGAGTAAATTTCACACCCTGCAAAGCCTTCCAATATTATCCTCAGTGAATGGTGTAGGGAAAGGATCAATCACACATGCAACATTCAGCTCCTTGTAGTCCACACAAATCCCAATTCTTCCATATTTCTTTATGTTGATTACCATAGGGCTAACCCACTCTGATTCCTCTATGGGCTCAATAATGCCAGATTCCAACATCTTGACAATTTATTCTTTAACTTTTACACACATGTTAGGGTTTCATCCATTCATGCACTCCTTTCAACTCATGGTATCCCCTAGGAAATAAGTCCTTGAAATCATGTAGCAGCTCAATTATCTTTTCCACTTCAAAGTTAGACTAGTAATCTCCAATTATGGCCTCATTAGGTTCATCATCTGTGCCAATCTTCACTTTCTTCATCTTCACAGGTTCATGGTAAGTGCGTGCCTTCTCATCTACACTGTCCAAGACCTCATGCACACCCTCTAAATGATCTACGTCCAACTTTTCCACTTATTCATCATCCACCATATAGATAATATTTCCTTTCTCCTTCTCAGTAAGTGCGCTCAAGCAGTTCTTTATCTGTCTCATCTACTTCGTCAAAATTCACTTCTAGGTATGACTCACCAAATAACTCCAGAATGAGTTCTTCATCCTTTGTACTATCTCCCATAGTCAATCGCTTCATAACCTATAATACCTCTTTCATCGGAGGTTTAGTGGAGAAGTAGTCAAAATTCTGGATCATTTATGCAATCAAGTATTACCAGTTTCCAGTCTCTCTATGCAGCTCCACAAACATACCAAGCACGCGCAGCCTCGCAAGGTGAAATAAAGTTTGTGAACTTACAACGAAGCTGGTAAATATTCCTGCCACATAGTTCAGAGTCTCTCACACTGCTGAACGTGGTGCTAAACAGGATTATTACCATGATATTCACATATTTGAGTAGGTGCATTACCCATGAGAAATCGGGCTGATAGATCAATTATCACTTCTCTCAATTCTATGAGATTATCCCTATGAACCATCTACCAGCACACTAATGTCATGCATAGGGTATAAGCTAACATATTCCTTTTGTCCACCTGATCCTTCCACTGTACTTTCATGGCTCTCAAGAATAACTCAGGGTTTCCTTCACCAGTGTAATGGGCTACCGTGTTGTTTCGTAACCACTTAACACAACACAGCTTGCTTACGCATGTAGCTGCACTTCTTACCTCGTGGCCAATCATCTCGTAAGTGTCATGTGCACAATTATCGTAGGAAATACTTGTAGTCTCATTGATATATTACACATCATCTCACTAGAGAATTCCTTCCTTAGATGGCTCAAGTGATTTTAGATCTCGAATGGTGTGCACATAAATTTTGTTCATGTCTTCTTCACTTAAGGGATCAACATAAGATGCATATTTACCATATGTCAAAGGGATAATAACTCATTCTTCCTTGTTCTCAAAACTGATATATCCCTTATTGAACCATAGATAAAAATGATTTGCATAGCACCAAGGGTGCCCAAGTAGAGCTAGGAGGTTGTCCACTTCTGCAAGCGCTAAGACCTCAAATTCCCCAGTGAACTTGACCCCCTATATTGTAATGGATGCATCCTTCAATACTCAAATTGGTGTGGTCTTAATCTAATTTTCCATATACATCACATTAGAAGATGGTTGCAATGGAGGTCTGCCCATCTAAACCCATGCATCTAAGGTAAGCACATTCACTTCTGCGCCTATGTCAATCAAAATATTTCTCAAAAGCCATCCATCCATAACAACATTCAGAGTGATCTCCTTGTCATAATCCAAGCTATGGAGAGGGAGATTAGCATGCAAAATCTATCATATGTTCTCAATACTAGTGCGTAGAGTGTTTCCTCTTAACCAACTCCCTAGTAATGGAATAATGTTCTCCTGACACATCATCTTGCATGCTTCCTTCAGATCATCAACATCCAATTGGAAAGTCTCAGCTTCCTTCTTCTATTCCATCTTCTGTGAATTTTCCTGTAAACATTATATTTCACCCTACAAATTTCTTAGTACCTCCATGGTTTCCCGATAAACCTCCTTATGATGTGTAGGGTCTAGATATTTTGCATGTAAAAACTCCTCCTTAGTAATGGTAGGATTCTGTAACAATGTTTCTCTGGCATGCACAGTCTCAGTGTGTGTAGTAATCTTCACATGTACTACCTTATGGTCTGGTGCTAATTTCAGCATCCATTGGTTTTACACAACGTGATGTATCCTAACTATCCCTACGCCCTTGTTCTCCTATTTGTGCTTCTTGCTCAGATGTTCATATAAGTATGGGCACTCTTCATATTTATGATTATTTCCACAAAAATAACAAGTAATGTTCTAAGGACATTCAATCCTGTAATGTTCAAGGGATCCGCATGTATAGCATGTTACACAAGGGAACTCACTTCATCCACCGCCACGGCCTCAACCTCTGAATCCACCACGATATCCTCGACATCTACCATGGTCTCCCTCAAAGTGCCCTTCATTTTGATCATAGTTCCCTTGAGTGTGATCATTATCATGTTGCTCACTTTTATCCTTAAAGTTATTTCAAATTCCATTCTGTCGTACACCAATATCAATGACATCATGGATCTAATCAATCAACCTGCAATCTTCAGTATTGTGAGTTCTAGACCAGAAAATATTACAGTAGAAAGACACATTCTTCCTTATCGTGCATTACAATAATAGACAGTGGCTTACATCATGGTCTATATGACATATCTCATAATCTAGCAATAAGGAGTGCACCGATCTGTGAGGAAAACTATACTTAGTATGCCCCTCTACTTCATAATTTGAGCACCAAATTCCACTACGTGTCTCATGTGTTATATTGGTTGATAGTTTCTCTAACTATTTTTTCCATTTCCACAATCTAAGCTTCCAAGAATGGGCTCACTCCAGTATCTATGGTCCTGACTGCCTCAGCATACAGAGCTGCTTCAAGTGCCTCATGAGGGTCTATATAAGTCTTATGTGAGAGTGCCCTCCTAAAAGGTGTGATCAGGCCTCCGATGAAACATTGTGCATGTTGAATTTCATGGATATCATATGATAGTTTAGACAAGAGTGTTTTAAAATGATCATCATATTCTCAGACACTCTCAGTAGTGCCTTGTTTGATATCCTTGAGTGCACTTATAATTTTTCTGCTCGAACTTCGGGATATAAAATTCTTTAATGAAAACATCTCGCAACGCCATATAATCAACACAAGTCTTCATCTGGGTCAACCTTCCTGTAAATTTTGTGCGCGTGTCCCTACAATGTAGTTACAAACTCAGTGGCCTTGTGCTCTAAGATATAATTCCTTTCACTTGCCATAGTATCTCACACATATGGACATGCTCAATAGTATCTTCTATTCCCCTATACTCTGGGAGATGAAGTGAAATCACCATATAAATATTCTAAGGCTAGTGAGGACTATGCCCACCAAATCCAAAACCTCATGTGCTACCTCCACCTCTAGATCCACTAGATCCGCCAGATCCTAAGCCATTTGTTCCTCTTGATCCTCCACCTATAACAATAATTGAACTAGAGGATGCACTACCCTGTGTCCCAATAGTGGTGTTAAACTGAACTCCTACGGTTTGTGAAGTTTTACTACTCCTCGATGTGAGTCCAAAATTCTTGCGCATCTATGTTCTCCACCAACGACGCACCTGAAAAGGTTCCTCTAACTGGTCCTCTAAATAATAGGGAAGACATCTTCCTGACTATAAATTTACTTTCTATTTGATTCACTCTTGAACTTTCTGATAAGTCAACTCTACCTCTTGCTATTCTACTTCCCAAACTAGCTTGTTGACTACTGGTTGTACTAGAAAATTGTAAAACCAAGTCGCAAGGGCTAGGTTTCCAGGTAATTCATATGCACCCATGTGGCCCAAGTTATCTCTATTGGTGCACTCTCATAAGAGGCTAATGAGGGTCCCTATCATGCTTTCCCAAATGGGGGAGTTCCAGATGCTTTAGCTCCATGTCCTCTGCATGAGCTCCAAATCCTTCATGATCCATCTCTCTCCTCAACGTTATATGTTCTACAATCTCATGTGGCTTCTCTAAATCCCTCTCATGTGCCTCATTAAACTTAAGTCATCTTTCTTCTCTTTTCCTCTTTGTCGCTAGGTCCGCCATCATTCACCACACCTTCTCCTTCCCCCACGCATGGTGGGGTTTAGCTAACCATGAGCTTCTCTTCCAAATTAAGGGTTACCATCAAGATTTTGATTGCCAGTGGAATTCCTTGTAGATATGCTCCCCTGGGATAATGTAAAAACTGAAACTCAACTACCTCAAGACAAGAGTAAGTGGAAATTGAGTACTCCAAAATATAGCTATTCAAACACCATGGAACCAAGTATCCATAGCACATGTCCAAATCAAATCAGCATCATAGAGGGCCTAAAATTCTTCTTGCATCCATATAAGTTTGTGTGAAACCTCCAATTCCTTTTAGACCCATAAGCAACCAGCCACTCATATAGCTCTATTAGAAAGATAGTAAAGAAGCTTTCATATAAGCAGTCATACAAATTATGCTCCATCCACTGTACATGTGCATCAAAAGCAGATCCAATGCTGAATCTCCAAGTGCACTAAATCTACCACTCCTCAACACTTAAGGTCAACTTACGTCTTCATCACAAATCCTTAAAACAACTGAAAAAGAGGTGCACATAATGAAACCAATGATTCATAACCTAGAATTTATTATAAACAACCCACTGTGCATGAACATCACTCATCTAGATGAGCTTTCACCTGAATATATGTAAGGTGCTGAACTAAACTTTAGAGTTGCTTGTAACAATATTTAGCATGTGATGTTTAGAACCAGATTCAGTATCAAAGTAAACAACACACATGTATCCAACCAATCTATCTTAGAACCATATGAATGAACTAAATAATGACTATAATAAGATTTACCATACAAGAACTTCATTTTCAACACTATTATAAATATATCCATTCTATTAATGTACTGTAAAACATAGAAGCATAACATCTACAAAGTATCACCATTATTCATGCGCACACAAAACCACAACACAACTCTACACATACACACACTAAAACCATGTAAATCAATACATATATAGGGGTGGGGACTTTCCCTTCACCACCTATGCACTTCTCAAAATAGGTCACATGTGAATAATAGTCCACATGCCTTTACAATAGGATGCACAACATACAAGTGTTCTAACAATAAACTTCCTATAGTTAACTCTAAGTAGAAATCCTATTATTAGCCTAAACTATACATGGCGCTCAGTTGTTTCTTGTTCCCAAAATACCATTATGTGGACCGCAAGTCTTCATGTCTTTGTGTTCTCAACACGCTAACTCCAAAAATATCCTTTATCCAATAAAATGGCTAAGTCCTGAATCCTAGACGTGTCAAATATATTGTAGTACTCATGTGTTTCATGCTCTTTCGTTCCCATACCCCTACATTGCTCATAGCAGTGCGCGCATCCTTTATGTGCATTCACTTAGAGCCATTGTTATCTTCCATCAACACCTTAGAACTGAAATTTGCATAAGAGAAATTGAATTTTTCACATCACACATATCCATTATTTTTATCCAGGAAACCTCCAATGATTGACTAAAATCTAGTTAGGAAGGGCAACCATCTCTTTCTTCCCTTTTTACTTTATTGGCCCACTTGATAGTCAAATCCTCTCATAGATACAAACTTTACAATAAGTGAGAATTGAAATTAACAATGTCTACACACTTCACCTCCCAACTACTTGACTCCTCTGTTCTCAAACTCCATTTCATTAGTACAAACTCAAGCCTATTCCATAGCACTTTAGAACTCTGCCACTCACCACCTTGCTTTGTTCCCATGAAGTCCACTTTATGCTTCAATCTATCATCGACAACTATCCTACTACCCACATACATTTATCCTTATAGACTTTCCATGTCCACACATATGTGCATTGGAGGATGCAGTGTTTGTCCATGCCATACATGGAGGAGACTAGAGCACAGACAGTAAGTTTCCATCATTCTGGGATCAATATGTTACGTTTCAAATTGGTTATTTTATGTCTAAAAGTGACAATTTTACCTTGATTGCCGCCCAATGCAGACCGATAGTCACAGGACCACCGCCCTGGCTGGGCTGCATATTATATTAGACACATCATACCCTGGTTACACTGTGACACAGTCTCTGCTAACTGCACACTTGATTATAGAGGGATTAGCATTACACTATTAATATATTGACTATATATTTCTGTTTCATTACATTTTACACCATTCATCATACACTTATGTTTACATTCACATTAAGTAGATTCATTTTGGATCCCTATATTTTCCATATACTATATCATCATTACCATATGAGTCTATTTTGCGTTTCCATCCATACATTCTACATATTAAGCTAGATTTCATTACATATGGGTCTAGATTTACATTTTATCATCTTCATATTCTATTTCTACACCTACACCGAATCATCTATCATAGTCTTCATATATTACATATTCTATATGCCATGGTTCACATGGAAGAATTCATACATTACATATATTCTACATACTGCACATTTCCATTACATTGGAATTAGTTCTAAAGTCATCATTTATCATTACTATATACACTACATTACATTTCACGCGCTACACTTACCACCCTATGACACATCCTATGTAGTTCCCACATTCCATTTTTGACTATTCAAGGTTGTTTATACAACAAATGGACCTTACACTGTCACACCACGCTGATGACATTCCTCAGTCCATACTGAACATTCTTAGGATAGTAATAAATGCCTTACATGGATAAATCTTCACCCACTGCCATCATTGCCTCTACATTAGTGGTATATGCTTTAGGCTAAATTATCCACCTCCATTCTATCATCTTGTAGTGGTATACACCTTAGTTTAAATCACCACTACCTCCTTTCATCTTGTAGTGACATACTACTTTAGGCTAAATCATCACCCATCTCCATCCACCAATTCTATAGTGATATACGCTTAGGGATAAATCATCATCTCATCCTTTCATCATCTAGTGATATACACTTAGGGCTAAATCATCACTCATCTATTCAACAAGTTGTGATATACGCTTCAGCTATAGGTTCATGAACATCTCTCCACATGTCACATTTCATCACCATTACATATACACACTCATCATAGCATGCTAGACACAACAAACACTACTCGACCATTTCTTGATGATGCACTCTCATTTATGGTTCATTCTAGATTGCTGAGGTGGAAATCAAAATGAACCTCATTGCATACACTTCCATACACTCGGGGGGCATGTTGTTCCTATCATTCCATCTTGCATTCCATTCCATCCATCCACAACATATTGCATTGTCTTGGGGGCATTTAATTTTGTTTACTAGTGTTTTGAATGATCACTTTACTACACATGTTAGACTGATTTCTTATATGTCATTATCATATCCACACATGCACATTCATGCCTTTGTTTAGTTTGATCATAGATACATGAATCTTACACGTGGCATGGATGCTTGCCTTCTACCCTTCCTATATTGGTCGTTGGGGGCATCCACATTCATCTTATCCAGGTGTTATTGCTTCATTTTATACTTAGCATCTTATATTACTTGATCATACATGCTTTGAAATATTGGTTATTGCTCTAACATGCTAACATAGTGTTCCATGTGCAACACTTGTTTTGCAAGATTACATGTTTCCATGACTACTTGTTTTTTTTATACTTGTCTTCCATTTATTTTCCATTGTATGTGGGCTTTTCCCTTTGTTTGTGTGCACACTTGTCTTTTGTTTGCGGCCATGATGGCCTTGCATGTCTTGCAACATCGTGAGTGATGTCCCATGTTTATATATGTACTTTGTGTGGTCTACTTATTTTCTTGCATGTTTACACTCATTGTTTTTGGTATTTTCTACATTGTCTATGTATTTTACACTTGTCTTATTGCATGCATCTGTTTTCATGGACTAACACTTGTTTTGGCTAGCCATCCCCTTTTGTGTGCACCTTGGTTTCTACCGAGTGCTTTCCCTTTCCCCATGTAGGGTAGAGTTTCTAAATAGGTCAAAGTGTGGTTGGTCCTCTTTTGGGATTGCATTCTCCTTTCAGCGACATGCCACATGCACCCCCAAAGAGGGGGGCATCATTGAGAGTTTTTACTAACACAAAATATTTACATCGGTTCAGTACAATACACTTTCTGCCCTTGGCATTGTGGATTTACATACAATGAGTGAGTTCAGACCAGTCTACAAACTTCATACATAGTGTCCTTTACATGACATGGTGTCCTTTGGCATTTTGTAGGAAGCAGTTATAGGCTTGGAGGTTACAGTGGGTGTTCCTCTCTACACTACTTTGACCAGTTTCCAGTTGGATCGAATGCACCAAAAAACTAGGATAGCTACAGAGATCTCTTCACACATTTCAACAGAAGTGGTTAAAGTTGGAGGATACAAAGCATTTCCTCCCTATAATTCTTCAGCCAGGGTGGCGTGAGATCACCCAAAAAACTCATAGCATTACAGGATATCCTTCTACACCCTTTTTCTCGACATGGATCAGGTGCACATGTTCCATTTACACTTTTATTTTCACATATTTTACATTTTCATATTTTACACATTTTTGTACACATGCATATTTTACACATCATTTTTACATACATACATATTTGACTACTTGATCATTTTATCCTTGTAGGTTCAGTCATATGAGAAACAAGTAATCAAATTGGGGGTAAATAACAACAAAAATGATAACAATAACATGACCATGATGGAACTTGCCTTTACTAACCATGCAGGTACACTACACACCGCAGCAACTACACACGTATTTCACCCTAGGTTCACTCTCATCACTTTTTATGTGCATTTTTCATCTTTAGAATCCACACTCCACATTTTTTCTTTTTATCATTCCATGTTTGAGTCTAGTCCATCGGCATGTCACTTCTACA
Source organism: Taxus chinensis (assembly GCA_019776745.2). Lineage (NCBI taxonomy): Eukaryota > Viridiplantae > Streptophyta > Pinopsida > Cupressales > Taxaceae > Taxus > Taxus chinensis. The sequence continues at coordinate 684,910,825 of CM034154.1, read as the reverse complement.
CTCTACATGGATATCAGGTACACAATCTCTATCTACTTTATGTTATCGAGTGTTCCTCTCACCAACATAAAGTGGGGGAAAAATGTAGTCACAAAATCATGCACTTTAGGTATTATTTAGCCCAGTCTCATACTACTATTTAGAAGGTTCTCAAGTGAAGAAAGTACTAATTAATCCCATCTTTTGGCCATCTTATTTTTACCTTTTATTTCGTCATTCCCACATATTTCCTTATACATGCCCACCTATCTTGTCATTTTCCATCATTTTAGCCTAAACATAGGCACCCAGGCCTGTACTGGGGCACCCCAAGGAGCCCTTATACCACCTAGGGTGCCCCAATCCTTGTTTCATATTCCCACTTCTTTTTGGGGATCTTTCTAGCCATTTTTCATCCTTATATTTTTCCTAGTCAACCATGTCATGATTAATTACAAAATTAGAGCAAGAGAACCCTATAAATATAAAGTTATGAGACCATAATGAGGGTCCTAGCATCACTTACTACTATCACTCCATCTAGAGTTACATCCATTGCATCACTTACATCCACATAGTGTCATTCATCAAGGCTAGGAGATCTACATCAACACACACAGCATAGGGGAAGAGATTTTATTCTGTTCCATGCACATGTGCTATTACATTTTCTATAGTTATTATTTCTTTCTACTTCATAAAGTGCAACTGACACAAGAGCACCTAGGGCACGACATGCACACACACACACACCAGAACTACATCTGGGTTCGAAAATGTAGTGCAGTGCTTAGTGATAAGACCACTAGTTTGGCAAGTTGAGGTCATTCTGACCCATTCATTTTGCATCTTTTATTTTTCCTAGGGTTTTGAGACTTCTTTATTGCAGGATGTCACTTCACTATTCAGCACATTCGACACAGGTGCAGCTCGGAAATCTGATGTGAGAGATAGAGAACATTTCGGATACCCTGTGACCCTATGAAAACCAAATTTGGAGCTTTTACCAAAAACCAAGGTGCCTGAATCCATAGACCAGGGTGCCCCAAGGTGCCCCAGTACATTCCCAGGCACCTAATTTGCTTAGATCCTCTAGATGTGACCTTTTCAGGATTTCTGAGTGTTCATTCCTGCTCCTAGATTTTATCATCAGACCTGCGACAGTATTCTTTAATCAACTAAGTTGTTTCTACTTACTTCCTTGCATATTTAGGGTTTTATTTCACTTAGTATAATTATTTACAATTATTCCATACTAATTTAGTGCATTTATATAGTGTTTTTAGTCCTCCTATTTAGATTAACTATTGGTTATAATTTCCATAGTATTAGAGAGTAGTTTCTATTTTTAGTTAATCACAAACCCCACACAAGGGTGCATTTTTTTTCCCCTTTTGTCCATATCTCAAGGGGACAAGAAAAATTTCCCCATACCAAGAAGTTTAAAAACCTAAAAAATTAACTAATTGTTGCTACTTGCTACCTACCCGCTTTTACACCTCATTTGAACACCAAAAGCATTGTTGGAAGCTTTTAAAAACATAAAGTAACTTTTGCTTACCTCTATTTCTTCACTGGTCTGACCCTTGTTGCCATGAATGAAGCTAAAAAACCTATAAAAAATTGTAAAACACATCCATCACTATGTCAAAATTCTCCTAGAGTAAATCCATGATTACAAGAATGAAGTTTTTCTCACTACCAGTGAACCAGGAAATTGATCATACCAAGGGTTTGAGTTGAGTTCTAGGTTCTTCAAATCATCCTTATGATAACTAAATCTTAGTGAATCTATTAATGGATATCATGAAATCTTTAGGCCCAAAACACTTGCCCTAGAAAATTATTTTTCCCGATTTCCATGAGTTTCAACAGGCGGAACACAGTGAAATTCAGAACATGATATCGTAATGAAGAGCCAAATTCAAAAATAATGTTTTTGATGCAAACTGAGGTAGGAATAAATAATTACTAAAAATATTATATGTCATGCCCATCTACATGCTAAAAATAGTAATTCCTTCAAATTTCATGTTTTGATCATTCAGCTCATTTGGAAATAGTGCAAAACAATAAGCAAGGTAAAATTGACAATTTTACCAAAAAAAGCAAAAAAGAAAACAACACCTACTAAAAATAGACAAATTTCCTAAAAGGGTAAATAATCATCAACATAATTGAATTAAGTGTGCTAGAGGATTAAGAAGTTTTAAATTTGAGAAAAATATGTGAAAGATCCCAAAATAGTAGGTCCCACCTGCTAAAAATAAAAAGTATCTGTTTTAGATGTAAAAATTTGCATTTGGGTCCAATTTCATTCATATCTCTACTTTTTGAAATATTCACAAGTTTGTAAGGTGGTTTCATAGCTCAAAAATTAAATTAATCCTTTAAGAAGGTCTTCAAGCATCATTCTAATCGTAATTGTGTACAGGAGAAAGGCAGAGCATTGCAAGACACATCAGGTAAAATCTGGGGACATTGTGCAGTGCAGAAGAGATTCAAAAGGAATCAAGAGATCAATTAAAATTCAAGCTAAATGGGTCTTCATAACTCATCAATGAGGTTAGATTCATCCACATAATCTTTTGTGAGTTGGTTGATTTGAGATCGATGAGTTGTTGAGTGAGTTGAGTTGAGCTTGGAGAGCTAGTCAAGATGATCTGGTTGAGTGAGCTCAGTGAGTTGTCTAAGGTGAGCTAAGTTGAGGCAAAAAATTTCAAATAAGATCTATAAAGCATGAGTTTTCAAAAGTGAAGGTAATGAGAAAAGAGCACAAAGTGATTTCATATTTCTGGAAAGTTCATAAGTAGGAAAAGCTCATTATATATCCCACAACACTTCTCGATTCAAAATTTCAAAGAGTGATCCATTACAACATCCTTCTCTACAAGAGCATCCAAGTATGTCTTCACCAATGGCAGAGAGTTCCTTCACAAAGAACAAGAGATAATCTTGCATCAGGAAAGTTCCCCTATAATAAACATCATATCAACTCCTAAAGATCCATTCTTATGGATTCAAGATTATGTTATAAAGTGAGCCAAGAACAACCCCAACAAGCTATCATGCCCATAGCCTCAAAGCGATCTCAAGGACTTTAAAGTCCCAAGTGAAGGAAGAAGGCCCAGATAATCTTCCCACTTCTTCAGTGGCACCTTAGGTAACTAGTATGTTAAATTTTTTAGGCCTAAGAATGAAAATCCTATTGAGGACATGATTCTATCAGAATATGAGTTGATCCACATCTCATTAGGTCAATCTTCACATGAGGGTGATCCTCATTTATTCAAGGAATATTCTTCTCGTCTCCTTGCTTAGAATGAAGATTACAAGAAAACAATTGTGCAATTGGAGGAACATGTAGAAAAATCTCAGTGCTTGCATTCAAAAACCCTTCTTAGTTTACAATTCAATATATTATCTTACTATAGAAAACATTCCTCTAATTAACAGTGTTGATCCTAAGATGATCAAGAAATTGCAAGGTTACATGATGCAGGGAAAGGCTAATGAGAAGTGGATTGAGAAAATCATTAAGAAATGCAAGACATTCATTTTTCATAGGTTGTATCTCTCATCAAGTACGTTCTTACAACTTTGTCTGAAGTAAAGAAATAAAAAGAGGAGATTATAAAAGATGTAATTCACTTGGATGAAGTATTCCCACTACGTTTTAAAAAAGTGGAATATGAGATCCTTTAACTCTTGACACCCTTGTTCTTGGTTAGGGTCCCAATAATTCATTTGTCATTCGATTAAATTTTTTATAATAGTTCATTTATTTCCAAATTTATAGAAAACCAAACATGCTCTCTTGGATTGAGTAAGTGATGTTGATGTCTCCTTTTGTCTTTTGGAAAATACATAAGCAATATGGTGGAAAGAGCAACAAATTTTTAGATCCCAAATGATGTATAGATGGAAATATTTTCTCGCATCGTATTTTGATTTGTTTGTTTCAAACAAAGCTCTTGTCTCAATTTTGGATCCGCATCATGGATGTAAGATATGGAGTGTTCAAAGCTTCCATCTCTGAATTGGAATCTTATGGATGAAATTCTTTTAAAATATTAAATGAGGTCTATAATTGTGTTCAAAAACTTGAGTTTGCTCCGCTCACTGAGAATTCATCATCAAAATAACTCATTGTTTCCTTCCATGAGTTGGTCAAGAAAGTGGACAGTGACTCTCTCTCTCTCTCTCTCTCTCTCCTTCAACAAAGATGTCTTAAAGTCTATTTCCAACACTAGAAACTCCATTTTGGAAATTGTAAAGGATCATGAAAGATGGCTCAATCAATGCAAGAATATCAATGAATTTCCTAGGGAATGGATCAAGGTGTTGAGCTGTGTTTTCATTCCAAAGGTGGACAAATTGACATCTACAGTAGCTCAATTTAGCAAGGAATTTAAGGAACAAGATCCCATTTTGGAAACTTCTCACTAGGGATCATGAATCCACAAGTTCTTCATCAGATATGCCAACCCCTTCTCCTCTCTTTATCCCTCTTTTTTCTCCCCCTTTCTAATTCTTCATTATACGTAGTCATGATAATTTGTCTAATTCACTTAAGTGACTTTCTAAAGTTCAAGTGTAAAAGTCCCTTTGATTTATAAAAAAGGGAACGTATTTCTCATTTCCTAGGAAGATGTAAAGTCAAAATTAGAATGAGGGCATGAAGTGTCGTGTGGGGGGTAGATGAAAATTTAATTCAAAATGTTATAAATTAGGATGGATTCTCCATTCCAAATGAGCTTGAATTCAAGTTTTCTATAGAAATTATAGTTTGGATGTTGAACTTTGTATCACCAACACAAGAAATAAAAGCTACATTTATTCCTTTTCCCTTTCTCATGTGCTCCTCTCTTTTCTCTCTTTTCTACACTTTACAGGCATAGTGATCAAGAAAGAACTTTGCATCCTTGATAAATGAATCTAAGGAACCGCGTCTTTAATTTGTTAGTCTCACTAATGGCTTACATTGTTGTATTCCTCTGATTGAATGTTGAACTACTTTGGTTATTAGGTGTGAACTCTGTTATTTCCTAATCACAATAATAACCTTTCCCTTTCCTAATTTCTCTCCTTCCTCATCGCTGCAATTTCCTCCCTTGTACCCTGTACAAGCACTTTTCCACAAGTTCAATGAAATGTACTTGTGTGATCTCCAACCTATTTGGCCATCCCCATAGCATTGGATAGAATTAGATTAGTTTACATTAAATAATGGTATTCTCCCCATACATAATAATGAGTGGAGTATACCCATGTGCATTGGTGGAAACACATAATTTGCAACATGATAAATTATTTCATCAGTAGTTTTTGGAGACTCCATTGGGGAGATATCTATCCACGTGCACCAATAAAGATCTCTGCGAAATACAAAAAAAAATTATATATTCTAAAACATAGATTTCAAAGAAAAATCAATTTTTAAGGTGACTCCATTAAGGAACGAATCCATGTCACATTTGTTTCCCACAAAAAAATGACAAAGTTTCAAGATTAGAGTTCGGTACTAATGAGTGACAGTGAAGAAGAAGAATAATATGACTGCCAAGAAATATTATTCTTTGATCAACCATCATTCTATAAGATATCTTACAAAAGAAAATATTATTCTAAGGGAAAGAGGATTTGTGTTATCTCTACAATAGCTATGAAAAGACTATAAAAAATGGAGAAGATAGGTGTTTTTGAAGATCTAGTCATCAAGTCCTTATGGCTCTAATTCAAGAGGATTATTTCTAGAGAAAAATTAAATGGGAATTGCCTTTACTAATGATTGAGAATCCAAGAAATGGATGAGGAAGATTCATAATAGATATGAAATTTTATACGAATGGCATGATGGTGAAGAATCTACTAAATGTAATATTTTCAACCTCACACATCTGACCAAGAAACTCATAGAATTATCTTTCGTCACCCTTCCTGTAGATGATTTTATCACATACAGAGATGAAGAAATGGATGTTTTGAGAAGAAGGAAATTTTGATCCTGAATCCTACCATGAAGTTTGGAATTATGCATTGGCCTTGCAAGGAAGGTATGAACATCTTCAAGAACTTCATAATGTTGAGGAAGATAAACTCAAGAAGATCATGATGAGTGTCTACACTATGAGGTGTTCATTCCTAGAATATTCTTGTGTACTGCTGATGAATGTGATATCCTTGAACCTTTCAATGAAAATCAAATCAACACCTTGGAGGATGATGAAGAAGATACGATAGTTGAACCTGTATTCATCAACTCATTCTTGCTTGAGGCACAACCTATTAGAGAAACAAGGGATTTAAGAGAGGAATATTATTGTTGTATGACAGATGACTCAGTACTTTCTGAGGACTCCATTAACAATGAGGATGTTCAAGAAATCAATTCTTCATTTCAAACTCAAGATGATGAATTTGAGGTAATCATGGATAGTCTCCTTTCATATTTTGACTCTTCAATTGATACACAAATGTTGAATGAGGAAATGGAAATAATTGGAGAATCAAATTCCCTTCTTTGTACAATCATGGATGAACAAATGGAAGATCCCAATTTCTTTCTTGAAACTAATGTGGATGAAAAAATTTATCATGACCTCTCCAAAGATCATATTCCACCATCCTCACCAAATGAGTACAATGTTGATCATCACAGTGAGTTTTGAGTCTTTCTAGTTCCTTGTAAAGAAGAGGATTATATAGGGAATGATCAATATGGAGTTGAATAATTTTATCATATTCTTGCTCCAACAATGTATTCTCCCTCATGTCATGAAGATGATCTAAAGGATCTTGAGCTCAAAGGTGTGCCCTTCCCGTGTAGCTTGGATATCTTCTCCATATTTTAAAATTTTGAAAACTAAATATGCCCGATCTTACAAGAAGATGAGTTTCGCATGACAAAAAATTTAGAGCAGTAGGAAGATGATGTTTCAAATGAACTTTGGCCTTGTTTGGATATAATTTTCAATCATCTCCTTGAAACACAATGTGAATACTTTTCTAATGAAGATGAAAATGAACATATGACTTCTTTGAAGGAGCAATCAATGCAAGACATCTTGAGGATTACAAAATAAATTGAGGACCCTCAACTTAGTCTTGAGATCCTAACTTGTTCCATGGAAATGCAAGATGGTTATGAGTCAATTTGTGCTTCCCCTTTCAGTGTGACGATGTTCTAAATTGAGACTGAGAAAATGGATGAGCTCAATGTTCTTTTCAAAGCCTCAACACATGTACATGAACTCTAAGGTAAGCTTTCACCTTTCTCATTTTTTAAAGAAGAGTGCATTCTTGAGAAACCAAAGAGGAAGGAATGTACAAAATATCCTATGAATATTCGCATTCATGAAGACAACACATATGCAATGGAGAATGATAACAAGGAAAATGTTGAGATAAGTTATATTAAAATAAATTATTGTCAGGTAAAACTTAGTTTACCTATGTTAATTTAGCACAGGTAATTATATTGTTATTGTTGTAAGTTGTTATGGTGTGATTTATAAACCATATATTTGTTTGTAATTGGGAATAGTATTCTTGTATCATATTTTTGTCATTATTTGGGTTGTTTCATTGTTATATGGTTAAAACCATATATTGGTAATTTTATGTACACAGACATATATTTTGTTGCACCTGTGCAACATCCTGTTTGTTTGTACTTGGCTATATAATACCTATAAGTATTAAAGCCCATCTTTTGTAATCATTTTTTTTATTGCACATCAATAATATTTGTGAGGCTTCCATCCCTCTTCCATATTTGATATCAAAGTAGGATGGAGCCATTGTGAGTAGAGAAGGTGTGCAGAGAGTGCATAAGAGATAGAGGAGTGGAGAAGCATTTACAGAAGTTTGAGAGCTTATGCACCATCCTACAACTTCTCAACCCCATCCCTACATCCCCACAACCTCTTGCTTAGTTCCAGGTGTTTGGAACACAAATTTTTTTGGCACTGGTGCAGGGTTCATCAAGAAAAATTTTCTTCCTGGAGCTATATCTAGTTTATAGAAATGAGATTGAAAATTTAAAAAATTTACAGAAGACATCTCTGCAGAACAGTCTACATAGCTTTGTACCGAGGTGTTGGAGCTCCTAACCGAGTTTCTTAAGGCTCAATGAACACTATTTTTAAACTGAGCTAAATTGGTTGGAGGAAAGTTGTCTATTCATTATTGGATCAAGCTTTCTATTCATACCCTGCTTCGAGCCAATCTTCAACCCTAAAAATCGATCCCCCCTACTTCATGTAGGCCCTGCACCAAACATGAGTTCAACACATTGGCAAGTGAACCACCCATGAGATAGGTCATCGATCTTTATTTGAAATCCTCTAGAACACTTGTACACCCTTCGGCCAAGCTTGATCCAACCTTGAGATCGAGCAAGCTATGCATTTGATATGACTGAGTTATTGCTGAGTTATATCCTGCCCTGCTCATTGAGTCCTCTGTTGTTGATTTGATTAAATTGAAATATTGAAGGTCTGTATAGCAACTTAGCCCTATGATCATTACAATATGGCAGAGACCTAAAAATAAATCAAAAGTGGTGGCCATTATCAACAAAACCTATTGAAATACAAAAAGTGGAGGTATACAAATCTAAAAACAAAAGGACTCAGATATGGTTTCAACGCAGAGCCCTAATCCACCCACTACAAGAGAAAACCACGTGGAAATTACCAACATCTGCCACATTTTTCTTTCAAAAGGTTAGTCTTTTTTCTATTTGTTTATATAAAATCACCTTCAAATTCTATTGCATCCGCTACAAGCAGTTTTATGGATAGTTAGTTGGCTTTGCGAAAGGCAGGTCTTGTGTTCGACTCCCCAATACAATTGTTATTTTATATAAATGGAATTTGGAGTAGGATTTAGTGCTAACTGCCAATCATAGCAGTGGAAAACCATGCTAAACCTATTGGTTACAACTAAATCCACTGCCAAAGTTAGGGGAGAAAACCCTATTGAAGGGTAAAAAAAATATCCTAATTCAATTAAAAAGTCATTCTGACTAACTTTTTCTAAAGGGGGGCATCCAAAAACTGCAATTTAAGATGTTTTTTGTGGTTTTTTAGCTCTATGAACTATTTTTGAGCTCCAGAGGCGACCAAGGACTCGCAAAACAAAAAAAAATTCCTATCATTCAATTTTTTCAACATATTGGATGTAATTGTATATTTTCAATGGATTGTACTAATTTATAGGTTTCCATATTCAACCGCAAACATTATAACTGATAAAAATGTTAGAGATTTGTAAACAAAATTAGTGAAATTTTTATTCAGTAACACTCACGAGATCTTCAAATCTCTTTCACAGCATTCAGTTTATACAGTGCCTCTGGGAAGTGCTTACGGGTAAAGTCGTCGCGACTACTACTGCACTTAACGCCTAATATAACTGTAACAACGTCATCTGGGCATCATCCCTATAAATCGAGGGGGAGTAATAAAGACACAGTACACATACTTTGAGCCCTCCCATCTATCTATGAACGATTGTAAGGCATAAATCCAAGCACTAAAATTATCTGAGTATATAGCGAAGTTACACACATGTATGAGGATATTTCATTGAGCCAGTGTCAATAATCACACAAACCCCTTTCAATATTTTCCTGGTACCACATATCAGATTCTTTCATGTACATTAACGCCTCTTTCACCTACCGTTGGGTATATCAAAAGGGAGAGCTTCTTCCACATACCAATGGGTATATAAGAAGGGTGTGTATATATAAAGGTTTGGTATATCAAAATAATGGTATATAGATTGGGAGACCTTATACCTCGAGTGATAAGAGCCTTACCCTTTGTCATTGAATTTATAAAATGGGAACCAATACCCCCAAGTTCTTTCTTCTAGACTCACAAATCCTGAGAGGAGATAACTATGTTGCATGGAAGACTAAGATCAAAACACAACTTGAGTTTGAGGAGATTTATCCTGTTGTGAATGGTTCTGCAACCAGATCAAAAGATGATGTTTCTCAACAGAGGTAGTTTGACAAAGCCAATCAGAAGGCCAAGCTGATAATATTGTTTGTAGCGTCTGATGATGCGCAACCCCACATTCAAGATGCCAAAATAGCTAAAGAAGTGTGGGATAAGCTGAGCATCGTATATGAGTCCAAAAACAAGAACATAATTTTGAATTTGCAAAGTCAGTTACATACACTGAAATTCAAACAGAATGAGAGTGTGGAATATTTCTCAAGAAGAGTTATAGAATTGAGGGCTTCACTTCTAGCCTTGGGAGAGGAGGTCACTGATACAGCTCTCGTTCCCATTGTTCTGAGAGCACTCGCTCCTTCATATCGCAATTTTGTGATGAAACTCAACTTGTTAGATCAAACAGTTAGTTTTAACAAGCTAGTGAATCTACTACAACAGCAAGAAATAATGTACAATAAATATGATGAAGAGGAACGTGAACTATCTTCTCATCAAAAAGGAAAAGGAAAAGGAAATTTTCATTATTCTCAAATGTGCTAAATACAACATTAGCATCAGCAGAAGAAGTGTCTTATATGCAATATAGGACATGATGTGAAAGATTGTTGGTACAATACATACAAGTAAGGTTCATCAAGAAATTCTAGACCTAAAAATCAACAATATCATAAGGGACATTCACACTACAATCAAGGGCAGAAGAAGGGGAACTGGGGAAAAGAACAAGAAGAAGTGTCTTATCTGCAATATAGGACATGATGTGAAATATTGTTGGTACAATACATACAAGTAAGGTTCATCAAGAAATTCTAGACCTAAAAATCAACAATATCATAAGGGACATTCACACTACAATCAAGGGCAGAAGAAGGGGAACTGGTGAAGAAAACCCCATCAGCAAGGAAATATAGTTGAGCAAGAAGATCATTCCAAAAAATAGGACTTCTTGTACAATGCTCATTCTGGTGTACCATCCACGTCATCTAGTGTTGTTTAGTATGTTGATTTAGGAGCCACTTGACATATGACCAGGAAAAGAGACTAGTTTACTACAATGAGGGACACACCTTTGAAAAACCATGTTTCATTAGGTGACGATTCTTCTTACATAGTACAAGGTATTGGTAACATTTCTCTACCTCTTGGTTCACGAAATTGTAGACTATCAAATGTACTATATGTCCCTAGCTTAATAAAGAATTTTCTATCAGTAACTTAGCTTCTAGATCAAAATCTAAAGATTGACTTTGATAGTCATTTTGGTAAGAAAGTTTGTTTGATTCGAGACAAATCAAGAGGCTTAAAAATTGTTGCAAAAGCCTCTAATGTGGGATGTATGTTCCAGCTTGACTTTATCCATAGGGATGATCAAGTACTTGTGGCTAAGAATTCTTCCTCAGCATAGTTGTGGCATCAGAGACTTGGTCACATCAGTTTCAAGTATCTTGAAACACTTTATTGGTATAACATGGTGAGAGGATTTCCATCTCTCCAGAAGGATACAGATAAGTTTCTTCACTGCCTAGCAGGAAAACAACTCATAGCTTCATTCTAAAAGAGTACTTATCGAACTCATGGTAAGCTTGATCTGGTTCATATCGATCTTTGCGGTCTGATGTAACCTAGTCATTTTGGATTTTAGTACTTCATGCTATGTGTTGATGATTACTCAAGAAAAATGTGGATATTTTTTCTTCGTAAGTAAAGTGAAGATTTTGATAACTTCCAAAAGTTCAAAGTGGTTGTAGAGAATGAGACTGGTTATCATATTAGATCTCTCTGCTCAAATAGAGGGGGGAAATTCATCAGTAATGAGTTTAAATCCTACCTTCAAGCTCAGAGGATTCATTGACAGATGCCTCCTCCACACACATAGCAATAGAATGGTGTTGTTGAGAGAAGAAATTGTATTGTCATGGAACTTGTGTGTTGCATGATCGATGATTCTAGATTAACGAGGAAATTTTGGATAGAAGAAGGAAAGACAACTGTATATTTTTTAAACAGAGTTCCCACAATTGATCTTGATGGAGTGACACCACATGAAGCATGGTCAAAGTGGAATCCATCAATTACACACCTCAGAATATATGGGTACAAATCTAGTATTCCTACACCCAAGTAGAAAAGAAAAAAAAATGGATATGAATTCACATAAACTCATCTTCATTGGTTGAAGTGAATATGCTCTTGGATACAAATTAATGGATCCAAAGACCAGAAAATTCTACACAGTAGAGATGTTGAGTTCTTTGAGAAGGAATAAGTTGAGACTCCTCCTCCAAACTCACCTGATGTAGATATTTCACCTGTTGTGAAAATAGAAGTTGATGTTCCCACTTATGATGATAATGATGATGGGGATGATGGTGATGATTAAACATGACCAAAACCCATAGGAGAAGTACAGTGTATACCCAAGTGGTACACTAATATGATACAAGATGCAAAATTGGATATTCCACCATATACATCCACCACTGGACCATGGACTCACAGTAAAGAACGAGAAGAAGTAAACTTTGCTTTAATGAGTAGATTTTTTGAATCTGTTGAGCCCTCTACTTTCCAAGAAGCCCTATAGTCAAAAGCTTGGAAAGATGCCATGGATGCTAAGTATCAATTAGTGATGAAAAATAACACTTGACAGCTTTTCGATCTTCCACCAGAGAGGAAACCCATTGGTTGCATATGGATATTCAAAACAAATTACAAAGTAGATGGAACCATAGATAAGTACAAAGTGAGACTGGTAGTAAAGGAGTATGCACAAAATGAAGGCATAGACTATGACGAGACATTTTCTCCCACATATAAGATCAAAATGATCATGATGATATTTTCTCTAGCTACACAATTTGGTTGGAAAATCCATCAGATGGATGTGAAAAGTTACTTTTTGAATGAAGATCTACAAGAGGATTTCTATATGACTCAACCTGAGGGATATGTTGTACCTGGAGAATAAACAAAGGTATATGGACTCAGGAAATCTCTATATGGCCTTAAATAGGCACCCCAAGCTTGTTACACAAAAATTGATGAGCATATATTTTAGCATGGATTTTTCATAAATCCATATGATCCTAATGTCTACCTCAAAAAACAAGGGGGGATATTTTGATTGTTGTTATTTGTGTTGCCAATCTAGTCATCATTAGCAGTTCACTGAATATGATCGATACAATGAATAAATATCTTAATTGATCATTTAACATGACAGATGTCGAGCTCATGCACTACTATCTTGGATTGGAAGTACAGAAAAAAGAGAATCACATATTTATTTCTTAGTTGAAGTATACCAAGACAATTCTCAAGAAATTTAGGATGATGAATTACACACATTTGGAGATGAGACTGCAGTTATCTTGTTCAAATCCATATTCTATGGTGGATGCAACTCTTTATTGATAGCTGATTGGGAGTCTCATTTACCTAACTTATACTAGACCAGATATCAGCTTTGCAGTGAGCTATCTTTACAGGTTTTTACAAGAACCCATTTTTTGTCATTAGAAGGCAACAAGGTAGATCTTGATATATCTCAAGGTTACAATAGATCTTGGACTAGAATACAAGAAGAACGATAGCTTCTTCTTGAGTGGATATTCATATTTAGATCATGCAAGTAACATTGATGACATGAAATCCACTTCTAGATTTGTATTCTTTTTTAGATCTAGACCAATATCATGGGGAAGGAAGAAACAACACTTTGTTTATTTCTCTTCTACAAAGGCTGAATATCGTGCTACAGGTGAATCTATCTGTGAAGAGATATTACTACATCGCATACTAGAAGGACTTGAAATACCACAAGAAAAACCTGCCACCATGTATGTAGAAAATGAATGTGTTCTCAAACTTATTCGTAATCTAGTGTTTCATGATAGAACAATGCACATCGAGTTACAGGTTCATTTCATACGCAAGCATGTCTTGAAACACAACATACAACTTCAACTTTTCCCAACGGTTGAACAATGAGAAAATATCTTCACAAATTCACTGGCACGTGACAAGTTTGAGTTGTTTAGAGAGTTTCTCTCATCATCACTTGAGACAATGCAAAATTAAGGGGGGGAATGTTAGGTAAAACTTAGTTTACCTAGGTTAATTTAGCATAGGTAATTATATTGTTATTGTTGTAATTTGTTATGGTGTGATTTATAAACCATATATTTATTTGTAATTGGGAATAGTATTCCCATATCATATTTTTGTCATTATTTGGGTTGTTTCATTGTTATATGGTTAAAACTATATATTGGTAATTTTATGTACACGGGTGTATATTTTGTTACACCTGTGTACTATCTTCTTTGTCTGTACTTGGCTATAAAATACCTATAAGTATTGCAGCCCATCTTTTATAATCATTTTTTATTGCACATCAATAATATTTGTGAGGCTTCCGTCCCTCTTCCGTAATTATACCGGAAAACAAAATAGGAAAGTGCAAGAACTTTGTGAACAAGTTCATAACTAGATTGCACTCACTATTTCTAAAGCAATTTCTGGTTTTGAATAAGAGTCCATGTTACGGTATTCACTTGAAGATAATGAATACCTTTGTACCAATGATGTGGCCTCCATTTTTGAAATAAAATTCTCACAACAACAAAGTGAGAGGTTCGAAGAAGCTATTAAATGAGAAGAGAATCATTTTGTTGTCACTTCCTTTAAGTTTCTTGATGATTCAAGAAATGTTTTCATGTTACGACCTCTATTCAAGGATGATGAATGTATCCATGAAAAAATTAATGTTTCTATTTTTGAGAACATGGGGGAATGGCTTCTCATAATCATAAAGCGTCAGGCTCAGGTAATAAAATGTAATTTTTTTCATCATGTCACAAAATTTTCATTAAATGTAAGAGTGTTTTCAGATAAATATAAATATGAAGGTGGAATCTTGGTCTCTCTCTTTTACAAACCATGCAAATCCATCACAAGAGTGTGGCATGATCAAAAAGTGATCTACGAGCCTTGGAGGTCAGAATTCAACACATTGTTCCATGATGGTACGTACTTCTCCCAACCCATTTTTGGGTATGTGTACATTTTTTCCCTACCTTTGTAAGTTTCCCTCCCTTATAATATCGTTTCCCTTTCCTTTGTGTGGTGTTTTCTACTTTTAGTGTGTTTCCCTTTTCCTATGTGTTTTTTTGTGTGTTTGTTTGGAAGAAATGACTCCATAAGCACAATGGACAAGGCACTGGTCCACACGCTGTCTTGAGGTTCTGGGGTTCCTACTCACCTTTTCCTCGTTGTTCTCAATCCAAAATAATTCCCCAAGCTAGAGACATTTGTTTTCATGTAAATGTGTAGCATGAAAATTTCAAACTTTAAAACATGACAACTAGACCCAAATGTGAAAACTTTTCTCCTGAGTCTTTCTAAACCCTCTCCTTGGTTAATTTACCTATTATATCATGCTCATCTAGACCTTCTAATTTTTTCCCATGTGATTTACAAGCTTTCCCTAATGTTTATAATATTGTGACAAGGTCATTCATCTTATACCATGAAAGGAAAATTTTAGTTGTTTCATGATAGGTATGCATCCCCTGGGATAGATTTGAAATCCTAAAATCATCTAGAAGTGGTATTGGAGAGTATTAAACTTGTTGGAAGTGAATTTTAGGAGCTTGCAGTTTAAAATGGTACTTGATATTTCACAGATGATTTCAGGAGTTCCATAAGGAGTTAAGAGGAAATAAAATAGACATTAGAAATATAAAATAATGATTGGCATGATGAAATCTTAACATTTGTTACAAGTCTCAAGTATCTCTCAGGACATTCCATATTGTGTAGATACACCTTGATGTCCCAAAGAAAAAAGGAGTTTTTTTCATGGATTTTCAGGAATAATAGAAGGGTGATACCCATCTCATTGATCTTTGAAGGCTCTTGGGAGTCAAAATCATATAGTACTTCACCCAAAAATACCACCTGGAACTCTGACAACATCGTCTTCAAATCTTCTCCCTCACATGTACGTTTCTCGTAGTTAGTCAATTTTGTAAGAGGGCACTTATCACTTCTAGGTTAAGGCACAGTTTTATGTCCCTCTTGTCCCTATCCTAAGGGGACTGAGGGGATAATGAAATGCACCCCACCCCAAATTTTCCTCCAGGTTCCTCATATAGCCAAGATAAGCTCTTCACAAGCCTATTTACCTATTTCTAGCCCCTCCCATCGTGCAGTAAGAATGTGCCACTTGTCATCACCACATGAGGAAAAAAAACTTATCCCTCTCGTCGTTATCCCATGGGAAAAAATGGGACAAGAAAATGCACCCCTCTCTTTCCCCTTCCATGGTTTTCAATACGATCAAGTGCAAGCCCTTGGGTGTCTAAACTAGCCTTTCCTCACTTCCCTCATACCGAATCAGACTGTGCCACTTGTCAAGCTCACATGAGGATACATTGTTTGTCCCTCTTGTCCCTCTCCCAAGCACATAGAGGGGACAAGAAAATGTGCCCCATACCAAGAGGTTTAAAAACCTATAAAATTAACTAACTATTGCTACTTTCTACTACCCACTTCTACCTCATTCAAACACAAAAATCACTACCGAAAGCTTTAAAAACATAAAGTAACTTCTTCTTACCTCCATTAACTCACTGGTCTGACCCTTATTGCTATCATATTGTTCTACAAGGATTAATATAGAACCTCATGCACATCTAAGAGGTTGTACTTTTAATGGTGACATGAATGGTCCACGTAATCAGCAAGGAATCGAATCACAAAGGAAAATCAAGTATGCAAGAATAGGTCTTCTCATACTCATAGATCAAAATAATAAGGTACATACATATGAGTGGTGTGTAACTCTCATGCATAACACATGGATACATGAAACTATAATCAACCCTAACAACCTATGATATTTTTAAGCAAGATGACTAACCACGTGAGGTGGAAAAGATGCCAAGTGATGACAAGACAAGTCATATACACCAACACCCACCTTCATCAAAGTTGAGGTAGAGGTCATGGAAATTCATAACAAAAATAGAACTCCCCTAGATAAATAAGAAAGATGTGTTAATGGGTCTCAACAACTAAAGGCTTGATAAGGTACCCATGTATAAACACCATCTCTTTAGAAAAGAAGAAGAGGACTAGAAAACCCTAAGAAGATGGGTGGTTGCAGCAGACCTCACCCCAAGAAGATACCACAAGTGAAGAAACTTCTCCTCAGTGAAGGGCTTGGTGAAAATATCTGCAACCTGATCAGAAGTCTGATAATATTGCAATTTGATGATGTCATCATGAATCAACTCCCGAATGAAGTGTATATGGATCTTGATGTGCTTCGTCCATTTATGGTGAACTAGATTTTGACAAACCCAGATGATGCTCATGTTATTACAGGAAATGATAGTACATCGTTGAAAGTGAATACTAACCTCTGTCAAGATACCCTACAACCAAATAGCTTATGTGTCAACGTTGACTGCTCCTTTGTACTCTACCTCTGTAGAACATATCACAATTTTATTTTTCTTCATGATAGACCAACTAACAGGACCCGAACCAAGAGAAAAATTTTATCATGAGGTAGATTTATGATGATCTAGATCATGAGCCCAATCAAAGTTAGTATATCCAACTAAGTAAATATGTTTCCCTCAAAGATAGTGAATGTCATCTATATAAGTGCCACAAACATAGTGAAGGATCCACTTTATTGCTTTCCAATGCAACTCATGAGGCTCCGGCATGAATTTGGACATGATCCCATTAACATACGACAAATCCGAACAATCTTGAGTAAGGTATATCAAGATCCCCACCAATTGTCGATAAAGGGTGTCATCAACCAAGGGAGTAGAGCAATCAGAAACCAACTTAACCCTGGAAAGGAAAGTACTAAAACAAGGCCTATAATAGGACATATGAAAGAAAACAAAAAAATCAAGGGAGTACTTAGGCTGCAAAATCATAATTCCCAAGTCATAATGGGAAATTTGAATCCCAAGAAAGTAATGAATCAAACCTAAGTCAAACATGGAAAACTTGTTGTATAAGGCAATCTTCATATAAGTGATGATAGAGGAAGAGTTTATCGTGGTCAACATACAAAATAAGGATGAGTATGGACTAATCCTACCGTAAAATGTAAACATTTAGGTCAGCGTGACACCAAGTGAACCTTGATGCAAGTATAAAGGAGTATATCTTGGTATATTAATCCTGAGGGGCTTTTTTAGGTCCATAGAGAGACTTTTTTAACTTTAAAATGAGGGAGGGATCATGGATATAACCCAGAGGTTTTTCCATGTAGATCTCTTCCTCTAGGTCCCCATAAAGGAAGGAACTCTTAACATCCATTTGATGGAATTCCCAATTGTTCATAGCATCGATGATGAGGTTCATTCGAATAGAATTCATCTTCAAATTGGAGAAAACGTTTTCGAGTAATCAACCTCAACTACCTGGGAGAAACCCTTAGCTACAATTCACGCTTTAAACTTATCGATGTCTCCATTGTCACCATACTTTTTTTGGAACACCCACTTATACTGAACAATTTTTATTCCTTTCAGAAGAGGGTGAGATCCCAAGTATCATTCTTCATGAGTGAATAATACTCCTCATCCATGGTAGAATCCCACTCAAGAATACCAAAATCCTCTCAAAAATACTAGGGGTCGGAAGCAGAGGTGAAGAAAGAGTGAGGTCCAACTAACTCTCAGCAAGTTTGTCTCTTTTCCGAAGCATCTACCATCCACTCTACAACACTCTGCAAAGTTTTCCTAGCCCAACGAGGACCAAGCAAATCAGGCTCAAAGTTAGTAGATTCTTCACTAGAGTGAGAAGGGATAAGGACCTAATCAACACTACCATCATAATTGGAAGACTCTAAAGCATAAGGGTTAGGAACGCAAGAGGATAAAGTGGATGAGGAGCATGCTCAAAAACATCATCATCCAAAGAGTCAAAATCAAACTTATAGAGCATAAAGACCTTAGAAGGAGGAGGAGAATTCAAATATGACTCATCTAATTTCACACTTTTCTTGATCTAAATATCATGAGTAGTACGGTTCGACAATCGATATCCCTTCACACCATCAGGATACCATATAAAAATATAAGGTTTGGACTATGGTTCTAAGGCCTTGTGTTTATTTTTGGTATTATGGGCCATAACATTGGATCCAAATACTTAAAAGTGCTCAACATCAGGCTTGCATCTAGGCTTTAAAGGGTGTCATCCCTCTTACTTTCTTGTGTGGAACACAGTTATGAGTATAGTAACAAAAATTCACTTCTTCGACCCAATATTGTAGAGGAAGGGACTTGAAGTGAACCATACAAGTGGCCATCTCCTTGAGTGTCCAGTTCTTTCTTTCCACAACTCCATTTTACGAAGGGTTGTAAGAAAGTGTATGTTACAAATCAATCCCTTTAAAGGCTCGTAAACCTTTGAACCTATTGGTCACAGACTCACCTCCATTTTCAGTTTGAAGAACCTTGATAGAATTTTCAACTTGTTTCTCAGCAAAATCCTTACAGTCTCAAAAGTGATCGAAAACTTCAGACTTAAGATTAAGAAAATACACCCAAGTGTAACGTGAAAAGTCATCAATGAAGGTAAGTATATAAATAGCTCTAGTAAACGATGGAGACAGGAAAGGGAAAGAAATGTCACTATGAACAAGATCTAGAATATGAGTAGCTCTCCAGGATTTTCATTTGTCAAAAATCTTTTTAGGGTGCTTCCCAAAGGCATAACCTCACAAATACCCTTAGAAAAATTGACACATGGTAACCCATTGACCATTTCATTTTGGCTCAATTGTTTAAAATAATGAAAGTTAAGATGGCCAAAATTTGCATGCCATAGCTTACTATCCTCATCTGCATGATTGAGCAAGGCAGTGGGCATCGAATCAGAAGTAAATTGGGAGAAGGTATACAAGCATAAACGGTGATCTTTCTTTCACTCATCCACATAAGTGTCAGAGTGAAGCTCACGAATAATCATCGAGTTAGGACCAAATTCCACTCGCATTCCTTTACCAAGGTGAGTGATTTGGTAAACTGATAGGATATTGGTAGAGATATCAGGAACACCCAACACTTGGTTATATGATCCCCCATCCATCTCTACCGATCCACTGTCAGAAATCGATACAGTAGTGTCATCACCCAACGTGATTTGGGACACACCACATGGATTGATGTTGGTGAACTCAACATTTGGAGAAGCCATGTGGTGTGAGCCACTAGAATATATAATCCAAGTCGACGAAGGAACAGATCTAGCTATAAGGGCCTTTCCTTTATTTTTATCAAATTTATAGTCTCTTGTAGTGGAAGACTTAGCTTTCAGAGCATTTTTTTTAATAGACTTAGGAACACCTATATTATTTTTCTCAAGTAAATGAATTAGGTGATAAAAAAAATTATGATAAATTGATGTTCTTCATGACCAGTCTTCTTGTAATAGGAACAATTAAACTTTTCATTCTTGGCTTTAGGCTCAGAATTCGAAGCGTTCATGTTAGGTTTGGTTTAGGATCAATTGGTCTTGGTTTCCTTCTTGGGTTTGTCATTTTTCTCTTTCTTCTTTTCAATATTATTTCCCTTACCAGTATTTGCTACAAGGGCATGTGATTTGGACTTGAGAGTCCCCATTTGAATGAGTTTTTCCTATTCTCGAATGAGTTGGGATGAAAAATTGTCAAATGAGGGCATTTTCCAATCATTGCCTAGAGCATATTTCATAGCGTGAAAATTTGATACAAAGATGAAGTATTCGGGACATATCTTAGAAATAATTTAAAAGATCAACTAAGAATATTTATTCTATACTTTACATTCCTTTAACAATAATCTAGTGTGGAAAAACTTCGAGAAGAATGCTTGTAAGTTTTCAAAGTTTATAGGATTTAATCCTAGTAGTTCATTTTCCAAATCATATGCTCTCATGTCATATTTTTGTCCTAACATACTATCTAACATTTTCCATGCATAAATAGGTGTTTAGATGACTCAATGTGAAAGAACAAGTAAGGATAAATAGACATACAAAGAATACCTAAGGCTTTGTCACTTCGGTTCAACCACTTATATTTTTTAGACTCATCGGCATGTTCAGTCTCATCTCCCATGGTGATGCAAAAAAACCCTTTATACTTTAGTTTCATTACCATTTCTGATCTCCATTCAAATAATTTGAATGGCGTAAGCAAAGTAATTGAAAGTGCATCCATCACAAACAGAGAGAGAAATAAGTAATGCAGAGAGAAATACAAAGAAACACAACCACCTATGAAAATATTATATCCCCCTGATTTTGGAACTTAATATTTCAGTGTGTTGGTTACAATCAGGTGTGAATGTGCATCGTGAAATAATTGGTCACTCACCTTGCAATTAGCTTAATGATGCGTAAGATTGGAGATCAAAATCAATTTTTGTTGATTGCAGTAATTTGGCACCGTAAACAAGAGCAATGAGCTAAAAATGAGAGAAGGGGTGAAAGTAAGTCCTGTTGTGAGAAAAAATGTCTCACATCATGGAAAAAACCCCCTTACTAGAATACTATGGTGGACACACTCACTAATTTACTAGTAATAATAAGGTTAATACAATGCAAAAAATGGGCTCAAAACGAGTCTCGGGGACATCCAAGATGCTTAAAACACTTTTAGAAAGAAAAAAATGCTAAGAATGGTACTACATACTCCAACAAAAGTCAATACCAAAAAATCACCAGTAACACTTTAAAAATGCACTTTTGGAATTGCCAATTAGACTAATCTTAAAGATTTAAGAAGGCAAGAAAGTGTGATTAAACATTAAAAATGATAAATTAAAACTACTAAATTTATTAATTAAGATCTTAAAATAATTAACATCTTAATTAATTTAAATAAAGCTCCTAATTGATTAATTAACCTCTACTTAATATAAAAAACTCCACATAACCTTTTAAAAAAGATCCCTTCAATTTAAAAACACAACCCTTTTGATTTAAAAACATAGCTTAAAACAAATAAATCAAACAATGTTTAAAAAAAGCAAAATGCAAGAAATGTTGAAATGAAGGACCCGGTCGACGAGAGCACAAGGACGAGATGCTCGAGGCTCAATGTGACAATTCAACTAGGAAGGGCTCGGTCAAGAGTTTGGTGAGTGACCCAAGGCATATTAGGCAGGATAGGCTTGAGAAAGACTTGTTCAACGAGTCGTTGGGTAGTCAGTTGTTCAGAAATAATTTCTACTCCTTTAACTTGAATTAAATAAGGAAGAAAATAGAAATATACTGACCTAAGAAGACATGGGTTTTAGCGATACCCATAGATGTTGATGTCGGTGCTCCATGTGGACAAAATTTACGCTCTGTGATAGATGTGTACAAGATCCTTTCTTGCGAAGAAACCTACACTCAAAGACAGCAAACCAAATGGGATTATACAGATATATGGTGGATTTCTTAAAAAAGGCCAGTTCTCAGAAGTCAATGGACTTCCTTGTAAGGATGGTAATCCGCATTCAAGAAATTAATCTGATAATGATAAAGTAAAATGATAACAGACGATATAACTAATAATGCAAAGGAAAAAGGGCAGACGCAGTTCAAGGCTATATGTTGGTCTGATGGTCATTCCTAATCCAAAAGGATTTGAGGAATCATAGTATGGCTCAAAGGAGAAATTATGTAGATGGATATGCACTCACAAAGGCAAGCAGAATAATGTGTTTGATCTAGATAAATGATAAAACTATGCAGATGGCTCGAAGGAGCTTAATGGGACTTGATGGACACTTGTAAAGGCAAAGTAATGGTTAGGATTGAGCTTTGGATATCATAAAGACAAGTGTTTTGATAAATTACCTGATAGATAGGGATTTTCGGTGATTGGGGGAATCGTCGATGATTGAGGGAATCATCATAGATTACTGCAGAATATGTACACTTTGATAAAGGGTCAAGACATGAATTGATAAAATTTGTTAAATGATAAATGATTAAGACAATTATGTAAATGAAAGGTACTTACTTGATTCCAATTGATGAATAAGACTGAAAGGATGATGTTACCAGATAAGAGAAGGTTGTGGACACCCAAGGGTTGTGCTTAATTTTTTGGATGTTTAGATGCATTGAGAAGGGAAGATTGTTAGTGCTAAATCAACTCCTAGATTGTGATCAACCTCTAAAGACTGAGGACAAGATTCTTGATGTCTAGGGTGCTAATAGATGAGGTTGTAAAGGTGATGACAGCCAAGAGGAGAAAGTTACAGGTGATGCACCGAGTTGAGCTCCAAGATGTATTAATGGCCTCTAAGAGATAGAGAAGCAATATGGTGATGAAGAGAGAAATAAAATAATGAGATTGCCTTAAGGATGCTTTGAAGAACATCATGTCGAAGGTTAAGTCCAGGTGACTATTAAATAACTTTTATTAAAGGCCTGGAACTCGTATTTATAGAGTTTATGTCAACAAGGGAGAATCTTTGGTGATTGGGGGAATCATTGGTGATACAGGAAATATAGGGAATTTGTTGAAACAACCTCCCAAATCGAGCAATTTGTTTGTGGGTGTGTTGGAAAATGATTATGCAGATCAAGGATATTGTTGGATGGTTACGGAATTAATGATTTTGTTTTGGATTTATCTAATTAGGTTTGTAAGTGGTTATATGGGTTGAGAATATTTTTAAATGGTTGAGAGGTTATATATTTCATTTTTGGCCTTATGTAATTTAGTTTACAGGTGGTTTTTGGTGGAGAATGGTTGAAACTGCTTCCAAATAAGGCTAGATATGATTTGATTTGAATAGGTTTATATATAATTTGATTTTGATTTATTTTAGATATGATTTGATTTTGATTTATTTAGATATGATTTTATTTTGATTTAGTTTTGATATTATTTGATTTTGATTTATTCTTGGTTTGAAGAAGATTCTAGGTGGTTAAGGATGGTTTAGGAGAGGATAAAATAGGATTTAGCAGTTGTAGAAGAATATTTACAGGGAAATAAATATGATGAGGGGAATAATACTCAGGATTAGAATTTAATGTAAAATATGATATTAATGGATTAATGAAAGGGGTGTTAGCGGATGCGGACATGGAAATTAGTGGTGCTAATTTTAGTTGTCTACATTTTTCCCCTTTTTGTTGAGTGGTTTTGAGGCAAGCCATGAGATGAAAACAAGATGTGATAAATGAATGATGTAAAATTATATGATGAGGTGCTCCCCGTCAAACTAGGGATTAATGAAATAAAAGGGAATCGAACACAAGTTTGAAAGAGATAGATGGATGAAAGATGTAAGGATGAGAAGATGAGAGATGATTCCCCAAGACGAGGTATAGAAACAAGATGGATGCCGTCAGAAAATCAAGTGATAGGGAAACCAAATGGTTTGTGTCCTATAGACCTTTGACTTAATGATGGTAAGGGAAAATAAAATGATGTTTTGATGATGTCAAAGGACCGAAGATTGATGTTTCCACAAAGGTGGTCTTATGAGGCCAAGAAGTCAAGTGATAGGGGAACCAAAGGGTTTGTGTCCTATAGACATATGACTTAACGACTCAAAATATGATGGTTTAACGAGGTCAAGGGACCAAAAATTGACATTGCCACAATGGTGGGCTTACAAGACTGGGAAGTCAAATGATAGGGGGGAACCAAATAGTTCGTTTCCTATAGACGTATGACTTTAATGACAAAGGGGGATGAAATGATGATATGATGTGGTCAATAGACTAAAATTTTATGTTACCACAAGGGTGGGCTTATGAGGATGATACGAGGGTCTAGACGGTGATCAGGGGCATAATACTCGAGGAGGCAGCCAGTTGAAAAATGTTAATTTTACTGAATAAATATGATGTTTTTTATGCAATGTTGTACTATTGAGATGTGTTGAGGATCGTGTGGATGTTGATAGATGTTTGATATAATGATAGATATATTGATAGATGTGGATGTGGCAGTGTTAACAGATGTTAAGGTTTCTGTTTTAGGTATGATGTGTTATTTTATATTGATTTTAAAGTGATCTTAGTGTATGTCATAACCATGTTCAAGAATGAAACGTGGATTGATTGCTTTGTACTGGATTTGATACATATGTGATGGGAAACAACAAAGTGAAGGCATTTGCACTTTTGGCCTTTACACATAGGATCTTGGATATAGGTGGTAGTGAAATGTATACCTTCCTAGAACATGAGAAGGGATTTAACATGTGTAGGTTGTGTGGTAGAATAGGTTCTCCTTTCAATGGTTTCATAGGTTAATGCCCCAATTGTACATACTTTTGACGTAAACTAATCGATGCGGGAAGTTTGCTTTGATGGGAAAGATGATCAATGCGGGAATATTTGCTATGATGATTTTAATACTTTAACTTTTGAAGGTTGATCAATGTCAGAAGCATTTTACAAGGGTAACCATCTTTCAAGGGATTGGTCTACAATTTTGACTTTTGACTTTGATTTTTGATTTTTACACATAGTCATCCTTCAAGGGATCGGTCTATGATTTTGAATGGTAGCTATCCTTCAAGGGATCGGTCTACTTTTAATTTTGATATTATGATTTTGATTTTTGAATAGTTGTCCTTTAGAGGGATCATTATATTTATTTTTTATAAGATGCATCCATAGACATTTTACCTTTATTTTGAGTTGAGGGCAAGACCCCCTAATAGACCATTTCAAGGAGGGGAATAGATATGTACACAAACTACGCATGTATGCCCCATGACATGTTTTCAGTTGGTAGATAAGGTGCGTTGAATGTAATTATTGTAGGGTTCCTACTAAGGAGGAACTTTTCCATGTGAAAGATGCGATGAACATATCTGTGGTGCTCATCTTTAAGTTGTTTGAGGATAGTGGCAAAAGAAGATGTGATGAACAGATCTATGGTGCTCATCTTTAAGTTGTTTGAGGATGGTGGCAAAAAGAACCACATACCTTCAAATCATTACGATGATAAAATGATGAGTTGATAGTGGAACAAGATCTTTGATGTGACTATTTTCATGACAATCGATGTGTTAACAGTAGAAAGGCCACAAGTGTTAGGCATTCAAAATATGACCCATGTTATATGGATCGATCCAGCTAAGGGAAAACTTTCCATGTTTACTCCTTTCTAAAGTAATGACATTTTGATTGGATTGATAGGAGAGGATTTAGTGAAGACGTGTTAGGGGAATGTGCAAAGTAAGACTTTTGAAGTCTCAATAGAGAGGAGTCCCCCTAACATGAAATCGTCGGTAGAGATGACATGCGTTGACAGCTTTTAGATTAGGATGATAAAATTTTTGATCTTGATTGATTGAGTATATGGTAAATAAAGGATCCCTTGACAAAGGGACTGTTGAAATTGTGGATGAGGTATGAAAGGATAATTGATGAAGAGGGGTGGATGAAGAATATTTTAATTTACCTTTTCTTCGTGTATGATGATTCTAGGTTCACATGGGTGGGTGAACCGTACTAATTTAAGATGAGGGACCTTCAATGGGAGGTGATGAGAAGACACATAAGAAAGGTTTGTCGATATTTGATTGAGGATGACCCCCTTGTCCTACAAATTTCGGTTAGGACATTCTCAATGACTTGGGTGTAGATGCTGATGAGATTGAAAGACCTTCAAGGGAACGTATGGACATTGGTGAGATTAAGATACCTTCAATGGAGGATGTTGACGAGATGTTTGAAAAAGGTTTGATAGTACGAGATTGAGGATGTCCCCCTTGACCTACAAATGTCGGTGATGTTGACGATGGAATAGAATGGTCCTCTTATGTGAGAAGATCATAAAGGAGGAAGAGTCATTGGATTATGGCTTTAAGCACTTTATAACTCTATGTGTTATGACCTAGGCTTCTATGATAAGCACAAGTTTTGTTTTGATCGTACCAGGTAGGTTTCTGAGTATGTGGGTTGGGTGTTTTGATTGGTGGTAAAGTGATAAGAGAAGCCTACCTGAGACTCTCGAGGGTGTCAATGTAAGTCCATTTTGGGGGATTTGGATTAATTTATTTTGATTTTGATTTTGATTTATGAGAATGCTTAGCAGGATGCATCTTATGTTTAGATGGGGGTGGATTCATGGATGTCGTATGGTGTTGAAACATCATAGGGGAATTATGAGGTTGATAAACGAGGGGGTATGATGTGAGATTTATATAATTGGATGATGGATGCAGTCCCAAAATGGATGAGAAGGGATGGATTATAGATGAGATAGGGTATGACTGTGTGACATGATATTGAGATAAAGGATGGGGTCCCAACATTGGTGGTAAGGGTGGAACCATAGATTTGATAGACTTGGATTGTGATAAAAGATGAGGTCCCAAAATGGATGGTAAGGTTGAGACCTTAGATAATGTGTGTTTTGATTTTTTAATGTTGATTTTAGGTAAAGGCGGAGGTTTTATGACAAATGATGATGAGGATGAAGATGTGATGGTGTTTGATTGTATAGTGTTTGGTTCAGGATAAGGTTCCAGAATAGATGGTAAGTGAGTATCTGGGGATATGATTAAGTCTGGTACAGGATGAGGGAGGTGTTGTTTCTAGACATGATATAGGTGGATTATGTAAGCTTTCTAATTCTTTGATTAGTTCTCTGAGCTAGGAAAATAGACTGCTAACAAGAAAGTAAAACACTAACAATATACCTTCTCCTTCGTGTTTCCATCGCAAACCTCAAGAATGGGAAATGAAGTGTGGATGAGCCCTGATTGTGTGAAATGTAAGTGATTTCCTCGAACTGGAGCAAGGCCTTCACTACAACAAGATTGACTCACTTTGCACCAATGGATAAAAGGGATTATGTATTTTGGATGCTTAAAGTGAGACTATTTGGGCATTAGGACGAGGTGGAGAGGATGCTCTATGCTTCAAAGGATGCAAGAGCTCTAACAGGATATTCAAGATTATTTTAGAAGAGGGGGTAAGGCTCTATTTATAGCCTAAAAGTGGGATTAATTCAGGGGTTTAGAGTAATCATGATTATGGAAAGTAAGCATGATTATATGAGTGGGAAACATTAGGAATGGCCTAGAATTAAAGTTGAATATTTAATTCACAATTGGGGGAAATGGGTAATATTTGGCATGTGAGGAAGATTGGGTTTAATTTAGGGGTTGAAATGGATTAATTAATCAATTAATATTGATTAATTCAATGTCTATTTTTGTGGGAAATGAAATGGTGAAATTAATTGATTTAGGATAGGTGTGAAACTGAGGTGTCTACATTTGCCCCTCTTTGGAAGGGTACTATGAAAGTAGTGTCCTTTCAAAGAAACTAGACAAGATGGATGAATATGCCCCAAGCGGAGGGATTGAAAGTTTTGAAGAGATTATTCTTAAGGAAGGTATTCCTTTTATAAGAAGTTTTTAGAGGAAGAAAAGAGAAAGCATTCTCTAAGAAAAAAGTAGAAAAAACTTTCACTTGTGCGAATGGGGGAAAAATTCAATTTACTTTTGCTAAATAAAAAGTAGAACAAATGTTTGTTAGGGAGAGTAGAAGGTGGTAGGTGATGAATGTTATGGTATCTTTGAAGATGAAAATGTCATGGGAAAATGTGATTGGAGATGGATGTGATGATGCCCCCTCGAGAGGGTTGGTGAGGATGGAAGAGATGACAAAGCTCATGAAAAGAGGAGTGGTCAACTCTGCGAAGAGGAGGATGAGAAGGGGGTGTAAGAGAATGAAACAAAAATGGTGCAAAAAAAATGATTCAATCAGCCTTGAATACTAGGTGTGAGGATGTGTTGAAGGACATAATGGATAACAATGGAAAGAGAAGAAAAGGAATCTACAGATTATGGGTAGGTGAAGAATGAGGAAAGAGGAGTCATAGGTGAAGGAGACAAGGGTATGGAGATGGAGATAAAGGAATAGAGAAAAAGAATGAAGTATGTGGAAGAGAATAAGAGAGAGGGATGATAGGGGAAGAAGGGAATGATGAAGGACAAATAAGAAGAAGACGGGATGAGATGAGAGAAGATAATAGAGCAAAGGATGAAATTATGAAAAATGAAGGGAGTAAAATAGTGAAGAATGGTGAAGAAGATGAAGGGAGAGAAATGATGGAAAGGGGAAGGGGAGTGGGAAATTTAAAGAAGATGAAAGAGATTATTGTAAGAAGAAAATAAAGAAACTATAGAAGTAGGAGGTGAAGAAGACAAAAGGAAGGGAATAGACAAAGGAGAAGAAAATAAATAAAGATGTGGGATAAAGAAGGATGAGAGGATAAGGGAATGAGGAAGGATGAACAAGAAGGAGAAGATGAGAAGGGAAGAGACGAAAAAGTAGAGGGTAAAATCAGGAAAAAGAGAGATAAAAGTGCAAAATGAAGGTAATGGAATAGAAAAGATAAAATGAATACATGAGGGATGAGAGAAAGGGAGATAAGGATGAAAAATGAAGGAGATGAGGAATATTAAGAAGTTAAAGAGGATGAAAGAGACGATGGAATGGAGAAAAGAAATAAACTATGAGGGATCGGGAAGATGTGGAGAAGATCAAAGAAAATAAGAGAAACCGATACAAAATCATTGAAAAGATAGGGTGGTAGAGAAAAGAGGGGTAAGGGAGGGGGAAGGTGAAAATGATGGAGAAAGAAGAGATGACATAGTGGATACAAGGAGGATATTGAAGGAACCTAGGCTTCGTGGGGAAGACCAAGGTAGAGAATAAGGTACAGACCACATGGAGATGCATGTGGATGATGATGGGGTAAAAAAGACTAGATAACGAGAAAGAGATAGGGTACGGATGGGGAAGTATGCAGGAGGCACAAGGAAAAAAAGGGAAGAATATGATAAAGAGAAGGTGAAACAAGGTGAAGAGTGGGGAGGAGATGATAACAAAGAAAATGATGCAGAATGAAGGAAATCATGAATGGGAATATTTGGTATAGAGTGGGAAGCATAAATAATGTAAAGAGAAGAAAGAGGGGAGGAATGACACATATTGGAAAGGAGGCGAAGATGCGTGAAACGAGGAGAAAAGGATTACAAGACAATATACAAAGGATGTATAATGAAGATGATAAAGAAATTTAAAAGGAAGAATGGAAGAAGAAGAGGTGGCGAAGAAAAAGAGAGGGACAGATAGAAGAGGCAATGTTAGTGAAGGGATGTTAGGAGTAGTCCACCAATAATTATTGGTGGGGAAGGATGAGAGGAAAAGTGAAGAAGGTGAAAATGGGAATGGAGAATGGATGAGGTGATGATAGTGAAGTGACGTTAGGAGGATTCCACCAATAATTATTGGTGGGTAAGGAGGAACGAAGGAATGAAGAAAAATGGAGGAGGGAAAAGAGAGTTAACAAGGTCGTGCAGAAGGAGGATGAGTTTTTTTTAGGATATTCCACCAATAAGTATTAGTGTGGAAATGGAAGATGATTATGAAATAATGTTAAGAGAAGACCAACAATAATGACGGGTTGGCATGGGGGTGGATATGTGTGAGAATTTGAGAAGAGGGGGTGAGAAGAGTGAAGAGAAGGGCATGAATGATTTGTGAGAAGATGAGGGAGAAGAGAAGACATGGGGGATGAGGATGAATGAGGTGGATATGAAGAAACAAGACATGAAATGAATGGTAGGAAATGATATGAATGATGATGGATCAAAAAAGGGGAAATGGGGGAAAGGAACATGAGGACAAGTGGAAGATGATAAAGACACTCTGTGATATGATACGCTGAGAAAGGGTAATGGTAGGAGGAAAATGTGGTTGGCAGCGGAGACTAGGAGGAAGAAACAATCAACAGGGGGAATGAAGAATGAGGCAAGGGGGAAGTCCAGAACAGGATGAGTTCAACTTAAGGGGGCCCCTTAAGTAAGAATTTCATGCGATGGAAATGGTTAAGTAAGATTGCTAAGTGAGGGATGATGGAGATGGACAGTGGGAAAACAGGAGGTAGTGTTTGTGAGAATGAAAGAGGATGTGAGAGGATGTGATGATGGGGAATGAAGAGAAAATGTGGATGGTGAAAATGTGAAGTGGTAGGGGAGTGCAAGATGATAAGGGGGAATCTTAAATAAGATCGCCATGCCGCTTAAATGGTTAAGTAAGATTGCCAAGCAGAGCATAGCAATAGAGGTGGTGAGAGGATGGGTTTATGGGGAATGGGGGAAAAATGTGGACAAGGAGGATGTGAATCGATGGGGAAGTGCAAGAGGACATATCTTCCTTAAGAGGAAATCTTAAGTAAGATCACCATGTTGCATGAGTGGTTAAGTAAGATCGCCAAACCGACGGTGATGGTGAATGGAAGGTGAAAGGAAAGAATGTATTGGGAATAGGGGTAGAATGGATCGATGGAGAAAATGATGCCGCCAAGGGGAGGGAGGAATGGGATGAAGGATATTTTATGGGATGGGGGAGGGTCAGATGGAAAATAAATCTTAAGATATACTCTTAAGTAAGATTGTCATGTGATGGGAATGAGTAAGTAGGAATGCCAACCCGAAGAAGAAGAATGATGGGGAGAAGTAATTGATTGACATTTAGTTGTTTGGAAAAGGGTGTGACAAGATGGACTTAAGGGGAACCTTCAAGTAAATTTGTCATACTACATGGATGTGTAAGTAAGATTACCAAGAAAAATATGGATACTAAGAAGAATGAGAAAAGAGGGAATAGTGTGTGTGAGGCTGCAACGAGGGGTGAGAGGTGGTGATAACAAGGAAGGAAGGAAACAAAGGAGTGTAATATGAATGGATGGGAGAATATATGCAGTGTAGAATGCATATTGTGAAGGGAATCATTAATTGGGATGCCCACGTGGTGAGGGTGATGAGGTAGGGATGATAAATGGAAGAGGTGGAGCGAAAAGATGTTAGTGGTGGTACTTGTTATCTGATAAAAGAGGAGATGGTGGAGAATTTTCTATAGTGGGAAGATCTTAGGAAGAGAGTATACCGCACCTAAGAGTTTCACACTAAAGGGGTGATTAAGTAATATTGTCAAACTAAAAGTAGAGGAGTGAAAGGGAAGATTGCATAGTGGTGAGAGGGGTAAGGAATTGTGAAAAGGGTGATGTGGGGATAAGTGGTGGATGAGTAGAAATGAGGAGTAAGGATGAATAGATCAAATACAAGGTGATCATGGTGGGGGACAAGGAGTTGTTGGATAGTGAATGCTACTTGAGAAGGATCCTCAAGTAGGATTCGCAAACTGCAACGGTGATCAAGTAGGATTCCCAAACTGGAGAATGTATTAGTACCGGTGAATGGATGGGGTGAAAAGTAAGTTTTTGATCATTCAAGAAGATACCCACGGGACAAAAGCATCTTAATTTTAATATCGCACATCATAGGATGTATTATGATATACAAGATCAAAATGACTAGATTGTAATATGCATGAGAGCATAGATAGGGGCCATCAGAAACATATGATGCCCCGGTACAATATGCAATAGCAAGAGAGCATAGACAGGGACCATCAAAAAGATATGATGTCCTTATATGATGTGCAATCATAAGTATACTATAGGGAACACTAGGATACATAATATCAAGATGCCCCTTGTAATATATCCAAATACCAAAGAAATAAAATTATAACTAGTAAATGTAACACAAAAAAAACTTTAAACTTGTCCCGAATTTGTTCCACAATGATGATTAATTAGATGTGCCCCCAAGCAGGGGTACAAGGGTGTAAAATGGATTGGGTCATTGTCCTCAAACAAGGAAGCAATAAAATCAGGAATTGCCCCAAGCAAGGATACACACGAGGGGAAGTGGTTTGAGTTTGATAATCGTAAGGTGGTTGGAACATTGGTTAGGGATAATAGTTCAAAGTATGAATTGTGCTAATTTTTGTTTTTGATGTTTTACAATTTTTTAGGATTTTTGAATGTAATTGGGAATTTTAAGGTTTTTGCATGTTTTTGAATTCTTGATATTTTGAATGTTTTTTGGATTTTTATATTGTTTTTGGGGTTTTTGGAAATTTTATACTGTTTTTGGGGATTTTTGGAGATTTTACGAATAAAAGTGCAAACTTCTTGTGAGAGGTGATAAAGCAGGGTATCATGTATATGTACCATGTTCCTCGTGGTAACTCATGCTTCGAATAATACAAAAATTATCACTCCATTGGTAGGATATGTTGATGATGATATGATGAAAATAAATCTAGCTCCACTCTTAACTCCATGCAACTAGTGAGATGTGAGGTCTCATCACCGAGAATCAAGGAGGTAGGATGTAGATAATGAATATAGAGACAACACAAGAATCCATTTGGAAAATTGTGAATCAATTCCTCTTACGGTTACTAAACCAATTTCAAAATGAATTTTTCTTTATAGGTCACGTACTAGACTTAGAAAGTTGTGTGGCCTACTTGTAACGCCCACATTTTCGATGCACAAAACCCAAGACAAAATTTGATACTTAATTGAAAAAAATATGAAATATATTTTTTTGTTTAAAAGGGGTGCAACATGATACCACCGACTAGGATTAAATATTTCTCGTTTAGTAAATTCCACATATCTGTAAAGTTATTGTAATTAAATTAATAATTAATATTATTAATTTATCCCAAAATTATTTCAGGTTTAAAATTCCTTCTAGGGTTTCCATTAATTCCCATTTTAAAATGTTGACTAATTTAATCGCGTTAATTTTCCTCATTTGAAATTCTACTTAATATCATTAAGATATAATATTCCCCAATTTGGTTAAACCTAATTCATTCATATAGTTTTCTAACATATATCTAAGTTCCCATTAATTTAACTCTTATAAATCATTATCTAAGTTACCCCTTTCACAATGTTATTTAAGTTATCTTTAATAGATCAATATCATTTGTTTGTTTATAGATACCTATATTTTAATTAAAATTACCCAACCCCATAAAATGCCACAACTTGAAATATGTAGGGTTAATCCTCAACCCTTAGATTAAATG
Source organism: Taxus chinensis (assembly GCA_019776745.2). Taxonomy (NCBI): domain Eukaryota; kingdom Viridiplantae; phylum Streptophyta; class Pinopsida; order Cupressales; family Taxaceae; genus Taxus; species Taxus chinensis. Next base: position 684,876,905 of record CM034154.1, on the reverse strand, counting down.
GATATGAACCCTTAGATTTAGGTATTTTCAAAATAACCCTAAATATCCTTATGAGGGCTTCTTATTCTTTGTTTTACCCTAAACTCATTCATTTGTTCCATTTAATTTGCAGGTTGGAGGAGTGGAAGCCATGGAAGCAAGAAGTGAAACCATGGAAAATTTTATTTGGATCTAGTTTTGCAAATGGGGAAAACTTCCTCCATTCTTCTCTACATTTAGTCTGGTTTATTCATGGGTTTGCTATTGCCGCAGGGTTATCTATTTGTTTTGTTGTAGAGATTCTACCATAAATCTAGTTTAGCTATTGAGTTATTCACATTTCTTGAGTTCATTATTTGGGGGAAAACCCCATTTTGTTTTATCTAAGAGCATAAACACTTATATACATATATACATGCATGTATATATGTATGTACATGTTTATATATCCATTGTATGAATGGATCTACATTTTTTTTTTTAATATTATCATTTTAGTTTATGGTTTGGTTGAAAACACATTTTTTAAGAAAAGGAGATCCACGCACAGGTGAACGATACTGGTCACTAAACTGACTGTGGTTCCCACTGCAGTACCGATGCTGGTAGGGCTTCCAGTGCCAGTTACTGCAAATTCGACCCATTCTTTCAAATCACACACAAATATATATATATCCTTCATTATATACATTTGTATGTTCTTTTACAGATTTCAAGAGACATAATAGACTTTGTTTTACTATTTTATCAGCAGCAGGATTCAAGCAACTAAAGAAAAGATGATTTTATTAGTCTGCTGTAATTCTATAGAGACTGATGTTGGTCTATGTTTTGCCGACGCCGGTTGGTCGACCGGTGTCGGTCACTGTGTAAAAACAATTTGTTTAAAAATAACATATATACATTCTACAATGTATATCTTTTTATATCAATCTTTAGAGTTCTAACTACTGGTTCATTACAAAATACATAAGTGCATGGACTACTTCATTTCATGACTTAAATCACTAATTACATATCTTTTCCATTGTAACAATGTATAAAATTTGATTAGAAGAATTCCTTTCCAACCACAATGCATTTAAGCTTTTAAAGGAGAGAAGGTAACTTAACCATTTAATAAATGTAAGTTTCTTTTCTTTTCACAACAAGAATGAAAACCATTTCAACAAGGATCAAGTATAACTTCCAAATAGTTTTCCAATACCAACACAACCATTTTACCAAATGAAAGCACAAGCAACTTTGATTTCATTTGCATATTTGAAGGGAATACATTTTCTAATAACATACAACTTTCACTGTTCTTTCTTCAATCACTTCTTATACATAAATTGATAATAAAATTTACAATAAAATCCTTTTAAAATACAAGGTTATACAAGCCTTTGACTTAAGTGAAAACAACATGGCCAAATTTTACAAGAATAACTATCTATTTCCTTGATCTTCTTCGATACAACACTTTCTAAGATGAAAACTTGAGCTCCTTCATTTCTTCAATAGTCAAACACAACAACAAAAAAGGGAAGCAGACAACACTCTCCACCCAACCTATAATCCAATGATAAGGAGAAGTCATCCTCCTCATTGCCCCCCCAGCCCCAACAATGAAGCAATAAGAGGTATCAAGCAAAGATGTCAACTTTTACAAGTCTTCAACAACAACCATTCTCACAAAACTTTCAACACAAAAAGCACAATACAAAATAACAACAACATACAATTTTCCTAAGCACAAAGGCTAAATATCCAAGCCAAGGGAGAGAATAAATATGGGGAATCACTTATGCCTTCCAATGGGTTAAGTTTCCACCTTAACAGCTTCCAAAAACTTCATCCACAAAACCAAAACCGAACTCTTATCCCTCCCTTAATCTCTTATGTCTCCCTCAATCTCTTATCCCTCCCTCAAATAAACATATCAAGATAAATAAGAAATATTTGTTATTATCACAAGGTAGTACACCCAACCCAAACTCCCTCCAAATGCATAAACAAAAAAAAAACTCTTATCCCTCCCTGTATAAATCCCCATGTTCTTTCTCCTACACAACCTTAAGGCCATACTATCCCCAATCCAAAACAACACAACATTCATTCATTTTACAACCATTTTCACAACATATAAAAATAAAAATGCATGGGTGAAGTCCCTACCTTGCCATTCTAATAAATCTCCAATCCACAAGCACAAGCTCTAAACTTTTCCAAGTCCAAAACCAAGCACAAACAATCTCCAAAGCTCCCGACAAGAACTCCAAAACAACTCCTCCAAAATGCAAGTGAGAAAAAATAAAAAACATCTAACCCCAAAAACTTCAAAACAACATACATAAATAGAAAGAGAGGAGAGAGTGGTGATGTGGTTCTATGTAGGATGTCACATCACTTCTCCTCCACTCCACTTCACATGGTCAAAAACCAAGCCCAAAGCTCATAAATTGGTGGGTGAGAATGTGACAAGTTCTCCTTCCACACACAAACCATTAACCATACTTCTAAGGACAAAATTAAAAGCTCATATAAGAAAGTGCAATAATTTCACATTTTTACCTTCCAAATCACATAATGGGGTCTAATTTTGACCTCTTACCCCATAAGTATAGTTGGTAGGTGAATTTAAGAGGTGTGGAACAAGCTTAACTAGTCTCACAAGCCTCCAAAAATGGCCTTAAAGTCAAAATCCGAGTTTGACATGCAAGATTGAGTACACAACACCAAAACCAATAAAATCACATTCAATCCATAATACAACAAGGACAATCAACCAAAATTAAATACCCCTTGGTCACATCCCAAATTACTTTAATTAACATGCTTAATTAACCTAAATAAGAGCACATTAACTAACAATAATAAAGTGAATCACATTACAATAATAAATCACATACTCACAAAATAATTAAAATGAAAATGGAAAACAACACATCTACCCATGGTCACATTTGAGGTCACCCCCCAATGGATACCTCCTAACCAATTCATCAATAACATAACAACATACAAAACCACAAGTTTTCAAGGTGACCTAGTTTCCAATGCCCAATATTCTTTCATTGTTGGTCTCATATCCCCTTTGTTTGTTGTGATATAGTTTCTTGTAAAAATCAAAGCAATACCTCTTTGGCCTCATAGCCATATCAATGACATCAAAACAATATAATGTATTTATATGTATCATTTCACATCATCAAATAACATAGCTAAATCATCATCAAAATCAAGCAATTCCATCAATTGTTTATAATTTCAAAATATTTCAATTCTATCATTTCATCAACAACAATGAGGTCACAAGATTAGTTAGATCGTCTAACAAAATCTATATGTCAAAATCCAAGTGTCATTATATATAAAGTAGTAACTATAGATCATCATCAATACTGAAATATCAATCCATGCATATAATCCATCATATGAGTCACAACATGTAAGTTGTCTAAACATCCATACTATCTATTCATTAGATTAATCAGAATATACTAATGTCCATGTCTATAATCAACAGTAATCAAAATATAGTGTAATAAGTGTCGAAGGGAAGTGGGCATTACACTGCTGATTGGTAAGATATGAGGTGAAGGGATAGTTATCTCTTCACTTAGGCATCTAAATTACTTCTTTGGGGATTTTATAATTGTAATCACTTTTAGAGTTATAAGATTTTTTTTGTGGATTGTTTGAATTTTTTTTGTTTTTGATTACTTTTTCCACATTGTGATTTGTAAATGACCATCTATGCTTTTCCCCATGCCACTACTAAGAGGCAAGGGTTCATCACCGAAGATAAGACATAGACGAGTAAGGGCACCTCCCTACATTCCCAGTCTCACACTACTAGTAAGAAGTGTGGGCTCAACACCAAAGAATGTGAAGGATGAAATGTGTGACAATGAATTATTCAAAAATTATGTAATTTATTGACATGTACAACAATGCTTTTTATCTGGGAAGGAATGTATGCCCCCAATCGTAGCCCCACACGACTAGTAGGATGTGAGGGTTCAACACCGAAGACTAAGATGGGCAGTAAAACGAATTGGGTAAAGAATTTTAGAACGTTGTTGTGAAAGAGAGAACTTCTATAAAGCGGATATATTACCATCAGTAAGCTTCTAAGTATGACCATAGGCAAAAGTAGTCGAAAATGGGAGATGTTATAATAAGTATGAGACTCACAAAACTTAATAGGATTAATATTAACATTTGTCTCATGATGGTGAATATGAAGATGTGATTTCAATAATGAAAATATCTACCAATGGAATGAATAATTTTAAATTGTTTGGAGATGAGTAAGATAAGAGGAATGTGCAAGTGGTTGTCTCCTGGAAAAAAGAGCACCTTAAGAATATAATTTCTTTAAATGTACTTCATTCATTGGTTTGTCAAGCTCTTGACCATCTTCAGTAGCCAATTTATAGGCTCCAGAGCTAAATTTAGTTGTAATGACATAGGGCCCTAACCAATTAGGTTAAAATTTTCCTTGTTTTTTTCGTTCTTTAGTGGTATTCTTTTTATTTTCTTTGAGAATGAGATCTCCAACCTTAAACTCTCTAGGTCGTATTTGTTTATCATAATTGTGTTGCAGCTGGTTTTGATAGACCTAAAGATGATTAAGGGCTTTAAGTCATTTCTTGTCAAGAATTTTGAGTTCATTAAATCGTGATTGTCGATATTCATATTCATTAATTACATCTTTGAGGGATATTCTCAAGGATGGGAATTTAACCTCAACAAGTAAAATGAATTTGCAACCATAGACAAGGGATAACAAGATGGCTCCTATAGGTGTGTGATAAGATGTGCTGTAAGCCCAAAAATCAAGGTAAATTTAAGTGTGCCAATTTTGTCCATGTGTGTCAACACTTTTTTCCATGATGGATTTTAAAGTCTTATTGGCTGCTTCTGTTTGTCTATAACCCTTGGGGTAGTATGGTGTAGACCATTTAAGTTTGATGCGAAAATGTTTGGTAAGGTCTTTTACATATTATTTTTTAAATGATTTTCCATTATCCATGACAAGAGAGAATGGAATGTTGAATCGACAGATGATGTTTTCAAAATGAAATTTTATATTTGGCTTCTGGTAACATATGTGAGAGGAATAGCCTCTACCCACTTAGTGAAGTAATCGGTAGAGGTAATGATGAACTTATGTCCATCAGACAATGTTAGTCTGATTTTACCAATGAGATTAATCCCCCACTAAGAGAAGGGCCATGGTGTGGTGATCAATTTTAATGCCTAAGAAGGTGCATGTATAAGGTTGTCGTGTTTCTGATAGGACTGACATTATTTGAAAAAAATGCATGCATCATTCTCCATGGTGGGCCAATAATACCCAACACGTAGGATTTTCTTAGCTAGAGCCATACCATTCGTGTCCACTCCACAGATACCAAAGTGGACTTTAGTGAGGGCACTAGAATCCTCCTCCTGATTAAGACATCGAATCAGGGTTCCATCGCCACCTCTTCTATAGAGAATGTTTGCTAAAATGATGTAACAGGAGGCATGTTGTGCTAAAGCGCATTTATGACTCAGTTTCATGTTGGTAAGGAATGCTTTGTCGCGAATGAAAGTATACATATCATGGTACCAAGGGTTTTTAGGACCCACGATCTCGCATACCATATTATTTTCAAGTAAATCGTAAGTAGGCATTAAGAGATGTTCTACTAAAAATTTGTTTGGGGTTTATTGGATGTGATTTTCAACTAAGATCCAATAGTTTCCATAACATATGCGGATTTGTTACGGATTCTAGGGATTTGATCAAAACTAATCAATAGAAAATAGCCTTGGAGGCTATCTACCATGCGCTTATATGGGATTAGCTTTTCATCCTTGACTTGGTATTTATCAGTAGCTTGTTTAATGATAAGTAGAGAGTCTCCAAATACATCCAACTCTTTAAGATTTCATGATATGGTGAGTTTTAATCTTGTTATGAGGGCTCATATTCTGCGATATTATTGGTACATGGGAAAGCCAATAAAAAAGACTTGGGGATAATGTGGTCCACCATGTGTGATAAGAAAAATACCAGCTCTTAATCCATGGAGGATAAAAAGATCCATCGAAGAATAAAGTCCACGCTGGTACGAATGTCTATGTACAAAACATCTTCGTCAGGAAATGGCAAAGTGGAGCTGGTTCTGTTCCTAGAAGAGGTACCTCCACAAGCTGATCTGTGATGGATTTTCCTTTAATTTATCTTTGATGTAACAAACTTCAACATCAAAGTCACTAAGTGGGAAAACCCAACTAGACATTATGCCTATGAGAATGGGTCGAGACAAAGAGCTACTTGAGGGGATCGACCTTAGTGATTAATTTAGTTGTGTGATTGAGAAAGTTAATGATGTAGCTTATGGAATACGAAGGTGATTGCTAAGCATACATTTTCGATTTGGGAATATCTTACCTCATGCTTAATGAGCGTTCGACTAAGGTAATAAACAACTTATTCTTTTTCCTAATTTTTTTTTTAGACTAGCAAAACTTCTATGGCATGTTCGGTGACAAACGTGTAAAAAAGCAGGGGTTTATCTGTGACTGGTGACATGAGGATGGGTGGAATAGAGATGTATTATTTAAGTTTGGCGAAAGATTCTTGATAGTCTTGGTTTCATTGGAATTATGCATCTTTCTTAAGCAGTTGATTAAAATGATGACATTTATCAGCTAACTACGCTATGAAACGATTGAATGGATTGGATTTTACCTTGGATACTACGTAACTATTTGAGTTTAGGGGAGGAGGCATTTCCATGATGGCTTTAACTTTGGCGGGGTTGATTTCTATACCTCTATGTGAGACAATGAACCCTAATAATTTTCCAAAAGTCACACCGAATACACATTTCTTCGGAATAAGGTGAAATTTATACTCACACTATATTTCAAAGATGTGTCTCAACACCCCTAGATGACCTATTCATGTTTTAGATTTTTCTAATATGTCGTCAACATAATCTTCCATGATATCATGTAACATATCGTGAAAGATAATTGGCTTGGCTCGTTGGTATGTGGCACCTGTATTTTTCAATTTGAAAGGCATGACCTTATAAAAAAATGTGCCCCATGGTGTAGTGAATGATATTTTGTGTTGATCCTCTTCAGTGATGTGTATTTGATTATAGCCAGAAAATCCATCCATTAGGAAGAGCATTTAGTGACCTTTCGTGGAGTCAAGAATCATATCTATGTTGGGAAGAGGAAATTCATCTTTTAGAAAAATATTGATATCACAAAAATCTTTGCACACCCTAATGTCAGGAGTTTTCTTGGCTACATGCACTATGTTGGAAATCCTTTTAGAATACTCAATAGGTCTTATGAATTCTGCCTCTAAGAGTTTATGTATTTCAGCCTTGGCAAGCAACACTACTTTGGGATGCATTTTTTCGTAATTTTTGTTTGATAGGCTTTGCATATGGATGTACAATAAGATGATGTACTACAAGAGATGGATATAAGTTTGGCATATCCTTGTAGTTCCATGCGAAAATGTTTTGAAATTCAATGAGGAGCATTGTGAAATTTATGCATTCCTGGTCAAACAGACTAATGCCGAGTTGTAAAATTTTTTGCTATTCAAGGGTACCGATGTTAATATCTTTGGTTTCCTCAATCAACATTTTGTATGTATCATTTTCATAAAATGATGCTAGTGGTTGATGTAAGTCATCAGTCTCGGGTGATTCAGGGGAATCAACACAGGATTTTTGTTTGTGATGTTGAGTCCTTTTATTGATATGTTTTTTGGCTAAGGTGGCAATGAGATTTTGACTATGGGAAATTTTTTGTTTGTATTTCTTATCTGAGGCTTCCCCAGGTGTAGGATCCCAATATTTTATTTCTTCGCCAAAGTAGGTAAATTCATCAAGGTCAATCTCAAATCTTTTTTATGGTCAGAGAGGGGAATTCGATCACGAGTCCCAAAGAACTCTTCAATGGCTTTGTCATTTTGAAACATATCCATGGCCACATGATGTAATTGGTCATGGTCAATGAGAGTTGGATGAAGAAGCTTGAAATCAAAGACATTAATGGAAAGATGTTCAAAGTAAAGATTTATTTCAGCAAGGTCTTCAAAAAGGTTGTGCGTAGACCTAGCGTCACTGTCAGAGTTGTTGTCATCGTTGTCAGTCAAGATTAATACACGAGCTGCAATAAGTATCTTGAAATCAAGGTCATGTTTACCGTGATTTTTGGTGTAAATGATATTGGGTCTAAATGACCTTGTCCATTTGGACTGAGTCCTTTACCCTTCCGTTGCATTTTTCTCACCATTCGATGAGCTTTAGTAAATTGAGGGGACTCGTAATAATAAGCGAGTTCTTCATCGTATAACCAATATTCTAAAGAACTTGGAATATGTTTGTTCTCTAGATAGCCAAATTTCTTCCAAACTAACTGACCCAATTTGTAAGTGGGATTGATTATAAGATGCAGAGCATTGGGTTTTCTATAGGTTTGTGGGGATCTACTGATGTAAAAAGAGTTTTCAATGTCTTGAAATTGGTATTCATTGTACCCTTTATCAATGATTTTGAATGTGTGTGACGGAGAACTGGTAGGTACCTTACATGGTGGGGAAGGAAGTTTGGTAGTTTTGAAAGATGGAGAGAATGGCTATAAGAAGAGGGGTGGATTAAAGGATGAATCTTGATTAACCAAAGGGGATGGTATCTTAATGGAAGAGGTACTATTAGATGAAGAAGGATGATTAGGAGAAGAAGATGATTGCTTAGTGGAAGGGGGATTGTTGTTAGAAGAAGGTGGATTAGTAGATGTTGGTTGATTAAAAGATTGTGGTTTTGGAGTATGTTTAGGAAGCGTATCTGGATTGACATGTGTTTTGTTAGCTATTATATGAGGGGGGCGTATTTATTTTTTGATGGATAGTAGTGAGCATGTGTATACCACCCTTTGAGGAATTTGCAATACTTTAAGGGTTGGGTATCGGCACGTAATGTAAATTATTTGTCCAAGTGGGGGAATTTAATACATTGGTGGAACATGGATGAGATAGCTTTCATGGCATGAATCCATGGTCGACCAACGAGAATATTATATGAAAATTTTATGTCCACCACATGACATAGCGTGCCTAAAGTGACTGGTCCAACCTTGAGAGGTAATGTGATTATTCCTTCAGACTTTATTTCACTATTATCATACCCATGAATGGTTATGATATCATTTTAAAGTCATTTTCAGTGTGACCTAGGCAACATAGGAGTTTCATGGAGAAAATATTCAATGTGGATCCGTTGTCAACTAACACATGTTTGATCTTACGATGAGTTATATAACCCTCAACGTATAAAGAATGATTGTTAGCAATGTTGGGGTTAAGAAGGTCAGCGGGACCGAATGATATAATAGGATTAGGTGTTGAAATATTTGGAATTAAATCCTAGAATAGTTGTGAGTTGATGTCCTCTAAGACACGAGTGTCATTCAATGTTTTTGTAAGGATGTGTTGTAGCACGGGAGAAGACTTTAGTAATTCCGTGATGGAAATTTGTGTTGTGGTCTTTTCTAATTGTTTTACAATGTTGAATGGCGATGTAGGTTGTGGAGTAGAAGTGGTGGTGGAATTAGACGTTGGATTAGGAGTTTGTCTGGGAGACGAGGTAGCAAATTGTTTTGTAGTGGGGATCCACACTTTTTTCTGTCTAGTGGTAACTACACAGTCAGTTTTTATTTTTATTGTAGACACTAGATCTTGGTTCGTAGTCTATGGTTGAGATGACTGAGTCATACTCAACATTGTTTGATGATTGGCCCTTGTCCTTCAAATTATCATCATGGTTAGGGAAGGGGTTTTTGAACATGTCGAGTTTTTCATTGGCGGTCTTTGTATTAGATGTATTGTCAATCTCTATTTCTCTGTGTTCGATCAAGTCTTGAACATAATGACGGAGTTGCATGCATTAATCTTTACAGTGCCCTTTTATGTGATGGTAATCACAATATTCATTGTATTTATACCAATTCAGTTTGGGTTCCCTTCGTCAAAGGGTTTGACGATGGGGTATGAGATCGTGTTTACATTTTCTAAGTGATGGAAGGTGCTAGATAAGCTTTCTCCAAGTGGAGTAAATTTTCTTCGCCTGTCACAAGAAGGAGCTTCCTTTCTAGGGATTAAAATCAGTTGTTTGTTAGATTTAATTATGTTGGGTGGATTATTTTGAATGTTTTGAACATGGTGAGAATTGGTAACAGTGTCGTTGACTATGTGTCAGTTCTGATTAAAGAATTTGGATTTGTCCTAGTTATGAGGGGCATCTCTAGGGGGTTGGTCCCTAAACGGTGTTTTAAGTAAGTCCTTAGAAATGAGGGCCTTCTCGATCTATGTCCCCTTTTCAATCATTTCTTTGAAATTACTCATACAATGCATCTACATATGAAATGATAACTCTGTAATGACGTTTGGGATGAACATATTGACCAATTTTCACTCTGGTATTGCGCAAGAAAATCAGCTTGCAATCCCTCGCAAATGTTGTAAAAAGGATGCAAAGTTCTCGTTGGGCCTTAAATTAGTGTTGCAAAGGTCAAGCATGGTTACCTTTGAATCTAGGTTGAAGGAGAAATGTTTTACAAATTTTTCTGATAGATCTGCGAAAGTCATGATTGACCATTTCAGAAGATGAAGGAGCCAGTATAAGGCTTGTCCTCCTAAACTTTTAGGAAATAATCATAAAATATATATGTCACGATAAGCTACTTCCTGACATTGCATATAAAATTTATTGACATGTTCACGGGGGTCACCCTTGCCTTTGTATTTGTCAAATTTTGGAGTTTCGAAGGATGTCAGAAATGGTAAGTGTAACATTTTTGTATCAAATGGGTAGGGGCATAGTTCTTCAAAGTTGAATTTTTTTGATTGTTTTTGTAGTACCTAAATGGCGTCTTTCATATGTTTCCATTCTTGTGTGAATGGAGAGTCGAGGGACGGGTTATAAAGGACTTCGTGAGTATGTGGTTCTAGATTGTGATCATGTAACCTTTCAGCTTTAGAAGTTGTTCACTCAAATTTCCCTGTTAACTCTTGGTAATTACCTCATCAGTTGAAGAGTTATTTGGGTTATTTGGTATTTCATTGTGGTGACTCGAAACACCATTGTCTATAAGTTTGTTTAAATTTTCAGTCCCGAAGTCAAGATGTAGTTTTTCCCCCATAGCTAGGATGAGTAGTAGGTATTTGTTCTTGTTTTTCTCTATCACCTTATCTACATGTTCTTGTTCTTCGTGAGTGACTTCTAGTTCTGTGACTTCTTCATCATCATTTTCTTGGTTTAGAGGGTCTCCATGACTGCGTGTGATCACCATGATTAGATTTTTTTTGGATTTAGCTTGAATAAGCTCTTGAGTGTTGACGAGAAGAGTAAGCTCAAACAAGTTACTCAACGTGGTTGTGATATAGCTCAACATGAGCTATGAAGGGATTTGTGTTGGATGTAGTTTAAATAAACTTGCCAATTAATGACTTATGGAGTGGGTTCAAATAAGCCACTCGATGTAATTCGGATATAGCTCAAACAAGATATGAGGGAGTGAACTCAAACAAATCACTCAATACCCATTGAATGTAGCTCAAACAAGTTATTCAGGATTTTTTTTGTGTTGGGAGCTTAAACAAGATCGGCAAAAGAGTGGTTTCAAACAAGTCACTCAATATAGGTTTTGATATAGCTGAAAATGAGTTATGATGATTTTGTTTGATTCACTAATTAGTTCTCAACGTAATATTTTTCATTTCTCAATTTGGTTCATTTGTTTGTTTGATGTTGGGGTAACTTAAAACTGTGTTTGTGGAACACTATTAGGATTTTGAAACTTTTAACAAACGCATGTGTATCATCCAATTTTTATGATAAGAATAATACTAAACTAATTTGTTTACCAATAACAAGTAGTCATGTTCATTTGATTGTTTTGGCTCAAGAAGGAAGATCCATCAGGAGTAACCATTGTTTCAAACAATCATACAATATGTTGTGAAATGGCAGATGCAGGCTCATATCACTCCAAAAAGACTCACCAATTTGTACTTACCTGGTTTGGAGTGAATCACCATGTCCAAAGCAGGCTTTATGAAAAGGCGGAAGGTGATGAGGGGGATGAAAGTGTGTATGGTGTCCTTATTAGTCACAGGCCTGAAGATTGATAGGGATGATGCCTAGAATTTGTTGTTACAGTTGTATTAGGTGTTAAGTGCAGTAGTAGTAGCAACGAATTCACCCGTAAATGCTTCCCATAGGCACTATAGATATCTTTGAACGTTGTGATGAGACTAGGTCTTAAAGTGAAATGTAAATGTGAATGTTGGTGGTGCGTGGTAGTGAATTCCATGTCACAGGTTGGTGTAAATTTGGTGGTGATGAAATCCACCTCTATTAGGTGCAAATCATCTAACAAACGATGATGTGATTAACAACAAAGTTCTTTCAAACTTGAATTAAATCACTAGCAGAAAATGACAGTGTACCTAAGTGTGCTAATTTTTTTTGGTTTCAAAAATTCTCTTTGCCATCCTCGAAGTGGCATTTGCTTTCTTTTCTAGAGGGGGAAGGGTAACCAAGCAGAGCTACCACAACATCAAAATCAGGCCCTGTCAATTTGGAGAAAGATATCCTTTTCCTTTTCAACCAGGGGTTTGAAGAGGTTTTAAATTTTTTGTGTTTTTAGCAAAATTTGAGTGACGAGGTCCTACAGAAAACAATTTAGTAGTTGTCCTGCAAACAAAGTGTTAGAAAAAAAATGATCGTGGTTGTTTTTTATTTTCCATATAAGCCTCTATTGAATAGGATCTCGCTCGAAGAACTTTCCTGTCAAACCAAACCTTAGTGCAGGAAAAAATTATACACAACCAATAATCAGACAAATATTAATAATGTGACGAAGCAAATTAACGATCAAAATGATAGTTAGAAAAAAAAATAAAGCTAGAGGATCCTACTGACAATGTTTGCAGTCTAAAATGATTAGATTGTAAGGTTCTATGACATGGTCTTGCACAACAAAGGTTAGTAGTTTTTCATAGCGTACAAAGAGAGAATGATAAAAGATAACATCATCGTGTTGTTGATTCTCAAGTTCCCTTGTAACAAGTGCAAAAGAAGAGCATACGTGCGAAGGGTTGGGGCACATCCAAAAATGATTAACTTCACAAAAAGAAAAAAGAAAAGAAAAACAACAACAAAAGATAAGTTAAAACCGTTACCTAGCAGTATTGGGTATCGTAAAAAATAGTCGTCAAAGAGATTGTGAGCATACAAAGGATTTCGCATGCTATACTACATAGTGGATTTTGCAGAAGTCTCCAATAAGAGGGGTCAGAGTGACCGACAACATCTAAGAAACAACCAATGTAAACACAATTTCTACAATTAAACCATCAGTGACGACAAGGAAACTTAAGTAAAAGTGAATAATGATGAAGATGACAATATGAGAACATGAAAAAGTCTGCTAGCAGAAATAAAATATATAAGCAAGATGAACTAGATTAATGAATCAAACAAGACAACAAACCAAGAGAAAAAAACTACCTTATTAGTCCCTGAAGATTGATAGGGGAGATGCCTATGTTGTTACAGTTGTATTAGTTAAGTGTAGTAGTAGTAGCAACAAGCTTCCCATAGGCACTATAGATATCGAACGTTGTGATGAGACTAGGTCTTAAAGTGAAATGTAAATGTGAATTTGGTGGTACGGTAGTGAATTCCATGTCATTGGTGTAGTGGTGATGAAATCCCTCTACCAAAAACAAATGATGATGTGATTAACAGAACAGTTCTTTCAAACTTGAATTAAATCACTAGCAGAAAATGACAGTGTACCTAAGTGTGCTAAATTTGGTTTCACAATTCTCTTTTAATGGTGGTAATTTTGCGAAGAGGTTTTAAATTTTTTGTGTTTTTAGCAAAATTCGAGTGACGAGGTCCTACAGAAAACAATTTAGTAGTTGTCTTGCAAACAAAGTGTTAGAAAAAAATGATCGTGGTTGTTTTTTATTTTCCCTATCGCTCAAAGGTGCAGGAAAAAATTATACACAACCAATAATCAGACAAATATTAATAATGTGACGAAGCAAATTAACGATCAAAATGATAGTTAGAAACACCTAGAGGATCCTACTGACAATGTTTGCAGTCTAAAATGATTAGATTGTAAATGACATGGTCCCTGCAAACAAAGGTTATAGTTTTTCATAGAAACAAAGAGAATGATAAAAGATAACATCATCGTATTGTTGATTCTCAAGTTCCCTTGTAACAAGTGCAAAAAGAAGAGCATGAAGGGTTGTGATTAACAAAAAAGAAAAAAGAAAAGAAAAACAACAACAAAAGATAAGTTAAAACCGTTACCTAGGTATTGGGTATCGTAAAAAATAGTCGTCAAAGAGATTGTGAGCATACAAAATTTTGATACTACATAGTGGATTGCAATAAGAGGGGTCAGAGTGACCGACAACATCTAAGAAACCTGTAAATGCACAATTTCACAATTAAACCATCGACAAGGAAACTTAAGTAAAAGTGAATAATGATGAAGATGACAATAGAACATGAAGCTAGCAGAAATAAAATATATAAGCAAGATGAACTAGATTAATGAATCAAACAAGAACAAACCAAGAGAAAAAAACTCATGATAGAGCATGATGTGGACAAGTGGAATGTAAGGCAAAAAAAATTATTATCCCAAGTGACCACCAATGTGTAAAAGATGACAAAGAATGTGAGAGAAATACATTCTAGAGTGTGTTGTCAAAATCTTGGTGAGAAGGTCTTGCAAGAACATAGATTAGATGTTTGCACTTGTATACAATGCTGTCAGAATGATCAGAAAAAATAAAAATACCACAAAAATTAGGTTGATAAAAATAAAATATGGAGATTTCAAAAATCACAAAACACTATAAAAATGATCTCATGAAAAATGATAAATATTGCAAATTATCCGTAAAAGGGGTTCGCAAAAAAGTTTAACTTTGTTTATTTACGATTGTGAATGACTACACAAGAAGCAAATTTGATCTCGAAAAATCAAATTGTGAAAAATTGTTAATGATTTGGTACAAAGCGATAAAAAAAGCAATGAAAAAATCAATGATGAAAAAAGACTTAATTAAATATGAGTTTAATTAGAATATTAGTAAAGAGAAAATAATCAATAAAAATAACTCGAATCTACAAATTGACGGGAGTGCGAACGCATTTGTGTTGAATAAGCTCTTATACGGCCTTTAAGACTAAAATGTGGACTTTAAGAAGGACAAGCTGAAAGGTGATTGGAAAGTGTGAACTTAGATGATGAAAATGTGGACTTATATAAAAATAATTTGGACTTTAAAGAAGATAAATTCGATTTGATTTCAAATTAGAAATGTGAGGACGACTAATGAGATAGATGTAATGGAAAACCTGATTGGATTAGGGTAGGTGAGGGTGACTAAAGTGGAGGCTTGAATGTCAAAGCTAAGTGGAGGATACAACAGGCATGTAGATATTATCATAGAACTTAGGATGACAATAGCTAAAGTGTTTGAATTGATATAGTATGATCTAATAGACTTGAAAGAAATTAAAAAAAAGATAAATCAGTTATGTTATATGGGTGTATTGGTGATGGTTGATGATGGTGTTTTGGCAGTGGTGAATTTATATGGCATGGTCTAATTGTTTTGTGGAGGGAGAGGATGGGATCAATGAGGTTGGCGGTGAGTATGGAGCTTGAGACGAGGGAGACATGGCTCGATGAGCTATACGTGGATGGAGGGAGTCATGTGGTCGAGCAGGTGAATATGTTTGGGTGTAAGGGGTTGTGTGAGATGTTATCCATCGTAATCGGAGAGCTCACTTCTAGGCATCTCCATATATATCATTCTGATTCAAGAGAGTAAGATAATAACAAGTACAAATAGAATTTCTTCTGAGAGACTGTTGATGTTTTTTCAAGTGTCAGCAATAAGGTTTTTTTAAGCAAAGAGAAACTCATTTTCATAATTACTCCATTATTTCTACCTAAATACAAAGAGTATAGGTGAGAGGTTGACGGACTGTGTGAATAAAGCTTGAATTCGGTAGAACGGAATTACTCCTCAACGAAGAATGATGCTCAGTCAGAAAATGAAGAATCACTAGGGAGCCTGGTGGCATCGTTTCTATAATTTCATTGGGTTTTTAGGAATTGTGACGTGCTAGAGTTGAATATATGGAGTTAATAGAAGTTAATATTTGTTTGTGAAGGTTGGGATTAGGAAGCTTATAAGGGTGGTGCAAATGGGATTTGAATTGCACGCAGATAGTCCGACGGGGAAATAGGATGGTGGTTGTGGATTTTGTAGGCATGGATTTATCTACAAGACGCGGTTAGGGTGGAAGCTTCAAAATTCCACATAGTAGTGTGAGTGTGCATGAAATTATATTGTAGGTAGTATGGGGAGAGAATACAACATGACAGTTGGTGCGAGGATCTGAGGGTCGACTAATAGGGGGGGGGGAAGTGGTCTAAGTGGAGAATGGGAGAGGAGTCAACGTGGAGGGAGTAAGGATGACTGGACGGGGAGACGGGTGTGAGAGGTGGGTCAAGGTAGTGTGGGTTAGGGACGTCAGGTCAGTCAGCAAGGTAGGGATGTGGCCAGGGTTGTATGACTGTGTGGATCAGAATCAGGGGTGAGGGAAGCTTGATTTGGTAGTGAGTGGCTTGGTCGAGTGGCCAGGAGCAGCGGGGATGGGTAGTTAGGATCTAGGGTAGGGAGTGAATTTTTTGTTTTTGATTTAAATAAATACATATAGACATTTATATTTTGAAAAGTAAGATCTATATACAGGGGAAATTAAGATCTAAATAAAGATGTGTGTGTGTGTGTGGGGGGGGGGGGGGGGTTTGGTTTAAATAAAATGTCGAAAAGCATGATTTGTTGAAAAGTAAAATATATATCTATTATAAAACTAAGATTGAAAATAGAAGCCAAACAATAAAATTATTTTTCGGATTGGTTTCCCATGACAATAGAACTCAAAGTATGAGTTTTTGGAAATCAAGATTTATAGCGATTTTAAAACTATGAACTAAAAATTTATTTGTAAATAAGATAGATATATTTGTGTGTTTCTTTTTGGAAAGGAGATCTAATTTTTTACAAAAGTAAGACCGATTATTTGTTGTAAAGGTAATCTAATAATTCGTGTGTTTGATTTTGTAGATTGATAGCGAATAGCAAAAGTGTTGGACAAAAACAAAATGAACTCCTATAAAGCAGAAAATGAAAAATGACACCAAATCAAGACAAGCTATAAGATCGTAGCCTCGAGGAGAACCACAAAGAAAACAACGATAAAACCAAAAAAAATTGCCTCTCGAAACCAAAATGGTAAACTACACTAAATGTAACCTCTATGAACATCGTAATACTGAATACTTCCGTTGCGATCCATGAGTATCCATATATGGGAATATATTTTCTATGATTACATCTGCACATGTATGACAAACACAACAAGAACAAAAAAAACTTCCACCATGTAACAGTTAGTCAAACAACGCTATTTTATGCAAAAAAATCACCATAATAACAACAAAACGATGTACGAGATGAAATAATCAATAACACAAGATCCATAATAAGGGATGTAGACTTATTGTTACTATAACCTACATATGCACCACAAGACACCACACAATAAAAGCACTTCCCATAACGTGAAGGTTAACCAGATGATGCCATAAGACACAAAAAATGAGATAATAACAACAAATAATAATAAATAAAGAACAGATAAAACCACTAATTTTGAAATCAAAGGTAACAGATCGTGGATAACTCCCACCGGGCGTGCCAGAATGTGAGCTAGGAAAATACATTGTTAACAAGAAAGTAAAATACTAACAATATACATTCTCCTTTGTGATTCCGTTGCAAACCTCGGAATGGGCAATGAAGTGTGGATGAGACCTGATTGTGTGACATGTAGGTGTTTTCCTCGAACCGAAGCAAGGCCTTCACTGCAGCAAGATCAACTCACTTTGCACCAATGAATAAAAGGGATTATGGATTTCAGATGCTTCAAGTGAGGCTATTTGGGCATTAGGACGAGGTGGAGAGGATGTTATATGCTTCAAAGGATGCAAGAGCTCTGATGGGATATTCAAGCTTATTTTGGAAAGGGGGTGAGGCTCTATTTATAGCTTAGAAGTGGGATTAATTCGGGGGTTTAGAGTAATCATGATTATGGAAAGTAAGCATGATTAGATGAGTGGGAGACATGAGGAATGGCTCAGAATTAAAGTTGAATAGTTAATTTGCAAGTGGGGGGCATGGAGAATATTTGGCATGTGAGGAAGATTGGGTTTAATTTAGGGGTTGAAACGAATTAATTAAAAAATTAATATCGATTAATTCAATGTCTATTTTTGTGGGAAATTAAATGGTAAAATTAATTGATTTAGGATAGTTGTGAAATTGGGGTGTCTACAAGTTTAATAGGTGGTTGGATATCAAGATCTTTGATTACAAAAGCCTCCTTAATAACGACTTCCAAGGTGGATTCTAAAGGCTGCAAGGAGGTAATGGATGATTGGACAATGAACATAGACAATATGATTGTGTGAGGATCATTGAAAATAGGATCCAGGGGTTTTGTGTCTTTAAGGGGAAGCGCTAGTGATGAAGGGGTCTCCTCATGGGGAAGAACCTGTGTAATAGAGTTGATGGTATGACTCAAAGGATGTACAGTATCTATATGGACTGATTCTATTGAGGGGATTGGATTGGGAAGACCAGTAAAGACATCGTATGTGGTAGTTTCATCTGAATCATAGGAAGACCAAGGGGAATCAAATGTAACATGTGTAGGTTGAGGATCAAGATGGGATTCTTCGAGGGTTTGGATTTCTAATTTCCTAGCCATCACAAAGACTTCGTCGAAGGTTCAAAATTTATGGATCCATAGGTTGGATGAGATGTGATGGGAACATGATCGAGAAAATAACTCGATTAGTTCTTATTGCGGTAATGAGAAGGACAGTTGATTGATAATGTTATGTCATATAGTGACAAAGTTGACAATGAATTCATTTTTGAATTGTTTGATGGTAGCAAGGTTAGAAATGGTGATTTTGTGAGAGACATTTATAGTGAATTTATCAAGGAATAACATGGCTAGCTGAGTGAAAGAAAACAAAAAACATTGAGGGAGGGAGTTGTACCAATCCAAGGCAGATCCTACTAGAGCAACATAAGAAAGGTTCTCATAAAGATATCTTGATCATGGCGATGAGATAATAAGAATGTCGAAAGGATAGGATGTGCTCCTTAGGATCCTCCTGGCCATGGAACAAGGTAAATTCAAGTGATTCCCAATGCAAAGGATAAGACTTATACGATAATGATGGGTGGATGAGTTCATTACAAACCTAATCATAAGTGAGGATGAGTTTGGATCCCTTTGTAGTGGCTTCTAAATTGTCTAATTTATTTGACAAGTCTTGCAAATGATCATTTGTGGGATTAGATGTGAAGGAATTAATAAAAGCATGCGATTGATTTGAATGATGACAATGTGAAGTAGGATGATTTTTTTGTGGATAGGCTTGATGTGGAGGTTGATAAAGGGTAGCTTGAGAGGATATTGTTTGTAGAGTAGGTTGTGATAAAGGGATTTGGGGAGATGTGGAAAAATGTTGAGTATGTTGTTGTTGTTGGATAAGAGGGGTTGATTGGACCTGATTAGGGATGTTCGTATGGGTTTGGAATGTCTGAGGTACTGAAAGGGGGATTGAAGTATATATGGATTGATTGGATGAAGATTGGGGGATATTAAGATTCTGATGAGATTGTGATGAAGAAGGTCATGTGGAAAATACCGCTTGATGGGATGCATTGGACATGGGTTGAGGAGAGATAGTATGTAAGTAGTTTGGTTATGAATGATAAGTGTAAGGTAGTTAGATGGGGTTGTTGTAGGATTGTATGATTGGTTGAAAGGTAGAAGATCCATAAGGAACAAAAGATGGTCTAGATGGTTCTAGGAACATGCCAAGCTAAATGAATTTGATTGAGAGGTGATATGTTGATAAGATTTATAAGGACTAGATCTTGTGTAGGGAATGTTTTGATATTGATAAGAAAGAAAAGTTGTGGATGAAGTAGTCGAAGATGGTTGTAAAAATGAAGCATAAGGGGTGAAATAATATGTTGTTTTAGAGGTTTTATCCATGATAGTAAACTGACAATGATAAATCAAAGCCCAAAGTGAGCTACAAATATAACAGACAAGTCAAGCATAAGAAATTTTAATTATCTTAATTAAAATTTAGATGCGGAAGAATAGTCTCAGAGGGAACCTAATGATATAAACGTTCTAACGCTAGTTTCATGAATGTTTAAGGTTGGATTCCTCGATATACCTAAAGGTATGTGAGGCCCAAATATATGTTGTTGTTGGTACAGGGCTTGGTATTGGGGCCTACCCCCTCACTTCGTGGTCCCACAATGATAAGGGAGTTGGGTGCTTGGCCAATATTTCAACAAACAATTGTTTATACTCGGCCAGAACACTGAGTCGATTTCTGTATTGGGTGATGAAATCCCAATAGTTATCACCTGGGAAGATTTTGTTTAAATGTGTGTTTGATGTTTTGAGTGATTTGGTTGTGTGGGGGAGAGATAAAGTGATTTCAATCAATTAAACTTTCCTAATTAAAACTATGTGATCAAGAAGAATTCAATTGTTCGTTTTTAAACCTAAAATGAAATATTGAGTTTGATAAGAAAAAATAAACAAAAATCCAGTACTAAAAATTAAAAAAAGGATTAGGCCTCAGCTCTAATAAAGCTTCATTTTTCATTTTTTTATTTTCAAGCAATAAGCAATCCAACAAGAAAAGCCTCCAACGACAGCAACCTGCAAAACCAAGTTAGCAGAAATATAATATACAATAGAAAAAAGTGATTAGAAAGTGGACTACAGGGTAATCAAAAGAATTTAGAATAATCGTCGGCGATTGACTTAATCGTTGGTGATTCACCCAATCACTAGCAATTGACCAAATCACTGGCGATTACTGGGCAAAAACCAGAAAATGAAAAATATGATAATTTGAATGAATGAAACAATGAAATAAGGGACTTCAGTCCCACCGAGCATGCTAGAATGTTCAGAAATATTTCTAATCCTTCAAATTGAATTAACTAAACAAAAAAATAGAAATATACTGACCTTAGATGACACGGGGTTTAGGGATACCCGTAGATGTTGATGTTGGTGCTCGATGTGGACGAAAGTTGTGCTCTGTTAAATATGTGTATAATATCCTTTCCTGTGAAGAAACCTATGGTAAAAGACACTAAAACTAGATGGGATTAGATAGATATATAGTAGTTTTCTGGCAAAGGCCATTCCCTGGAAGTCAATGTACTTCCTTACAAGGATGTCAATCCACGTTCAAGAAATTAATCCGATAATGATAAAGTAAAATTATAACATACAATCTAACTAATAATACAAAGTCAAAAGGAATGACGTGTTTCAAGGCTATATGTTTGTCTGATGGTTGTTCCTGATCCAAAGGGAGTCGAGGTATTGTAGTATGGATCAAAAGAGAAATGATGTAGACAGATATGCACTCACAAAGGCAACCAGGATAATGTGTTTGATCTAGATAAATGATAAAATGTTGCAGATGGCTCAAAGAAGGTTGATGGGACTTTATGGACACTTGTAAAGGCAAAGTAACTGGTCAGGATTAAGCTTTGGATATCATAAAGACAAGTTGTTGTGATAAATGACCTGAAAGACAGGGATTGTCAGTGATTGAGGCCAATCGTCGATGATTGAGGGAATCTCTAGTGATTACTGTAGAATATGTACAATTTGATAAAGGGCTAAGACATGAATTGATAAAATTTGTTAAATGATAAATGATTAAGACAATGATGTAAATGAAAGGTAATTACCTGATTCCAATTGATGAATAAGACTGAAAGGATGATGTTACTAGATAAGAGAAGGTTTTGGATGCCCAAGGGTTGTGCTTGATTTTGTGGATGTTTAGATGCATTAAGAAAGGGAAGACTTGATGGTGTTGAATCAACTCTTGGATGTGTGATCAATCTCCAAAGACTGAGGACATGATTCTTGATGTCTAGGGTGCTAATAGATGAGGCTGCAAAGGTGATGACAACCAAGAGGGGAAATCTACAGGTGATGCACCGAGTTGAGCTCCAGGATTTTTTAATGGCCTCCAAGAGATAGAGAAGCAATATGGTGATGAAGAGAGAAATAAAATAATGAGATTTCCTTAAGGATGCTTTGAAGAATGTCATGTTGAAGGCTAAGTTCTGGTGACTATCAACTAACTTCAATTAAAGGCCTAGAACTCATATTTAAAGAGTTTTTGTCAACAGGGGAGAATCGCCAGTGATTGAGGGAATCACCGATGATCCGGAAAAATATAGGAAATTTGTTGAAACAACCTCCCAGATCGAGCAATTTGTTTGTGGGTGTGTTGGAAAATGATTATGCGGATCAAGGATATTGTTGGATGGTTACGGAATTAATGATTTTGTTTTGGATTTATCTAATTAGGTTTGC
This sequence comes from Taxus chinensis, assembly GCA_019776745.2. NCBI lineage: Eukaryota > Viridiplantae > Streptophyta > Pinopsida > Cupressales > Taxaceae > Taxus > Taxus chinensis. The sequence goes on along the minus strand of CM034154.1, from coordinate 684,854,292 downwards.
AAGTGGTTATATGGGTAGGGAATGTTGTTAAATGGTTGAGAGGTTATATATTTCATTTTTGGCCTTATCTAATTTAGTTTACAGGTGGTTTGTGGTGGAGAATGGTTGAAACTGCTTCCAAATAAGGCTAGATATGATTTTTTTAATAGGTTTAGATATGATTTTATTTTGATTTATTTTAGATATGATTTGATTTTTATTTAGTTAGATATGATTTGATTTTGATTTAGTTTTGATATTATTTAATTTTGATTTAGTTTTGGTTTTAAGAAGATTCTAGGTGGTTAAGGATGGTTTAGGAGAGGATAAAATAGGATTTAGCAGTTGTAGAAGAATATTTATAGGGAATAAATATGATGAGGGGAATAATACTTAGGATTAGAATTTAATGTAATAATATGATAGTAATGGATTAATGAAAGGGGTGCTAGTGGATGCAGACTAGGGAATTAACAGTGTTAATTTTAGGTGTCTATACATTGGTTGCGGATAAGGCTCAGAATGAGGAAGATGGAATGAGTCTGTAGTAGAGTGAAGATGGCGTAGAGAGGCCGTTATATAGCTTACAAATCCGTTACTCTTCGTAACCGCTTCTTTTAACCAAAGAATAGTTAAGGACTGCTAATTGCGAAACCTCAACTTATTACAAAGAAAACGGAAAAAGAATGGGAAGAAGAGAGAAGAATAAGGAGAAGAAGACAGGTGGTCAGTTACTGGGAGGGACCCACGGACTTCAAAATCCACTGCCTGAATCTTTTCAACGCCTCAGCTATATCCCTTCCACGAGGGACTGACGTATTGGCTGTAGACTGAGTCCAAAATCCAAGACACTTCTCCATCTCTTTATCAAACTCGACATGAGTATGATAATCTTTATTTGCTTCTTCAATGGCAGATTGAAGAGAGCAGATCTCCTTCATTTTCTCTTTGGAGATGGAGCTTTCCTTGAATAAATTATCTTTGACAAAAGCCCTGAATTGAGCTTTGATTTCTTGCAAGGAAAGGGGGACACCAGAAGTTTCATCCTGAAGGTGACAATGTATATCTTTGAAAGCAGAGACAACCAGTGTCTTGAAAGCTTCACCCTTCTGCCAGCTATTCTTCAGTTCTCCCAAGGCCTCCTCCAAGACTTTGATCTTCCACTCCACGCTGTAAACCCAGGATTTTGATAGATTATCCTTTGCATCATCGAAAACCTTACTTGCCAATAAAATGTTTTCATCTATCTGTCCCATGAGGCGAAGGTCTACTATGCAACTGCTCTAGATTTTGAGCTCTTTATCTATGATCCCAATAGTAGAGGAGAGCTTCTGTTGCAAATTGTTCACTTTTCCATGGAGTTTGAAAGCTTCATCGATGAAGTTCAACCCTGCAACAAGTATATCATCCACCATGGCCTCCATAGCTCTGCCATAGATGGAATACTTGTGCATGTCTTTGATACTCTGCACTTCATCTTGGCTCAAAATTACAGGTGGTGGAAGAGTAGTCAATGGGATAGGGTCCAAGACTTTGTCCTTAGATAAAAGAGACTTGATGAAACCTGTGAGAATCTGGGCCTGCTCCTCCAACTGCTCAATAGTTTGCTACCCTTTCTCTACCCTCCCAATGACTCTTGTGACTGTTTCCTGGAGGTTATGTATCTCTCCTTCAGGGGTAGACTCTCCCATTGGAATTCTTGAGAGTTCTAGGTCAGATGCCTGCAAGTCCTGCTCTGATTTGTCCACTGTAGGCTTAGCAACCTCCAGGAATTGCTGGCCTTGAGCATTAGACACTATTCTGGAGGTGATTTTGGCTTTCTTGGCACGAGGAGTGGTGCCCAATAAGGCTGCGACAGCATCAAAATTTGACCCTGAGCTCCGAGAGGAAGATTTCCTCTTCCTACTGTCAACTAAAGGTTGCACCCATGCAAAAGAGGAAGAGGAATCAGCAGGAGGAGCAAGAGGACCAAGAGACAGAGAGCTCATGACACTCAAGGTTTGCGCAGCTGTTGATTCAAGTTGAGATGTGAGTGGGGCGCTTGAGGCAATTGCGGTAGAAGAATCAATAGCACTTGGAAGTTCAGTGCTTCGGACTTCCTTATCTTTATCTGCTGGATCTTTAGGAGCATTTGCAGGGGTTGGCATTTCACTCTCTTCGCTTTCACTAAGAATAATGATGTTCTCGGGTCCCAAAGGCACTTCTACCTGCTTTCTTTGAAGGTATTTTTCCACAGGCTCCTTCTTAACCTCCTTGAGTTTCTTCTGGTACACTTGAGTGGATAAAGAAGGAGTGGAAGCTGCAGGTCCTTGGGTTGATGAGCCTGAACCCCTTAATGCCTTGCATCTTCGACCATTCTACTGTTGAATTTAGTGTTATATCACTTCTTATCTACCTAACGCTCGTCCCTTGAGCTCATTTACCGCTACATACACTTTGTTTCCTACATCTCAAAATAAAATCAAGCTCACATAGTTTGATTCTCACCTCCCCTTAACGATGCCTTCCCTTTTTAGTCTAGTCCATGACTTCAAAGTATTAAAATAACACATTCTTATGGGATTTTCTTGAGTCAAACTTCTTACCAAACTAGATGCTTCATGCCAAAAGGACATCTAGCTATCTAAATTACATATAGACTGCTCCCTTGAAGGACAGCTATATGCCAAACTATTGCTGCTATTATATATAGACTGCTCCCCCGAAGGATAGCTATACACTAAAATCACAGCTGTTACTATAAATAGACTGCTCCCTTGAAGGACAGCTATACACAGTCAGCCTTTAGCCGAAGCTTCTCGCATTGATCAGCTTCGTGAAGACCTCAAGAATAATAAAATACATATCCCTTGTAGACTTCCCGCATCAATCAGTCTATATTCAACAAAATAAAAGCCACATTCAAAAGAACTTTTGAGTCATGGACTTGTCTATTTAGGATAGGTTCTCTTTCGTCAGAATACTCACTTTATAACAAGTTCTTTGTGTCTCAGCTACACCATCCACCTTACCTCACCATTTGTTAAAACAACAAAACTCGAGGGACGTGACGTACACCCGATATATTGTGATCATACAACTCTTTTCACCTATTGACTTCTCGTCTATGCACGGTACCTAGGGGTTCAAGCTCATTCTACGTTATTATGTGGTTTGTTTAGCTCTTTTCACCTACGGAACACTTTTTCCTCTTTGCCTCGCATCTAGGATTATGTGTTGATCTTAATCAGGACATGGTTCCCTACCACTTGGATAGGCTAACTTTCGCTTCCCTTATACCTTTTACAACATCACCAATTCATTACCAACACCAACAACATTACCCTACCAATATCAATATCAATATTTTTTTACCAACCAACAAAATTGCCTGAATTCACCTCTCCCTGATCCTAAGGGAGAACTACATTGGTCTGAGGCCCCTCCTTGCTTTGTGCAATGGGCTATGTAGGCAGCACTTCGGAGACTAAGGGTCTCCCAAGGTTAGCTCGACCATCCCCTACCATAACCTATCATGTGTAAATATTTTTGTGTATTTATATTTAATCACATTCCTCTTTATCCTTTTTCAAAACAAAAAATTCAAAACACAAAAATTCTTATTATTATCATAACTCAAATCAACATACATATTCAGTTTTATTTAGATGTTAAACACATACATCTTCTCTATCATCGACACGCAGGTCGGCATCCTTATTTATTCTTCTACCCCTATGAAATTCACGTAGACCCTTGCGCCTCATCCCGAACCAGGTGATGATCATGATCGTCGACGCCTCTCACCGGGCCTCTCCATCCTCAAAGGTACCACGGCTATTGGTACCACCCACTGATCTGCCAATCTCTCCTGTAACATGTGAATATGCTCCCTCGCATGGAGGTATCTCGCCTCTAGTCCCTCCGCTCGTGACTCCGCAACCGCTAACAATCCTCTTGTCTCATTCACCTGCGTTTGGAGCTGATGAACTAAACTCTGCAGACGATCTCTCTCTGCTGTAATCACAGCTATGTCAGGACGATCACGTACACCTCGCAGTTCTGCTACCCACCATAATCTATAGGCCTCTGCCGTTCCTGCATCCATTACCCTACGATCGGTTGCTATCTCCTCTGGCCCTTCTGGAGGTGTTGGCCGGGGAGGTGAGAATGCTGCCTCGGCATCGATCCTCATATATGGTCTATAAGCCAGGGGTATATCCTACACAAATCCAAATTGTCGCCGCACACGATCTAGAGGAATCCTCTCGTACTCACCTGGCCAGTGCCCTGCGATCCACCTCAATCACTCTACACCCCTCAACTCCTCAGCTATGTTCTCTGTTACCATGTAGTTCCCGTAAGGCCTCCAACAGATATCCGCTATCATCACCATCTCCCATACCTGCCTATAATACACAATGTCACCCGTCACGGCCTGGGGTCTTGCCTCTTGTTCTGTCTGGACCCATCGTCTGAATCCCAACCTCTGCACTCCGGTCTCTCCTGACTGGATGGGTCGGCCTATTGGTCGCACACAAACAATGTGCTCATAGGCCCAACAATGTAATAAAAATAAACAATCCAGTGTCGTCCTGTGATTTCACCTACAAGCCCATAAACCCCTGTATAGCTCCGCCAAATATGCAGGTGCCCATGCAAAATTCACGTTCCTTTCTATCATTTCCCAAATAACACACATCAATGCCTTTGGAAATCTTCCCCCATCCGCCTTCGGCAACGCGTAATACCCTACCGTTATCATTAATATCACTGCTAACCTTGTCTCCTCAGGGTGTGCTGCATACATTATACCATATGTGAATGTCAAACCTCGTTGTGTCAAATCTCGTGTGTATGAACCAAATACTACTGTTATCGCTCCCCGCGCTGCGCTAGGTAATGCCTGATATACTGGTCTTCCTGTAATTGGGAGTCTCAAAATACGGAACACATCTTCCAATATCACTGTCATCTCCCCTGTTGGCAGATAAAAGGTATTTCTTTCTGGATTCCATCTCTCAATTAACACCTGTAACATAGCATGGTTACGTGCGATTCGTGAATAATAGCGGATTCCACTTAACCCCAAACGATTTATCAATGCCCATTCAGCTGGTGTTACATCCGCTCGGATTCGTGACAACAGCGCTGGCACAGTATCGTTCATTCTTAACCTTGTCTCCGCCTGCACACATCAAAACGACACACATTCATTCAATAAATCAAATCCCCAAGGTTTTTTTTTTCTCACATTCTGGAAATTCCTACAGAAACCGCCATCGGTTTTCGATAACCGGTATCGGTTCCTTAACCGATGCCGGTTACCTAAGCCGACATCGGTCGACATCAACTTTACACACCCTGCCTAAAAACACCACCTATAATAATAATTTGATCGTCTCTCCTTCTCTGTACATACGAGCATGCCCGAAACCCCTGACTGCCTACCCCATCACATTCACCCTATCCCGAATCATTACCTATCACCTTTTCTTTCTCATCTTTTTCTACTTAATCTCCCTCATCCTATTCACAAACCATGCAAGAATCAAATTACAAACAAGATGTTTACCTCTTGGGCTGCAGCAGCTTGAGGTGGCACTTGTCTTCCCTCTTGTCCCTGCCTGTTGGATGCTTCTCCTCGTTTTGCCATGTTCACCACCCTTTTCAAATTTATCTTTCTGCCTTCTGAATCTTCGCTCACATTCACTTTCCCTGTCTCTTTTCTCCTTATCACTCAAATCTCTCATGCAATTACCTGTCTCAGTCGTCAAAAAGCGTCGCGTTCGCGTATTTAACTACTTGCATGGCTCTCAAAATAAGAACTTTAGTTGCCACCCAAGCTTTTCTATTTTTAGAAAAGCTCATACTTGAATAACCGGTATCGGTTATCTAACCGATATCGGTCTGACATCTACCAACGTCGGTTACATAACCGATATCGGTCATATACCTACCTTTTTCAAATATAGTTCTTTTCTTTATTTTCTACCTAATTTTTTGTGGCGCTGTCCCTTTTCCTGCATAACAACACCGTTATCTATAATAATACATTAAATCCACATCTCATTACAATTTCATCAACATCATCTATCTACATTACACAAATCAACAAGCCATCAACAAACGATATTAAAAACCATCAATTTATACACCATTTGGATCCAACTTAATAGCTACATACATTCAATTTCACAAAACCAAAACATACAACATTTCATAATATAACATGTCAATTAAACTCATCATTTATATCTATATACATCTCATCAAAAAAATACATCAACATCATTGATATATAACACCATGTAAATCAAACTCATCATACATCAAATATCACAAACCATCGACAAAACATTTAACACATTTTACGCACAGCATGTGGGTCAAAACATCATATCTATATATATACAAAGTTTCCAATATACAATGTGCCCTGCATCGGGGCCTCTGTAATCTCATAATACAACAAATCCGGAATGTAGGCCGCAATAACTGTCAATACTCTTGACTCGGCTTGCATGCCGGTCCCTCATATCAAAAATACACTCAGCTCGCAGGCCGGTATCAACTGTACAACCCGTACTCGGCTCGTAGGCCGGGTATACAATAAATGAATGAATAAATGAATGAAGACATATATATATCTAGGCACGCAGGCCTCTATAAACATAACCCGGTTCACAGACCGGTGCCCCATATCCAGTATACAAATCCAAAAATGTACAGAGACCCCTCAGCTCTCTCCACCTCCCTTTTCATGTCTTCCTGCTGGTCCCTACGCCTGCCTCTCGCCTCTTACCTTGTGACGGATCCACCAGCTGTGGCTACACCTCCCTGAGATCTCTGACTCCGAGAGGTCTCCGCTCTATGTGCCCGCATAAGGTTGATAATCATCCCCTGGGTACCATCAAGAATATCCTGATAGTATCGGGCCTCATGCTCTAGCTTCCATATACCACTCTCGAGCCACCGCCGGTGCTAGGGCTGGTCCCCTGACACCTACTACTAGTGCCCCCTGTTCCTATGCTAGGTGCTGCTAGTTGGTGCCTGTGGCTGGGGCGGTACCTGTACTTGTACCTGTGTTGGTGCCGCTAGTGGTGCCTGTGGCTGGGGCGGTACCTGTACCTGTACCTATGCTGGTACCACTGGTGGTGCATGAGCCTGTGCTTGTACCTGCACCTGGGCTAGTTGCCCCTGTTAAGACACCTATCTGTGCCTGTGCAGTAGTCAGCGGCCCCTGTAATAGTTGTACCTGGCCCCTCAGTTGATCTCTCTCTGCTATCACCACTGCCAAGTTAGGATGTGCGGGTTGTGCTCTCCTCAGCAGCTCTCTCTCCTGACCACGATACTATAAATGCTCCCGTGCAGCCCGTGTCATCTATAGTATCATTTGCCGGCATCTCAGCAACCCAATCTGGGTCCACGGGCTGTGGTGCAGGTAGTAGGGCCTCTACATCATCCCTCCGATACTGAGGGAAGGAAGGTGGCTCATCCTATCGTAGCCCCATCTGCCGGCGTACCCTCTCCAGAGGTATCCTCTCATACTCTCCCTGGCCTCCGTCCTGCTATATAAAAAATGTATACTAGATCAAGCGTAAGCTGTAATCGGGCTCCTCCATGGGGGTGATGACCTCTATATGGTCTCCATACAATATCTACCGCTGTCAAGCCCTCTAATAAATACCGGTAATAAGTAATGTCCTGCCTTGCAAGCCACTGCTCGTGGCTGACCTACGACCCCCAACCACCTCTGAAAGCTGTATCTATAGATGACCTATGGCCCTGGCTGCTGAGGTAGCCCTACTGGTCTAATGCATATGATATGTTTCATATGCCCAACAATGTAGCAAAAATGTCGAGCAGATCCCGAATCACCTCATCTGCTGATAGCCCCATAGCTCTCGGTACAACTACAACCAGGTATACTGGTGCCCAAGCATAACAGGTATGCTCCTCAACAATCTCATGTAAAACCCCCATAAGTGCCCATGGAAAGCGGCCTCCCTCTGAGTCCAGGAGGGTGAAACAGGTGACCCCGATCATCATCAGCACGGCAAGCCGTGTCTCATGGCGGTGGGCATCGGTACATATCCCCATACGCAATACTCATGCTGTGATATGTCAGTAGCACAGCTGCATCCCTGAAAACGTGTAGGATGTTGTCCATGGTGGTCTCTGAATCTACCTGGAAGACTGCCTCTCCATCGATCGGTAGTCGAAGGATGTGATACACATCCTCTAATGTGATAGCCATCTCCCCAATCGGGAGATGGAACACATTGGTCACCGGATCCCATCTCTCGATGAGGGCGACCATCAAACTATGATCCCTATCGATTGCTCTGTAACCGCTGGACTCCGTCGAGACCCACCTCACGCATGATACCCCAGTGTACTGCAGACACGTGTGGCCGCATCCGGCTCAACAGTGGGGGCATCCTGTCCTGCATCGTCAGCTGCTAACGTGCATGCAAAACCAACCCACTGTATTAGCCCTACTCTTTATCAACAACTATCTAATTTACCCCCTTTATATCCCCTTTCTTATCCACCTAACCACAACCATGAATCTATACCACACGTCTACGCCCATCTATCTTACCCTAAAAACTTCTACGATATCCCCCTCCCTCTTCACACCCCCAGCAAACAACCCACACCATAACTCAAACAACCCAAACCATGCCCAAATACCCTAACCACATCCAAAAACTCAAAACAACAACACAACCCAAACCATACTCAAAACAACCCAAACTATGCCCAAATACGCCTAACCACATCCAAAAACTCAAAACAACAACACAACCCAAACCATACTCAAACAACCCAAACTATGCCCAAATACCCTAACCACATCCAAAAAACTCAAACAACAACACAACCCAAACGCATACTCAAACAACCCAAACCATGCCCAAATACCCTAACCACATCCAAAAACTCAAAACAACAACACGAACCCAAACCAATACTCAAACAACCGCACACCATGCCCAAATACCCAAACCACATCCAAAAACTCAAAAAAAAAATCACAACCCACACCAACAAATTTTAAATAAACCTAAGTCAGGACCGGTACCGGTCACTTATGACCTGAAACCGGGCCTATCCACCGACGCCGGTCAACGACCGAACCGCCACCGGTCACCCACAGACCCACCCTGCCCCTAAATCATTTCCATTTATTAATTATTTTCTAAAAAACTGTATATTCCTACCCAAAAACCCAAATCTGGCTTCATAATGCATTAAACATGCACACAATGCAAGGGTTTCAAACCTACTGGTACGACGACATGTCGTCATGGTGGGATAGGTGGTGGTGGTCCAGCTGGTTCACCCCCTCCTGCTCCTCTTGGTTGAGCCATGGCTCTAACTCTCCTCTGCCTGAGGTCTTCCACCAATCAACTACTGCCTCCTCCTCACTCAGGCCCACTAATAACCCACTCCTCCAGTCAAATAGCTCCACCTCAATCAACAAATGCTCCAATCTCAACTCTCCATGTTAGACAACTCAATTTGGTTTTCAAATTGCACAATGTGACAATGACAAGCCATATTTTTTCTTTTTATAGGTTTTTCACCCATAACCGACACCGGCTTTTATCCAACCCTTCCCCCAACTTCTGCCCCTATTTACTAATCTCCCTTAACTCGACAACGGTCACCTATATCAACCTTTGCTGACATCCCCCTTTGTATAATCTATTCGGCCTAACCCCCAATTTCGTAACCAACCTATTTGGCCCGACCCAAGGCCGCAACCAACCTATTTGGCCCGACCCAAGGCCGCAACTGCCTATATCCGGCCTTTGACTAAACACCCTTTGCTACCACCTATTCTGGCCCGACCCAAGGCCACAACCAACCCATTTGGCCCGACCCAAGGCCACAACCTACCTAATCCAGGCCCGACCCAAGGCCTCACCCTACCCATCCGGCGCTGACCCAAGGCCTCACCCTAACCATTTGGCCCGACCCAAGGCCGCAACCACCTAACCATTCCGGCCCGACCCAAGGCTGCATCCTACCCAATCCAGCCTGACCCAAGGCCTCACTCTACCCATCCGGCCCGACCCAAGGCCTCACCCTAACCAGTTGGCCCGATCCAAAGCCGTACCCCCAACCATTTGGCCTGACCCAAGGCCGCACCCCAACCATTTGGCCCGACCTACGGCCCTCACTAATCAATCAGCTCGACCCAAGGTCGTACCACTTAAATACCCAAAAAAACATCAACAACATACACTTTTATCCACCCATCATGTAGCTTTTTGTTCAATCGAGCTCACCTGTTGGTGTTTTAGCATGATTAGGGTCTTTGACTTGATCTGTTGACCAAATTTGCCTAGACCTAGACCGTGATGTTTATCTCAACCAAACCAACCATTTGGTACTAGCCGAACATGCCTAAACAGTCCTGTACCTTACCTGTTATATACCCTGGAGCTACTTCCTATGCCTTGGATACCAGGATTATATCACCCTTGTTTGGATAAACTATCAACCTTTTCCTATGCATTGCTGGTTTGATCTTCAAATCATGTACCCTAGTTGCACTAATGCATTTCAACGTGCGTTTGCTTCCTCGGACATACCCCACCATCTCACCATCATCTTTACACTATTTACCCTTTATCAACCCTATCCCTGATTTCAGGTTCTCTCAATCTGTGATAGATTTGAGGGAGATTACCTATACCCTTAAGAGGGGAAACCACTTCATATTATTGTCCGTGTAACTTTACAAAACAAACTACACAACAATAAGGGACTAATGTAGACACCAAATTTGTGTCTTACGACTCCCCGAGGACTTGCATCTCATTTCGCAACCTAACCTCATCACCTAAACCTTACAAAATTATTTATTAATTACCTTGTAATTGATAAATCCACATCACCCTACCTACCACCTCATTTTTCCACCTCATCATGACCTATTCCTAACCCTAGACTAACCTAATTAAGACCTATAACTTGGTCCACATCCACACCCATGACTAATGAAGCCCTTTCTTGCACCCAAAAACTGACCTTCTAATCACTTGACCAAGCCCTCAACTAATCTCTCGAGGAGAAAAGGAGGGAAAGTTGGCTATTTTACTAAAAAATAGCCCACTTTGACCTGACTGATACCGGTTCCTACTCGACCGCCGTCGGTTACGTAACTGCCATCGGTTCCCTGTAAATGGGCTCCCCTAACCAGAAACAAAGGGGGGAGGATTTTTGGGATCAATCAGGCATCATCAGAAGCGATCAAGAGAATCTGGATCTTTACTGGGCCAAGCAGAGACAAGGGAAGAGACAAGAAGAGTTTGCAGTGCAAAGGAGATCAAGCCCAAGAATGCAACTAAACAACCAGAGCCCTATGACACTCATCTGATCATCGGGAGGGAGACATCTCATCTTTTGGGTATCAGGCCATACTACTTGAGTTCTGCCTTGGTCCATCACAGTTCTTGGACCTGCATCTTCATCAATAACAAGTAAGTTATATCTTGCATGCCCCCTTTAATAACATTTCTTAGACTTTTGAATCATAGTCTTTAATAAATCCATTCCTAGATCCACTACCCAACAACACATTACATCGAATCATCATCATCCACTTACCTCTCATCACCCCATTACCTAATCCTGCATTCATATACTAGCCTTACAAAACAACACCACTATCCTACAACTGACCCTCACCAAAAGTCCCAAAAACAAAGATCCCCTACCGATATCGGTTGACAGTAACCGGTATCGGTTATTGTGACTCAAAACTAGATAACCAGCCTTTTCCCCTACCCGTTTCAACGAAGCAATTAAATTGATATTTTACAGTCTTTGGTGTTAATTCATATTAGCAGGGGAATTGACCACCTTCGAAAGGAAGTTTTATATTTCCTGGGCCCAAGGCAGTTCCCTCATTTATAGTCTAATCAAAATCTTGTGGTCTTGTGTTCTTATTTGCAGGTAGTCCTTCCAAGAAAAAAAGGAGTTCTTCGCAATCAACCTGATCTATCTCTATGGTACACACACACCATCTCGACATTCAACAGGTATTCCTCCTAACCCTAACCCTTATCTGTTTCTAAAAGGAATGAAAGGATAGAAGCAACTCTATTCCCAAAAGCCGAAACATTCCGAGCAAAACACCTGGAGCCCTTCAGGAACTTGATACAAACCAAGTTCTTGGATCAATGGCAGAAAGAACCTGCCATAATGCCTTCTTCTGGCCTCAAAATCATCAACACAGTCAGCCCAGTAGTCTTCTGTATCTGCCCTATGAGGTAGATTATCTTGATGTTCTGTTCAATGAACTTCTTCAAGTCGAAGCAATTTCTTGGCTTGAAGAAATGAACAGTGATAGGAACCAGGCATCTTTCTATGTTCTGTGCATCCAGGGCTGTTTTACAAGTGTAGTTTCCCAAAGAGATGGGAAAATGTAAACCAGAAATCTTCTTGTCTCTACAGGTTCTGTGTAATTTGTCTAATTGCCTGCATATTTCTATTAAATCCATTTTATTATTGCAGAACATGGGAAGCCTCAGAGGGGTGCCTTCATAGCCGGCAAGCCTGATATAGGAGAATTTTCTGAATTGTATGAAATAGGCACCGTAGTGCGATATCAAGTTCATGGCTTCGTCAGAAAACCTTCTAGCGGTGTCACCTTCAAGGAGCCTGACCACGTACATGGTGAAAGCATCATTGACCCTTCTGAAATTACGATTGCTGGTCTCCAGGGTGAACTGAGGGCAGTAGGCATATACTGGAGCCTCTTTGTGAGCATCAATGTAAGAAAAACCAAACCATTGCCTTGATGCTGCCAGAGTATACATCAGGTAAGAAGTCATGTAGAACTTATTTGTCTGTTGTACATTGGACAGCTGCTCCGCCAAATTCATGCTGATGATTTCCGCCCAGTTGATGTTTTGAGTTCCCTCACAGACCATGCTGATGAGCGGGCACATCCAGAAGTGGAATTCATTGGTAGAGGGTAAACCCATAACCTGAGCCAGTAGAATTATAAAATCGGACAATTCTTCGTTGAAATCTGCCCGGAAAAGAGTTTTGGACAGACGAGAGGCTCCCTTCTTAGGGTTCTTCAGCCAGGATTTCACCACCCGCGCCTTGTATTTGTCGCTGTCTTGATTGAACAGAGCCTATGCTTGATCCTGGGAAACGACTATGGCATTATCCATCTCTGGGATTCTCAGTGCGGTGCTAATGGCGGCAGCGTCTAGCTTGGCGATGAGTTCCCCGTGTACATTGGTTAATTCACTCGAATCAGGGTCAAAGTGAGCTCCGCACGAAAGCACAGTATCAGCACACTGTACCGAGATTGGGAAACCTCCCGCGAAATCCAAACCGCTATCATGAATCATCTGTGCCATTGGTGTAGGGTTTGCATCTGCCATCCTTGCCCAAAAATCGTTGAAGTCAAGATGACGAGCTTCACTGTCCCCAATATTGGGAATGGCAGATTCTAGTGGTGAGATTTGTTCCTGTCCCTGAAATTTGATCTTCATATTGATAGTAATTCGGAGGATAGGGACGCAAATTAGACTCGGGAAGGAATTACAAAGGGAAGGGGTACACGCGCAATATTTTAGATTGCAAGGGCTTGAGCAAAGGATAGCATGGAAGCAGTGTGAAAATGCAAAGGTGGTTCGCTCGTTATATAGCTGTTTAGGAGAGAGAAAGGCCATGAATGTGCATTTAATACATACCTACCAATTTGAATTAGCAAGACATTCAGGTAGAGCGGTAAAAACTAGCATGAATGGCACTTGGTTCATTAGGGACATGTGAGACGCGAATGCGTGAAACACGCGGCTCGGCCGATTCGGACGAAGCGGGGAAAAGACGCACAAATGCCTTTTGGGACACGCGGGACAGGAGTGCGCGAAGTACGTGACTTGGCCGGATCGGGCGAAAAGGTTACAATGGGTCCAGAAAAGTTTGGGACATGCGGGCCGAAAGTGCGCGAAGTACGCGGATCGGGCGAATCGGCCGAAAATGGAACAACTTGCACAATTTGACTTGGGACATTTGGGACGTGAAAGCGCGAAGTACGTAGCGCGAAGTACGTGGTTCGGGCAAATCGACCGAAAATGGAACAACTTGCCCGATTGAACTTGGGACACTTGGGACAAAAAGTTCCGACGGGCCCGAAAAAGACAAACTTTGGGGAAATCGGCCGATTGGGGAACAGAGCGCACTTTTGAACTTGGGACACGCGGGACAAAAATGTCCGACAGGCCCTAAAAACACACAAAATGACCCAAAAATGCAGACTATCTCAATTTCACGACTTTTAACATTTTCAGTACAACAGAGAAGACACTTAAACTCAAAATTTTCAAAATTCACTTTCTTATGAGCAGGGAATTTTGAGTGGACAACAGGGTGCATGCATGCCCTTTTATGCGTGAGATGATGAAGAAGGGAAAATAGGGGTAAAGCCAAATATGTAAACCATTCAGAGTATGAAGTAGAAAAGGGTTCCAAAGTAGTTTTTTAAAATCAATTTTAATTAAAATTTGATAAAACCATAAATGTAAAACCTACCTCTAGATTTAGCTATTCCCTCCAAACTTAGCTACATCTAGCTAGAAATGGTTGAAAAACACCTGAAAATATACACATGCACAACCAGAAAACCAACACAACCCCAAAAATTGAGATTTTTAAACCTATGTTAACAAGATTCCAAAAATGAATGAAAACTTGCACGAAGAAGCACGAAAACCAAAACAGAAGTAATCAACAACCTGAAACAAATGAGTGCACATTTACCAAACCTTAGCTTTGATATCATATCATATTGTTCTACAAGGATTAATATGGAACCTCATGCACATCAAAGAGTTTTCACTTCCAATGGTGACATGAACGCTCCACGTAATCAACAAGGAATTAAATCACAAAGGAAAATCAAGTATGAAGAATAGGTCTACTCATACTCATAGATCAAAATAAGAAGGTACATATATATGAGTCTTTTGTAACTCTTGTGTATGACACATGGACACATGAAATCCTAACTAACCGTAACGATCTATGATCTCGCTAAGTGAGATGACTAACCACATGAGGTGGACAAGACGTCGAGTGATGACGAGACAAGTCATATACACCAATAGTTGTCATGAATAAAGCTAAAAACCTCTAAACAATTGCAAACACATAGCCACCACTCTATTAAAATTATTCCCAGAGCATCCATGATTGCAAGAATGAAGTTTTTCTCACTGCCATTGGACCAAGAAACTTATCATACTAAGGGTTTGAGCTAAGTTCTATTCTCCAAAGCATCCTTGTGATAACTGAAGCTTAGTGACTCCATTAATGGCTGCCATGATAGCTTCAAGCTTGAAACCCTTTCCCTAGAAAATTTTATTTTTTATTTTTTTGGAGTTTCAATGGGTAGAACACAGTGAAATTTGGAGCACGAGATTGTAATGAGGAGCTGAATTTAAAAATAATGTTTCCGATACAAAGCAAATCCATAATGACTATTTACTAAAAATAGCATATGTCATGCCCATCCATATGCTAAAAATAGTAAGTCCTTAAAATTTCATGTTCTGATCATTCAGCTCATTTGGAAACATTGCAAAACAACAGGCAGGGTAAAATTGACAATTTTCCTTAAAAAGTTAAAAAAAGCAAAAAAACAACTGCTAAAAATAGAAAATTTTCCTAAAAGGGTAAATCATCATCAACTGAGTTGAATTAAGTATGTCAGAGGATTGAGAAGTTCAAATTTGAGAAAAATAGGTGAAATATCCCAAATTAGTAGGTCCTGTTCCACCTACTAAAAATTAAAAGTCTCTATTTTGGACACCTAAAGTCTGCTCACGCCTAATGTCTCTTCTGATTCAGTCGATTGACGACACTTCGTCAATTAGCTACTCCTTTGCTCCATTCTCGGATGCCCATTTACGACACCTTCTTAGTCGTATTCCTCCTATATTCGACCCATTAGGCTAATATACCCTCATATTAGCTAAAACCATCTTCTTATCTCCTTCTAAACTGCTTCTACTAGCTTCCTAGGCTATATATCAATCACATCTGGTTAATCAGACTCCCCTAAACTCTCAATGAGTCTCTAATCACTTGCTAATCAAGTTTAACTAGCCTATCCTAGGTTAAATATCCTAAAACATGTTTACCACTCTTAATATAAAGTGATTTTGGCTTGCCTTTAGTCCCACATGCACCAAAATTCCAAACTCTCCCATTTGGAAATCTATAAATAGAAAGCTAATCCTAGCCATTCAACCTTACACCTTCACACTTAGGATATCTTATTAACACTAAGAACACTTAGCTTTGGGATTCATTTGTATTAGCTTTAAGCTAATTAGACATTTGATCTTAAGCTTACCTCCTCCATTGATCTTAAGTTAACACCTCCATTTACATCCATAATCCAAGTTTAAGTAAATGGAGAAAACCATATGGCCTTGTAGCCATTAATGGTGAGACTCCATTCTTGAAAACTTGGGAACCATAAACAACTAATCACCCCTTTGATTACTAAGTTGATCTTCTTAGGTTCAATACTTAATTAGTGATCTAAAGAGTAGAGAGTAGCTTTATCATGTTAGTTTGGATTTAATCTAAGTTTATGCAATGATAGAAGTATCTCTTGTTTAGCTCTTATCATGATGGTTTAGTGTAGATTAAGTTCATGATTTGAGGTTCTATGTTTTAGCTTGATTTCCATAGCATATATAATTTATTCATGAACACGTATCGAAATTGTAAAGTTACGCTACCCACATCATTAACAAGTCCTTAGAATACTTTGATGTATTTGGGTGTTCAAACTTTACCTATATATTGAAAAGGTGTTGATTACTTTGTTAGGAATTGTATCGATATTTTTTGTGGTGCTAATACCCCGTCTTCTTGCATGCAGCTTGGGTAATGTGCCCTCATAGTATGGTTACGTGGCTCACATGGGTAATCTCCATTTTTCTATAAGATTTTGGGTCTTGTTTGGCTCTAGGCTTGCCTTAGTATCGTTTGATCGGAGATCGCATTAACCTCTTGTTAATACTTATGTAGTTTTCATTTCAAACTTGACATAAGAATTACCATTTGTGTTAATCATATAAACATAGAACTACCTTTGAACGATAACGGTTGCATTAGGAGTACTTTCTTAATTGATTGATTAGTGTGAAAAACTTGCATGTTTGTTCCTTGTGTGTTATCTATCTTGAAAACTTATTTTCTGGGACAAACCTTTGATCCCTTGATTCATTATTATTGACATTCATTTACAACATTGACAATTTTCACACATTTTACTTAGGTTTTGTTGTATTCTTGAACACATTAAAACAAAACCTTTGTAGCCTTGGTATTGCTAAAACTTTGATCAATCCATTTTGACACTTACACTCACAACGTTGTTATCCAAACCTTGTTAGATTGTAAAAATAGTGTCATCACGATGTATATTTTCCTTAGGTTCCCTTTGGAAAATCACACAAGCATCCCCTATTTATCTGTAAAATGTCTAGTTGGTTGTCTTTATGCTGCCCGAATCAACATGGAACTTTCTTCACTTTGAAGAGGTTCAATCACACTATCTAGGTCTAGACATTTATACCTAAGTGACACCAAAAATTACTGAGTATCACACGAATCCTCACACTTTCAACAATATGGAACCTAGGTTTAGGTATTCACATCAAAAGATGCCCATTACGACTAAACCTCGTTTGGTTCTTCGAGACAAGAGGCCCCATTCAGGTACCTCATTCCCCACCTTCATCTCATAGTCGATGGTATGGTTTGAACACTATTGATCCAAATTATTATTCAGAATCCCCCCACTCTTCTTCTGATTCATATCCAAACTATTCGTTCAGACTCCTCTCCATCTTTAGATGAGTGTGATCCAAACTATTATTCAGATTCCTCTAAATTGACTCCTAAGTCACAGTCCTCCCTTCCTTCATACGACCTCATTTATCAGTCACCTCAACGAATGTCTTCCTCCCTTGAAGATTCGTGTAACTCCTAATTCTTCTAATGAATCATCTAATACTAACTCCTAAGTCACAGTCCTCCCTTTCTTCGCAAGACCTCTTTCATCTAGTCACCTCAACAAATTCTTCCTCCTTTAAAGATTTGTACAACTCAAAGTTCTTCTATAAAATCTTCCAAGTTGACTCCTACGTCGTAATTTACAGACTTTGAACTCAATACTACTAGTTTACAGGTAATGTACCATCGTATAAGTAGGTCTATACAACCTTCTTCTACTCACGAGACATTCAACACCATGTCACCTTCTTCTATCAATCATCATCAAACATATCTTATCAATCAGTCTTCCATACCAGGTGGACATTTTTCTTCCAATCAACCTTTTGTGTTTGATCGAACAACCCATGTCAATTGATTTATTTTAGAAAGAAAGAAAAATTGAGACATTTATAGGGGCACATGAAGATACTCCTCTAGTAAATTACACGCAAGGATTTTCTTTAGACCTCGATGTGTTCACATATTGTGGGAAAGAGGCTGATTCCTTTTATCAAGCAATAGAGGAAGAGCCCCAAATCATGTAACTGAATCCACCTCTGTATTCTTTTATCTTCAAATTCCTCATTTCTTAATGAGCTACCTGATTCTAGCATTGATCCATGGCCCTTCTTCTCATTGCCCAATAATTCTTTATCTATCATGATTCCTCAATCACAATCACATTGTGGGTCACCATTTGGTAGCCCTTCACCATCTTCCATGTGTGGATCACATCCTGGTATCCCATCCTCATATTCTCTTGGGCCACATCCTAGTAGCCCTCTATCGTCTATTAGTGGGTTTGCTCCATGTAGCCCTTTATATTCTATCCTTGGGCTGTCATCTAGTAGTCCTCCATTTTCTACTTGTGGGTCACCCCCTAGTAGTCCCTTGTTATCTTCTTCTATTCTCAGGGCCATGTCTTAGTAGCCCTCCATTATCTTTCATTTATGAGTTACCTTGGGGTAACCCATTATCTTCTATTCTTGGGCCATGCGTCCTAGTAGCCCTTCATCCTCTTTTATTCTTGGGCCATGTCCTTGTAGCCCAATTTCTTCCATCTTAGGGTGATATCCCAGCAGCCCTTCATCATCTTCTATTAGTGGCTAACCTCATGGTAGTCCATCCTCTTCAATTTTTGGACCATTTCCTTTTCCTGACATTAACCATAAATGTCTTCTTTCTTCTCCCACTTCTCGAGGATCATGCAAGTCACACATTAGCTTATTAGAAACCCAAACGGTTTCTTCATCAAGCGTAGGTCACACATTCCATGAGCTCCAAAGCCCCCAATAAATAAAACAATCATAAAATTCAAAATCAAATGTGATTCAAGAATGCACACCAACACAACCATCAAGTATGGCACAAAGTGCATAAACCTTTGGATAGGAAACTTAAGCTCTCGCTCACAAAATCCATGTTTTCAGATAAATTTCACAGTCATTTATTGAGTATGAGCTCACCACAGTCATTGAGATCGAAGATAATATCACTCTTGATAAGTACAAACTCCTAGTCTCCTATATAAAGGAAATCGCAAACATCATTGTTGGATGTTATCACACAAAATGACATTGTTGATCCCCAATATATTCAAAAAATCAAAAACATCATAAAACAATTCAATAAATAAATAAATAAATAAAATGAGAAAATATTTCAAAAAATAAAAGGTAAATGAACACACATTGCAATCAGGTATTGCATACACATGGATGTTCTTTCTTCCCTTCCTTGTTATTATTATGTAAGTCTTCGTACAATTTTCATCCCTTCGGTGATATTTTGGTTAGCCAATTCACACGCATTTTGTGACATATATCTCTATGGTATCTTGTTTGACCCTGGTATTTTATCACCTTGGTAAATTAAAGAACGGTTGACCTCATAGAGATCCTATCACAAATCAACATCTAATAAACTTGTTGCGAAGAAACTTTTGGACATATTCGTTGACACTAGCCAATGTCGTCGTCATCATCACTTCCACATGCTTCCATCAAGCCATCAGTGGTTCTTAACCCCTTGTTAAAAAGTGATCAACAAAGTTGATATAAGTTTTTAGAAAAGAAAAAGAATCAAAATCAATTAATCAAAAAGCAAAAGCTCAAAGCAACAGCTAAAAGTAAAAGCAAATTGATATTTAACTCTCTCTTGGGGTATTTCCAATATCTTTACCGGGGCTATGGATGTCTGGCTGGCAGTAGAGTAAATATTGTGATTAGAATCAAATACATATCTTTTGGGGCTATGGACGTTTGGCTGGAAGTGGAGCAATGTATGGCTCTCTTTCCACCCTCCATTCACAAACCACCTTTCAAAATCAATCATTCCTGCACATTGGCTAGTATCTTCACTTGTTATCTATCAACTCTTTCCTTCAAGAGGTAATTCATTTCCACGTACACAAATTGGATCTCTATGAGCAAAATAAGATTAGTATGTTACCAAGTGTCTTTTTTTGGACCTTGTTAGACTCTTACTCTAGTCCATATCTTGTCTCACGATTAGTGCCTTTGGCTAATCACTTCTTCATCGCGAAGCTTCTAAGCTATATTCATATCATTCACATCGCTCTTTTACTTATTTTAGAACATCCATGTGTATAATATTATCTTTTTTCCATTTTTTTAGACACCTTTGTCCCTTGTTTCAATAAAGCAATCTCCCACTTCCTTTCTATCATGTGTTTCTTGGTCAACTTACGCTAGGGGAATTCTTGCTCCTTCTTAGCAAGTCATTGGTTTAAGTTCATCATCATGTTGAACCTATCCATATTGGCCTTGACCCCCCTTTTTTGCATGAAGATTTTTCCTTTGAATACTCCCACCTAACGTTGTGACATTTTTGCATCTTCACTTTCTTGCGCATGTGTGTGGCTTTCTGCCCTTGTATATCCCATCTATCGTTGGGGCATCCACATTTCCTCATCTTCCTGTACATAGCTTCAAAAAACTTTCAAAATCACAAAAACATTCAAATGTGTTTCAGGAAACTTCTAAAAATAAAAAATCATCCTATAAAATGTCACTCTTTAGTTCTTGTTTTTTCTTGTCATAAACAACTTGCAGATCATTTTGATATACCTTCATTAGCAAAACTAGTGTGCATGTCTTTCATCTATACTTTGGGGCATAACAAGTTTCTTAGTATTGTTTTGTAGTGCACAATGCTTTATCATTAGACCCAAGTGTCCTATGTTATTCCCCTTGCATGTATCCTTTCTTGGGGCACAATTATTAGTCCTTGTTGTTTCACACGAATAGGTTGGAACTAAATCTTGATAACAAAACATTGGTACACCTATCTTAGACGTTGTCAGTTTAAGTGTGTGTGTGTGTGTACTTATTTATCTATTAGGTTAGCTTGTTTACTTTCTCGTATTGCATTGAATTTTGTATGTTGCATGGATTTTGTGTTTTTAGAAATAAACATTTGGTTTTATATGGATTTTCATGTCATACTACATTTTTGTTCATTCTTTTTAACAAGGATCAATGATGAAGATCACTAGCAATATGATGAAAAATAAAGTTGTTTAAAAGGTATTGGATGGATGTTAGATCATCCCCCCTTCCTCATACTCCTTTTCTTCTAAATCCCATTTCTTTTCTTCTTCTTCACACTATTCTTTCTTTTGTTCTCTTTCTGTCATCTTTTCGATTGTTAATCAAGTTCTTCCATCACCTCATCGACAATTGAGGGGGCATCCTTCATTCTAATTATTTTTCTTCTTTCCCTTTCAAAACAATTACTTGTTTATGCTTGTCTACTTTCTTTAAAGTGATGTTACTTACGCCACCCCAAAGAGGGGCAAATATAGACACCTAAAATTCTACTCACACCTAGCATCTCTTCTGATTCGGTTGATTGAGGACACTTCGTCAATTAGCTACTCTTTGTTTTATTCTCAGATGCCCATTTATCGATACCTTCTTGGTTTCGTCTTCCTCCTATATTCAACCCATTAGGCTAATATAAGCTCCTATTAGCTAAAACCATCTTATATAGTCTCATCAGCAGTGTTGGAGGGTAGCAGTGTTGATCATGCAATGATCAAGAAAATACAAGGTTATATGATGCAAGGGAAGGCTAACGAGAAGTGAATTGAAAAAACCATCGAGCAAGGCAAGGAATTGTTTCCAGATGTCATCCCTCCCATCAAGTGCATTCTTGCAACTTTTTCTATAAAGTAAAGAAAGGCAAAATAGGATATTGTAAAAGAGGTAATTCACTTAGATGAGGTGTTTCTACTAGTTTCTGAGATGAGCTCCCTCGACTCTCACACCCTTGTGAGTAAGAATGTTTTTGCATCAGCTGTTGAGATCTTGTCTCAAGTTTGGATCTGTATCATGGATGCGAGATATGGAATTCTAAATGATGTCATCTCTGAATTGGAATATTCTAGACAACATGCTTTCAAAATCTTGAATGAGGTTTACAACTATGTTTAAAAATTTGAGTTCACTCCGCTCAGTGATAATTCATCATTGGAAGAACTCTTAGTTTCCTTCTAGGATTTGGTCAAGAAAGTGGCAAGTGACTCTCTCTCTCCCTCAATGAATATGTCTTAGAGTTTATTGCCAACATCAGAAACTCCATTTTATAAATTTTAAAGGATCATGAAATATGGCTCAGTCAATGTAAGAAGAATAGTGAAATTCTTAGGGCATGAATCAAGGTGTTGAGTTACATTTGCATTCCAAAGGTGGATAAGTTGACATCTACAATAGCTCAATTTAGCAAAGAATTCAAGGAATAAGAGACTGTTTCAAAAACTGCTCACCAGGGATCATGAATCAACACATTCTTCATCAGAATGGGATTTTTCATCAGATATGTCAACCCCTTTGATGAGCCCAAAGAAATAGCCCATATTCATACAATATTTGACATTCATATTTCTTGCATAAATTGGATCTAAATGCTAATTTATAAACTTCTGGTTTATTTAGGACAAAATAGAGAGTTTATATCATGGTTATTTCTTTAGAATTTATTATTATCTTTCTATTAGCTATTTATAATGATAATTGGGGAAAAGATGCCAATTTGTGCATATGCAGTTCATACTTTGCTATCATTGTTGAATAAGGCATTTTGAGCACTAAGTACCAATTATAACCAGCCTTAGAGGATATTGCAAAACCTCTCATACCATCTTCAAAGATTGTCATTCCAACAATTCATTAGCTCCATAGGTTACTTCACTAGCACCAAAAATGTTCAACAATTCCATAAGTGGCTCATTAAGCATATGTTTGGGAAACAATGAAAAATAGTCATCAAGAATATACCCAAACCTAAATTTGATTACATATTCAGGTTCCTATTGAAACATTATGCAAGTTCAAAAGAATATACCCATTTTAAGGTTGCTTCAGAAGTCTTCCTAGAATGCTCCAATCCACTTCGGAGTTCTCTCCGAAGAAACACAAAATCTTGGATAACTTAAATTAGAAACGTCAAATGGATATTCTGAGAGAGGTTTTTACTCATAACAATGATTTAAAAAAAAACTTCCTTCCATTTTCTATAGCTTTTACCATTTGTAATATATATGACTTTTACTTCAGAGTCTACAAGTCTAGCTATGAAGTCTTGAATAACTTAAACTAGAAAATTCAAATGTATATTCTGAGAGAGGTTTTTGCTCATAACAATGAGTTAAACAAAAAACTCCTTCTAGTTTTCTACATATTTCGCTCTTTGGAATAAATTTGAATTTTGCTATGTGGTAGTCTACAACCTTGGGCTCTACATATTTTTGACTTGGATAATTATTATTGTTGTGAAGGAATTCCTTGCATATCCAGAAATGAGTTTTAGGGAAAATTTAGATATGTATACATAATTTTAAGCTAATGCCATGAAGGAGTATTTTCATTTGGTTGGTATTCTTATTTGACGCGCAGGAAAATTCACGGGTCTGATTTGATCCACGCAATAAATCAATGCTAGCAGTCATTAGAGATCATGCTCAGCTCATGTTTCAATCCACGGAGGTAGAACAATTTGGAGATTACGCGTGGAAAATATAATTACAATTGGCACAATTCTGTCTTACCCGTCAGATCTTATTCCAACACGGCCTGAAGTCTGTGGATCTTCTGATTCTTGACGTCTAACTGCTGTCACATGCATTGATAAGAATTCTACTCTCTAATGTATCTACCACACCGAATTCAAATATTTCCGTAGTCTGGATTGTGAGATGGTGCATGAGAAAACAAGACCAGATCTGATTTTTCAATTAGGCTGTGATCATGTGTCAGTTTTTAATGTCGAAGAAGATTATTCTGTGTTTAATTTGCTGCCGTGCATTTCTATAAATCTGATCCAAATCTATTAGTGGCTCCCTCCACGCTCCTGTTGTTTTTTTTTCATTTTGTTCCTCAGTCTTGAAACCATCGTTCAGATCTGAGAACACGTAGGATGCAGAAAGATCTACTTATCAGAGTAGTGGTTTGGCTTGTTTTTTATTGATCTGTCAGATTGCTCTTCCTCCATTTCAGACAGGCTCGCACCGGTTTTTCCCTCTTTGAATATTCTCTCTCTGGACTTAGCGAGAAGCGAAAGTATGAAACAATAGATCGATCATGGCTATTTTGGGAGGTATCGATTAAGACGGCAGAAAACTTGGAGTGAGCACGTATGCAAGATTTGTAACAGACGAACTTGCGGTTATGCAGATCTAGACTACTCGTTTGGTGGTGTTGTAAGTGGTGAGTCTGATGGTAGTCATTTATATAATACACGTTTTATTTAGTCTAGTCTCTCTAAAGTGTGTACAAGTAAAAGTCGCTCAATTCTACAGACTCGATTAGGTGGTCTCGAGAATAAGTAGTATTGTCTCGTGTGGGTCCTCAAAATTAAATGAGTCAAGTGAAGAGTCTTGTATTTTATTTTTGTGGAGTAAAGTCAAAGTTGTCTTTGTAATTAGTCATTTTTGAGATTCAATGTCAAATATTTGTAAGACAAGTATTGTTGAGTCAATTATTGTTTTTATAAAAATCTAGTCAAAAATTGATTCATTAGTCTGTCAAAATAGTCAGAGTCAAGGTGACAAAAATATATTTGTGTCAGTTTTTTATCGTCATTTAGGTGATTATTAGGAAAATTGTCATTGTCATTTTGTGTCTAGGTGAATAATAGGTTGTTTTTTTATTTTTTTACAATGGAAATGCCATTGGAAAAATTCAATGGTCTCAATTTTCACACATGGAAAGTCAAGATCCAGATGCAGTTGATGAACAAAAATCTTTGGAGGATAGTGGATGGAAAAGAACCAGCACCTTCAGATCCGACCAGATTGGTAGAATGGGAAATACGGGATGATAAAGCCAAAGCTATTATTGGTCTTGCCCTCTCAGATTCTGAATTACATTATGTTGATCTAGATAAAAACTCGAAGGACATCTGGGATAGTCTGAGCAAATTATTTGGTTCAAAAGAAGTCAATGCAAAGTTTTCCTTGAAACTTCAGCTGTTCAAGCTCAAAATGAGTGATGGAGATACGATGTCTAGCCACATCAACAATTTACGATCTCTTTTGAGACAACTTGCAGAAGTAAAAGCTCCAGTGGACGACGAGGATGCAAAAGCTATTCTGCTGAATAGTTTACCACCGAAATACAGTAATGTTGTTTTCACCCTTGGTCAGATGCCTTCCAACTCATTGGAAGATATGATATCAGCTCTTCTGTCTGAAGAAAAAAGGACTAAAGAAGATATAGAAGAAGAAACGGCAATGTATGTGAAAAATAAATACAAAAAGTTCTTTAAAAAAGAGGACTTAGAATGCTTTTATTGCAAGAAAAAAGGACATATGTCTAAATTTTGTACGACTCGAGCCAAAGATCTTCTCAGTGGAAAATTGAAGCCACATGAAGCAAATATAGTTGTAGAAGAATCTTCTGAATCAGAAGATGAACGAGTGACTGATGAACCTGATTATAATTCTGAAGATTACTTGTTTTGAGTTTAGATAATCGGAGGATGGAGGCACAGGAGGATGGAGGACAAGCAGCGTCCTCTCATCAGTCACCAACGATGGGGCCGCATACTGATCTTGTGACATGTGTGCAGTGTGGTTTTTTCATTTTCAGTGTTCTTGTTTTGCAGAGTGATGGTTTTCTGAATAAACCCTTTTCAAAACTTTTTGGAGGAGTCCTGTTTTCAGAATACTCATTTTTGGGGAGCAGGGGAAGATTTCGAGGTAGACTCAAGGGATGGTTATCTAGCTAGTGTGAAGCTTGTGGATCTTGGAGATTCAGAATTCGAGCACCCAGAGAGGAAGGGAAAGTCCCACAGGAACCCAAAGAGGAAGGGAGAATTCCTACATAATTCAGCTCGACACTACGCCTTTACGAGGGTAAAGAGATAATCTATGGAGTCTGTACCTGATCTAAGAAGTGCTTTCAGGAGGTGGTTCAATTTCTGTGAATATGGTTCTTCTTCGTGTTCACATTAAGGGGGTGAATATTGGGTTAAGAATGTTCACACCAAGGGGGTGAATGTTAGGAATGAATGGTGTTCACATTATTAATATGTGCAATTATATTATCAATGATAATATAATTATATATGTGTGATGTAATTGTATAATTACTCACGATAAATGAGTAATTAGTTTGTAAGGTTGTTGATATATTGTTATAACAATTATATAACAATATATCAATACGGGTTTATTGTTCTACTCACTTCCTATTTTCTAGGAAGTTGTTTACCTACCTTTATGGCTATATAATAGCCATTGTATTAGCCTGAAATATATAGAAGATAATATTATTTACTGTGTTAATTTTCTGTGCCTGCATTTTCTACATATTTCGCTCTTTGGAATAAATTTGAATTTTGCTATGTGGTAGTCTAAGAAAAAGGTGTAGTTGAACAACACCAAAAGTTGCATAATCAGAAAACAGAAGGTCAAAGGGAAAATATGAGAGAGTTTTTTTATCATATTAATGTGTTTAGTAAAAATATCCTTCCGATTTTCTATATTTATCGTAATTTTTTAAAAAATGTGTTCAAGTTCACTTCAAAGTGTTATATCTCATCTCACTTCGAAGTATCTTAGCTCTCTTTGGAGTATCCCAGCTCGCTTTAGAGTCTCTTTGGGATGCTTCGAAGTTGATTATCATAGCTTCAGAGTTGAATATTAGAGTTATGAGGATGAATACTAGAGTTACAAAGATGAGCATAACTCCAAGGGTGGCATTATTATCTATTTTTGGAATTCATTCTAAAAAAAATATTTCTATAAGTATTTTATTATTTGTAAAATAAACAGAACTCGATATTCATGATTCTCGACAATAAAACATGAGATTCAGTTTGTTATTAGAATTAGATAATCTCTCTCCATATTTGGTGGAGATTGATGATTTTTTGGATAGATTGCAATCTTAATTGATAAAGATGTATTCCATAAAATAAGGAGGTGGTTGGAAGCATGGAATTACAAATGCAACCTCCCACACATTTGAATGTAATCGTCATTTTTATAATCAATTCAGAGATTGCATTCTATCCATCTATAAATAATGTAAATTAAAATCCTCTTCCGAGGGATGATCTGGCCACTCATTCCAAGGAAGATGGACTTGTATATTTATTTTATATTTTATATTTTGTAATTGTATTTTTATTTGTGTTATGTAATTATTTTTGTCTTGTACAGTCTATTGTAAGCCTGCATGTTTTTTCTATATTTATTCTTTCTTTTCAATTCTATAATTTCCCTTTTTTTAAGTGTGTTTCCTTTCCTGCAAGTGTGTTTTCATTTCATGCAAGTGTGAATTTAATTTCTAAAAGTGTGTTTCCTTTCATGCAAGAGTGTTTCAATTCCATGTAATTGTGATTTTATATTTATGCAAGTGTGATTTTATATTGATGCAAGTGTGTTTTTTATTCCTGCAAGTGTGGATTTTGGGTAGAAGGGACCATCAACAAATATTTATTTCTCATTTTGCATACAACCTTCGGACACCACCCCATGGATTGACATTCTTTAATGTTGAGGATTGACGACCCTCATCATTTTCGCACAGTTGTTGTGGACATGGTGTTATTAGTAGATTTAGAATTTTCTAAGAGAATTATCTAGTGGCCATAGATAAACAAGTTCCTAGTGACAGGGAAAGTCTCTTAGAAAATTTTGTGACAAGAGATACTTTGTGATGGTTTCTTTAGGATTTATTTTCCTGCAAATAGATTATAATTTCTTTCCTATAAATAGATTAGAATTTCTTTCCTGCAAATAGATTAGATTTATTTTTTGCAAAATAGATAAGATTTATTTTCATGCAATTAGATTAGAATTAGAATTTTAGAACAAAATCCCCATCCCATACTAATCCAATTGTGTAAAAAACAATTAACTGTTAATATTATTATGAAGGAAGAATTGAATGTAGATGCAAGTTGGAAGAGGAATTTGAGGTGGCTGAGGAATCTAAGATTGTTGAACTCTACAAAGGGATTGCATTCTTCAAGGAGGGAAATCTGCTCCAAATCAGTCAAATATATTTCATGACACAACTTCTGAATTTTACATGGATAAAGGAACTAAACTCCAGACATTGATCGTAAGTCTTTCATCACTGATTTTTAGGAATAAATTAAACTTATACAAAAAATTAGTTTTCATCTATGTTTGAAATGAATCTTAAAAAATTGATTGTAATGATTAATGAGTTTTTGCATGAAATGATCACACCTTAAATAAATTTGGTTGCATGCACAAATCTGTTAATCTATTTTAGGATTAACATTCATGTAATCAAAAGAGAAAACCATGCATGCAATCAAGAGAGGAAATTATGCATGCAATCAAGAGTATAGGAGAAAATCATGCAAAATTTTAGGAGAAGATCATGCAAATGATAGCTACGATGGATCTAAAAGATTTGGGTAATCAATGATTTTTATTGTCATCGTTGAAATCCTCCTCCCAACATTAAAATCCAACCATGCTAGATTTTTAAGTGTTTGCAAATTTCTTTAAAATCTATATTTCACCTTCCTTGTACAAATAATAGTTAGTTTTTCTACACAGTTCATAAATAAAATAATCGATGACATTTCATTTCATTTCACTTCATCCATATTAAGGAATTAGTTAAAACCATATGCATCATCATAATAAGAGAACTTATCTAAGGGAGTTCTTATTTTTCACAATAATATTTCAATATTAATGAAACTAATTCCTGAATCGTCAATTATTCTAAAATAGGTTGAAATAATTTCTTCTATATGTATTTAAATTATTAATTTTTATGTTGTTGATAATTATTTTATATGATTGTTATTATGCTTGTATGGAAAGGTTTTGTTTGTTTCAATTTTTTACAGAATAATCTCATGACAAGGAATGTTTTTAGAGATCATAATGGATGGACTTCTATCCATAAACTTCATCAAGAAGAGGGAACCTTAACTTGAACTATCACAAACAAAAAAGAGAAGCAGTATCTGCATACATCAAACTAAGGACAAAGATATATCAACAATTGTGCCATATTTGGAAGCATTATAAGATTGTATTCAACTTATTACTAATATGTCTCATGTCATCATTTCTCAAAATTTGCAAAAAAAATGTATAAAATAACCAATAATGAAAGCTCTCACGCATTGTTGGTGTTCTTGGTTTGAAAACCAGCTTGCTGGCAGACCAAGTGCTAGACAAAAAATCCTTGATTAGAAAATTGACTTGTTGGCTATCAATGGCAAAAGTAAAAAAAATGAAAAAAATGGAAAAGCTAAAAACTAGCAAATGGTGATTTTTCCAAATAAGCTCAATAAAGTACCTAGTTGTTCTTTCGTGTGCTTGTTTCTTGGCATAACAGGACTTCAATTTTATCATCACTTTTCCTAATATTTTTCACTTTTGTTGACATGGAAGAGGTAATGGAGACTGAAGTATACCGAGGTATTTCACTCTTCTATTTTAGTTTTAAATATACTTGTAAGTTTTGTTATTACATAAGGATCCACTTTTACATCATATGCATAAGATTGAGGATGAAAAAGAAGGAAGAAGAATTAGGCATCTTTTAGTATATGATTTTGATGATGACAATCATTCTTTCAAGCCTATGTTGATCATTTCTAAAATTTCAAAACAACCATATTTGTTACAAGAATCCTTCCATATAGATTCCTTTCTTATGGAAAAATAAGAGAAAGGAAACATAAGTAAATGTTATTTAACAGAAAAATAAATTGTTAGCATAACAAGAAACTCTCCAAACAAGATCCTACTCTCACAAAAAAGAGTAGAGGAAAAAATTACACACAAGAACCTACTCTCACAAAAGAAAATAAGAGTAGCATCAAAGATTACACACAAGAAATTACTCTAAAAAAATAAAAATAAAGAGTAGCAAGAGAAAATTCCACACAAGAACCTATGCTAAAATCTATCAAGAGGAATAAAAGGAAAACCTTCACATAAGAACCTGCTTATAAATCAATGCAAAAAGAAAAGCAAGTAGCAAGAGGGGCTCCATACAAGAACTTATCCTTCAAAATAAGAAATTACAAATGTAGACACCAAAATTAGGTCACACTCCCCTTTGGTCCCTCGATAAATAAACACCTTCATCACATTCACCTATTCATGGCCCCCCTTCACCCCACTAATATTAATTTAATTTATTTAATTAAATTAATTCATTATCCTCACCATATTTATTATTTAAATATCTTAATTTAGATAATGCCCACACATACACCTTACCTAGACACCTCATCGAACCACCTCACCCTAAGACCTATTCTTAGTAAGTTGTCATAACTAACTAAGATCTACCCAAACCCTAAAAATCAAATGCCTACATTCCCTCTAACCAAATTCCTGCATGCTTACAGGGAGCTTCCAGTCTAATCCGCAGGTAAAACGAAACAAGATCCCAAAAAATCAAGGGGATCTGCCTAGTTTAGTAAACCTAGGAAATCCCACCTTGATTGATGCTAGTTACCCTTAACCACCGCCGGTTAAGCTGGAACCGCCTTTGGTCACCTTTTAACCCCCAAAACAACCTTATTTTTGAGGTTGGAAAAGGTTGGCTGATTCCTAAGAGATATCACATCTTTTGAGAAGAAATTTCGGGGAGAACACGTATGCAAAGAAGGAGATCAATTATTTTCTCTTACACAGACATCTAGCACTCACCCCAGCACATATTTGATCCAATTAGGCAAAAAGGAGAGCACATGCAGCCTATGAAAGAGCTCCCTAATGTTTGGTGGTCCTTCATAGCATTCAACCTCTTATCAACACCTTCATTCCCCACTCACAGACGTCCAGAACTAGATTCCAAGTAAGTAGAACATTTTTCTCCTCTGGTTCATTTATTTCATCATCGTATTTTCATCCTTTGTTCTCCTAGCCACTCACTGACCTCCATTAATACTCACCCCCTCCATTATCCCTATTAAAACCTCACCAAATCCCATCCAAACAACCTAATACCTCATTCTGACCAACCTAGTCCTTTGTGCAATCATAAAGGAGATCCAAAGCTCGTTCTATGGCATTCCCATTACCCCACAGTAACCAGCATTGGTTCTCCCCAACCAGCGTCGATCACCCTTACCCAGCATTGGTCTTTGTATCTACCAATACAGCCCAGAACAGTGACCTACCTACATATTCCCTCATCACCCTTACTCACTTGTGACCTACCTAAGACCTTTGTCAGACCTACAGAGACCCAGAACCAGTTACTTGACCTTCGGATCTTATTTTAACCTAGCCTGTTAGATTAGATCTTTCTTATTTATCCAGACTCTCCCTTCTCAAAAACTTTACCACCCTGACACTTCTACCCACCTAAATCACCTACACCCCCCTACACCTCATCCCCTCCCCTCTTCTCCTACTTATCTCTCTCCCCGCTCCTATTATACCTAATTTACCCTCCCATCTTCCAAATTTCATTTTCCCCCACCTACAACAAAAAACAAAAACCCTATTTTCCAAATCACCTAATTTATCTAACAAAACACTACAAGAGTTGGACGCTTACCTCATCATGGTGCTGTCATCGTGGTGGCACGTCTAGCCATTGCACTGGTGGCCCGCTTGATCCCTCTCTGGCCTCTGCCATCACCAAATCGCTACTCGCTTCTCCAACCAATCAAATCACACACACCAATCCTGTGGACCCGCCTCTCGACAACCAATCACCCACCATTCAGATTGCCAACTCATCAATCCATTCCATCCTGACACTTTTCTCTTTTTTCTCTCTCTTGTGTCATCTTCTCAATTCATTAAATGACAAATGAATAACAAAAAACACAGATTTTTTGTTTTTATAATAAACCCGACCTAGCCAACGCCAGTTTTACCTTCATCGGCGGTCGCGTGCCCTACCTTATCGTGGTCAGTTGCCCTCTACCGGTATCGGCTACCCTTAACTGGCATCAGTCACCCTCTCTTACACAAAAACCATAAATTTTACCCTATTCCCCTACCCATCCCTCTTTTTTTACCTCACCCTACCTTTGCCTGCCCATTTACTCACCCTACCTTTTCCCTGCCCATTTACCCACCCAACCTTTACCGTGATCATTTACCTGACCCTCCTGACCTCATCATTTACTACCTCACCTCGTCCTCCTTTTGGGACTCGTTATTTTATCCATACCTCTACCCTACCCGTGCCGTGAC
The DNA here is from genome assembly GCA_019776745.2 of Taxus chinensis. Classification (NCBI taxonomy): domain Eukaryota; kingdom Viridiplantae; phylum Streptophyta; class Pinopsida; order Cupressales; family Taxaceae; genus Taxus; species Taxus chinensis. The sequence goes on along the minus strand of CM034154.1, from coordinate 684,821,585 downwards.
CTAGATATTTGGACCTGGACCATCGCTAGTGACCTTTGACCTCATGTGTTAGCTATACCTTGTGGCACTGTTACCTATGTTGATTGACCTAATGACCTTACCTTGCCTCTTGTTGTGACCATTTATCCTGACCCTACCTTTGGTGTATCGGAACATACCTAAATGTTCCTGCATCTGACCTACATCGTGTTTCCTAACCATATCCTACACCTTAGATACTGGAATCACTTTAACCTTGTTTAGATAAACCTATTGACTTTTGAAAATGTAGATTTTGCCTACTCTTCAACCCAATATCGTGCTGCAATTTATACATGTGCATGTGTTTGATTGTTCCTACTTTTGACCCTAACCCATTACCTAGATTATCTGAGTAGACCTTGATTCCTTTTCCCCTTGTTACCCACCTTCCTTTTCATCACATTCTCCTTTTATCAAACCACTCACCAATTCTGCCTTCTACCTCGTCAATTCCTGGTTTGAGGGGGATCACCTTTACCCACACATGGGGCAACCACATCCTATTTTTTTCAATGTCACTTACCAATACAAGCTACGCAACAAAAAGGGGCAAAATGTAGACACCAAAATTAGGTCACACTCCCCTTTAGTCCCTCAAAAAATAAATATGTTCATCACATTCACCTAGCCATGGCCCCCTTCACCCCACTAATATTAATTTAAATTATTTAATGAAATTAATTCATTATCCTCACCATATTTATTATTTAAATATCTTAATTTAGATAATGCCCACACATACACCTTACCTAGACACCTCATCTAGCCACCTCATCCTAAGATCTATTCTTAGTAAGCTGCCATAACTAACTAAGATCTAACCAAACCCTAAAAATCAAATGCCTACATTCCCTCTAACCACATTCCCGCATGTTTACAGGAAGCTTCCAGTCTAATCCGTGGGTAAAACGAAACGAGTTCCCATAAAATCAAGGGGATCTACCTAGTTTAGTAAACCTAGGAAATCCCACCTTGACCGATGTCGATTACCCTTAACCGTCACCGGTTAAGTCAGAACTGCTGTCAGTCACCTTTTAACCCCCAAAACAACCTTACTTTTGAGGTTGGAAAAGGTTAGCAGATTCTTGAGAGATATCACATCTTTTGAGAAGAAGTTTCAAGGAGAACACGCATGTAAAGAAGGAGATCAAGTATTTTCTCTTGCACAGACATCCAGCACTCACCCAACAACCATCTAGCACTCACCCTAGCACAGATTTGATCCAATCAGGAAAAAAGGAGAGCACATGTAGCCCATGCAAGAGCTCGCCAACATTTGGTGATCCTCCGCAGCATTCAACCTCTTATCAACGCCTTCATTCCCCACTCACAGACGTCCAGAACCAAATTCCAAGTAAGTAGAACATTTTTCTCCTCTGGTTCACTTATTTCATCATCGTATTTTCATCCTTTGTTCTCCTAGCCACTCACTGACCTCCATTAATACTCACCCCTCCATTATCCCTATTAAAACCTCGCCAAATCCCATCCAAACAACCTAATACCTCATTCCGACCAGCCTAATCCTTTGTGTAATCATAAAGGAGATCCAAAGCTTGTTCTGTGGCATTCCTAGTACCCCACAGTAATCGGCATCGGTTCTCCCCAATTGGTGTCGATCACCCTTAATCGGCATCGGTCTCTATATCTACTAATACAGCCCAGAATAGTGACCTACCTACCTATTCCCTCATCACCCTTACTCACATGTGACCTGCCTAAGACCTTTGTCAGACCTGCAGAGACCCAGAACCAGTTACTTGACCTTCGGATCTTATTTTAACCTAGCATATTAGATTAGATCTTTCTTATTGTGTTTTAAACGAGATACCTAAATCATTTTAATTACAATAGGATTTACTTTATTACCGGCATTAAATTGTTTTAAACAGTGGATTGACAGTCGTCTAGGAAGTATCACACTTCCCAGATCTAGCACATGCTAGGCACTTCACTGCATATATTGTTTAACTTTTTCTAGTGGTTTTACTTTCTATTTCAGGTAGTTCCTCCCAACCAAAAGGAATCTCTCACAATCAGCTGTGGATTCAGAAGTCATACGTGCGCAACAACCCATCAACCAGAATTTCAACAGGTATTCGTCCTGTGCATGTTACCCTATTTGTTTCATCACTTTCAAAGAAATGTCTAAGAATCAGGTGAAACAATAATTATAAAGTAGGATAATGGCATGCATGATATTATGCATGGGGGATATGATGAGCCCAAAGAAATATCCCATTTCATACAATATTTGGCATTCATATTCCTTGCATAAAGTGGATCTAAATGTAATTTCTAAACTTATTGTTTATTTAGGAAAAAATAGAGAGTTTATATCATGGTTATTGCTTTAGAATTCATTGTTATCTTTCTATTAGCTATTTCTAATGATTATTGGGAAAAAGATGTCAATTTGTGCATATGCAGTTCATACTTTGCTATCATTGTTGAATAAGTCATTTTGAGCACTGAGTACCAACTACAACCAGCCTTAGAGGATCTTCAAAATCTCTCATATCATCTTCAAATATTATCATTGGATCCAAAGGTTACTTCACTAGCTTCGGAAATGTTCAACAATTCTATGAGTGGCTCTTTAAGCATACATATGGGAAACAATGAAAAATAGTCATCAAGAATATACAAAACCTAAATCTTATTGCATATTCATATTCTTGTGAAAATTTATACAAGTTCAAAAAAAAATCTTGATTCGAGTTTGTATGTAAAAGTTATAGCCTTTTTAAGGTTGCTTCTGAGTCTTCCTAGAATGCTCGAACTCGCTTTGGAGTCTCTCCAAAGCAGCACATAATATTACATAACTTAAATTAGAAACATCAAATGGATATTCTGAAATAGGTTTTTAGTCATAAAAATGATTTAAACAAAAACATCCTTCCATTTTTCTACATATTTTAACATTTAAAAGAAATATGACTTTGACTTCGGAGTCTGTAGATCTAGCTACTGAGTCTTGCATAACTTAAACCAAAAAATTCAAATGGATATTATGAGAGAGTTTTTACTCATAACAATGAGTTGAACAAAAAACTTTTTCATTTTTTCTACATATTTTTTCATTTGGAATAAATTTAACTTTTACTATGTGGCGGTCTAAGAAAAGTGCATTGTTTGGCTCATTGATATCATTTCTTCAAGCCGAAAATACTCTTTTGATATGACTTATTAATACATGGGGATGTTTTGTGTAGTTATATCTTAGTAGGTTTGATGCATTTTCCTTGCTATAGTTTATGAAAACTGATTATCACATGAACCTCCTACTAACTGTCTTTGTGAGATAAAACGTGATGATGTGTGCAGGAAATGATGGATGTTGCTGATAGTTATGGAGCCCGAGTTTGGAGCAAGCGGCAGGAGACTGTTTCCACCAAGTTGACCTATTAGTTGGGGCTTGTTCCTAACTGCCCGTAGAAATTTATGTGTTTTAATTAGTATTTGGTGGACAGTGATTAATGCACCTGTTATGGTGAGCCTTGTAACTAACAGTACCTATATGAAGACTTCATCTTCAGAACATATGAGAGAGAACTACTTTTTGATATACTGAGAAAGATTATCTGCATTCAGTTTTTGGTATTATTATCTACTGTCTATGTTATGAAACTTATTCTGAGTTAATGAAAGTCACGACATTTTGAGAATCAAAGGTTGTTAATCCCTCTATCCCAAGGAAGAGCAAGGGCCCACTCGACCAAGGAGATAAGAGGTTATTTTGAGTTCATTTACGCATACAGTTCTTTGATTGGATTTACTGCAATTGTTGTTTGAGAATCTTACATGCATGCTTTGATTGACTATATTTGTTTTCTTCATTACCGCTTTCATTTAGAATAGATGTTTCCATTATGCAAATCTGGTTAACAAGTAATCTCACTTTCTGCTAAGCTTCATTTATACAGTTGTAATTTCATTTGTTAAAAGTAGTGTGTGCGCATTTCATTTTCCAGCAGAAGATTAGTTGTTAGTTTCCTTTCATCGCAAATAGTTGAATTCTGTAGAACTGTATTTCAATTCTGTAGATTTGTATTGCATTTCCATAGATTAGTCACTAAACTAAGCAACCCCCAACAGACCCAACAGATAACTGGTTCCATTAAACTCCATTGCATACTGCCTAGGACACAACCCTGGTTTAGAATGACACTGACAGGAGATTATGTCAGTTAAATGATTGGAGCAATACAACGACCCATCATTTTTGGCACCGTTGCTAGGGAATAACCATAAGCACCATCATTTTTATTCCATATGCTATGGGTGTTAATGGAGTTCATATAGGAAACCAGTAGTTGTCTTGGACCTCATTTTAAAACAACCAACCTTGATGCATAGGTCGCGAGATAACCAAGGGAGATTTATAGCACATAATATTCCACAAATCTCTCTAGACAATTCACAAGGAAGAAACACTGAGAGTGATACAGATTCTAACTCAACACCTAGAACCTCTTCTGAGCATTCTGTATCCTCTTCACACCACTCGGCAATGGGGGACCCTGGGAATGTTGGAGACCAACCTTTAGGGTGAACCTTTACGTATCCCATTGTCCTCGATGCGGATGAGGATGCACCTATGAAAAACATCTCACCATCCATCCTCCCCATCTTTCGAGGTATGACCAAAGAAGACCCTGATCAGTTTCTGTTTGAATTTAAAATCCTGTGCCAGACATATGATTACCAAACTGACAATCAAAAACTCAAACTGTTTCCTTCCACTCTCAAAGATTCTGCTATGAGATGGTTTATGGGGTTACCATCTAACTCCATTAATTCCTGGGAAGCCATGGAAACAGCCTTCCTGGATAAATACCAAGACTATTGTAGGGGAAGGGATAGGAAGGAAGAGTTCTTCCAAATATGGCAAAAGGAAGATGAGAATCTAGAGGATTATCTGGACAGATTCCTCTTTCTCCACAAACGCAGTGGGTATGAGTTACATGCAGACATCACTAAGACAGTCTTTCTTAAAGGACTGGATGAGGAAACCAAGGATTCCCTCCATCTCATGGGAGGAGGAGACGTGCATAAACTCACCATGGACCAAATCACTGAGCTATGTAGAAGATACTCTAGAACACGTGGAGGAATACGAAGAAAACAAACATCCAAGTCTTCCTTAGGTACCTCTGAACTTCTGGAAGAAATGGCCAACATGAAAACGGACATTCTGCTGCAATTAACATCAACCATAGATGGACTCAAGGCAAAAACCAACCCTGCCAAAGAACCGTTGGACATATATTGCCCTAAGTGTCGGAAGAGACACCCCTTGAGAGAATGTCCTTTGGATGTCACAGACATGTGCTTAATTTGTGAAGTTACTGACCACGACACTAAGCATTGCACATTCTTACCACAGTTAAAGGGAGGTTTGAATGCTATCTCTCAAACAAGTGCTGAATTAAACTTTGTCCAAAGACCAAACAATCAGGGTGGGTTCCCATCTAGGCCGGCTCAGAATCCCTGGAGGATGTCATGGCCGAATCAAGCCTCTCAGTCTTCTTGGGGACAACCTGAGTGGGAAAACTCAAACTGGATGACTTATCCATATCCACCACCCTAGAAAAATCCCTACACTCAGCCAGGTTTGGGCACCACCACCCACAGCCAATCCTTGGCACAACCAGCAGTGGGGTCCTCAACCAAATTTTAGCCAAAATCAGTCCTGGGCACCACCGCAAAATGGTAATCAACAACGCAGATTCCAGCAACCACAACAAGCTTTAATGCCTCCACCTCAAGCCTACCAACATCAAGGACAAGCAACACAAACACAACTTCTAGCTCAACCAGTATCCAATCCTAAAAATCAACAGACAACTTCAATTGATGACACAGACCCAGGTAACACCATGCAGGTTAATACTATTGGTAATTTACGCCTGCGCTCTGGAAAAATATTGAATCCTCCTGTTGTTATCACAGAACTACCTGTTGATGCCAATAAAGAAGAAACCCTTGAGGATAATACTGGTCCTTCACCAATACCAGATACACTGGATGATCAAATACTCAAACAGAATACAACCCCTTTTCCTGAGTGATTACAGGACATTCAAACTGCAGATGAAACAAAGCTAGTTCAGGAATTAAAAAAAGTACATATTGAGGTCCCACTTCTGTGAGCAATAAGGGACATCCCTGAACTAAACCAAACCATTAGAAATGAGTGTATCAAAACACTGGGAAGGAAAAAGAAGTACCCAAAGACTGTCAGGGTCGAAGGGAATTTGGCTGATTTAGTTGCTGGCACCCTTATCTCACCAAAATATGGGGATCCTGGGAGTCCTGTCATTACTATTTGTATAAACAACCAGTCAATATCTAACATTTTGGTGGATCTTGGTGCTGCCATTAATGTCATCACAACAGAAATGTTTAATCTGCTATCCTTAACAGGACTTCAACCTACCAACATTGTTCTGCAGTTAGCAGATCAATCCATTGTTGTACCTGATGGTGTGGTTGAAGATATAATGGTCACTGTTGAATCATGGGAGTACCCAGTTGATTTCATGGTTTTGCAGCCTAAAGCTCAGAAGTTGGGATATCCAGTCATCTTGGGAAGGCCCTGGTTGGCTACGGTTGCTGCATACATCGACTGTAGGTCAGGCAACATGACAATTCTAAATGGGCAGAAATCCAAACACATTTCATTATACCCTCCTGCCCAGCCTTATGCAACAATTGTGACCAGGTATGGGTGGATTCTTTGGATGCTAACTCTTTGAGTTCTTCTTTTCTGGCCACTATTGTAGTACACAACCATATGGCAGAAGCTGTGGAGTCATATACACTGACTGATTCTAAGGACCCTATGACTACGGAAATCAGCACTATTGCTATGGAATCTGGAACTCCAGCATTAGACATATCCTTCTGCTATTTCTCTGGTAGACACTACCTCTGCTGAGTCTGGTAGGAAACTCTATGCTTATAATTCTGAATATTTAGTTCCTGATTTCTATTGTCCTTTAACTAAGATTTTGTCTTTTGACAACATACCCATCCTGCACATGCTTCAGCCCCATGTTTTCCCATTGAATTCTTTTATCACTAGTATAGAGCTTGCTCTTGTGAATGATACCAAGTAGGTGCTTGTCAGTATGGGAAGAGAGCTGACCATAGGTAATGATTTGGAGGTCAATCAAGAAGCTAGGGTGCTTGAGGTTCTGAAGAAACACTCCCATGCTTTTGCTTGGGATTACACTGATATGAAGGGAATTCATCCTAGCATCTGTACACATCATATTTACACTGATGACGTCAAACCTATAAGGCAGCCGCAACGAAGAATCAATCCAGCATTGAGAGACATAGTCAAAAGTGAGATAGAAAAACTCCTAAAGGTAGGTTTCATCTATCCTATATCTGATAGTCAGTGGGTCTCCCCATTAGTTATTGTTCCCAAGAAAAATGGTAAGTGGCGAATATGTGTTGATTACAGGGAACTTAACAAAGCCACTAAGAAGGATTATTTTCCCCTGCCTTTCATTGACCAAGTTCTGGACAATTTGGCTGGTAAGAAATATTTTTCTTTCTTGGATGGGTTTAGTGGGTATAATCAAATTAGTATTGCCCCTGCTGATCAAGATAAGACTACTTTTACGTGCCCTTGGGGTACATTTGCTTACCGAGTCTTACCTTTTGGGCTTTGTAATGCCCCTGCTACATTTCAGCGGGCAGTCTTGGCTATTTTTGTAGATCTTGCTAATGACTGTGTTGAGGTTTACATGGATGATTTCACTGTCCATGGATCCACTTTTGAAGAATCTTTGAGTAACCTAGAGAAAGTACTCAGTCGATGTGAACAACACCAACTATCCCTGAGTCATGAAAAATGTCTAATGATGGTTGATCAAGGAATTGTCTTAGGTCACCATGTTTCAGCCCAAGGTATACAGGTGGACCCCAAAAAGATATCAGTCATCACCCAATTACCTACACCAGCTAATCAGACTGACATCAAAATTTTCCTTGGTCATGCAGGTTATTACCGCCGATTCATAAAAGATTTTAGCAAAATTGTTGCACCTATGTTCTCACTGCTAACCAAAGATTGTGTTTTTGAATGGTCTCCTCAGTGTCAACAGGCATTTGATTCTATCAAAGAAAAGCTGACCACGGCCCCTGTCTTACGTGGCCCTGACTGGGGACAACCTTTCCATATCCACACTGATGCTTCTAATACAGCCATGGGCGTTGTCCTTGGGCAAAAAGACTCAGAAGATCATATGTATGCAATTTATTTTATCAGCAAAAACCTGACTCCTACGGAAAGGAATTACACTACTACGGAAAAAGAATTCTTGGCTGTTGTCTATGCTTTGAATAAATTTCATCATTACATCACTGGATATAAAAAAAAAATTTTACACTGACCACTCTGCCATTCGATATTTGATGAATAAACCAGTGGTTGGCGGAAGGCTTATTCACTGGTTACTCTTGTTGTAGGAATTCAATCTCACCATTATAGATAAGCCTGGGAAATTTAACGTTGTTGCTGATTTCCTTTCTAGATTAAATGTTTCAGGTGATGATGAAGTAGTCCAGGATCAATTTCCCGATGAACACTTGTTTGCTATCTCGACTAAGACTCCTTGGTTCGCTGATCTTGCGAATTATTTAACAACAGGGAAGTTTCCTGCCTATTTTACTCATAAGGAAAGAAGGCGATTGGTTAAAAATAGTGCAACATATAAATGGTGTAATGGATTCTTATTTAAATGTTGTCCTGACATGGTTCTTCATAGGTGTGTTCGGGAGGATGAGGTACACGACATACTGCGAGCTTGTCATGATGAGCCAGGAGGTGGACATTATTCAGTAAAATGAACAATTCACAAGATCCTTGGAGCAGGGTACTATTGGCCTTCCCTCCATAGGGCTGTCAAAAAGTATGTGTGGCAGTGTGATGCATGCCAACGAATGGGAAAACCCACACTTTCAACGGAAATGCCTCTTAATCCTCAGCTGGTTTTAGGACCATTTGAGAAATGGGGGATTGACTTTGTTGGACCATTTGATCCTCCATCTTTCAGGAAGGAGTATCTCTTGGTATGCACAGACTACGTCACTAAATGGGCTGAAGTTCAAGCATTGGCATCTGCCAACGAGGATGTTGTTGCTGATTTTTTGTACAATCAGATATTGCTGTGATTTGGAGCACCAAGGGCCATTGTATCTGATCAAGGTCCTCAATTTGTTTCAAATATGATTGAAGCTTTCTTGGAAATCTACAGAATTAGGCACCAGAAATCATCACCCTATCACCCCCAATCCAATGGGCAAGTGGAGGTAACCAATCAAGAACTCAAGAATATTCTAACTAAGGTGGTCAATGCCGATAGAAAGAATTGGGTACCAAAGCTTCCTGAGGCCGTCTGGGCCTACAACACGACCTGGAAAACAACTACTGGTTTTTCTCCCTATGAGCTGGTATTTGGGAAGAAGCCACTGTTACCTGTTGAGTTTGAATTGCACACCTGGCGAACAACGTTGGAAGTTGGGATCGATTTGGATGAAGCACAATGTGAACGAGTGTTGCAGCTGAATGAATTAGATGAAATGTGGATGGAGGCACAACAGCAGACAGAAATTCTACAACATCAGTGAAAAACCTGGCATGATGCTCATATAAAAAAAGGACATTTCATGAGGGACAGTGGGTTTTACTCTTTGATTCCCACTATCAGCAGTTTAAAGGCAAGCTGCGTACACATTGGTTGGGTCCCTATCAGGTAAATCAAGTGTTTGATAATGGCTCTGTTCGACTGTTACCTATTGATGGAGACAAACAGACTCTTCTGGTGAATGGACATAGGCTCCGGATTTATCACCAACCACTGGATAAGAAGACTTTCACCGATGACATTCTGTTACGCACGGACATGCATGCTGAGGAGGCTCTTTGCCCCTCGAACATGGAGTAATCAATATCTTGCAAATTCAATAAAGGAAGATGATCCTGCATTCGATCTTCTTCCCTTAGTTAGTAGTTTTTCTTGTTGTTATTTTCAATAAATGTAGGAATTTTCATTATTTCTATAGCCGCTAATCACGCTTCATCTCGAACTGCAGGGCATAGGAATCTATGGATATCGGCCGACTAAACGTGGCATGGGTAAGTGCATCCTAACTTGCTAACGATATTTCCATGCAAAACATTTCCCCATGTACGCATTTGTCATCATTACGCCATCATGAAATGATTGCTATATTTATTTCGGATCTCTTTCCAAATCTGGTTCTGTGGATGATGGCATAAAAGGGGTAATGTCTCATAATCACCACATGCCTTGAATGTGTCACATTCTTCAAGTCAGGATGGGTGGCGCTCGCTCCTCAATAGTGGGATATGTGCCACCTCAAATATCTTAAATTCACACGGTGGCCGGTCTCATTCACTATTTTTCCACTGCCACCTTCACTCGATTTTGCATCATCCAAGGGATATGGTGTAATTTGAAATTTAATGCTTCTACAACTACTTCTTACCATTGTTGTATGTGCATCAAGCATGATTAGTTCTATCAGTCACTAAATAGGGAGTGGGGGATACGCTTTGTTCTGGCTCTTTCTGCTACCTTGGTATTACTCACCTTCGGCTTCAGCATGGGACCACGAAAGAAATCAGAGCCTGACTCACCAGACGCCTTACTCTGGAATGCCACGCTTTCACAAGTATTTCATGATTTTGGATGGCTGGATTTCATTCACCAATTCGAGGGTTTCATGAAGGCATTGTGGAGGAATTCTTGGACAATTTTGAGTCCACCTGTTCACAAGTTGGCGGAAGATGGGTTGAGATTACCAGTCAGGTCATTTCTGACCTATCTGGCCTGCCAGACTTTGGTTTGAAGGTCATGACAAATGCTCCTCTACAAAGCCTACTTGCTCTATTTCACGATGAAGGGGAAGCATTCCCTGAAGTCATCCTGACCCCCTTGGGTATCCAGAAGGGTGTTAAGTGGACGAGTCTACCTGGAATCTGGAGTGAAATAGCGAAGTGGGTCAACCGGTATTTCATATGCGATGGTCAGGCCTCTGTTCTGGGTGGTGATGCACTTAAAATGCTAATTCACCTTAAGAAGGGACGTGTCAACTAGGCCCTCTGGGTAAATCTACCTGAATACCTCACAGACTCCATTATTAAAGTTTTCCAGAAGTACCGGTCCGGTGGAGGCAAGTCTGTCATTAAACACCCGGGGTTGATTCATTTGTTATGCTCACATCAGGTCTTCTTTAGACCAAAGTGGAGGCTCGAGGGACTTGCAGTGGGAGAAGGGTCCAGACCAAAGCAATTGAAATCCAGTCTCTCTTCTACACCCCGTCTACCCTTGCACCGGGCCCTTGCCCTTCACGCAACCAAGCAGAGGCAGTTGATGTCCCCGAGCATGCAGACACATTTGGCACTCCCGAGGGTCCATCCCCTTCCACTTCCAGCTCAAAAGGAAAGTGCACCATGGCTCCATCTTCTTCCATGCACCTACGGTCTCGATGGCTCAGTTCATTTTTGAAGTCTGGCGGTTCCTGATCAGAGACTTTTCCTGATGATACTACCCCCATTCGGGAAGAACAACATGAGGAGGATCACCTGGCCATTCTGACACCTGCTATTCCTACATCTACGGAAATTCACCCTGTGGTTCCTGAAGTGCTTGGCACCCAGGCTGCATCTTCTCACAACTATTTGGAGGAAATCACACTACTGAAATCTCAATTGTGAGGTATGGAAGAAACAAACCTTTTATTACAAACTGAATTTACACAAAGAACAGTAGAGAAGGTTTGGGAAATCACTGCCCTACAGCTTGAAGTAAGTAGTTTGAAGCATCAGCGTGATAAGAGTCTTAACATCTTGGATAGATTCCATCAGTTATCCCTTCAGGAAAGAGAATTGAGGAAGGAAAATCAGAAATTGAAAAGGGAAATGGAATCTATACAAGAGGAAAAGAAAAAAGTGACATCTATTTTAGACTTTGTCTGTCCTTTGGCCCTCAAGCTTCTATCCTGTAGAAAACCCTCTCCGGTCTATAGCATGTTCGTTCAAGAACAATTTTATTCCTGGCAGTTGTTCCAATTATGTTGTCAAGCTCCTCATGAAATTCCCAATGGCACCAGTTTCTTATCAGTTTATAAGTGCAGTACTCCTGAGATCCAAAATTTGCTTTGTGAATTCTACCTTCATAACATGATAGTTACAAATGTGCCTGATTTCTTAATCAATTTATTTGTGGGTGATTTCCAAATCAAGGCCTTTCAGTCTGCACTACGAAATCAGATCATCTGGGGTCAGCAAATAGATATTTTCAATCACACCGCTCAGTCCATTGGGTTCCACATCCATCCAACTCATCACACTGATGTAGCTCTGAGAAAAAACTTTCACTCACTTTACTATCAGGCAGGAGTCGGGGTAAACACTTCCCAGATTTTACTTCAATGTGTCATGGATTTTGAAAATTACAGTCAGGAGAACTTTGGGACAGCTTGGCAGGCATGTGATAGGAGGTGGGATACTCTGAGTCTGCCCTTGAAATGCAGGGAGGTTCTCTCTCCCCAAAACTTGAGCTGGAGCATGCACAGGGGTGATGCCCTCATCACCATTATAAGACAGACCACAGAGCAAACCAGCCAACAGTACAATGATGAATGGGTAGGCCTCCAAGTACATCCACCACTCCTTTTGAGCCCTCTCACTACCTGGCAGAACAATGCAGTCAAATGACAGTTTCACAGCATGGGTAGAGATTACCTCCAACACTCATTAAATGATAGTTTCACAGCATAACACTCAGAAGAACACACCAAACAATATGCTGATCAATTTGAAGAATATGACATGGCTGAGCAGCTTGGTAGGTGGGCAAGGATGAAAGATAAGTTGCATAGGGACATGCAACAGGTAAAGTCAGGGGGAAAATGATGAGTGCATTGTTTGGCTCATTGATATCATTTCTTCAAGCCGAAAATACTCTTTTGATATGACTTATTAATACATGGGGATGTTTTGTGTAGTTATATCTTAGTAGGTTTGATGCATTTTCCTTGCTATAGTTTATGAAAACTGATTATCACATGAACCTCCTACTAACTATCTTTGTGAGATAAAACGTGATGATGTGTGCAGGAAATGATGGATGTTGCTGGTAGTTATGGAGCCCGAGTTCGGAGCAAGCGGCAGGAGACTGTTTCCACCAAGTTGACCTATTAGTTGGGGCTTGTTCCTAACTGCCCGTAGAAATTTATGTGTTTTAATTAGTATTTGGTGGACAGTGATTAATGCCACCTGTTATGGCGAGCCTTGTAACTAACAGTACCTATATGAAGACTTCATCTTCAGAACATATGAGGAAACTACTTTTTGATATACTGAGAAAGATTATCTGCATTCATTTTTGGTATTATTATTTACTGTCTATGTTATGAAACTTATTCTGAGTTAATGAAAGTCACGACGTTTTGAGAATCAAAGGTTGTTAATCCCTCTATCCCAAGGAAGAGCAAGGGCCCACTCGACCAAGGAGATAAGAGGTTATTTTGAGTTCATTTACGCATACAGTTCTTTGATTGGATTTACTGCAATTGTTGTTTGAGAATCTTACATGCATGCTTTGATTGACTATATCTGTTTTCTTCATTACCACTTTCATTTAGAATAGATGTTTCCATTATGCAAATCTGGTTAACAAGTAATCTCACTTTCTGCTAAGCTTCATTTATACAGTTGTAATTTCATTTGTTAAAAGTAGTGTGTGCGCATTTCATTTTCCAGCAGAAGATTAGTTGTTAGTTTCCTTTCATCGCGAATAGTTGAATTCTGTAGAACTGTATTTCAATTCCGTAGATTTGTATTGCATTTCCATAGATTAGTCACTAAACTAAGCAACCCCCAATAGACCCAACAGATAACTGGTTCCATTAAACTCCATTGCATACTACCTAGGACACAACCCTGGTTTAGAATGACACTGACAGGAGATTATGTCAGTTAAATGATTGGATTTCCATATCAAATTTCATTGGGGGCCCCAAGGATTAGATTGGTTTAGGAGAAAGTGGGTCAAAGTCGTTCGGTGGTTCTTTTCCCAAGATGGTGCGGCTAAAGCAGTGATTTTCTTTCTCAGCTTTTGGTTCGGCCTCTGTTGGTTCGTTTTGGCATAAGGGGCTAACTTTGGTTGGATTGAGAGGTTTCGGCAGGGCCTTGGCTTCCATTTGGCTAAAATTGGTTATGTTTCCCATTGTCTTCTTGTTTTGAGATCGCCTTTCATGGTTTCCTAAGTGTCTAATCAGGAATAAATCAAAGCCCTTCGTGGTTTTGCTTTCGTTTGACTATGTCTTTAGCTCATGATTGGGTGTTCGAAGATTGGGAGATTTTGAGATTGGAGGGTTATTATGATTTTAGTGTGGTATGGTCCTTTTGGATGCGAGTTGGTTGCTATTCTCACCTGTTCATGCCTGGCTTTTGGCAGTGGTTGGTTTTTCACCGGTGATGGGTTTTTTTTTTTGTTGTTGGCATACTTTGGCTCTAAGGACGTGTTTAGGAGGGAGTTCACCTTAAAATGTGTAGGCTATGTGTGTTCATTATTGGTTTTGCAGTGGTTAGCTATCTGGATGGGGTTGTTTTTTTGTGGTTGTAATCGGTGCCTTTGTTTTCATAATTGTATGTGGGTGGGGGTTTGTACTAGCCAGTGGTGGGCCTGTGAGTGGTGTTGTTGGTGGTCAGAGTTGGATTTTCATGCTTGTCTTTGTTTTATCAAATTGGGTTTGCATGTTTCCTTTTAGTCTGGTGTTTCGGTAGCTTATGGGCTTCTTTAGCTTCTTCTACTTTGGGGTGGTAATGCATGAGGGGGCCATTCGGTCTTTGTTGTGGTATCACGAGTGGGGCGTGGCGGTATTTATGGTTGATAAGTTGTCAGTGGTCTATGGGTATATTCTAGTGTTAGAACTTCAAAGCTTATATCTTTTGTATTGGGTGGGGTCCTGTCATCCCTCCGATTCTAAGCTCCGGTCAAAAGTGTTTAAATATCCAAAAATAAATAAAAACCTCCCCCCTATTTTCTATAGCTATCATCATTTGCAAAAAAGAATGGTTTTAGTTTGCTTTGGAGTATTATGTATCAACTCACTTCGGAGTATCTGTAACTCGCTTCAGATTTTTTCAACTCGTTTTGGAGTATCTCAGCTCGCTTCAGAGTCTCTTTGGGATACTTCAGAGTGGATTATCATAGCTTCGGAGTTGGATATTAGAGCTACGAGGATGAATGCTAGAGTCACATAGATGAACATAACTCCAAGGGTGGCATTATTATCTATTTTTGGAATTTATTCTAAAAATAGATATTTTTATAAGTAATTTATTATTTTTAAAATAAATAAGACTCAATATTCATGATTCTCAACAACAAAACATTAGAGTCATATTATTATTAGAATTAGATAAGCTCTCTCTATATTTGGTGGAGATTGATGCTTTTTGGATAGATTACAATCTTAGTTGATAAAGATGTAATACCTTAAAATAAGGAGGTGGTTGGAAGCATGGAATTACAAATGTAGCCTCCCACACCTTTGAATCTAATCACCATTTTCTAATCAATTCAGAGATTACATTTCATCCATCTATAAATAATGTAGATTAAAATCCTCTTCATGAGGTGATGAGCTGACCACTCATTCCAAGGAAGATGGACATTTATATATATTTTATTTTCCATTTTGTAATTATATTTTTGTTTTATTTTTGTTTGTGTTGTTTAATTATTTTTGTCTTGTATAGTCTGTTGTAAGCCTGCGTGTGTTTTTTATATTTATTCTTTCTTTTCAATTCTATAAATTCCCTTCTTTCAAGTGTGTTTCCTTTCCTGCAAGTGTGCTTTCATTTCATGCAAGTGTGAATTTGATTTATGCAAGTATGTTTCCTTTCATGCAAGAGTGTTTCAATTCCATACAAGTGTGATCTTATATTTATGCAAGAGTGTTTTTTTATTCCTGCAAGTGTGGATTTTGGGTAGAAGGGACCATCAACAAATATTTATATCTCCTTTTGCAAACAACCTTTGGACACCACCACAGGATTAACATTCTTTAATGTCGAGGATTAATGACCCTCTTCACCATTCCTCCTCTCTTTCTCCATCTTTCTTCTCTCCCCCTTTCTAATTCTTCATTGTACGTAATCACGATAATTTGTCTCATTCACTTAAGTGAATTTTTAAAGTTGAATTGTAAAAGTCTCTTTGATTTATAAAAAGGGAACTTATTTCTCATTTCCTAGGAAGATGTAATGTCATAATTTTAAAGAGGACATGAAGAGTCATGTGGGAGGTAGATGAAAAGTCCAATTCACAATGTTATAAGTTGGGATGGCTTCTCCATTCTAAAGGAACCTAAATTTTAGTTTTCTGTAGAAATTGTGGATTGTGGTTTAGATGTTGAACTTTGTATCACCAACACAAGAAATAAAAAGCTACATTTATTTTATTTCCCTTTCTCATGTGTTTCCTTTATTTGCTCTATTTTCTGCACTTTACAATTATAGTGATCAAGAAGGAACTTTGCATCCTTGATAAATGAATCTAAGGAACTATGTGTCTTTAATTTATTGGTCTTGATAATGGCTTACATTGTTTCTTTCTTCTGATTGAATGTTGAAATACTATGTTTATTGGGTGTAAACTTTGTTATTGCCTACTCACAATGATAACCTTTTATTTCTTAATTTCTCTCCTTCCTCGTCATTGTTAGTTTCCTCCCTTATACCCCATACAAATTCTTTTCCACAAGTTCATGAATTGTGTTTGTGTGATCCCCGGCCTATTTTTTCATCCCCATGACATTAAATAGAATTAGATTAGTTTACATTCAATAATGAGAGTATCTCACATACACAAAAAGAAGGTGCATAGCCCCATGAGCATTGGTAGAAACACATAATTTGAAACACAAAAAAATTATTTCACCAACAAATACATAATGCATATACATAATACAACAAATGTAACACCACCATTCTGAAAAATGCATAATACATACCCTAGCAATCATATGTAAAATGTATGATGGAAATGTCGAAGGGGATATTTTGAAGGAGTTTAAATTAGAGGGAGAGACAATGGAAGAGGAAGAGGGGTGACGAAGAAGGGGTTAATTGGTGGAGAAGTGCTAAGGGTGGTGATAATCGAAAGGGGAAATACAGTGAAACTCAACCGCATGACAACTGTATGAAATTTATGTCAAACATTTGAAGGAGAACATGGGTGTTATTCAAGATGATGAGGGAACAACTTATAGTGATATCATTGAACGTAACAAGAAGCCAACAAATATATCCGAAGTGAAATTTTATTTATAGTTTTAGCCCTTACATTTAGAGACATGAATATGTGGAGTGGATCTAACATCGAATTATATACCAACTCTATGTGATGTTTTCCCCATCAACAATTGCGATGAAATCGACCAATCAACAATCACTGGAAAAAAAAGGGACAATTATGGGTGGTCGTGGATTTTGATTGGACAAGGGAAACTAACCACATTTATAGCCCATACATATTCCATGGCTAAGATTATTACTCTCCAAGAAATATTTGGTATATCACTTAGACTAATAACTTGGACTAATCACGTGAGCTTGAAGGATTTAAAAAGGAAAATTGAGGAATTCCATTGAAAGGTTGTTGGTTCAAAACCTAATCATGATGCTTACTTATTATAATATTTTATAGCCCATGTTTTTAGTTGAGAGTTCCAATAAATGTAAGGCAACGATTGATGTTCAAAATTCCATCATTAATTGAGCTTGTACATTGACTGGTGATATGAGCAACAAGCAGAAAATATATGTCGATCAAGGTTGAAAATTGAAGGTTTTTTATTGGAAGACATTGTTTTTTTTTAGATAATTAATGAGGACATGAATGAAAGCTTTGAAATGAACATGGGAGAATTAAATAAGTGTGGATTCAACTGATTGTTGATCAGAGAAAACACTTAGTTAAAATTGCACTCAAATTCCTGTGCGGAAGAACGGCACAAGAGAAAAAGCGTTGAAGTTATCAGGAAGGCGTCACACATGGAAGATGTAGGGTAAGAATCTCAAGGACTTGGTTAATTTTGGAGATCAGGTCTATTCTTAGAAGATTGGCATGCAGAGTACATAAAGTGATGCCGAGATTTGCGCACCACTCTTCGTGGGGATTTTGGAAGGGCATGTCAACTCACTCTTGCATGGACACAAGTTAAGCATAGATCCATCACTTCAGTTAACTATCAACAATCTATAGATAACATACTTACATGTATGGCTATAATTGTAAAAAGGTGCCGTGGTTGTTATTAGCATGTGGACTTATTTTCTGGTAGAGTTAAGTGGTGAAGGGTTAGTTCCCCACCCTATTATATATGTGTAATGAACTACATTTAGGAAGGGGGATAGACAGATATAGAGATGCGACATGGAATCATATGTTTGAACGAATGGAAAAAGCACGAGTACATGCAACTGGATGGCTGTAAACAGATCCAGGCACACATGGCCTGGTATTATATGAAGTTGTTGTATTGTTGGTTCAATGAATAGATAAAGGAAATTAACCGAACAAAGTGTGTGATGTGTTTTATTAATGCATGTTATTACTTTTATGATGATTTACCTTTAGCGCTATATAGATTTAGGTTGGATTTTAAATGAGTGAATGGATGGATTAGTTCCTAAAATATATGTTTACTATTTTATCATACCACCATTCTGCTATTGCAACTAATAGAGGGACCCGATACCTTTGCGCGCTTCAGGTGAGTGCTCGGCCCAGGCTGAGTGATGTGCCAGCGCGACCTAGGTGTTAACTAACAATTCTAGGTGTATTGCGCGCTTCCTAATGGTAGATGGGTCATGGAGCCCCTGGTGCAAACTGCCATATGCATTTCCCACACAGTACTTCCAAGTTGCAGTTCATCGGTTTACCAACACACGGAGGTTGGTATTTAATGCAAACAAGGTGGACTGTGAGTATCACACCCTGAGAAAGACTTATGGATATCCGAGGAGGAATGCATACAACGAGAATAACATCTCAGAAATCTTAAGCATTAAGCTAGAGATAGTGGCCATCGAAGATAACAGGGCCACACTAATGTACCTCCAACTGAAGCCTAAAATGGAGAATAACAAGTACATGGAGAATGAATTCACGCTTCCAGGGCACCGAAGGGAAAGCATACTATGGAGAACATTTTGGTGCCTAGGCCCTCTGCGCCCAAGCAAGATGAGGGAGGAAGAGGATGAAGAACCGAAAGATAGTGGCGGCCTGGTGCGGAGAAGAAAGCAGCCATTTTTGCTAGGAGGGGGAAGCGTGCGCGACAACTCCCCAGGGAGAAGGAGCTACGGGGGAGGAGCAGGGTGTACAAATATTTAAGAAGGGTGTTTTAAGCACACAAGGGTGCAAGGAGGAACCCAGCAGGTGAAGGTGCCAGAGGAGAAGAAATGGAGAAAACTCAAGCTAAGCGAGGAAATGGAGGAATTTGAGGAGAAGGCACCTTCATCTCTAGCTGGGGAGGAGCCTCAACATTGAGGAGGAGAAGATGGAAGGAGAAGAAGGGGGTCAATCAGAGGCTACACAGGATACATCCGTATTCCCAACCTTGATTCAGCCATTTTAAGAGGACCCCGATCCCGTTGAATAGGGAAGGATGCCAAGGCACATGCCATGGGGTATGCAGAAGACCCAAAGCTGATCATTCACACTTGGTTCCAGAGTACCATCAAGTAGAAGGATTTATTTGGATGGGCACTCATGGACGAGGACAAGGTGACTCTATGCACAAGGAAGCAACTCTCATGGTCTATGCCCACAGACATGGACGAGCCCAACTTTCATGTTGGTGAAGAATCGTGTGCATCACAGTGGTTGAAGAAGGCACCTGCAATGTGCCACATGACAATCAAACCAACAATGATGTCAGATGAACAGGTGAGCAATGCTCCAGTAAAAATATCCTCCAAAGTAGCACGAAGAAACATAGATAAATCTGCTACCATCAAGGCGCTGATGGAAAGATTAAAGGCCCAAGGATGTGGAGATAGCGCGGCCTAGTCCAAGAAAAGGACTTGATCAAAAGAAAGTATGACACTTTTGTTAGTATGGCAGAGGAAATTGGAGATGATGTTCTAAAGATATGCCAAAATCTGGAATCCCAGGTACTAAAAGAATTTCCTTCTGCAATGCACTATGTGAAAACAATGATAACATTAGTGTTGGAAGATGAAAAGGTGTGCATCTCCCCACAACCCAAGGACTCTGAGGAAAAGACAGAAAAGGTGCAGGCTTGCAGTAGAGCTAGGAAAATTGCTACTTTATGAAGGTCTACTACAAGCCACCCGTGACGATGATTGAAGAAGGTCGATCATGTGTTGACCATATGAACAGCTCTCAGAAGCGTTGATCGCAAGGTGAAAACCTTGGAGGAATAAAATGAGGTTCAAAAAGTGATGAAGGATGCTTCTTTAGGCCACGCCTGAACACCTAGCCCTCGTAAAAAAGAAGCGTGAGGCACTAGTTGAGGTGTAAGCACCACATAACGAGAGGTTGGAGGAGCTAGGAAAGCTCATTTTTCAAAGGATGGATGTACTGGAAGGGGGTACAAACCTCTATGTCAAGCATAATGCTTGTAATACAAAATGAGCAAGGAAAACTCTCCATGGAAAAGCTTGCAGTCCATCATTGCAGACGTGCCTGGAAATAGCAGGAGCAACACTAACAGCATGGGAGAACCTGGAAGCAGATATCAAAGAAGAATATCCAGAGTTGATGCTTCAAGATGAGACAGAGGGGCCTGAAGACCTAATCAAATTTTATTAGCTGTGTATATCTTCTTCATAATTCTTATTCAAGATTCTTATTTAACATTCTTTATTCTTTATTTATCCATTTTATGTATAAGTTTTGAGCATCGCCATTGTCAGAGGTGACAATGAGATTAGTGTGGGGTAATGTTGATCAGAGAAAAAACTTAGTTGAAATTGCACTCATAGTCCACGCAGAAGAATGGCACAGGAGCAAAAGCGACGAAGTTATCAGGAAGGTGTCACACGCGGAGATGTAGGGTAAGACTCTCAAGGACTTGGCTGATTTTGGAGATCAGGTCTATTCTTAGAAGATTGGCATGTGCGGAGTACACAAAGCGATGCCAAGATTTGCGCGCCACTCTTTGTGGGGATTTTGAAAGGGCATGTCAACTCACTCTTGCATGGACACAAGTTAAGCATCGATCCATCACCTTTAGTTAACTATCAACAATCTATAGATAGCATACACTTGCATGTATGGCTATAATTGTAAAAAGGCACGTGGCTGTTATTAGCATGCGACCTATTTTTTGGTAGAGTTAAGTGGTGAAGGGTTAGTTCCTGACCCTATATATATGTGTAATGAACTACATAGGAAGAGGGGGAGAGACATATATAGAGAGACGAATGGAATCATATGTTTGAACGGAATGGAAAAAGCACGAGTACATGTGACTGGATGATTGTAACAGATCCATGTGTGCATGCCTAGATATTGTACGAAGTTGTTGTATTATTGGTTCAATGAATAGATAAAAGGAAATTGACCGAAAAAAGTGTGTGATGTGTTTTATTAATGCATGTTATTACTTTTATGATGATTTACCTTTAGCGCTATATAGATCTGGTTGGAGTATAAATGGGGAATGGATGGATTAGTTCCTAAAAATATATGTTTACTGTTTTATCATACCATCATTCTGCTATTGCAACTAATAAGAGGGACCTGGTACCTTTGCATGCTTCAGGTGAGCACTCAACCCAGGCTGAGTGATGTGCCAGCGTGACTAGGTTTTAATTAACAATTCTAGGTTGCATCAATGATAAAGCAAAACAACAACATAAAATAACTAGAAATGGAAAGGTGAAACCCATATGTTTATTCCCGACATGTAACAAATAGATGATGGTCAAGATTTGCAAAAGATATGATCGATGAATGAGAGGATAACAGAGCTAGCCCAACAAATGATCATATGAGATAAATTTCATGTTATCCATAGTTTGTATTTTTTATTTTATTTTTTAGCTTCAAGGTTATCAATTGGCCGACATTTTATTTGGTAGATAAAACCAGTATACGAATGGGAATTAGAACATTAAATGATGGATATTACACACTTGCATGGCCCGTCCCTATTACATAGAATGGATTATTCCAATGTAAATAATATGTGCTATATGTATCTCATATGATCATCTATTGGGCTAGCTCATTTATCCTCTCATTCGTTGATCATATCTTCTGCAAATCTTGGCCATCGTCTCTTTATTACATATCGAGAATAAAGATATGGGTTTCACCTTTCTATTTTTAGTTATTTTATGTTTTTTCTTTCTTTATCATGTTGAATCCACACTTATTACTTCCCCTGTGTACATTTCAAACTTTTCATTGATGTCCCCATCAAGTATCTCAAAAAAATTAATGTCATCCAATAAAAAACCTTCGAATTCTCAACCTCTATTGACATATATTTTCTACTTGTTGCTCATATCACCATTCGATGTACAAGATCAAATATTGATGGATTTTTAGAACATCAATTTTTTCCTACATTTACAGGAACTCTAAACCAAAAATAGGGGCAGCAAAGTGCTACAAGAAGTAAGCATCGTGATTGGGTTTTGAACCGACAACCTTTCAATGGAATTCCTCATTTTTTCTTTTGGACCCTTCAAGCTCACGTGATTATTCCAAGTAATTAGTCCAAGCGATATATACCAAATATTTCTTATAGAGGAATAATCTTATCCATGGAATAGGTGTGGGTCATGCAGGTGGTTAATTTTCCCTATCCAAGAAAAATCCTCAACAACCCCACACGTGTCCCTTTTTTGTCGCTGATTTTTGATTGGCGATGCCATCACATTGTTGATGGGGATAACTTCGCATGGAATCGACTCTATAATTGTATGCTAGATACACTTCACATCTTCACGTCTCTAAATGCAAGGGATGAAACTGCAACACAAATTTACACTTCGGAAATATTTATTGGCCTCTTGATACGTTCATAGATATATCTATATATATATATATATATATATATATATAAGTTGTTGCCTCATTGTCTTGAACAACACCCATGTTCTCCTGTCAAACGATTGACATAAATTTCATGTGGTTGTTGTAGAGTTAAGTTTCACATTTTTTCCCTTTCGATTATCAGCCACCCTCACACTTCTCCACCCTCTAACCCCTTCCCTCTACACCCCTCTACTTCTCCCATTGTTTCTCTCCCTCCATATTTGACTCCTTCAAAAGATACCTTTCGGTATTTCCACCATACATTTCACGTATGATTGCTAAGTAGTACTTATTTTATTATGTCTCAGTTCTCAATTATGACCACGAAGCCAGTGACATTCTATTTGCATTATTCATAAAATCGTGGAGGAGGAGAAGGATATTTGTAAGATAAAATGTTTGGATCCCTTTTCATAAAATACATTTTGTGATCGTACCACGCAGGGATGATGTTGTGTTATCAACGTGGATGTATTTTACAGCCACAAATACAACACAAAGCTTTACACACGAGCCTGAGAAAGCAAGATGAGGATGGCTCCTTTGTGTGCACATCGGTGCCAAATCTTGTTACCCCATGAAAAATCGAGAATATGGGTACGACACAAATCTATTGTCGCCTCTATTTTGGTAATGAGGATGCGATTTGACCAAGAATGACAACGAAGCCCACAACGAAAGCTTGATTAAAACCAGGATGCACAATCACACTGAAAACATCTCCTCTCAGTGTTATCTTCTGAGCTCACTATGTTTTCTTCTTCATCTGAAATTTATATAAACCAGTAAATAAGTTTTTTATAAAAAAAGAAAAACCAAGTGAATGAGAGCAAACGCCAAAAAAACAAACCTTGACGATGATATTCTTCGAGGTGTTGTAAACAGCGCAGGATCTGTTGACATAAGATCCTTCAATCTAGTAATCGGGATGTTTCTTCTTCTTTTTTATTGATCCCTCCATGAAAATATCTACTATAGAAACCCTTTGTGGCACCCGGAAGAACATAGCATCTCCTTCTTACTGTAAATAATGTTATTTGACCGCTTGATTTATCTCCTAAGAATTATTTACCTGGAGATATGTATCTCTGAGAGAAAGGAGCGGAAATGGCATTTTGGTCGTTGGATCTGTTTAAGCACCAGGACCATCCGATATACGACGATACAGCTATGTTTCAGACTCTACAGCTTCCCCTCTCTTTTATACCGTTTGGAGCATTCCTTCAGTGTAATTAAATTTTAAAAATATCAATTACAGCGACAATTATTTTATTTGAGATGACACATTTCAATTTCACTGTTTTAGACAACTTAAAAGCACTCTTGGATTAGATGCAATAATCCTTCTAGGTTGTAATTATAGTTGCATTATTTTATTTGGAGGGAACAGAAAAGTGAAAGAACTACCCAACAGAGGGAGCCCACTCTAAATTCTAAGAAAAGTTGTCATAACTTCAAAAAATTTGACTTGAACGAACTCCAAAATCCCGAAGTGAAGTTGTGTTTCAAAGGGAAGTTAGATTCGTGCAGCAATTGGACTGTAGACGTTATGTTTTCCATCAGACCATGTGAGCGAACCAAAGACGAAGTTGAAAGATGTTTTCTTTACTATGAATTTGAGAGCGAAAGATTCCTTTTCTCCCTCTATTTGAAATCTGAGATGTTTGGGAATGACATTCACAGTCACACTCGGGCGAGGCATCAATGATTACTTTGTAAAGGGATGCTCTCACTTACAATACTTGTGAGCATCCTAGAGATTGTCACACTGCCCCTTCATATTCCCCACCCGGATGGATGGATGGTTGATATTGTATAAGGGTGTTGGCTTTGCGACCCGCATATCGTTATTTTATTTCCAACCACGCTGGTTAGTTAGGAAAAGGAGTGACTCCATGTTGCTACAAAGAAAATTGACGCTCAGGTTGTTGACATCATGATCATAAACAGGACCCATATCTAAAGCTGCCACATGATTTATTTTGCCCCGATCCATAATCAAATGACCCTCGCCAGGGGCTATAATTGAAATGGTTGTTTAGATGTTTTTCATGATTTTAGCCATAAAATACTTACAAATATTTTATATAACCGTCACATGCGACTTGCATATTTTAATTATAACTATCATTTTTTTCTATAAATTTATGTATCAACTATATTGATATTTATTAAAATTTTATATATATATATATATATATACAAAATTTATAGTATAAAATTACATACTTTCTTTACCCTCTGAAAAGGTTAATATTTGAAAATGATAGTCACCTAAAATTTGTTTGAGCAAGCATAGATTGCCCATCAAATTTAACCCCTAGGACCCCGCTGGCTTCCTGCTGGGACTTGCGAGTATGGTATTGATTTGTGTTATCTAAAACAGATGTTGCTCCAAATTGAATATGATAAATTCGACATTAGTGCAATGCTATGCTACTAACAATTAAAATTTATGTAAGAGAGGTGAATTTAGATTCCATGTTGTCAATGGCAGATTTGATTGCGGCAGGGTTCCATGACTGATTCTGAGCTTTAACCAGAGCAGCTACACCGGACACGTGTGTGCAAGACACAAATTTCCCAGATTGTACGCTGAAATCCAGAGATTCACCAGCACTTTTTTGCTACATGATGACCATGCTGCGAAAATGCTCACTCCTGGTGCCGTAATATCTGGCTACACCATGAACAGGTTACCCATGAATCTAGATAACAGAAAATGAACATGTGAATGTGAATGTGAATGCTGAATGAACATGTGAATGTGAATGTGAATGTGAATGTGAATGTGAATGGCACTATAGGTTATAAGATTTTGAGTTTTTAGGTGAATCTATCGGGCAATGGAGTTCAGACCAAGAGGATGCATCTTTCAATTCTGCATCGACTTCATAATTGAACAGTGAAACTCGAATGAAATATCATGTTTGACTGATATACGATGGTAAATTGTTGGTGAGTCACTGAGCTCAAGCATAAAGCAAGATAGGGATCGTTGGAAAATGCATAGAATAACAAACGAAGGTATATATTCCACACGATCGATACAAGAAATAAGATGTCGGACACCTATCTACAATTTATTAATAATGAATAACAATGAAAGATCTTTTACTACTAACCAGGATCATATCAAATGAGGGCACGAATTCGAATCATAAATCCAATCGATCCATACTCACCCGTCAGAAGAAAGAGGATGATCTGGCTTAAAATATTGGATACTTGATATGAAATATCCCTTGTGGGATATTACTTGAAATTCACAAAATATGTATAGAATAACAACGAATTGAATTTTGATTTTTTTATTTTTATGACAAAAATATGTAGAATTTTTTTTTCGTATTTTGCAAACTTATCACTTCCAACACTACTCAAAAGCTTCAAACAACTCAGAAAAATTTATAGAACACTAAACAAGAGAGAAATAATTTTTATCTCTCATATCTGATTTTATTTATTTGTTTTAGGGCAGAAAATGCGAGAAAAATAGCTGATCGTAATTTCCATAATATCAATGGGAAAATGATGGAAATGAATTCTAGGGAATCTTCATGATGATAACAATCTCCAGCTCCTAAATATCTGGAATCAGACCACAGAAATCCCTCCAAACTGCTCCTCAAATCTAAAACTGAATAGATAAAACCATAGAAAATAATTATTTCAAATCTAAACTAAAACCCTTAATGAAGATTGGTTGTCCTCTTTCTTTGAATCTGAATTTTTAATTACTCTCCAGATCTGATCCAAAAATCTGAATAAATCTCTGAAATAGCAAGCTAGGGATGGATCTTTCACCACCGAAGAATGTTCTGCTAGCTAGGTATGGATCTCTCACCACCAAAGCTAGGGTTCCTGTGGGATATTACTCCACAGCAAAAATATATGCAACCAACAATGGATTCAATATCATAAAAGAGTGAGTGTATGAATGAATGCCCTTTTCTCCCCAAGCGCTTCCTTTTATAACTTTTCATTGCAACAAAGAGCCCAAAAGAACCCTAAACGACCTCCTTGGGGAAAATCCACGTAATAATAAAATAACTTAAGTTACTTTATCACCACTATGCCAAAATTACACTTAAGTTACCCCCAACAAAGAAATACAAAATAAAGTACCATATATTCACCCATCACTTAAGTCATCAATAAAATATAACATAAAGTACCTTAGGGCAGCATCGCACAACCTTATTTCACTAAAGTCACCTCAAAGTACTTGTCCAACGTCAAAACATAATATATAAGTGAAATTATGGTGCAAACCATACCTAATAACCATCAATGTCACTATCCCCTTGGGCATGACCAAGGCTAAGATGGATAAAAGGCCTCCTAGGTCACTTGATCGAAAATGGGGACATCACAATCCTTCCCTACCGATAAATTATTGACCCCAAGAATTCTCCTATAGAAGCTTAATACCAAAAAGTAAGTTCATGCACTTCACCCTATGATCACCCAATGATCGGTGTGATCCGATGTAACCAAGACACCCCATGTAGTCATCCTGCTCTGTATGTTGTGTAGAGAACAATGTTGCCCCCGAAGTAGTATGATGCCCACACCGACTCTCCACCGGTACCCACACTGAAAATGCCAATCTATATAGTCTCTGCTAGTGTGAAACTGCCATCATGTGATCACTCACAATAAGTGCCTTTCCAATCAACCCACGAGTACAAAAGTCCACTCTAAAACCTATAACATCTCCTGTATTAACTTGTGAAACATCATGTATAAGAACTAAGTGTGCCAACTCTCTCACATGACCCACACTTGTCTGAGAGTAAGGCTCCTCATTATGTGTCTCAATTTTTCGTGTGGGGGAAAAGTCCCAAAACTCCAGTAAACGGTCAACTGACAATATCAACTCTACATAGTCCACCTATTGTGCTGAATGTGAACCTACTAAATAACCAAGTAACTGAGTCAAATTCATCTCTCTACTGAATAGCACATGGGTGAAGTGCTCACCAGACATAGAAGTAGTAAAATACATAGGAGTGATATCCCATGTTGGCTCATAAAATGATGAACTTGTAAGCTCTAATTTGTCATAACAACAAACCGTACATCCCTGTATAAAGTTGAGGATATCCTCCCTCAATCCCTGCCATCTGAACCTCTCCCATATGAACCTATAGGTCTCATCAAAGCTCAAGTTTCTAGTCACAGAAGAACAATGCACATGTTGCATTATCTCTATCCTCAACCATGAATCTGACACAAGGTACAATCTGCCCTGATAGAAGATCATCTCATCCTCCAATCTGTAGCTATCATCTTGTATGTGACCATAAATATATCACAAGTGTGTCGGTTCTTGGAGTACTCAAAAAACAAATGAGATCTTCAGTTTACCGAAACCTTTGATAACCAACATAATGATAGAATCGAGTGATCTGAACCTATAACCCCAATATGTGTAACAATCTCATGTACAACGGTACTAGTCACACCCACATCCATGACTCCACTCTCCATGTCATGTGGAGTCAAAGTCTCCATCATACCTAACTCAATCCCCGACTCAACATCATCCAACACACTCTCTACATAAATCATGGTGTGCTTTGTGTCTGCAGTAAACAATCTGTCAGAATAGGAGTCATCAAATATCCCACTTATCTCACCCGACAAAGTGGATTGAGCAATATTGCTCCTAAAGATACTCCCAACTCTCATGGGCAAAGGAATTAAACTCATCCTCGTATCCTATCTAACCACCATGAGCTCTAACTCCATGGTCTCATCCATAAAACTCCACATCAACCAATAATAGTGAAACACCTCGAAGTGTTCTTGAATAATACCAGGCCAATGGTGATGATGTAAAGATGAATCCCAATCAATGGAAAAAAAATCCAATACAAGGAACTCGATCTCCCAATGTAATGCCAAAGCCACCAACTCCTTAGGCTCTCTCCAAACAAAAATACACTAACCAACAAGGCCCTTACCAGTAATGTGGATTCTCCTGCAACCTGGCTAATGTTGTCACCAACCTCATACATGTCCCGATATGCCTAAAATTTGCTAAAAAACTCAACCAAGAATAGCTAACCCCCATAATGCATCTCACAACCAACAAGTATGAATCTCCTAGTTGGATAAGTCGTCATAAAAGGATGAAGACATCATAAAGTCTCCACACTAGGATTCAAATCAACACACTATACCTTGCCTCTTTATAGGCACTTGTGATATAAGGCTCCTAAACCATCTCCCTCGATTCCCAAGAACCAACTATAAAATATCTCCTCTCTAATCTTAGCAGGGTGTATCCACCTCAACCAAACATCAATGGAAGAAGGTCCAACTAACTCATGGCAATAACATAGCATGTTTGATGATGTATGCTCTAGTATTGACATAATAGGTGTCAACACAATGTCTCGTGGCAAGTATGGTATGCTCCTCAATGCCATCATACCATCCTCCACACTATGGCCCTCTTGAATCACATGGTTTATGATCACATCTATAGTCATCTCCTCATTATCTTGCTTATATGGCGACTCACCATATCACAACTCTCAATAACTGGGCTCTCCTCATGTAAGGTCTCAACCACATCACCTATTTGATCTTGTGGCTCATCTTGTGTGCATAACTCCAAAATCTCTGCACACAAAACATGGGTCATTATCCCTGAGTCAGCCTCATCTTTCGTACATGTAACAATCTCACAAATGTGACTTAACACCTCCTTAGAATGTGTCCTTCTGGTCATTAAATGGAAAAGATAAAACATTTCTCTAACGAGGTCCCAACATTCATGGTCCCACATCATCCAATAGAGTCTAACTCTAGCCACCACCTCCAATATCCAAACACTCAACCCAAATGACTAAACATTTGTCTACATAAGCCCACCAAAATACTCAACCAACAACTAAAGTAGCCATCTTATCAGGTCCTTGTCATTTGGTATATCTGGTACTATAACCTGGAATATCTCTATGACGAAAGATTTTATCCTCAAGCTAACTCTCTTACTCTAATGTACAACAAAGCCAGCTAGAATAACATCTCTCTGAGTTTGTCCAATGCAAATAACATGCTTTGTGATGGTGATGACTTTACCTAAACCAACAAAAAAACTAATCAGTCTAGAAAAAGGGTCAGTGCCCTCCTCAAATTAGGGGGATGTAGAAGATCATGTAGCTCTATACTTGTCCCAATCAATTGTTGCACCAATTGTTCTTCCATCTTATAACTATCCATTTTTAACCCAAACAGGATGGAGGAAACAACTTCTCTAATACCACTGAATTTCAATTTGTCAAAATGGTGAATGAAAACAATTTTCCCAAAAGATGGCAGCCAATGTATCCAATGAATGGTCCCAACTTCAAGTAACCCAATTGTACAAAAACATTAAAGTACCTCACACCTCTTAAATAAAATAAAGAAATAAGTTACCTTCTTTGTGCAAGGCATGTATTTCCATGGGCATAGGTCAGTAATTTCTTCTATGTTGGAAATATATATGGCTGCCTCCTTATCACACTTAGTTCTCTCTCCCCATATTTTCATTTCATCATAAATGTAAGAGATAGTGAAATCAATATTAGAAATCATGCATCCATAAAGTTTGTCATAAGGAACTTCAGGCCTTTTGTTATACCCATTGATTCCCATTATGAGAGAAGACAACTTATTTGAAATATCATTGTTGGGGTTGTTTATCATACCCTTACAACTCAGAATTTATGATATAGTATCAACACATTCATTCTCCTTCAATTTTTCAACCCATGCATTATCTTCTTCCTTAAAATCATGCAACCATTGCATCCCAAAAATAACCTTACCTTTAGCAAACTCAACCACAATAAATATACCACATACCTCATGTCCTTTCAATAACATGGGCTGCTGTATTATTTTCTTTGGCAACATATGCTCATTAGTTGAATCAAGAGCAATGTGAAAGGAAGATGTGTTTATCCCATCTAGCATACCTTGAGACTTGATTATGAAATAGTCTTCCTTAATCATCCAAGCATGTGCACATTGTCCCAAATGATAGAAACATGGAAAAAACATAGGAGAACTCAACAAACTAGAAAACTAGTAACCATTATCATACCTTAGGATGCTAAAGTCATGAATTCCCCTTGATTTCAACTCCTCTTTTCTAACAACAAATTGCACCTTGATTCTTTGAGCACTTTGAGAACCAATTGCCCCCACTAACCTTTCCAAGGGTTCCACCATGTAGCTGATATAAAAATCAGTCATGTCTTCTATCAAAAAATGTGTTTCTCTTATCTTTGTGACTACTATTATACACAGTCCAACAAGTTGAAGATGATCAAAAATATTCTCTTACCTTTTTTAGAAATCAGAAAATCAATGCTAGTACCTTGAGAGGTACTCTCCCCTCTTACACCAAAGTCTCCAATGAAGAAACCATGCTTACTAATGCTTGTAATTCCAAAAGACACATTTGAATTCCTTCTTTTCCTTATGAAATCAGTCACAAGGTTTTAAAAATTAGAAGTGATAGTTTTAGAAAATTACAACATATTACCAGGATCCCATACCTTATAATGCCCATGAACCCCTGTATCATGCAAGGTCTTCCATCTTTGCTTCTCTTGTATTTCCTCATAAAGAAGATCATGATAAAATTGTTGTACTGATATACGATGAAGATGATCAAATAAATCCATGTTACTACTATCCTCCTCATAAAGAATATCATCAAAAGTTTTGCCTTCTATTGCTGATTTAGAAACCTCCAAAACTGCACCATCCCTATTGTGATTCATGATTTTAGATGGATAACAAGTGGAACAAGAATCAATACCTTTCACAAATTTAAGCTCATTATTGCTTGGTAAATCAATCCCATATGATAATGAATTATTCATTGGAGGAATGATATGTACCTTTTGGACTGAAATACATTTTTCAATTTTGTAACCAACCAGCCATGTTTGTTCCTCTTGGCCTTCCCCGCTAACACAAATATTCTTCTCATTAAAATTCATACCTATTTCTCTACAAGCTTCTTCTTCTTGATTTGGCTGTAGATCTTATTTGTCCTCCTTCGTGGGTGTAGAATCCAAGGATTCATTTCCTTGCATACCCTTGTCATCTTGCACATCAAATATTTCTAGAAACTTTTATGATTCAGGTACCGACATATGATGGTGTCATTTCGGCTTACTACCAATATTCATCATGCAATAATCTAGAAATGACATATTATCTCTGAAACCCTTACTCAATGATTGGTATTTCCTCCAACAAGAATCCTCATTAATCACCTCTATTAGCTGCCTTGTATTATTATTCTCACCTTTTTCTCCATTATTCCTAGATCTGATCTGATTCATGTTCTGTGTGAGCTGACTCAAGTAGAATATGGTTGTCTCTTGTTGTTTCACCATGTTGTCGAACATTTTCTTCATAAAACCCACATTGAGATCTTTCCGATCTACCATATTTTGACCTCCTTTTCACTACCCAACAGATTGGAGGAAAGCCGACTCTGATACCACTGAAATATCCCTTGTGGGATATTACTTGAAATTCACAAAATATGTGTAAAATAACAACAAACTGAATTCAAGGTAGAGGAGCGACAGGGCAGCGATGAAGGGGAGGTGGCAATGCAATGGCACAGAATGGTCATTTTTTTCAAAATTTAAAATCTGCAATGGTCGGTCAGCCTCCCCCCCAAGATTCTGGAAAGGAGCTGGATGCGGGCCACGGTCTATCGGTAGTGCTACAGAATTACCTAGGGCCCAGATTATCAGATGATATTCGTGTTCCCAATGCTAATACCTTAAGCGATTCACCTTGTCTTGATCTAGTTCAGACAAATTTTGTCTCTGTCTCTCTGGTGGATTCGGCTGACTTGGCAGCACAGCTCACCCTTCTTAGTGAAAGAGATATCTTCACTAAATTCATGGGTTGTCATCTCTCGGTTGAAGGAATACACAGCTGGTTCAACACTCAGTGGGGTAGTGGCCTTCGCATTCGTTTCCTGGAGAGGGTTTTTTTTCTTGTTATCCTCTGTAGTTTAGCACAGAGGGATGACACCCTAGAGAGGAAAGACTTTCTCTTCACAGAATCGGGTCTGCATATTCGAGAGTGGTCTACCCACTTCAATCTGGCTCAAGTGGAAATGAATGGTATGCATGTCTGGATCAGACTTTATTCACTGCCTAGTGAATTTTGGTCCTCCTCCATTCTATCCAAAATTTGCTCCAGCTTAGGTCATGTTGTGTGTATAGACCCTATTACTTTGGAAGGTACTCTTTCTTCTTTTTCTAGGATTTGCATCTCTATCGATCCCTCCAATAAATTGAAGGATTTCATAGTCATATCCACCCCCATGGGACAAATGGGTACAAAAAGTGGATTATGAGATAGTTTCTGATAGCTGCTTCAAATGTAAGCAATCCTAGGCATTTGCAAAAATCTTGTAAAAATCCTCCCGTTTCCATCGCTATAGCTTGGAGGAAAAATATTTCTCCGTCCTATCTACAACTATGATGTTCCTCTTTCATCCGAGTTTGATCCCATTAAGGCTGTTGATCTCCCCGGGTCTGTACCTGTGAATGAACCGCTAGTGCTAGATCCGAGCACAATCTCCTTGGTAAAAGAAACAATGTCAGTGGTTCAAGACTCTACTCAGATTCTTTCTCTTTTCTAGGAAGGTATCGCATTGGGCCTTGGTGCTGATGCTGCCTCCTTGGAAAAATGGGTAAATGAGAAGGATGAGGTGCTTCAATCCATCAATGGTGCATCCGAGGATCTTAATAATAGCCCGGACAATGCTCCCATCGATCCACCTTTGGCCAACTTGCAGCAGAGTTCAATCCTGCCGACTCCTGTCATTCTAAACATGGGCAGGGAGCCAAAAGCTCATCTTAGTAGACCCTCCAGAAACATCCTTTCTCTCAAAGACATTACAACATGTAAGCAGCTCCAGCTCCGTTCCTTTTTTCCATCCTCAAGTAGGAGAGGCGGTTCCTCTCTGAAGATCCAATGATCCTTTTTTCTTAGAATGTTAGGGGTTTGAATGCCCCTAACAAACAACATCTGCTGACATGCTATGCTCTCGATTCTAAAGCTTTCTTATGTCTTATTCGAGAAACTAAGATGTCTTCTACGGACTATAAATCCGACTGGTTTCATAAGTGGAAAGGTTGGGAAGGATGCTTCTCGAACTCTCTTGGTGCCTCTGGTGGTCTAGGAGTTTTATGGAATTCCAAATTTTGTTGTCTCGAGCCTTTATTGGTTGACCCCCAATTTCATTTGGTGTAAATTTTTTATCAAACATTCTGATATGTCCTTCTTTCTATGTAATGCTTACAGTCCTAACACTCTGTAAAAGAAAAGGGAGCTTTGGTCAAAGATTCAGACAATCCTTGACTCTGTCCAGAACTTTAAGACAATAGTGGTAGGGGATTTCAATGTTACCCTCTCTGATAAAGATTAAAGAGGGGGAATTCAATGACATCCTCACTCTCAAGTGGATTTCACCTCATTTGTTGTCTCCACTAAGTTAATTAATGTGGAAACCAAATCTGGGTGGTTTACTTGGAATAATCAGCATATTAGGTTTAGTTCTATGGTTATTCGATTGGATCATTTTCTGGTCTCCGAAGACTGGCTGCAGCACAACTTTCTCATCAAATGATTTATTCTTCCTCTTTCTAGATCTGATCACTTTCTTGTCTCTCTCAACATTTCTTTTGATATCCCGCTACGTCGTTCTCCTTTCAAATTTGAGTCCATGTGGTTGCAGGACCCTTCTCTTAGGCCACTGGTTAACACTTGGTGGGATTCCTTTGAGGTGGAAGGGACTTGGATGTTTAAACCATCTAAGAAGCTTTCTCTATTAAAAGACAAATTGCTGGCATGGAATGTTTCCTATTTCAAAAATATTTTTTAAGAAAAATAGAGAGTTGAGAATGCTTTGCGTCTTCTAAATGAATTGGTTTTCTCCAGAGGTATGTTTTAGGAAGACTTCATCAATGAAAAATCTTTACTCTATGAGCTCGGCGATCTTCTTCTTAAAGAAGAAATTCATTGGAGACAGAAATATCGTGAAATTTGGCTGGCCGACGGGGACAAAAATACTAAATTCTTCCATGATTCTGCCAAAGCTAGAAGAAATGTCAATTATATCTCCTCACTGAAGTTAGATGATGAAACGGTGTTGTCTTCTCAATCTCTAATTAAATCAAAGACGGCGATGTTTTTTCAAAAGCTTATGAATGGTGATGAGACCTCTCCTCTAGTTGAACAACGTACTTTCTTTGATCAGATTCCTATTTTAGTTGATGATCTTGACAACACTAAACTTCTATCTCCTTTTTCTAAGGATGAAGTTCGCAGGATCGTTTTCTCAATGCAAAGGGATAAAGCACCTGGTCCGAATGGTTTTCCTACCTCGTTTTTCCAGGACTTTTGAGACGTCATTAGGGATACCGTTTGGCAATCTGTGGAGGAATCTAGATGTTCAGGCAAGCTCCTTGGTGCTCTCAATCACACTTTTATTTGTATGTTCCCCAAAAAGGCGCAAGCAGTCTCTCTTGATGATTTCAGGCCGATCTCCCTTTGTAATACGTGTTATAAAATCATTTCAAAGGATATAGCATCAAGGATGAGTGTTCTTCTTCATAAGCTTATTACGTAGGAACAAAGCGATTTCATCCCAGGGAGATCTATTATTGATGGTATAATCATTTCTCATGAAATGATTCACACTCTTCACTCCTCCAACCACTCTGGTATGATGATTAAATTGGATTTCATCAAAGCTTATGATCGTATTAATTGGAGATTCCTTTGTAATTCCCTTTAAACTATGGGCTTTGGCAAGCATTTTTGTAATTGGATCTTCAATTGTATTTCTTCACCTTAGTTTTCAGTTCTAGTTAATGGTTCAACTGAAGGTTTCTTCAGTAGTAGTAGGGTGTCTAAGGAAAGGTGATCCTCTTTCCTCCTTCCTTTTCATCATGGTTGCTGAGGCTCTTAGTTGTAGTATCAAATCTTCTCTTCAAGTCAGGAAGCTTAAAGGTTTTCGGCTAATCACCAACCTTCCCCCCCTCTCGCACCAACAGTTCGCCGATGATACTTTCCTTTTTGGTCAAGTGTCCATCCCGGAAGCCCATTGCCTTTCCTCCATACTGGATTCTTATTTTTCTGCCTCAGGTCAGGTAATCAACTATCACAAATCTGTTATTTTCTTCTTCAATGTCACACCTAGATTGCAGGGCAGGATAAAGGAAATTTTCAGCTTTGCGGTGGGTTCCCTCCCCCAC
Source organism: Taxus chinensis (assembly GCA_019776745.2). Taxonomy (NCBI): domain Eukaryota; kingdom Viridiplantae; phylum Streptophyta; class Pinopsida; order Cupressales; family Taxaceae; genus Taxus; species Taxus chinensis. The sequence continues at coordinate 684,785,122 of CM034154.1, read as the reverse complement.
AAATATTTGGGTATCCCTCTCTTTTCTGGCAACGGTAAAGTGAATCTTTGGGATGGGATTCTTAACTCTTTATCGGCAAGATTACTTTCATGGAAAGGAAAATGGTTGTCCTTGGCTAGTCAAGCTCTCCTAATCAACTTAGTCCTCCTGGCCCTCCTGATATATATGTTTTCGGTCTTGATGATTCCAAATACTATCTTGCACAAAATTGAGAAATTAGTCAGAACCTTCCTTTGGCAAGGGAATAATGAAGAGAGAAAATTCCACTTTGTGAAGTGGGAGACAGTCAAGCTTCCCAAATCTCTTGATGGCCTGGGCATTTTGGATTTGGCTCTTTAGAATCTGGCTCTTGGTGCCAAACTTGTTTGTAATTTTATCTTTGATTCTAAGCGGTTGGCATTTCAGGTTCTTTCACATAAATATCTTGAGGCGGGTCAACCTGAGATTTTTATCTCCAGCCAAGAGCTCCCTAAAGGCTCTCATATTTGGAACTTTTTATGCAATTACAAATCCTTAATCGTTGAATCGGTATCTTGGAAAATCAACAATGGTCAATTGGCTGCCTTTTGGGAGGACAACTGGAATGGGTCTCACCTGCTTAACCTTATTCCTAATCTTAACAAAGTTATGAATGCCACTAGTGTTTCATGGGGCACTAAAGTTGCTAATTTTGGTCGCCAGCATCCGAATGGCTCACCATCCTAGTAATGGAAAAATCTTTTGATCATTGGTGCCTCCCTCCAAGAATCTTCTACTCTATTTGAAGCCCTTCAAGCCGGGCATGTTCATTTCAATGAAGGAGAAGATAATCTGTTATGGCTCGGTGATAACACAGGCACGTATACTGTGAAAACCAGTTATGCTCATCTCATTTCTCAGTCGAGTTTAGGTTCTCCCTACTTCTATGAATGTTGGCACCCCAGTCTCTTGCCTAAGGTGGCTATCTTCGGTTGGTTGGTTTTTAAAAGAAATTTATTACTCAGGTGAGGAGAAGATCATGGGGTTACGTCGGTCCCTCCAAATGTGTGCTCTACGGTGAAGCTGAGGAAGATCAGGATCATTTATTTCTTTTTTGTTCTTTTGCTTCCAACTGTTGGCACTGGCTTCTTTCCAAATTGAATCTTGTTTGGGCCCCTTGTAATAATATTTTTGATACTCTCATATCTTGGCCTAGGTGTGGTCAAGGTAGTTCTCTCAGTTCTATTTGGATCATAGCTCCTTTTTTCCTTATTTGGCACATTTGGTGGGAGCGTAATCTTTGTTTCTTTAGGGATCAATCTGTTGAGCTCCCTATTTTTCTAAATAAGTTGGAAGTAGCCATCTCTGAAAATGTCAGCAAAAACAATCTCTTGAACCCCACTTTCTCTTCTAGAGATGCGACAATCAGAAAATCTTGGCCTCTCATCAAACTCCCCAGTCTTGGTTCAATAGTCAAGAAAGGTCTTTCCCAAGTTGAGAAATTAATCAGAAGAAAAAGGGAAAAATGGTGTCCTCCCCCCAAGGGCTTGTGGAAACTAAACTTTGATGGGGCCTCTAGGGGTAACCCTGGTAAATCAGGTGCTGGATGCATTATCATGAGTGATTCTAGCTCTCTCATTTCTGCTGGTTCCTTATTCTGGATTGCTCCTGCAATTTGGTTGAAGCACAAGCTCTTTTGGAAGGCGTCAAATTGGTTATTCATATTGGATGTGAAACCCTTTTCACTGAAGGTGATTCCCAACTCATTATACACGCAATCTCTCGTGGGTTTTCCCCCTCTTAGAAATTAAACCCCTTCATCTCCAACATTCTCTTTTGGTTAGGAAAATTATGCACATGGCACATCAATCACATTTTTAGTGAAGCTAACCGAGCAGCAGATCTTCTCACAAATTAAGTCATTGATTACCCTACTGCCACCGTCATTTCAGGACATGCAAAATCTTGGCTTGGCCTCTCCAACATCTTATCACACGAGTTGCAGGGTACTTGGTTTCAGCATGGATTTGCCCTTCCACATGTGTAATGCCTCTTTTAGGCAAGGGTGCAGGCTGGAGGTGGATTCTTGCACCGATTATAGTGATTTCGTGTTGTTTGTTAGCCTTCTTTCTTTGTTCATGATGTTCTTAGGCTTCCTGTTCATTTTTCTTTAGAGCTCTGTTCCAGAAGAAGCATCTCCTTTTGATGTTTATAGGGATCGCCTCTCTGAAATCTTTCGTTACTCCTCTCATGAGGAAGTAGAAGCAATTGAAACTATTTTGGGCGATGCTTATCGTTTCCGGTCTCGGTGCCCCCGTTCCAATTCAGAGATTACCTTGGCCTTTGTTTCCTTTTGTTTGTTGTTGCATTGGGAGAATATTGTTGTCGAGTTCGTTGCCAACGACGAGATATACCCTGCGTATAGGGTCGGTCTCTGCGATGAATTGATTGATTTCTCCCTGCCTGATCCTCTCTTGTGGGTCGACGAGGTGGATGAGCTCGCTATAGGGTTTGGTCACAATGTACAATGGCTTTGTGGAAAATACAAAGACCTCCTTTGTTACGCTTAGAATGCTCAGTCCCTGTTTTTGGCGGGATGTCTTGACCACAGGCTCCTCCCCATAGTGTATGTTGATGAAGCTCGGTATCCTATTCAAGTTGCTACTGAAAAATGGCAGGAACTTAAAGACAGGGCTACTGGTGCCTTTCACCTCCTTCTGCTAGAGGCCAAAAGGCGTGCGGGTTCCCATATCGGCTAACTTCTTGGTTTTTGGCCTTTATTCCTAGCTCATAGTGTTTGCTTTAGTTCATGCGTTATAGTGCTTCTTGTTTCTCTTCTTCCTCGTGTTGTTATCTGTGTTTCTTCCTTTTCCCCCTTCCTCTCTTCTTCTTTTCCTCGTCATCCTCTCCTCTATTGTATGATTGGGGCCTAACCCTCCGGTTCATAGCTCCAGTCAAAAGCGTTTATTAATTAAAAACAACAACAAACTGAATTCTGATTTTTCTTATTTATGACATCAATATGCATAAATAGAGAAAAATTTGTATTTTGAAAACTAATCACTTCCAATACTACCCAAAAGCTTCAAACAACTCAGAAAAATATATAGAACAATAAAAAAAGAGAAATAATTTTTATGTCTCAAATATGATTTTATTTATTTATTTTAGGGCAGAAAATGAGATAAAAATACAACTGACCATAATTTCCACAATAACAATGGAAAAATGATGGAAATGAATTCTAGGGCATCTTCATGATGATAACAATCTCTAACTCCAAGATCTTTGGAATCGTATCACAGAAACCCCTCCAAAATTACTCCTCAAATATGGAACTGAGTAGATAAAACCTTAGAAAATAGTTGTTCCAAATCTGAACTGAAACCCTTGATGAAGAATGGTTGTCCTCTTTATGTGAATCTAAATTTTTTATTACTCTCTTGATTTGATCCAAAAAACTTAATAAAGCTCCAAAATAACAAGCTATGGATGGATCTTTCACCACCGAAGAATGTTTTGCTAGTTAGGAATGGATCTCTCACCACTGAAGTTAGGGTTCCTATGGGATCTTACTCCATAAGCAAAAATTATGCAACCAACAATGTCTTCAATATCATAAAAGAGTGAGTGTATGAATAAATGTTCATTTCTCCCCCAAGTGTTTCCTTTTATAACTTTTCATTGCAACAAAGGGCCCAAAAGAACCCTAAACGAACTCCTCGAGGGATATCCACATAATTCACAGGTAGGCATCCACCTTTGAAGATGCCCTACTGGAAAGTGTCGAATTCTGACGGATCCAATGTTTACAAGTTGTCAAATCTTAGATATTTTTCTATAGTCCTAGATATTTATTATCCTAAATATTTATCTCTGACTCCACATCCTTTAAATGAATTTAGGGCCCTAAAATTCCCTCAAAACTTACCCCTTTTACACTATCCTTCACAAGCTTGATATCCTACAGATTGATATTCTGGTACACAATCTACTTGGGACTGGATTCCACCCCTACAAATCCCTTAATTGGCATCCCGTGATCCTTAATCCAGACTATGCTAGCTAGAAAATATAATACATTAACGATTGTATACCAGATGATGAGAAAAAGGGTGAAGAGATCCTTAAGGATCCAGGGGAGTCCCTTGTTATTAGGCTGACTAAATTTGTTGGATCTTGTTTGGTGTGAGATCATGGGGAGTGAATCGAGGTCTCTGGCCTTTCCGGTGCATGATAATAAGAGCGAAATGAGAGACATGTCGTCCCTTAATTAATGATGAACTCTCATTACTATGCTAGAGGCCGCCTCATTGGATTTCACATTTAACAGATGAACTTACCACAATGGTTTGGAGGCCTCCAGCGGTGGGGCAATGGCCAATTTGGCTACAAAATTTTCAACGAAATCGAGAGTTTCATTGTCTGTAATGTCGATGCAGGGCACAACATGATTGCATATGTTCACTTTGGCTGCCACCCAAATCAAAGTTTCGTTTTGGTTTTTCTTCTGCATACAAAAAACCCAAATAATAATAACGTTACACCCCCACTGTAAAACAAAGTATCACAAAAAAAAAAACTAAAAAAATCAAAGGGCAAGGCAAGGATCTTAGCAACAAGTAACCAACCATAAAGTTGTAGAATCGTTTGTGTTGAATAAGAGTGAACTCTAGACCTATTTTTATAGCCTCAACGTTAATCTATGTCTTCAGTGTGAAGATGATGATGATATAACAGTTCAAAGAGGATTGGCTGAAGAATTGGCCAGCGGGGCTCACTGGTTTGATTTCACGGATCTCCTTTTCCCACCCTATCAATTATTTGTTGTCTTTTTTCACTACAATTCTCCTGAGCTTCAGCCTATCAAGTACATCACCAAGTGTCGAATGCATATTCTGGTTCTGGCGCTACAAATTTTTAATCCATGCTACAATTTTACACCAATGTTAACTTTACGTTGTTTTATGGGCTTGGCAATACCAATTTAGGATCTTGTTATTTTATTCATCCCAATATGATATGCATTCGTCTTCTAAGATTGCTTTTAATTTGCATAACCTTTACGTTGAATCTACTTTTTTTCAGGTTTGTGTCTCTTGAGCAGTTGATTTCCTTAGCTTAGGTATTTCTTTAACGAAGATAACTTTGATTTTCTTCAGACCTAGCCACATTTGTCGGTCAATTTTTGGTAATTATTTTTTAATTCTTTAAAATAAAAATAAAATACACTCGAACACATATTTTATTAATTAAGGGAGGTTTTGTTTACCATTCTCACATCATTCACTTTTTGACCATATTCTATGACTCTTTTCTTGGTCTCCGACTGACGCTCTTTACTTGGCCTCATCAAACGGTAACTAATATATAGAAAATTTGTAAATAGTACACTGCAATAACTTGACGAAAAAATAACAGAGGTTGACATAAACACAGGTCCACTCACATGTTGTTGATAAGTTGTCTGGCTTACATAATATACAACCCACCAAGCCTTGAGATTTTTTAAATCATATAATCATATTGCCATATGGTACAGTTTACCATGCATATCTATCATATTAAAGATACATTTTGTTGATGAATGGACCAAGATTGTTTCTATTTAACAACTATGTCTTGCAACTACTAAAGGAATTTTGGTTCTCTTGTTTTCTAAAAAAATAGATTACTGGAAACTAAGCTTCTACAAACAGATGATGTTATGGTTATATGTGATTGTCAAATTTAACCCCTCCTCTTGAGGATGACCATGTTTATATCTCCCTTCATCATGTCGATGATTTTTTAACTCGGTTTTGAGGATCTTTTCATTGATTTTAGGTATGAAGTCGTTTTCTTTGATTTTGGTACAAAACCGTACATGTGTTTAGTACATGTGAAACACATTGTAGTGATTGTATTAATTTATTTCATAGGTATAGAATGGAAACAACTATGAGGTGATCATTATATCATATAGAGTATTGACTCTAACATCTAACATTTCCAAGGATCTTCCATGTTCCGGTGACTACCCACTTGCAAATACTGAAAGTTACATGAGTCATGTTTCCCTCTCCATTTGAAGTAATAACTATGTTTATACAGAAAGTAGTGACAATGACTCACAAGAAGATTGTACTATCCAAATGGAACTACAAGAATGGGAACACATATCCTGAATGTACCCATGTGGTAACACAATAATTGATGACCTAAACATGTTAGGCCTCAGAGACTTTAACATTAGCCATGATTGGTTAAGGCATGGTGTCTCCCTCAAGTTACATACCACATCACCTCCATTCATAGATCATGCACATCTTGAGTACCACCTTTCAACAAATGCCCCATCAAATCAGGTAATACCCTTGATTCTTGCTACAAAATGAAAGCTCGCGTACACAATTTTTGTTGAACATGCCAATAAGAAAATACAACTCCCCCCTTAAAGATGATTATTCAAGGTACAAATGGTACATGAAATTCCTACTTGATTTGATGCATAAGATGTGCACTACAATCACCCAATAACAAAATAAAGTCAACCTTTCTTATACTAGCTCCAACAGGAATTTGTGCATTCAACATAAATGCATCTACTATACATTTTGGTCTTCAAATATCAATCAATGAGATGAAGGCTCCCAAAGGACAGAGACTAGCAGTATTCCAAGAACATATGTAAGGCATAAAATATGTTCTCATAGATGAAATGAGCTTCGTAGGGATAAAATGCTGAGTAATATAAATTATAGGTTGTGTGAGGTGTTCCCTCAACATAAAAATGAAGATTTAGGAAGACATTTAATTATATTGGTCGGCGACCTTGGTCAGTTGCTCCCTGTTAGTGACATACCATTATATGCAGGTTACTCATTTGGTCACACACTTTAGTGTAAATTCGACACAATCATTATCTTGGAAAAAAAATTATGTCAACAAGGAAGCAACTGAAATATCCCTTGTGGGATACCACTTAAAAATGCACCAAAAAATATATAAAATTGTAGCAAACACAAATTCTGATTTTTGCAGATTTTTAACAGCTAGGGCAGGGAACTGAAGAAAATTAATATCTCTTAAAATACCCACTCAAATCACTTGAAATTTTAGGAGAGCTTGCTAATATTATAAAGAACATAAGAAAAATATTTTTGGAATTTTTGGAATAATATAATGCAGCCAGAAAATTACAGAAAGCCCTAAACATGGGTAAAACTTCAAAAATTTGTAACTTCTCGAATAAGAAATATAAAATTATGAAATTATGGAAATTACATATACTAATATGGAGAATGAAACCCCAATCTTCAGATCTAAAAATGGCCCTTTGGAAATCCTCCATAAATGATGCCAAACCATGTTCTTATCGCTGTCGTAAATTTGATCTGGAAACCATTTGATTTTCTCCACAAAATGTATCCAAAACCCTCAAAACCCTTCCTCTAAAACCTCTGAAAATGTCCCTATAAATCAACCCTAAAAATAGCTCTAAAATAACAAGCTATGGTAGATCTTTCACTACCGAAGAATGCCCTGCTAGCTAGGGATGGATCTCTCACCACCGAAGCTAGGGTTCCTATGGGATTTCACTCCACAAGCTATAAATTTGTAAGCAACAATTGCACATGAAGGACAATAATTTTGTATGTAAGAATGCCCTTTCCTTTTCTCTTCCAACTCCTTATATAATTTTCCCCGAGGCAAAAGAGCCCCAAAAATCCAAAGTTGTATTTTTCCTTAGGAATGGCCAATAAAATAAAAGTAGCTTAAGTTAATTTTCCCTTTTTAAGTCGCCGTGGTCCAAAAGTGACCCCCAACGCAAAATTAGAACATTAAGTGTCATGTGGCCCCTTCCTAATGAAAAAACATAATATCTAGTCCCTCTAAAACACTTTTCGCTCATGTTAACGAAGAATTATAACAAAATGGACTAGATATTCATATGCAATAGCTCCCAATGTCCATAGCCCATTGGGTATGACCAAGGCTTGGACTCGAATTGGCCCTTAGGCCTTTGGCGTAGGAAAGAGGACATTACAGTCCCCCCTTCCCAAATTTTTCTTGTCCTCAAGAAAATGCAAACTAGGATACTGCAAAATTTGTTCCCCCTCCCAAGTGGCATCCTCAAGTGCCAATCCCTTCCACTGCACCAAACACTCTGTGATCACTCTGTTCCTCAATCCCCTCTGTCTCACCTCAATAATGGATTATGGCTCTAACACCAACTTCCCCTCCTCATCCAGTGGTGGTAACTCTGTAAATGGTACAATACGCTGCCTAAGTGCCTTCTTAAGGCATGAAACATGGAAGAAATTATGTATCTTACTATGCTCTGGTAGCTCTAGCTCGTATGCAATTGCCCCAACTAGTCGAACTACCCGGTACGTACCATAAAACTGTGGTTTCAATTTCTTTGCACCCTTATGCTTCAGTAATGACTTCCTATAGGGTTGCAAACGTAGGAATACGAGATCCCCAACCTCAAAAGATCTCTCAATCCTGTGTCGATCCACATATACCTTCTCTTGATTCTGTGCCTTCTGAAGGTTCTCCCTGAGAGCCTTTAGAATATCCTGGTTCTCCTGTAACCAATCTCGAGCTTTGGGAGCTCAGCTATCCTATGATACCAAATCTACAAATGTCATAGCGTCGTACCCATACAACGCTCAGAAAGGAGTCATGCATATGTTCATCTGATAGGTGGTATTGTAACAATACTCACCCATGTGTAACCATCTAATCCATGGTCACTGATGACTTGACACATAACTCCACAAATAGCCCTTTATCCACTTATTGACTATCTTTGTCTGTCCATCCGTTTGTGGGTGATAATTAGTGTTAGGAGTCAACTCCGTACCTGTTATCCTGAAGATCTCCTGCTAAAAGGTGCTCATGAAGATCTTATCCCGGTCACTGATAATATTTTGAGGCAACCCATGTAGCCTAAATATACCTATATAGAAAATATGGGCCACATTTGTTGCCTCATGCCCCTTGGGTAGGGAAAAGAAATGTGCATACTTAGTTAATCGATCAACTACCACATAAATGCAACTATGCCCATGCACCAAGGGAAGCCATGTGATAAAGTCCATAGATATGCTTTCCCATTTTTGTTCGGGAATGGGAAGAGGCTGAAGTAATCCTGCTGGAAAAGAATGTTCAGATTTTATTTGTTGGAAAACCATACACTCTCCTACATGATTAAGGATATCGTCCTTCATCCCTTTCCATGCAAATCGCTCCCTGATAAACCTGTGTGTTTTGAAATACCCAGGATGCCCAACTAATGGTGTATCATGTACTACTCGAAGGATCTTCTCCCTCGTATTGGACCCAAGTACAAGGAAAATCCTATCCTTGTAGAAAATGAGATCATCCACTACTCTGTATCGGTCATCTTGTATAATACCATCCATGATCTCACATGCAAACTGATTTTTGGAGTACTCAACAAGTATATGAGACTTCCAATCCACTGAAATCTCAGACACAGAACTAAGCATAGAAGTAAGGTAAGGCCTCCTAGATAAGGCATCAACAACAATATTATTCTTACCTCTAGTGTACTCTATGTCGAAATCATAGGTTTGCACCTTATTCACCCATCTCTGATGGTGATCATTGAGCTCCTTTTGTCCAAAGAAGAACCTCAAACTGTTGTGATTCGTACGAACCACAAATTTGCTACCCACAAGGTATTGTCTGAATTTGGCCAAAGCATGCATAATGGCCAACATCTCTTTATCGTAAATTGAGTACCCTCTCTCCACCGGTTTCAATTTCCAACTCTCATAGATGATGGGATGCCTATCCTACATGAGAACTGCCCCAACACCCTCTCCTAATGCATCACACTCTATAATGAATGGGCAAGAGAAATATGGTAATGTGAGAACGTGACACAAACTCATCACCTCCTTGAGGTGATCAAAAACCTATTGTGTTGCCTCTGACCAAAGCAAAAGCCCCCTTCTTGGTTGAATTGGTCAATGGAACAGTCAATTGAGAGAAAATCTTCATGAACCTCCTGTAGTATGTGCATAACCCCACAAATCCTCTCAAATGTGTCAACATCCCAGGTGGCGGCACAATCTAGAATTGTCTATATCTTCTCTCTATCCACCTTCACTACACCCCCACCAATCACATATCCCAAATATAGAAGTTTAGTCATGCCAAACTCACACTTAGAAGCTTTTGCATATAGCAAATTAGCTTCTAATATCCCCAATATCTCACCAAGGTGCCTAATATGGTCCTCCTAAGTCCTGTTGTAGACCAAAATATCATCAAAGAAAACCAATACAAACTTCTGCAGGTGGCGGTTAAACACATGGTTCATGCAAGACTGGAATGTAGCTAGAGCATTAGACAATCCGAAGGGCATCACCAAGAACTAAAAGTGACCGTAATGCCATCTGAAAGTTGTCTTATGCACATCCTGCTCCCTGACTTTGATCTGATGATATCCAGATCGTAAATCTATTTTTGAAAAATAGATTGCACCATGTAGCTCATCAAACAACTCATCAATGCGTGGTACTAGATACTTCTTCATTATTATTTTTTTATTCAAGACACGATAGTCTATACACATCTGCATGGCCCCATCCTTCTTCTTCACCAATACCACTGAAGAAGTAAAAGGATTGGAACTCGGTTTAATATGCCCCATATCAATGAGCTCATGGATAGTCTTCTCAATCTCATCCTTAAACTGTTTGGGGTGACAGTAATGAGAAGTAACCACAGGTCTAGCATCCTCGAGCTCAATCACATGCTCAAATCCCCTATCTGGAGGTATGCCTGGAGCTATGTCACCAAAAATTGAACTATGCATGTCCAACAAGCCCTGTATCTCCACATAATACTCCTGATGTCCATCCTTTGATTTCTTGGTCGAAACCAAACAATGTACAACCCAATCCACCCCATTGTGCCTATAAATCCTCTCAATCCTCTTAGCTGTAACAATCTGGGTACCTGTGAAGATAAGCCCCTCAAAATCACATTCCTCCCTTTGGACTTAAACTTTAGCTCCATTGTCTGAAACTTAGTCCAAAACTCACCAAGGGAATGGAACCACTATGCTCTAAGCACTATGTTAGTATCTCCAATACCACCAATATAGAAATCATCGGTAACTGTATAGTTACCCATCGTGATGCTCAATTAGGGTACCTACCGTGTGCACCTCATAGATTCTCCATTGGCTACAACCATGTTGAAGCCCTCAAAATCCTTTGTCTGTAATCGTCGCCTCTCAACCAATGAGGTATCAATAAATTTGTGGGTTGCCCCACTATCAATGAGTATCACTATTCGATGTCCCTGTAAAACTCCCCTTACTCTGAATGCCTTGTACCTCGAAGTACTAGACAAAGTGGTGATAGTCTCCTGGGGGAAAGTCTCACTCTCTTGCTCAACACCTGCACTTTCCAATGCCTCATCGTCATCATCCTCTAATCCCTGTGTGTCCAACTCCTCGTCACCATCACTCTCATCAAATACCTCTATGAATTGGGCCTTCCCTCTACCCCTACAATCATGTCCTAGAACCCAAGGTGTGTAGTAATCGAAACATAGTTTCTTTCGCCTCAACTCATCTCCATCCTGTCTAGATACGAATGGTCTCCTGGATGCATCTTACCTAGGTGGAGGTACCTTCGGTTGTGAACCATCAGATCTAGAAGGGAAAACCTTAGGCTGCACTCGAGGTAGAAACCTTGACTTAGGAGTGGATAACTCCAAATCATGAGCTCTCCTAATAGCCTCAAGCAAAGACGAAGGCTCAAATACCTTCACAAACCTAGTGAGAACATCTGTCAAACCTGCTGTGAACTGTGAAACCAACCTCATGTCAGTAACATTAGGTACCATGACTAATAATCCCTAAAAATCTGCGATATACTGATCCAGGGAACTGGTCTATCTCAAATGATTCAACTCTTTAAAATACCTATTAGGATCCCTCCTATCAAATATGTTCACTAGCCTCTGTGTGAACTCTGCATAAGTAGTAATGTGTATGTGTCCCCGTGTAATCAATCCATGATGCCACCAATTATGAGCGTCTCCCTCAAGATGTAAGATTGCAAACTTAATTGCATCTTCCTCATGCATAAGATTCAAATCAAAGTATGTATTCAACTTCTGAACCCAAGACTGTGTAATACAATTCTTAGAACCATCGAAGTGTGGAATGAAAATTTGTCCCAACCTCCTTTGTAACTCTGGTACCTGTATCTGATGATCTCTCCTATGCCTATTGCTAATATTCATTTTGCAATATTCCTAGAATGGCATGTTGTCATGAAAGCCCTCACTCAAGGTCTAGTACATTTCCCAACAAGACTCCTCATCTAAAATATCCATTGGCTGTCGTACCTGTGAAACTTCTGAATCCGTCGCGAAATAAGGTTCATGAAGCCCCAAAGGTCTGGTAGAAGAATGGGGATACCACTTCCCTAAATGTCCACCCTCGCCTCTTTAACCATGTTGTCCCATATTGTTGTTTTCTCCTCTATCTGTATGAGCATCAATCCCGTCCTGTGCTAATCTCCCAGTGAGGTGGCTCAAATAGAGATTGGTAGTCTCTTGTTGCTTTACTATGTCGGTGAACAATTGTTTCATCAGATCCACACCCATATCCTCACTGTCTTTGTATCCCATCTTTCAACCCCAACAAGCTGGAGGAACAATTGCTCTGATACCATTGAAATATCCCTTGTGGGATACCACTTAAAAATGCATTAAAAAAATATAAAATTACAGCAAACACAAATTTTGATTTTTACATATTTTTAACAGCTAGGGCAACAAACTAAAGAAAATTAATATCTCTCAAAACACCCACTCAAATCACTTGAATTTTTTAGGAGAGCTTGTTAATATTATAAAGAACATAAGAAAATTATTTTTGGAATTTTTGGAATAATATAATGCAGCCAGAAAATTACAGAAATCCCTAAACAGGGGTATGACTTCAAAAATTCGTAACTTCTCCAATAAGCAATATAAAATTATGAAATTATGGAAATTACATATACTAATATGGAGAATGAAACCCCAACCTTCAGATTTGAAAATGACAACACGAAAACCCTCCAAATAAGGGCTGCAATATCCAAAACAAGTCGCCCCCTTTGTAAGATGGTCAAAACCCTTTGGAAATCCTCTAGAAATGATGCCAAACCCTGTTCTTATCGCTGCCATAAATCTGATCTGAAAACCCTTTGATTTTTTCCACAAAATGTCTCCAAAACCCTCAAAACCCTTCCTTTGAAACCTTTGAAAATATCCTTGTAAATCAACCTTGAAAACAACTCCAAAATGACAGGCTAGGGTAGATCTTTCACTACCGAACAATGCCCTGCTAGCTAGGGATGGATCTCTCACCATCAAAGCTAGGGTTCTTATGGGATTTCACTCCACAAGCTATAAAATTGCAAGCAACAATTGCACATTAAGGAAAATAATTGTGTATGCAAGAATGCCCTTTCCTTTTCTCTTCCAACTCCTTATATATTTTTCCCCAACGCAAAAGAGCCCCAAAAAGCCCAAGTTGTATTTTCCTTAGGAATGGCCAATAAAATAAAAGTAACTTAAGTTACTTTTCCCTTTTTAAGTCGCTATGGCCCAAAAGTGACCTCAACACAAAATTAGAACATTAAGTGTCATGTGGCCCCTTCCTAAGGACAAAACATAATATTTTGTCCCTCCAAAACACTTTTCGCTCATGTCAACGAAGAATTATAACAAAACGGACTAGATATTCATACCCAATAGCTCCCAATGTCCATAGCCCCTTGGGTATGACCAAGGCTTGGACTCAAATTAACCCTTAGGCCTTTGGTGTAGGAAAAGGGACATTACATCAACCCACAGCAACAATAATTTCAAAATATAAGGCAATAACACAATCTTTTACATCCACATATAAATAATAAAATATCAAATAATACAGACTATATGCCCTTTTATGAAAACATTTGAAATGCAAAAACCAAAATCTAATTTCTGAATAACTCTTAACAATAACATTGTATTTTGTATTTCATGTTGTACATATTGATGCTTATATAAGAAAGGTAACGAAAAAATTTGCTGCTAAAAATTGCTTCCTTAAAAGGAACTTCTAAAACAAATATTCCATACACTTGTCAATTATTTATCACTTTCCAATATCATAATCAAATCTCTCCATATTAACCTTACAATGTTATCCTCACTGGCGTTGATACACTAATGTTGGTAAACATCAATTATTATGTTGCTACTGTGCTTTTACACGACTAACACTTTCCCGTTTGAGTGAAGTTATTTTTTGCAGCATCTCTTATAGTTATATGCTTCAATGCTTCAAATGACACTGTATGTTACATGCACATAGTTATTACCTAAGTCACAAGGTTCATGTTTGAGTTCGAATTTGGAGAGGATAAAATTTATATTAAGTTCGGACCGACATAAGTTACAACTCATGTGTAATTTCTAGTAATAAAATAACTTAAGTTACTTTATCACCTCCATGCCAAAAGTACACTTAAGTTACCCCTAACGAAGAAATAGAAAATAAAGTACCATATACTCACCCATCACTTAATGAAATGAAATGAAAGATTTTAATAATGTCCACGAGACTGAAGAGTCTATGGGACCACAAAAACTGAGATTTTAATCATATTTCAGACTCCTTTCAATATCCGCTCTTCGGCTGTGAATCTTGAGGATGAACCCCGCGGTCGTTCCTTTGAAGAGTTCCTCTAGTCTGTCCACCTTCACGTTGTTTTCATATTGAATACGAATATCATCATATGCTGAACACTCCATGACGAAATGCCATTCTGTCTCGACGACCCCTTTGCTATAGAAAAGACAAATTCTCCTTTCCCAATCTTCCTTTGGAATAGTCCATCTACCAGTTTTGCATCGAAGATGATGCGATCCGGTCCTTAATTGAGCCACTAGAATCCTTGCTTTACCCCTGATAGCTGCCCCTAGATAAGCTTTTTCATCATGTTCCCCATTGGGATTGAATTCTCTGATATAATGTGCTTTCTTTCGACCAATCTGACCTGTCCACATGGCAGTCCTGAACTTTTCTGTCACATAATTTTTTATTTCCCTGCTGCTGTTAGGACATTCTTGCAAGTTGATATCCCATTTGTTCATCCATTTAAAATTCTGATTCATCCAAGTTTTCTTTCTGCGTTCCAAAGTATAGTCCACAACTATTTTGGGCCAGCGAAGATTGTCCATGCTTTCAACTTTTTTCAAATAGCTTATCATCCGAGATATTGCCGAAGCTTCCAACGAGAAAGTACCCGCTTCAGCCAACAAGATCTCATAAGGAACAGTTGATTTGACTTTAAGGGTGCTTGTGATTAGATGTTTTTGGATTCTCTCTATCTGTCTCCACCCGTGATTTGACATGCTACTTCCCCAAACTTCGCAGCCATAAAGAACCACCGGAGTGACCAGCAGTCCAAAAAGGGTTTTCTTAGTTTTCCAGTCCCAAAGTTCAACTTTCCTGCACCTGTTTTGAAGTAGGTAGGATGCTTTCCAACCTCCCTGTATCCTTTTTGCTTTACAAGTCTCCCAACTAAGTTTGTGGTGAAAGTCAATCCCAAGATACTTGTATTCATTGACTATTTCCAAAGGGCTCCCTTCAAAAAGAAAGGTACCTTGTCTTTCCTTCCTTTTCAAGGAGAAAATCATGATTTTTGTTTTGCTAGTGTTCACTTGCATCCCGACTTCTTGGCAGAAGAGCTCTAGCGCTTTTAGTTGTTCCCTCAAACCTTGAGCTGTTTTTGAAATTAGGATAAGGTCGTCAGCATAAAGAAGTAACTTCACCACGTAACTAGCTAACTGAATACCTCCTCCCTCAGTTTTGTTTAACCATTCTTCAAGCTTATCAATGTATAGCCCAAATAAGGTGGGAGAAAGAGGGCAACCTTGCTTGACACCGATGTCACTGCCGAAACACTCAGACATACCTTCTCTGGTTCTGATTTTAGCTCTGACCTGCTCATACAATTTATGAACTGCTGCTCTAAATTCATCCGGAATCCCAAGCTCCTCCATCTTGTCCCAAAGTTTCTTTCTGGGCACTGTGTCGAAAGCTTTCCTGAAATAAAAAAAACAACAAAAAACTTCTTCTCCTTGTGTGTCCCAAACCTTCTCAATCAAATGTCTGAGAGTAATACAATGGTCAATTGTTGAATGTTTAGGCCGAAAACCCGCTTGTCCTTTTGCTCTTTTATCCTCTCTTTCGGCCCAACTGCTGATTCTCTATTCTATCATGCCTCCAAAGAGTTTACCAAGAAGAGGGTTGATCATAATGGTGCGATAATTGGATGGGTTATTAATGTCACCACTTTTAAATAGAGGGATGACAACGCTAGTCGTCCATTCTGTCGGAAAACCATTCTGGTTGACATCATTGAATATTTTTCTGATGTGTGGCGTGAGGACCTCAACTCCCCATTTTAGAAATTCAGCCTGTAGACCATCGATGTCTTGAGCTTTACCACTTGCTAGATTCTTGATGCCCTGCCTGATGTCTTCTGTCGAGAAAAGCTTAATCGAAGTCTCGATTATGGGAGGAATATCTTTTTGTTGAGGACGCTCATAAAGGTTCCTTGCATATTCTAACCACTGATCACCTGTGATATTATTTTCTATGTATTTTTTCTTTTGTTGTAGCTCCTTCCAAAAACCTTTGGGGTTGTGTTTTCCAAGAGAAATTAATTTTGTCCTTCTCTTGCACACATAGCTTTCTTTTTTGTGTTGTACCAATCTCTCATAAGTCTTTTTATTTTCTTTGTTCATCCCACTTTCTTTCAAAGCTCTCTTGGCAGTTTTACACTCTTCATCATACCATGGGTTTGTCGGAAAAGTATTTGCCGCTCCCTTTCTAGGTTTAGATCTCTTACAAACACTTAGAGCCTTCTGGATCAAGGATATCAACAGATTACTACGTATATAACCACTCATTCCCTTGTATGTCATGTTCTCTATATCCTTTCTCGTTATCTGAAATTGCTGCTTAAGGGCTGCAACAAATATTTCTTGGTTTTCTTTATTGAGAATGATTTTTCCCTGTTTTTGGAATGCCTTTTGCATGTGCTGAGCCTGATTCCTTTGTTGCTGATTGAAGACGGTCCCAAGCTTTATCAAGAGAGGACTATGATCTGATTTTAATTCGATAGGACAATCTCCGATTTCAAACTCAAGTATCGTGGAGATAAAACTTTGAGAACAAATTACATAGTCTACAACACTTTGACCATTGTATGTTTTACAAGTAATATTGCCTGATCTGGGCCAAGCCCTCATGCCATTGCAAATAACCATGTTGTATAAGCTACATAAGCCTAGAAGCTCAACTCCAAAATGTGACACCCCTCCACTACCGTCTTGAGATAATCTTTCCCAAAGCTTGTTCTCTTCTTCTTTAAGCCACAACGGATTGTCTTCACCTCCTTCCAAGCTAGTCAACTGAAGAGATTGGTTATTTGCAGTCCTCGCATTGAAATCACCCAATAGAATTATTTCTCCAGATGCACTGAAAATAGAAATGTCTTTTTTTATTGAAGCGTATGGGTCTTCGTTATCCAGATTTCTTCTCTTATATGTCTTTGAACCTTTCGGTGCAAAGTAACAGGCAGCTAATCTGATTGTTGTCTTGTCATCTGTTATTTTCAGCCATATGTATTGCTTATTTGGATCTTCTTTTTCCACTTTGACATTTGCGATCCATATTTCCCTGATTAATACTGTGATTCCGCCATGGCCTTTCCCTGTTTCATTCCCTTCGTTCCAAACTGAAATTTTCTTGTAACCTTCAAATTCTGGAACCTTGCAGCCTTCGTGCTCATGCGTTTCTGTAAGAATAATAATATCTTTCCCTTCTGCTATGGGCCCCAAACCCGGTCCTCTTCTCCATGGATAACCTCTGCAATTCCAGCTTACTATGTGCATGAATTCCCGTGGGGCCCCTAATTCCTATTTTCTGTTTGCAAAATGATCGCTGATTTGGGCTTTCCCATTTCTCATTTGTGCCCATTTTCCTGCTTCCCTTGCTTTTCTCACTTTCTCCCATTCTTTCCTTCGGTCTTCTTGTTGTGCGAATGTCAAATCTTCATCTAGATATATGTGTGTGCCTCTAAGAAATCCCCTGTTTTTTAGGATAGCATGTTTGTCTTCTATTTTTCTCATGACCACTCGCACGTGTCGGTCCTTTCCTCCCTCTGTTCTCCTGCCAATCCTGTTTGCTTGTTGTATGTAGCCTGTCCACTTCAGTTCATCTTTAAGAAAGTCTCTTGTCAATATGTCAGTTCTCTCTTTTTCACCAAAATCTTTTAAACCCTTGATAATAAAATTCACTGCTCTGTCTTGTTGATCTTTCTCTTCTTTTATCTGTGTTTTGATGTGTTTCTCTATGACTTGCTTTTGTTCATTTGACGATCCACTTACTAATTGAGACCAAGTTCTGGCTTCTTCTATCTGATCCTTTAGTTGATTTTATTTTATTTCCATGTCTTTAATTGCTGATTGAATCTCATCTATCTGAATTGTTTCCTTTCCTTTTAATGTTTCGGGTCTTTTTTCTCCCCCTATTTTCATATGTCCCAGATCTTGTTTTAGCATAGTTAACTCTTGTTGCCCTCTTTCCATGAGGTTTTGGAGATTTAGAACCTGTTCTTTGAGGATTTTATTTTCTCTTTCTAACTTGTATCTAACTTCTGTGAGTTCTTTCCTCTCACTATTTTCTTGCAATTTTTGGTTTTCTAAAATTCCAAGCCTTTCCTTCATGTTCATGAGTTCCTTCACATATAATTCTGAAGACCACAAAAGAGGGGTCGAAGTAGGACTGTATAGGTATTTAGAGTCCTGGACTGTGTCTTCCCTTTCCTCCTTGTATGTTGCAGTTCTGTCGGTTTTGTTCAGCTTTGGATCCTTTTTATTATCCTTCGAACTTGATTGTTTTTCTTCCATTTTATGTTCTCTGAAAAAAAAATTCTCTTTGTTGTTTGTTGTCTTCGGTAGAATCAGAGTGAGGTTTTTCTTCTGGGTTCTTCTTAGTTTTTTTGCCTGTCTATGCCGTAGAATCCCTTTGTACTATTTTGCATTCACATATACCAACTTTTTAGCTGTACCCGCTGTATGATTTTGGTAAATTTCTGTTTCCCCAAATTTTGTTTTCTATTGTGTATGTGTTTTGGGATAATAGAACTCTGTGGTACCATATTTGGATTATCTTTGAAACCCTCATGTTTAATCATGGTTTGCCTGCCTCGTTGGGACTAGATTTGACAGAAATATACAAAGAGTGCTGCAAAGAATAAAAAGGGTTGGTGGGTCTACCTGAGAAAGTGACTTATCAAATACGATTTTACCCAAATTGACCTTTGAATCCCGAATATTCGCAGCCCTGGCCCACAAACTCTGTCTTCCACTCGCAGCCCTAACCCGTAGCCCTGGCCCGCAACACTGTCCTCCACTCACAACCCTCCTTGTCTCAACTCTGTCGCAGCCCTGTCCGCAACCCTGACCTCCACACAGCCCTGTCGCAGCCCTCCATGCAGCCCTCCACGCAGCAACACTGCCCTCCGACGCGGGCCTGTAACACTGTCCGCAACAACATTGTCTGTGCCTCTCTTCACTGTCACGATCCTTCATTGTCACTGTCCGCAGCAACCAGTCCACGATCGGCGCAAGCAATCACGAAAGCATATCCCTTAAAGTACCATAAAGTACCTTATGGGAGGATCACACAACCTTAAGTCATCGACAAGATATACCATAAAGTACCTTATGGGAGGATCACACAACCTTATTTCGCTTAAGTCACCTCAAAGTACGTGTCCAACATTCAAACATAATAAATATGTGAAATGAGGGTGCAAACCATACCTAATAACCAACAATGTCACTATCCCCTTGGGCATGACTAAGGGTAAGACAAATGAAAGGCATCCTAGGCCACTTGCTCGGAAATGGGGACATTACACAATAATGCATGACTACCATGATGAATTGAAAAGACCAAAAAAAATAAATGAACCGTGACTCATCTTCTTGCATGCATGGTCTTGAAAACAATGATCACATTCAGAGATGGTTGTCTTGGAGATAAAATCAGAGTTGCATTGAAACAAAGCTTTTGGCATAAAATGTGTACACAAGTGCGAGAACCGTTCAATTTCTACACCTTTTAAAACAGACCCTCCGATATGACGTTGATACAGATGAATCACATCTTGTTAGAATTTGTAATTCTCGGGCCCCTTATTATCATTTGAAGAACTCCTTCGGTGTAACACCACAACACACACATAATACATACTTTTGGCTATACACATGAACCGTTTGACAAAATACTCATGAACTGTTTGACAAAATACCAGAAAAGTACGGGAGCTCATGGATCTGAGTGGAAGGCCTTGGAAATTTTTAGGAAAATAACAAAATAGGAAAAATAAAAGACGTGGCCAAAGGAAAACATGAGAACTAACCTCCTCCTTGCAACAATGCAGGAAATAAATCTCCCTTACGCAACAAAATCTGAACGTTTGCAATCAAAAATAACATTGTAAAACAAATATCCCTTCGCACGTCTGGCACCTATGTTTATGGTGCATGGTGACCTGACCTTTAATAGATGACGCACAAATGAAGCTGACCAAGAAAATAGGTGCATGCTCATAACTACAGTCGTTGTTGGTATGTTTCTAAAACCAAAACCCCTCAATTGTGTTTCTCTTACAAACAAAAATTGTCTAAACAATGATCCCTAACCTACTCTCTCGGGAAAAACCTATCCAACTGCTTCAACAATCATTCAGAACAATGAAACCACCGACCCTTGGAAAAAAATAAACTGCACATGACAAGGAGAATCGACGACTGACGATATCACTATGGTCTTACATGTATATAGAGACAACACCCGCCATTGATCGACACAATGCAACCAAATCCCAATTGTAAGTAACACCATAAAAAAGATATCACATTTTGTTAATCCACCTAAGCCTCTATTTTGGCATTTAAAATTTTGCAAAGGCCTTTTCACCCATGTATACCGTTGTAGTTTCAACAAAAATATTAAAACCATTTTGTGCATATCCACGACTACGTTGTTTAGCAAATGCACGCGACCCAAGGTCATACGGGTTTGAATCCATTTCAAATTTTCATCTTTTTCTGTGGCGGACAGACATTGGAGGAAACATTCCGCTCCCATTTGAGAAATGGGAAAAAGGGGATAAATTTTGAAACGGTATAATTTTGAAGATGATTAATGGTATAATTTGTCTCATCCTCGTTTAGTTATTTTATTCTCTGCGAGCGAGTTGTTGGGAAATTGCGATTTTTTATATTGCTTCTGTGAAATCGTTTGTGTATGCTTTTTTGATGCATTCCTCTGTGATTTCGATTTATCTTCTGTTTTTGTTTTCTTTTGCTGGCGTTATTTTGGTTTGTTTTTGTTTAGGTCTGTGTATTCTTACAAGGGTTTTGTTTCAGCGTGGCCATGCTGGTGCGTCCGTGTTTTTTTCTTGTGCATTTTTTTCATTGCATGTTTTTATTTGTGCATTTTTTCGTTTGTAATGGTTGTGGTTTCGGTTTAGAGGGTTATTGATTGCAGCAGCAGAGGGGGCGAGGGTCTAAACAGGGAAATGGCGAGACAAGTAGGACAATGGCAGGAGAAACGCCGTGACAAACTACTTCATCTTCCAGGTAAATTAGCTTAGATTTACTAGACATAACATTGTTTTTTATTGTTTTTGTTATATTTGCTACGGTAGATTTCTGTATTTGCTACATTAGCTAGCTATTTTATGTTAGATATAAGGCTTAGCCTTTATTAATGTTTTTTTGTCATCAATTTATGTAAAATGCAAGGCCTAGGGTGTGACTTTAAATGCTGCATTCATTTCAAAATATTTTTTGTATATATTTAAAAAAAATAATTCCACAAGGTTTTTTGATGACATAGTTTAGTTTTTTATTGGTTTTGTTATACATGTTGTGGCAGCTGTTTTACTTCTCTCTATTTTTCTGAATTTGTTTGTATTTGTTACATTAGCTAGCTATTTAATGTCAGATATAAGGCCTAGGGTTTATCAATGTTTTCTTGTTGTCATCTTATGCCAAATACAAGGCTTAGAATTTCAATTTAAATGTTGCATTCATTTCAAATTGATTTCTGGACATACATTTTTAAAAATAATTTCATGAGATATTTTGGGACATTTAGTTTTGTTTTTAACTGGTTTTGATATATTTGCTGCAGTAGTAGTTTTATTTCACTCTATTTTTTCTGACTGTGTTTGTTTTTGTTGCATTATCTAGCTATTTTATGCCAGTATAAGGTATAGGGTTTATTAATGTTTTTATGTCATCATTTTATGCCAAATACAAAAGGCGTAGGGTTTGATTTTAAATGTTACATTCATTTCAAAATAATTTGTGGACACGTTTTTGTTGTGAAATGAATTCTTTATATGATTTTAGTTGAATTAATTTCATAATGTTTTCTGGATATAGCTTTGTTTTTTGCTGCAGTAGTAGTGTTATTTCACTCTATTTTTTTTTTACTGTGTTTGTTTTTGCTGCATTGGCTAGCTATTTTATGCCAGATATAAGGCATAGGGTTTATTAATGATTTTATGTCATCATTTTATGCCAAATACAAAAGGCTTAGGGTTTGATTCTAAATGTTACATTCATTTCAAAATAATTTGTGGACACGTTTTTGTTGTGAAATTATTTCTGGTTATGTGATAATCCAGTTTGTGTTGACAGTTTTTTTTCTCCCAGCCCCCACATCACTGTTTCATCAAAAGATTATCTTCCACGTCTTCAGCACCACATTCTTGTTTATCTTCGTCATTGGGAATGCCAACTTAGAATCATTTGTTTTTATCAGTGTTGTCTCTCAGCTTCTCATAGGATACTTTTATGGAAGGAGGTTTTTTCGTTAGGAGTTTACCTTCTTGAGTTTTCAAGTTAGGAGAATATCTGATTTTGAAAGTCACTTTTTGAGTTTTGACGTTAGGAGAATAAATGCTTTTCAATTGACATATGCCGTACGACGGGGTTTCTTTCCACACGAATACTCTCCTTTGTATGTGTTTGATTTCCATGGTCCATTTATCTAATGAATACCCAAGAGTGTCAGATCAGATGGATTGGTTATAACTTAAGAACTTGAGGGATCCTTGAGAACATTTTCCTTAAAGAACGGAACATAGTTAATGACTGAATACCCTGATGTATGTTCACAATCTGCAGATACAAAGATTCAGGGACACATTTCCTGACCTAGTTCCTTCTTGAACCTCCGCTTTCATATTACTATCTCAAGATTCGTAAGCTATATGATATTTTTAATCTGCTTGGATACATAGGTTTGTAACTAGCCATGATATATGGCTCAGAATACCTTTTGGTTTCTCATTCTGGCAATAAGCCATTCATTATGATGAGTTAACAGCTTATAGCTAATTAGTGTTTTTTAATTGGGTGATCATTGCAGGTTTCTTATACCAATGTTATTGTTCCACTTGCTGAATTAGAAGCAGAGCAATTTGATCTAGTATAATCATGTGTGTTCCCAAGAATGGTTTACCCCTCAAAGGATGTTCAGGAAGCTAGTCTTGAAGCAGAGAAAAAATTGATTGCCACAATGTGAACTGCAGGTCTTATTGTCACTCCTTTATTTCTACTTGTTTTATATTGAAATTGTTTTGCTTCTTTTAAATTCATCACTGTTTCATTGTTTTGCCACATCACTGTTTCATCAAAAGATTATCTTCCACGTCTTTAGCACCACATTCTTGTTTATCGTCGTTATTGGGAATGCCAACTTAGAATCATTTGTTTTTATGTGTTGTCTCTCATCTTCTCATAGGATACTTTTATGGAAGGAGGTTTTTTCGTTAGAAGTTTACCTTCTTGAGTTTTCAAGTTGGGAGAATATCTGATTTTGAAAGTCCCTTTTTGAGTTTTGACGTTAGGAGAATAAATGCTTTTCAATTGACATATGCCTACGACGGGGTTTCTTTCCACACAAATACTCTCCTTTGTATGTGTTTGATTTCCATGGTCCATTTATCTAATAAATACCCAAGAGTGTCAGATCAGATGGATTGGTTATAACTTAAGAACTTGAGGGATTCTTGAGAACATTTTCCTTAAAGAACGGAACATAGTTAATGACTGAATACCCTGATGTATGTTCACAATCTGCAGATACAAAGATCCAGGGACACATTTCCTGATCTAGTTCCTTCTTGAACCTTCGCTTTCATATTACTATCTCAAGATTCATAAGCTATATGATATTTTTAATCTGCTTGGATACATAGGTTTGTAACTAGCCATGATATATGGCTCAGAATACCTTTTGGTTTCTCATTCTGGCAATAAGCCATTCATTATGATGAGTTAACAGCTTATAGCTAATTAGTGTTTTTTAATTGGGTGATTATTGCAGGTTTCTTATACCGATGTTATTGTTCCATTTGCTGAATTAGAAGCAGAGCAATTTCATCTAGTACAATCATGTGTGTTTCCAAGGATGTTCAGGAAGCTAGTCTTGAAGCAGAGAAAAAATTGATTGTCACAATGTGAACTGCAGTGCAGGTCTTATTGTCACTCCTTTATTTCTACTTGTTTTATATTGAAATTGTTTTGCTTCTTTTAAATTCATCTCCACTTGAAATTTAGAAATTTTACTTCACATATTCGACAAACTTAAAAATATCAATAGGTTCCCAAAAATTGCATTGAACAATTATAAATGTATGACAGAGTTTTCAGAAAACCTCTTAAAACATTGACAAATATTATCCTTCACGCATGGCGAGAATCATTACACTGCATTTATTTTGCAGCAAAAGCATGCGAAATCAATTGTTCATGACAGATTACATTTCTACACCTGTATCCACGGACTGGGAATCCATATCAACCTGTTACCTTTGGATGTCCTCAAGTTTTTCTTGAGGTTAATGCGTGGTATGATTTGGGTATTCTGGGCAAAAGCCATGTGATTTGTCCACCAGTTGTGAGCGATGCTCCACAAATAGGGGAATTGTTGGCTTTGTTTTCTGACCAGGCTGTTGAAGTTTTGAGACAGGCTCAAAAAAGAAAAGAGATAAATTAATATGGGTTCTTTCTTTCACTGGATTCTGTAGGTGCTACATTGTCAAATGTAGAGGAGGTCAACCTCTAAGCCTTGAAATATTCTAGCTGTTGTTTGCTGTTTGCAAATATGTGCTAAATTATGGCGGCCTTTGTTTCATTGGAGAATCCCTGTCACAACGTGCTAACAGGAGTTTCGAGGTCATGCGTAAGCAAAGAATTTAATGCCTGAAACTTGCCTCCCCAAGGCAGAAGATGGAGAATGTTGTTGGGTATGAAAAACATAAAAAAGTGATATGCATCAGGAGATCTATAACATTTTGTATTCTTGGTGGAAAATGGCTATAATGATAGTTGATAACATGTGCCACTTCTACATGCAATCATTGGGGGATATAATTATGCTGACAGATAAGAAATGATCTTATCTCTGTTAAACTGTTGGCAGAGTTTTTGAATGATGTCAAGGCTAGTCTAAATGAATTTGTTAGCTTGCCCCACATATGGTGATAATGCTTCTTATAAAGCTCATCACATTATTCTGTAAAATTTCTTATATACCTTTTAACTTTTAGCATTTGCTTTTTTTAAATTTTTTACAATTTACATTATAAGTACGTTTTCCATGTTGATTATATAAAAAACTTAGAAGGATAAAGAATTATACCTTGAGTGCAACTAACAAATCCACACATTAATGCATTATAGAAGCTAAATAACATTTGTAAGAAGCACAATAAACTAGATCTGGGCCATGATAAGTCATATGACATGAGGGTTTACACCCATAAAGAAGTTATACAGAATGAACCCACATATATATTGATTTAAAATAGTTCTGGTAGCCACATTACAGTCAAAAGTGTCATCTCAGACCATATATATTAAATGATAGAGACTTGTCTCCCTCAAATCTTCCTGATATGAGACCCTAAGCTCCTAAACCGTAACATTTAAAAAAAATAGAAACCACACATAATGCAAATATCCATTGACGTAATGAAATTGAATATGCATAGCTGCTGATCCCTTCTACCCAAGATTACGAATTCTGATTTGTGTCCACCAAAGTAATGCAACAGGTCAAAATAGATTGTTGTGCATATCAATAACATTCCATGTGTGCGCACCCATTTACTACCATCAACAAAACAACTATCCCAACTGCTAGCAGCTAGCATCCAATTCTATCATTGCGAGATTTAGTATTTTCCGGGAGAAATTTATAGTTTAGTACTTGGTCATCCTAATGCAATGCTCCACGGTCACAGATTATACCAAGAACATTGCAAAATCCTCCTATTCATAATGCATCTTAACCCTCTCATGCACATTAGGGTTTCACATTTTCTATATTAGTTTATTTGGGTATATTTTTTATATTTAATTGGTCATTTATTCATTCATTTTACTACTCCTATAGCATTAGATTACACTAGAATATTTACTATTTTAGTTAATCATCTATTTCTTCTCGTGGATGCATGCACAAACCCTCACTGCTGGAAATCTTCTTTCTCTTCAATTGTTGTTACTTCCACCACCTCACTCTTTCATTTCTCATCCTTTCCACTCACTCCACTACTGCTATAGCACCAAAACCCTTTCTTTTTCAGCCATCACCATGTCAAATGTTTGCCAGAAGCTTCCATGAACAAAAACCCTTGAATTCTTCATATCTCACAAACTAGCAACTGGGTGTTGCTAAAATTTTGGCCACATCTCTTCCTCCCAAACACCTTCAAGCTGAAACAAACATAATATTTAGACGTTCCCCCATAATTTTATAGAATCAAACTCCAATAATTTTATAGAAAATTTCCTTCTTCTTTAGTTTCCTAGTGATTCAGAGAGCGGGTTGAGCCAGAATTAGATAGACCTTTTTCACACCAAGTTATGGTTATGGTTGTTTGGAGTTTGAATACCTTTTTCACACCAAGTGCTTAGAAAAGGATCAACTTCTCCACGTCAACTTCATGACTTGGTCCAGTGCTTAGGTGTTACCACTTAAGCACATCTTTGAACATATTGACATCCAACAACAATGCATTTTCAAGTATGTAGTGGATCCCATAACGGACATAATGTTGTCACTTGTAATGTCTAGCCACTATGACTTCTTGATTGGAATACCATTTGTATATGAATGAGAGAAAATAAATCAATATAAACCGTAACGACAGGATGGGTCCATGTCAAATATTACTTCTTCAACCATCCATAGTCACCTCCTAAGACTAAACTCACAATAGTATTCGCCAGACAATACCGCGAGCTAATTTTGCACTTGCACAAGTTCGTGTCATTAACGGTCTGTCTAAAATCACGTGTGCAGACGAAAAATAGAGTATTGGCAGCGAGTGGAGATGTGCAATCATCACTGTAGTAAAAATAGCTCAACGAGTTACTGCAAAAATATGAAGACGTATTCGAACAACCAAAAGGCCTCATAACATATTGCGTGGTAAGGCATCAAATCACTTTGGGTCCTTGATCCCCTCTACTAAATAGTCCATTTGGAAGAATGATGAAGTTCAATGCTAAACACAAGAGCTTCTTATTAAAGGAAAGATTAGGATTATCTCTTCTCTTTAAACCAACCCAATAGTCTTCACACAAAAGAAAGATCACACATAATGCTTGTGCATCAACTATCGCGTGCTGAAAAATATAATGGGGAAGCATCAGTAGCCACTGCCACATATTCATGACCTCTTTAACCAGCTTTACCAAGTTTGACATAAAGTCACATTACCATTAAGTACTAGTCTATCCTGAAGATATTTGGCAGACATCATTTAAGACACAGAAAGGATTTTACGTATGGTTGGTTATCTGCATTCGCTTGACCAATGATCTAGCAACATTCATGCCCCTAATAAACAACCTACTTCAGCCCTTAACCAACTCTATCATTGTCTACTTGAATGACATCTTCATCTAGAACAAGACTTTGGAAAAGCATATTGAGATAAAGCATACTTTCTCATGAGATCTATGCTGAAGGCCATTCTACTGATCAAAGGGGGGTGTATGTGACGTGGCCGCTACAGTGGATTAGGAGAGAAGGAACATAATGAGTGCAATAATGAGTAACCGAGGCATTTTGTATGTTTAGTATAATTTTTTGTGCCCCAAAAATCTCTTGAATGCTGATTACATATTTGACATTCCCACATACCTTTTAATTATTGAATCAAGGATGGCTCTGTATGCATGTTAATTATGTGGGATGTTTCCCACCAATATTTAGCTGATTTCTTCCATGTACGTTTAAAGTTGTGGTGCTAGGAAATTCCAGTCCAGTTTAAGAAATTTGTTGATAATCCTCTGCTGATTTTCTTCTATTTGAGGTAAAGGTTGACCTTCTTCCTGGCCTGTGACAAATTAACTTGTAAAGGTGCAACAAAGATGTGTATTTGAGCTTGTCTATCTGTCTTAGCATCTTGTTTGTTTTATTGACCGGAAGGAACCATTATTTTTACTGCATGTATTGCCATATTCTTTTGGTGTCCTTTCATGCTAATTAGTACCTTAAGGGATTATGCATCACATGTTGCATCCAAAGCTAAATCTCGAGGCGTAATGGAAGGAATGCATTATTTTCATAGGAGAAACTGCTCAGTTCATTTTACAATTATTATAGTACTTTTCTGGTAGTTTATTAATCATTATTAAAAAAATGCCTTTTTGGGTCTTCAAATGTAATTTATGCAGTCTTTAGAGGAGGTGGCAATAGCAAATATAATTGATTGATTTTATACTGACAACAGATTCATGGTTGAACGTGGGGCTCTACTTCTGCTAGATGGAGGTTTGAGCCTTTCAATGGAAGATGTTTACAGTTTACTTATGGATGGAAAATATGGATGTACCTGGGAGGATTATCAGGCATACTGTCATTTAAAGGGTCTTGGTTACATTGTAGGCCGACATGACACTCCTTGGACGCTTAAGGTCAATAAATCTAAGCCAACAGCATGCAGTCTTGGCTTTTCTGAAGGTGCGATTAGATGTTTTATGAATAAGTTAGATAACATCAAATAGAATAAAGTTAGTAAATGATTAAACATTTAAGAACAAGTCACTTATAAAATATAAATGAAGTAATGATGCAATAATTTAATATTTAGTGATCGGTCATTCTCGATTCATATTTTTTATACTGTGAAAATTGCTATCTACATGAAGCCATGAAAAAACATTTCTTCTATTAATGTGCAAATTATATGCATGCTCTTTAATGCAGGTCTAGTTCATGAAATTGGAATCGGTATGATTAACAGAGACATATCTAAAGAGGACTGCCAATGCTTAAAGAGCAAATGTCCTATGACTACTAGTGAAAACAGAAGAATGCTTGTGAATAATGGTGAATACTGCAGTGATGATTGTGAGACTCTCTCTCTCACCCCGACTGGCTGCAAGGTGGAAGCAGCCTTCCTTGCAGATTGTTTGGATATTCTTAGCATCGGTAAGCATTCAAGTGATTCAGAGGATTGTGGAAAAGGACTAAAGCTAGTATTTGATGTATATAATCCAAATACAAAGTTCAAAAAATCCGCTCCTGGGCTTCCTCATTTCATACTATGTATTGCAAGGTACCTCTCTCGCTCTCTCTCTCTCTCTCTCTCTCTCTCTCTGACTGTTTTTCTGTGTGTGCACGCATGCATGGGAGACAACTGTACATCTATGAAGCAACCAATGCAAGAAAATCTTATGATACAAGTATAAGGTTCGGTTTTACTGTTTCTTGGGGAATGACATTTATGTTTGGATTCTAACATTTGTCTTGATACATGAAATATTGATATTTTAAGAATGCTGTACAATGTTTCCATGTTCACATACATCATATCTCCCATTGTTTGGGATTCTTTATCTCCTGATTTAAAATAGGTCAGAGAATTTCCTTGTCCATTGATGACCATAATATGGAAACGACATGGTAGGAGCAGATCACAGTAAGCAGAACTAGCGGAGAAATCAGCTGGGTCAATCACATCCATTAATTGGTGAAGACCTTGAAATATACATCAAAAGATACATTGTGCCAGTCACATCAGAGCTCTTTCTAAAGTTGCAGGTCTGGTCAACAGAAGTGGAAAGTTAAGTGTGGGAAGGAGGATTGGGTTATCCCATGGGCTAGGAAACAAGAAGCAAAAAGTATGTACATTAAAAAAGGACCAAGGTTACTCCCTAGCACAAGCCAGCACTATGCACGTGCATGGAGGTGAGGTGGTTCCCATGAGAATTTGATACAATCAAAATGGTTTTTGTAACCCCAATTGGAGATTAAAGTGAATGTGTTGAATCCTTTTTTAATAATAAAGAGAGAGTTTGGAGTTAACCACACATAATGCCAAAGGAAAACATGAGAACTAACCTCCTCCTTGCAACAATGCAGGAAATAAATCTCCCATACGCAACAAAATCTGAACCTTTGCAATTAAAAATAACATTTTAAAACAAATATCCCTTCGCACGTCCGACACCTATGTTTATGGTGCATGGCGACCCCATGCTCATAACTACAGTCGTTGTTGGTATGTTTCTAAAACCAAAACCCCCTCAATTGTGTTTCTCTTACAAACAAAAATCGTCTAAACAATGATCCCTAACCTACTCTCTTGGGAAAAACCTATCCAACCGCTTCAGTAATCATTCAGAACAATGAAACCACTGACCCCTGGAGAAAAGTAAACTAAAACTCAACCACCACATGACAAGGAGAATCGACGACTGACAATATTGCTATGGTCTTACATGTATACAGAGACAACACCCGCCATTGATCTACACAATGCAACTAAATCCCAATTGTGAGTAACACCTATCGATGTAATAAAAAGATATCACATTTTGTTAATCCACCTAAGCTTCTATTTTGGCATTTTAAATTTTGCAAAGGCCTTTTCACCCATGTATACCGTTGTAGTTTCAACAAAAATATTAAAACCATTTTGTGCATATCCATGACTACGTTGTTTAGCAAATGCTCGCGACCCAAGGTCATATGGGTTTGAGTCCATTTCAAATTTTCATCTTTTTCTGTGGCGGACAAACATTGGAGGAAACATTCCGCTCCCATTTGCCTCCCTGAAAGAGTGACACGTCATTAAGAAATGGGAAAAAGGGAATAAATGTTGAAACGGTATAATTTTGAAGATGAGTAATAGTATAATTTGTCTCATCCTCTTTTAGTTATTTTATTCTCTGCGAGAGAGTTGTTGGGAAATTGCGTTTTTTATGTTGCTTCTGTGAAATCGTTTGTGTATGGTTTTTTCATGCATTCCTCTGTGATTTCTCTCTATCTTCCGTTGTTTGCTTTTGCTGGTGTTATTTTGGTTTGTTTTTGTTTAGGTTTGTGTATTCTTATAAGGGTTTTGTTTCAGCGTGGCCATGCTCATGCGTCCGTGTTTTTTTCTCGTGCATTTTCTTCATTGCATGTTTTTACTTGTGCATTTTTTTTCTTGAGTATTTTTTCTTTTGTAATGGTTGTGGTTTCGGTTTGGAGGGTTATTGATTGCAGCAACAGAGGGGGTGAGGGTCTAAACAGGGAAATGGCGAGACAAGTAGGACAACGGCAGGAGAAACGCCATGACAAACTACTTCTTCCAGGTAAATTAGCTTAGATTTACTAGACATAACATTGTTTTTTATTGTTTTTGTTATATTTGCTACGGTAGATTTCTGTATTTGCTACATTAGCTAGCTATTTTATGTTAGATATAAGGCTTAGCCTTTATTAATGTTTTTTTGTCATCAATTTATGTAAAAGGCAAGGCCTAGGGTGTGAATTTAAATGCTGCATTCATTTCAAAATAATTTTTGTACATATTTTCAAAAAAATAATTCCGCAAGGTTTTTTGGTGACATAGTTTAGTTTTTTATTGGTTTTGTTATACATGTTGTGGCAGTTGTTTTATTTCTCTCTATTTTTCTGAATGTGTTTGTATTTGTTGCATTAGCTAGCTATTTAATGTCAGATATAAGGCCTAGGGTTTATCAATGTTTTCCTGTTGTCATCTTATGCCAAATACAAGGCTTAGAGTTTGAATTTAAATGTTGCATTCATTTCAAATTGATTTCTGAACATACATTTTTAAAAATAATTTCATGAGATATTTTGGGACATGTAGTTTTGTTTTTAACTGGTTTTGATATATTTGCTGCAGTAGTAGTTTTATTTCACTCTATTTTTTCTGACTGTGTTTGTTTTTGCTGCATTATCTAGCTATTTTATGCCAATATAAGGCATAGGGTTTATTAATGTTTTTATGTCATCATTTTATGCCAAATACAAAAGGCTTAGGGTTTGATTTTAAATGTTACATTCATTTCAAAATAATTTGTTGACACGTTTTTGTTGTGAAATGAATTTTTTATATGATTTTAGTTGAATTAATTTCATAATGTTTTCATGGATATAGCTTTGTTTTTTACTGTCATTGTTATATTTGCTGCAGTAGTAGTTTTATTTCACTCCATTTTTTTGACTGTGTTTGTTTTTGCTGCCTTAGCTAGCTATTTTATGCCAGATATAAGGCATAGGGTTTATTAATGTTTTTATGTCATCATTTTATGCCAAATACAAAAGTCTTACGGTTTGATTCTAAATGTTACATTCATTTCAAAATAATTTGTGGACACGTTTTTGTTGTGAAATGATTTCTGGTTATGTTATTAGTTGAATTAATTTCATAATGTTTTCAGGATATAGCTTTGTTTTTTACTGTTTTTGTTATATTTGTTGTGTTATTATTTCTCTCTATTTTTTTGAACGTGTTTGTTTTGCTGCATTAAGCTATTTTATGTCAGATATAAGGTTTAGGGTTTATTAATGATTTTCTGTCATCATTTTATGCCAAATACAAAAGGCTTGGGGTCTGATTTGAAATGTTGCATTCATTTCAAAATAATTTCTCGACATGTCTTTTTTAAAGTAATTTCATAATATTTTTTACACAAGGTAGCTTTGTTAATATTTTTCACCGTTTTCAGTATATTATCATATTTTGTACTTGATTGTTATCAATTACCTCCAGTTTGACTAAGCGATGCACAAAGGTAGGTTATGATTATTTATTTAAATTTTGATCTTGTTTTTGAGTATGCTTGTACACAATATAGGGTTTTATTTGAAATGTTGCAGCCTCTTCAAAATACTCTTCAGAAAGATTTTTTTTTGACTAATTTCTTGATACTTTATGCTGTAGCTAGCTTAGTTAATGTTTTCCCCTAGTTTCAATATATGTTAGATATGTTTTTGGTTTGATGCTCAAGCCTGCAGTCGCCAACCAGTGCTTGCAAAGAGTCATTTCCTTGCACATCCCACTTAAACATCACATAATGATAAGCTCCATGCTACTTCAAAATGTTGTACATAGCATAGGGTTTTATGTGAAATGTTGCATTCATTTCAAAATAATTTCTCGACATGTCTTTTTAAAAGTAATTTCATAATATTTTTTACACAAGGTAGCTTTGTTAATATTTTTTAATCCCTCATAATCATTCAATTGAGCCGAGATATCTCCTTCTTCCAATTCTGCCATTGCATAGCGGGTTTCTGCAAAAATCATAACCCCAAGTGCATTTTGTAGAAAATAACCACATTTCTTTGTACCTCACAACTAAAAAGAAACTGTCCTCAATCTTTTGATATAACCAAGACACACAACTAATTGGACAAAAAGTATGATAATTACCTGTCTCACACTCGACAGTAAGAGTTTCATAAACTTTCAGTGACATAAATATTAATAACTATGTTGATTAAATTGTCGTAAATCCAAGTAAATTTTCCTTATTATTTTGATGTCTCCCCTCATCAATAGGATTCAGATAAAGGTCAGAGAGTAAACTGAATAATTCCCGATCTGGAATCTCCTTTGGTACAATACCTTCTGGTTGGGACAAATATTTGATCCGCTATGTTTAAATAATATTTACACACATAGTTAAGAGATGGTTCAGATCCAACCATTTCAAATAAGGTTTTCCCCTTGACTCTTGAAACTTGAATATCTTCAATAAGAGGTAACACTTCTATTACAGGCATTGGGCAGGCTTCTACATATTTATTGATAAGATCTCTTTTAGAGGTACGATTTTCAACCAAGCCTGCTAATCAGAGTGGATGTGTACGAGCTTTTTCCCTGATAGAGGCAGTAATACGATTAGCTGCAAATAATGCGTCAAATCCATTATCTGTAATAATTACACAGTAATCTGCATAGTTCAATGGAGTAGCAAAAGCTCCACAAACCACGTCACCTAATACATCAAATAATATTATATCATATTCGTAAAATGCATTTAATTCTTTTAACAATTTGACAGTCTCTCTTACTACATATCCCCCACATCCAGCTCCTGTTGGTGGCCCTCCAGCTTCCACACAATCCACCCCTCCATAACCCTTATGGATTACATCTTTGGACCAAATATCCTCATAATGATAATCCTTGGACTGCAAAGTATCTATAATTGTAGGTATCAAAAATCCTGTCAGAGTAAAAGTACTATCATGTTTGGGATCACATCCAATTTGTAAGACTTTTTCACCACGTCTAGCTAGGGCAATTGAAATATTACAACTAGTCGTTGATTTACCAATTCCGTCTTTTCCATAAACTGCTATTTTCATCTTTTGATCTCCTTTTATTTCTTTTTGATCGCCTGAACTTTTTCGTTATTCTTATTCGTTCGATCTAATTTTCAGTTTAACTTTGCCTTATTTATTCACATATTCCATCGTTTCACCTTGTTTTTGAGCTCCCTCCTATCTAAGGAGTAAAAGTAGGAAGCCAAGGAAAAATATGGTTCTTCCTTCATTCCTAGAGAAATGCAAATTGCATAGTTTGCAGCGGATAGAACCCCCCACTAATTAAGACTTAGTTCTCTCTGTTCAGAAAGGATAATTGACTTACTGCATGTCAAATGGTAAAAGGATAAGATAGGTTTGGTTTGTCTATTATTGAGATTTGACCTGGTTGTTGCCTACAAATGAATGTTTTTATTATGTTATATGTGTGGTGTATGTATTCGGTCGGGGTCATTGCAATTGATCAAATTGAAATAATTAGGGAAATATAAAGATCTTGATCCTTCAATCGATTCAGGAGCTTTGTTCTTTTCCATCTTTTAGAAGTATATTTATATGTCTCTCTTCTTCCTATATTGCTGATATATATATCATATCTTATATATAATGTATCGTCAACGACTCTTTTTATTTCATAAAAAAAAGAATAAAATGATACTATGAAATGCAACAAAGATTTTCATCTGGTCAGTGAGCGAACAACATGGATTGAACCCGCGCGTGGTGGATTCACAATCCACTGCCTTTGGACCACTTGGCTACGTCTGCCCCAAACCAATAGACAATCTCTGTCTACGGTCATTACTTCCAAGAATGAAAGTTTCTAAGTCCCCAAAACTAACTAATAATATTAGTTGATCAGTTAAGCTGACAAGTTCTGATCGGACATCAAAGTTTTGCAAGATCGATAACCTTCTTGCAACTCTCGAACAAGTGAGTCGTATTTCTTTATTTATTGAAAGCAATAGGCATGAATCGAATAATAAGAGAATCAAATTGGGTACCTAATTTAAGATATAAGTTTATATATATTATCATATAAATAGTATAAACTTTATTTGCTTTATCTAGCATCCATGGTTGAATGGTAAAAGCACCCAACTCATAATTGGGAAGTCGCGGGTTCAATTCCTGCTGGATGCATAATAAGCATTTATTATGCTCTGCTTGCAATAAATGTTTAGACGGAAAAAAACAATACCAAGCCTTTCAAAAAGGTTTGGTACTGTTTTTTTTCTTTTCCAGGATTGAAATACGCTAACAATCCATCGGATTGATTAATTAGCCGTCTATAGAATTAACTTCAACAACAGCTAGATCCAGAGGGAAGTTGTGAGCGTTACGTTCGTGCATAACTTCCATACCAAGGTTAGCACGATTAATGATATCGGCCCAAGTGTTAATTACACGACCTTGACTATCAACAACAGATTGGTTGAAATTGAATCCATTTAAGTTGAATGCCATAGTGCTGATGCCTAGAGCAGTAAACCAGATACCTACTACTAGCCAAGCAGCTAAAAAGAAATGTAGAGAACGAGAGTTGTTGAAACTAGCATATTGGAAGATCAATTGGCCGAAATAACCATGAGTAGCTACAATATTGTAAGTTTCTTCTTCTTGACCAAATTTGTAACCTGCATTAGCGGACTCATTTTCGGTGGTTTCCCTGATCAAACTCGAAGTTACCAAGGAACCATGCATAACACTAAATAGAGAGCCGCCGAATACGCCAGTTACACCTAACATGTGAAATGGATGCATAAGAATATTGTGTTCAGCCTGGAATACAATCATGAAATTGAAAGTACCAAAGATTCCTAGAGGCATACCGTCAGAAAAGTTTCCTTGACTGATAGGGTAGGTCAAGAAAACAGAAGTAACAGCTGCAACAGGCGTTGAGTATGCAACAACAATCCAAGGACGCATACCTAGACGAAAGCTAAGCTCCCACGCACAACCCATGTAGCAAGCTACACCAAGTAGGAAGTGTAGAACGATTAGCTCATAGGGACCGCCGTTATATAACCATTCATCAACAGAAGTTGCTTCCCAGATGGGATAGAAATGTAGACCAATGGCTGTAGAGGTAGGAATAATAGCACCGGAGATAATATTGTTTCCATAAAGAAGAGAACCCGAAACAGGCTCACGAATACCATCAATATCTACTAGAGGAGCTGCAATGAAAACAATAATGAATACAGAGGTTGCAGTCAATAGGGTAGGAATCATCAAGACACCAAACCAGCCAATATAAAGACGGTTTTCGGTGCTAGTGATCCAATCGCAAAAATGATTCCATAGGCTTGCACTTTTGCGTCTTTCTAGAATTGCGGTCATGGTTAGAACTTGGTTTATTTAATCATTAGAAGCTCCCAAGCATATACATAAGGCTTGTTATTAAACAATATAACATGATTCATATCTGTATGTCAACCAATATTTTTAATTTATTTCTGAACCAAATAAGATTATCTATAATATAGAAAGTATTCCTCAATTAGTAAATTTGTATTTCTACTATTTGTTGAGGAATACTTCATCACTTCTTAGTATGATCTACGAATGCTGCGATTTTCACTCTCTTGCTTGTCAATAGCAGTAGACAAAATTATCTCTTGGATTGGATCCAGAATCAGTAGAGTCTATAGAACCCTATTGATCTGGGTTGCCCAGGACTTGAATTCGGAACTCGTCGGGTGGAGTGGATTATCTACTCATCATTTATTTAAATGAGTAAGAAATCTCTCCCCAAACCGTGCTTGCAATTTTCATTGCACACGGCTTTCTCCATATATTAATTTATAAATCATTTGGATTCCTGGGTGGAAAAAGTCCATAGTGAGTTAATTGATCTATTAAGCATGTCATTGGTCAAATCATTTTTATATTTGTTTATTATGTATCTTTTGCCAGTAATTAACCAGGAGATTTATTTGGATAATATCTGAATTCCAAATTTGTTCTCTCTGTGAACAAGTCTTTTAAAAGGACGAATAAATGAATTCTCGTTCCTTTGAGAACGATTTTGTGAAGAGTTTCGAACTTGATTCTTCCCAAACTACACGTATCGTACTTTTATGTTTACAAGCTAAAGTTTTAGCACATGGAAGTAGAAGTATATACTTTATATAATATAAACCATCTTTATTAATGGATCCACTGTAGTAATGAAAAAGATTTCTACACATTCGATCGAGGATATCATCATCTGATAGATTGGTCTAGGCCAATCTACTAATTGGCTGCCTTGAGATGTCATAGAACCTTTCTTTAGTCAAATATAAAAGAATGGATCTATTCTTTAGTCAGAAAAAAATAATTCTACTCTTTAGAAATATTTTTTTCTGACTAATTTCCTGATACTTTATGCTCTAGCTAGCTTGGTTAACGATTTCCCCTATTTTCAATATATGTTAGATATGCTTTTGGTTTGATGCTCAAGTCTATAGTCACGAACCAGAGCTTGCAAAGAGTCATTTCCTTGCACATCTCACTTTAACATCAATAATGCTTCATAGAGTGAACTTACATTTATTGATTTCGTTTCAAAGTGCTTACTATACTGATCTTGTTTATATTGATTTTCTTATGCTTATTTCCTTAGGTTGTTTTTTATCTTCTCCCTCTATTTTTGTTGTGTTAGGTTTGATATTAAAGATTGTGATGGCATAAACATGCTTGATAGACGATTTATTTGTATATTGATTTTATTACACTTACTGCCCTAGGTTGCTTGTTTTTTTTGGTTTTCCTGTTGTGTGGGTTATGTGATTTGCGTGTGTCAGTGTTGTTAGCACAGGTAGAATTAAAACAATTTTTCTTAATTAAATCAGTTTCACAAATGCCATTTCAGACTAGACTAATAATATGATTGGTGTAACTTTCTATTATTTATTATTTCCCTTAGAATTTTTTTAGGGTTTCTGATTTTAAGGGTTTTATATAAAAGAAATTATCTCTATTGTGTTTGTATGCGGATAAAATGTATACGGGCCTGGAAAATTAGTAGGATTATAGTGGTTGATGGGTTCACGTTTACTTATTTTTGGTGTAACTTGCTTTTAAAGCTACTTGAGTGCTCTATGAACACTTATGCAACCAAAATAGACACATTATTAGGTTTCCCAAAGGCCTTATTTACTGCATATCAAATTTGAGGTAGGGTTGTGTATTGTTTTTCTTCAATTTGAGCGATGTTTTTAACCTCTTTTTCTGAAATTCTGCTAGGGTTTATTTTTGCTTTTCTTATACTTGAAGTAGGTACTGTATTTCTTTCCCTAGTAGGTTTTTTATTACTTTTTCGTACATTTATTCTATAAAATAATTTGACATAAAAATTGAAAGAAATTTGGTACTTTTAGATTTTGTTATAATTTTGGAGTTTTTGACATATGTTTTTAAAGTCACAATACAAAAATTCAAAAATGTGGATTTTAAATGCCTTAGGAAGAAGACATGGCTAAGTAAATGAAAAATGGCATATAGATCGTTTATTGTAAAACTCATTTATGGTTTGTAATTTGTAAAATGGTACATGGTTCGTAAGATATATGTTTACTAGTATAACCTTCCTCCTTTTTGAAGAGATTTCTTTATTAGGATTTTGTTCTACAGAAGTATGGTTTTCATAACGTGTATTTCTTCATATGTGGTTCTTAATCTTGTTTTTTTGGTTTTTTCGTATGATTTTATTTTTGACATAACTACAAGTATCATTCATTAAACCTGTAGTTTCATCTGATCTGTTGGATCTTTGAATAGAAGAATCTAATTTTTTTAGATAGTCTAATGCCCCTTTGGGATTGTTCTATTGGGTATCTGTAATTATTCTAGCATATTGGTATCTTTGTAATCACCTACACACATTATTACCTAGCCAACTTGGTATCTGCCAAACCCATTTAACAAAAACTTATAAGCTCAAAAGTTAAATGATCTATATTATCTTGATCCAACTTATATCCCTGCATGTATACCTCCCTCACCTCAAAACACATACCACATCATGTAATTTAATGTTTTTTATTTGAATGAATTTCAGAGCTTTGTTTCATCTGTCAAACAATGTCTAAATTGATCTCTATACCTGAAACCCCCCCCCCGGAATATAATCCGATACTTTTTAGCCAAACCCATTTGTAGGGATACAATAAACTTGTACGTGTACTATTGGCCAAAAGTTAAAAAAACGTGATTTCTAATACACAAATGATAAATGTAAAATCTTAAGATCATGGATCAACTAGTATATTTTTCCAAGTTTTGTTTGTATTCATGTTAACATGTATTCGTATATCATTTATGTATGGCAGCCACATGATCTAATACAAATGCAAAGTCTTAAGTATATTGAATGTTTTGAACACAAGTTTTGCCAAACTAAAATCATAAAATGTAATTACATAATGTTTTTATATTTGAATGATTTTCAGAGCTTTATCCAAGTTTCATCTATCGTCAAACATATGTCTATCCTGGCAATTGAAAATTGGACATTTGACTTCTAAACATTGAGTACAGATTACTCCTACATCGACATACCATATCTTTACTTCCTTGAAAACTATGACTCACCTCTTGAAAAATGCTTAATTTTTTTTATCTCACACTTTTTCGTGTTTAGTTTTGGCTTCAAATTCCAGTATAGTTGAACAATTTACAACTATATGGTACTTGGATAATAAATATCAATTTCTTTTTAAATGCCTTTTTCTCTTAAGTGAAAATATCATGTTTGACTTGATAAAATTATTAAGAAATACTCTTTTCCATATTAGCTTTCAGCTCAATGTTGTCATGAGTATTAGATCTATGAGATGCCACAGATTTTCTTGTATGCAGATAAGGAAGTGCACCTTTTTCTTTTCAATTTACTATATCGGCAAGCACTAAACCATGTATATTAGGTAGATGGAACTATTAGCATGCTAGGAAGGTGAAATAAAATATTATCGATAGTTATTAAAGTGCTTCTGGAATTAAATTTAGTACCAACTGTACTTAATCCAATAATCACTTTTTTGGATGGAACTGTGCCTGAATACCTGGCAAGTGCCAAAAAATCTTAAAAACTACATTCTTTCTTTGTCCTCTTCAATTGATGGTTTATCTCAGAGCTTCTATGCTTTCCCAATACCCATCATTTGCTTCTTATTTATGTCGCAGCTTTTTGTTGACCTTACAAAAAGTTTCTTGATTTAACAGCCACAATCTGGTTTAAATTTTAAGTTGCTTGTATTGCTTACATATCTATGAGACTATCACTCTACCCAAAAAATGTTGCCAAAGATAACACTATAATTTTTCTAGATTTTTGGAACTCATCAGTGTATAGTTTAGGGTGTCATTTTTTTCTGAATGCTACAAGAATGATTGCTCATATCATATGTTTCTAATACTTGTTTTTGTTGATACAGAGCGTTAAGGAAGGTTAATGTAAGCCTACACAGGGGTATTTGATCAATCAAAACTGTTGGAAGAGGTACGCAATCTTTTCAAGTGTGTAAATTTAAGCATATTGGGGTATTTAATCAATCAAAACTGTTGGAAGAGGTATGTTTTTGTGTATCAAGATGATAGTCTTGTGCTATGTTTGTATAATTGAATTTGAGTATTTTCAGGTAGCTCCCTGAAAAGCATGCGATGCTGCATTAAAAAAGGCCTTACCTTTCTTTAAGTATTTTGTAGTGGGAGTAGGTGTTGTAAAACAAAAGTATAAGAAGATGGTCGAAGCTATCTTGAAGAAGCAATTTGAGGTAAACATTGAACACAACTGTAAATGCTTTAAAATGCTTTAGTTTCCAAATAAGATTTTACTCAAAATTTTATCTCCTTGAGAAAATTTTCAATTATTATTTGGTTCCTATAATGCTTGCAGGACACGACATGACTATTATTTACCAACTCTAGTAGACATGATTTTCAATTTTACATTTTACAAGAATATCAAACACAATTGTATATGCTTTAGCTTCAAAATGTTTGTTTTAAAATTTTGTTGATGATACCTTGAGGAACCTCTTTTACAACAACTTTGGTAGATATTTTGTTTTACGGCCATACTTATGAATACGTTCAATTATTGTTTTATTCATTGTTCAGTACTTATAGGAATAAAATGCAGACAAGATGCATATGAACACAGTACTCTAGCACGGTACAGAAAATACATACCATCAAGAATTTCGTATGTGTTCTCTTCTTCCCATCAACTTATTATAACTGAAACTATTACCCCAAAAGCCACCTATTTTTTTCTTGCAGAGCACATTAGCTTCTTGATTTACAATGGTTATCAGTTGCCTGCTAATCAACAATTTCCCTATAGGAAATCATGGGTCCTAACATTTATGACAGTAACTCCCAAAAACTGCAAAAGACCACACCCTCCAAAACTCCTAGTCTTGCTATTTTTTTCGCTCTTCATATGGTCTTGAGGAGCATAGATGACTACATCATATGATTACTTGATAATATCTATTTTAAAGATGTTCTCTGGCAACTGCAGTATTGAACTTCTCTATGGTTGCCTTTACAATTTTTGTGAAGGTGCATGGCAATTAATAGGAAAACTATCCCATGATTAGGGTTCTACTAATGTTTTATACGTAATTGTAAGGAGGATATCAGAGTATCAGCTTATACAAATTTTAATATGTTGTAATATTTAAAGTACAGTGAGTAATTATCTACTTGTATACGATTCAATTTTCTGATTATTTAAATCTTATATGTTTTATGACTGGAAAGCATATATGTTATATTGTTCTGTATTTTTAATTAGACATATATTCTTATGATCAAAGGAACCCACCCTGCTTCTGCTCCCTGATTTCATTGTGCTCAAGGGTTATATAGGAGCCTTGTGCGGAGGTGGATTTCATGATGTTCCTTCAGGGGAATGCCAATGAAAGCATCAAGGGTTCAAGGGTTGTATAGGAGCAAAAATGGCTTGTGCGGAGGTGGATGCTGTAGATTTTGAGCCAGAAGACGATGATCTTATGGATGATGATGATGCAACGATGGATGAGGGGAATGCCAATGCAAAGGTGGACACAGTTCCTTCAGTGCTAGCAGCTAAATTAAAATCTACAATAACTGGCATAGCCTCACAGCTGCAGCTGAGTGATGGTCATGGGTGCAGCCCCCCAAAGAAGACAAAAGGAAGGGGTTTCAGAGAAGAAAGTGATGTTGAACGCAATACCTGATTTGCAGCTAGAGAATTTGATTCTCTCGATTCTGATGGTGGTCCTGGGCCTCAAAGATGTATCCTTCTATTTTGGGAACTCGATGTCTTACAGTTAACCTTGTCTTATCCTTAAGTTTAAAAGGGATTGAACAGTTGTGATCCTGATTGCATATTTAGTAAGTTATGCTGATCATGGGGAATGTAGTTACACGTCTGGTAATATATTTTTCCTTTTACAATGTATATCTTAAATATAATTGTATTAGAAGCCTTGTGACTGGTTTGAGTAATTTAATCATTTGTAGTATCAAATTTCATCTTTTCCTTGTTTTTGCTTAAACCATTGTAGCTATTGAGGGGTGGATCATTTTGGTAACTGGAGTACATGAAGAGGCCCAAGAGGTTGATCTTCAGGAACTTTTTGGCGAGTATGGAGAAATAAATAACCTGCACCTGAATTTAGATCACAGAACTGGATTTGTAAAGGTAAGCTAACATTCTTGAGTTTTAGTAACTATTTTTCATTTTACTTGCTTATCATTTTATAGAAAATTAGTAACTATCATTTGTTGATCTTCAGGAACTTTTTGGCGAGTATGGAGAAATAAAGAACCTACACCTGAATTTAGATCGCAGAACTGGATTTGTAAAGGTAAGCTAACATTCTAGAGTTTTAGTAACTATTTTTCATTTTACTTGCTTATCATTTTATAGAAAATTGGATAACTCCTTCATTTACTGCTTTACATCTACATGCAAAAAATTTATGATAGACTACTTGCTTAGTATGCTAGTATGAGAGTGAAAATTTTATGCTAGTATTCTAGACTACTTGCTTAGTATGGTAGTATGAGAGTGAAAATTTTATGCTTAGTATGCTAGTATTCTAGAGGTATTTGATTGACTACTTGCTTAGTATGCTAGTATGAGAGTGAAAATTTTATGTTGGCAAGTGTTCCTCCACAAAAATATTATGTGCTTATTACATCAGTTTCTTTAACCTATTTATCAAAACATTTTTTTCTTGTTAAATGAGGGGTTCTGTTGGGCAGCTCATCACGACTATGAAAGACATTACATCATATAATTATATTGATTCAACCAATACAAAACTACTCATATGGGCTTTTGACAGGTCCATGTCCTACTAATAAACTTCGGCGATATCTCTCCAACTGGCCATAAAAA
Source organism: Taxus chinensis (assembly GCA_019776745.2). Lineage (NCBI taxonomy): Eukaryota > Viridiplantae > Streptophyta > Pinopsida > Cupressales > Taxaceae > Taxus > Taxus chinensis. Next base: position 684,741,017 of record CM034154.1, on the reverse strand, counting down.
TCAACATAGCAGACTACATTACCTTGGACCAATACAACAAAGCAGCCTAGATTGAAACAAATTTTATAAACACGCCCTTACCATGAACCTGCTATAAACACGACAAAACTATGAGCATCTAGACTGAAAAGTATAACAGAAAATAAGATATGCAAAAATAATAGAGAATATTCCAGTAGTAGAAGATATTCCATAATGTCAAAAAAGTGGCAGAAATTACTTTTCCTTGTCTGGAATATCCATGCCCTTGTGCTAAGACTGGAAAGCAGAGACCTGCAATTCTGTTGGCAGATTTATGTCTGGATTTTTAACCAGAACTCTCATCACTCCATCAATAATCAGCAATCTTAGATGCATTCATTAATCTTGGTGGTCAATATGGCAATGTAATCCACCATAGCCTCATTCACCAGGTGGTGCAGAAGATAAGAAGAGCCACTACTTTTCCACCAGAACGTTTGTGGCCAATGTTTTGGCTACAGTATGGACGTGTCTAAACTTTCTTGTAGACCCAAAATCAGAAAAGAAAATTCTTCAGATTCAGGCCTATACTGGATTCACATTTCTTTTAAGTCTCCAAGTGAAAACAACTAGGTTGTATAACTAGTAAGAATGGCGGGCTCATTCAAATACCTCTGAGAGAAACTTGGGGTTAGTCAAATCATTTTTGAATTTGTTCTAAATCTATGCTATGCATGATTCTTGGGATGAACAATCCCCAAACATTCTTGCACCTCCAGCTGATTTGGAGACTCTTTTTGAGTAGGGGTATCCGTACGCACCCAAATTTTACTATCTTAAAATTCCAATGCTGATGCTATGACCTCAAAAATATTACAAAATGCTCAGACCCAACTCTGTCTCTTATACCTGTTTTTCTTGCTCAGACCCAACTCTGTCTCAAATTGCTTCTCAGAACCTGCCTTGACTGCCAAGACTGAGGATTTTCCTTTTCCCCCATTTTGAAGTTAAATCTCATTCTTGTGCATCCCAACTGCTGTGGTATCTTCATTAACCACCGCGGTGATCGTGACATGGAGTTGACAAGCTTGACAGCTGCTGCGATAGTTGCAGAACTGCTGCTTGCATTTCCTGGCGGTAGTGCGACCTGTGCACGTGCATTCTAATTTTAGTCTAAAAACTTGTTTTTTTGACTTGTCTTACATGTTTATCCTTCTGCCTTGCATTCCAATCAATCTAGTTTGCTTCTACATCACTCCCTACCAACTACAGTCCACTCCTTCGCCTCCAATCACCACTGTTGATCAAATTCGGGACCTCACAATTGGATTTCATCAACTCTAATTTGGAAATCGCCTCTCTTTTGAAAAATAGATTGTGTGATCATTTTCGGGGTTGGAAAATTCATGTTGGAGAGATTCGTATCTGCATATTTATTTGAAGTTTTAGATTGTCCTTCCAGTTCCAGATTTAATTATCAGAACTACTTTCAGAAGTTTTTTTTAGTAGATCGGAGGAATACCATCCACCTTTTGTGTTTATTACTGTCTTGATATCTGATTGTATTCTTTGTATTAAGGGGGAATCCAAAATAGTGAAGAAGAAACTTGCCTTCTTGGAATGGCAGAATTTTAGAGATTTCTGTACACTACTTGGGGTGACATTAATAAATAGGAGATGAGATTTTTGCTGATAAAGGTGTTGTTCTGATGACCAGTTGATAGTTTCTGAGAATAAGTGCAAAGAGAAGTCTGTCATTTGAAAAATGAAACTTTATATATCTGTGTGTTCATGATCCATAGTTGGGAGACATTAGATTTGTTGTTTTGATTTGGCATCAACATGCGTGTGGCATATGCCTCTCTCATTATCATAAATAGTTATAAGGGCTAAGAGGAACAGAGCTCGGGGATTTGACCTTTTATAAAAACTAAGAACATTGGTGTTTTGATATAGTTGGCGATTGATCCATTCATTTATTAATTTTTTTCCTCAGGAACATCCAATTTTATGCTGATAGAGATGATTTTAGGATGAAGCGGCTTGATCCATATTGTTATTAACTTACATAGAATGTTGCATAAAGAAATTGGTCTATACTCATCAAGATGATCTGCTTTAGTTTTTTTCAAAACTAGGATCAGTTTTGTTGCATTCACATTTCTAAACTTTTTTTTGATCCTCTGTGCTTTGTCAACTGACTTCAGAAGGTCCTATTTTAATATATCCCAAAAATTCCATCTTTCCTTGGTGCATTGTCAAGAGAAGACTAATGATTCGAGTTTGTCATAGTTACGGGAAGACAAATTTAATTCCAAATTTTGCAGACGGGAAGGGGACAGCTAGAATTTGATTTTTAGATTTTAAAATAATAGGGGATGTCCTCTCCAAGTTCCTAATTTCCAGAAATGTTCGGTACACAAACAAAATCTAGGGGACCTGTCCCCGCATAATACTGGAGCTGTGTTTTTTGAAATGTTTCATCAAATGACCATTGCAAACCTCACTAATTAAATGTGGGATATTCTGAAGGAGGTCCTGCAATGCAATAGATTTGTGTATTGTTGTTTGCTCCCGTTGTGAGTGTTGTTTGATAGAATTCCGTGGCAAAAGATATAATTTCCTTCTTATCATTGAGAAGAGATCCATCTTCCTTTTATAAATGATGGAGAGAGTTGATGTGTTTTTTATTCTTTGCTGATTTGTGAAAATATTTGGTGATATATGGTAATCTAGTTTCCTTATACCTCTGGCACCGGTATATTTTTGCTTCTTGTTTACCATGGATAATTTTTGATTGAGCTTCTTATTTGTGAGAGGCTAGTAGTGTATTGAAACCCATGCACAAATAATCCGCTGTGGTATTGCTTCAAACTTCAAAGCTGAATTTCAGTGTGCTACTATTCTGAAACCAAAATTCTGTGTTGTCTTTTGTAAAATGTAACCTCTTCTACAACTACACCATGTATATTTGTGGGACAATCTTTAGAATCCAATTTTTGAGTTGTTCTTAGTGAATACTTAAGGGTCTTGGTGGTGCTCATATGATATGCATGATGTCTTGTAACAGAATCACACTGACATCAGCTGTGATTATATTTTTGAGAAATTGACATTTGTTTGGGACACCAACATCCTGTATATTCTAGGAGAGTATCTCCATGATGTCTTGTAACAGAATCACACCGACATCAGCTGTGATTATATTTTTGAGAAATTAGCATTTGTTTGGGACACCAACATCTTGTATATTCCAGGAGAATATCTCCATCATGTGATTGAATGGAAGTCAAAGGTGCTCGCCTCTAGAGCGGAATTGGTAGCTTTGATTTTTGGTGTCCATATTGATGGATTTTAACTTTTCCTTTGGCTCCAACTTGTTTGTAGGATCCACAATACCTAGATTTGGGGGAAATTAGATCCAAAGGCAATGAGTTTTTATATTGAGAAATCGTATTTGCTTCTTTTATCATGCCGTGAAGCACTTGTGTTTGTAGAGAAGTGTAACTGAGTGACCCCACCCCTAGGAAGGCAATGAGTTGTTTATTGAGCATTTGTTTTTTGCTTCATTTATCATGCTTGTGAAGCACTTGGCTCTTTGGTATCCACAATTGAATTGTCCAAAGGCAATGAGTTTTTATTGAGTCCTATATGCCGTGAGTTTTAAAAAAACACAATGTAGAAGAATTTGGGAACTCAAAAAGTGACAAAAATAATTTAAAAACAATGTAAACTATTTTGGAATAACTCTCGACAAAATCATCAAGCTACATGCATGATGATCATTTAAAGGAATTATTTATTTACTACAATAATTCAAATTCTTTAGAGTGACCCTAACTATTCTGATCTTGTTTTTATTTGATCATGTTTCTTTCTAAGAGTAGGATAGAAGATGAAAGAGATAATTTTAAAATATCTAAAAAAATCTCCAATTTGCTTTTGGGGTCTATGATTTCAAACTCGATGGAACAATTTTTTTCTATCCCAATCCCCATAACTACCTAGAAATCCATATGACCTAACACTATATATATCTAAGTCATAGAACACGGTTCTCTAGCTCCTTTTAGATGTATACTATGTGGTTATGGTGGTTGATTCATGTTTACTAGGCTAGATTTTATATATTTTTGGTATAGCCATATTGAGGCAAATTTTTTCTCCGTATCCTTTATCCAAAATGAATTGAAAACTTAGGGATATTATTATTAAGAATCCTTTGGTGTGTGTCACCCTTCTAATTCTATGAGAGCAACAAAGGGGTTGACTGAAGAAATCAACAATTATTTCTCTAAGAATTCTTTTCCTTTTCGGTACTTTTCTGATTTTTTTCCTCATCTATGGACTGATTTGGAATTTGTTTTTACATATTAGCTATCGATTGATCCTTCAATGATACAAGTGAAACCTCTGCCCCTTGATTCTGGCTTTGGATTGAATCCAAAGATTCTTGGTATTGTCCATGCTCATGAAAAACCTGAGTTTCGAAGGGGATGTTGTCACAGTCAATGGGTTGGCAGAGGCCACTCATTCGATGCTACCCATGTCAAGTATTAACTGGTTTGGAAGAGGTTTTTCCAAAGGCAGATTAACACTCTTAAGGATGCAATGTAATCCTCGACTGTTGAACCAATTTTCTTGAAAGAGATAGGAAGCAAGTGCAAACAGACCTATAGTGGGACAAGGTTGGATATATTCTTTATGGGGTTGAAGGTAGGAGACCAATATTTTCATGAAGAATCGAGCCTTTTTAGGAGCCTCCTCCCTGAAAATAAAATCTTTTTTCTAGCGTCATGGGAAAAATTGCCAGAAAGTAACCTTTAGGAACTAGGAGCAGTTCAACCGAGCCGGTGGGTTTCCAATTCTCTTGAACCCTGTAATGTTTTTAGACTTAGAAATTTTTCCATGTACCTTGAAATCAACTTCCATAATCTATTTTTCATTTCCCCTTTTGAGAAAGAAACTATGGGGGGTATCATTCTTCTTCTTCGTGTTAAAGACTTTTTTTTGGCATAGTTTGGCAAATTTCTTCTCTACAAATCTGAGGCGCTTCCTTGGCTTTTCTGGTGTAGGCTTAGGTTGAAGAATATTTGAGATTGGGATGGGAATTTTTTGGTTTGGAATTGGGAGAGGTTTTCTTAGAGAAAATTGTTAGATTTGAAGCTCATTTCAAATGTTTGTTCTTGATTCACAAAATAAGGAGCGAGTGCTCATGTAATTATTATTTTTAATTTTAATTTTTTTGCAAGTTCATATTCTTAAGCTAAAGGTCTAGTGGATTAGCTTCAAACCTTTGCTGAAAATAATTGATAAATTATGTTATATATCTAGTGGGTGTTGAGTTTGCTAGTAACAAAGGAGGTGCTGCACTAGGTTAACTATGTATGTAATCAATTTTCTCATGAGTTTTTCAACATGACACCATATTTTTCTAGTAATGAAGGTGCTAGACTAGGTTAATCATATTTTTGTGTCACTTTTTTGCATGATTTTCTCTATCACAACACCATATATTTTGTCTTTAATAATTGTTGAATAAAAATGGTAAGTTAAATATAGCCTATTTTTAAGTGGGAAGTTGTCTCCTGCACTAGGTTGATTGTGTATGTAATCAATTTTCTCACGAGTTTTTCAGACAACAATATTTTTATCACCATATTTTGCTAGTAATAAAGAAGGTGTTGGACCATGTTAATCATATTTTTGTCACTTTTTTGTATGATTTTCACTATCACAACACGATATTTTTTGTCTTTAATAATTGTTGAATAAAAATTGTTAAATATAGCTTATTTTTAAGTGGGAAATTGTGTCTCTATCACATGCTTGAGGTTTGCTAGTTGGGCTAGCTTTTCATGTATTAAGCACTAAAAATTGCCAGACAAGCCCTTTCATTCTTTGTTGCCAGACATCCTTCTTCTAATGTTCTTATTCCCACTCTTTTCGCGGTGGGAATTATTGTTATTGGATATTTAGAGTGGGAAATATTTATAAACCAAAATAATGTGTCAAACCTTATAGAGCAAGCTTAGTTAATTGTCTACACTGGAGAGCCTTCTACTTGTATACACTTATGGATATTGAGCTTATATTTTTTGAAATTGGATTTGAGTGAGATTTGACTTGCACACACTCTGTTCACTATTGACTATAATGCATTTTCCAGTTTGTTGCTTATTGAACTGTTGAAAATTTAATTTGGTTTGTGCTTGAGTTTAAAAAACACTATTGCATGGTTGTGAAATACCTTCTTGAATATTTGCAGGTCATTAATGATTTGTTTTCCTTATTATCCATAGGGTTGGCATTAATGCAAACATTATTCAGTGCTAAATGATTTCTTTTCTTTATTGTCTGCAGGTTGTCATTGATGCAAATATTATTCAATGCTAAATGATTTTTTTTTTTCTGTTTGCAGGTCGTTATTGATGCAAACATCATTCCTCTTTGTGAAATTGCTCCAAACTGCTAAATTTGACATGAAGAAAAAGGCACGGGCTTTTTTTCTATTGTAGATTGTATAGATAGGAAACTACTTTAGGCTATTCATATGTAAGAGGAGAAAAAAATATTTGGAGCAAATGAAATGATTTAGCGGCTTGTAATATTACAAGATAGTATCATAAAAATATTTGGAGGAAATGAAATGATTTAGGTCAACTAGATTGATCTATAGCTTGTAATATCAAAAATTGATTATAATAAAAAAATCTTTTTATTGGGAGGGGCTAAAAGCCCCTTCTGAAGGCCATAAGGAATGACGACTGGCCATAGTCAATCCTTATGGTTTGTGTCTTAAAGGCTGAAAGGGATGGTCAATGGGCCATGGTCATTTCTTGAAGTCTTGTGTCCATTAATTTTTTTTGAAGTTTTTATTAGTTTTAGAAAAATGTTTTTTATTATAATAAAGTTGAATTGATAAATGTGGAATCTAATTAAAAATGACATGAAACACCTTATACTTTAGTGGGACACATTTCACTCAATTACAAAACACAATTTCTAAAGACCCTTATCATACAAATACTTAAACAAAGACACTCTTTGACATTTAATGGGGACATCCTAAATAATTACAAACACTTGACAAAGACATCTCATGGGGACCAACCTAAATAATAAGAAAACTCATTTGATAAAGACCAACTAAGACCCTCACTATACTTTAAATTCACTCAATTACAAAACACAATTTCTAAAGACACTTATCATACAAATACTTAAACAAAGACATTCTTTGACTTTTAATGGAGATAGCCGAAATAATTACAATCACTTGACAAAGACATCTCATAGGGACAACCTAAATAATAAGAAAACTCACTTGATAAAGACCAACTAAGACCCTTACTATTTTACAAGGACACATTTACATTTCACTCAATACCAAAACACAATTTCTAAAGACACTCTTTGACATTTAATGGGGGTGGCCTGAATAATTACAAACACTTCACAAAGACATTTAATGGGGACAACCTAAAAAATAACAAAAATCACATGTAGGGATAAGTGGGTCAGTCGAGGTCCACCACGTGCTGGGCGCAAGCTTCATTAGACATGGCGGCGGCCTTAGGTTGGTTCATGACACCTTGTGATACCAAATAATAATAGTAATAACAAAACTCACTTGATAAATTCTAAGACCCTTATCATATTTTACAAGGACACATTTTAAATTAATTATAAAACTCAATTTCTAAAGATTGCAAATTAATGTCACCAAATTTTAATTCGCTTAAGACACTTTCACGACATCCAAAGAAGAGAATGTGAATAGTATTGATGATTTTACAAAGCACCCTCACTTTACATGTAATTAATAATGATCATATTTGTTTACAGATTTGAAATCATGTTACTTGAATTTATGTTGTGTGTTTGTGTATGTCAAGTGTCTTTGTGTATGTTAGAGTGTCTGTGTTAGGTGTCTTTGGTACCAATAGGTTAGTTGAGTCTAGGTTAGGGGAGGCCATGTAAGCTTCCACCTTCATGTGGTTGGCCTTGTTAGTAGAGAATAAAATATTCTTGAAGCTAAGAGAAGCTTATTATTTAGATTTTTTATTTCAATTTTTAATTATAAAGTATTTGTTATCACAATATTAGTCATGCCAAAAAAATAATAAAATTAAATGAAAAATCGATCCAAGCAAATTGTACTAAAAACAATGATGAGGAAGAGTGTGTGAAGGCTATTATTAGACTATGGGATAAGAAGTTAATGGTTATTTAGGTAAATTCGAGTTAGTTTAAAAAAACACTATTTATTAGCAATGACAAATAATAATGGAAATATATTAAAACATGATTTCTTATTTTGATTCCTAAGAAGAAATTAAGATATTATGATTGATAAGTTTTAAAATTGATGTTAAATAATTTTCTATACTACAAATATTTAGTTTGGGTAGTTAAGGGGCATATTAATAGAGAACTAAGATTTCGAAAATAAGGAGGTTTTTCTTGTTTCTACAAACATTTGCTAGTTGGGGGGCATATTAATAGAGAACTAAGATTTCAAAAATAAGGGTATCGGTCCTAGATTGTTGCAGCGTAGATAGGTAGTGGTTGGTGATTGAATGTTGTGTTAGGAAAAAAGGGAGAGTGACTCATGAGAAAGTTCTGTCACTCGAGGCCATTAATCCAACATTGATTAGGTTGAGTAAGATTTTCCTGTTTTGACGAAGGTTAGGTCACATCATTTAGGCATTGTACTCAATTGATTATTGAGGGGGCCATATACATTTTCACCATCCTGTTGTTGGCCCTATTAATAGAGAACTAAATACCTTATTAGCAAAGACAAAATAAGTGTATTGGTTAAAAATTGATGTATATAGGGAGGTAGGGATTGGATATGCTTATGAATGTTGTTTTGTTAGAAAAAAGTGGAGAGTAACTCACGAGTTTTGTGTCATTAGGACGAGAGAGCTTTTTCAATCGAGGTCATTGATCTAACATCGATCAAGAAGTTTGTTGGATGGAAGGATAGGGGTTGAGTGCATTTCCCCCTCTTGTTGGTTAAGTTCCTTAGGTTGAGGTTTTTCCTCTTTTAATTGAGGTTGTAATCACTTACCTCTAGAATTGGGGGTTGGGGAAGTGGGTGTGTTGCAAAGTTGGGGTTTATGAGGGATGAGATTTAGACATTGTCACATGTTTATCTTTATTAGTAAATAATTAAATATTCTTAATGTTTTTCCTCTTTTGATGGAGGTTAGATCACATTTTAGGCATGGGTGTGTTGTAGTGTTGGGTGGTTAGGTTGTTGGTTTATGAACATCGTCACATGTTTGGCTTAATTAGTAAATAATTAAATGTTCTCGAAGTTGAATGAAGATGATACTGTATGATTTTATTTTTATTTTAACTTCTTTAAAAAAAAGAAATTTGTAATTAATTACATTGGAAGTGTATTTTGCATAAGAAAGTATCTCTTTTTCTATCCATAATCCCATATGAATTTGGGCACATGAATGGGCAAAATTCTCTCTTTACTGCCAATGTAAAAAGAGAATTATAGGTTGTTAGAGACTTATAAGCACAAGACCCCACAAGCAATTAGCATATGTTCAATATTTGCTCTAACTATCATAATAAGAAAGTATATTCTAATAATCTTGTAAATGTAAAAGTTTTTAGCTTCAATTTGGAGATGAAATTGCAGGAAACATCAACCTAAAGAGTTTTCATTGAGTTTAACGTGGTTCACTCAATTTGGGCTACGTCCACCAAAAATCATTTCATATTGACAAGTCACCGCTTATGTTAGATATACCCAATTTTGGTTTATGCATGCATGAGTGGAAAATTTGGGTTAACAATTCTTTGTTTATTTTGCTATTACTGCCAAAATGTTTTATAAACATCGAGAATTATAGGTTGTTAGAAAGTTATTTGGTGGTGCAAATTTAGTTTTTACTTCAATTAGGATATGTGGACAATATTTGTTTAGCATCATTTGAGCTAACTAACCTGAGGAGTGTTATCATAAATTTTCCATGCATTATGGAATGGGGGTGCAATAATGCTCAGAATGAGAACTCTAATAATCTTGTAAATTTAAAAAGTTTTTAGCTTCAATTTGGAGATGAATTGAGGAAACATGCATCAACCTTTGGTTTTCATTGAGTTTCAACTTTTTAATGGGTTTTTATTGAGAGGCAATTGATGTTTTATGTTAGATTGGGTTTGTGAATTTTGGTTTATGTATGCAATGCTATGTAATTCCCTACTTTTGGTTTATTTTATAGATATGGTTGGGCATTTGGGTTAACAAAGAAGAAGCTTTGTTTATTTTACTATTTAGGTGTGTGCATTTATTTATTTTTCCATTTAATATTTTTAAATCCATTTTATATGAACATTCACAAGTTTTCTTGTTAGAATTAGATTGGAGGTATGAACATGTGGAGCAAAGTTCTTTGGTGGAAATTGTCTTTTTATGGATAGGAAATTTTGCTTTTGTACTCAATTGCTTACCTTTAGAATTGGGGGTTGGGAAAGTGGGTGTGTTGCAAGATTGGGGTTTATGAGGGATGAGATGTGGACAAGACCCCACAAGCCATTAGCATAGGTAAGGCATTTGAGTTAACAAAGAAGAAGCTTGTTTATTTTGCTATTTAATATGTGCAAAATTTCATTTTGCTATTTATCTTTTTTAAAGCCATTTTATATGAGCATTTGCAAGTTTTCTTTTTGTTGTTAGAATTAGATTGGGGTATGAACATATGGAGCAAATTTCTTTGGTGGAAATTGTCTTTTATGGATATAAATTTTGATTTTGTACCCAATTGCTTGCCTCTAGAATTGGGGGTTGGGAAAGTGGGTGTGTTGTGGGGTTGCGGTTTATGAAGGATGAGATGTGGACAAGACCCCACAAGGCATTAACATATGGGCATTTGAGCTAACAAAGAAGAAGCTTGTTTATTTTGCTATTTAGGTGTGTGCATTTATTTATTTTGCTATTTATCTTTTTAAAAACTATTTTATATGAGAATTTTTCAGTTTTCTTCTTGTTTTTAAAATTAAATTGGAGGTATGAATATATGGAGTAAATTTCTTTGGTGGAAATTGTCTTTTTATGGATAGAAATATTGGTTTTGTACCTAAATACTTACCTCTAGAATTGGGGGTTGGGAAAGTGGGTGTGTTACGGGGTTGGGGTTTAGGAGGGATGAGATGTAGACAAGTCCCCACAAGCCATTAGCATATGTTCCATATTTTTTCTCACTATATTGAGGAGTGCTATCATAAATTTTCCATGCATTATGGAATAGGGGTGCAATAATGCTTGAAACGAGAATACTAATAATCTTATAAATTTAAAAAGTTTTGAGCTTCAATTTGGAGATGAATTGAGGAAATATGCATTAACCTTTTAAGGGTTTTAAATTTAGGTTGCCTATTTTCGTTTTCATTGAGTTTCAACTTTTAAATGGGTTTTTATTGAGAGGCATTGATGTTTTATGTTAGATTGGGTTTGTGCTCGTGCAGAATTTTGGTTTATGTATATAATGCTATGTAATTCCGTATTTTTGGTTTATGGTATAGATTTGGTAAGGCATTTGGACTAACAAAGAAGAAGCTTGTTTATTTTTCTATTTAAGTGTGTGCATTTATTTAATTTGATATTTATCTTTTTTAAAACCATTTTATATGAGTATTTGCAAGTTTTCTTCTTGTTTTTAAAAATTAGATTGGAGGTATGAACATGTGGAGCAAAGTTCTTTGGTGGAAATTGTCTTTTTATGGATAGAAATTTTGGTTTTGTACTCAACTGCTTACCTCCAGAGTTGGGGGTTGGGAAAGTGGGTGTGTTTCAGAGTTGGGGTTTAGGAGGGATGAGATGTGGACATCGTCACGTGTTTATCTTTATTAGTAAATAACTAAATACTCTTAATAATTATCCTCTTTTGACGAAGGTTAGGTCACATATTTTAGGCATTGTACTCAACTACTTACCTTAGTATTGGGGATTGAGGAAGTGGGTGTGTTGGGTGGTTAGGTTGCCAGTTTGGAGGGATGAGACATGAACATTGTCACATGTTTGGATTTATTAGTAAATAATTAAATATTCTTGAAGTTGAATGAAGATGATATTAGTAATAACGTTGGAAGCGTATTTTTGCATAAGAAAGGATCTTTTTTTTGTCCATAATCCCATTTGATTTTGGGCAAGTGGATGGACAAAATCCTCTCTTTACTGCCAACATAACCATATGCTTAAAACAAGGTTTTTATATAAATATATCTCAAATGTTATACCCTACCTAGAGTGTTAGGTGCCAAAGTATATTGCTAGAGACTTATAAGCACAAGACCCCACAAGCCATTAACATATATTCAATATTTGTTCTCACTATATTGAGGAGTGATTATTATCGTAAATTTTCCATGCATTATGGAATGGGGGTGCAATAATGCTCAGAACGAGAATACTAATAATCTTGTAAATTTAAAAAGTTTTGAGCTTCAATTTGAAGATGAATTGAGGAAACATGCATCAACCTTTGAGGGGTTTTAAATTTGGTTTTCCCGCCTTGGTTTTCATTGAGTTTTAACTTCTTAATGGTTTTTTATTGAGAGGCACTGATGTTTTATGTTAGATTGGGTTTGTGAATTTTGGTGTATGTATACAAGGCTATGTAATTCCGTACTTTTGGTTTGTGTTATAGATTTGGTAAGGTATTTGGGCTAACAAAGAAGAAGTTTGTTTATTTTGCTATTTAGGTGTGTGCATTTATTTAATTTGCGATTTATCTTTTTTAAAACCATTTTATGTGAGCATTTGCAAGTTTTCTTCTTGTTTTTAGAATTAGATTGGAGGTATGAATATATGGAGCAATTTTCTTTGGCGGAAATTGTCTTTTTATGGATAGAAATTTTTGTTTTGTACTCAATTGCTTACCTCTAGAATTGGGGGTTGGGAACGTGGGTGTGTTGCAGGGTTGGGGTATAAGAGGGATGAGATGTGGACATCATCACATGCTTATCTTTATTAGTATATAATCAAATACTCTTAATATTTTTCCTCTTTTGACGAAGGTTAGGTCACATATTTTATGCATTGTACTCAACCGATTACCTTAGTATTGGCGGTTGGGGAAGTGGATGTGTTGGGTGGTTAGGTTGCTTGTTTAGGAGGGATGAGACGTGAACAAAAAAAATGGTAATCACCACTATAGTATACGTGTCAAAGAGAGAAGATGGTGGGGGGGCAATAATACTCACAAAGGGATCCACAAGAAAATGTGGGTCATAAAACATCTCTGAAATAGTGGAAGTGACAAATGTCCTAAGGTGAGCACTCCCGACGAGAGAGATGAATGGGTCCTCTAGAATGTGTGATGGCTCAATCGGAGCATATTTCTACAATGCAACACAAGTGGAATATATAAATAGACAACTCAGGTCGGGAAAATATTCATCCCAATGGGGTTGATTAATGAGAGAAATGTCTGAAAAGAATGTATTAGCATCACAATATGAAGTAGGAGGAGATGATTGTTGCGAAGAGCTACTGGAAGTCCAAGATGAAGCAACACTACACTCAAAGGTAGCAACTAGTGTATGTGGAGTGTCGTCAACTGAGCAATCAAGATGCAATGGAGCATAAGAGGCAATGGTCACATCTGTCTCAGAGGAAGATTCTCCAATAGAACACTGTTGCAGAGAGTGAATGGAAGCATGATCATTCACGACAATGAGCTTTATGGAGGCAACAATAGGGAGAGTGTTCTCAATAGCAAGGTCCTGTGGCGAATGGTCAACATGGGAATCATGAGTAGAAACAGATGCAGAAGAACACTCAAGAATGAAATGGATGTGAGAAGGGGGAGAATCTATGATGGCACTAGAGTGGTCCTGAGAAGCGTCACTCTCAGATGGTGAGACAAGGTCATCATACAGTTGTCGGATAATGGTCCATGCAGTGAAAGGACACTCAGTATGCTCAAACAAATGCAATATATCCCCAGAAATAATAAGACCAAGAAGGCCATAGACCTCATCATTGTGGTTGAACCCACTCATCATTTCGTAGAGGGTCATCAGGCTCAAGAACAAGACCATGGAGGTAGGGCAACAAACCGTGCATAATGCATTGATTAATAATGTTTGGCTTCCAAGGCATAGATTTCCCCGACTCGAGCATAAAAACATAACAATGAAACTCCATAATGCAAATAAACCCCCAAATATCCCATATGGCACTTTATAACTAAGTGCAAAAAGTACAAGTCCCCATAGAGTTTTGCATGAACCCCCCAAAATGTGGCATTTTATAAAGTAGTGCATTTACAAAAATAAATGAAGTTTTCATGTAGAGCACAAGAAAACATGCACTTTTGACTGAAACAGTGCTCAAATCTGAGCCACCGATCAAAAGTTATAGTAAATACAATTTCCCATAAATAATGGCTTATTTAATTAAAATTTTACAAACTGATTAAAATATGTCAGAAATGATAGGAAAAGGAATCATGCATATACTCGTTGGAACTGGGATGAAATTTAGATTACAATGGTTTAGTTTGTGAGGAGAAATTGGCCTCCTACCAACTCAGGCCTCACCCTTCGTCTTCATTAGGCGAAGATAAAAGTTTAAAAAACAACTCAATTCTCCCTTAATGTATTTTCCCAAAAAATAACTTGCATCAAAAAAGTGAATAATACTAAAATGTTGACAAATTAAAATCCAAGTTGGAAAACAACAACTTATGCACCTTATGAGTAGTGGGGTCCACCAAAGGAAAAAGGCGTAGAGGTGATTTTAGGGTCGAAACCCTAAATTTATTTATTTCTATTGTTATGGTGCCACTTAGATCTAAAATCAGGTTTGTATGGCTCTATGAAAGTTATTGCAGGAGTTCTTGAAGACCAAAGCCATCATACAAGGAGTAAACCAACCATACGAAGTAAAAATTAGATTCAAGGAGGCAAAACCAGGTTAAGTTTGGCTTTGTATGGACTGTTTTAGCAGAAATGACATACATTAGGGTAAAAGACAAGTCAAGAGAAGCGTTTGGACCGAACTAGGGTAACCGAGGTTTCAAGAGGTCGAATGTAGGCCTGAGTGAGTTGTAAAGAGACTGTTTTTGTTGTGTGGCATTGTCCAACTGAGGAAAACGTGGCAATTAGAGCTTTCATAGCTAATACAGGTCATGGGTGACCAAAAAATGTCTAATGCAATCAGATCCAAGTGTCTACAAGGTTGTTTCAACAGTTTTAACTCCTCCTTAGACCTGCAACAAGGGAGTGAACGAATTCCAGTAGGTGTGACGGGTTGGAAGGGACATTAGAGGGTATTTTCAGACCTGCAAGAACTAAAACACCTTGTGAGATCTAACAAAACGTTTTGTAGTGGCCTACTACCGCATATATAGGCCATTAAAACCTTCACATGAGCTAGCATGGGATGTGTAAGCCTTCAAAAACTTCCACAAAAGCTAAATAAGTAGTTTAATAGTTTTCAGGGGTCTAAAAATGCACTAAACAGGGTCATTGAAACCTCCTTTACAGGTCTAAAATGAGCCAGAGGAGCTTGCAAAATGCCTTCCAAGAAGAAAACTAGAAAATACAAACCACCATAAAGGCAATATCCACATAAAACACAACCAACAACCCTTGTAAACTGGTAAATCCACTAAATAGTCTACTACACTATTTCATGCATTTGCAAACAATAGGACATCGAGAGCACCAAAAGGATATAGAATAAACCGAAGATAGGCTTTCGTAGAGGGTCCCTACATAGAGGTGTAGGATCTTACTAGACATCTCTAGGTGCCACGGAGTTCAAGTAATCGCTCGTCGAAGTTATACGGTTTTTTGGTCTCAGGGCTCTTAAGAAACTACGCCTGGACGAGGTAGCCCAAAAGCACGGGGAGCATAGGGAACCAAAATGAATCCTCCACTAACGTTCAACATGCCATATAGATGTGTTGGCACAGACGGTTTGGTCCCACGAGCTACCGTTTGCAAAATATAACGTGTCTAACAGTCTTACACTGACACAAACTACACTATTTCGTGCGTTTGAAAACAATAGGACAACGAGAGCACCAAAAGGATATGGAATAAACCGAGATATATTTTCGTAGAGGGTCCCTACGCGAAGGTGTAGGATCTTATGAGACATCTCTAGGTGTCACAAAGTTCGAGTAATCACCCGTCGAAGTTATACGATTTTTTGGTCTTAGGGCTCTTAAGGGACTACGCCCGGACGAGGTAGCCTGGAAGCACGGGGAGTGTAGGGAACCAAAATGATGCCTCTACTAGTGTTCACCAGGCCATGCGGACATGTTGGCATAGACGGTTTGGTCCCACGAGTTACCGTTTGCAAAATATAATGTCTGACAGCCTTACACTGACTCAAACTACATTTTTTTGTGCATTTGCAAATAATAAGACAACGAGAGCACCAAAATGAGATGGAATAAACCGAGATAGGATTTTTTATAGGGTCCCTACACAGAGGTGTAGGATCAAATGAGACATCTCTAGGTTCCACAGAGACTGAGATATTACCCCTTAAAGTTATAGTGTTTTTTGGCCTCCGGGCTCTTAAGGGACTATGTCTGGACGAAGTAGCCTGGAAGCAACAGCACTATCCTGCACCAAAACGAAGCCTCCACAAGCATTTACTAGGACACAAGAACATGTTGGCGTAGTTTATTCGGTGCCAAGAGCTACCGTTTGCTTTCTCAATCTCACTCTCACTATCTTTTTCAAGGTACAATGATTACATTGACAGGGAAGTGGGAAGCCATATTAATCTTGTTGATAGTACTAATTACCCATGAAATCTAATTCTCCAACTTTCATTTTCTTTACTCATCTTCGCCTTTTTAAAATTGGGTGAAAAAATTGTTGTGTCAACATCAAGAAATGTGCGCCCCTTTGGCACAGAGAAAGACATGTCAACATTGTTAAACATGCGCCTAAAAAGTGACCTAAGACGCTTAAAAAATGATGTCAACACATTAAAAAATGTGCCAAGTAAAACCCCTTTGGTGCCGAAAACTTCATGTCGACATCATAAGATGTGCGCTCAAGGTGCTAATGACGTTATGTTGATGTTAAAGAACTTGCGCCGACACCTCGAAAAGTGTGCCAAAGAAAAGTGGGTGGGGTAATAAATGCCAAATTTTCTATATATAGGCGCTTAACACCTGTCATTTTCCCGATTTGAAAATTGTGAAAAATATTCCTCTGCGCCTGTTAGCTATCCCTGTCACGTCCGCGTTCCACTTTTCGAGTTTGTGGACCCCAAAGTCATCCTTCATCCTTTATTAAACCGGGTAAGTGGTTTTTATCACTCTTATTGTTGTTTGTGGTTTTGGTTTCTTGGTTGTTGGTGGTTTTAGGATTATTATAAAAGTTAAATCTAAAAATGAATAAATTACCACCCCTCTGAATAAACCATCCTTTGTATCTGCTTATTGCCTTGCTAGAAAACCCACAAACCCTCTCTTTGTTATTTTGTAAAATCAAAAAGAGAGAAATCTGAGAAGTTGTAGAAAAAGTGCAAAAATCATCTGAAAACTATGGTGCACTATCCTTTTATGTTGCAAACCCCACAGTCACACCTTGGTGCATTGCCCCCACATGCAACACATCTATAACCTGTGCGAAGTGTCACCACTTAACAAATTTCCTAAAGGCGCAGGCGCATCCCAACCAACATTAACATTTGATGTTGTGTCCTTAAAATTCTGCGCCAAGCAGTTTTCCTTTGGCGCGTTGAGCTCATTTGCAACACTTTCAGAAGCTGCGCCTCGGCGCACCTTAAAGCCATGCAACACCATATTTTTCAACGCCCAGTTAAAACATTTTCCAAAGGCGTTGGCGCATGATCCTTAACACCAACACTACATGTTGTGTGTTGCTAACGAGCGCCCCACACTTTTCTCCTTGGCGCATGAAACCTTTTATGCAACACTCTTGAAAAGTGCGCCCCTCTATAACCCTTTGGCACAACTTTTCCCCTCTTAACACAGGTGCATCTTTTTGCATGTTGACATCCCCAAAAGTGCGCCTAGCCTTTTTAAGCCTTTGCAGTATGCTATGAACTTATGCCATGCACCCTAAGCCTTATAATTGCTCATTCTTCTTTCTGTGAGCTTTCATTATGAATAACATGACGGTTGACATGGCTCTTCTGTGTTGGACCTCCTTGATTCTCCTTGCAGAACAACAACAGCCATTCTCAAGCTCACACATGTCTTCATCGAGCAAAAAGCCAACCAAGTCTAAAGGTAAAGCTAAGTTGACAGAGCAAGAAATGAAGTATAAATATCAAAAAGTTAGGATGCCTGACTCATATGCAGAGAGTGATCTCGACATCAGAGACTCTGAGCTTGGGCACATTGATATGGAAGACTTCTGGGTGAGAACGAACCAGGCTACTAGTGGCCCCTAGATGAACAAGTTGGTAAGCAGTGGATTGCACTTTGCAATTGGGCTGCCAGTAAGTGCTATTAATAACGATTTCATCATGTTGGTGGCTCGATGCTATAACAAGGACACAAGATGTGTCGAGGATAAAGAAGGAAAGATGATCATCGACCTAACTGCTCGTCACTCTGAAATAACTCTGGGCATTCCTCATCACAGGCAGTACGTCGCTATAAGCCTAGATGACTGCAAGAAGGCATGGGACAACAATGAAGACAAATGTATACAAATGATGAATGAGCTATACCTTAAGAACAAAAAGCTGGTGAGCGGATGGCCACAGACCATCCACCGCAGTGACTTCAATGAGGAATTGAGTGATACAATCACCTTCGTGAGCAGAGTGTTTGGGCTTCATGATGCCCATCATTTCCATAAATGGATGTTAAGGTACTTAGAGACCATGAGAAAAAATGTGCATGAACAACGTTTTGGTTGGGGAGAAATCATCAGCGACACCATCTCTCAGCAGCTTCAACAGGTCATGACAACTGGGAAGTTCTATATGAATTCCTATGTTGTATACGTTGCAACATCAGCGAGAGATTTCACAGGCCTGACACGAAATGGGGTATGGCCCCAGGTCAAAATATATGAATACTACTCAGAGCTCAGGCTCGAGAACAACATCCCCTAGTTCTCAAAGATCAAAGACGCCTTCTTCTATGGGGTGTTTTGCCTATTGAGGCCGAATATGAGACATGGTCGAACTAGCCCTAGTGTGGTCACTATCACCAAGAAGTGGGGAGCATTGTTCACTCAGTTTCCCACGTTCACATACCTCAGGGCGGTGAATTTTGAGGGTTAACCGACTAAACTACCGAGGTATGCAGGACCTAAGCTGATTCTCTTGGAGTTGTCAAGGCAACTAATCACATACCATGAGAGATGCATGAAGAGAAAGAAGGGAGGAACTCCATTCCCCCTTACAGTGGGCCGATACACTTGCACCACACTGGCCAAAGCACGGGAAATGTATGTCGAGCTTGAATTACTAAATCTAAAGCATAACTTCCCAGCCAAGCCTACTTTTGATTGCAAGGGTTTCCTCCTAAAGGAAAAAATTGATCCTTTTCATGTCCCTGAGATCGAGGACATCTACATCGACCTAACACATGTAGTAGATCTCAGGTGGAAGGATCACTCCAGGTTGGCTCTGGGAGAAATCAAACACTATGGCGTGGCCATCATTCCAAAAGGTTTGCAAGAACCTGATCAAGTTTACCTTGACACGGATGGGGACGATTGGTCGTTCGTAAAAATTGATAGATCCAAGGCACCAAAGACCATTGAGGAAAGACTCAAGCACATGTTGCAGCGCACTGAGCATTGGTGCAAACAGAATGGTCTCATCTCCCTTAGGTAGATTTCATTGCTTCTCCTTTAGGAAGAGCACCTCCAAGGCCGGCCCAAGTGCCGAAAGGAAAAGGAAAAGATAAAGAAGAGGGAGAATCAAGCAAAGAAGAAGCTCCTCAAAGCCCTCCTACTACTTCCGAGAAGCAAGTGGTCGACCTGGTCTCCCCAGGTAAAGAAGAAGAGGCCATTGAAGTTTCAACGGACACATCCACTCAGGATGTGGTCACAGCTACAACCACTAAGGCACCCACCATTCCTTCTTCCGCTCCTTCTCCTCCCCCTGTTGTTGAAACATCTACCCCAATGGATGTTTCTTCTTCTCTCCCTTCCTCCCTTCCATCTCCCACCTCTTCCATGTTTTCCTCTCTCGCGGATCTATCACCTGGTGTTCCCTCCATCCCATTACAGATCCCTTCTGCCTCCGTGTCCTTTTCTCCCCCTGTAGTAACTCCAGGCCCCACAAGCAGCAACGCGTTAGACTCCTTGTCGATGCCCCCACCAAGTGTCTCAACGTTCTTCCCTGCAGTCTCTTCAGTTGCTTCCCCTTTCACTCCCATTTCTTCTTCCATTCCCTCTACTCCTCCCATAAGTCCAAGCTGGATTTCTGACCATCTAGGTCAGCTCAAGAGAAAATTTCCCATAACACCCATGGACTTCTTTGTCATTCCGAAGAAGGGACCAAAGAAGCAAAAAGCTATAACTCGTTTCTCAAAGAGCACTTCGGGAGAGAGGGTTATGGAGATTAAATATCCTGATCCCACTAAAGAAAAGAAAGATTTGTCTCCTACAGACTTTACAGTGACCCAAGTCACGATGGGAAACCTCATCTGAGAGCCTGCAAGGAGAGGCTTTGTCTATAGTAGATGCCCTTTGCAAGAAGCTTCAAGAAGCAAAGGAGGAGAAGAAGATACTAAAGGAACAAAACAAACATCTTCTCCAAGCATTGCAAAGAATGAGCAACGCACCTCCTATGACTGTAGCTGAACCTCCTGAAGTTCTCAGTCAGGACAAGATAAATGAATATGCCAAGATTGGTGAACAAGGTACGGCAGTGTCTTCCTGGATAGAGTGAATCCTCAGAGATAGTGAGGAGATAATCAAGAAGTTCATAGGACTCTACCAGGGTGTAGATCAGACAAACAAGGAGCTGCAAGCAGTAGCATGATCCCTCTTCGAGGAGTTGGACAATTAAAGTTCGGCATCATTGATCACCTGTGGGCACACCACAAAGCTCTAGTTGCACTGGACTACCAGGTTGATCAAATGGAGTATATCCTAGAAAGGATAGACAAAATCAAGGACGAGGCCTTGGATGTAAAACACAACATGGAGCAGGTGGTTACAAAGATGGCTCTTGAGATGCTCAGTGCATCATTCACCTTGAGGGAGGCAGACGATACAATCTAGATCTTCAAGGCTATCGCAACCCAAGGTTTATCCCCAGAGGTCACTTTCGACCGAGAGTCTATCAATAACCTTCTGGCTTGCCGCGATTTCATTGGATACTTGATTGAGACAAACGAAGAGTACGCTGGGCTACCTAACAAGCTCAAGACTGAAAAAGAAACTTGTGAAGTTATTGGCGACCACTTTAAGGGTCTAGACCACAATCAACTTCAAACAATGATTAGCAAGTTTATGGAGTACCGAGCTCAGTGTCACATCGCCTCTCTCGATAAGAAGCAAGACACTCCATTCAAGCAAAGAGATGACGATGAATAGTTTCTCTTCTTGTGTACGCTTTGATCTTTTTGTAAAAATATTTTAAAAGTATGTTGGCATTTACGATGACATCATCCATGTTGCATCATGGGATGTTGCCATCCATAACTTGCCCAAAGTCAACTTTTGACTTTTTAGATATTTTGTAAATAGTGGTTGGTTTCTTTTTGGCTCCTTTCTCTTTCTTCTTCTATGAATACTGGAATACTTGTTGTATTCTAGGTGGACATTTTTGTATGAAAAAAGAGGCGAAGAAAGAAAGACTTTCTGCCTTCTTGTAACAAAAAAGATATTAATATATATGTTAAGACTTTGTGCTCAATATATGTGTTATCTGCATCATATCTCTCTTAAGTCAGATCTATGTTTCTATTTTGTTGGATTCTTTCTTATTATCATCATATGTTCATCAGTATTACTTTGTTTGTTTATGCAAGTAAGTTTGGCTATGTTTACTACCAGCCCAAAGCGTAAACCCTCTGACCTTTCTGTCTTGGAATTAATTTCTTTTCTCCCTTCAGATCTACTTTCCTTATTTCCTTCCCTCTTACATTTCTGTTCATAGTGGGAACTACCTCTACTGAGATAAGATCCCAAACCCCTGAAGTTAGAATAGTGTAGATTTGCACAGATTCCTGCTTGATAGAATAGCAATAAACCAGTTTCACTTTGCTATCTCAAAGAGGGGCTATGCCCTGCACACTGTTGGCCTGTTTCCCCAAGACCTATCTAACTGACAGATTTTCAAACCAACAATATTGATAAATGATTTGATAGGGGAGCTACCCTCTTTGATACCCTAAAATTTACAAAGTAAATTGCATGTATAAACAAGAAAAGCTAACACCATTGCCATCCATCTAGCCAAGGTTCTAAGTCTAGGAATGTAACATTAAGATAGAAGCTTAAAAGAATGCTTAACTAGTATGAAAACAATACAAAATCTAACTAAACATGCCTACTAATATGCTTGAATTACCTAACATGGGCCTAAATAGACCTAAGAGGGAAATCAAATGGTTATGGTTGCTACTCCAAACAAGGTGAAATGGCCTCTCCCAATGACTACTTGGTCATTTTGGATATCCATCTACTAACCCCATTGAAGGCTTTAAGCAAGGATTGAACTTGGCTATATATCATATTTATTATATGAGATGCAAATCAAAGCATGGTGTGTAATATAAAGGAATGAGGTGCACCCTTTTTATAGTTTTCCTTTTGGGAGAAACTTGTATTTTGGTGCATGTGGGACTAAAAGCCCCAAATTAGATTAGAATTTTTAATCATGATTAGGCCTTGCTAATCACAATTAGTGAATTACCAAGTGATTAAGAGGTGTGAAGCCTTAATCAACCGCTTAGGGTCAACTAGGAGGCTAGGATAAGCTTTTGAAGCTTGTTGAGATGTTGTGGAGGTGAATGGGGTGATTTTGAGTGGTTGGAAGAGGGGTTTGAGTCAATACTAGGGTATATTGACCAAAACAAGGGCAAAATAGGCTTAATTAGCTAATAAACGTTAATTGTCTGTTTTGAAGAGGATTTTGACTTACGATTCGCCGTAAAGTGGCATCCTGAATGTGAAAGGGGTTACGCAATCAACAAAGTGTTGTTAATTGGCTAAAGTGGTAAGAAACGTTAGTTAATTAGCAAAGATCACTAATTATAATGGAATTGGCAAGAATGAGAGTGATTTGTGTGCATTTTGGCAATAAGATTGCAAAAGTGGAATTTAGGTGTCTACATTTGCCCCTGTTTGAGGTGAAGTTAGTGACTTCACTTCAAACATAGTAGACAAGCATAAAACAGGTAAATTTTTGAAGAAAAATTAGCAGGATGAAGGATGCCCCCTCGAGTGTCGATGGGGTGATAGAAGAAGTCAATCGACGATCGAAAATATGATCAAAATGGATAGAAGAAAATAGGTCAGAATGGGCACGAAACCCTTAGGTATTGAGAAGGAATAAGGATAGGGATAAACGTGGTTGTTTATTGCCCCGGGTGAGTTTGGAAGAAAAATTAGTAGTGATAATAAATGATAATGGAGAAGAAATGATTAATGGAGAAATATAGGACAAGCCCAATCTTTACATCCAACCTTTCCATAAGCAACCTGTTTATATCATTTTGCCCCTAGGTCTACATCATCGGCCTTTATTTAAAATAAACAAAAGTGTAAGATAACATGAAAAGCTAAATTACTAACAATTGTTTACTGCTAAAAATACGTAACTCCATGCAACATACATTATGCAATGCAATACGAGAAAGTAAAATGATATTTAGCTCCATGCAACATACAAAATGCAATGCAATACGAGAAAGTAAACCAACTAACCTAACAGAGAAACTAGTACAATCACATATACTCAAACAAACAACATTCAAGATAGTTGTACCAATGTTTTTGTTATCAAGCTGTAGTTCCCGAATGTTCGTGTTGTAATGACAAGGGTTAAAAATGATGCCCCAAGCAATAACACATGCAAGGGAAAAATGGAGGACACAAGTAGTCCCATGGAAAAGCTTTCGTGCACTATGACACAGTCCTAACAACTCATTGTTGCACAGGAGGACCGACATAATATGCAACCTAGCTTTTGTTAATGGATGTAGATCACGATGATCTGCAAGTCGTTTGAGACAAGAACAAGCAAGAACCTTAGAAAGATGCTTTTGTAGGACCAATTTCAATGTTCGAGGATAATGCAAGTGATACAGGCTTCAGCTGTATGCACGTTGTTTACCAATTTTTGTAGAATTTACCAATTTTTTTGTATTTTTTTGGATTTTTAATAATTTTACCATCATTTTTTTAATTTTTGAAACATATTTGAATGTTTTTTATTTTTCTAGAAGTTTTCTGAAGCTATGTATAGGAAACGAAGAAACGTGGATGCCCCCAACAAATGGGATGTACAAGGGCAGAATGCCATGCACATGCGCAAGAAAGTGAAGATGTGAAAATGCCCCCAGTGTTAGCTGGAATATACAAAGGAAAACTCTTCACACGTAAAATATGGATCAAGGCCAATATGGATAGGTTCAACATGATGATGAACATAACCCAATGACATGCTAGGAAGGAGCAAGGATGCCCCCAGCGTAAGTTGGCCAAGAAGCACATGATAGAAAGAAGTGGAAGTTTGTTTTGAGAAAGGGTACAAAGGTGCCCGCAAACATGGAAAAAAGGAAATATTATACACATGGATGTTCTGAACGAAGTAGAAGAACAACGTGAATGTTGTGAATGTAGCTTAGAAGCCTCATGATGAAGAAGTGGTTAGCCAAAGGCACGAATCATGAGACAAGATACAGACTAGAGTAAGAGTCTGAACAAGGTCCAAAAAAAGACACTTGGTAACATACTAATCATGTTTTCTCATTGAGATCCAGTGTGTGCACGTGGAAATTTATTACCTCTTGGAGGGAAGATTTGATAGACAACAAGTGAAGACACCCTAGCCAATGTGTAGGAATGATTTATTTTTCAAAGTTGATTTTTTTGGAATGGATTGTGGAAGGTGAGTCCATACATTGCTCCACTGCCAGCCAGGCATCCATAGCCCCACGGAAGATGCATTTGATTCTAATCACAACATTTCTCTACTACCAGTCAGGCATCCATAGCCCCGGTAGAGATTATTGGAAATACCCCAAGAGAGAGTTATATATCAATTTTCTTTTGCTTTTAGCGTTTGCTTTCAGCTTTTGCTTTTTGATTTGATTGATTTTTTTACTTTCTGAAAAACTTATTTCAGCTCTCTTGTTTGACAAGGGGTTAAGAACCACTGATGGCTTGATGGAAGGAGGTGGAAGTGATTGCGATGATGACATTGGCTAGTGTCAACAAATATGTCCAAAATTTCTTCGCAACAAGTTTTTTAGATGTTGATTGTGATAGGATCTCTACGAGGTCAGTCGTTCTTTAATTTACCAAGGTGATAAAAGACCAAGGCCAAATGGATACCATAGAGATAAATGTCACAATATGCGTGTGAATTGGCTAACCAAAATATCACCAAAGGGATGAAAATGGTAGGAAGACTTGCAGAAGAATAACAAGGAAGGGAAGAAAGAACATCCATGTGTATGCAATACCTGATTGCAATGTGTGTTCATTTACCTTTGATTTTTTGAAATGTTTTCTCATTTTTTTTTTTTGTATTTTTTTTTTTGAAAGGTGGGACCGACAAGGTCACTTGGCATGATAAGATCCAACAACAATGTTAGCAATTTCCTTGATAAGGAAGACTAGGTGTTTTCTTATCAAGAGTCATATTATCCCCGATCTCAATGATCGTGGTGAGCTCATACTCAATAGATGATTGTGTTTTATCATGAAACATGGATTTTGTATGTGGGATATTGAGGTCCCTATCTAGAGGTTTCTGTACTTTATGCCATACTTGATGGGTGCGTTGATGTGCATTTTTGAATTGCACGTTTGATTCTGAACTTTAAGATTTTTTAAATTGTTGTGAGCTTTGGAGCTCTTGGAATTTTTGATCTGAGCCTGATGAAGGAACCATTTTGGTTTCCTATAAGCTACTACATGACTTTTCTGATCCCGAGAAGTGGGAGAAGAAAGTGGATGAATAGAATTGATGTGAGGAATGATGGTGGGCTTGCCACAATCATTGATAGAAGGAAAATGTGATGGACGTGAAGGGTACGGTCCAAGAATTGAAGAGGATGGGCTACCAGGAGGTGTCCCATAGACTGAAGATAAAGGACTACAAGGATGTGGCCCTAAGATTGAAGATGAAGGACTTCCTGGTGGTGTCCCATAGATAGAAGATGATGGGCTACTAGGACGTGGCCCAAGAATCGAAGATGAGGGACTTCTAAGACGTGCCCCCAGTATAGACGAAGATGGGCTGCCAGGAGGTGAGCCACATATAGAGGATGTGGGGCTACTTGGAGGTGGCCCACATATAGAAGAAGATGATGGGCTACCAGGTGGTGACCCAAGGTAAGATTGCGATGGAGGAATCCTGATAGATAAAGAATGATTAGGTAATGAGAAGATAGGTCTTGGATCAATGCTAGACCCAGGAATTTCATCCCCAATGTATTGTGAAGATGAAAAATAAGAGGAGGATCATGTTCGATGATCTTAGGGTTTTCCTCTATTTTCTGACAAAAAGCATCAATCTCTTTCTCCCAATATGCGAATGTATCGAGGTCTAAAGAGGTTTCTTGCTCGCAAACTTCTAGAGGAATGTCTTCATGTACCCTCATAAATTCTCTAATTGCTTCTTCATTCTGAAATGAATCAATCAGTGTGGGTAGTTGTTCTACCACAAGAGGTTGATTGATGAATGTGACATGGGAGTTGACTTGGATGATTGATTAGAAGGACTTTGAGTTGGAGAGCTCTTCAACGGAAGAAGGGGTTGTTGAGGCGGTGAATAAGGGAGGTCCTGCAAAGTAAGGGAGGACTGCGGCTCAAGAACCAAATTAGAATTTTCAGAAGATCTAGGTGAATCTGAAGAATCAGAATAATAGTTTGGATCGGAGTCAGAAGAAGAGTGGGAGGAACCCGAATAATAATTTGGATCAGAAGTGTCCAAACCATACCACCGACTATGAGATGAAGGTGGGGAACAGGGTACCCGAATGGGCTCTCTAGCACGAAGAATCAAACGAGGTCTAGTTGTGATAGGCATCCTTTGATGGGAATGTTGAAACCTAGGTTCCTTACTATCATAAGTATGTGGAACTGCATGATAATCAGTCTTTGTTGGCACATGCCTAGACATAGATAGTCCAGGGGATATCACAGGGGTTATTGTGTTGACATTTTCAACAGGTGTATCTACACAACCAATGAGGGCATCAAAATGATTCTCCTCATTAGACACATAATTAGCATTCTTGTCCCGATTATGTTTAGGAAGAGTCTTCATATTGGGGGATTTGTTAGGAGTGGATGAATCCATCTCCACATCGCCACTTTCGATTAAGTCCTGGATGTAGTGCTGCAACTTCAAACACTTATTTGTTTTGTGACCTTTAATGCGGTGGAATTGGCAATATTCATTATCTCTAAACCATGATGGTTTAGGTGTGTCATCCTCATAAGGTGTAGTTTCAGGATATCTAACCATATTAACCGCCTCTAGTTGTTTTAGTATTGATGACATTGAGTCAGATAGAGGAGTGAAAGTACGATGTTTATACTCCATAGGTGGAGCTCCCTTTGCAAGCTTCAAAGGAGTGTTGTTTTGAATGGCTTGTACTCTTTTAGAGTCAACTATTCCATCATTAACAATGTTTTTGTTCTTATTAGGAACAAACTTTGGCTTGTCGTTGGTCTTGGAATCATTTATGATCTCTTGAAAAGGGCTTTAGGGTCCCTCTATTTAACAATGCCTTTTCAATTTGACTCCCTTTTTCTATTACCTCTTCAAATGTGTTACCACAATGCATTTGCAAGTGGAATGTAATGTCTGGATGGAGGTTGGGAACAAATATGCCTATCAGCTGCTTTTCGGGTATGGAGCAAGGAAAGCGGCTAGCTAATCCTCTCCATCATTGTAAAAATGCAACGAAGTTTTCATTGTTTCGTTGCTTGGCATTGCAGAGATCTAACATGGTAACATCATTTTCTATATTGAAAGAGAAGTGTCATACAAAACTCTCTGCTAGTTCTGGCCATGTTGATATGGATCCCTTAGGGATATGCACAAACCATTCTAGCATCATTGCTCCTAAACTTCGTGGAAACAAGCGCATAAGATAATTGTCGTTGAATGCCACCTCTTGACATGCCATATAAAAGTCCTTTATATGATCACGAGGGTCACCTTTTCCCTTATATTTATCAAATTTTGGAAAATCAAAATGTCTTGGGAAAGGTACCTGCAACATGGCTTTGTCAAATGGGTAAGGACATAACTCATCGAACCGATACTTCTTGTTATTGCTACCGGTTTGGCCCTCTTGTAACGCTTGAAGGGTGTTCTTCATTGTTGACCACTCTTGATTAAAAAGTGGATCTTGCATGGGTGGCGGCGTAGGTCTATACAAAGGGTTAAGCCTAGGTGTATGCCCACCCCAGATTTGTTGTGAGAATCTCTTCATAAGGATCTCTTTGTGCCTCCCGTCGAGGAGTGTTTATTGGGAATTCGTAAAACGAAGCTTTAGGTTTTGCCTTTGGTATAGTTTGTTTCACAACTTTTGGTTGTTCCTTTTGTATATGTGAAGCCAAACTTGCCAATTGACGAGTGAGGGCTTGGACCTGTTGTTCTAACGTAACCTCTTTAATAGGTATTTCATGATGATCTTCATTAGGAGGAGGTTGTGCATGATGAACATGTTCTTCATGGTCTTCGCAACGAATTTTAATAGGAGGAAAATGATAGTCTCCATCATTTTCAAATGGTATCTCCTCATTATTCTATCATGCAGAAGTAGAGGCATGACCTAGATTTAAAATTTCATTAAGAGTGTGATGAGGGAGGTCTACTTCTTCTTCTCCCCAACCATGCCGGCGATAAGAGAAGGGTCTACTGTGGAAGGTAATTTGGCTCCTAGTTCCACAACCCGCATAAGAACTTCATGTTTGTTATGAAAAATGTAGTCATCAAAATGGGCGGAATGAAGCTCTGCATCCACACGAGGAGACTCTTCCTCTCCACCACTATGGTCAACCATGAGATTATCCTCCAAAAGAGGGTTGTCACCTCCAAATATATTGGCTTCCAACTTTCGTGACCCCATTCTCGTAGTAGGCATTACTTAGAATAGAAGGTACAACGTGAAATATTTCCACTAAGGTTTATTAACAAGGGACCCTAGTCAAATTTGTGCAGCGTAACGACCCTAAGTTGTTAAAACAAGGTGACTATAGAATAGCCACAAAAGTGATAGGTCAAAATGAACGTACGTACGAACTAAAGAATAACGAACAAGCTACCCTAGCAAGGTAATATATGACACAAGTTTTCCTTAGAATAATACAATGACGTACAACGCTCAAAATTTAGTTTACACCAAATAGTTTATTCTCTAAGATTTCATCTAGATAGGTTTGCAACCAAATAGTGACAACACAACATCACCAGTTAGGTCAAGTTTGCAACAAACAAGGCCTAAATGATAAGAGAATGTTGACGTGATCTTCTAACAAGATATACTAAAAACCAGTTTCTAAACACTAACAAAGTCCAAGTCTCGTAAAATGGATGATAACAATGTGAGCAACGTAACGACACTATTTGGACACGTGAACCAAGCTTTCAGGAAAGCAAGATTTCTAGTGTCAAAATGATGTTATCGTGATGCTAACAATGTATCCTCAACACTCACAAAACTCAAGACAAAGTTAGGATGTAAAAACTATGTCTAAGTATAACAAGAAATTGTTATGCGTGCGAACAACGTAACTCTACAATATAGAGATTTAGGCCTAATTTCACAATGGAAACAAGACGTAAATATCTCAATTGTATGGCTACAATGTGGGCAGCGTAACAACTCAAAAGAAGACAAGGATGAAATCACCTAACTATGATGATAATAAGTCTCAAATATGGGTTTTTGAGACAAGGGGGCCTACTAGATCGTGAGTACGTACCATGCACACTTTCAACACTTGTGCTCTGACATTGCAACCTAGTCACGCAAGTAGAATACAAAAGTGGTGGACACACGATATCTAGCGGTATCCATATATGTTGTTTCCTTTTGTCCAAAAATGGGCAACAAGAAAACAAGGGTGTAGACCAAGTGGTGTTGAAATAAACTTGGTGTTATTTTGGCAGAGTTTCGCCTTGTCTTAAGACAAGTGAAAAACTAGGACAAAATGACACTAAGTAGATTTCATGATGAAATGTCACGCAGTTTCAACTTTAAGAGATTCTTTCCCTTGTTCAAAAAACAAGAGTTTGAATCTAACAAAGTTGTCACTTTGTGAGAGCTCTCAAGTATACTATCTAAGACAAAAACAATGGCTCCAAGCCG
The DNA here is from genome assembly GCA_019776745.2 of Taxus chinensis. Lineage (NCBI taxonomy): Eukaryota > Viridiplantae > Streptophyta > Pinopsida > Cupressales > Taxaceae > Taxus > Taxus chinensis. The sequence continues at coordinate 684,710,550 of CM034154.1, read as the reverse complement.
GCAATCTTCCTAGGTGGTTCTCTCTCTAGGTGTCACAAGATATCTAGAGCGAGCTCGATTTACCCAAAAATTCACACTGACTAATTTGGGAGTATCTCGGCTTTACTTTACCCCCTTCAGTATAATGAGCACCAAAGTGCATTCAGTTATACTTTCACTGGGGTCGCGATACAGATATCTTTGACGCTAATCTCACCAAGGCGTACTAGACAAGTCGGTAGTGTGGAGCACTTTCCTGTTTCATTCACAAGGTTCCCTCTTGCGTGAACTACTTTAGGGTTCCTAGGACCACCCCCATTGTTGTAGCTTAAGGCTTATGCCAAAGGGGTTATGTCCTAGTTGAGCGGATGAGTCGTAGCTCTTAACCGAAACCTGCAAATACAATGTGATGATTGTGGTGTATTTTTTATCTTTTAGACTTAATGTGGTTTTTGTCGTACTCCTTTTGGCAACCTACAATCACACGTGTAGTTAGAAAAATTGTTTAGGTCCTCCTTTCTTTGACTAGCGTTAGGTCCTTCACAAAATGGTTAGTAGTTTCAAAATAGATTCACAATATCATAAGAAAATAACCATGAAAAATGCTTGTAAATCAACTAACTACCATCAAATTTTGCAAAAACAAGGTTTATTCCCAATTCATCCAAGTGTTTTTAATGAAAAGACTAAAATTGCTTTTGATTCCCAAGATCACACTAGGTGCAAGGGAAGAGCATACACAAATTCTAGCCTTGGTTATTTAGCAAGTGAAAAAGCATTTAAACTAAAAGATGATTAACAAAGTTTCCTACTTACTCTAATGATAGCAAAAGAAGGTTTAAGAGTGCTTTTGATTCTCTAGATCACACGAAGTGCAAGAGAAGAGCATACACACCTTAACCCAAACTCATACAAAGCATGGAAACAAGATTAATTCCTTCAAACCCTAAGTGATTTTATAAGAAAACTTACTCTAAATCTATGAAATTGACAAAAATGGCATCTAAAAACCTCTGAAAAGTAACAGAAATCCTAAAAACCAAAAATGGAAACTTTGAGTTTGTAGGAAAAATTTATACAGACACACCTGCACACCCCTGTCGATGTGTGTGCGCTTGTTTCAACGCCTGTGCTTTCAACTCCCCTTTGTAAAAATGACTCCAAGCCTGTGTGCTTCAGACAAGTAGGTGCACTCCCCTTTGTAAAAATGACTGACAATTGAAAAATATAAAGTCAAGTTGCTGAAAAAGATGAGCTAACGTGTGTGCTCCATGAGAGAAGCGTGTGTGCGACACGGGTGCCAGTTTCAATGCATGTGCTCCCCTGTCGACGTGTGCACTCCCCTTTGTAAAAATGACAGAGTTGAAAAATACAGCTGACGTGTGCACTTCCAGAGAAGCGGGTGCGCTCACAGTTTCGACGCCTGCACTCCCAGTTCGACTGTGTGCTCCCCTTTGTAAAAATGACTGACAGTTGAAAAATACAAGCCAACGTGTGTGCTCCAGAGAAGTGGGTGCACTCACAGTTTTGACGCCTGCGCTCCCCTATTTGCACTCCCCTTTGTAAAAATGACTGAGTTGAAAAATTTGAGCAACTCCCTCTTGACAATGCGCTCACCAACGACTTCATGCCTGTGCTCCCAGTTCAATGCCTGCGCCCCCTTCAACAGGAAGTGGCCAAAATTCAAGTTTTGACAAGAATTTCTTCAAAAAGGTCAAATATTTGGTATTTTTTGGCAATTTTGACAGGGCTTCGCCTCCTTGAATCCTGCAAAAAGCAAGAAAACACAACTTCTACCACTAATCTAGTTGAAACAACTTTCAAAAATGGAAATTAATCTATAAAACTTTGAAAATTACTCTAAAACTTTGAAATTAATCTAAAAATCTTGAGAAACTAATCTAAAAAGCTTGAAAGTACTCTAGAAAGCTTGAAATTAAACTAGAAAACTTGAAATTAATCTAGGAAACTTGAAACTAATCTATAAAATTGAAATGAAAAACTTTGAAAATTACTCTAAAACTTTGAAATTAATCTAAAAAGCTTGAGAAACTAATCTAAAAAGCTTGAAAGTACTCTAGAAAGCTTGAAAGTAAACTAGAAAACTTGAAATTAATCTAGGAAACTTGAAACTAATCTATAAACTTGAAATGAAAAACTTTGAAACTAAGTTAAAAAGCTTTAAAAAGTGAATGCAATGGGGTATTGTCCCACCGGGCGTGCCAAATGATGACACCCTAAACTTTACAAAGCAAATTGCATGACTAAACAAGGAAAGCTAACACCATTTCCATCCATCTAGCCAAGGTTCTAAGTCTAGGAATGTAACATTAAGATAGAAGCTTAAAAGAATGCTTAACTAGTATGAAAACAATACAAAATCTAACTAAACATGCCTACTAATATGCTTGAATTACCTAACATGGGCCTAAATAGACCTAAGAGGGAAATCAAATGGTTATGGTTGCTACTCCAAACAAGGTGAAATGGCCTCTCCCAATGACTACTTGGTCATTTTGGATATCCATCTACTAACCCCATTGAAGGCTTTAAGCAAGGATTGAACTTGGCTATATATCATATTTATTATATGAGATGCAAATCAAAGCATGGTGTAAAATATAAAGGAATGAGGTGCACCCTTTTTATAGTTTTCCTTTTGGGAGAAACTTGTATTTTGGTGCATGTGGGACTAAAAGCCCCAAATTAGATTAGAATTGCTAATCATGATTAGGCCTTGCTAATCACAATTAGTGAATTACCAAGTGATTAAGAGGTGTGAAGCCTTAATCAACCGCTTAGGGTCAACTAGGAGGCTAGGATAAGCTTTTGAAGCTTGTTGAGATGTTGTGGAGGTGAATGGGGTGATTTTGAGTGGTTGGAAGAGGGGTTTGAGTCAATACTAGGGTATATTGACCAAAACAAGGGCAAAATAGGCTTAATTAGCTAATAAATGCTAATTGTCTTGTTTTGAAGAGGATTTTGACTTACGATTCACCGTAAAGTGGCATCCTGAATGCGAAAGGGGTTACACAATCAACAAAGTGGTGTTAATTGGCTAAAGTGGTAAGAAACATTAGTTAATTAGCAAAGATCACTAATTATAACAGAATTGGCAAGAATGAGAGTGATTTGTGTGCATTTTGGATAAATTGAAAGAATGATGACTCGGATTAGGTAAACTCTTTATATGTACATACATTATATATAAATATTGATTTCCAAACTGTGATGCATATTATACATTAAAAATGCTAGTACATATACATCACCAATAAATGAAAAAATAATCCATAATGTCCTAAATATAGTTAAGTGCACATCATATTAGTTTCATACAAAATTAATTTCAGAAATGTGAAGTCTCATACAAAAATTTTGAGTTCCAAATAGTATTAACTTGCATAATAAATGTAAAAATGCCCGAATAGGTCATATACTATCAAGTTCAAATGCCATATAGGTGTACATAAAATGCCATGCACATAGGCATATAAAAAAATGTCATGTAAGACACATATATATTTCCTAATCATCAAAATCTATCCCTCTCTTGGCCTTGCTGGAAGAAGGCCCTCCCTTAGATGAAGATGTAGATCTATGAGATGAATTTGGATCATCCGTTTCCATGCTATGAGTCCTCTTCCGCTGAAGACTCACCTGTAGTTGAACCTGTAAATGCAAACATTTTTTTTTCAAAATTGAATGTGTATATATTTTCAACATGTATTTAAGACCATGCTAATGAAAGTATTTACATAAATACACACACTTACTGCAAGCTCTTGGTCACGCTGCATCTCACACTCAGAGTAGTCACCGGGAGCTCCTGGAACACGAACGGGGGTATCAAAACGATGAGATCAAGGAGTTTGTGTCCTTGAGGTCAAAATGGAGGGGGTTGAAGTTCCCTACATACACATAAGATCACAAACTCAAACATCAGAATCAACCAAAATAGAACTAAGTACATGTATGTGTAATGACATTATTTTAACTAATTTTATCAATATAGAACTATTTTTTTTTACCCCGCCATGCCTGTGAATCAAATGAACAAGGTTGTTACATGTCGCAGGTAACTCCTGCATATACATAATGAAGGACATTATTAACATAATTTAATAATTCTATAATGAAGGACCTTATTAACATGTAATTTAACATAATATGAATTACACAAGCAATTTAACGAAAATACATGTTGTTTGAATACTTCAGTGAGTTGTTGCGCACATGAATCGCAGCGGCAACACCTTTCTCTACTCATCGCAGAGATGGCAGGGTGTCTAATGAAGTCAGCATCTTTATCAAACATGTATCACGTGAGTTAGATGAACATACATATTTTGACTTCAAAATTATATAATGTGAAAATTTTGCACAATTAACATTCTAAATTACCTTTGTGAATGTATGTGTACGCATGGTGCTCATCGCATGTGGTCGGGATGAAGACACCCCTCCTGCACGTTGTAATATCAATGTGTACATGTACAAATACAATTATTTAAAAAAATTAACATATATAAGTAAATCAAGTACTCCGATCTTTTTGTAACACACATACTAAAACATAACAAATACCTGTGAAGGTAACGTCGATGACTGTAATCCAAATGTCTCACTCAAAAAGGCATATGACATAGTGGCATTATCGTGTGCACCCCTAGTGGTAACTCCACCAAAATTAGTATGCATGAAAGTATCGTCCTCCTCAGGCCCCAAACATATGGTACCACATGACGAGAAAAAATGTTGCCCCATGCTAGTACTCCCTGAGGGAATACTCTGTGTACCTCTGTGAGCCTCTGGATCAGAAATCTCCCTTGTATGTCAAACAAGGGTCGTGGATAGCCCCTGAAGCGCGTGGAGTGTATCAATCTCTATTGTATCCTTCACTGGTGGAGGGATAGTCTTAGGGTGAGGGGGCTTTTGTGTCGAGACTCTACCCTGCTGAATAGGTGCATGTTGTGCACCTGTTTGATCCTGTGCAGATCCTTTTCCTCGGCCCTGGAAATCTTAGAAATTAAAATAATTTGGGATCTCGTTGAGGATAAACTCGCAATAGAGTTTCCTCATAAAGTATAGTGGCACCTTGTTATTATTGCGAGGTGGATAATCAAACACCATCCACCATCGGTCCAAAAAAATATTTTTAATCAAATCATTATTACACCAATGGATGGGAAACGGTTTGCATGACAACGAAACATGCAAATTATTGTGGGGGTCCGTAAATAAGGCGCATATGATGTCTTTTGTAATTTCTTTTTTCTTTACATCCACATATGACAATTTTTTGGAATGATAAACCATACAACCCTCTCTGTAAGATGTCCAACAATCAATTTTCCTCGTTGCCCCGCGTCAACTTGAGCCACTAATGCCTCCAATGTGTTTGCAAGAGAGGCATGGTGGGGGTTTGTAGATTGTGAATCCCTCATTCTTTTGATTAAATCCTCAATTTAAATTTTGTTTTCAACTATGTGGGTTGCTAAATCTTTTGACTGCCTGGGGGATGTTGAGCAATTGTGGGGAGGGCTGGGAGCGATGACAGGAATGTCAGGGTTTGGTTGTGGTCGATTCCCTCGACCTCGAACTGTAACAATAAAAAAATGTATTCAATTCAAATTCTACTCTATAATTACCAAATTTCAATGTAATTTTGAGAAAATAGTTGTGCCTACCTCTTCTTCGTGGCACCATCATTGATTCAGATCTTCCCGATAATTTAAAGACGATCGTTTGAGCTTGAGATCCAACTAAATGACAAAACGTGAGGGCACAATTAAGCTCTGAAACTCGTGTTTAAGGGATTTAAAATGATAAAGGCTCGGATTTCTTTTTTTTAATTTATAACAGACATAATGCGTATGTGTTATAGCCTTGGTAATTTCCAAACCTAGATAAACATAACGTGGTCGCGTTATAATATAACGTGTACATGTTTTGTCTATTTTCAAGTTTTCATCCACTTTTTGGCCCCCCAACTTGGTGCACTTACCCACCATCGATGTTCTTTTAAAAAAATACATTTATCGGCACATATGGAATGGCCTACAACCTAAAGTGTCTTATTTTTGTTTTGTTAAGGTCCTTTGGTAAACCCATTGTATTTACATATCTCATCATATTATAAACCCAATTGTCTTCCATACATGTGTCTGTCAAAACCTCCTCTCCCTAAGTACAAATTATCTCTTATTGGGCCTCTAAGTCCTTATCCATATGTTGAAAAAGTGTTCTTCCTTTGATCAACTTGATTGAATTGATTTCACACCAAACTCCATGATCTTAGTGATTTAAGCAACCCTCTTCTCATTGATTTTTTCACTCATGATATACTACGTGATGTTGTGATGGGTGACAAAAAAATTATGCCAATAAGTTGAATTTATTAAGAGATTTAAGTACAACATAAGTTTGTCTTTTAAGAAAATCATACTTTAGCTCATATCTCTAATTGTTTAGCTGAAAAAAAGCTATGGTTTTTTCCATACCTTGTTGATTCTCCTATATTAAGATCACAGTATTTTTGTTTTCTCCCCGAACTATGTAGCGAATGAAATCATTTTCAAAATTGTGGGTTGATCCAAGTAGGCTCTTGAGTGATGGGTTGTTTAATTTGTGCCAAAATTGTCTTTCCCTAACCCTTCTTCTACATCAGGGTGATGGGTCACACCAATCCTACAAAGTTAGTTATAAATTTTCTCACAAAATTATTTTTCCAAGAAAATACTGAAGTGATTTTTCATGGGAAAGAAAATATAGGGTAAGGATGGTTGTGACCCTGTCAAGATTTATGGCTAAACCACTCTTTGATCCAACATGACCCAGGAGTTTTACCTCGTGAATAGAAAATATACATTTTTAGGGGTTAAGGGACACTGCAAACTCTCTACATCTATTGAAGGTCTTCTCAAAGTGATTTAAGTGGTATTTTTCTTTCTAGAAGAGACGATGATATCATCTGAATAAAGTAAAAATATATAATGTATTAACCTATAAAATCTAAATGTGTTACTCTTTAGAAGGTAGCACCAACATTAGATAACCCAAAAGGCATATTACCATAAGCATAAGTTCCTCATTTGGTAATAAAGGTTGTTTTTTACATATCAAATTCTTGGACAAAGATCTAATTGTACCCTAAAAATGCGTACAAATGTGAGAATCTCTCAATCCCAGACATTGTTTATAAAATCTTATCCATGGAGGGCAGGAGATAATGGTCTTTAGGAGAGGCTTTACATTCAAGTCCCTAAAGTCAACATATAAATGGATTTTACCATTCCTTTTCTCATAGGGACTAGATTGGCTACCCATGTGGATTGGTTGATAAAGAAAATGAAATTGTCCTCAATCAACTTGGTTAGTTATCTTCTCATTAGGGTATTGATTTTGTGATTAACAAGCCTTTGTTGTTGTCTCACAAGTCTAGCATTAGGAAAGAGCTCAATTGTGTGTTTGATAATTTTAGCATCATACCTTTTAATATCTTCATAATTCCAAGCAATAATATCATTATATTTATGACACAACTCAAAAAATATTTGGTGTTTCCCCAAAGAACATATCTTATCCAATTTGAGGTACTTTCTAGGAAAGATGGTAACCTCTTAGGAGTCTTCATCTTTTATATTTATGTTTCTCTTCTTCCCTTTGTACTAATCATTAGGGTGAAGATTCTTTCCAAGATGACCAATCCTTTTGGCATCTTGTGTATCTTTAATTGGATGATCTAATCATTATAACTCTCTTACAACTTGGGTTGCAGTTCTAGAGAAAATTATGCATCTTGTTGTATGAAATGGACAATTTATTTGTCTTTCAAATATCTACCAATGAGAGTAATTATTAGGCATCGTTGGTCTGATTATAATCTTCATGTGTTGGTATGCATCCTTCAAAAGGTCTCTAGGGGGATTAAACATTTCTCCAATGGGTGCCATTTTGTCGAATTCTACATTTTGATTCCTTTAAACAACTTGGAGGTTGATAACATCAATTTATGCTAAAATATCCCATACTCTATGCTTGTATGTTTTTAGTTAAGTATTCTTGGCATAACATCATGGCCTCACTTGATGAATAACCAACTCTATGTCTCCAAAAATATTTAGCATCTTAATACCTTTCTTCTTTGTAATTTGTAGTTCTTGAATTAGAGCCTAATATCCTATCACATTGTTAGAGTAATTAAATTGGAGCCTAAATGTAAAAAAAAAAATCTTCCTTGTATTATCAACAATACTCCTGCACCAGGGGAAATGTTACATTTAGACCCATCAAAGTATAACTCCCACACACACCTTTTAGGTCTTCCTTTCCCTTCAACAAGATGATAATTTGACTTCCCTCCTCATGAATGCAATATGTGCCTAGGTCATTCTCTTCAAAGGCATCATGAGGATCAAAGTAACATTTATCTTGATCTGACACATCTAACTAGCCATATAGAATCTTCTCTCTAGGATCATGAGATTGAAAACCGATTTCTTCTTCTATCTCTGAGTGGAATGCATAATTTTCTTCAACGGGCCTTGTATCATAGGGACCTACGTGGAAGTTGACAATGGGTTCTACCTTAATGGTTATTTTTATACCATGCCAAGTCTTTTAAAGGCATATGATACCAATCTAAGGATAGATACCCTTCTGCTTTTGCTTTGAAATTTCTAAATAGACAAATAACAAATGTAAGGGGAAGGTTGATGATTGAGATGTCTTGGGGAGTTGTGATATTATGAAAGGCATTTAGGGTTAGATTTAAGCATTTGATGACTCCTACTACCTTAATAACGGTTCAATCAAGTGTGAATACTCCTTTATTGACATGGGTGTACTTAATTCCTAAAACATTAGCAATTTGTTTGGGTGGGTATGATTGAGTTACTTGCACCAAAATCAAAATGGACAAGATATTTACCAATGATAAGAGGCATATAGAGTGGAGGAGGTTTTGGTGAATTACTTAATTTAGACACATTTGTCTTATATAAATTAGTTGACATTGAGGTTACCTCCTTCTAAACTTTTGAATGTGCTTAAATTATCTCAGGGCCTCTTGCAACAAATTCATTTGGTTAGGCATTGCTAAAACATCCCACATTGTGAAATTCACATTTGTCTTCTTCATTTGCTCCACTATTTAAAGGTACAAGCATATAATTTTTTCAATTGTAGGTAGCACAATCTTTCTTTGGCTTTTTAATCAAAGGGTGATAGATTTTGGGCTAATAATTCATTGCATGGGGATATTCTTCTTACGCTTATGTTTCTTTATTCGGAATTTTTCTACAACAAGGAGCTCTCCCTTTTGATGAGGCATTATTGGGTCTGGATTTGTTTGAACATTCTAGTCCAAGATCTCTTCTTTTAGCTAGTGTTGTAATTGGAATGCACTTGGAGTCTAGTTATGCTTCCTTTATTTTTTATCGACTACACAAAAATTATCTGAACGCCAACACACCAGGTTCTCTTCAATGACCATTGTAGGAGGTTTGGTTAGATTTGTAACTTGACTCTAATGTAATAAAGATCCTTTCACCATCACTGCTTGGCACAAGCTTCCATTAGCACAAGTTGTAGACATTTAAAATTGGTTACTCAATTTAGTGTCCCTCACATTCGTTTACCTGCTTAGGTAACCTGGGGCACGTTTACGTCACCGCTATCCCCTTGGGATATTATCCGATTTTTGGTTTAAAAATCTATCCTAAGTTTAATTCACCCCATTGTATCTTACCCGTGAGTAATTAAATATTAAATATTTAATTACACCTCTTCCCATGTATCCTAATCACTTATCTACCCCAAATTTATTCTATCTATGTATCACCCCTATTTTTTTCTCTTCCCCAAGCGGGATATTCCCCGTATTTGGGGTAATCCTCATCTTTCTAGAAATCAATCATTTTTGCCATCTCGGGAGTCTGTCCCACGATCGGCGCCGACTTTTTAGGAGCGGCGCCGATTATAAAAGCAAGTCCAGAACTCAGTTCTAAGGACAGAAGGACACACGACGAAAAAGGACGTGCACGAACAGAGAGAGACAAAGAGATAGATCGCGAAAGAGACACAGGTTGTAAGAAAGAGAGATCTTTTAGCATCAAGTGTATCAAATGAGATCGGATCCTGTCCGAATCAATCCCTAAGAGGAGCACCGTTACTCTGCTCCTATCACATCAACATCGCACGTATCCATCGATCCTCTGGTGACTCTGTTCCAGTATCTTACCGACTTTCGCACATCCAGCAGACGTCGACTATCTGTCCATCACTTTCCAATTTCTGAATCTTCTTGCACTGTCCCTGATCAACTGATCTACTTTCAGTCGACGCCGATCTTATACAGTCGATGCCGATTATATCAATCGACGTCGATCCTTATTAATCGACGCCGATCATCCTGCAGACAGGTAAAAAGGACACAGGTAACATAAATCCAGCTTTATTTCATAGTTCCCTGTTTTCTGTAGCTTTCTGTCTGTTGTTTAAATTCGGTTTCATTACTATAATCAGAAAATCTAGTCTTATATGTACATCTTTTATCATGTATACTTCTCTACTTCATTGAAAACGTGGACTGACATCCGCTGAGGAAGCTTATCGCTTCCCGGACCCGCTTCTCAGGCAGTCCACCCAAATATCTTTTAACGCCATCTTTTTCTGTCAAGCATTGGTGTCTTGCAGGTTATTCGGATCTATTGTGCGAATTGCTCGTGTGCGCCCATCTTATCTACATCAACCTCCTTATCCGTCTACATCTTCGGATCTTGTCCATCAGGTATCAATTTCATTGGAGTTTTTCAGGGTTTTTATGTTTAGTTTGGTGCATTAACTTGGACAGGTAACAAGCGCGAAATCCTTGATCTACATTCTGGCACGCCCGGTGGGACCCAACCAAAGTCCCTTATTGGTAAGTTCATCTCTTTTCTAGTTTTGAGCTTGGTTCTTTTTCCTCCCTGATTTTCATCATTTCTGCTTGAGCATTTCTTTTCATCATTTCAATCTTGTTTTTTTATGCGAAATCGTTATCTTGAAAATTTTCTATTTCCTTGAAATAGAAATTTTTCGTTTCACCATTATCCGGATATATCTTTCTGGGTCTTGTTTGTTGTTTGCTTAACCTTTTCTTGCGGAGCACTTTGCTTGTTCATGGGATTGTCTGAGGGGAAGAGCTCAACAACGTGCTTTTTGAAGTCCACACACCTTGGAGAGCTAAATCTATAGGTATTTCTCTTTTACGGTGTTTTCTCCTTTTTAGGATTTCTTTGTTTGATTGTCTATCACATTCGAACATTTCGATTTTTGGTGCTTAAAAAGAATGTAATTGCATTTGGGAAAGAATTTGTTTGACTTGTCTTCATCGAAATCAAACACTTCATTTTGAAGTGCTTAAAAAGAACCTTTTCTTTGTCATTTCTGCATGTTTCTCAATCTAGTTTTAATTAGGCTGGAAAATTGATCAAAATCGGTAGTGACACTATTTGATTTTTATTTTTCACCCTTGCACACAAAGCCAAAATCACTAGGTATAAAGCATTTAAACAAAAATCCTTCCCTGGCCTCGCCTACTTGGAAGTGATAACCAAGAGGAAGAGCCTACGCGGTACTCAGGCCACGCTATAAATTCACGGAAGTTCTGGTATATATTGGCAAAGCACCTGACTCCCTTATCGCAGCGGTGTGTGAAGTGTGGGGGTAGGCCCCTATATCAAGCCACGTACCGGTCTTTTACTGAAGTGCCTTCGGGACTCCTCACCAAACATTCCCCAAACCATCCTTAGTTTGGCTATCTGAGTAGTTCCTGTTCTAAAAAGCCTTCCCTAATATTTTCTTTCTTAGAAGCATCAAAACTTAAAGGAGATAATCATCTGCGCTGCTTGAATTGTCTGTGCATTAGTTAGGTCAATCTTCTTTTCTGCGTGTTTATGACGGTCATCACTCGGTTATAATCTAGAAGAATGGCTCAACTGGCTCCTTCTTCTTCCGAGATTACCACTAGTGTGGATGTTTCGGCACCCCCCAAATCTTCCTCGGGACCGCTGCTAGTTGGTTCCCCATCCTGGTCATATAATCCTTTCTTTCAAGCCAAAGCAACCCCATCACGTCTAGCTTCCCCTAGTCCTTCAGAAATATCATCTACTTCTGACTCAGAGTATGTTCCTCGAGGGGATCCTGAGTTTCAGGCGTTCCTCGATCACAATCCGGTAGCCCTTATGGACTACCTAGTACACAAGTCTATTCAAATATCTGATCAAGGACCACCAATCCAGCAAGTGTACGATTATTCTCATGAACCACCCCAGGCCTTTGTAGAACAATTTGCATCATCTCTTTTGCCTCGAGTCACGGAGAAGGGCGGTGCCCATGTGCCTCCTTTTTCTCTTCCACCAACCATATCGACTAGTTCTCAAATAGTCTTACCTATTCCTAACACCGCAGTTACCTCGAATATTCCACAACCTACTTCTGAGAGGTCCTCTGCCCTGGCTATAATGAATACGTCTGCGCACCCGCATATTGCTGTTAATTCATCTATGCCCTCCATTGTATCCCAAGGTCAATACCCCTTTATGAGCCAACCCCCTCCGAATAGTCAGTTAGTTCCTGCTTCCCGTCCTCTAGTGGGTCTTTCTTCCAATATTCCAGCAACAGTGACCTTCACCCATCCTTTAGCATCGGCACCCTTAATGCCCAATCCGGCAGTAGAAGGCCCCTTTCAGGTTCTATTCCCCAATATGTCCAATCAAGTCGGCACTCATGTTCCTCAATCTATCCCGATTCAATCAACAAGCATAGGAGTCCACCAATCACAGGCTCCACCCGTCATCCAACCTTCATTTTCTTAACCACTTATTATCTCACAGCCCGCCTATACACAAGCTACTTCACAGCAAATACCCCACCAGGTGTCACCCAGAACCCCTGGTTACTCCTCTTATCATCCTATCAATCAACAGATGAACCCCCCGTTGACACCTCAACAACATCCACCATTTGCTTCTTATGTAGGACATACCAGTGTGCCTCCTCCTCAATCTGACGTGGTTCAAATTCTCTTCAAGAAAATCACAGACTTAGAAGCCTCCACAAAAGGGGCTCGTCCTTCATACTCCTTTGAAGAAGTGTGTAATGAACCCATTCACCCCTCAGTGGCTTTTAAGCCTTATCCTCCCCAATGGGAACTTCCTAAATTTTCAAAGTTTCATAGTCGGGAGGACCCTCAACAACATTTGCGAGCATTCAAACATGCTTGCTACCTCATAGTCCAGGATCAGGAGCTTATGCTCTGTACCTTTCCAATGTCTCTAGCAGGTCCTACTTTAGACTGGTACAATAACATTCCTCAACATTCCTTGTTTTCTCTCTCTCAATTGGCCCAGATGTTTGTTGAAAACTTTTCAATAAATATCGCGCATAAGATCTCGATTACAGATCTTTATAACATTCGTCAATTCGATGATGAGTCTATTGCAGACTTTGTCGCTCGTTGGAGAGGGATAATCAACCAATTGTCTTTCTCCCTTCCTCAATCCCAACAAATCGAGTTGTTTACTCGATCTTGTGCTAATCACATTTCTTCCACTTTAAGGATCCAAACTTTTCATACCTTTGAAGAATCCTTTACAATGGCATGCAAACTTGAATCTTGCGCCATTGAACAAGGGAAGCTAAAACTTCGCTCTAAATCTAAACCCGATTTTTCTCGGTTTACCAAACCAAATTCTTCCCCTTCTAAAGACAAGAATCAGGGATCCACCAATGCCATCGTATTAAAAACATCACGAGCCGATACTACTTCTAATCAAACACCACGAAGAGACTCCTCATCTTCTCGAAAAGGGACTTCATCATCTCGATCCTTCGCTCCATTGGGGGAATCATATGCCTCTATCTTAGAGAAAATGTTGGAAGTTCGCATGATCGAACTTCCCCCTATTAGGAATATCGATGAAAGCCAAGAACGTCCATTCTGGTATAGAGAAAATGATTTCTGTCATTATCATAGAACCAAAGGTCATGACATCGAACGATGTCAGACTTTCAAAAATCTTGTCCAGAAATTCTTTGATAAAGGCGAGCTCATTCTGGATAACCCAAATGCTCCCCCAAATCAGGCAATGGATGTTTTTAAACAACCTTTTCCTAATCATTCCCCGAACCATAATGCTTCAGAGTCTCAAAAACCAAACACTCATACTATCAACTTCATCTCTACTGAAGAATCTTCTTCTGAAACCAAGCCATCTGCGAACACATCGACCGAATCAGAACCTCCTTCCACTCCGCCAATCACTGAAATTCCACCATCTTCAGATAGCCCGTCTTCGAATATTCCTACATTGCGAGATACGGGTTCATCTTTCTCCACTCCTTTGTCTCACCTTCCATCCATACCCGAGACAGTGTCATCCTCATCTGTCTCATCATCGAACATTCTTTCAATGCTCGAGGCAATTACATCCCTTCGAGTTTCCACTACAGAAACATCTACTTCTGTTGCTCCCATTCTCGCTGCAACTATGCCCCTGGTGAACGTACCTATAATTGTGCCAACTCCGACGGAAGCATCTTCGATTTTGACTCTTCCTGTCTCTTTTCCAACAGTAGTTCCACCCATAATTACTGCACCAGAAGTAGTCCCTTCGCAAAGAACTACTTCTTCATCACTCACTTCTTCCACCACTAGTGCTGCTTCGCCCATTAAAGGAAAATCAAAAGAAGTAGCACCAACACCTATCCGCTCGGTTCCTAAACTTAAACCGAGACAACCAAAATCTAACATTGCGCCATCAGTACCTCCCCACTTGCTTCCTTCGAAAAGGTTACAATCACCTTATGCCATTGAAGTTGTCACCATCCCTGAAAAAGGAAAGCCCATATTTCGAACCATCAAGACCCTTGGTGCTTTCCCACAAAAATCTCTCTTTGTGCCCCATAAAAGATTGGATTTATCCGCTGAGAAGGCGTCTTCTTCTACACACTTATCAAAACCATCATCTTCTTCTACAACACATTCTTCACCAACACCCCGAAAAGCGGACTTACCTACTAACAAGACGCCACCTCTTCTATCAGGATCATCATCTTCATTACCAAAAGCCAGGGCGCCCTATGTCCCTTCGATTACACCTACTTTGGGAGCTTCTTCCTCATCTAAATCGACATTATCTAAATCATCAGTAAATTCGACCAAGCAACCTCCTTTATCTTTGAAGACCACAACACTTGTCACATCTCCATCATCTTCAAAATCTATTTTAGGGGCTCCTCCTCCACCAAAATCAATCATGTCTCACTTACTTCATCTCAAGTGCCCAAGACTGCTCCCCCAAGTGTCCAAAAGAATAAGATGATCCCTAAAAATATTGTCAAACCTAACATGTAGGTTCTTTTGCCTTGGCAGTCTGTTAAGGTAAAAGGGGCACCTTCATCACCTCTATCCTCATCTTCGTCTACCGGGTTCTACACCGAAATCCTTCGCCAACTTATCCAATCTTCATCCATATCCCTTCCTCCGATTAAACCCTATAACCCTAAAGGAGTTAAACCTACCTGGTTTAACTCTGATCTAATTTGCGCTTACCACCGTACCCCGGGTCATGATACTGAGGGATGTAAAGCTCTTCAAGCTGTTGTCAACAACCTTTTGGAAGAAAGTGACCTTTTGCTGGAGGAGGAGGAACAAGTACCTCCTGTCATCTTAGCCCCACCTGAGCCCCAAATATCCACTTAGACCTCTAGTGATTCCACTCCAATGGATCTTCCACCTTCTCAAATTGACACAATCCATATCGCCACTAGAACCCAACACTATGATAATCCATCTTCATCTATAGCATCTCGACCACGGGTTGTCATTTCTGCAGCCCCTGAGGGAGTTCCTCCTTCCTCATTAGCCCCACGACCTAAGGTCTCTATTCGTGCTGCCCCTTGGGCTCAAATTCCTGTGTCAGTTGAGGAAAGTGTTATGAAACAACTCACTCAGGCTCCGGTCAAAATGTCTCTTTTTGACCTCATCCAATCCTCTCCACAACATCGCTAGGCTCTGATTGATAATCTGCATCGCATCGCAGTGAATTCAGATGAGCCCCAGCCCTACAAGTTGGTTGTTGGATTGAATAGACCATCAACCGCCATTTCTTTTGAAGATTCGGAAATTCCTCCTCTTTCTTCAGAGGATTCGGAGGCTCCCCTCTTTATCACAGTCCAAATCGACAACGCCACTTTAAAACACGTTATGATTGACAGTGGAGCTGCACTCAACGTCATCTCCTCACACACATTTGAGCAACTTAAGTTACCAAAGAACGTAGTGTCACCCCCACCTTTCACCCTTCGATCATTTAACGATCAGCTAGCAGTTACTTTAGGAACTGTGGTCTTACCCATTCGAGTAGGTAAAAAGCTGCTTCACGAACTCTTCTACATTGTCGAAGGAAAATTCCACTATAATATGATCCTCGGACGCTCCTGGATTCGCGCAATGCATTGTGTCCCATCCACCCTCCATCGATGCTTAATCAATATGAGGGCAAAATATATACTCATCCAGGCGATCCTTTTCCTTCTCCACAATGCGACATGACCACAAGGTCTGCCCCTCTAAAGGAAAATACTTCTTCTCCTGACGGGGCCTCATCTTCTTCCATACCTGCAACCAAACTACCGGATTTACAAAATCTAGAAGAGACATTACAGCGTTTCTCACTGGGAGAGCTTCCTCTCTTTTCTTTCGACGCCCATCTCAACCCTAGTGAGTATGGTAGACCGGACAAACAACCTGAATATCAACCAAGTCTCGGTCGCATCGTCACCATTGGTCTGCCCAATCAACAGACTAATTTCATCTATGGTGGTCTTGATACACCTCATTATCACCCAGATTCTCCTCATAGGACCAAACCTTACTTAACAGGGTTTGATTATCTACAGAATCCCACGTTTGCAAAAACTTATTTATATCGATGCGCGTGGAAGGGTTTTGGCCTAGGGAAATATGAACAAGGTGTGCATGACCTCGCATCCATTCCTACTCTCATGCCACATCAAAAATTTGGTTTAGGATTTAAACCTCTTTCAAAACCCACCGTCACTATCCTCGATGAGCCTCTTCATACTGAGGAACCATCTTCTCCCGCTAAGTCAGAAGCATCACTCGATGTGGACGATGACATTTCCATCCCACCTAACTTTTTTTTTTGATCAATACCATTTCCTTAGGGCCGCTAGCCTATAAGACTAACAACCGGTCCGCTTCCATACCGTTAATCTTCCCTGAAATAATTGGAGACGACTCTCCTACTATCAACACTATCCATTGTGCGGATGATGATTCTGTCCTCACCTATCTGGGGGCAGAGGATTCATATCTCCCCAAGACTATTCCTTCTGACACGTCTACGCTTCTCAACGAAGCCACTGTCGACCTTAATATAGGGACTTCTGAAGACCCTCGCATCATTAAGGTCGGCCAATCCCTTAATCCACAGGAGTTAGGCAATTTTACCACTTTTCTTTCCAACCATCGTCAAGCCTTTGCTTGGTCATATGAGGATATGCCAGGACTCGACCCCGATATTGTGGTCCACAATATCGTTACTCTTCCCAACATCAAGCCAGTTAAACAAAAATTACGTAAAATGCACCCTAGAGTAGCCCTTCTTATTAAAGAAGAATTGCAGCGCTTACTCTCGGCTAACTTCATCCAACCCATCGATTATCCACAATGGGTTTCCAATGTAGTACCAGTAACTAAAGCTACTGGGAAAATTTGAATTTGTACCGACTTCCGGGATCTTAATCTAGCTTGTCCAAAAGATGATTTTCCTCTACCTAATATCGACCAACTTGTGGATTTAACTGCGGGTCATGAGATGCTTTCTCTTATGGATGGTTTCTCTGGATATAATCAAATTCTCATCTCACCAGAAGACCAACATAAGACTTCTTTCATAACTCCTTGGGGGACCTTTTGTTATCGCGTCATGCCTTTTGGTCTTAAGAACGCAGGAGCAACCTATCAGCGAGCAATGACCTACATCTTCCATGATCTCTTACACAAAACCGTGGAAGATTACGTTGACGATCTCCTCGGTAAGTCCAAACGTCGTCAGGATCATCTTTTCATCCTTGCACCTCTCTTTGAGAGGCTTATCCGCTTTTGTCTTCGTCTAAATCCAGCTAAGTGCGTGTTTGGCGTTCTCACTGGTAAACTTTTAGGTTTTATCATTTCCATCAGGGGTATTGAAGTGGACCCCGCAAAAATAAAAGCTATCCTTGAGATGCCTCCCCCTTCTAACTTACAGCAACTCCGTAGTCTCCAAGGACGTCTTCAATCAGTGCGTCGTTTTATCTCACAATTGTCAGACCGTTGTCAGCCTTTTCACCATCTCCTCCGTAAGAATGTTCATTTTGAATGGGATGAACATTGCCAAAAGGCCTTTGATGATCTCAAAGCTTATCTTCTTTCTCCACCTGTGCTTACACCCCCACGCAAGGGGGAGCCTTTCTATCTTTTTATCTCTGTGACTGACCATGCTCTGGGAGCCATGATTTCGCATCGGGACACTTGTGGTAAAGAACAAGCTGTCTATTACATCAGTCGCACCCTCCATGAGTACGAAACACGTTATTTCGAAGCTGAAAAGTTGTGTTGTACTCTCTTCTTCGCGACTTCTAAGCTTCGTCATTACCTCCTTAATCATAAAACTTACATTGTCACAAGTGTCAATCCACTCAAGACAATTCATGCAAAGCCTTATCACAATGATCGTATCACTCGTTGGCTCATGCTTATGACAGAATTTGACCTCGAGTTTATCCCGCAAAAGTCTATCAAGGGTTAGGTTATTGTAGATCAATTAGCTGATGCTCCTCTTCCGGACACTCAAGACCCCCTTGCTCAATTCCCCGATGAATATATCCAACAAATTGATTTTGGTCTATCTCCATTTAAGGTAAAGCTCTTCTTTGATGGATCCAAATGCCAGCAAGGGGGAGGTGCGGGTTTCGTGATGATTCCTCCTTGGGGTACGCCTATCCCAGTCACACACAAATTGAACTTTGAGTGTACCAATAATATGGCTGAATACGAAGCTCTTGTCTTAGGTCTCCAAAATGCCATTAATCTCGGCGCTCGTCATATTGACATCTTTGGTGATTCTGAACTCATCGTTAATCAAGTCACGGGTGTCTATCAATGCAAGAATGATATCCTTCAAAAATATTGTGACATCGTTCTTGCTCAACTCCAATCTTTCGATAAATTCACTATCCAAGCTATTCCTCGCACTGCAAACCGATTCGCAGATACAATGGCTTCCTTAGCCTCACTTATCCCACCTTTCACTGAAGACTCGCGACTTTATGTGGCTGTGCAACGATTAGATCAAATATCTCATCTTAGGCAACTAACTTCAATCCATGCTGTCACAACCCATACTCAGGATGAGTGGTATCAACAGATTGTTGATTATCTATCTCATTCCGTGCTTCCTCCAGATTTGACTTCCAATGGTAGAAGATCTTTTCTCCAACGCACTAATCACTATACTATCCTTGGCGGGATTCTTTACAAACGCGGCTTTGATGGTATTTTGCTTCGGTGCCTCAAAACCCATGAATCATCTAAAGCCATCCAGGAGGTCCATGACGGTATCTGTGGTGGACATTTTAGTGGCTTGGCTGTGGCTAAACGCATCTTACGTTTGGGATATTATTGGCCTTCTCTTAATCGAGATTGTTGTGAATACACTAAGAAATGCGTCAAGTGTCAACAACATTCCAATCTCACACACATCCCTAGTCAAGCTTTGCAACCTACAGCGGATTTGTGGCCTTTTTCGCAATGGGGTCTTGATCTTATTGGTCTCATCAATCCCCGTTCTTCACAACGTCATCATTCTATCATTACTGCCACCGAGTACTTTACTAAGTGGGTGGAGGCTATCCCTCTTTCTTCAACAAAGGCTAAACCCATAGTTGATTTCGTCTATCAACACATCATTTGTCGCTTTGGTGTCCCACACAAGCTCATCACAGATAATGGTAAGTCTTTCAAGAACGTTGATTTGCAGAACCTCTGCAACGCTTTCAATATCAAACTCAGTTTTTCTTCTCCATACTATCCTCAACCTAATGGTCAGGCCGAAGCTTCCAATAAAACTTTGCGTAACATCCTCGCAAAGGTAACTAGTCGAGCTGGTAGGGATTGGCATTTACATATCCCTTTTGTTCTCTGGGCTTATCGGACTAGCATTCGTACTCCTACTAGTGCTACTCCCTTCTCTCTCGTCTATGGGTCTGAGGCTGTCCTTCCTTTGGAAGTCCAAATTCCATCTCTCCGTGTTTCTCTCAGAGAATTTGTCTCTGATGAGGACTATCGTCAAAATCGTCTAGCGCAACTTGAATTATTAGATGAGCGGCGTCTCAACGCTCTTGAACATCATCAAGTCTATCTTGAGCGTGTCAAACGTGCTTATAACAAGCACTTGCAGCACTGTGACTTCAAAATTGGGGATCTTGTTCTTAAAGAAAATCAAAATGTCACTACACTCAAAAGAAGTCAACGTGGTAAGTTTGCTCCCAACTGGATGGGCCCATACATTATCACTCATAAATATGGGTCTGGGGCTTATCGTTTATCTTCCATGGATAGTATACCTGAAGCAGAACCTCTTAATGCCTTGCATTTACGGCCCTTCTACTGTTAAAATCTATCTTACACAAATCTAGTCGCAACACAGATCTTTCATCCATCTAAACAACCAGTCATATACTTTCATGGTGATTCGAAACTATGTGGTTCTCCGCCTATTGCCTCTTTTACCTTAAAATATGAGTATCGCGGCTCTACTCATTGCATGTTTCTTTTGGATATGTTCCTCCTCATGGTAGGAATACCTTAATCACCACTTCATCTATCCCAAGTGCTTATCTTAATCGGATCTACTCGGGGCATGAGTGCATGTTCTTCTATATTCTCTTCCCCTCCATCTGATCTATCTAGGTCTAAACTCAGCTTCTTCCAAAAAGATTTTCAAAAAAAAAAAAAAAGAAAGAAAGAAAGAAAGAAAGAGATGCTATCCAAAAAGATAGACCGATCCCTCGAAGGACAGCTATCCCTACATTATCAAATGACTCAAAAAGAAAAAAATATAGACCATACCCTCGAAGGATGGCTATCATTAAAAAATCAAAATACAGACCGCTCCCTTGAAGGACGGTTGTTTCTCAAAGATATATTCAAGGCTTCTTGCAATTAATCAGCCTTTCAGTCAGTTTATACACTTTTTAGCATCACTGAAAGACTTCCCGTATTGATCAGTCTTTCCATATCAAGCAAACTTCCCGCATTGATCAGTTTGCTTTTTTGTCAAAATCATGAAGATGAGATTTAAGACCTTTTATAGATCATATGGAGAATCCTATTTTCCCACTATGGACATGTATTCTGTCCCTTGTAAATTCCGACAAGATACTTACTTATTGTTCCTCTCGTTTCCCTCCTAGATCTGTTTTGC
Source organism: Taxus chinensis (assembly GCA_019776745.2). Taxonomy (NCBI): domain Eukaryota; kingdom Viridiplantae; phylum Streptophyta; class Pinopsida; order Cupressales; family Taxaceae; genus Taxus; species Taxus chinensis. Next base: position 684,689,035 of record CM034154.1, on the reverse strand, counting down.
GGCTAGTTAGTGTCAGGTTTATTTTAACCTCATGTAGGGCCTTACATGCATGATATTGTGATTTCCTATCCAAATTCTATCTATGGTCGGTTGGGAGTCCAACTTATCATTTTCTTTCTTATCCGAGCATATTTTCTTTATTTCTAGTCAATGTCGTTTTCATTACATCCTTGGCTCTTGCAAAGAGTATTCCCCATTATTCTTTGTTTTTCATCCAGTCAAATTGACATTTCACATGTTAATTCAATCAAAATTTACCTTCTATCTAATTTCATCTTATCTATCAAAGCATCTATTATCAACACATGTGGATCTGGCTATCTATTTTTATCAAAATTGAATTAAACATCTCAAGCATGCCGAGTACATCAATCACATCTATCCATCAAAATATCTAAAAACTGGTGCATCCAAGTTACACTACATATATCTATATCCATTTTTCATCAAAATAAAATCCGTACATCAATCACATCTATCTATCTATCCATTAAAATATTTAAAAACTTGTACATCCAAGTTACATTACATCTATCTATCTCTATTTTTCATCAAAATTATATCCACATATCAATCACATCAAATCAAATTACATTTATTTCTATCCTATATCAATCTATATCTATCCAATCACATCTATTCATCATCTATCAGTCTATATTTAGATCCATCACAATTACGCTACATCTATCCATGTATATCAAAATCAAACGCATGAGATCAATTATATGACAAATGAAATGATGAATCTATAAATACATGCGTGTCTGTACAACAAAAATGGGTGGCTTTCAATCAAGCCATCTATACAATGCCTTCCAATCGAGGCTACATCACTATACAGATACAAAATACATCAATCCCTATATGGTAAAGTCTGATGCATGGAGGACACTATCTCCTCCACCCTCCTCGGGACTAGGCTGTCTCTCCTAGCCTCCTCCTATCGAGCTAGATGCGCCTGCTGCTGGAGGTCTCTGTCCACCTCGATCTCTCCCGGTGCTCCCTCCGCCTGAGGCCCCGCTCGCTGTAGCCGTCGCTGCTCTCCTCCTCGCCCCGTACCGAGGCACATCTGGGGCATGCTGTGCTAAGGCATCCTCATAGTATCTCACCTCAGCAAGGAGAGCCTGATATGTGCTCAAGCTCACGGTACCCGGTGCTCGTAATGGTGATGCTGGGGCTGCTGGCACTGCTGGTGGTGCTCCTCCTAGGGTCGTAACCTGTGTACCAGACTCCGACATGGCACCTGTCTCCCCATATTTGGCCCTCAGGGCCTCCCTATGTCGAAGCTAGCGATCCCTCTGCTGGATCGCTATATCTCGCTCCTGGCGAGCGGTGTCTCTCTCCAAAATTAGGGCATCCCTCTCCTCTGTCAGAGCCCTGATCTCCTCAAGAGCTACATGATGTGTCTGTGTCAGGGTGGCATGCTCTCCCTCCAGTCTATCCAGCATCGCAGCTATGTCATCCTCGTCGGCATCTATAGATGCCGGGAGATGTCGTGGTAGCTCTGTATCATACCATACTGCATAACCATCACCTACTCCAACGTCATCATCGCTGTCTGTGGAGGGTGGGGCCTCTCTCAATGGATCTGCCGGGATCAAAATCGGCAGATCAGTCTCCCTGCTATCTCGCCTATAAGGCGTGTAAGTAGTCGGCACTGTTTGCACTAGGCCGAATTGTCTCAATACCCGCACAAACGGGACTCGCTCCCACATATCAGGCCTGCGGCCCCCAACCACCCTACTCCGTCTCAATGCCACCAAGTGAGCATCCTGACCAGCCCATGTCGGAAATACCCGATATGGCCTCCAGATAACCTGATCCGGTGTCAGCATCCTGAAACACTCAGTATACCAATCTGCCGATCTCCCTGTATCCCCAACGGCCATGTCAGCCCGCCATCGCCGGAATCCATAATCAATAGCACCCACTGCTGCTGGCATCCAAGGAAGCCCGGATGGCCTGATCACCGCTATATGCTCATATGCCTAGCAATGGAGCACAAAACTGACATCAATACCTGTCCTCCGACCTGTGGTGTACATCCATAGCTCATGATATATCTGAGCTATCAGGGCATCAGTAAAAGCAAACACCTACCTGAACTGTAGAATGTTGCAAACGCAGTCTAATAACAATAGTGGGAATCTCCCACCTCCTGAATCTGGCAGAGCAAAGTAGGATATAGCCATCTGAATCAGCACTATCCATCTGCTCCGGGGACTATCCTGTCTGTACTGTGAGGCTATCCTCACTGCCCTGGACACTATCTCTGAGTCATCTGCCCTGTCTCTATATAATCGACCTAGGGCCCTCTGCTGCTGCTCTTGTGGTGTAATCTCGATAGGGTCCCCAGTGATCGGCAATCTCAGAATCCTGTATATGTCCTCATGGGTGATGGTCATCTCACCCGTCCTAAACCAAAACGTGCACGTATGGTTGTCCCACCGTCGCACTAGTGCCCGCATCAGCTCTACATCTCGAGGCACTCGTCTGTAGTATCTAAAGCCCCCGAGCCCGGCTAACTCTAGATGTCGCCAATCTGCATCAGTCACATCCGGGAGAATAGTCTCCAGTAACTCGGGAATAGCATCCCTCATGTGTAGAGCCTCTCGTGCCTGCACCCACGATAGCAAGAGCAATTTTAGTCTCGAATCAGAACATCCAAAACAACAACAAAAATCTTATCTGTTTCTAATCGGCGTCGATTTAATAAAATCGGCGTCGTTTATTTCTAGTCGACGCCGATTCATACCAATCGACGCCGCTCAAACACCAATCGACGCCGATTTTACCAATCGACGCCTACTGACTGTCTGGGCATAAATTGGACCATTGCCCCCACAAACAAAAAAATCAAACAAAAAAAAAACACATTAAGTTCAACGGGTTCAAGAAGAACCACTTACCCCAGGTCGTGTCCTCCTGCGCTTCTGACCACTCCCAGAGGCTTCCATGGTGCTCAAATCTAAATTCTGACTCTCTCTGAATCAATCGTCACGATGAAAATAAATCGTTTACGTTTTCCGTTCGCATATTTATATGCGTTACGTTTGGTCGGCGCCGATTTTTCTGATCGACGCCGTTTATATTGGTCGTCACCGATTACTGTGATCGCCGTCGATTTTCCATGTCTGTTTGCCATAGTGTTGATGCTTGGCTTATTTATCCATCTGATCATTGTTTTGTGCTGAATATTGCCTTTCGGCGCATCTTTTCGATATCACCGTCTATTTCGGGTTTTGTTTCCCTTTGCGTGGGACACTCGTACTTTTTGGCAACTTAGAGTTAAGCGGGTCTGTAGGCACTAACGTCGTCTCATGAGGAGACCGTCTAGTTTGCCTTACCAATGTGAATTCCTTAGGTTGCTGCCTTTTTATTTATTTTTGTGCATCATCAATGATCAGATCTACTCCAGACATCCGACTGGGGCATCCTGCGTTTTCATCTACCTCTTTTAAACTTGGGATCGTCTGTTCTATCATCCATCCCATCCCTAGTTTGAGGGGGATCACATCGTCACTTTTTCTTCCCTTCTTCCATCTCTTTGTTTTTGTCTCATAACCTTGCTTATCACAAGTTACTTGACAAAAAGGGGCAAAATGTAGACATTTAAAATTGGTTACTCAATTTAGTGTCCCTCACATTCGTTTACCTGCTTAGGTAACCTGGGGCACGTTTACGTCACCGCTATCCCCTTGGGATATTATCCGATTTGTGGTTTAAAAATCTATCCTAAGTTTAATTCACCCCATTGTATCTTACCCGTGAGTAATTAAATATTAAATATTTAATTACACCTCTTCCCATGTATCCTAATCACTTATCTACCCCAAATTTATTCTATCTATGTATCACCCCTATTTTTTTCTCTTCCCCAAGCGGGATATTCCCCGTATTTGGGGTAATCCTCATCTTTCTAGAAATCAATCATTTTTGCCATCTCGGGAGTCTGTCCCGCGATCGGCGCCGACCTATATGGTCGGCGCTGACTTTTTAGGAGCGGTGTCGATTATAAAAGCAAGTCCAGAACTCAGTTCTAAGGACAGAAGGACACACGACGAAAAAGGACGCGCACGAACAGAGAGAGACAAAGAGATAGATCGCGAAAGAGACACAGGTTGTAAGAAAGAGAGATCTTTTAGCATCAAGTATATCAAATGAGATCAGATCCTGTCCGAATCAATCCCTGAGAGGAGCACCGTTACTCTGCTCCTATCACATCAACATCGCACGTATCCATCGATCCTCTGGTGACTCTGTTCCAGTATCTTACCGACTTTCACACATCCAGCAGACGTTGACTATCTATCCATCACTTTCCAATTTCTGAATCTTCTTGCACTGTCCCTGATCAACTGATCTACTTTCAGTCGACGCCGATCTTATACAGTCGACGCCGATTATATCAGTCGACGTTGATCCTTATTAATCGACGCCGATCATCCTGCAGACAGGTAAAAAGGACACAGGTAACATAAATCCAGCTTTATTTCATAGTTCCCTGTTTTCTGTAGCTTTCTGTCTGTTGTTTAAATTCGGTTTCATTACTATAATCAGAAAATCTAGTCTTATATGTACATCTTTTATCATGTATACTTCTCTACTTCATTGAAAACGTGGACTGACATCCGCCGAGGAAGCTTATCGCTTCCCGGACCCGCTTCTCAGGCAGTCCACCCAAATATCTTTTAACGCCATCTTTTTCTGTCAAGCATTGGTGTCTTGCAGGTTATTCGGATCTATTGTGCGAATTGCTCGTGTGCGCTCGTCTTATCTACATCAACCTCCTTATCCGTCTACATCTTCGGATCTTGTCCATCAGGTATCAATTTCATTGGAGTTTTTCAGGGTTTTTGTGTTTAGTTTGGTGCATTAACTTGGACAGGTAACAAGCGCGAAATCCTTGATCTACACAAGTGTTAAGATTCATGTAGTAGTGCACAAGGGTACCACCATCTCATCTCTTCAGCTACATTTTTTGCACTAGGACTATGTCCATATTAGGATTGCTCGTGGTTGGGTATTATTGCATAGGGGGTCTATAAGAGTTTGTTTGGCCTTGGTTATGCCTTCTCTTTTGTTTTTGGGAAGGATTGTAGGGTTGATAGGGCCAGGCAGTTATCTGATTTTGTTTTATTTTGAGGACAGTTAGCTTATTAGGCATGTTTCTGTATGAGATTATGAGTTCTTTTTAAAGGATACTAGGAATGACAAGTAGTTGGTTTATAAGAAGATTTATTTCAGGAAAAAGAGGCATGATAGGTTTTGGAGCTAACTTCGTTACTTCTATCGGGATATTCTCAACTTGAATAGAGAGCTTTTATGGATCAGGTAATACTCTACCCCCACAAATTGGATCATGACTGCAATATTAGAGTTCAAGGCTTTAATATAGTAAAGGAAGGCAGTATGTGGTGATGGCCTTTACAAAAGTGGGATTATATCCTAATTATTTTGATATTTATATTATTGAAATCATACATTACCTCAATTGGTTCTCTTTTGATAGTGGTTAGCTTCTCTATCACTGACAAGTTGTCGCCCCTTTCTAGGAAATTTTTGCACTCTCTCTCTCTCTCTAATCTCATCCCAATTATGTATGGAGTCAATAAGTAAACCTACATACCATTCCAGAGCTTTTCCTCTTCAAGAAGAAGTTAATAGTCTCATAGCTACATCATATTGAGTGATATGGTACACAAAGCAAATAGTAGCAATCTCTTTAACATGCTCAACACAGGTAAAACACTTTCATAGTTGAAATATGAAACACTTTTAAGGGTTGAAATGGGGATATCATTTAATGCATTTAGGGCCAAAGGACTGCCTCTATTGAATGCCACAAAATTTTGGTGTCTTTAAAGGGCCATGAAGGCTAAAGGGTGAATGTTTCTTGAAAGGTGTAGGAAAATCTACTTGGTGGGGGAGTGGATTGAGTTCTGAGACTAGGGGATAAAGGTCTCTCTAGAGATATACTACTCGATCTGGGTGAAATTTAGAAGAACTAAAAGTGTCCACCCTCTTGAGCACTTATCATCATCTCAATATTTCTCATATACTATGATGGAAGATTGGATAATTTCAAAAATACAATATGATGTAATCGTCGAGTGTTAAAAAGTGGTTAAAATTTTGGAAAAATAAGAACACGCCAACAATTAGAAGCGATACAAACAAATATCCTTGTGACTAGAATGCATTCCACTTCTTTTATAATAAGGTGGTCCCATCGAGCATGCCAGAAATTATTGGATGTTGAATTTGTGCACCAAAGAACACCTAGTGGTGGTGCATTAGTAGCAACAATGGGATTGCTTCCAAGTGTAGGACTTAGCTTTTTCGAAGAAAACTTCTAGAGATAGTTAATTATAGTTGTAACTTCTCTTATGTTGTCACTAATCTACCTACTCTAATAGTTCACAAGGGAAAATGGTAGGGGAAAACAAATGGAAATAAATGTTAATGCACAAAAGAAGGAAGGGGATCCCTCTTTCTCTATTTGTTAATGATACAATGTATTCAAATGTACAACTATAACCCACACACACAACATCACAAAGCATAAAAGGCAAGAAGACAAAAACACAGTAATTAAAGGGAAAAATCTGCACTCATTGTTCTATTATTGCTTGGGAAATAGACAACTGATACAAAATGAAAAGAGGCACTAGACGCATTTCATAATTTGACACAGAAGTATAGACACTAGGAATTTCGATAATCAAAAGGGTAGAGTAATTATACATTCAAGAAAATGAACCCTTTACGATGAAAGCAATTTACCTTTTATAGAGGTAAAGAAAGGAGAAGAGAGAAGGAAATCATTATCTTTTAGTACAAATCTCTTGCCCAGCAATGGTTGCAATATTAAATTATCTAGATTTGACATTTAACAGAACAATCCCTGCCAAAAGAATGTCAAAATCCCTTCCTACCAAAATAAGTGTTGCCTCAGTGGAAACAAAACCTCATACTATGGGGGTTGGGGTCAATTTGATTTGAATTGTAATTAACAAGAGAATGACAACTAGGAAATTTGGTTGCTCACTTCTCCCAAGATACTGAAGATCGCGAGCTCAATTAGATTGCATTCAAAGTCATTCTCCAACAGCTTTCCAACCGATCCAATCTTTCTTGATTTGATGCTCCCGATCAAAAGTTATGACCAACCAAAACTGTAGCTCTATAACTCATCCTCGATGCAACTAAATTTTGTGTAAAATATTAATTTTATAATTATAGTTCACTTGCACTTTTTCCATTCGGCTACGTCGTGTGCTTAGATTGGTTACTCGATGATCGTGAGAGACTCGCTTTAGACCTCCTTTTCTCTATCCTTGAGAAACCATTAGATGTCACCACATGGCAATCTTCCATGAGATCTCTACCCATAGGGTTTTGAGGTTTGCCTTTGTATATCAAAAAACTCTGTGAAGTGTGGATGTGCAAATTTGTGTCACGTGGCACCCATCCATAAAGTTATTGTCTGATGCATTTGAATGCTTTAAGTACACTACCTTTCATTATGTTGCATCTAGTAATACGAGATGTAGCCACGTGGATGACATCTGTATAGTGGACCTAAACATATTTTCAACTCCGTCTTCCCCTATTGCTTTCACTTCAACCACGGGTCTATGAGATTATGCCATGTGGCACAATCTTGGGCTTCAGGGACTTCTCTCCACTACCTTTTTTTACTCTTTATTTTTTGTGAGTTCGATTTTATGGTATTGTGTCATATGGCACATTGTCGTATTCCTGGACACTTTGAAGATTTCGCCACACCTTAGAACCTTTCTACTTTTCTTTATTCATTGTCTTAATTTTTTCTATTTTTCTTCAAAAGGTAAATTTGTTCTATGGAGCCTCTACTTGCTCCACTTTAAAATGTAAGTGCATGTATATAAAAACACTTTGCATGCTCCTTCCCCACTGATGTAAGATAAATCCCCTAGGTAAAATATTTGGCCAACGACATTGACCATGGTCATACCATATGGCCTGCATTTTTCAATAGTCGATGGCATCAACCATGGTTGATACCGTCTAGCTTGCAACTCCTAGTAAAACCAAGCACCTTTTATGGCTCCAAGCAAGAAAAAATGGTATTTTCAAGTCTTCCATGTCCTTGCATGCCACATAGCTGATTGCAAACACCTTGAAGAGTTTTGAAATCATCCTAAGGCCCCAATATTTGAATCATGAAGTTCTGTAAGTTGAATGAAGATTGGAAGGAGTGGAACTTCAAATTAATTAAACTTGAAGATCCCATTGATTCAAACCCTTTAAACTTGGAATGTTGGTTATAAAACACCTTTGAACACCATAAAACATTGAAACAAAACATGAATGCATCCTTAAAACCTGTGAAGACAAGCCTAGTGAATGTACTTGAGCAAAATTAGCAAGCCGCTCAGTTTGACAACACACTCCCAACCTGATTTATCGGAAAATAGAGTGAAAGCGTAAGGTTATAAAGCAAGTTATATAAAAGGAACCTAACATTGCTCCTTTCAACCATAAGTTTCATGGTAAGCTCTTGAGACGATTTGGGAGGCTGACCCACAAGGCTACAAGAGTATCTTTGAGAAGGATACAAGACATATTCCCAACGCAGGTGTGTGGGAAAGATACAACACAGAGGAATGATATGTAGATATACATGCATGGAGGAGGTACCAAAGGCACATAATTAGTAGAAATAGCCAAAGAAAAATCTTGAAAGGACCACACAAAATTTTGCAGCCAACCTGCACATTTTCATAAAAAGGCATAGTTTGCAAGAAAACAGAGGAACAATGCCCTGAAGTTGAAAAACAAGAGGTCATAGTGGAAATAGTACTTGAGGCTCCCTCTAAGTGTGCTAAAATGTAGATGGAGAAAGCCAAACATATGAACTAAGCTTCTAAAGAGGGGAAATTCAAGTCAAAGTGCATGTAGGGAGGCTTAATCAACTAAGCCTAAAGTAACATTTGTCTTATCGACTTGCATTAATTAAAAGCAAGTGATTGAGTAGAGAAAAGAGAAACTACATCAACTAGTGTTCTATTGAAAGAAAAACCTACTCTAATCACAACTTTCGAATCACCTAAGAAAAGTTGAGAGTTAAAAAATAAAAGAAGATTTCATAAATAAGCAAGACTACAAGTTTATAAACTAACCATGTGCACAACAAGAATTTTAGAAACTAGCCTAACTAGTAAATTTACAAGAAGATTCCAAAACTAACTTAGCTTCTATATGCATGAAGATTAAGAAACTAATCCTTAAAACACATATAGGCTAGATTAAAAAATATATTTCACCTTACATCCAAGGTGCCCTTAACTCAAAACCAATACACAAGCAGGAATATACCAAGTATTTGAAGTGTCGTAGACCAAAGTGGAGAGAGTATAAGAATTCTCACACTGTATTGAATGTTGTAGGATCCTTGAGATAGCCCCTTTGCTTTGATTCATAGAATGGCCTAGAGAGAGTAGGGTAGGAAGGTGCAAAGTAAGGGTGTGAATAGTTAGAGTAATTGTATCACGTGCAACATCGTAGATTGGAATTAGAGCTAATAAACTTCAATCTAAGAGAATAGTAAGTAACAAACTCAAAGAAGCTCAAGACTATAGAAGTAGTGAAGAGATTTTGAACCGCAAAATCAAGTGAGTAGTAAATCATTGATAAATGTAGATATAATCCAACATAAGCCAAGATTGATCAATAAGTGGTATAAGTAACAAAAAGTCATAAGCCAGTGAATGGGGGCCAATATATTGTGTATATTGGTGAAAAGCAAGGTGCTCATAAAAAAAAGTGATATTAATAATCTTTACAAACCTTTACATGTTGTACAATGGATATAAGCATGCAAGTAGAGTAGTAGGGCTTGGCCATAGGGTTTTAGACATAATGTGTGGCTTTTTTGGGGAAAAGGTCACAACCTAGTCACGAAATGGTCAAAACCTAAGATGTCACTAGGGAACACTATCCCAAGGAGGGTCAATCTGGTAAGGATTTGCACTCTATGTTGAGTACCGAAGATTCCTCGAGACAACCCCTTTCCTTCGATTCCTAAAAAGACCCAAAGAAAGTATCGTAAATGAGCAATTGTAGGATATGCAACACTATATAACACAATTAGAGCTAGTAGATTCTCAAGTGTGGCGTAAAATAGGAAGCAACTTAAAGAAATGGGACAAGAATATGTCGATTGTGGGTAGTTGAGAAAATTTGTATCACGAGCTCAAGTGAATAGTAAATGAAAAATAGATGCATATATGATCTTGTGTAAGCCATAATCAATCAAAAAGTGGTAGGAGTAATCAAGAAGTCATTAGTTGAATGAATGGAGGCAAATTTATTGTATATATGGGTGAAAATAGAGTGTGTAATGGCAAAAGAGTCATTTCTAGTCATTACAAACCCTCGTGGGCTACAGGTCAATTTGTAAGATTTTTGGCATAACAAATGGACAGAGCAACTTTCTAGGAAAAATTCATTACCTAGCTGGAAAGGGGCCAAAAACCAAGTAGTTGTTAGGGAAATAAAATCTCTCAAGGGGGTCATTCTATCATATTTGCAATTCATGGTCATGTAGGTCTACTAGGTGGGTCAACATCTAATCATTGGGAGGTGTGCGTGAAAAATATGGAAAATGAGCATTATGTTTGCCCCTGAGGTATAAGCAATTGAGATGGTCCAAGGTATACCCAAGGGTGTACACGAAAAAAGCTACTCAATCCCAATGTGGTTTGAGCCTAAGGGAGTATCAACATGTGAAATAGTGCACAGACTCTACAAAGAAGTGTGTAAATGACATCGAGTCTGAGAGGGACAAGAAAGCAAATGAGGAGAAACAAACACGATGCTAACCTTTAAGGGATTAGAAGGCTAGAACCAGAACCTTGAAGCCTTATAAGGCAAAACAAACTTTACAATTATGTTTGTAATGGGCTAAAACAAACGACCTGGATTTTCATGACAGATCAACTAGCAACGAAGGTGAAAGAAGGGAGCTTACCAAAAGAGGGGTACACTAAACAACATAAATAAAGCCAAAAGGTCACTTTTGGAATCCATTTGAACCGTTGTGCTTACAAGAAACTAGAGCCCCAACGGTTGTCACAAAGAGATGTGATGGCATACATCATGTGACAAGCAACAATAGTAGTTATCTTTAAAGAACTAGATCTTTGAAAAAAATGATTTTTCGCACTTATGGGCCTGCAGGGGCATTTTTTCTCAAATCCAAAAGCAAATTTTATTGAGTACACAACAAAACATTCTTCGTGGCAAAAAAGATGCTTTTACAAGGTCCTTTTGTGAGGTTGTGATCTCAAATGGCTACATAAGAGTGTCAAAAACCACATCTTGGGTTTTACCATATGGACAAGATATTTTAAAGACTATATTAGACAAGGTAATTTAGAGACTATATTAGCCCTTCCTATTGCTAATGCATCTAAAGGGTTTATATATTATATTAATAGACTTTACTTTGTTCATGTGTGTAGATGAAGTATCATGATGAATGGAATTACATGTCTAGAATGTTGGATGAGTTGTTCTGCAATTTCACCCAAACACTCTAGAGGGAATAGCTAACTACCCATTCCCATCCATCACATCCCCACACCACCCACTTGGTCGTCAGCGTTAAAGCTGCTAGGGAGCCTATACGTCTACAAGTGAGGGTGGATACCGAGGTCAAATTGATAGCTCAACAAAGGACAAATAATCTAACATACAAGTCAATTAGCAATCTTGCATCAACCAAAAAACAAGTTGTATGTGGTATAGTTTGTATTCATGTCTGTTTCCCTAATGCATGTGAAGGACAATATGAGGAACAAGGAAACACCTCAAAACCTCAACGAAGCTCACAATGTTAAATGAGAGTGGTTTCAATTACGAGTCAAAACAAAAATACGATGCTCCCAAATTTCATGATGAAACTATCAAATGCTACAAAGTGATTTCCAATCCACCAATTTGTGCTAATCATCAATTACATACCCACTTAAGATGTTAAGAGGCATTTTCTTGTTGACACATGCAAGCAAATAATTTGAACATGTCGTGGAAGGTAGATACATCAATTAGAGTTAGAGAGAAGACAATTAGCGCATAAATGCTTGCAAAGGAAATAAACCAAGAGCAAAAAGGCATAATTGAAGCTCAATCTAAAGGCAAACTAAAATATTAATGGCCATATAGTTAATTATGTCACTATGTGGACATCTGTAACTTCATTGACAACCCAAGCAAAGAGTTAGCAACCTAAATACACACAAAATAATAAACAGTATTATAGTTGACTAGAAAGTTTACAAAAAGGCAAGACCCCTTCATTAATGAAAAGGAGACAATTTACTTATCATCGGTGGCAATTTTCTCCAACAAAAAGTAAACTTGGAAGGGAGCTTCAGTAACCATTTTATTCAGATGATGATGATACCCTTGCCAAATAATAGTATAGTAGGCAAGGGAGTAAAATTAACCACATATAATCAAATGAAATTTTTTACATTAGATTGTAGATTTTGGGCCAGATATATATCGAACTTTCTATATTCCTCATTGATCTTTGTAACATGATTCTAAGGATAGCAAGAAATAACTGCTTTACCTTAAAATTTCAAGATATTATCAATCATTTGAATGTTGGTGTCATTCAAAGCATTAAAAAATTACATGAAAGGGTAAACGTAAAGAAATCTAATATAGCTCCACTATCAACAATAAACTTCTTTTCTTTTCTTTACTCAAATTAAGATAGGCAAAACAAAATAAAGAGATCCGTTTAGCTATTACAGGGTATAAACATTCAAAACATAAATTGCACAGATGTTTGTATAACTTTCTTTATAGAATAACCAAAGGCCAAATTACTGCAAACATAACATAATTTTGTATGATCTTCAAAAAACATTTGCAGAACTACGTAGACATAAATTTAATTACATACTATAAAACACCCATACACATTATTTGAACAGTAAATTTCTTGAATAAAACCATTCACGTTTACTTTCTTCTGTATCTTTTTTACAAATATTCCTCTCAATTCAAATAGATGCAGTGGAAATAGACCAATGACAAGCAGAAATTACATGGAGTCAAATGTCCTATATCCCACTAGCCAAACAATATAAGTACTAGACAGGCATAACTAGCACTAACACAGGATAATCAACTACCAGAAACCATGAATCCACCCTTGAGTGCAATTTGGCACCTTCAAATGACGAAAAAATCACAACAGTTTATTTTGTAATTTCAGATTCAGCAGCAATAGATATCACCCATTACAAGAATATTGCAGATGGGTACACACAAAACTTGGACTGAAATCTTCTGATCATGCAATAACAGACAAACCAGATGTTTTATCAAGAACTTATCAGAAAGAGCAATTTTAGAATTTAGCTCCACAAGCCAAAAAATAAGTAAAGGCATGAACTAGCTCAAATAACGTAGCTAAGAGCCTCCAGAATCATAGAGAAGAAAAGACAACAAAACACTTGCAACAACAAACTGACAATTAGAATTTATTTCTTGAATGCTCATTACTTACTTTGATATAGTAAGAACACTACACTAAATTTCTTTGTAAGAGCATCCATAGCAATGGTTCAGAACATGTTGAGAGAGAGAATGTAAGATAAGATCACAACAGTCAAATTGTTATATCTAACACAGGCTCTTTCATAATGATGTGGTAGAGTAAGACATTCTGAATGTCTAAGTACACTAAAGCCATGCAGGGCCTTCAAAGCACAATAGCAATTCCTAATTAATAACATCTCTTTCATTTTTATAAAAACACATAAGACAAAGCATTGAGAAAAATTGAATTACAAGTCTAGAAAAATCTTGAATGCCCATCTGCAAAACTGTATCTAGCCAATAATAAAATTGCCCTTGAACAATTACTACTGCGTACTCAGTATCCACCCTTCAAGTCGTTAACAACATCATATGGAATGGGTGTGACAGTCTGCAAAGTAGCACACTCAACAATAAACCCAGGTTTAGGTCCCTCAGGTTGCCTCTTGGTGCTGATAACCTCGCCGCGTTTCTTTGCCTCTCCCTTTATTTCATCATTTTTCTTTATCCTTAACTTAAAATCTTCTTGGCACCGAGATGGTTGGACATGCTCAATTCTGACATGAATTCTCTTCTTGATAATCCTGTTACCAACCTGGACATTTATTTAGAGTAGGATATTAGACAGAAACAAAGCAAAAAATAACAAGCTCCAGACCCTTCTGAAATATACAAGTGTATGTGTTGGATATAATTTACCAGTTAAATAAAACGTTGTGACAGTAATGGATCTAGTTTATTAAATGCAGGTTTTTGTGTCAACACCATATTTAGTAACTTACCAACAGGCAAATTTACATTCAAGGAAGGGGTAGGTGGTCAATGAGCATTAAAAACATGAGCGTACTATAACTAAATAAAGGTTGACAACACAATCCCCAGATGAACCAAATGGGGTGGAACAAAGAGACCACAGAAAAACTGATGATTCACAGACAGAAAGTTGATAAAACAATCGCCAGAGGAAGACTAAATTGGGTGGAACAAAGAGACCACACAAAATCTGAGGATTCACGGGGAGAAAGGGACAGGCCATATTTTGAGGACTTGAGCTCAAAGGGAAAGGCAATGGAATAGAGGTCATCAACATCAAATTTCAAATATTGCAACTGCATGCAAAACATATCAGAGTAGTTCCAAAATTTGCAGAAATTCAAACAAGCACTGTGATTCTTTATTCTTTAAGCCAATCCTAAGACCACAGCTATTTCCAATTAGGTGATTACTAACCTAGTTCAGTACATATTGATTAATTGTATACTTCAAGCCTGAACTTTTGGCAAATGATCCTTGTGGCCTAGAAATAGCTCCAACACATGATAAACATGGAAACCCACAAAGATCCAATAAAGCTCTACGGCTTGTTTCCTCAAAAGAAAACAACTGAGATAAGTTTCCTACAATGGTACACTGGGGATTTCAAAGCTCTATGGCTTGTTCCCTCAAAAGAAAACAACAATGATAAGTTTCCTGGCAGGCTGGCACTAGAATGTAAACTAACTGTAATTTACTCACAAATGCTAATAATTTCAATTTATGACGAGTCACAAATTTGGAACCCATTATTTCAACTAAACAAAGTGTACATCATACAATGTAGAAGAAACAACAGAAGTCTAGACATAAGTATAACTATTACATTAAAAAAATGCTCACACCCTTCAAAAATTGGAGGCTTGATTAAAAACAGCATCCAATACCAAGCTTTTGAAGAGTGTACGGCTTACTTTTTATGTTCCAAAAGTCTCCTTTTGTCAGGGGCAGGAAAAGGTGGGAATGCATGCAAGAGACATAGAAATCACAGAATTAATATTTGAATAGGAAAATAACAAGGTAAAAAGGAAAGAAGTGGAAACTGGGATGGGATTCCAGCCCAGTCCTAAACTAGTTATCTTAGCACACAACCCCTCCTGTAGAAACAAAGGGACTTCTTCACTTGCCTAACATCTAATGCTCAAATTTTATACTCCACTTCTTCACTTGCCTAACATCTAATGTTCAAATTTTATACTCCTCAAGTTGTGTCATGATGACCAAAGTTCAGGGGCAAACCAGGCCTTGCAAAAATATACGATGATTATAAATTTGTCCAATGGTGTATACTTATAGGTGACATAAAAACACATTTAAAATGCATTTGAACACCTTGTACACATCTGTATATGCAGGATAGCATTGAAAGGCTACCACTACCATTTTACACAGACAATAGCTCCATGGGAGATAATTATGTTTGAAGCAAGCAAGCCACAATTCAAACCATAAAGGGACTAGTAGCTAGAATGGCAGAGCATTCAACATGTTGGGCCATGAGAAGGCTCTAGGTTTGAGCCCTAGCTTAAGGGGATGCATAGAGAGAAAGCAAGCCACACCTCAAACCACAACATGGCTAGCTCAAATGGCACTCAGCATGCCAAGCATAGTCATGGTAAGGTTCTAGGTTCAAGCTATCCAACATGGAAAAACCCAACAAAACATCTAACTTTCAGTGATTTTGTGCACTGGTCTGGGTATTTAGTGTGTTAGTGTGGTGCTGGTTTGTGCATTTGTTTGTTGTGGCTTGTGGGTTTGTGCATGTCTGATTGCAGAAGGGTCTGTCAGCCATCACAGCCGCAAGCTGCCAATGTATTTAGCTTTACCTTGATGTAGGTTAAAACTTTTAATGAAACCACGATTATGGATTTTTATTTAATTTTTTAGTATTTATAAGATTAGATTTTTGAATTTTTTGAACTTGCTCACTAATTTTGTTTTCATTTTTCCATATTATTGGCTGATGAATTTGTTTTGAATTTAATAGTCACCGAACACAAACATAAACAGGAACCTTGTGACTTAAATGCCAAGCATAGTCACTGCAAGGTCCTAGTTTCATTTCCTAAATGGTCCATGAAAATTACAAATTATTCCTGGAAATGCAAAACAATATAACCTTGTTGAAAAATCTCAGAGGGAGAACTCCTCAAGCCACAATAGCTATAGCTCAGATGTTCATGCACCCGGCTTGCCAAGCATAGTGATGGTCAAATCCTAGGTTCAAATTCTCAAACATGCCAGCGATAGTCATTGTAAGGTCCTACAGTCAAGTCATAGATGATACACTCCTAGAATCAAGTACTTGATGGTAAACAAAAAATTACTAATTATTTCTGGATGCAAAACTATAACCTTATTGAAAAAATTAACAAGGAGATCTCTATCAGCTACTGAAACTGGGTTACTGTCAGAAATGTACCATAAATTTTCCCAATTCACCGCTTCCAAACAATTTTTGTTGTCATTGAAAGGGGGACTGATAAAATTTGAAGAGGCTCTAAATACCATATACACCATGAGACTACATTTCTTGCAAACAACCTGTAGTTTGCTTAGAACCTGCAGTGCAAATTTTGGAAAGGCCTCTCGCGAATATTATATGTACAAACAGCTATTTTGGAAAGTCACCTCATCAGGAGCATTATATTTATAAATACAATAAAGATGTGTATGGAGGAAGTTTCCATATAATGGCAGAATACATCTCACAAACTTCAAAAAAATGTACTTCTATAACACTACAGACTACCATATGGGTATGCAATGTATGTATAAACATCTTACAAGCTTCCATAAAGTTACAGATTACACCTCAAAGACCGTGAGTATAGATACTACAGACTACCAGAAGGGTGGGTATTATGTATATATGCCTTGTAAAATATAAGAATCTATTCATGAAGATTTCTACCAGTTCCTTAAAAGGATAAAATAAAAGGATTTACGTCAATGGCTTAAGCAAATGTGTTGTAATTTTTGTCTCATTCAACCCCCCATAAAACAAATATTAAAACCGGTCATAGAGAGACTTCTATAAAAATTAAAAAATGTAAAAATATCTGAATTTTCTGTATGCCATGAGCCTACTTTCCCTACAGATGGCTGAAGCCTGCTGAGCAAATTTTGGGATGCACCTCATAATAGGACTAACGTAAGTATGACTACAAACAGCTTACAAGCTTTCTTAAGATTATGTATATATACCTTACATAAAAGAATGTACATTCGCCTTGTAAACCTCATAGAGGATCTGGGTATGATTACTAACTTTATAAACAATTCCATGTATTTTCAGATTCTTGAAATAGAAATTGCTCGTCCTTTTGAACTATTTCCAGCCTTGTTAACTCCTGACACCATATCCTTCATTCTAAATCATATTACAGGCCAGTTGTGGTTATTTGTGATACTAGTTTAAAGCTCTGGTCAAAAGCATTTACCAATCAGGAGAAAACATTGGAACCTGTCTGGCAAAACTCAAATAATTTAAAAGGCTTCCAGTCCTGATTAAAAATAGCTTACTTCAAATGGCCAAATGGGATAAGCTCAAGCGCAAAAGGGATCAGGCTCCAGAATCAGAGCCCAAGTTTAAATCCCCAATAGACATGATAAAGGATTAAATTGCATAAAACACTGCATCGAGTCACTGGGTCCGGCGGAAGCAAAAGTGCGAGAATGGGTGCAAGCCAGACGTGAATGGATGGAATTTATTGAGCTTGTTGTTACGAAAATCGATACACCTCCAATTAAAACCCTAAAACCATTTCCAAACTGAAAAGACGGTCAAATGCAGAGGAAACATGGTACTTACCTGTTTGTTGATCTCGACGCCGATAGCTCGCTTGGTGACGTTCCAGACAATACCAGTGCGGCCATGGTAGAACTTGTGGGGCATGCCCTTGTGGATCGATCCATTGACCTTGATATCAACGTACTGACCTATCTTGTAGGTCCTCAGATATGTAGTGAGGGGAGCATATCCGTGCTTCCTGAAGGGCCTCGCAAAGAGGTCCCTTGTTCGGGCTCGGACTCCATGACCTGCTGGCATTTTCTCTTCCTCTTTTTCTACTTCTCCACTTACACTCCTCTCCTCCTCTTCTGGCCTGTGGAGAAAAGACTGAGTAGAAGGCCTTATCAAAACCCTAACTTCGCTTCTTTTTAGTATCTAACTCGGGTTGGGTTAGGGTTAGGGTTTCTGTTGGGTTTAGGGTTTTATAAAACGGGACGTGAGCACCAATTTGTTCCTTTTCTTCGTTAGGGGGATGATTTACGTTTTTCCCAATTAAAAAAAATCGTACTAACTAGCAGCACATGAGTTTGTAAAATAGGCTGGATGAGATGTAATGTAATGATCTTTTTTTTAGAAATACACTTTAATTCTAGTTTGTCTTTAATATCAATGTTAATTGTCTCAAATAAGGAATGTCTAGAAATCCGAAAAAAATGAGAAATACCCATTTTGGTGCATGTTGAGATGGTGTTGGAAACAATTGCGGAGTTTGGCTTTCTACATGCCAAATGTATTTGTTTATAAGTTTTCGTGGTCTTTTCAACGACCTCGTTTTCTAAATATCCTAAAATCATTACATTCAATGAGATGACATCTTTGAGGCATTTCGTTAAACAATTCCAAAGCCTTTGTAATGTTAGAGAAGAGTTCATTGTAAGTCGTATGGAGTTGTATTTTTGTTGATGTAATGAGACACTTCCTTGTAAAAGATTGTGAATCTCTTTTTCATGTAGGGAGATGCAATATGGGGATTGATTTAATATAATTTGTATTAAATCTTATTTCAGAGTAACTTATTGTAACAAATGATCTCCAAGTAATTAAGTATAGTAATGCGCAAGCAATAAGCATTCAACAATGTAAAACCCTAAGCAAATGAGAGAGCGATGATGACTTAGTTGATTTTGTGCAACCTGGGAGTGATTGGGACTGTGTATCTGCTAGGATCAATTGGAAACAGTGTCAAAAAGGTTCGCCGAGGGTTTAAGAACTTAGTATTGTATAGGACATGAGTGCCCCAAATGCTAATGACTGATATGGGCGCCTATGTCTACTTAGATGATCGAGATTTGATCTTTTCTGGGTCGGAAGGTCTTTGTTGTTGCTCGCTCTTTGTCACTCTAGTTTTGTTGTTAGGTCGCCAATCGCACCTGTAACCTACAAAACAAATGACTACCTGCACATGCCCACAAACCACATCAAATCTAATTAAAAAGATACAAAATGGGGAGTCGGACTGACCCCAACGATCACTCGAAGAGTGAACTTACGACCAAGTGTTGCACTACATATCAGACTCCATGTAGTTCTTCTTATGTGTGTGTAGCTGTGTCACGTGCCCTAGGTTTTCCCTTGTGCAAGTTGCGTGATAATAGCGGACTAGATCTAGATTTGTCCTGAGTATGTAAAATGTGTGTGATGGAATATAAACTCCCCTCCCATGCAATGTATGCAAATCAATGCAACCCTTGACCCTTGTATGGATGTGCTAAATATGTACTTTGTAGTGCTCTTGTGCCTTTGTGCAAGCTTAGGTGGTGATAGATAATGCTTATAGTGTTTGGCCCCTTATTTATAAGAAGTAACTAAGTGTGTGTGTGTGTGTGTGTGTGTGTGTGTGTGTGTGTGTGTGTATGTATGATTCCCTTGTTTGGATTTCGTAATTGACAACTGAAAGGTCGACCCAAAGTAATAAAAGGTGACCAAGAAGTGAAAGGGACTCAAAAGAGTAAGAAGGAGAAGGAAAGGGACAGGAGCCCCCGCGAGGGACAGGAGTGCTTGGGTGCTTTTGTCCTAATTTGGCACTAGTGTCTGAGGCCATCAAAAGGTAAATCAGTCAAGTGTCGCAAAAACTGTAAGATGTGTAAAGCCAAAAGGATGCTTAGTTAAGCTCAGAGACAGTAAAGTGCGAGAGATAAAGTAACCAAAAGGCCAAAAGGAGTTGTAGCGCCGCGAAGTCGACGACGACGACGAGCTAAGAACTCGCTTCCATAAACATAAAACCCGAAAAAAAGCGACTAAATTTTTATTTTTATTTTTGGTTACAATACAAGAATAATGCAGGGGTCTTCCAAACTTTATAATTCACTAATTTACTCGCATTACTTAACTTAGGTAATTGATTGATAAACTAGATTCCAAGTAAGGAGTAAGCATTAACACAATGCTTCAGGATTCATTATTCAACCATTCCAAGACAGATAGCCAGGCTCGAAAAATTTAACAGATGTTTTCTATTCTTTCCAATAAGCTTAGTCTTGAACTATATTGAAATTTATATATATATTTTTTTCTATTTAAGGTGTATAATTAGAAATCGATTCTTTTATACTACATTAAGTGTACTAAGCGTTAGTGAAAAGGAAAAGAAAAGAACCTTGATTTATATTTAATCATATGAATGTATAAAATGTAAGTTTAGTTAAAATACATGTTTCATTGTTAGCTATGAAGTTCAAATCCATCTTTCATACTAGGTTAAAAGTGCTAAGGATGTGAAAATGTTTATAATATTGTAATCATCCAAATTTATTTTCTTTAATGCAGGTTAAACATATTTGAAAACTGCACAAAAAGTCAAGAGATTTAAAAGGGGGTACGCATTCCGAATTATGTTTGAAAGGATATGGTTGGGGGTGGGTGGCTTTATTAGCCACCTGCCATAAAATAATAACACCATTCCCTTGACGTGCAGTCTAACCCAACTGGCCGCTTATCAACATTTATTCCACTTGGATTTTGCAAATCGAAAACCTTACACAGTCGGCCTGCCGTTTGGTTCTGTCCTGGCCGCAAGAATTCAATGTGGTCGTTGAAGATGAAGCTACAGACCAGTGTAGCAGGCGTGAAGACTGTTCTACTCGGCCCTGACCGCGCGAGCAAGAAGGGAGGGAGAAGAAGAAGCTACAGGCGAGGGGGGGCGGTTTACCTCCACTGTGATCGGTGCTACGAGGTGTGATCTTGCCGGGATCCATGGCCGCGGCCTGCATAGGGAGACAGCCAGGTCGCAGCAGTAAAACAAAGCCCCTTCCTTTTTTTTAAGCGCTTAAAACAAGCAGGTTGTCCAACTATGTTGTTATCTGTTCAGTATCGAATGCATCTTCAAATTCGGGATCCGCCTTCAAGAGTTTTTTATCAAATCGATCAAGGGACAGTGAGAGTATAACTAGAAGACCTGGTGAAAGTTATTACACAGATCTTCTATTGAGATCTTACCGAAATTACGGTATAGTCCGTGGAAGAGAGTCTCATAGAGGTGGATCTGTTCCATACCAGAACATTCATGAAGCACAGTCGGCTTGCAATTATATGAGCATTTCTGCGTGTATTTTATTACAGTCTTAATACACGATGATTATACAGAGATGTATCATCATCTAAATTATTTTATATTACATGTATGTAGGATTTTATATGTATTCTAACACAGTTTGATTGGCATTGGTATGAACGTTTCGAGACCTTGGGAAGCGCCGTAAACACTTATACATACGCAGGTTCCTTGGCATATATTTAATTAATATTATGTCTTGGTTGTAGTTTATAATAATATACTTTGTTAATCTAAAGGGAATATTAATAGTATATTGCTATAAATAGAATTTAATAATAGTAAATCCATTAGTTTTAATAATACTTAAATATGAATAATATTTAGAATATTAGTTTCCTTATTACTGAAATGTGGGTAATGAACTAAATAAGCTTAGAACTTTTACATCAAAATCTCTTTCTACATATTTTAATAGGGGCATTTGTATGGGATTTCAAGTAGATTTGATTTCCTTTCCCTTACTAATTTGCAAATTATTTTACAATGAATTCTTAAATGAAGATAAACATAATAGAGCTAGGACATAATTTACTTTATTGGCATATTGGAAACTACTTAAAACTTAATTCTTTCCATCAACAATACAAGAAGAGATAATGCACTAATGTTCTCACTTTTCAATACATCTCTTTTAAGCAACAAAATGGAATTTAATGTATATATTCTTTTAAATTAAATTTTCCAACATTCCCCAAGAGGGTTTCAACCATGTTTCCATTAAGTTTTAGAGTAAGAACTACTAACTTTTCAACAAGATCAACTCATTCATAAGAGGTTCCAAGCCAAGTAAAGGAGAATAAATAAATTGTCTTTCTTTCAACTTTTAATTCCATCCACATTATAACCTTACTAATGAAGTTCAAAACAACTTTCCTTCAACATCTTGTTACAACATTTACCACTTAATGTGGGAACAAATTTACAATGATGGAAGCTAAAATATAAAGCAATATTACATTTTTTCTCCACTCAAGGTGGGTAAAAATACAAGGTGGTTTCACATTGTCATCAACAAGTCTCCCATGCTTCAAACATCACAAGGTAGCTCCTCCAATAGTTTTCTTGATTCACAACAAAATAAGGGGAGAGGCAACGCTCTCCTCCCAACCAAGATACCCAATGGAGAAGAGAAGCCATCATCTCCATTGGCCCCCGAGCCCCAACCACATTACAATGGAAGAAAATCCAACTCATGGCAACTACTAGCTTCCACATAACTCAACATAAAATTTCATATTCATTCCATAATCCTTCAACACAAGATCAACAACACAACAAGAGGGAAAACAATCACAACAACAAGTCACAAGGCTTATCAAGAAAGCCATAAGAGTAAGACCTATGGGGAGGCCACTTATGCCTCCCAATGGGAATGGGTGCCACCTAAAAGCCTCCAATGCAAAACACAATACCCCAAACAACTCTTATGCCTCCCTCAAGTACCCCTTATCCCTCCATCCACTCTTATGCCTACCTCAACTCTTATGGCTCCCTCAAAGTAAAAACAAGAAGAAAATGCAAGCATTTCTCTTACAAGGTGGGCACCCAACCCAAACTCCCTCCTCAAGAAAATGATCTCTTATGCCTCCCTCAATTTAACTCCCCATAGTCTCCTCCCACTCCCAACTTATGCATTCTACCCATTCCCAACAAGCATTTCAAACAACAACATTCAACACAACATAAATATACATTCATATAACAAAAAGAAACATAATGCAAACAAAGGTGAAGCTCCTACCTTTCCATGGTAGAGCTTGCTCCAAGTATGAAATCTCAATCCCTCCAAAGATCAAGCAAGCATCCACAAGCTCCAACAAAATTCCCACAAGTATCAACAAGCTCCAAAATTCCACAAACTCCTCCAAAATCCTCTCCTCTCCAAAATACCAAAGACTAAAAATGAAACTTCCAACCCCCAAAACAAACAAGAGGATCAAATAAATAGAGAAAAGAGAGGGAGGGATGATGTGGCTCCAAGTAGGATGCCACCTCCTTTTCCCTCCACTCCACATCACCTGGTCAACCTCATATTCCAATGCACCATTAATAAGTTGTTGAAAGAAAGGCAAGCACCTTACACACTCAATCTAAGCCCACTCCCCCAAAGGAAAAAATTAAATTTTGAAAGAAAGTGCAATTAATATTTTACCCTTTTATCCCCCCAAAAACTTAAAAGACCCTAAATTTGGCCTTCCAACCCATAGGTAGGGTTGGCATGGGGTTTTAAGAGGAGTGGGACAAGTTTGACTTGTCCCACAAGCTTCCAAATTTGGCCTCTAAGGCCAAATTCGAGTTTCCCAAGTGGGGTAGAGTGTGCTACACTCAAAACTTAAACACACATCAATCCACACAAAATCCCAAGTATATCAAGTCTAATAAATGAACTCTCTTTGGTCATATCCTTTAATTAGTTTAGGACAAATTCAAATTAGCTTAATTAAGACACTACAACCCATGACTAATAAAGGGGTAAACTCCAATCCAAAGAATATGAATAATAACACAAGTAAAATTTCACTTACTAAGAGCAACACATACTAACATAATAAAAAGAGAAAAATAAAACAAAACAACACATGACCCCTAGGTCACAATTTTCCCTTTACCAGATAATTCTAACACACACACAATTACTTGTTGCCATGGTGACCTTAGTTGGATTCTTCTCGAATTCTGATGTGGTTGGTCTCCACTCCCCAATATTGTTGTGAATATAATATACCTGCAGAACAGAGAATACCTCCTTCGGCCTGTTGGCCGCATTAAAACATTCATGCCAAATATACAATATAATCTAAAATAAACGACACATGATTTACTATCATCTATGCAAGTACGATATCACTTACACTTTCTAGCACATTTCTATTCCACATTTCATTTATGTCAAAACGATCATCACATTAGTCCAATTATCAAGTTATACTCAATATGATTAAACATATCACATGTCATAATTAAAGATAAATAACCCTGTCAAAAGTATACAAATATCGTCATCAAATGTCCACCAGTAAACCATATGCATTATATAAAGATCAAATCAATAACAGTCCAATGTCTATGATATGTACTAGCATGCTAAATCAAGAAGCCATAATAATCCATAAGTGAAGTAATCAGTCTCGAAAACAACAAAACAAAATGGTGTCGAAGGGAAGTGGGCACTACAGGAGTTGTCAACCACTAGTTTTCTTTCTTAGAAATCATGTATACATTAGTATGCTTTAGGACCTAGAAATGTAACTAAGTGCATAGATTTTGTGTCTACGGGGATAGACAATTATATTTGAATTGTAAAGTACCCTAGAAGAGACAATAATGTACAAGTCTTATGTCAATGTTTAAATTTATTTTTCCACTCCCATAATAAAATATGGAGGGATCACTTTTCCTTGTATCTAATTCTAAACCACAACTTTCTTGTTTCTAATTATAAAGCTTCATCTACCTTTTTGGTGTTAATGAAATTAACAATGAATTCGTCAAAACTGGGAAACAATGAAGAACAATTAAACACGTTCGAGTATGGTTAGATATGTTTCTCCCTCGTACCCTGGATCAATTTCTTCAAAAAATAACATATCACAAAATCACAATGATAATTTATTTATTTCGTTGTTATAAATGCAATATGGAGCCATCACTTCAATTTTACATGCCTCCTTGAATAGATTCGCACTTAAGAGAAAAGTGCATGTGACCAACAAAAAAAACCCTGATTACATTATCATCAAATCCTGAAGAATCTTTGTTATAGAAGATGGGGTTATTACATGTTTGTACTCAATGTCATATCCAACATCTTTGAGGGTGACACTCGATGAGACAACAACCACCAAACCATAATCATCATCAAAGTGACTAATTAAGTATGATTTGTCTCCAACCAAAATGGCTAAAGATGATTACGATGGCTTGGATTTCAAAGTCATCACTATGTGTCATACTAACAAAAAATGGAACTAATTTTTTGAAGATTGTGGGAATTTTTTGTTTAAAATGATACAATTGTAGTATTGTTCGTCTTAAATATGTGATATGATCTCTACGACCATATGCGTTAAAGGTCAGGGCATTTCTACCAATTCTCTTCCAAAAATATTAACTACAATATTTACATAAACTACATATAACTTGAAATTAATTTGAAGGAAATATATTTTTACAAATTTAAATTACAAATAACAACACCCTCGAGATCTATTTATACAGCATGTGGGTGATCCACCAAGCAAGTTTCATTGAATAATCGGGCATGTTTGTTAACATTATATATTGGTAACTTCATGGCATTCTTTTCCACTTTACCAATGCATGATCGAGAATCTAGAATTACATCATATATTTGTTGCGACTTAATATTTTCAAAACTAATGCAATCACGCATTATTTAAGCTATGCAATATTGTTGTTGATACAAATGATTTAACCTAAATTGGTTAATATCTCAAGGGGGTAGTCAACCAATGGTAAATTATCCTAATCAATTTATCAGGAATAACCGTTAAACAACAATAAACAATGATGAATAACAATAGATAGAACACTCGCAATGAGAGGGAGGAGATGACTTAGTCGATCTCCTATTTTGTGTGATCTAGGTTGGTCTAGTGATTGAAACAAGTTGGAAATGACCTAACATATCCTTATGTTAAAACTATGTGTTGAATTGTTGCATGGACCAAAGTGGATGGAAGGACTAAAGCATACCCCTGTTATGGCCCTTCTTGTATGCTTATGTCCTTTCAGATCCTCTACTCATGATACTCTCTAGGTCTGTGTGTAGACACTAGTTTCTTAGCCCCCTTAGGTGACTTATCTACACCCCTCACGTTTACATTTTAAACACTAAGCCTATCTAATTATTTTATAAACCATATTTTATCCCATAAAACTATATCTTACCCACGTAAATCTTTATTTACCCCATCCTAAACCTAATTTGGCTAAACCTCTCAACCTCCCTAACACATTTCTACTAGTACATACTCACCCCCTAACCTGAAATAACCCATTTGGAAGCGGTTTTAACTAATTAACGCAGGTTTCCCCACTTTTCTCGGATCACCAGTGATTCTAACTAATTGTCGACAATTCTATATAAGCACATCGACTGCACTAAATCAGAGATCATTGGATGTTGCAACGAAGCATTTACCCTCTAGAGACTGAAATGACATCATTTTAGACATCCTAACATACTGTCAAGCCACAAAAATCCCTTGTAGAGCTCGAATCATCGTAATATCCATCTGTTACCATTATCATTCGATCACATTTTCTAAAAAAGGATTTACCTTCTTTATACATTTCATTATGCTTCCATGCCTCTTCTAAGAACAATTCAATCATAGAAACAAAAATCTCAAATTTAAATCAACATCCATTAGAATTTCGTCATTTTCACAATGATCACTAGCGGTTACGTTGAATCACCAGTGATTACACTAAATCTCCCACTATTCCTTTAATTACCCACAATTTGTATCTTCATAGCCTTCTTATTGCACATTGCATGCTTTTAATCATTATCAGAATCTTTTTTTTGCTAATTTTTGGATTTCAAGTGTCTTTTATCTGTAGATCACTATTCCATGTGAAGCACATCCCATCAATAACAATTACAACCTCTCGATCATATCTCAACCCATTTTTTAGTATCAATATGACATCACACAAGAGTTGAGCCTGTGTGCCATCATCCTAATGCCATATCTGAATGACATCGAGGATCAAATAGAAATCATCCAAGAAATATAAGATGTTGCTTAGCAAAAGTGGTTCGATTATTTCAAGAAAATTTATCTTGTTGTAGATCTATCCTAGGCTATCTACTACACAAAACAAGGTCTTCCTATCCCTATGGAATATTTAATTTGTTTCATCATTGTAATATCTTAATATCGTAAATTTATCAGATTGTCTATTTTCATCATTTATCACTTTATTTTGTAAAATGAGTTGACACCCTTTAAAAGAAGCCCTTTGGTTCCTAGGATTGGCCTTTACCAAGCAACTCATCATCATATTATCTAATATCCTTATTGTTCAGTTATTTGTTTATGTGCATGTTCCCTCATCCATTAGAAGGAGTCTCTCATGCCCATTTGTACCTTACATCTCAACATCCATTGATGCATGTATCGTTAATCCCTGTTGTCATTTGATTTTTTTGGTAATTCGTTATATATCCCAAACTATTAAAGACTTTACATTATAGTGGTTTTATGCTCTCCCCACCCACTATGTGCATGCAGGGAACCAAAATGTACCTTAAACATTATAGTATGCTTGGTGGGAATCTTTAGTCCCCTTTTGATCAAATTTTACGTTTCTATAGTAAAATCCATTTCTCGTGTCATTACTAATTTTTCAGTTCAAAGTTATTTAGCGACTTTCTCAAAAACCTTTAAAACAGTTAAAAAGGAGTGCTTAGTTAACAAAGGTACATATTTCCACTTATTTCATTATTCATTCAACATTACATCTTGTGTGCTTTGTCTTCATAGAAATCAAATTTCTTTTCAAGTCTTAAAAAGAATCTTCATTCTTGCCTGATCATCTAGTTTAAATAGGGGTTAAACGGCTGCATTCACGATTTCCCCTCTCACACATGACCAAACCACATTACAAATCAAATATACATTTTCAAACACGTCATTTTAGGTCCACCTACTTGGATTTCATCACTAATGGGGGAAGTTGACTCAGCATTCTAGCCGAGTATAAGTAATTGGTGGGCAGTATATCGGCTAAGCACCTAACACCCTTATTGCTTTGGGACCGTGAAGTGAGGGGAAAGGCCCCAATATCACACCTCGTACTAACACCAACACATATTTGGGCCTCTCGTACCCTTGGGTATATCGAGGACTCCAGCCTTAACACACATGAAACCAGTTTTAGCCTACCTTATTCTTGGTACCTCTTTATAAAATATTTTTCTTCTTCACATATTTCTAAGTTAAACAAGATAATCTACAAAAGTTCTAGTGTGATTGTGTGGTTTTCATTCTTTTAACAACCATATTTCTCTTTCTTTATTTGCTTGCTTGACTAGTTCATGGTCTTGACTATACAATTTTCTTCAGAACTTTATAAATATGTTAAATCCCTTCCAAAAATCCACTAAAACAACTTAGAAGCCTCCGTGCTCTCCCAACACTCAATTGGAGACATTAGAAATCCTCGATCCATCCATTCCATAGTTCTTTAATAGTGGTGACCTAGTGTTTGAAGAACTTTTAGATACCAACCTTATTGCTCTTAGTAGCCACCTCACTTCGTAAGGCGTCCATCTCCACTACTCCATTCCAAAATATCACCCACCTATTACCACCATTACTTACGATCATTCACAAATCATCGACCCCTTATATTAATTGGTTATAGAGCATATTCCTCCCTATCCTACCGCAAGTGACACGGGAACATTGGAACCTACCTCTTCTACTCTTATTACTAACTTCAAACACAATAACATCTCATCACAAAAATATGACCACTCAACAAAGACCCCCACCATCTGCATCTTAGGGTGCCTAACCCTCAGTGTGCTCAAACTCCCACCATTACCACATCGCCCTCAGTTATTTAACAAGGGCACAACAAACCGTATTGTCTGCATCCTCAGGTAACTCGTCTTTAGGGTGTTTAGAATCTCGTTGTTACTTCATCACCCATAATCAATCACGAATATATCCAATCCTTCTCATAACCATTAGTCTCTCAGTAAACCTACAACATATACTAGGAAATACTCCCTCATTTTCCAAAATCCCACTGTTGTCTTACCATCAAATCAACAATCAAACCCCCTCATCTATAATCACGTTAATACTTCAAACACATAACATCCTAAAAAATATCTCATGCAATCACAGTCTTAAGAAGAATCACAAGTCTCAAAGCCACCACCATGGGACCTAAGATACATTTTCCTATGAACAAAATCTGTAACTGATCCTATTATCCTGTACATACCTTTCAAGCCCTATCATTTTCACTGGGAAATTCTGAAATTTTATTAAATTATATAATAAGGAAGATCCACAATAACACATGTGATATACTTTTCGTCATAACTTTCTATCATATGGTTCACGACCAAGATCTCATGATAAGTACATTTCTTCATTTTCATTAGTGGGACCTTCCCTCGATTGGTATAACACGGTATCCCTTAGCACTACTCTTTACTCATTCAAATAACTAGCATAACTATTCTTATACCACTTTCTCATATCAACATCACATGTACAAGACATCTCATCACCAACTTGTATGCTGTAAAAAAATTCAATGATGAGTCCGTTGTTGATTTCATGTCACCACATGGCGAAGAAATATCAATCAAGTATCATTTTCTCTTCTCCAAACTGAAATTAATCAAGTTATTTTCTCGATCATGTACCAAATGCATATATCATCCACCCTCCAGATCCAGCCATTTCAAACATTCAACAAGGCCTTTATCATGGCTTGGAAACTAGAACTCCGAAGCTCTTGAGGATGATAAGCTTAAATTATGATCTAAGAAAGTAAAACATGACTCCTCTTTTTAAGACTTCTTTTAACACTTACAAATCCAAGGGTTCAGATGAACACAATTTTCTTGAAAAATCCATGTCTAAGATATCATTCAAATTCTGACTGATCATTACCTCCACGTAAATATATGTCTCTAGGGAGTCCTACAACTCTATATTCTGATAAACTCTTGGTTGTCTCTGCATGGTACAAACTCCCTCCCATCTAACCCATTGACGAATATTTCCTCTAAACCATCATTGTATAGAGTTGAAGACTATTGCAATTATTACCAAGTCTTAGGACATGACATTGAAAGGTGTCATTCTTGTAGGAATTTTCTCTAAGATCTCATTGATCAAGGTGAATTGCGGCTTGACAATCCAAATGCACCTCCTAATCAAAACTTAGACGTGTTCAAATAACCCTTTCCAAACCATCCCCCTGCTAATAATCAAACTAATGTCATAGGAAACCAGAATTCTATGGCTCACATTATCAACATTATCAACCAACTATCACCTACACCTATTGTACCATGTGTTTCCACAATTGAAACACCTAACACTCAATAAAACTCTACGGGTCTCCTCACCACTAAGTCCTCAAACCCATCCACATCACAACCTTCAAACCCCATTACATCCACTCACACAAGTACCTTCGATATCATCCCTTCAAAATCTCAATAAAATCAATTAGTTGTCAAAATCATAAAAACACCATCCAAAGACAAAGCATCTCAATATCAAAACTCAAAATCATCGTATTATAATCTAAACCAAATTCCAAACTTGCACCTAAAACCATTCCATACAAAATGCATTTCGAACGCCTTGTACCTCTAAACCATCAAATCCCTCTACATCAAAAAATACTACACTCTCGTCTACATATCAATAAGCCTTGTCAGGATATTATACCAAAATCCTTGAGCAACTTGTGTAATCATCAATCATGGCATTGCCATCAATTAAGCCCTCTAATCCTAGGGGGAAGCCTTCCTGGTACAATTATGAAACATTTTGTGCATACCATCGAGTATCGGGACATTACACAGAAGACTGTAAAGCCCTCCACACTGTAATCTGGAGTCCCTCTAATAAAGGACTCCTCCAAAAAAACAAAAACCATCCTACTTCATCTAATGATCTCAACACGACAAGTTCTAAACATCAAGTCAAACCTACCTCTCAAAATATCAAACCATCATTTTATGCTTTTTCTAGTCAAAACATGGCCTCTTTTGGTAAGACCCCTCTCTTCCAAATATATTCATATGTATCACCATGAGAGTGCGCACCTAATATTTGAAATCCCAAAATTAAAACTGGCATAAAATATCTATCTTTGTCTCTCCTCCTCAAATAATACAATCCATCAACTTTAAAATCCAAGGTCTCAATTCTTATCGCACCTCATAATCAATCCACAACCTCCATATAGAATATTTTCCTCAAACAATTGCACCAAACACCTGTCAAAATGTACCTTTATGAACTTATCCAAAATTCCCCATAGCATCGATAAGCTACGATCAAAGCCCTTCAAGCCATCTTGGTACCATTAGATGAACCTCATCCATTCGCCAACCTCATTGGTGCCCTAAAACTGATTGTAACCATCACATTCGACAATTTTGAGATTCTGTCACTACAACCTAAGAATCATGACCTCTCCCTCTTGGTCACCGCCTAAATCAATGACATTCTGGTTAAAATATTTATGATTGATAATGGTGTTAACATCAATACGATCTCATCTCATGCCTTTAAATAACTTCAATTACCTGATACCATCGTCACTCAATCGCTTGTTATTTTACGTGCTTTCAACAATACTCTCACTCTCACCTTGGGTAAAATTATCTTGCCTATCAAATTAGGTGTCAAAAGTCTTCACGAACTCTTCTATCTTATAGAAGGAGAGTTCTAATACAACATTTTTACTAAGTCATCCCTAGATACATGTTATGTGTTATGTCCCATCCACTTTACATCAGTGTCTGAAGTACGAACATGAGAGTAAGAATGTTGTTGTCCCCATTGATCCAAATCCATTTAAATCTTGTCATGTGACTTATAGGCCCAATGATGTTTTACTTCCACTACAAAACTCCACATCTTCAAATTAGGCCTCCACAAGTTCCTTTGTTATTGCATCCAAAATACCAAATGATTTATCTTTTGAAGACGTCATGCAATGAATCTCACCGAGGGAGTATCACATCCTAACCCTCAATCTACTCCCTACACCTAAAACATATGGGATACCTAACAAACAACCACTATATGAGCCTAATCTAGGAAGTATCATTTATTTTTGTCACTCGTTCCTCTAAACACAGCTTGTGTATGGAGGCATTGATCTCCCCTCCTCCCATCTTGACAGTGAAACTTGCTTTCAATAATTTTCCTCAGAATTTTCATTCCTAGACAAACCCTAGTTTTCCCAAACCTACCTTCACCATTACACCCAGAAATGCTTCAGTCTTAGTAGGTATGAATAAGGTTCACACGACTTACCCTTTGAAGACTGGAGGAAGCCTCATGAAAAGTATGGCCTCAATTTCACGGCAACATCTTTGAACTTGTCACCATCAACATTAGAATCACAACCACACCCATCACCATCATCAGACCTTCCCTATGAATATGACAATATTGTATCCATTCCTTCTAATTTTTTTAATCAACACCATCACATTAGGACCACTAACTTATCTAGTCATTGGCAAAATGGAAACTCTTCCCTTGACTATGCCTCACATGACAAACAAAGACTATCCCACTATCGACATTCTTCATTTTCATGATAGTGGCACTATCTTAACCTATATGGGTGTTGAGGATCACTATCTTAAAAAATATTTACCTCTTGACACATCTACACTTCTCAATCAATCAACCACCGATGTCAATATCAACACATTGCGAGAACCACACATTTTTAGTATCGGTCAAGCTTTAGACCCACGTGAACTCCAACAATTTACTGTGTTCTTATCCAAACACAGTCAATATTTCGCATGGTATTACAATGGTATGCCAGGTATATACCCATCATTATCCATAATATAGTCACTATCCTGGATAATAATCCCATGAAGCAAAATCTTCGTAGGATGCATCCTTGAATCACACTATTAGTAAAAAAATAACTTGAATGTCTCCTTTCATCCAATTTCATAGTACCTAGCATTTATCCCTAATGGGTTTCTAACATCGTACCCATCACTAAAGCCTCTAGGAAATTATGCATCTATACATACTTTCAAGATCTTAACCTCGCTTTCTGAAAAGATGATTTTCCCTTAACTAACATCGATCAACTCATCAATCTAACAACATGACATGAAATTTTGTCTCCTATAGATGGTTTTTTTGGTTATAATCAAATCTTCATCACACCATAAGACCAACATAAGACATCGTTTATCAACACTTAAAAACCATTATCCTAAGTCACCCTCCCCACACCTCCGTAAAAATGATTTCACACTCCCATAAAATTACTATTTACTCATCCTAAACCACCTAACCACTTTAAATCTACCTTAACCATTTTAAAACAACTTAAATCTATTTTATTACCACATCTCAACCTCCACAACTCACCCATAACCTCCCCATAACCACCTCCCCTCATCAATTACCTGAAACCCATGTTTAGAAGTGGTTTCAACCATTTTCTAAACATTTTCCCTCAAAAAAAGTGGATCACGGTCTTAACCGATCACCAACGATTATAAATAGGAGTTTTTCCTCCTCTCTCAAGGATCTTCAGAAACCTTTTTCTCATGCTTGTACTTCATTTTTTGACCTCTAGCAAATCTAATCATTTTCCAGAGATCATCAAGAGTCTGCATCAATCTCCAACTACTATCAACACGTCATTTTGATAATCTTTTTCACCAATCAACCCTCAGGAAGCACAACAGTAGGACATCAACATCAATCAACTCCATTTGATGATTTGAGGCATATTTTAGCTCATTTTCCACATCCAAAGGTATTCCTCTACTTTTTTTATCATTTACAGTTCATACAAACATAAAAATAATAAAAAACATCACTTTAAGAGCTTGTTTATCATTTTTAGCAAAATTGTCTTTTTAGTAGTAATCGCCAACGATTACCTAAATCATCACTGATCGGTCTGAATCACCGGTGATCCCTATCAATTTACATTTCTTTGTCAAATCATCATTTTTACCTCAATTTTTATCAATCTTGTGGCTTTAACTTATTCTTTGCAAGCATGGTTTCCCTTTAGATGGTAGTTCCTGGCCATTCTCATCCAATTACAAGCATTTATGACCTTCCTATAGTCCAACAACCCTTCTTCTGGGAACAATACAACATCCTTCATGAGTTGACATTGTGTGCAATATGATTTTCCATTGACAAAGAAGATATCAAGATCAGTTTGAATTCCTCCATGAGATCACGCAAGAGACTAAAGACTTTTGGTACGACTACTTTGAATTCTGTTCAAATTGCATCCACCCTTGTCCTGGGCCACCTTTGAAGCTGCACAGGACTTACCTTTCAACCTTGAGTTCTAGAGCTTCTCATCTACTATCCATCTATCATTGTCTATTATATATCTTATCATTATCTTTTTCAATCTACTTAATTGTTTTAAAGCGAGCTGACATCCTCCAAGGAAGTCCCTTTGGATTCCTGGAATCGGCCTTTTCCGAGTAGCTCATTTACCCATCTATCTAATCAATTTTGTTTAAGTGTCTTTGATCTGTAGGTTTCTTCATTGGTAAAAAGAAGAAGGAGATTTTATTCATCAACAACAATCATCATCGCGGGTATCGGTAAACCCCAACCATCTTCTGAGGTCAGTTGGTTTTTGTTATTTCATTTTATTAAGTTAAAGTTGGAAAGAAAAACTCTCTGGTACATTCTAGGCACGCCCAGTGGGACCTTTGTCCCTTTCTCTCATTTCAAATTAATTAATTTTCACTTTTAGGTTCTTTTCTTTGCAATCACTAATGATCCAGTTGAATCACTAGCGATCCCTGTGAATCACCGATGATCCCTGTAGATTGTTTTTTATTGCTTAGTTGGTTAACCTCTAACATCCATTTTTCTTTTCTGTCTTTTGTTTTCTCTAACCCTTGCAGATTTCCATGTTTGGGAGATTGTTTTTACATTGTAGTTGTGCTTAAAAAATAAAAAATTAAAAATTAAAAAGGAAGCGTTTTATACAGGTGTGTCTTTTTCCTTTCTTTTTATTTCAAAGCATTGCATTTTGTCTAATTGTACTCATCAAATCAATCTTTCTTTTGGGCTTAAAATGAACTAGCTCATCCTTTTTTATCACATAGTTTAATTAGGAGGTTAATAGATTGCATTCACTTAACTTCCCCACACACAACCAAATCACTTCAAATACAAATTTGCATCAAAACATTTCTACCTAGGTGGACCTACTTGGATTTGATCACCAAGAGGAGAAGTCGACTTGGTGTTCTGGCTAAGTATAAATAATTGGTTGTCGGTATATTGGCTAAGCACCCGACTCCCTTATCATTGTGGGACCATGAAGTGAGGGGGTAGGCCCCAATACCAGGCCCATACCAGACACCAACACAGATTCAAGCCTCACATACCTTCAGGTATATCAAGGACTCCTGCCTTAAACATTCACCTGAAACCATCCATAGACTGTCATTTCCTAGGACCCTATCAGCCATTTTACACATTTCATCCTTCTTTTAAATTAATCAAGATAATAAAAAATCCTTCTACTGTGAATTTGTTTGTTGTTTGTAATCAACCAATCTAGATTCATTTTTCACTTCTAGGTGATTGTTTGCTTTCATGGTTACTACAAGACAACAATCTCGTATCCAAACTTCAGAAAACATGGCTAAAAAATCTTCATCGATCTATGGAAAATTTTCAAACCTACATCGAGGATGCCTCGTACTATAAAAATGATGAGCGTCTCTATCACCCAGACCAGAAGATCAAGAAATCCCACATTCTCCTAGCAGTCAATCTACCTCATCCAAAATACCCGACCCTTTATAGTCCCCATTTCTTCGATAGTGGGGACCCCATGTCTTTTCTGAAATCTTAGATTCAAACCTCGTGGCCCTTAATGCATACCTTGTTGCATGGGGTGTTCACCTCCAACCATCCACACTCGAACCATGACCTTATGTACCTGACCCCTCATGTGCTTACTCTCATCTTATCGATCCCAATCATGAACCAATCATTCAACAGATACACCCTTATCCCATAATAGTCAATCAAAAACATCCATTGTTGTGTCTTCATCCCCCATCATTTCTTTTGATCTTAATGTAGTTTCCTCACAGGATACCAATAATCAACAATCCACATCCTCAACAGACCTCTCATCTGGATCTACATCATCCCAAAACAATGATAACCCATCTTCATCCACATCGACTCCTTTAGTCTCCTCTACCATCCAAACTCCTCCCGAGAGCTCCATAGCTATCCCATCAAGTGTAGCTCAGCCTACCCCATCTCAACAACCTACATGCGTTCTTCAAAATGTAGTTATGTCCATTCCAACATCAACCCACTTATTAATACCATCTCTATTTCTATTGTTCTTCCATCCTCACAACAATCATCTACTATTCCCACTTCCTCTCAATCCATACCACAACAATCTCAACCCCTCATTCATGCCTCAATTCCCTTTCAGGATGTACCTTAGCAATCCCAACCACTCATTCACTCTTCTACTCCTTTTCAACACATTCCATAGCATATCACAACCTCTTATCCACACATCTATCCCCTTTCAACATGTACCACAACAATCACAACCCCTCCTTAACACTTACCATGCCTTTCCAATATCAGTACATTCAACCTTCACAACCTTTATCTTCACAACACCTTTATAACATTCCCCTAGGCACCCCTCATCAACAAAATATTCCCTTCCAACATAATATCCCCTCACAATATCATATAACAACCTAACAAATTCTTATATAATCAACATGGTTCATCCTCATCCAATACACAAAAACCACAAACT
The DNA here is from genome assembly GCA_019776745.2 of Taxus chinensis. NCBI lineage: Eukaryota > Viridiplantae > Streptophyta > Pinopsida > Cupressales > Taxaceae > Taxus > Taxus chinensis. The sequence goes on along the minus strand of CM034154.1, from coordinate 684,651,689 downwards.
GACCCCCTCTAGGATTTAATGAACAAAATATCTAGCCTTGAAGTCCACTTCTATGGGTCCCAAGAATACATTATCATATGAATAAATATGTAATGAGCCTATTCATCCATCCATGTCGTATAAAGTCTATCCTCCTCATTGGGAACTTCCTAAGTTCCTCAAATTTTATAGCAAGAAGATCCTCAACAACACATTTGGGCCTTCTGTCATGCTGTTACCTCATAGCTCACTGACCAAGACTTAATGTTGATAACTTTCCCCATGTCTTTAGCAAGTCCGCTTTAGACTGGTATAACAACATTTCACAGTATTCACTCTTTTCATTTGCACAACTTGCTCAACTATTCCTTGAACACTTTTCAATCAATATCCCCATAAAATCACTATTACCACCTGTACACGATCAAACAATTCGAAGATGAGTCCATTGTAGACTTTGTTTCACCCATTGGAGGGGTATTATTAATCAATTGTCATTTTCCCTCCCACAAACGGAGTTGATAGAATTATTTTCTCATTCCTGTGCCAAACATATCTCATCCACACTTCAAATCCAATCCTTTTAGACATTTGACGAAGCCTTTACAATGGCTCGCAAACTCAAGCTCCGAGCTCTTGAGGAAGGTAGAGTCAAACTTATACCAAAGAAACCAAAATCTGAATTTTCATCCAAACCATCCTCCAGCCAAGATAAATCCAAATCATCAGCCAATGCAGTAGTCTTCAAATCTGCCCCTAAGGAATGTTTGACCACCAAGTGCTCTCATCCTCAACATAACTACACTCCTATCGTGAATCATACAATGCAAATTGTTCGATAAACTCCTCGCTGCTAACATGATCACTCTTCCACCTATCTACCCTATCGATACGTCCATTTCAAAACCCTCTTGGTACAAGAGACAATGATTACTGCAAATACCATAGGGTCAAAGGTCATGACATCGAAAGGTTTGCTCATTCCAAAATGTCCTTCAAGATCTGATCGAAAAAGGTGATTTACATTTAGACAATCCTAATGCACCTCAAAATCAAAACCTCGACGTCTTTAAACAACCATTTCCAAACCATTCTCCGTCGACTAGTCAACCACAAACCAATCATATTCAAGCCCATCATACCATAAATGTAATTAATGAGAAATCACTTGTGACATCCATAACCCCTATCACCAAATCCATATCTGAACCTTCTTTCAGTAGTTCCACTATAGAAACATTAGACATTAAACCAGTGGCACCCTTAAGCCCTATCATTGAAAAAAACCTTCCTCTTCCACATCTGCTTCACCCTCCTCAAACTTTTCTATAAGCTCTTCATAAGCCTCACAAAATCAACCCATCCTACAAATTGTGAAAAGCTTGTATGATGATTTTGTAGCTCAATATTGCACATGTAACCCTCAGAAGACTGTCACACACACCCATCCATCCAATAAAATTATGATCATATCTTGTGACTGTCCTACTTCCTCAACACAAAAATCAAAGCCCCTACCCTCCATCTTGGGGCCACATCCCTCGTCCAAATTACCTATCACCATCATGCAATCGAAAACCATCCATCAACAAACATGACCAAAGAAACCACATCAAAGTAGTGTCCCCCATATCTGTCAAACCAAACAAAACATTACTTCCTTCAACATCTGCCTTGAAAGGATACTACACATCAACCCTTGAGAAGCTTCTTCAACATTCACTCATAACATTACCTCCTCTTAAACCATCTAGGTCTCAAGGCTGGAAGCCCTCCTGGTATAACTATGAAGCCTTCTATGACTATCATCAAACACCAGGACACTCCGTAGAAGATTGTAAAGCTCTCCACGCTACCATCAAAAACCTTACAAACAAGGGTCTTCTTCCTTTAGAGTTATAAAAATAAAAAACATCTCATAAAACACCTACAACTATTGTATCTACCTCATCATCTACACCTACTAAGGAGTCTTCTAGCAAGAATCCCCCTCATCAAATCAACGTAATATGTATCACCACTCGAGCACGTACCCATGAACCTAATCCTTCAAAACAAAACAAGTCCAAGGTTTCTATTCCTCTTGCTCCTAAATCATCTGATCAAACACCACCTGCTAAAGCCAAAGTAACCATCCTTGCTACTCCTTGCTACACAATCCACCACTGCAGTACAAAAAATTTCATCAAACAACTACACCAAGCTCCAGTCAAGATGTCTCTTTATGAGCTGGTTCAAACCTCACCCTCACACAAACAAGCCATGATCAAAGCTCTCCAGTCCATATCAGTGCCTTCAGATGATCCACAACTCTTCACAAACCTAGTAGGAACTCTCAAAACATCCACTGCTATCTCTTTTGACACTTTGAAATACCATCATTACAGATAGAAGATCATGATCTTCCCCTTTTCATCACTGCTCAAATCAATGATGTCCTCGTGAAAAGAGTCATGATTGATAATGGTGCTAGTATTAATATCATATCATCATATGCCTTCAACCAACTTCAATTACCAAATACCATTAACACCCAAACACCAGTTGTACTCTAAGCCTTTAATGATACAATCACCCCCACATTGGGTACAATCATCTTACCACTTAAATTCAATGTCAAAACCCTTCCTGAACTCTTCTATCTTGTAGAGGGAGAGTTCCAGTATAACATATTGTTAGGCTGCCCCTGGATACACACTATGTGTTGTATCCCATCAACACTTCATCGATGTCTTAAGTATGAACATGAGGGTAAAACCTTTATAGTTCCAGTGGATCCTAACCCCTTTAGAGCTTGTAACATGACATATCATCCAAATGACGTGCTTGTTCCAAAATCAAGCCTGAGATCCTATGAGGAGGCATCTACCAGAACATCCATTTCATCATCTAAACTACCAAATGACTCTTCCTTTGATGACATTATGCAACACCTATCGTTGGGGGAGTATCACCTTCTTACACTCAATTCTCTTCCCACGCCCAATGCATATAGAAGACCAGATAAACAACCCATGTATGAACCTAATGTCAGAGATATCATCTCCCACGGTCCCCCACATCTAAAAATGAATCTCATCTATGGAGGGATTGACCACCCCTCTTCACACCTACTTATCAACGTTGCATGTATGCCATTCATATCAGACTTCAAATTCTTATATAACCAGGTTTTCACAAAAATTTACCTCCATCGATTGCACCTAGAAAGGCTTTGGATTTAGACATTATGAACAGGAATCCATGATTTAATCATCCAACATTCCCATAAACCACACAAAAAATATGGGCTGGGTTATGAGAAACCAACTTCTGAATCCTCCATGTCAAATGCCATTACACCTATCATTGAATCTAAACCATCATCCTCAACCACACACGAATGATCCTATGGACACTAACGACACATTTCCATCCCTCCTAACTTTTTTTAGTCAATACTATTACATTAGGTCCACTGACTTATCAAACTAATCACGATACTAAAACTCTTCCTCTCTTCTGGCATGAAATGATAGAAGAGGACTCACCCACCATCAACATTCTTCAATGTCAAAATGATCAAGCCATCCTCTCCCACATGGGAGTGGAGGACCATTTCCTTTAGAAATCCTTACCACCCACACATCAACACTCCTCAATGAATCCACTATTGACATTAACATAGGAACTTCATAAGAACCTCACGTAGTTAAATTCGGTCAATCCTTAAATCCACAGGAGTTAAATGACTTCACTACCTTCCTATCTAAGTATAGTCAAGCCTTTTCCTTGGTCATATAGTGATATGCCAGGTATCGATCCCAACATCATCGTGCACAATATCGTCACCTACCCTAACACCAAACTAGTCAAACAAAAGCTACGTAGGATGCACCCTCGCATAGCTCTTCTTATCAAAGAAGAGTTACAATGCTTGCTCTCCACTAATTTCATCATACCCATTGACTATCCATAATGGGTCTCTAATATCATACCCGTAACCAAAGCCTCAGGAAAATTACACATTTGTACTAACTTCTGAGATCTCAATCTCACTTGTCCTAAAGACAACTTCCCTCTTCCAAACATCGACCAACTTGTTGATCTAACATCCAGCCACGAGATGCTTTCCCTTATGGATGGTTTCTCTGGTTACAATCAAATCCTCATCGCCACTGATGATCAACACAAAACATCCTTCATTACCCCTTTTGGGACCTTTTGTTACCACATCATGCCCTTCAGACTCAAGAACACAGGGGCCACTTATCAACACACCATGACATATATCTTTCACGATCTCATCCAAAAAACTGTAGAAGACTATGTTGATGATCTCTTAGGGAAATCTAAACAATGTAGAGATCATCTCGTTGTCCTTGACTCAATCTTCACCCATCTTATTCAATATTTTCTCTATCTTAACCCCACTAAATGTGTGTTTGGTGTTCTCACTGGAAAACTTCTAGGGTTCATCATATCTATCCAAGGCATTGAAGTAGATCCAAAAAAGATCAAAGAAATAATCGAAATTCCTCCTCCGTCAAACCTCAAACAACTACATAGCCTTCAAGGTAAGCTTCAGTCCATCTGCCACTTCATATCACAACTCTCATACCATTGTCAACCTTTTCACCATCTCCTTCAAAAGATGTTAATTTTAGATGGGATCACAATTGTCAAAAATCCTTCGACGAACTGAAACAATACCTTTTATCGCCACCTAGTGCTCACACCTCCTCATGAGGGGGAATCCTTTTTACCTTTACATATCCACTACAGATCACACCTTAGGTGTCATGCTCGCTCATCGAGATGAGAAGGGTCATGAATAGGTCATTTATTACATAATCGTACCCTCCATGAATATGAAACTCATTATACTGAAGCTGAAAAGTTGTGTTGTGCCCTGTACTTCACAACTTCCAAACTACGCCACTATCTACCAACCACAAGACTTACGTTGTTACCAGTTTTAACCTCTCAAAACCATGCACTCTAAACCATATCACATTGACCGCATCACTCAGTGGCTTATGCTCATGACCGAGTTTGATCTAGAATTTATATCGTATAAATTGATCAAATGACAAGCCATCGCCGATCAGCTCGCCAAGGCTCCTCTCCCAGATAATCAACCACCCCACGAACAATTTCCTACGAGTCTATCAATACTATCAATGATCAAGAATTCACTCCTGTTAAAATGACCCTCTTCTTTAATGGATCTAAATGCCAACAAGGGGGAGGGGGGGTTGGTATCATCATCATACCTCCCTGGGGAACTCCTATCCCTTTATCATTTGAACTTAACTTTGAATGTACTAACAACATGGTAGAATATGAAGCTTTAATAATGGGTCTTCAAACTCCATTATGCTTGGTGTTCAAATCTTAGAAATTTATGGAGACTCACAGTCTTGTCATTAATCAAATCAAAGGAGTTTATCAATGTAAGAATGAAATTCTACAAAAATATAAAGCCATTGTTGAATTCCTCCTCAAATCTTTCGACCATTACACTATTAATAAAATTCCACGATCTTCTAACAAATTTGCAGACACCATGGCCTCTTTAGGGTCTCTCATTCCTTTATCAACTAAAGAATCAACTGATAATTCCAAACTATTCATTTTCATCCACAGATTGGATCAACCATCTCACAAAAATGAACTCCCCTCTATCAATGTCATCGAAAACAATCTAACTGAACCTTTGGTACACACAACATTTTTGAATATCTCTCAGAATCCAAAATTCCCCCTAATCTATCTAGAAATGCTAAACGATCTTTCCTCCAACATGCTACCTACTATGTCATAGTAGGTAACATCCTTTATAAACATGGATTTGATGGTCTCTTACTAAGATGTCTTAAATCCCATGAATCCACTAAGGCATCCAAGAAGTCCATGATGGTATATGTGGTGGACATTTCAATGGCACCGTTGTCACTAAACGTGTCCTCTGGCTCAGCTATTATTGGCCTACTATCAACCAAGATTATTGTGCATATGTTAAGAAATGTGTTAAATGTCAACAACATTCAAACCTCACTCATATCCCTAGTCAAGCCTTGTACAACCATCACAAGACTTATGTCCTTTCTCACAATGGGGGTTAGACCTCATTGGCACTATCAATCCTCATTCATCACAACAACATCATTCTATCATTACAGCCATTGAATATCTTTACTAAATGGGTAAAGTTATTCCCTTAACCTCTACTAAAGCAAATAAAATCATCGATTTCATTTATCAATACATCATATGTCATTTTGGTATCCCTCACAAACTTGTCACGGACAATGGAAAATCCTTCAAAAACAAGGATGTTAAGAAACTGTGTGACACATTTAACATCAAACTAAGCTTTCATCACCATATTATCCCAAAGCAAATGGACAAGATTGAAGCTTCTAATAAAACACTTAACAAAATCCTCATGAAAACAATTGACAAAGCAGGCAGGAATTGACATCTCCAAATCCCATTTTCTCTATGGGCTTATCAAACTAGCATCCATACTCCTACAGGTGCTATGCCCTTCTCACTAGTCTATGGCTCTGAGGTGGTTCTACCCCTTGAAGTTTAAATCCCATCACTCTTCATATCTCTCAAAGACTTTATCCCTGACAAATATTATCGACAAGATTGTCTAGCATAATTAGAATTACTAGATGAAAAATGTTTAACAACTCTTGAACATCATCATGTCTATAAAGAGTGCATCAAATGTGACATATAACAAACATGTAAAGGAACATGACTTTAATATAGGTGATCTCATTCTCAAATAAAATCAAAATGTTCACTACTCTGGAAAGGAGTAAACATGGAAAGTTTGCCCCTAACTAGATCGGTCCATACATTATCACTCACAAGTATGGGTTGGGAGCATATCGTTTAGCCTCCCTTGATGGTACACCTAAAAAGGAACCTCTGAATGCCTTGCACTTGTGGCCTTTCTACTGTTAACATTTGACCATCATGACAGTAGTCATATCAAAGGTCTTATTTCATCATCAAACCAGCCATCTAATCATCGTAATGATTTGAAAGTATGTGGTCTTCCGTCACTATCCTTAAAAACCTTAAAGATGAACACCATGTCTCTGTTCATCACATCTTTAACTTGGAAAAGTTCCTCCTTAGCAGGAACCCCACAATAATTACACTCATCCACCTTATTTATCAACCAAAGACATGTCTTGGGGCACACATGTGTAGTCTGTGTACACATTTCTTCCCCTCCTTGAAATGGTCTATTAGGGTTTTCCCTCAACTCAAAAGAAAGTCAAAAATATCTATGGATGCATCTTATAAAAAATACATATATTGGTCCCTCGAAGGACAACTATTTGAAAATCAAAATTGTATTATCAAAAATAAAAGTAGACTGATCCCTCAAAGGACAACTACCTCAAAATCATAGAAATCCCTCAAAGGATGGCTATTTGTAAAAAGCAAAGTCAAAATAAGTAGACCACTCCCTCGAAGGATGGCTACCCATGTAAAAAGGCTTCCCAAATTGATCAACCTTCAAAAGTCAAATATCAAAAGCATCCCAGGAAAGCTTCCCACATCGATCAGCTTTCCCATAAAAGAAAACTTCCTATTGATCAAGTTTACATCAAAAATAAAATATAAAGTTGGGCATCTCTCTATGAAACCATTGACAGGAGAACCTTTTATCCCACACATCCTACATGTGTCAACCCTTCTCATGTCCTAGGGAGGTACATTTTTCACTTCCATCCATATCCAAGATCCTACATGTGACTACTCATTGTTAGTTGTATGTTAACACTTATTGTAAAGGCCAAAAAGTGTAAGTGCCTTCACCATATTTATTCCCATCATGTATGTATCAAATCTAGTATCAAAGTAATCATTCTATATTTTATTCCTATTTAAGAGTTAGAAACATTTTGACATACATTGATCACATTAAAGTCACCATATTCTTAACACATTTACAAATCATCATCTAATATCAATATTAAAAATACCCATATATCATAATACAATCAAAAACATTGAGGACATCATAAGTTAAATCACAACCATAAAAATCAACACATAAATCATAACTCGAACCCATCATCATATATATATACATCATATCCAAATGTCTCTATACAATCATGTGGAGTCCCCTAACTCTGTATATCAAAATGTATACATAAAAAATCAAGGCTTCACAAAGAGTTGTCTATATCAAAATACAAATACATCATATCTATCTAGTAAACTGGACACGGAAAAAGAACTCACTAGCACCCACAACACTCCCCTGACCACCTCCTCCAGTACCCCTTGAGCTCCCCCAAAACCACCACTCCATCTGGTCTCTATCTGTCCACCTCCATCTGGACCATGAGGTGGCTGGCCCACACTCATTGTATGCTAACACTAGGAACTGCTCCCTGCTGAGCTAGATGATCACATAACGAACCACAATAGGTAAGTTTTATATCACTAAGTCCTCATAATATGCTAACTCCTCTTACTGACTGATAATGAGCTAGGCTAACCATACATGGTGTACCCATCTGACTACTAGCATGTGCCCGAGCCACTAACTCATCACCCTGATACTAATGTCCCTGTAATCCCGAGAGCCCTTTTCAGGTGTCTCAGTGTTGTCTATACCTATCACGATTGGCTACAGGCCGTGCCAACTGCTAACTAAGACTATCACACTCAATCCTCAAACCATCCCTCTCTACCACTCACCAAACTATCACACTCAACCCTCAAGACCATCTCTCTCTATCTCCACTATGGCCTTTTCAGCTACCATGCAATCGTATTCTAGGGCTGCTCTATCTATACCATCATCACCCTCACCCCCATCCCCACCATCTCCCATCCCTCCTCCACCATCACCTCCCTACCCTCCCTCCACCTGGGCCCATACTCACCTATCCCTGGGGTTGTTGAACTCTCCCCCATGCAGAAAATGCACCAGGCCACCATGCCATATATGCCTGTGGTCACACCGAACATCATCAATCGGCACCCTATCACCATGATCATCAAATCCCATCGCTCCCTCCTCCTCAAGTATAACATAAGGACACCCCACCACTCCCTTAGGGTATCCAAATCCCCCTCATCTCATCTATACATAACTAGAACATCTAATACATCTTGTATCAAACCAAACTTGTCACCTGATGTGACTAAATCTCACAAGATTCCAATCTCCCCTTGTCATCCCTGAATCCAAAAATCTTACTGATTAGAATTCAGCTCCATCTCCTATCCTGGACCACACTATAAAATCAATATAGGCCTCCATAATATATCACCCACCTGTAAGCCTACAATAAGTTGTCAATAATGCTCCTCACTCCGCACTCCTCCCAGACTACCCTACCTCTAACTCCATTGCACACAAAACTAGGCCTATCCACAATCCAGATCAACACCACCCCACGGAAAACCATGAGGATGAGCCATAATAATATGCTCAAAGGCCCAACACTATAAAAAAACCAACACTAATCCCAAATCTCTTATGGATCCTCCAAGCCCACAACTCCCTGTAAGTTTGTGCAAGAAAAGTAAGGATCCCACTCAAATATTTTCATGTGCTCTAGCATCTCTATCCACAACACCAGTCATCATCTAAGGAAACTGAACCACCACCTGAGTCAGGTAGAGAAAAACATGAGATCCCCATCATCATCATGGTCATAACAGCATGAACCCCGCCTATCTTCTACCTCATATAAAGGCTGATAATAAAATCCACCAGCTGTAAACTCCACATCATCTCCATATAATCTCCTCATACACTCCTCCCTCTCAGTCTCATCTATATAATATATCCCCTCTCCCCATACAGGTAACCTGGTAATCCTGTGCACATCCTCTAAGGTGATAGTCATCTCACCCGTGGGTAACCAAAAATTTTAGGTAGTAGGATTCCACCTCTTAATCAAAATAACAATAACCCTCATTGTTTATGGATGCGTTTGTAGTAACGCATCCCCATAAAACCCACCACCTCCAAATGTGCCCAGTCATCATCAAACATATCCTCCCTCACATCTACTAAAGCCACTGAATTTGATCTCGGATAGTCAACTTGGCCTTCACCTACATCCATAAAACCACAAAAACATCAATTAGAATGGATCTCCATCAAACTTCCATCAAGTTTTTATCAAAACACATTAATCGCTAACGATTTGGTCATCGCTAGTGATCCAACATTAATCACTAATGATTCTATCATGAATCACTAGTGATCCATCCTATTGCTAGTCCATGTAATCACTGGTGATCCTAACGATTTCCAAAAAACATACCTAGTATGCCATTTTCAACAAAAATAAAAAATTTGACAAAAAATCACAAAAAAACAAAATACTTACCTCTACCTAGGTGGGCCTCCTTGTCATCTAAATGGTCCCACCACTGCCATTTTTTCAATTATACTCTTAAAACATGTTCTTAAGCTCTCTAATATCCCAAATGCATAAATCACAAATGATCCATTTGTTAAGAAAACTGGTTATTTATAGCCCCTAAAATTTACACGCAGGAATCACCGATGATTCCTGTAATCACCGGTGATTTACCCTAATCACTAGATTTACCACCCAGTAAATCACTATTGATCCATCCAATTATGATCATAAATCATCTTTTTTGAAAATAAAAAACATTTTTCAACTATTTTATCACATCTACCAAAGAATATGCCTCATTTTGAGGATCCAAAAGCTGAAGTTATATGTTCATAGGAATCATTTTACAAACACTCGTAAGGCATACGCCTATAGGATATGAACCCTTTAGTTCCCCTATCATTTGGCTCTACAATTCCTTTTTCATTATCCATGTGGATCATATGTCTATAGGACATGAACCCTTTGGTTCCCCTATCACTTGATCCTATGGTAATATACATCTTGTTTCGATAACCTCATCTCGGGGAAACTTCAAATATGAAGCACACATATCAAACCTATTCACAATCAACTCAAATCAAATCAAACTGGTGATTCTTACACTGCATCACAATCACCCCTGGTTTGAGGGGGGATCACCCATCCAAACACAAAACAAGCTTTATCTCATACCATTTTTGTCTAAATAGTCGTTTGTCATGAACTACTCGACAAAAAGGGGAAAATGTAGACATCGGGTTTTCATCAACCCACCTACTTCACATTATACACACTTTATTTAATCTCCAAAACCTATCTAAAAACCATTATCCTAAGTCACCTCCCCACACCTTCATAAAAACAATTTTACACTCCCATAAAATTAAATTTACTCATCCTAAACCACCTAACCACTTTAAATCTACCTTAACCATTTTAAAACAACTTAAATCTATTTTATTACCACATATAAACCTCCACAATTCATCCATAACCTCCCCATAACCAATTCCCCTCGTCAAAAACTTGAAACCCACATTTAGAAGTAGTTTCAACCATTTTCTAAATGTTTTCCCCGAAAAAAGTAGATCATTGACGTGATCCTAACCGATCTCTAGCGATTATAAATAGGATTTTTTCCTCCTTCCTTGGGATCTTCAGAAACCTTTTTCTCATGCTCACACTTTTTTTTTTGACTTCCAACAGAATCTAGATCATTCCAGAGATCATCAAGATCCTGTATCAATCTCCAGCTACTATCTACACATCATTTTGATAGATTTATTCATCAGTTAATTCATCAAGGAAGAACATGAGAACAACACATCAATTTCAATCAACTCCATTTGAAAATTTGAGGCATCTTTTAGCTCATTTTCACACCCAAAGGTATTCCTCTATTTTATTTCATCATTTACAATTCATATAAACATCAAAAACATCACTTTTATAGCTTTGATTATCATTTTTAGCAAAATTGTCCCTTTTAGCAATAATCGCTAACGATTACCGAAATCGCCAGTGATCAACCTGAATCACTGGTAATCCCTGTCAAAACACATATCTTTGTCAATTCATCATCTTATTATCATTTTTATCAATCTTTTTGTGTTTAACTTGTTCTTTGAAAGCATGACTTTCTCTTCTAGATGGTAGTTCCTGACCGTTCTCATCCAATTACAAGCATTTACGACCTTCCTATAGTCTAGGAACCCTTCTTTTGGGAACAATACAACATCCTTCACGAGTTAACATTGTGTGGAATATGATTTTCCATTGACGAAGAAGATATCGAAGATCATTTTGAATTCCTCCACGAAATCAAGAAAGAGACTGAGGAATTTTGGTATGACTACTTCAAGTCTGTTCAAATCACATCCACCTTTCCTTGGGCCACCTTTGAAGCTACGCACAGACTTACCTTTCAACCTTGAGTTCTAAATATTCTCATCTATTGTTCATTTATCATTCATTTTATTATATATCTTATCATTATCTTTGTCAATCTACTTAATTGTTTTAAAGTGAGATGACATCCTCCAAGGAAGTCCCTTTGGATTATGGAATCAACCTTTTCTGAGCAACTCATTTACCCATCTATCTAATCAATTTTGTTTAAGTGTCTTTGATCTGTAGGTTTCTTTGTCAGGTAAAGAAGGAGGATCCTTTATCCATCAACAACTAAAATCCATCATCACAGGTATCGGTAAACCTCTTAGTCTTCCAAGGTCAGTTTGTTTTTGTTATTTCACTTCATTAAGTTAAATTTGGAAAGCAAAAACTCTCTGGTATAACCTCATCCACAAAACCATAGAAGACCACGTGGATGATATCTTAGGTAAATCTAAACACTGAAGATACCACCTAATTGTCCTTGATGCAATATTTACACGTTTGTTACAATTATTTCTTTGTCTTAATCCAGTTAAATGTGTATTTAGAGTTCTCATAGGAAAAATCTTAGGGTTCATAGTATCCATCAGGGGAATTAAAGTTGACCATGCCAAGGTCAAGGCCATTATCAAAATGCCTCCTCCATCCAACCTTAAACAACACTATAGCCTTTAAGGAAAGATTTAATCAATCTGTTGTTTCATTTCTCAACTATCAGATTAGTGTCAGCGTTTCCATCATCTTCTATGAAAAGACATCCACTTTAAGTGGGACGATGAACTGTTAACACATCCTTCGATGCCCTCAAACTTAATATCTCTTATTACCACCAATGCTTACATCTCCATATGAAGTGGGAGCCATTATATCTATATATCTTCGCTACTAACCTATTATTCCTTGGGATCCATGATCTAGCACATCAAGACAAACAAGGTAAGGATTGAAGGCCATCTATTACATAAGTTGCACATCCTTCACAAGTATGAAACATGTTATTCTGAAATAGGAAAGTTGTGTTGTGCCTTATAATTTGCAGCTTCCAAACTTCGTAATTATATTCTCAATGACATAAATCATATGTAGTCACAAATTTTAATCCACTAAAATCCATGCAATCTAAACCATATCACTAATGATCGTATAACCAAATGGCTCGTGTCTCATGACATATTTTGACCTTGAATTTATCTCTCAAAAGTCCATCAAGGGTCAAAGTCATTGATTGATCAGCTCACTGAATCTCCCCTTCCCACCAATCTTTTACCTTTATGAGCATAGTTTCTCTGACAAATCTATCAACACCCTCAATCATAATAAAACCCCTCTCAAAATGATCTTATTCTTCTATGAGTCCAAATATAAATAAGGGGGTGCTAGAATAGTCATAATACCCCCTTGGGACACCCATATTCCATTATCCTTCAAACAAAACTTTGATTGCACAAAAAACATGATGGAATACAAAGCTCTTATCATGGGACTTAAGAAATGATGCACCTTCCTGTGGAATGCATATCCTTGACATCTATGGGGATTCATAGTTTCTCATCAATCAAATCAAAGGGATCGATCAATGAAAAAATGAAATCTTTTAAAAATATAAAACCATCATCGAATATATCCTAAAATTATTTGACCATTACGAAATTCAAACTACCCCTCGATCATCTAACAAATTTGTGAACCATGGCTTCACTCGCCTCTCTCATCCCCTTATCACCAGATGATTCCAAACACTTCATCATCGTACACAAACTAGATCAACCTCCAATACAAACATTTATCTTCTGACTATCAATCATATAGAAGATATTCAATCTAATACTTGGTATACTCAGACATATGATTATCGTTCCAAAAGAAAAATACCTTTAGATCTATCTAGAAATGGTAAAATATATTTTCAACAACATGCATCTCGTTATGTCATACTAGGGGGTGTCCTTTAAAAAATAGGATTTAACGGCCTTCTCCTCTGGTATCTTAAAATTATGGAGGCTCATCTAGTTATCCAAGAATTCCATGAAGGCGTATGCAATAGACACTTCAATGGTTTAGTTTTTGCTGCAAATCTTGTTGATGGGATACTACTAGCCCACGTTTAACCAAGTCTGTTGTGACCATGTCAAGAAGTGCATCAAATGCTAATAACACTCCAATATTACACATATCCCTAGTCACACTCTCTAATAAACTCAAGATCTTTGTTCTTTTTTGCAATGGGAGCTTGACCTCATTTGCCTTATTAATCCACGTTCAACACAATGATACAATTCCATCATTACAACAACTGAATATTTTACAAAAGGGGTGGAAGCAATCCCCCTTATCTCCACTAAAGCATATAAAATTGGCAACTTCATCCATCATCACATTATTTTTTGCTTTGGTATACCTCATAAAATCATCACAGATAATGGTAAGTCATTTGAAAAAAAATAAAAATTTCAAAAACTTTACAACACTTACAACATCAAACTCGGCTTTTCCACACCTTACTACCCATAAGCTAAAGGCTAAGCCAAAGCATCTAATAAAACCCTCAACAAAATCCTTATCAAAACTATTGAGCAGGCTGATAGACATTAGCATCTTCAAATCCCATTTGCATTGTGGGAATATCGGACTAGATTTTGAACCCCTACAGGTGCTACACCAAAGTTGTTCTTCCCCTCAAATATCAAATCCCATCCTTACACATTTCTCTTAAATATTTCATCCCAAAAGAATAATATTGTCAAGAATGCCTATCACTACTAGAATTTTTAGACAAACATCATCCAAATGCCCTCAAACATATCAAAATTTATCAAGAATGAATCAAATGCGCATATAAAAAACATCTTAAATAACGTGACTTCAACATTGGTGATCTTGTTCTCAAAGAAAATCAACATGTCACTAACATGGAAAAGAGTAAATGTGGGAAGTTTGCTCCTAAATGGCTTGGGCCATATATTATTACTCATAAGTATGGGTTCGAATCTTATTTTTTAGCCTCCTTTAATGGTAACCTGAAAAGGAACCTCTTAACGGCCTGCACTTGCATTCATTTTATTGTTAACATATCGACTCATAATACGTTAGTCAAACTACGATCTCCCCTCATTAGTCCTCACATTCCATCACTCTTGTAATGATTTAGAATTATGTGGTCTTCCGAAATCATGCCACTTATGACCTTAAATATTAGCACCATGACCCTGCTCATAGCATATTCCATATGGACAAGTTCCCCTTACTTTTAGTTAGTGAATGCACTATCGCCACCTACCCTATTAATGACATGTTAAGGACATACATGTAGCTTGTGCATTTATTTATCCCCTTATAAATGGTTACCCAGGATCACCCTTAGCTCCAAGAATCAAAATATATACGGGATGGACATAATCAAAATACAAATCGATCCCTTGAATGACAGTTGTCAAAATCAAAATCAAAATCAAAAGTCAATAAAATCTTAGACCACTCCCGTGAAGGATGGCTACTAAATCAAAATAGAAAAAAGGGATTTCTAGTATTGATCACTCCTCGCATCAAAAAGGGCTTCCCATATCGATCAACCCTCATTTCAAAATTAGAAAAAACAACCATCCCAAGAAAGCTTCCTGCATCGATAAAATTTCATGCAAGCTTCCTGCATTGATCAACATATGCAATATACAAATAAAGACGAGGCAAAACTTGAGAACCATAAAAAAGGACCCATTTCTTGTACTTGCTACATATAAGCATTTCCCATGTTGGAGAAGGTTATACACAACTATCTCACATCCATTTATGATCTTAATATAACTAACCATTGTGATTCATATGTTAACATTAATAATAAGGTTACACATGTAGTGTCAAACATATAATGAATTTACCATCGCACATTATATATGCTAGGAACACTAATGAAGCAAACATCCCGCATCTTTTTTTTATTCATTGTGTAATGTATTAATCATAGAACAAGATCATCATTTGTCACAATCATACCTAAGATCATAAAAATCACATTCTAACATATAAATTTTAAATATTTCCAAAATACATCACATCAAAAATCATAAACAAAACTTAGCATAACACAAAACCGAGATCATATATATATACATCAAAATGTCTATACATCATCAAAGGCTTCCAATAGCCTCACATATAAAAATATTTATACATCTATATAATGTCCATGTATGTGGTCTCACCCCCACCCAAGTGTGGAAAAGAAGAAAACAATTTTAAAGGAGTCTTTCAAAACAATGCCTTTCGAGGTGGATCTTTTGGCAGGCTTGGGAATGGCTATTTCTATCCTTTCTCAAGTGGGTACATATTCTCTGGAGCTGATTTCAAGTCCTAAATTCATCAAGACACTATATTCATGAGCTAAGATCATTGTACAAGTGATTAGGAATATTTAGGAAAGATCTAGAGAACTATGAGCAAGTTTGGAAAAAGCAGGTTTTGGAGGCTATAGGAGCTTGCACTAGAAAAAGGCACTTGAGCTTTGGGAGATGATTTTGGAAGCTCCGAAATGAGTTAGAGGTGAAATGAAATATCAATGGGAATCTTATTTAATTCTCTACATGGTGGTAATCTCAGATTTTTCACAACAGCCATACATTGCTTTCCATAACTCATTCTTTACAGACACAACTGGAGGTCTTGATAAAAAAGAACATTTTGATAAGGTTTCATGTTGAATAAGACATTTATAACCATCCCATCCTTCTCAAAATGTCATTTTCAGTCAAAATAGTATAAATAAGTTCCAAAAAAATTCATTCAGGAGCTCCGGGAATGTCATTTTCAATTTCCTCTCTAAGGTACAAGCTTCGTCCTTAGCCAAAAAATTTAGTGTCACGTGGCAGCATGAGATTGAGGCATACTTTTGGTGTCCCTTTATCCCTTTCCAAGGAGACAAGGGGGATAAAAAAGTGAACCCCCCCACCTTAGGCCTCATGAACACGTCATATGACCTTGAGAGACTCCGATAGGCACTTTTTGACATTTTTCTAACCCCCTCCAACTCCTGCATGCTTAACAAGTGTCACCACTAGGCTAAGGCACACTTTTGGTGTCCCTCTGTCCCATTACAAGGGGAAAATGGGGGTTTTAGATAATAAATCATGCACTTTGGGTACATTACTAGGTCTCTAATTGTATACTACTATTCAGATACTCACTATACGGGAGAAAAGTACTAATTGATCATTTTACTTGGCCTCTTTAGTTTCATTTCTAGGGGTCTCTCCTCTGGGATTTCCTTATAGACCTCACTCCCCATTTTGATCCTTCATACATTCACTGTTTTCTTGATCTAGAAACCAGTCACCCAGGCGCCCTCAGGACATTAGGGTACCCTAGACCTATTTATACTATTGCTCACTCCTTTTTTGTTCTTTTCTAGCCATTGGGCTATCCATATTTTTTATGGGTTTCAACCTTTTAGTGATCAATTATGAAATTTTAACAAGAGAAGCAATATAATATAAATTTATGTGTCCAAAATAAAGGACCTTGAGAGCTATTTAATGTCATCTATAGCTTGTCACCCAATGGTTGTGCCAATCTCATAAGCACAATTAAGATCATATTTGCATACTCATCTAACACCATTCTAAGGGACAAAGGCTTGGTTTTCTGCATATCACACTTCATAGGAGGGAAGTTCATTTTATTCCATGCACACATATATTACATCTTTTTACATATAGCTACTTTAATACTCGCTATCAAGTGTGACACGCACAAGAGCCACCTAGGGCATAACGATCTACACACACATACATATACTACATTGGGTCTGAGATGTAGTGCAACTGCTCAGTCATAAGATCACTGTATTTGACAACCTGAGGAAAATTTGACCCCTCATTATGCATATTTTTTTTTAGGATTTGATGTTCTTTTAAGGGTTTTGTAGGTGATCTCCATTCATTATAGGTTATCAAGCGACATTGGAACGATCATAGTGCGACCATCTAGTGACCAAACTAAACAAGGTTTAAAATCAACCAATGACCTTGCAAACTTCATTTAGGATTTCTTGAACTTTCCAAACATGTCTATACAACCTTGATCAACCTCAGGCCTAGGGATCTTGAAGGTGCCAGGTGCGCCCTAGTACCAGTCCAAAACCATGTCAACTGCTCGATCCTATTTCCTGACACTTTTTTGGGTTCAGTTTTGAGGTCCTCTAATGCCATTTATCTAGTCTTTCTACCTTCAAAATTACCATTAGATTAATGCAAAACCAACCATAAGGTAACCTTGACTCTTTATTGCACTTAGGGTTTTACTTTCTTTTCTTAGATTTCTTGGCATTCATTTTTGTACTTTGCTATCATATTTATTCATTTACTGCTGCAATACATAAGAATTTAAGGAAAAGTAATCTACACACTTAGTTTATTTGGCTTGGATTAAAATCATATGGAGAACAAAATAGTCTTTCAGAACATTCTAGACATTTTTCATGACTACAATCTTAGATGGTCGCTTTTATCCTTTGAGCATGAACCCATCTTCTATGATGTTGCAAGAGCATATGACAATGGAGCATCCGGCTGAATGAAAATGCCTTTTTCCAATCTAATAGTATACTTTCTCTTCATGAGTTGAAAGCATCACTTGAGCTTCATATGATGCAACACTAGGTTACATGATTAGAAAAGTGTAAAAATCTTAATGCTTGGTCACCAAGCTATTAAAATTATGCTTCCACATATTATCCAGCTCTAATTGAGGTCAAAAAATGTACATTTTGTATCAAACTATAGATATTTTTCCATGTCACCTCAAATTTCGTATTTAGATTTCATCACTCCAACAAGTACCAATTAGTCCAGTCCCCGCTACCGCTCTGGAGGTTCAATTACAACCTGAATGTAAAGTTACAACCTGCATTTGGCTCTCAAACCCCTAATTTCCTCTTTATGTCAAGATCTTTTGAGTTCAAATTTGAGGTCAAGCTTCAAATAAGCTACTTGTTATGCCTATCCATTGCTTGATTCCAAAATTGTTCATAATAATTTTGCACCTATGTAATTTCTACATTATTACACTCCCTTAAAAAAGCATTTCATAATTACTAAGCTAACAATATTCAAAGGTCAATGTGGTGATCCTCAAGAAGCATATTTGTGCATTTCATGTGGCATGTCTAGATTATGTGGATTTTCAAACTCTATTAGTGAAAGTCTATTTCCTCTAGAAGAATCCATGACTATGCTATGCATTAGTTTCATGGATCTACCCAAAGTGTTCATTTAGTAACATACTATTGATGCACACAAAAATAATGCTTTCCTTGCATTTCTCCATCAACATTGGTTGAATGCTCTCATAATAAAAGTAGATAAGAGTAAAATAATGATCTAATGTACAAATGGACTATGTCCTGTCAAGTATAAAAAAATCTAGCTAGGATGACTAATGCTGGAGCGTGAAAGCTAGGAATTAGTCAAGCTTACACATCCCTTATAGGAAAGTGTCATCTTTGAAATTCTCCTTCATTTGATCACCTTTGTCACACTCTTAGACTTAGTAAGAAATTGTCAAGCTTCATCACTAATGGGTAAGCTCAAGTATCAAGATCAGGCTACCTTCATCTTCTAAATATGTTTCCAAGGTCAAATATCCTTTCGAACCATCTGACTAAGGTGTTGTAAAATGAAGAGGAACTTGTGTCACCATGTTAATGTGATGAGTTGTATCAAGGATTCCTGAAGAAGTTTTCTTTAATCGAGCAACCTCGAATGGCATAGTATGTTTACAAAATGGTAACATGTGATCTGCATATGCTTATTACCACAACGTATTGATAAGCAAGATAATTACGCTTCATCCTCCACTTACTATGGATCCATCTCACACTAAACACTGTCAAGTGTATAATGAAAATGTTCACATGTGACTATCACCAATGTGTTAACATCTCCACTGTATCGTTGTTTCAAATTGTTACCATTCATTCCAAGATCTCATAGAAAACAATGTAAAATGAGCTTACTGAGCCATCAAGGACTTGTCCACCAGTAATTGTAAAATAAAAATGCTGGTGAATAGTGTGCCAAACCCTGGCTTATAAATAACTGAAAATAAAGACTGTCTGAATCCTCGATAAATCATGCATATCATGGGCGTCCCAGGTCCTGTCATTAGACCTCTCGATTTTCTAGTTGCACATTGCTGATTGATCACCCAAGGTATCATTGATTGTCTTTGATTACGATTTCCACACTACATTCTACTGACTGATTACTTACATTAGTTGGCTTCTATGGTGTGATGATAATCCTATCAATAATGACACCATGATTGCCATCATTTCAAAAAAAGTACATGATTTATTATGACTTACGTTGTTGAAATTGATATCCAAGGGGTCATGGATCTTGGTATAACCAGTGCACTAAGATCTTATGGTTATGTCAAATTCAATTCATTGTCAGTCCAAATCACCATGCTTGTACTTTTCCTTGTAACACCAAATGTAAAATCTATAATAGAATGAAGATGCTATGTATGTTCCCTATGGGTCTATGGCTTCTCAAGAATGGGATTGTTTTCATGTCCAAAACATATGTGTCTTAAATGAATAACAACCAGGTATGTCATTATCCGAGGTGTCCCTCTATACAACACATAAGCCTCAACCTCCTCTTGAGGTAAACCTCACAACCATGTTATAGCATATAGGTCCCCTAAAGAAAAGTGAAACACTAAAACACCATCTGCTCTTAGCTCCTGTTAGCACACAGGCCTACATATGTCCTCATTGTTCATTTGATCTTCCATCATCATCAGTCTAGTTCCATGTCATTCAAATAGAATCTCCTTCATGTGTATGTCTCATTTGCTACATATGTATTTATCATAGGTTTCCATCACCTAAGGTTCCTATTTCACATAGGGTACAGTCCATCACCTCCATTTTGCAGTTTCACATAGGTTCCCGTAAGCACCTATGTATTCATAACTTCACATAGGTGTCCATGAATGTGCTGGTGTTCTATTAAAAGAAAGGTGTCATACACCTCCGCAGTATACTCATCAGTCGGGTACACATATAGGCTTTATTCACCTACACAACATGTATCTCATATACCACCACTCTTAGAGTATGGTCACAAGCCTTTATCTCCTCAAACATTGTGTGATAAGGACCCTCATCTTTCACTTTCAAGCGGATAACACATTCATTATCACTCACTTAGTGTTAGGTTGTGGAGCCTGTTTTCATGTGAGAAAGTGTTGAAGACTATACACTAAGAGTACTGTACACTTTCCACAGTTGTCTCACCAGGGTTCGGGGTGCAGAACCCCCGAATTTTTTTTTTGGCCTTAAAACGTGCCCGATATATCAAGAAATGTTCTTTTCTCATATGGGTGGGATTTTTGACCCATAGGTTTATGGGACGGTTTTTTGCCCATGGTTTTGATACCCACTGGTTTTGTAAAACTGCTTAAGCAGTTGTCTACTTATATGGTTTTATGCATATGGTAGGTGTATTATGTAACATTGCAGATGTGTTTTGAATTCGGGTGTGAATTCTGTAGAGTTTGTTGAGCATAGCTCCAAACAGATCTGGTTATTGTATTGAGAGAGTGGTGGCTTGTAATAAAATTTGAGCAAGTGATTCTTGGTGGACGTAGCCCAAATTGGGTGAACCACGTTAAATACTGTCTCTTTGTGTTGTGTTATTTTATTCTGCACTTTTATTTGAGATCTGTAATATTTTACATATTAGTTTCTACTGTTGCGATTCTGTGAGGGATTATTCCGCATATTTTATCCCTTATTTCCTAACAATTGGTATCAGAGCCTAGTTTGGTTTGCTAAAGTGTTGAATCACAGGGAAAGTTTTATCTTGAGTGGGAGCTATGGCAGATGATGGAAGATCTAGGGTTGATAAATTCAACGGGAAGAATTTTAGTCTTTGGAAGATGCAGATGGAAGATTACCTTTATCAGAAGGATATTTATATTCCACTGTTTGAGAAGGTGAACAAACCCTCGAGCATGATAGATGCAGAATGGATTTGCTGGATAGGAAGGCACTTGGGACAATCTAGTTGTGTCTTGCATCTTCGGTATTATTTAATGTTTCAAAGGAAAAGACTACAAAAGAACTGATGGATGCATTAGGGAAGTTGTATGAAAAACCCTCTGCCTCTAATAAGATATTTTTAATGAAAAAGTTGTTTAATATGAAGATGTCTGAGAATGGTTCAGTAGTAGATCATTTAAATGATTTTAATATGGTTGTAAATATGCTAGCTTCGGTTACAATAGAATTTGATGAAGAAGTTAGGGCTTTATTAGTTATGTGCTCTTTACCTGAGAGTTGGAATAGCCTGGTAATGGTGGTAAGCAACTCGGTTCCAACTAACTCAAAGTTGAAGTTTGAGGATGTTGTAGGGGTGATTCTAAGTGAGGAAATGCGAAGAAAAATCTCTGGGAATCTTCTACTTTAGGGAATGCTTTGATAGTGGAAACTAGAGGGAGACAAAAGAATAGAGGAAGCTGTGGAAAATCAAAGGATTGGGCAAGGTCAAAATCCAAAAGCAAGATAGTATGCTGGCACTGTGGAAAGTCTGGGCATGCAAAGAAGGACTGTTGGGAGCTTCAGGACAAGAAGAAACAATAGGAAGAAAACAAGGAGGCAAATGTGGCAATGGGTAATGTATGTCAGGATGCTTTGATTCTTTCTTTGCACAATATTATTGAATCTTGGGTTTTAGATTCAGGGGCTTCTTTCCATGCTACTCCACATAGGCATTATTTTGTTGATTATGTTCAAGGAGATTTTGGGCATGTTTTTCTTGGTGATGATGAGCCTTGCAACATAGTTGGAAAAGGTTCTGTTCATGTTAAGATGTAGAATGGGAATACTTGGCTATTGAAGGATGTCAGACATGTGCCTACATTAAGATGAAATTTGATATCGGTAGGGCAGTTGGGAAGTGATGGTTGTACTGTGATATTTACAGCGGACTCTTGGAAGGTTACCAAGGGTGCTCTTGTGGTGGCAAGAGGTAAGAAGGTTGGAACCTTGTATTTAACCACTTATAGTACTAATGTTTGTAATCTTGTGGCTTCAGAAAGTAGATACAACATTGTGGCACTATAGGCTCATTCATATGAGCCATAAGGGCATGGAGATCATAAAGAAGGATTTGCCTGGATATACAAAAACAGGTTTGGAGTTCTGTGAGGACTGCATATATGGGAAACATAAGCGAGTAAGGTTTCTCAAGGTTGGACCTACAAAGAAAGAGAGTAAGTTAGAGTTGGTGCACTCTGATGTGTGGGGGCCAACTCAGGTATCATCTCTTGGGGGTTCAAGTTATTATGTTACTTTTATTGATGATGCAACAAGGAAAGTTTGGGTTTATTGTATTAGAAACAAATCTAATGTATTTGACACTTTTGTTAAATGGAAAGCCTTGGTAGAGAATGAAACAGGTCTTAAGCTAAAATGTCTCAGGTCAGATAATGGAGGGGAGTATTGTAGCAATGAATTTGATGATTATTGTTCTAAGAATGGAATCCACAGGTAAAAGATAGGGTTCCAGGAACTCCACAACAGAATGGGGTGTCAGAAAGGATGAACAGAACAATAATGGAACATGCTAGGAGCATGAGGTTACATGCAGGACTGCCTCTTTCTTTTTGGGTAGAAGCAGTGAGCACAACTGTGTACTTGATAAACAGAGGACCCTCAAGTGCCTTGGATGGAGGCATACCTGAGGAGGCTTGGTATGGTAAGAAAGTTGATTATTCATTTCTTAGAGTCTTTGGATGTGAGGTGTTTGTTCATATAGACAAGGATGATAGGACCAAGCTAGAGGCTAAATCAGAAAAATGTACTTTCATTGGTTATGGTGGTGATGACTTTGGATATAAATGTTGGAGTATTAAGGACAAGAAAATCATTCGATCTAGGGATGTGGTCTTTAATGAGAAAGTCATGTATAAGCAGCAGTTGCAGGAAAACAAGGAAGAATCCAAGAAAGAATATGCAACGGTAGAGGATCTTCCGGATGGAAAAGTGACACATGAATCAGTTCAGGAACCTCCTCAACAAGGAACCCCAAACTCCTATATTGAGGAGGTCTTCTAGGGTAAGAAGAGAACCTAAACATTTTTCTCCTTCTCTTTA
The DNA here is from genome assembly GCA_019776745.2 of Taxus chinensis. Taxonomy (NCBI): domain Eukaryota; kingdom Viridiplantae; phylum Streptophyta; class Pinopsida; order Cupressales; family Taxaceae; genus Taxus; species Taxus chinensis. The sequence goes on along the minus strand of CM034154.1, from coordinate 684,627,266 downwards.
TTATTTATTACTCACTGATAGTGGAGAGCCAGAGAGCTTTGATGAAGCAATGCAGGTAGATGCCAGGAAGAAGTGGGAGCAAGCCATGGATGAGGAGCATCAGGCTCTCATGGAGAACCAGACATGGGATTTGGTGAAGCTACCCGAAGGCAAAAGAGCATTACAAGAACAAGTGGGTGTTTAGAGTCAAAGAGGAAGAAGGAGGCAAGAAAAGATACAAGGCCTGGTTGGTGGTCAAGGGGTTTGTGCACAAAAAAGGTATAGATTTTGATGAGATTTTTTCTCCTGTAGTAAAAATGACTTCTATTAGAACTGTTCTTGGAATAGTTGCAGCAGAAGACTTGCACTTAGAGCAGCTTGATGTAAAAATTGAATTTCTCCATGGTGATTTGGAGGAGGAACTATATATGCAGAAACCAGAGGGCTATGAGGTCAAAGGTAAAGAGGAGATGGTGTGCAAACTGAAGAAGATCTTGTATGGCTTGAAACAAGCTCCATGTCAATGGTATAAGAAATTTGATAGCTTCATGATGGAGCAAGGTTATATTAGATGTCATTCTGACCATTGCGTGTATACAAAGAAATTTGAGGATGACAGTTATATTATCCTATGTCTGTATGTGGATGACATGTTGGTTGCAGGTAAAAACATGCAGGAAATAAAAGTACTCAAGAAGCAGCTAAGTGAATCCTTTGCTATGAAGGATTTGGGGGCAGCCAAACAAATCCTTGGTATGAGGATATCTCAGGATAGGAAGGAACGGAAAGCTGACTTTATCTCAGGAAGAGTACATTAAGAAGGTCTTAGAGAGGTTTAATATGCAGGATGCTAAACCGGTTGGGACTCCTTTGGCAGGCCATTTCAAGTTATCAAAGGAGCAGTGTCCCAAGACAGAGCATAGGAGAGAAACCAGATGTCCAAGGTACCTTACTCATCAGCGGTTGGCAGTTTGATGTATGCCATGGTGTGCACTAGGCCTGATATTGCCCATGTAGTGGGAGCGGTGAGTAGATTTATGAGTGATCCAGGTAGAGATCACTGACAGGTAGTAAAGTGGATCCTTCGGTATTTGAGAGGGACCATGGGGATAGTTTTGTGCTACAGTGGATCAGACACCACTTTGTGTGGTTATGTAGATTCAGATATGGCTGGAGATGTAGACAGTAAGAGGAGCACGACAGGTTATGTTTACACTGTAGGTGGGACAACAGTGAGCTGGATTTCACGACTACAGAAGCTAGTGGCTTTGTCAACCACAGAGGCTGAGTATGTTGCTGCCACAGAGGCAAGAAAAGAAATGATTTGGTTACAACAATTGCTTGAGGAGTTGGGGCATAAGCAGGAGGAAGGAAAGCTGCATAGTGATAGTCAGAGTGCTATACACCTAGCTAAGAACTCTGCTTTCCACTCTAGGACGAAGCATATACAGTTAAGGTACCATTTCATCAGGACAACTTTGGAGGAAGAGAAGTTGAAGCTGGAGAAGATTCATACCAGTCAGAATCCTGCAGACATGATGACCAAGGTGGTCACAAGGGAAAAAATTGAAGCTGTGTTCAGCTTTGGTTGGTCTTCACGGAAACTAGTGAAGGGTTGAGAAGCTTGCTCAGAGGAAAACTAGTCTCCAAGTGGGAGATTGTTAGGTTGTGGAGCCTGTTTTCATGTGAGAAAGTGTTGAAGACTGTACACTAAGAGTACTGTACACTTTCCACAGTTGTCTCGCCAGGGTTTGGGGCCGGGTCAGGTGCAGGTAGCCCTCCGAATTTTTTTTTGGCCTTAAAACGTGCCCGATATATCGGAAACGTGCTTTTCTCATATGGGTGGGATTTTTTGACCCATAGGTTTATGGGACGGTTTTTTGCCCATGGTTTTGATACCCACGGTTTTGTAAAACTACTTAAGCAGTTGTCTACTTATATGGTTTTATGCATATGGTAGGTGTATTATGTAACATTGCAGATGTGTTTTGAATTCGGGTGTGAATTCTGTAGAGTTTGTTGAGCATAGCTCCAAACAGATCTAGGTATTGTATTGAGAGAGTGGTGGCTTGTAATAAAATCTGAGCAAGTGATTCTTGGTGGATGTAGCCCAAATTGGGTGAACCACGTTAAATTCTGTCTCTTTGTGTTGTGTTATTTTATTCTGCACTTTTATTTGAGATCTGTAATATTTTCTACATATTAGTTTTTACTGTTACGATTCTATGAGGGATTATTCCGCATATTTTATCCCTTATTTCCTAACACTTAGGTGGCACCGACACTATATCTTTCTCCCCCCTTGTAACATCAACATGCATCTTATATTCACATAATTTCACACCTGATCTCTCATATACAACATACAAATCTTAATACGTTAGTATCATCATTACCCAATGACACACTCTCATGCTTTGGTTCACACATGACTGTTGAGGGCATACTATACACATAAACCTCACACAGTGTACATTTCACATCTACGACTTTTTCTTCTTCCTACACATCATACATGTTGTGTGCTTCCTACATCCTCTCCTTGCATCTATTACACATCATACACACTTTGTGATTTCTACACTTACTCATTCTACACACTTTATATATCTTACGTTGCACACTATACGTCTCTGCATTGGACACATTCCACCTACACACTTACAATCTACATCATTCTAGCATATTCTACTCACACATCATGCTATTCTATTCTACACTCTATGCATCATGATCAAACCTTTACAACACGCACTACTCGACGATGCAGTCATGTTCTATGGTTCTTACATGACTGTTGAGGGATCTATACAACAAGAACCTCACATTGCTCACTCTTTATGCGCTGCACTTCAATGATAATTTTTTCTCACATATAACAACATTGTTCAAACCCTTTCTCGATGAGGCACTCTTGATATACGATTCATTCTTGACTGTTTAGGGTCTTGTATAAATGAACCTACTTTCACTCATGCCTACATCTATACTTGGGGGCATGCTGCCCCTATCACACATATATTACATTCCATTCCATTCCATCCATAACATGTTGCATATCTTGGTTGCACATAGTTCTTACTCGCTTATGCTTACATGTATACTTTATTACACATGCTAGAAAGATATCTTGTATGTCATTATCTTTATCATACACACATGTGCATTCACTTGCTTTCTAGTTGTGATTGGAGACTCTACACAGACCAATACCTCATACCAATCTCGCAACAGTTCCTTGGGGCATCCACATTTGTACACATTTTAGGTGTTATTGTTTCATTATTATACATATCACACTACTATATCAGATTATACATGCTTTGACATAATTTATATCTTTCTAACATGCTAACGAGTGCTTCATGTGCATCATTTGCCTTCTAGGACCTATTTTCCACCATGGTTATCTGAGGTTTGCTTACTCTTGTTTGCCATTGTTTGTGGACTTTTCCCTATGCTTTGTCTTGTGTGTACACTATATGCTTTCAACCATTGTGGCCTCAATTGTCTTGTGACATCGTGAGTGATGTCCCATGTTTACAACCCACTTTTTGTAGTCTACATTGTCTTCTTGATTGGTAGCTTACACTATTTTTTATATACATGCTTGTATGTACTAACACTTGTCTTCTAGCCACTGTTTGCATGTGCCTTGGTTTATACTAAGCACATTCCCTCCTACATATTGGTATCACTTTAGCATGAGGTCCTCTTTTAGATCGTATCCTCCGAACGACGTCACATGCACCCCAAACGAGGGGGGCATCTATTGGGTGAATCAATCACCCCATTTAACAGTTATAATCACAGTTCAGTACAATACAACGCAATCTATAAACTTAGACATAGCTTAGAATTAGACTTGGGTCTTTACTTCAACACAAACACTAGCACCTAGAATCAGACTTGGGAACTTAGGTAGTTTTGTCCCTTCCTAGGTGCTTGAGACTAGGAGCAGATACACAAAATTTTTCAGTTCAGTACAATTTTTTCAGCATTGTCACAGAGGCTTTTCACAAGGCAGGCAATCCTTAAACACTTGGTAATCGTGTTTGATCACACTTATTCACATTGGATCAAACTTGTACACACCTTTTGTAGTGGTGTTTTTACTTCGGGAAGTAGTCAATAGTTAGAGAATAATATTAGACCTTTCTTCCTACATTAATTTTGTTATGGTGTGAGATCGTCCAAAAAACGCGCTCTTCATCAACATCTTCAGGATCCTTTCTATCACTCTTTCTCATCACGGATCAGGTGCACATGTTCCTTTTTTCTAATTTTCAGCATTTTTCTCACTTTTTACATATATTTTATACATCTATACACATATTTGACTATTTATTCGTTATTCTCTTTTGCAAGTCTATGCTTATGGGAAATGGTAGTCAACATCAACATATAACCATCATGCTCCAAGCAAATCATCAATGACCGGTACAACATCACATCTACACATGTGTTTTCAACCCAGGGTCATTCTTCATCACTTTTTTGTACTTCCTCTTCTTTAGCATTCACGCTTCACACTTTTTATCACTCCACACTTTCCTTGTCTCGACACGCTCTTCTACATTGATCTACATGGTTATTAGGTACACATCTCTATCTAATTTATGTTATTGAGCTTTCACTCACCAACATGAAGTGGGGGTAAATGTAGACACTAAATCACACAGTTTGGGTAAATTACTAGGTCGTAATCACATGCTACTATTCATATGCTTCTTACAAGAGAAAAGTACTAATTGATCATTATACTTGGCCTCTTAGTTTCCTTTCTAGCCTCCCTCTAGGCCTTACAGACCTCACTTCCCAGTCTGACCCTTCGTACTTCACCTTTTCTAGCTCTAGACACCAGTGCCCAACTAGGACGCCAATGCCTAGGCGCCCTAGACCTCTTTATACTTTGTTCACTCCTTTTTGGGTCCTTCATAGTTGTTGGGCATCCTTATCTCTTAGGGGTCGGCCTTTTAGTGGTCAATTATGAAATTTGAGCAAGAGAAACATATAAATATAAAGTTATGTGACCAAATTAAAGGACCAAGCTTTAAACATCTATACTACCTAAGGTTGCATCTCACAAGCACTCAAGAGCATCTTTGCATTCATCTAGCACCATTATAAGGGACAAGGGTTGGTTTTTTGCATCACACGCATAGGAGGGAAGTTCATTTTATTCCATGCACACATCTATTACATATTTTTACATATAGCTACTTTTCTTGCCATTAAGCGCGACACACACAAAAGAACCACCTAGGGCATGATTTTGCACACACAAAAAAAACTACATTGGGTCTGAGATGTAGTGAAATGTTCAGTCGTAAGATCACTTGTTTAACAATTGAGGATAGTTTGACCCCTCATTTTACATCTTTATTTTTTAGGATTTGATGTTCTTTTGAGGGTTTTACAGGTGATCTCTTTATTATAGGTTATTAGTGACATCAGAAATCATAGTGTGACCATCTAGCGAAAAACAACGAGGGTCCTGGATCAATCAACGACCCTACAAAATTCATCTCCAGAGCTCCTGCGAGGACCCTAGCACCTAAGAAGGATACTAGCACATTAGGCATCCCCAGTACTAGTCTAGGTGCACTGGTCCCTGCTCCTCCTGTACTCCTTGCACTTTTCTGGGTTTCATTTTGAGGTCATGTACTGCCATTATGCCAGTCTTCTACCTTCACACACTACTAGGATATCATTGTGAAATCAGCTAAGTAATCTGACCCTCTATTGCACTTAGGGTTTTACTTCCTTTACTTATTTGCTTAAGTCATTATTGTACTTTACTATCATATTTATTTATATATATATATATATTTGTTGTAACATACATAAGAATTTAACAAAGTAGTATACACATGTTAGTTTAATTTTATTAAATCGGGGTCAAGAAAATCAACCCCTCCTTGCTTCCACATGGTTTTTCATATGACCTTGTCTCAGCCCCTGTGAGGAGAAGGCAGTCAAAACATATACTTGATCTTCGGTGGATGTTCCTAAGAGCTTTGTAAGGATTTATTTGGAAAACAAACACTCATTGGAAAGCTAAGAGGATCTTCTACAATATTAAATATTCATAATTTTTCATAATCCCTTGGCACTTCTCATGGGAGGTAATTTTTGGCAGACACACTCTATGATTCCAAGTAATAAGGTAATTTTAAAAGGGTTTTCAAGCAGATATAGACCTTGAGACACATCTCATTCTTCTAAAACTGATGTTTTCAGTCAAAATCATATAAATAAGTGCCCAAAAAAACCTCCAGGAGCTCCGGTAACTTCGTTTTCAATCTCTCTCTCAAAAACGCTCTCGCAATTAGAAGATTTTTCCTAGTGCCACTTGTCATCATCGCGCTAAGGTGAAATTTTTGTGTCCCTTTTCAAAGGGGACATGGGGGCAAAAGAAATCATTCATCCCCACACCTTGGATCTCATAACCCACCACATGACCATGGGAAGTCTTCGTAAGCACTTTTTGCTCATTTTCCAGCCCCCCGCATCCACATGTGCATGCCTGCCACTTGTCAGCTAGGGGCTAAGGCACACTTTTGGTTTCCCCTTGCCCATTTATAAAGGGAAAAAGGGGAGCAGAAAAATGTGCCCCCTTTATCTCTCTCCCTCTCGTGCCTATAATATCAACACTTAGCGATTTTTCTCATTCCCTCCACATTTCTCCATTTTCACCCGGAACTCTGAATTTTTTTTCCAGAATTCCTCCACCATTTTCCATTTCCATCCATTTCACCATCCTACCATGATCATAGCATTGAAATATCTTTGAAAAAATCTCATAATTTCAAGCTCTATCCTCAAATTTGCACCAAAATGACTATATTGCCCTTGAGAGAGAAAAACTCATATCTAAAAAACTAGGGCACTGTTCAATGTGAAAATTTTTACTTCTTTCACCATTTTCAAAGGCAATAAAAAACCTAGGTGGTGAATTTCACATGAATGGTAAGGATTTTTTGCAATGAAGAAACCCTCATTTCCTTGCACCAAAATTTAAAATTTAATTTCCTACTACTCCAATAGACCGATTTGCGATAAAAAATTCATATGTGAGATGAGAAAGAAAAACCCATATCAAAAAATCTGATTTCATCGAAATCTAAGGTCAGGAAAGCCACTTTCCAAAAATAGTAAGTCTTTACATAAGCACTTACTATTGTTAGTAAACTTCCACAGTGAGAATTTTTTTTTAGAAACATGGTGCATAAGGAGCATCCAGAAGAAAAAACAAAGTGATCAAAGTCAGAAAAGGTGAAAATAGTAATTCACTAAATATAGTAAATTATCATTCCAAGTATGGAAAGTGGCAGTGGGTTCAATTTTCATCCATCCCTCTACTTTTTGGAATCTTCACAGGGTTTCCAAATGATGAAATTTCTCCAGAAAGGTAATTCATCCTTTTTAAAGGACTTGAAACATCAATTTTATTACGACGGTGAACAAGGATGGAACAGAACATTGCAAGGCATGTCAAGAAAAATACCAAGGCATTGGATAGTCTAAAAAAGTATGCAAAAAAGAGTCTCAAGTTCTCCCAAGAGCATCATTATAAGCCTTTAACTAGGTTGAAATCATCCGCTCAGCCATCGCAAAGCAAGTTGAACGAACTCAATCGGTTCTTCAAAGTAAGCCAAATTAGTTGAACTCACCGAGCCAAATCAAGTAAGCCAGAAGTGAGCTAGGAAAGAATTCACCCTTCTCAAAGCATAAAAGGTGAAGTGTGTAGTCTTGCAGCATAACGTGCAGAACAAAGATGTAGGTGTCAGGAAATTTGAATATCGTGGATGACCATTATGAAATCATAAGGGACAAGAGAGTGATCCTCATTCTCATTGCAAGTTTATGAATGCATCATCATGAGCGAGGCTTGTGTTCATCTCAATCTTACAAGATTAATGTAAGGTCTTGTAACTCGAATTCTTTGTAATGTACACATTCAATGGTTAAAATTGGTTGAGTATGCACTCACTGCAAATTTAGCACTTTGTGCATCAATCAATTCATTGGCAACGTGTTGCACGTGTTCAATTTGTAGGCACTTCATCATGGCTTTCCAATCACTCTAGCAATGTTGGAAAGAGGGTCATCAGTATGTTCACTTTGCCATAAAAAACTTCTTCAGTGTGGACCCCAACATTGTTATAAATAGAGAGATAGTGGACTTATGTACTTAGCGAGTATCTTTTCTTACTTCTCCTCTCTCTTGGTGTTTCCTCCTCTGTTACAGGAAATTAAGAATATGAGCAATTTGAGAAATAATGAACTAATTTGTCTAATATCACTCAAACGTCCATTTGTAGTTAACATTGTAGTTATTCACCCTTGAGAGTGTGAATAAGCACATGGGGGTCTTAAATGGAGTTGCACTCCTAAAAATATTGCAAATTTTGACATGGCTTGTAAAGTGTACTCATAATGACTAACTTTCACATGGGGGTAGATGCCTCCATCCTTCTCAAAGTACTTTACCAAGTTGTAATGAGACATGTTGATATCAAAACAAGTTTGTCACATTTTAATATGCTCATGAGAGATTATTAGAGCATCGTGAAGAAATCAAATATGACACCACTTATTGCATCTCAAACCCATCCAAAAATCTATGTACTTTTATTGTCTGCACCCCATACAATTTTGCTAAAGCATAAATGGAGGAAGACATTTTAAAAGTTTCATGCATTATTTTATGGGATGATTCACATGAAACTTTGTGAATCCATGCCATTAGGTCTTAGAAGGTCTCTAAAACCACAAAGCAAAGCTATTCATTTCTGTATCTAATGTGTGATGAAGTACTATGAAAACATTAATGAGTTGGAGGCATCCATAATAAGTCTACCTACAATATTAGTCTCCCCTCTAAAAGTTTTTACCACTCCCTATTCAAGAAAACAAATGTTCATCGTAAAGAGAAAGTACATGGTTTAACACAAGAAATTTGTAAGGGTCAAGAGATTAGTTTCATAGTAATGATTAAGTGGTCAGTGTCCCCTTGTCTCAATGCCTAGTCTGTCCCAAGGCAGAACTGACAAATCTCAATCTTCCCACCCACATAATAAGTCGAGTTACACCACTCAACCCAGAGGAACCTAGTCTACCTAGAGCATTGGCAGAATACCCACCAACTTTTTCCACATGACTACCCACTTTCTCGTTACAACCATCATCAAGGTCTTACACCAGCTTTGCATGTTATAATTTTTATACATGCCTAGCCCAAGGGATTCCATCACAGCTCTACCAACTAAGCAACATAACAACTCTCCACGTAGTCCTATAACTATGTAAGCTAACCTTTCACATCCTGTCACTATCGAACGTTCCCTTCCAGCTGCCTTCATCGCTTATCAAATTTGCAACTCCTTAAATTAAATATTCCCTTTGCTATCGAAGCATATTTTTCTCTCAAAACACCTACCTCAACATGTTGATAGTCATTTGAGACCTCTAGGCATATTTATATAATGTAATAATCTTGTCGTCTACGGATCACTGACGATCCTGGCTCCATCAACCAGTGATTGCATAGTTCACACCTTGGTGTTATGCTAATCGCCAGCAAGTACTCCCTATGGCATATATCCACAACATCCTGGATAGTTGACCTATGCTTCTCAACATAATCCCTTATCATGTTGATCATCATATTATATGGTCCTATGCTTTCATATGCTCCACATGGGTCGGCCTATAGGGCTTCCTTTTTGGATCCCGTATAGTAGGGTATATATAGGAGTTAGAATGTAATCCTATGAATACGAGGATATTGATCAAATCCATGCATGGATTATTGTATGGTCTCTCAGGAGGTTGCCCCCTCGATAGTGGCTATAGTCATTCATACTTCCATAGGTCGAGAATCGCATTACTTATCATTTCACTGGTTTTCTGTGGTTGCATAAGCCTACCTTGTTGGCTACATATTTCAAATATGATCTAATGTAATTCCTGACACACTATGGATCCTACAGATTTCTGGAAAAACAAAGTTAGAACCAATTCCTATAATAAGATGTCGATAGGTTGAGAATCCACGTATGGTTCCCCTATCACTTGAATTCATGGTCCCGTTAGCCCTCCTCTGTGGCCATATATTAAATGCACGGTCTTGTGAAGGCATCCTAATTCAAAACACATCCAGTTGAAATACATCCCCTCAATAAAACATTTTGGTAATGCACTCATCTCTTATATTTAAGACTAAAGGGTGGGGCCCATATTCACATGTGATTAAACCTTTTCCATACAATGAACCCTAGAATTTCTTTGGACCACCTATCTAGCTGATTCTTAATACTATCAGACTCATAATTGTCCAGTCAACAAGTCCATAACCTAACATTATGTTTGATAGGGGGCACACGTTAATGACACAAGGTTTTTGACACCCCTAAGTGACCTATCCACACCCCTCACATTTACATTCTAAACACTAAGCCTATCAAATTATATATAAACCATATTTTATCCCCATAAAACTATATCTAACCCCCGTAAATCTTTATTTACCCCATCCTAAATCTCTGAAACCTATTTTGGCTAAATCTCGCAACCTCCCTAACACATTTCTACCTATCCATACTCACCCCCTAACCTAAAATAACCCATTTTGAGTAGTTTTAACCACTTCCAGGTGGGTTTCCCCACTTTTTCTGGATAACTGACGATTCTAACTAATCATCAGTGATTCTATATAACACACCACCTTAATTGAATCAAGATCCTTAGAAACTGCAAAAAAGTTCTGACACTTTGGAGATTAAGATGACACCAACAACGACATATTGATATCTTCTAAATCCATATTAAACCATTAGAAAGCTCACAAACATCATAAGGTCTCTCTACAACACTATTATCTACATTCTGTATCAACGGTAATCTATTATCATCTCTTTATATTCCTTATCTATCCATGCATCATTTTAAAATACAAATCAATCGTCAAACTATATGTTTACCATCAAGCTTGCATCTTATTCAGAATTAACCCTTTCCATAGTGATTGTCAATGATTCATGTGAATAGCCCACAATTCCTATGAATGGCCCACGATTCTTGTGAATCCCCCATGATTCCTATCATTAATCTTGTTTATCACATATTTCATGCTTTGTATCCTTATCATAATTCACTTTCTACTAATCAGTAGGCTTCTAAGTGTTCTCTGTTTATATATGAGTGTCCTAGGAGAAGTACATTCCATTAATAACATTTACGACCTTACAATCATCTCACAACCCTTTGTTTGGGATCAATACGACATCGTACAAGAGTTGAGCCTCTGCACCATCGTCTCGACACTAAATTCAAATGACATTGAGGATCAACTAAAAATCATCTGAGAAATATAGGACACTGTCAAGCAAGAGTGGATTGAGTATTTCAAGGAACTTCATCTCGTTGTAGATATAGCTCGGGCCATCTACTACACATAATAGGGTCTGCTTATCCCTATGGAAGATTGATTTTGTTTAGTCATTGTATTATCTTAATATCATAACTTTATAATATTATCTATTTCATCATTCATCACTTGATTGTCTAAAATTAGTTAACACTCATCAAAGGAATCCCTTTGATTCCTTAGATTGGCCTTTTCCAAGCAATGCATCATTATGTTATCTAATATCTCTCTTTTCCAGTCATCTGTTTATGTGTAGGTTCTCTCATTCATTAGAAGAAGAAGTATCACACTTGTTTGTATCCATACATCTTGATATTCATCGACGTAGGTATTGTTAAACCCTAATGTCCTCTGAGTTTTTGGTAATTCATTCTATATAATAACATGGAATTGAAATGTACCATAAACACTATGAATTGTCTTATAATTTTCTCCTTTATGGACTATGGGTTCTCAAAATTGTGTGATGCGCATTGTGTCATTAATCGATCCTTCAAATCCCTAGATGGCCAAGAAGTTCTAAAAAAAACATTAGGTGGGTTGTGGGCATCCCTACGTGCTACCGATGTTTCCATTACTCTGAAGAGGGCTCAAACCACACATCATTCTCACCTAGCATGCGATTTCTAGAATGTGTGCAACTAAGTAGCTAATCACGATCTTGTAACAATGAGATTATACTTGCACCTTTTCCATATATTGACTTGGAGTGGTGATGTGTTCCTTGTATTTGCAGATTTGAGTGGATGACTGCCCTAAAAAGAGTATGTAGATTATGTAGAGCTCAAGTGAGTCTTGGAATGATCTTGTTTGTGCTTTATCTAGTATATGCTCATGAGGATCTTTGGGTGTCAAGTGTGTATGATCTTATTTTTGATAATGGATGAATAACCAACTTATATATAAATTCTAGATTTGAAAAGTTTGGATAAGGCTGACTAGGAATGACCCAAAGGAATTTAAATTAGAAAATATGTTGTTAGAGGAGGAGGGACTGCTAAGGCCCTCCCTATCCGCTATGGTCCCAGATGCTTATGTTGGTGATCTAAAAGTTAAGATTGCAATGTGTGAGGGTATATCCTGATTTGCTAGAGCAATATGACCATTATGCTAATAAATAGGTTGTGTAATGAGTGAGACATAATTAGGGATAACATGATTGATTAAGTTGGACAAGTGTCGACTAGTGAAAATGTGTTGTACAATTTGTGTTGTTGCAAGACATGAATTACTAAAATGAGTGTCTACATTTTTCCCTCCTTTAAGTATGCAGTTGAAAATTGCGTGTTTAAAGGAAAATTCAGCTATGTTTGTAGACACTTTGTCTTCACTCAGAGCACCTTGTGTTTGTGCTATAACTTTGTCTTTATTCCTATTGTGTTTGTTTTTCCAAGATGCATACCTGTAGAGGAAAAGAGTGTAGTCAATGGACATAATATAGGAAATCTAACTTTAACATAAATTTTTTGAACTTAATATGAAAATAACAATATGTAAAGTAGAAAAGTAAAATAAAGGAAAGAGTACACCTGATTTTTTTTGCGAGATATGAGGGAGAGAATACTCCCTCTACTGCTACTATGGAGATTTGTTGACCTTTGTGTTGGAGTTGGCTGGATGAACTTGGGGGTGATCAGTCCCTAAGTGGAATGTACCAAAGAGAATCAAAAGAAATGCAAATGCACCCAACATGGTGAAGAGAACTATATGGGGAGTGTTCTAGTTGCTCCACATCCCTTCACTAAAATACAAGTAATGGGAAGCTAAGCCTACGAGGATAACAATCACCTTGAAACTTCCTAAGACCCACATATAAGTGTCACTACAGTATGAACATGAACCCAATTCATTTGCAAATGATGACACAATGTACCGAGGCAAGGCTAGCTTACACTTACCCTTGGTACCACCATCATCTAACCCGTACCATGAATTGTATTATTGAACCCGAGTAAAAATCTTGTAAATGTTACTGAAAATTTGTAGTAACTAACAAAATAAACTAAATTTACCCTCGGGATGGAAGCATATGGAATGGGGCCTACTGTATGGTTTGGTCCTTATGTATTTCCTAACCAAAGTTTGTTTTTTAGTTATTTTTTGAACCTCTGCAAAGTGTAATTCTATAACTGTTATTTTATTTCTAGATTTTGATTTGTTGTGATGGTGAAATATAACCCAATGATTTCCCCCCTTGTTTCGGGTGCATGCGATTGAAAAATGCGAATGCAGACCAAACAAGAGGACTTTTAGTTGATGTGTGCATGTGTTGTAGGATTTTTTTAGGGGAAATGGGAGTGTGTGTGGTGTATACAATAGTGTACACATAATAGTATAATAGAAAAGCTAGCAAGGTGTTAATTATAAACAATAGAAAACAACACAATAAATGTAAGAAAAATCATGCAAAGACACACAAGTAGAACAATCATGGCAAACAATATTCCACATACATGGGACACCACTCAGGATGTTGCAAGACAATCGAGGCACTCAACGCCAACAAGCAACAAACAAATAACATAGGGCAATACCCACAAATAAGTGAAAACATGTATTAAACATGTAAAATAAGAGACAAACCATAAAAGGAAAATGATCTTGGTTTGGAAGTGACTTGCAAAACGAATACTACACATGAAGTACCCATTAACATGTTAGAGTAATAAAGAGTATGACATGATGTATATATTAAGTAAATGAGGTAAGAGAAAGTAGAGTAATAAATGTTGGAATGATAACACCTATGTGTAAGAAAGTGTAAAGTGGATGCCCCCAGTTGGCATAAAATAAATGGTAAAGAGTAGTGTCAAGAATCTTGCATCGTGTAACAAGTTATGTATAGCCTACATGCAACTCAATGTACCGCATGAAAACACATGTGTATAGAAAAAAGGAAATAACATACTATGTATCAAGCTATGATGATAAGTAAAGTGCAACATGAGAAGTATAATCATGCAATAGAAACAACAAAGCAAGATCCATGCAAAATATTTTTAATTTTTTAGCATATTTAAATGTTTTTGGGATTTTTGCATATTTGAATGTTTTTAGATTTTTAGGCCCCCTGTAGGGATAGATGAAAACCTATTAACTGAAAATAAGGAATGGTGATCCAATAATGTCCCCAGGGAGGAGAATATAGATTTTTAGTGCTTTTGATGCATTATAGAGTGTGTAAGAAGAGGTGGGAAAACAAGGTTGACCCCTATTATGTGTGTGTAAAGTGAGGTTTGGGTGTGTAGCCACTCTCTCAACAGTTAAGTTGAACCTATAATGATAAGATATTTGCATATAATAAATCAATAAATTGTAAAAGATAACACAACACAATAGATACGGGTGGCCAAGATGCCCAAATATTTAATATATGCAGAATAATACCCTTAAGGTAGGGCAACACCATACAATGCTCCTTAAGGAAGGAGTAACTCCACAATCTCCCAAGATGGGAATCCACTTCGAGGGGGACACCTCCAATATACCTCTACCAAGTAGAAGACTCAACTCATACATCCATGACATCCTCATAATGATACTCACATCCTTTAAATAGGATGGGTAACACCTAATCCCAATGTAGGCTAACCCATTACCCAATATAATTAATCCCTATTTGAGCGCATATAACTAAGGGGATGTGTGCCACATGTCGGCATCTCCATCAACCCATATACATTCTAATATTATATACCATGTGAACCCATACATATAACTAAGGGGATGTGTGCCACATGTCGGCATCTCCATCAACCCATATACATTATAATATTATATCCCAAGGTACATAACACTATACAAACACAACAAACAACGTGTTTTTGCAAGAAGATGCAAAAATTCCACTTCCACCATGATAAATCAACATAAAATAATCGATTTGTTTAAAAAACATTATACCACGACGTAGAGGAAAGTTTCTTCTATCTAAAAATATAAATTTTCAAATTTTCTGACTAATATAAGGTTTCCATATTATTTATTTCATAACTATGCATTTTTATAACTATTTTTTGAAGTTTAAATATGCCTATCTTTCATCATGTATCTTTTTTTAGCTCATCAAAATTGAAAAAAAAATTATACAAGCATAAACTAGGCCTAATTCTATACATATTAAAAAAATAAAATCTAATTTTCGATATTTTTTGAGGTAGTTAGGGGGGGGCACGGTCGGAGCTCTGTTATTTTTCAAAAATTTAATTTTTTGTACTAGAAAAATCATTAAAAAATAAATACTCAATAAAAAAATCTAAAAAAACCTCTAGCACAAACTAGATGCTCTTGGCTATCTTTCTACAAAAGGGTTTTTAAAAATACTAAATGGTGCTAAAAAAAATGGTGGGGGACACAAAAGTCACTCTATTATGTTTTTTTTAACAAAAACAGGAGAACTTGTTGGTATTTTAGTTATTTGACCCACTTAAACTTATCCATTTTCAATAAAAATTAGTAGCTTAGAAACTAGACTCAAAATGCTACAATTAATGTCTTTGCAAGATCTTCCAATTTTGAGTGTAACTATTTCAAAAAACTCATACAAGTTGAAGTTTTTTATTTTTCAGAAAAATGCGTCCACTTAAGACCCCCTTTTGGCCCCCCACCTTGGTGCACTTACCCTTTTGCTCCCTTTCTTTCCTTTACGGTATATTTTCCTTCTCTTTCCTCTACCTTTCAATTTCATTTTGAATCTTTATGTGTTCCATTATTTCCCTCTTAACTAACTTGACGAAATTCCTCTCTTTAACTTGTTCTTTCTTCATTGCCTTATTTTCTTTAATCTCATTCTTGTGGGACTCTTGTTCTTCATACATTTCCTATACTCGTGTTTGATTTGTTATTTGAGATTGTCTACTCAAATTAAGTGCAATGTTTCCTGATTTATTACCAACCCTTTCAATTGGAAACTCGAGAAACGATGATAATGATGATGCTTGTTCATTCCCTTTTGTTTGGTTGCAAGAGCTCTATAATAGGGGTTGTATCTTCTACTATATTTGTGTTTGCACCCAACTTTATTATTTTATATTCTATGTCACATTTTTTTAACTTCTGCATGGTAACGAACTATCTAATTTGGGGGAGAAGGAAGTGACAATGACATTGGCATTGACACATTTCTTTAGCTAAATCCAAAATTAAGGCTATACTTTGTTGGCCCCTCATTTAACCAATTTGGTGGACTTATTTTAGTAGACAAACTTAAACATTGTTAATTGAAAGTGAAAGTCGCATCCCTTTCATTAGAAGGTTCAGTCAATGTATCTTCAAATGTTGGTGATTGTTGAGTCCAACTAACATTAGTTTCACGATTTCCGTTTGGTTTTTGGTTACAATTAGTTCGTTGGATGCCTTGTATTTCTTTGTTGAGAAGATATTTTATAACAACGATTGTTTGTTGCATTTGTTATGATTCTTATTGCACGTAATTGATAATAGCTTCAATATCTTCCTCGTTATAATGTGTTAACCTCAATATATTTTTAGCAGCACTAATTCGTCTCTTCTTTGACATAGAATGTTATATTTGGAATCATGTCATTGGCTAGTCTTTCAAGATTCAATGCCCACATACCTATCCTTCTAAATCTAGATTTAATATTCTCAACAGTTAGTACAAAACATCTTGAATGATATGGGTATCTAAGATGTAGATGAATATTTAATGTGATGACATGAATAATACCATGATGTTTAGGGCATCACCATGATAACCTCTCACTCTTGAAGTAAGGATTTAGACTCCACTAAACTTACTTATAGATGTTTGAATCCAGCTTCGTGGGGGACACCTTAGTGTACATACTGACCAAATGTAAGTAGGTCAACTCCCTGAATCCCATCACCTCTTAAATTGTCTGGCTGTGGAATATGGACACACATGTACTCATAAAATATGAGAAGACCTAATCCCATTTGTAGTTGCTGAACTCATTACTCGGTATAGACCTAGAGAAATCCTATGTCAACTAAGTAAAAAACGATTTATTGCCACATGCATGCACAGGGGCTTGATCAACCCATATACATGTATAATATCAGTATCACAAGGTTGATATAATATAAATAGTTATTGTCATTTTTTATTTGAAATGAAGAAGAATCTTGAGATAGTTTTTTTCCACTATGTGTGAAACATGTATAAGATCATGATCCATTTCTTCTTTTAGAAATAATTTTTTGCACATTAATTGACCATTTTCTATGAAATGACTCATGTGACCACGATTATTTATAGCTTGCAATTGTAGTCTCATCACAAGTTAGGTTATATTTTGTGAGGGCCATATTGGTGAGTTATGTCCAAAGTACACATTTCTCAAGCTCTCAGTTGAAACAAACATATGAGAAGACCTATATGTGCAATGTGTACTATGAACCCTATGTAATAACCCTAGTCTTATGTGGCTAGTCCCTCAGACTCGTAAATGCATCGAGAGTGAGTGGTGGGAACTAAAGGTCAAGGATAGCCTATTTTTGAAACCTAGTGGCCACTGGTGAAATGTTAGGAACTCCATCATTACGAAATGTTTGGAAAAACCATAAGAGGAGCATCACCATATGGTAGGAGTCAACGTCGATTGCTTTTAAACTATGTGTAATGTCTAACTCATGGCCCATGTTGTGCACTAGTCCTTAGGCCCATTGTTATGAGTTGATGATTCCTCTTCTTTTAATAAAATAGTGCGGTGGGATAGTTTTAATGGCGATGCCCATTCTTCTTTACATCTCGTATGATCATTTTCCATATTATCTTGTGTTTACCCCATATATAAGGAAACATTTTTAGTGACCTTAACCCAAGGATTTCATAAGATCACTGTGCACATTTTTTTTAGTTTTCATGGTTACATTATCAAATGGTTTCATTTTCAAATTCTTCATAGAGGCCCAACATCGATGGGAAGACTGATACATGCACATAGGAAGTAGGATACTGCGTACATATGAGATACATGGAAAGCTAATAATACACTAACAGAGGAATTTGTCCTCTGTATTATCCTTTTAAATCACGGATTGCAACATTACATTATTCAGAGCATGATGGTTAAAATAAAAGGGTGCGGTAGAATTTGCACGCTTCAAAGTTGTGAAAGCAATGTATCTAGGTTCTATAGGAACTAGGTTCTATGAAACTGTGTAATGCTAGAAAATACCACAAAAGTTTGATCCTTCAAACATTTTAGATGAATCTTGCAACTCTTACCACTTCAAACTATTAGGTAGCTTATAGGCATCCATGGTGTAAGTAGTTTACAACTTAAGAATTTACTATTAACCAGGGCTCTGATTGAAATATTTTTCTAAACACAAAAAAAATCCATTACTCCTCGAATGTATGTAACTGCGTATAAAGATAATGTTTTTGTCAATAATGATTCTACACTAAAACCTAAAAAATAACATGAATATGAAGTGGTGATGTGTTCCTTGCAGTTTTTAGATACTAAAATAACATAACTATCCCTATTTTCAGAGTATATCGATCTTTACTAGGGATACTTGGAATGGCACAAGGTCCTAGTCTTTTCTCATGAGGACCCCTTGGGTGTCAAGTGTGTATGAAATCCTGCTTCAATAATGGATGAATACCCATCTTCCACTATATGCATTCTAGATTTGAAAAGCTCGGATTTATATCGATTAGCAAGGACCTAAAAGAATGTGTAGTTTAGAGAAAGTATGATGTTAGAGGAGTTACCAAAGTGTTTAGGTAAGCTCATGGAAAAATTAAACAAACTATGAACTTGCACTATCTGGGAAATGGTCCCATGTGATTCAGTACAGGTGAGCTTGCATTTCAAGATTGGCCAAATGCAAGGTTACAGCCTGGGCTGATGGCAATGTAACGAACAGTTACACCAAAACCTTAGAGGCATTAGTGAAATCCACACATGAGGATCATAACATCCCACCACGCTTCCATAGAGCCTGACTCGGGCTGGGTTTGCGCTCACACTCCTATATGTATGAGCCCCGCTTCACCGACGTTTAGGCCCCCCATCGGGCCCTGGCTACACAGCGTAACCAACCGAGCAGGATTCAAACACGGGTGGTTGCTCTGATACCGAATGTAATGAACTGTTACACCAAAACCTCGAGGTGTTAGTGAAATCCGCATATGAGGATCGTAATAGATGGAGCAATATGATCATTGTGTGAATAAATAGGCTGTTTGTGCAAGCAAGAATGAGTGAGACATAGTTAGGGATAACTTGATCTACTAAGTTGGAAAAGTGTGGACTAGTGAAAAGGTGTACAATTTGTGTTGTTGCAAGACATGAATTACTGAAATGAGTGTCTACAATAGAAAACCTTTTGCACTTTTTCCACCCACGATTCATAATCTAGAATTACACTATATATCTGATATGAACTAATCTTTTCAAAAACAATGGAAGCATATATTAGTTAAGCCATGTAATATAATTGTGGGTATATAATTTATTTGAAAGTGTAGGAAATGATATGGAGTAGATGCTCAAGAGAGGGTTAAAAATTGTAAGGAACTATTTCATAAGTTCTTTGGAAGGAAATAATTATTTTTTTATAAAAATGTATTAAAATAACGATTTAAATAGTATAAAACAAGTTCACAGAGTTGAAACTACAAAACTATTTACCCTATGGTATTTGAATTGGGATTCGTTGGTTTTGTAAAGACTCACAAATATCAATAATATGATTTAAACATACAATAAAATATTTTTCATATATGTAGAAGTAATTTTTTTATTTTTCCTCGTGAATAAAATATCATAATTTTTTCTTAAAATGATACATCAATCACATCTAATAACTTAAAAAACCCCATTTACCATATTATTTACCTATATAGTCACTCTTTCAATGAAACCTTATTACAAAGCCACAATTTATAATATATAATCCAAACCCAGACCATGCTAATAAAATTGAAACTGGAGCTAACATGTTTAGGTTATGTTCTAGATAAATTCATTACTTAAAAGAGTTTGATATCATCCTTGCATTTTTTTTGCATATCCTTCAAGCATAGAATTCCAAAAGACCAACTTGTAATTATCATTTCCTTGTCTACACATAACTAGGATGCCTAAATTGACCTAACGATAAAAAAAATCACTTGAGAGGAAGATCACAAGTATACATTCTACAAGAGATAGGGTGTGTACAACTAATATAAATCCCAAACCTCTGACCAGGCATGTGCATTGTTCAATAAAAAATCCTAAAAGAAATGAGGTATGTATTTTTCCAATAAATGTAACTGGAAGAGAAAATCCAAACCCCATAACATGTCCATTCTTTACTAGTCAAAAGGATTGCAAGGTGACTAGGAAGTAATTAATTATTAGTGAGAGGAAGAATTGGTAAAATTAAAGAAGCCCAAGATAATAATCATATAAGTTTACATGTGTATCTTGGAATTGATTTTTTTATTGTAACTATGACCGACCTTCATCTTGTTTGACATCATTAATAATAATGTGCACATGTATAAAATGAGATGTAGAATCATTATTTAGTGAGTGCTTGAGAAGGGAAATAACGAATTGCAGTATTGGAGCTATAGAGAAAAAGGCATATGAAAAGAGTAAATCTATGAAGGAAGCATGCCTGCATGAAGAACATGAAGAAGTAGAGTAGGAGCTCATGAAGTAAGTAAGAAGGATGTAAACAATAAGAATATATTCCTTTGTGTCTCAAACAAAATCCTGAGTATGAAGTAATGGTGACATGTTAAAGAAGATGAAGAACAAACTCAAGTAGATTTGAAAATGACAGCTTGTTGAAAAAAAGAACAAAGCAGAGCATGAATATTTGAGAAGAGGAGTTGCATTCCAAGTGGATGGAAAAGCTCAAGCAGAGAAAACATATGAAAGTGTAAACAGGATTGAAAAGCTGAGTATTAAGTGATCTGATTTCATTAATTAGACTAGCGCCCATTTTGGAAGAAGGATATGATATGTTTATATGAAGAGAATGATTGAATTGCCATAATCGGGTTGAAGTAGTGATCACAAAAGGTGGATCTATCTATTCGAGGTCGACACCTCACAATCTGGGGATTGGTGACTCCAGTAGGTTGGTGCCTATAAATAAGTTTAGTTGGTGCTTAGCATTAGGGATTGGTATCTCCAGTAGGTTGGTGCCTACTAATAAGTTGAGTTAGTGCTCAACATTAGGGATTGGTGTCTACAATAGGTTGGTGCCTATAAGTGTATATTGAGATATTTTGGGACGGATTTAGATAGTAGATCCAAGTAGTATTTTCTCTGTGGTTTTCTCTTGAAAGGGTTTCCACATAAATTTTGTACTCTATGGTTTTGTAATTGTTATATCTTATGTGATGGTTATTGCTATGGATGCTAATGTTTAAATAAATAAAAGTTTGTATAATACTAATTCACCCCCCTCTCATTATTAGTGTGTGTTCAAAAATTGGTATAAGATTGAGTTCCTTCAGAACAATCTGACCATTGGAAGGTAGATCTTTGTTTCACACATTGCATGACAAGAAGGATTTTGTTCAAACAGGGCTCCATTATTTGATGGAACTAATTATGTTTTTTTGAGTATAATGATGCACGCCTATTTAAGGTCTCTTGGGTTTGACATTTGGAAATCAGTTGTTAGTGGTTATGTTGCTCCAAAAACTCCTCTAACATATCAATTTGGTAAAAAGGCTAGTGAAAGCAATGCAAAAGCTATGAATGCAATTTTGGGTAGTTTTTCTAAATAAAAATTTGTTAAATTAATGCACTGTATATTTGCTAAGGAAATTTGGGATAAAATCAAGAATATATATGAAGGAGATGTCAAAGTAAACAAAGCAAATCTCCAAAATCATAGAAGTTAATTTGAGAGTTTGAAGATGAAGGATGATGAAAACATTGCATCTTATCTTCTTCATGTGGATGAAATTGTCAACACCATTAGAGGACTTGGAGAAGAAATTAAAGATGAAGTTATTATGCAAAAAGTAATCAAATTTCTTCCTTTGAGGTTTGAAGCCAAGGTGTCAATAGTTGAAGTAATGAAGGATTTAAGCATCTTAACAATGGATGAACTTCATGTAATTCTTACAGCATATGAGATGAGGATTTAAAAAGATAAATCAACTAAGCGAGAGGTAACTTTTGTAGACACAAAATCACGTACTTTGGGTAATTATCTAGTCTTGATTGCATACTACTATTCATATGATTCATAAGTAAGAAAACTACTAATTAACCCATGTCTTTGGACACCTTTCTTTACTTTCTGTTACCAATTTTGGTCTTACACCCTTACTTTCTTAGTTTTCCTTTTAATACTTTGACATTTGTCATCCTAGACACTAGTGCCTAGCCATGCGCCCTCGTCCGCTCTGGGCGTCCTTGAACCCTTTGTACTTTGTTCACATATTTTGGGTCATTTTTATCCATTTGAGCATCTTATCTTTTTGGTATTCAAACTTTTTCAGGGTTGATTATGAAATTTAAGTAAAGGAATCATATAAATATAATGTTATGTGATAATAATAAAGGACCAAGCATTAAAAATTAGCTATCATCGCCTAAGGTTTCATCCAAAGGCTATTCAAGAGCATCAATTGCATCCATTTTAGTATCATCAGAGGGACACAAGGGCTGGTTATTATGCATACACTTCATAGGAGGGAAGTTCATTCTATTCCATGCACACATTTACTACATTTCTTTACATCTAGCTATTTTCTCGCTATCAAGTGTGACATGCACAAGAGCCACCTAGGGCACAATTTCCATGCACACACACACATAGAACTACATTGGGTCTGAGATGTAGTGTAATGCTCAGTCGTAAGTTCACCATTGTTACAACTAAGGACAGTCTGACCCCTCATTCTATATCATTTCTTTTTAGGATTTGATGTCTATTTGAGGGTTTTACAGGTTCATATTTCATTACAAGTTTCCAGCAAACTCGGTGATCATTGTGCGACCAAAAGAGAATAACGACGAATAAACTTGCGACCCTGAAAAAGTTGAGTTTTTGAGCATTTTCACAGACATAAGTGCCTATTTCCAGTTTGTAGCACCTATGGGTGCTCTTGCCCTTTTCTGGGTGCACCCTTGTCCAGCCTGTTCCTCCATATCTACATTTTTCTAGGTCTTTGTGTGACACTCCTACCTTTCAATTCACTATGGTCAGCACTCTGGTACACTCCAGATTTTATTGTGAATCATCTAAGTACCTCTTTCTCCTCTTGTAATTAGGGTTTCATACTTTATTGCTTAGTTTTCTTAGGTGTTATTTATGTACTTAATTATCATTTATTTACTGTTACTATAAAACAATTTAGATTAGGCTCATATAAATTCACATTTTAGCTTAATCATTTTGGTGAACCGGTCACTCGATTTGAACCTTTTAGGGTTTTCTTCATATGTTCATCACCTGTAGTGGTCGCCTAGGCTCTTTTTAGTATTTTGACCTTCCTCCATCTTCTCTTTGAATTTCTAAGGCAGTGAGTGAACTTGATAATCCCTTTTCTAATGCTCAGGAAGTTCCTCTTGAAAACATCAAAGAAAATGATAGTGAACATTCCTATGATGAAGACACAAACGTCGAACAAGAACAATTAGAAAAGCTCACCAACTTCTATCAAGATTTGTGTGAAAATATAACCCATATTCTATACATTCTTTATGTTTTGATTGCTTCCAAATGCTCTCTTGAGGCTGCTTTAGCACTTCTTGTCAGATCTTCCTCAGTCGTCATGGCCTCCGCCCCACCCCTTCATATTTATACCTCCATTCTCACTACAACCACTCCTATCATGCAACATAATGCTTCTAATGCACAACCTAGTGCATCCTCTAATACTCCTGATCTCACTTCTCTATATCAGGATTTGTAAGATCAAGTGCATCAACTACAATTAGCTACATCTCGTGCATTTCCATATTTGGATTCCACTTTTCTACTTCAAACTCCTTTTTCACCCGCCAGTATCTTCTTATACCCTCCCTCCCAATTTCATCACTCCCAATTTTCTTATACCCTCCCTCCCATTTCGTGACCCTCATAAACATCTTCGAGATTTTCATGTAGCATCCCTAGATTGTGTGGATGATCTCACTTTATTAGCAAAGCTCTTTCCTCACAGCCTCCAAGATTATGTAATGCCTTGGTTCTTTGACCTACCTGTCCACTCGGTAACATCTTTGACACATCTAACCGATGCTTTCCTTGCTCATTTCTCTATCAATATCAACTCTAAGATCTCATATGATCAACTTGCACAACTTAAGCAAATCTCTAATGAACATCTAGTGGACTATGTATTATGATACAAAAACAACCTAGCTAAGATGTCTAATGTGCTTGCAAACTTTGAGCTTCAAGATTTATTCATTCAGAGTTTATTTCCGCCTCTCCAAGAGAGTGTTCTCTTTGAGACATCTCCATCATTTGACCAACTATGTCATACTCTTAAGCTATGCAAAACAAAACTCTTATCTATAGGTAAGCTTAAATATCAAGAGCAAGTGTCATCTTCTATGCACTTTCAAAGTAAATCAACATTTAAGCCATCAACAACCAAACCGACCAAATCAAAAATCACTTTTAACATTGTATCTAACACCAAAGACCTTTAATAGCAACTTCCTAAGCATACATACACAAAAATAACTATCACTCCACACATCTTACTACCACAACTTGTCGAGAGTAATCTTATCACCCTTCCTCCACCACTTAATTTAGACCCATATCATCCAAAAGGTTATAATTATGATTAAAAATTTCATTGCGACTATCATTAATGTGTAGGGAATTCTACAAATTGTTGTTTCAAACTTCACAATCTCATTCAAGATATGATCGATAATAATAAAATTGAGCTCTTAGAGCCTAAGAATTCTACACATATCAACAAAAATCATAAGCTCAAGATCTTTAATAATCCACTTCCAAAACAAGACAAAAAAGTGGTTGATTCCTTAGCAAATCATACACATCACACAGTGCCTCATCCTACATCAGGGCTCTTTATTTCCTTGTTACTCATGTTGATGTTTCTCCACCTATCATTTTTTGTTCTTTAATCATGATTATCATGCTACATTCTCTTCTAATCACTTGCACATTAGTGCTTCTATCAAACCCATTTTTGTCAATAATAATAAAGTTGATCCATGATGGCCTATCAACACATGTTTTGTTCCATTCCTTGTTGCTATTGGATATCCAATTTCACAAATCTTATATCCAATGCCTAACTATGGGGTTGTCAAGCTTCCAGTTGCTATCAATCCTCTAACTATGCTTGTGCCCTTCTTTATAGCACAAATAGTTGAATGGTGTGAAATGATCTTAGGCCTCAACTGGATTCATAGGTCTCAATTATTATTTCCATGAACCACTTGTGTTTGAATTTCATTCACAACAATCAAGTCATCTCTATCAATGGTGTGAATCTATCTACTCCATGGTCATAACCTTCTCTTCAGGTTCCTATTGCATCACCTAAACCGTCTAGTTCCCCGCAACTTATAGAACCTAAAGCACAATCTTCTCCTAGCTCACCTATTCGCACACAACCTACGTGGTCTCATCACTCTACTAGTCTAGTACATTAGTATAGGTTTGTTACTAGGATACCTCCTTCATCTAGTCATACTTCACCACCTCATCTTGCTTCACATAAGTGTCCATCACCTACGTGCTTTCCTTCATATAGGTGTCTATCACCTCCACGCTCTCCTTCACATAGGAATTCATCACCTCCACATTCTGTCTCGCATAGGCACCCATCACCTCCACTGTATACTCATCGCTCACATGCATATATGCTCCATTCCCTTACACAACATCTATCTCATGCACCACCAGTATTAGAGCATGTTCACACACCTTCATCTAGGTCAACATTGGGTGGAGGGCCCTCATATTTTAATTTCATCGAATAGTGCACTCATAATCACATGCTTGGGGGCATCGTACTTATTTCCCTACCCCCTCCCTAAACATCAACAAGTGGATTCTTATTCTCATCACCTTACATCTAGATCTATGCATACAATGCACACATCTTCATACACAAACTTATATCACCATTCTCTGATGATGCACTCTTGTGCTACGATTCACACTTGACTGTTGAGGGAATCCCATACACATGAACCTCACACACTACACAAAACATGCAACATAGTACATACTACATCCTATGCATCAAATTACACACTTCACATCTGGCATATTCATCTCCTTCTTGCAACATTAACTCTACACATTCACGATATATCTTTTTGACATCTACTTTCACATGTTGCGGTCATTACCCTATGACACACTCTAGTTCCATAATCCATACTTGACTGTTGAGGGTCCATATATCAAATGGACCTCACCACACTCACTCATTTAACCACACACTCACTTAGTCACACACTTACACCCTATGCTTTGTGCTTTGACAATCACATCTTTGTAGTAAACACATGTCAGACCATTTCTCGATGACACACTCTTGTTTACGGTTCATTATTGACTGCTGAGGGGGGATAAATAAATTAACCTCATCTCATACATACACATCCAATTGGGGGCACGATGCTCCTATCATTCACACTACGTTCCATTCCGTCTCATCCACAACATACTACACATCTTGGTTGCATTTACTCTTGTTTACATTATACTTTTACATGTACATATTATTACACATGCTAGATAGATATCTTGTATGTCATTATCTTTATCATACACACATGCACATTCACTTGCTTTCTAGTTGTGATCACAAATTCCACAAGATCCATACATACAGTACAGATGCTTGGCGCAATACCTATTACCAGTTCTACATAGGCTCCTGGGGGCATCCACTTTCGTACACTACAAGTGTTATTGTTTCATTTTCTTTCATAACACATTTATTTATTGGATTATACACGCCTTGACATACTTTTTATCTCTCTAACATGCTAACGGGTGATTCATGTACACCATTTATTTTGCATGCCTATTTGTCACCATAGTTGTTCTGTTACATTGTTTGTCATTACTTGCTCTTAGTATGCCATTATTTACGGGATTTTTCATTTTTCTTGTGTACACACTATCTACTTTTGGCTTCGTCATCCTTGATTATCTTGCAACATCCTGAATGGTGTCCCATGTTTGTAACCTACTTTTCGCGGTCTACATTGTCTTCTTACATCTTAGCTTACACATTGTTATCTTAGCTTGAATTTTGTCTTATACATGCGTGTTTGCATTTATTTTTCCTAACACTTGTCTCCCAACCACTTTGTTTGTGTGTGCCTTGGTTTCTACTAAGCACATTTCCTTCTCTCTGTAGGGCACAATTTCACCATAGCAATTGGTCCTCCTTTAGGCCGCATATTCCTTCAACAATGTCGCACGCACCCCAAATGAGGGGGGCATCATTTGGATGTCATTCACCCCTTACAATGTCATACAATCAAATTTTAACACAACATAATACTGGTACATAACATTCGTCAGTATCAGACAAGGCTCAGAATTAGACTTGGGTCCTTCAAACCACACAGACACTAGCACCCAAATTGGGATAGTAACGCCTAGGCACCCCTAACGCTTCTTGGATTCCTATGACCAAGGATAGTTACATAGCATTTGGAAGTTCATCATAGTCTATAGAACTCTACACAACAACTTTTACAGGGAAAGTAGTCCTTAGCACTTGGCATGCATGCACTACACAACAATTTTTTACTTTCCCATTGGATCAAATTATTTGAATTTTATACACCATCTGTAGTGGTGTTCTACATTGTGGGAAGCAGTTAAAGTTTGGAGGCTAACACCAGAATTTTCTCCCTACACTTCTTCTATATCATTGGCATGAGATTTCCCCAAAAAACTTGCGGCCGACACAACTGGCGTAAGATCACTCAAAAAACTTGTTTTCTACAACATCTAAAAGATCCTATCTAAACTCTTTCCTCATCATGGATCAGGTGCACATGTTCCTTTTTCACATTTTCATATTTTACATACTTTCCTTACATAATTTTTACACATTTCGATCATATACATGCATATTTAACTATTTGTTCGTTCTTCTCTTTTATAGGTCTGTATGTATGGGAAGCGATAGTCAACATCATGCAAACATCAAATACAATAGAATTGACATAAAAAACAAACACATCATGAAATCTATATATGTGCTTCTGCCCTAGGTTCATTTTCATCATCACTTTTTACACTTTCTCCTCCTTAGCATCCACGCTTCACACTTTTATCACTCCACGATTTGTCTTGTCCCTCGGCACACTTTCGTACATTGATCTACATGGTTATTAGGTACACATATCTTATCTGCTTTATGTTATTGAGCATTCAATCAACAAAATAAAGTGAGTCAAATGTAGACACAAAATCACACACTTTGGGTAATTATCTAGTCATGATTGCATACTATTATTCATATGATTCCTAATTATGAAAAGTACTAATTAACCCATGTCTTTGGCAACCTTTCTTTACTTCTAGTTGCCACTTTTGGTCTTACACCCTTACTTGCTCAGTCTACCTTTTTATATCGGCATTTATCATCCTGGACACCATTGCCCAGCCAGGACGCAGGGCCAGGTGCCCTTGTCCCCTCTGGGTGCCCCTGACCCCTTTATAATTTGTTCACATATTTTGGGTCATTTCTATCCATTTGGGCATCTTATATTTTTGGTAATAAGAATTTTCATGGTTAATTACAAAATTCAAGAAAAGGAATCATATAAATATAAAGTTATGTAATCATAATAAAGGACCAAGAATTAAGCATTAACTATCACCACCTAATTGCATCCATCTAGCACCATCTAAGGGACACAAGGGCTTGTTACTCTGTATACACTTCATAGGAAGGAAGTTAATTTTATTCCATGCACACATCTACTACATTTATTTACATCTATTTATTTGCTCGTTATCAAGTGTGACACGCACAAGAGCCACCCAAGGCACGATTTCCACACACACACATAAAACTACATTGGGTCTAAGATGTAGTGCAACACTCACTCGTAACTTCACCATTGTGACAACTAAGGATAGTCTGACCCATCATTCTACATCTTTCTTTTTTAGGATTTGATGTCTATTTGAGCATTTTATAGGTTCATATTTCATTGCAGGTTTTTGTGAACTCGATGATCATTATGTGACCTCATAGCGACTAAAAGAAAACAATGGAAAATATATTGTGACCCTAAAAAGTTGAGTTTTCAAGTATTTTCATAGACATAAGCACCTATTTCTACTATATAGTGCCTGTCGATGCTCCTGCCCCTTTCTGGGTGCCCTTGTCCAACTTGCTACTCTAGATATGTATTTTCCTAGGTCTATGTGCAACACTCCTACCTTTCAGTTCACCTGGTCAGCACTTCGGTACACTCCAAATTTTATTTTGAATCAGCTAAGTACCTCTTTATCCTCTTGTAATTAGGGTTTCATACTTTATTGCTTAGTTTGCTTGGGTATTATTTTTGTACTTTATTGTCATTTATGTACTGCTACAATAACATTTAGATTAGGCTAATATAAATTCACATTTTAGCTTAATCAACTTTCAAAGCATCAAAGAAGGTGAAAATTAGAAAGCTTGAGTCACATGACTACTCTAGTGTTGAATCATATCAGGAAGAAGCTAATTTTGTGAGAAAGCTAAAGAAATGAATTGAAAAATATAAATGTATGCTCAAATGTTTTAATTGTGGTAAAGTAGGACATTTTTCTTAAAAAACAATGATAGTGAGGAAGATCACAACATGAAGGAAAGTAACAAGTATTATCAGTCTAAGAAGAACCATAAGAAAAGAAAATATGAAACTTTCCACAAGCACAAGAAAAATCTCTACACCAAGGAGGAAAGTAGTTTCTCATATGAGGAAAGCGATGAAAGTGACTTTGAAAGTGATAAGGAGGGATAATTTTTCATAACAATAAAGAAAAAAAATGGTAAAGAAGAGTTGGTTTTAGAAGATGCTGAGGTGGATCTTGAAGGAGAGCTCATTAGTGCACTAGATGAAATTAATATTCTTAGAAATAAAAACAACAAATTCAAAAATTTGAAGAAGAATATGATACTTCAAAATCAAAATTGTCTCAAGATCTTGAAGAATATAGTAAGATCATCATTGGCCTAAAGACTCAACTTGAAGAAATGAAGAAGGTGGATGAGGTTGTGAGAATTCAGCTGAAACAAAATAATGAAAATTGTGAGAAGCTTGAATATGAAATAGTTTCTTTGAGAAAGGAACTTGAAAATATTAATGATAAATCAAACAATTGCCTCAAGTTTGAGAAGAGTACTGAAATATTAGATAATATACTCAGTAATTAGATATCTCCATTTATTAAAATTGGTCTTGGGTTTAAAGAAGATCAGGGGACCTCCAAAGAAAATGTAGACAATTCAAAGACACATGTAAATGCTCTTAAAGGTTCTATCAGAAATGAAAGCAGCAAAATGAATGAGACTCATGTTCCTCAAAGCACAAGCAATCCGGAAGAAATCTACAAGAAGAAGGAGATTCGTGTTCCTGAAAATACAAGCATTCCTCATAGAGTTAGATTAGAAAATCCTAGAAGATCCTTTACCCCGAGACAACATAATGAAATCAGGTTTCATAATTTGTTTTATGGCTATTGTTTTTCAATTAATCAATTTGGACATAGAGTAGTAGACTGTAGATCCCACAAAATAAGTTTTGATAAGAAGATGGATGAAAATGCAAGTTATTTTAGGGTATCAAATAGAAACTATAATTCATTTTAAAAACACAGAGAATGGAACTATATGTTGTAAATTCCATAACTATGGGCATATAACACATTTTTGTAGAAGTGTGAAAAATCTCAGACATAGTAATAATGAGGATGGATGGAACAGGGTTGTAGATGATTTCTCAGGTAGAAGGTTTAATTCTTTTTATCCTTTATTAGACGATATTATTTTTTATAATTGTGACATGTATGGACATAAGGATAGACAGTGTAGAAGCAATCTTGTGAAGCAAAACAAGAATGTAGAAACTGTGAATAGTCAGAAGGATGAATCAACAAAAGTTTGGAAGAAGAAGTCACTGCTAGGAAAGAACAAAGGAAAGTTCCATGTTTGTTCAAACTGTACTTCATGGACAAAATGAAGGAAATCAATGGTATATTGATAGTGGCTTCTCAATCCATATGAATGGATACAAAATTAAGTTTCTCACTTTAAAAAAGGTAAATAGAGGCACTATGAAGTTTGGAGATAATGCTACAACAATGATATTAATAAAAGGAACTATCATTCTTAATAATGTAAAATTAAAGACTGAAAACGTCTTGTATGTTGAAGCTATGAAGCATAATCTGTTAAGTGTAAGATAAATGAGTGATTAGGGGTATACTGTCACATTTCATGTTGAAGGTCATGAACTTAGAAAAAAAAAATCAAGGAAAGTGGTTGTTGATGCATGCAGGACAACAAACAATCTTTATATTCTTTAAGGGAGAAAATTGCTACATGGGACAAGTAGATGAAATTTGGTTATGGCATAAAAAGGATGGGAATATTAATTTTGATAACTTAGTAAATATCAGCTCTAAGTAAGAAGTTAGAGACATGCCAAAAATCACCAAACCAATAAACACATTCTGCAAGCAATGTCATCGTGGGAAGCATATAAGAGTTTTATTCAAAACAGAGGAGTACTCAACTACAAAGTTACTGGAACTTGTTTATATTAATCCGTGTGGGCCAACAAGGTCTCAAAGTATGTAAGGTGAGAGATATTTCATGTTATTTGTTGATGATTACTCTAGAATGACTTGGGTAACTTTTTTAAAAGAAAAAATGAAGCATTTGAGATGTTTAAGGCATTTAAAGCCTTGGTTGAAAATGAAATTGGCAATAAAATCAAATGTCTAAGATCAGATCGTAGAGGAGAATTCACTTCAAATGAGTTTGTAGAATTTTGTGAAGATATGTACACACAAAATTATGCACATATAATTATTTTACTATGTCGTCAGTATGTTTTTATATACATGGATCTCAAGTAAGAAAAGTATTCACTAGAGACATTATCCCTTGTCCATCTACACTCTTTGATTGATTTGTATTATGACTCTTCTCTACATCTCTTATTTCTATATCTACTTATGGTCAAGTCACAGGGATCCTTGTCTATCTATCTTTTCACATTTGTCATTATTTGTCTCAAGACACTAGTGCCTAGGCACTTCTGTCCAATCTGGGCGCTTCTGTGTTGTTTATTCTTTTTTACACATTTTGACGTTAATGGTCAACCTTTTTACTTTTCCTATCCTTATCCTGTATTCATAGTTGAAATTTGTGTCACTAGTGTCAAAATTCAAACAAGAGACTCATATATATATATATATATATACTATTATTACTATATTGACAATTCAAAAGGGACTATCATATCTACATACTACCACTACTATTCAAAGGGAATACATTTTGTGTTGCATACACTGCCTAGGAAGGGAAGTGTTACATTCCATACCACACATTTACATCAAAGCTAGTTATAGCCGACTATCGTAGCATCATTAGCGCAAGGGAAAACCTAAGGACACTATTTCACACACAAGCACAAAGAACTATATGGAGTCTGAAATGTAGTGCAACGCTTAGTACTAAGTTCACTCATCCGGTGATTGTTAGGGTAAGTCTGACTTCACATATTACATATTTTATTCATACCTAATGTGTTTTCGAGCTTGTGCAGTTATCTAAGGTTTGTTTTATAGGTTACAGGTGCGATCAAAACCCTAACAACAAAGTAAGAGTGACAAAACAAATATTGGAGTGAAGATCTTCAAACCCAGAAAAATAGAAGATCTTGAATATTCACACAGTCACTAGCATCCAAAACAGACATTAATGCTTAGGTACTCCTATCCTCTAGTGGGTGCTTTTGTTCAGCACATTCCAGAGTCCCATAATTCTATGTAAGCCATTGTGACATCATTCCTGGCCAGATCCAATATTTTGACAGTTGCAATCACTTCAAGATGTCTCGAAATCAACTAAGTCACCTTCTCTCTTCCATTTGCTGAGGGTTTCATAACTTTGAATATTTATTCCTTATATATTACTGTGTTTTATTAGTTGAACATTATTCATTGCATTAGTTACTATGAAATTATATTTAATCCAATTTATATTAAATCATTTGGTGAACCCGCTCATTAATCGAACTCCTTGCCCTAGGATCCAAATCCATCATGGCTAATAAAAGGTATCCATCCCTAGATCACCCTATGACCTTCATGAGTATGAAACCAATTTTTCCAACTCATGTGAAGAATCTGAATTTTTTGCCCTCATGTAAAATCATGTATATGATCCCCAAGTCATTCAACAACTCCTTGCATTCTAAGCCTTTGTTCCCGATGATATCCAAAGCTCCAATTCTTGTATCATTTCCCCCATACAATGCCTTGACGAATATTCCTCACCACTCACTACCAACATGACCATTGATTCAACCTCTCCCCCTTGTACTATAATCAATGATAACACTAATGTAGATTCTTTGTATGTTGATGATAGTCCTCATGAAATTCTTGCTTGAGAAAATACAGATGATAGTGATGTTGATTATGTTAATCCACATGTTAGTGGTGATGTTTCTTCCATTAAGATTTTTGAATGTGAATCTACACCTCATCTCTCTTCTACTTTTGAATTTTTTTCCAATGATGGCTATGTTGACATGAATGCTACTCCTAGTGCACCTCTTACTATGCCTAATGATCCTACACCTAGTACATCCGTAGAGATTCCAAATTCATCTCCTCCTCTTTCTAAAGCTCCTATGATCACTCATAATGGTTACATTCAACCCCTGAATGTTCCTCTCACTTCCCAAACCATTCTTTCACATGACATCTAGTACCTCATGCATGTTGTAGGTGATTTGTAAAACAAGGTCCACACCCTTACCTTATAAAAAAAAACTTATTACACTTATGTTGACCATAATACCCTTCCCGGTAACCCCATTCCAAAGAGGATTCACAATTTTTTTTCCCCAAGGGTTTCATTATGCCTACTTTCCCATGTTTTGATGGCATGGGAAATCCCTATTTGCATCTAAAATCCTTATGATTAACCATGGCTTCCTATTCCAATGATATATTCTTACTAAAATCCTTTCATCATAACCTTGCTGATATCGCTTTCCAATGGTACACTCACTTACCTGATGGATCTATTAGTACTTATTATGATATGGAGGATGATTTTATTAAACATTTTATTTCTAATAATGGGCCTAAAGCTACATATGAACGCTTGCCTTATTTGCATCAAGGAAAGACAAAAATGATTTTATATTACATTTTACGCTTTAATTCTTGCATGCACCATTTATTGTTTCAACCTATCAATCTAGAAATGTAATTTATCTTTTGTCGTGGCTTAATTCCTCCATTAAAAGAAAATTTATTATATGATACATGTGATTCATTTACTATTCTTTGTTATAAGGTTATTGATTTAGAAAAAAAATTAATTGTGAATCATGTTATAACACCTCCTTCTACTTCTTCTACTCCCCCTGCCTACTTAGTCTTCTTCTCTCCCATCTATTGACCCCCTTCACGGTTGCCATCTCCTCCTCTGTGTAAGTGTCATCTTCCTTCTCCACCACCCCATCGGAATTCACCTAAATCATCCCCACCTCCCACTCATGAACCATTATACTTTTCACATGTTGATAAACCACATGATTTCTTGCATATGTTACTTGATGAATGGCTGTCCATTTACCTTCCAACCGACATCATCCCTCGCACCAGTTGCACCACCATCGTGACCACCCTTTTTCTAATTTTCACCACATTAATGGTCATCGTGACAATGAATGTTATCCTCTCCCTGATAGACTATACTAATTAGATGATAAGTGTGTCATTACCTTCCACACCTTCTCTCGTGAGTGCTCTCTCTCTCTTATTCCACTTAGGAGAGCCTCAACAATTATTATCTTGTCACATTCACCCACTCTTAAGGTCATTATCCCTCCAGTTCCTAAGTTCATCATTCATCCACCTCCTCCAGTTAGCCCACCTCTTTCCATATCATCTCACCCTACCCACATTGCTACTACAACTCATTGGCTTCCTAAGCAGCCCACTTCTACACTTCCCACCATCACACCTCCCATTGTTGGCACCATCTCCTCTGATATCCAATTTGGTACCTATACACATGCTACCATTGTTCCACATGCTCCTAATGAGCATTACAGGCCTCTTCACCTATGGTAGATAATCCCCATCTCCATCTCATTACCTGTTGATGCACTCATGTTTTTAAGGTTCATACATGAGTGTTGAGGGAATTGTTACTTAAATGAATCTCACTCTCACATGGGGGGGGGGGGGGAATTGCTCTTATTCCCCTTCATCCTCATCACATTCAATTATATACGTCATTCCACATCTCATTATTATAAAATTTTCAAGGCATCATTATTTTATTCTCATACATCATAAAATCACATTACCATTTATATATTTATCTACCACATCACATCACATATATATATCTCTATTTCCCATATGTTATACTATTCACTATTTTTCAAAAGCAATTCCTATTCAATTCCTCACTTAAAATTTTTATTACACATCGTCACAAATTTGAAACGATCAAAATTATCCATTAATCTAACCGTACAAACAATGTAGATAAAATCCAACAAACCATACAATCATTACCAAGTGAAAATCACAATCATTACATAATATATAATGAACATCAATAACTATGAAATCAACAACACACACACACACACATATGATACAATCATCATCATCATATGTCACATCATCATATCATCTAAAATCATAGTTATAAAATGCAATTGTTGAAGGGCAAGACCCCATGCCTCAATACATCCTATATAATACATCATATGTTATCCTCACTATCACTATCTACAATCGTGGGAGCCCTTAAACTCAAATCCGTCAATCTTTGGATTTGTATCTCTCAAGCTGGCTCCGTAATATGGCATTCTCCTTTGTTTGCTATGCATATTGGCCCTGGAGCTCCACATATTGTGAAAATGCATTCTGAGCTAGGAATCCCCCTCCCACAACCTGTCTCGCTCACTCTGTCTATGCACAAGTCTCATCGCTCTCGCTCAAAAAAGTTGTGCATGTGGTCACTGCCATTGCCTCAAGTTCAAACAAATGGGCATGCTCACCCACAATCATATCCACTCACTCTAGCATCCCTCCTCCCACGAGCACATCCTGGGGTACCTTCCAAGTCAACATGTGTATGGAGGTATCTACAATCAACATCCAATAAGCATCACCTGTCATCACATAACAAGCACCTCATATTAGCACTCACACATTGATGTAATCAGTAACTAAACTAACATAATAAACCAAGCAAAATATACATTACTTATGCTTCGTTTGCGCTACTGCTATATCATCTACCTCAGGGACATGCGCTCAACCCTCGAATCATCCAACTATTGGCCCACCTGTCGCATGGAAAACCACTAAAAATAGTAACACCCATCAGTGTGTCACCCACCACTAACCATACACCTAAGTGCACCTTGTGTCATCCACCTGTATTGGCCCTATGACTGATCTACCTCATCTGGACCTGGGGGCACTAGTAGTGCTCCTTATGGGGCTTGGCCTTACCCTTGGTCATCTCATTTTCCTTATAGAATGACACCATATATATGGATTTGGGGGAACTTCATGAGCCATACCAAACTATTGAGACACTCGCTCACCCTGGAACAACTCTGCTACTCTTAGAAAGTTATCCTCTAACCACATGGTATGCCAAAGGTACTACAACTCAACGTCATCATCCACCCATCCTCCATAATATCTATATGGCCTCCAGGGCCCATCCGATCTAACATCAGACCTATATGTGGTCATGTCCATCCTCCTACTCTAGGTCCCCACCCACCTCCCTGCAAATATCTTTGGCCAAGTGTAATCGGCCTATGGCCCACTGAGTGGCCTCACTATAACTATATGCTCATACGCTCATACATGCAATAAAGTAGTAGTTCATAATCCACCTTTATGGTCCTCATGTGTGAACTAATATAAATCCTTGTATAAATGGGCCAACACACACTATGCCCATGCATATTTAGTACCATGTTCCTTTATACTTCAAAAAATTCCATGCGTCCTATATAGAATTCCAACTCCACCACCCTCCATGGCCACTAATGAAGCTAAAATTATTGCAATGAATTTCTACAATAACGGAACCCTGGATCTCACAATCACATCCAAATTTATATGTCTCATCCTACACTCGAGACCTCACAAAATACTGCCATGCTACCTTCATTTGACCATGGGTATCTAATACAATCATAACCTATACTCTATCTCCAATGGTAGATAATCCTTACAATATCCTATATACATCCTCCAAGGTCACCATCATCTCTCTTGTCAACAACCAGAATGTACAATTATCTGCACACCATCTCTCACATAAAGCTGTCAATAATGGCATATTATGGGGTATCTCCCCCAATCTCGTGATGTGCTGTAATTCGGTACAGTCCAATATATCCCACTCATCATCAGTCAACCCTAAGTCAAACAAGCAACGTGCTCAAGTGACAACCCACATTGAAACTCTCTCGGGTGTATATCTCTTTGCACAAACAACCAAACAATGAAATACACAATATTAACACATAATACATACTTCAAAATTCAATCATAACAGTCTCAAATTAATCAAAAAACACTAAATTCATAAAAGAATGCCAAAAATCTCAACCCCTAGACACTAATGCCCATAGATTTGACTAGTGTCAAGAACTGGGCACGTAGTAGTCACTAGTAAAAAATAACTATCCGCTAGTTATCCCAAAGGACATAAACTGCCCTATCCACTTTTGTCCTAGTCAGAAATGTCAAATTCTACAAAAAAAAATTTTGCTAAAACTGATAAAAACAAGCATATTTGACAAAAAAATCCAAATTTGGTCATACATACCAAGTCCTTGGTCATATGCAGAGCCACAACTGCCATCACCCTCTCAAATCTCATCTAAACATCCTCTTTAATGCATGATATCCTTACAGCTCAGAGCTCAAATTACAATCACTCCCAGTTTAAATGAAGTTACTATTAACCTATTTCTTATTAATATATAGTAGTTTAAATTTTCCTCTACATTATAGTCACTACTCGTTATCATTAGTACAACTAATACAAGCCTTGCTACTTCATTTCTCTCCCCATTTGTGACATTCAGATCATGATATCGTCTAGAACCTTACTATATAATTCTACCCATTCAATTTTCAAAACCGGAGCACGTACTAGTCAATAACTATGCATACTTTGCCACTACTACTACCTCTCATAAATTATCTCCTGGTTACTATTACAACACTTCATAGTCTAGCTTTCAGCTCAATTCTTATTTCTCTGCACCTCACCC
Source organism: Taxus chinensis (assembly GCA_019776745.2). Lineage (NCBI taxonomy): Eukaryota > Viridiplantae > Streptophyta > Pinopsida > Cupressales > Taxaceae > Taxus > Taxus chinensis. The sequence goes on along the minus strand of CM034154.1, from coordinate 684,588,353 downwards.
TTTTCACTGAAAGGGGGGCATAAAATCAAGATCATCTTATAATCCCTCTCGGGATACAACACAATCAATCGACACTCCTGATACATTACTATGACTTTTTCTCTAATCTCATTCAAACACAGTTACATCTATTCTATATGAAAATCAGTACTTTTTTGCTATCCCAAATCTACCCCCCCCCAAATGAATTAATCTAAGGGAAAAGAAAAAACCTCTTTGTGAGTAATCTTCCAAAATACATGCAAAAACCTCTCCATGAGTAATCTTCCAAATACATCTTATTCAATCAATTCCTATCACAGATGAAGTGTGATGAACATGTGATTGGGAGGGGGAATGATGGAGGGAGTGATAGATGTGGTTATCAAGTGAAGGCCTAATGGTGGCTCTAGTACAGGAAAAGGAACTGTAAATGGCCATGGTCTCGGTTCAGGCGGTGGTGCAGAGGATCCGTGAAATGGAAGAAGAGGGAAGGGTAAGGAAATGTGTATGGCAGAAAGGGGCATAATGAATGACTCTGGTGGTAGAGAGGATTCGATAGGCATCTGTGCCTTTCTCTCTATGAGTAGGGAAGATCAGATTGCCTACATCAATTTCTTGAAGGTTGAGGGACTCTTAAAAACTGATAAGGAGTATCCAAAACCTAATCCCGTATGTCCCAAGGTCAATAATAATAAGGTGCTTCCCACATATTTGAATGGAAGATAAAGTACGAAACCTAATTCTGAGATGGAAGTCATCTTTGGAAAATAGGATGGTGGGCCTGAGTCTTCTAAAGTGGCCATGACCAAATTCTCCTCCTTCAAGGATGCTGTGTAGTAGAAAGAGCATAGATCTTCTACCCCCCTTGCTTACATCATCAACTTGGACAATGAGACACCCCTATTAATATTGAATACCAAGGTATTGGATCACTTCCAGTCTATGTTGCAACTTGTAGTAATTGGAAGATTTAATGGCTTGTGGCCATCTTCTTCTGCCCTTTCTCTCTGGATTTCCAAAAATTGGTCTGAAAACTATGAAATCTCCTTCTACTCCAAGGGTTTCTTCATGGTTTAGTTTAAGGAGGTAGAAGAATATCAGAAATGTTTATCAAATGGTCCATGGTTCTGGGGCAATGCAGGACTATTTTCTCATGCCTTGGTTCCCTAAATTTGATCTAAGTTCCTTCTCTGTCAAAAACATTCCTATGTAGGTTTGCCTCCTGAACCTTCTGCTGCATTTTTGGTATGCTATTGAGGACATAGGTAATGCTCTGGGTAAATTCTTAAAGGTGGATCAAATCAAGGGAGGCGGTGGGCCTTAACACATTTTCTAGATTTTTACGCAGAGATAGATTTAAGAAAGGGCCTGCCTGATAATATTTAACTGAAGTTGGGGAACTTCCAACATGTTCAAACCCTAGACTATGAAAAAAAAACATTCCAGTGTCGTTTATGTCGAACTCCAGGACATTTATAGGTGGATTGTCTGTAAAGAAATAAGAACAATTGGAGAAAGCATTCATTGAACAAAGGAGGATGAAACAATCAATCTTCGGATTTGGCTCATAAGGCAGATCATACGGAAGTTTCCGGTGAGGCCCATCCAATAAATTTATAGAATGGCTCTAAGAGTCCGGTTATTTTGGCCCACTGGCTCAGGTCATAAGAAAATAGGTCAACAGTAGCCAGTGTGAAGAGGGGTCATGAATTTGATAAATCAGACAAATTAGATTCATATCAAGAACAAAATACTATCCCTTCTAATAACCTCATGATGGTGGTCACTTTAGATCAAAACAAGTGGCATGAGGTCATAAAAAAAAGGGTAAGAAGGGGTGGTACACAAATCTTCTTGACTACTACTCTTCATTTGAAGAGTGGTGACAATCGGGGGTTAATCTTGTTTTCCCTTGTTAGAATAGTTTTGGTATGTGTGTGTTGTGTTGATTTTGTGCATTTTAAGTTGATGTTTTTACTCCAGCTCATAGCTCTGGTCAAAAGTGTTATTCTTATAAAAAAACAAAGCATATCACTCAAATTAATCAATCAATACAATAATCACAGTTACTATCACTTCTAGATGACCTAACTTGGACGCCGCATTACATTACCATCACTTTGAAATGACCCAAATTGGGAGCCATCTAATACTATTCAAATAAGAACACTTGTTACTGTAGGAATGGGGGCAATGAGATGTTATTGCCTTTTCTATACTGCTCCTATGTGGGTTCTTCAATAGGGACAAACAAGTTGCAATTAGAACTAAACATGTAACAATTTGGTCCTTATCCATCTTCGTCGATTATACCTTTTGAGGAAGCGTCATGGAAGGATAGCAAAAATAAACCTCTCTCCCCAACACCCTTCCTCTAGTGGCAAGACAACTAAATCCTTCAATTATCAACAAATTGGGTTGGGAATTGATCACTTCCTACATCTTCTATCACCATTAATAAACAATCCAACATATCCAATATCATCAAAACTATTTCTCAAAGTTGCTCCTTACGAAATTTTGCTATCTCCTCTTACACCAAATGGATCAAAATGTTGATTCATGGTTCGCAACGCTACACGTTTTTAAATTCTTACCCGCACCTTGCAATATGGCTTCTCTGGACCCTATACATGTATGTTCCTTACTTCCTTTACATTACTTAAATTTCCTTCACATAGAATAAAGGGAAGGGAATGTAAACACAAAATTATGTACACATCATTATTTTACTATGCCATCAGTATGTTGTTATATGCATGGATCTCAAGTAAGAAAAGTATTCACTAGTGGCATCATCCCTTGTCCATCTACGCTCTTTGATTGATTTGTATTATGATTCTTCTCTACAGCTCTTATTTCTATATCCAATTCTGGTAAGGTCACAAGGATCCCTATCTATCTATCTTTTCACATTTGTCGTTATTTTTCTCAGACACTAGCACCCAATCTAAACACTAGTACCCAGGTTTTTGTGTCCATTCTAGGTGCTTCTGTCCTGTTTATTCTTTTTACACATTTTGACATTTTTGGTTAACCTTGTTACTTTTATTATCCTTATCCCCATATTCTTAGTCAACATTTTATGTCACTAGTGTCAAAATTCATAAAAGAGACTCATATATATACAACATATTAACTATTATTCTAGCTGACAATTCAAAAGGGGCTATCATATCTACCTACTACCACTACTATTCAAAGGGACTGCATTTTGGGTTGTATACACTACACATGACGGGAAGTGCTAAATTCCATACCGCACATTTGCATCGAAGCTAGCTATAGCCTACTATCTTGGTGTCATTGACGTGAGGGAAAACCTAAGGACACTATTTTGCACACAAGCACAAAGAACTACATGAAGTCTAAAATGTAGTGCCGTGCTCGGTACAAAGTTCACTCGTTACATATGGAATATTTTATTCAGACCTAATGCGTTTGTGAGCTTGTGTAGATAGATAGGTATTTTTACAGGTTACAAGTGTGATTGGAACCCTAACAGTGAAGTTAGGGTAATAAAACAAATATTGGAGCAAAGATCTTCAGTCCCAGAAAAAGAGTAGATCCAAAATAGTCATACAGTCACTAGCCCCAGAATGGACACTAGCACCCAGGTACTCCTGTAATTCTATGGGCACTTCTATCCAGCATAGTCTAGAGTCCCAGAACTCTATGTAATCCACTATGACATCATTCCCAGTCAGATCTAATATTCTGGTAGTTATAATCACTTCCAGATCACTTAGAATCAACTAAGTCATCTTCTCTCTTCCATTTTCTTAGGGTTTCATAGCTTTGAATGTGTATTCCTTGTATATTACTGTGTTTTATCAGTTGAATATTATTTGTTGCATTAGTTACTCTGAAATTATAATTAATCCAATTTAGATTAAATTAAGATCATGGAATAAAAAGACATTATTTAGCTACAAGAACTCCCCAACAAAATGGTGATATAGAAAGGAAAAATAGAACAATGCAAGAAATGACAAGAACCATGCTAAATGACTCAAAGTTATCTGATATGTTTTGGAGAGAAGCGGTTAATACAACAGTCTACATTTTAAATAGAGGGAAAATAAGAGTGAACAATAACAAAACTACTTATGAGTTATGGAAGGGTAGACCAACAACAATCAAACATTTCAGAATATTTGGAATTCCATTCTCTATAAAAAGAGATGATGAATAGTTAGGTAAGTTTGATTCCAAATTTGAAGATGGTATTTTTCTTAGTTATTCCTTGAAAATAAAAACATATAAATGCTATAATTTAAAAACACACAAGAATTTTGAAAGTGTATATATGAAAGTAAATGATATCAAATATAAGAATAATCGATCACAAGAAATTGATTGTACAAAGGAAGAAAATAGTGAAGATGAAGAAGAAGATGAAAAAGAAGAAGTGAAAAGAAAAGATACTAAAACACCCTCCAATTATGTCAAAAGGAATCATTTTGAAAATATGATTATAGGTGACAAAAATAGTGGGGTACAGACACGAAGAAGATTAACAGATACAATTGAACACATAAATCTATCTTTATTATCCAAAATAGAACCTAAGAATTTTTTTGAAGCAAGAAAATAAAAACATTGGATTAGAGTAATGGAAGAAAAGCTAGACCAGATTGAGAATAATGAAACATGGGAACTTGTCCCAAGACCAAAAGATAAAAATGTGATTGACACCAAGTGGGTTTTTAGGAAAAATTTGGATGAAGATGGGAAAGTTGTAAGAAACAAGGTAAGATTGGTCTGTAAAGGGTATATGCACAAATTGAAGGAATTTACTGCGAAGATACGTTTTCCTTTGTTTCCCATTTAGAAGCCAACAAAATGTTTTTGGATTTTTATTATTTTAAAAGCTTTAAAGTATATCATATGGATGTCAAATCAACATTTCTATATGGAAATTTAGAAGAAGAAATTCATATTGAACGACTGTAAGAGTTTATTTTATCAAAAGGTAAGGACTATGTATGCAAACTGAAGAAAGATCTTTATGGATTAAAAAAACCCCCAGAGCCTGATATTCAAGACTAGATGAGTATCTACAACAATAAGGTTTTAAGAAATGAGTTATTGATAGTAACCCTTACATCAAAACTAAAGGCGAGAAGTTATTGATTATTGTTGTGTATGTTGATGATATTAGTTTTGGAGGAAGTAGTGACAAGATGTGTCAAGATTTTACTAATGACATGCAAAAGGCATTTGAAATGTCCATGTGTGGTGAACTATATTTCTTTCTTGGTTTAAAAATTTCTTAATCAGACAAAGGTATATTTATTTCATAAGCTAAATATGTTAAAGAGATGTTGAAGAAGTTTAAAATGGAAGATTGCAAACCAGTTAATACTCCCATAATTATAGGTTGCAATTTGAGCAAGGATAATGGGTCTCTTGAAGCATATCAAACTATTTATAGATCTATGATTAGTAATTTATTATATGTGATAGCCTCAAGACTTGATGTAATAAAAGAAGTAAGCTTGGTGGCACATTATCAAGCTGATCCAAAAGAAACTCATGTTTAAGTTGTTAAGAGAGTATTTATATATATTAAAAGTATAGTGGACTATGGCTTACAATATTCTAGAGGTGAATATTTTACTTTAAAATCATACACATATGTAAATTTGATAGGATGTGCTAATGACAAAAAAGTACAAGTGGAGGAACATTCTTTTTGGGACATAATCTGTTATCCTAGTTGAGCAAGAAGCAAACATCTATCTCCTTATCTACAGCTGAGGCAAAGTACATTATAGCCATGTCATGTTGCACACAAGTTCTATGGACGAAGAAAACATGGAAGGACATCAAGGTAGAATTTGATTTTATAATTTCCATACTCTGTGATAACACTAGTGCAATAAACATATCCAAAAATCCAGTGATGCATTCTATAACTAAGCATATTCCCATCAAGTATCATTTATTGAGAGGGAAAGTTATAGAACAAGTTAATTAGAATATATTGCCACAAAAGAACATATTGTCGATATCTTTACTAAGCCTCTTCCAAAATAATCTTTTGAATATCTCAAACAAAATTTGGGAGTGGTATCTTTCTCATCCAATCATTAAAAGGAATCATGAATTAAGGGGAAGCAAATGAAAATGATCAGAAAATTCATACTCAGAAGAGGAGAGTTTGAGAATTTGAGAGTTTTACTCCTTTTCCATTGATGTCAAAGGGGGAGAGTTGAAAGCAAGGGGAAACTATACCTATAACTACAACAAAGGAAAATCAAGAGGAAGCAATACAACAAGATATTACTGAAGAGGAGAGTTTGGTAGAAAGGGGGAGTAAGCTACATTCTCAGGTTGATCATATGTAAGAGGATAAGGTGGTTGGTTATATATGATGATTTTTTTCCATCAATAACAAAGGGGGAGATTGTTGGAATAATTTTAATTGATCTCAAAAGAATTTAAAAGGCATATAAGATTGTTGGTGTCACTGATGTCAAAGGATGTTATAGGATTTAATTAACAAAGAAGAACGTTGAAAGAATATTGTGAGGTGCTTTGGAGTCTTGTATTTTTACTTTAGATTCCTCTTCTATTGTTTCAGAGTTTGACTAGAATGATTTGGAATATGATCAGATTGCTTCAAAGTTGATCGAATTGCTTCAGAGTCTCTTTCTATTACTTTGGAGTCTGACGAGAATGTTTCAGAGTTTGTTTAAAATCCGTGTTCAGTCTTGGTATGTGACCAACAATTTGGGCTGACTGTTGCAATGAATTTATAAGTTTTTTGGATTAGTTTTTATGATCATATTTAGCCAACCTTCCAAGGATCTAAAAATAGATTTACGATCTTTTTGTTAATGGTTGTCTGTCTCTATTTTGGCAGTAAAATGTTTCATATATTCAATTATCTTGATGACTTGAGTTTATCGGTTCACTCTTGTATCTTGACATTGAATTTTTATTGTAACTATGGTTGACCTTCATATTGTTTGATACCATTAATAAGACTATGCATAGGTATAAAAGGATATGTAGAATCATTGTTTGGTGAGTGCTTGAGAAGGGAAATAACGAATTGTAGTATTTGAGATATAGAGAAAAATGAATATGAAAAGAGTAAATCTATGAAGGAAGCATGTCTACATGAAGAACATGATGAAGTAGAGTAGGAGATTGTGAAGCAAGTAAGAAACATGTGGGTAACAAGAATATATTCCTTTGTGTCTAAAATAGAATCTCAAGTATGAAGTAATGACAACATGCTGAAGAAGAGGAAGAGAAAAATCACGCAAATTTGAAAATGACAACTTGTTGAAAAAAGAAAAAAATCAAAGCATGAAGATTTGAGAAGATGACGAGCTTGTGGAAGGACAAGCTCAAGTAAAGAAAACATATGAAAATGTAAACATTATTGAAGAGCAAAGTGTTAAGTGTTTTGATTTCATTAATTAGACCAACCTCCATATTGGAAGAAGGATATGATCTATGTATATGAAGAGAATAATTGAATTTTCATCATCAGGTTGAAGGAGTAACTACAAAAGGTATATATGTGTATTTGAGGTTGATACCTCATGCTTAACTAAAAATGGACTAAGTAGTATATAGATAGTTAATATAAGTTATGAACAACTGTAAATAAAGTAAATAAATGCAATAAATAAGAATATAACTGGGATAAATAACTATGTAAAAGTAAATTCTAACCCTAATGTGCAAGAAGAGAGTGAGGAAAGAACTTGGCTTAAAAACAAATGCCTGTCAGAAGAGTGTCACAAAGGTGATTGAAAACAATTAGGAGCTAGAAATGACTATGCAGAAGTCCCAAAAAAAGATGGAGTTTGGAGGATCTAGTTGGACTAGGGTGCACTGGAGGAGGTCTAGGGACGCCTGTAGGTTCACTCTGGTCTATAATATGGGCACCCTAGTCTATGTAAAATCTCTAAAACTGGTTTTTATAGGGTTCGAAGGTGGTTCATGAAAACCTCAGCTATGTGTCGCATAAACTCCATTGTCCTGTGCTGAATGTCGATCAATACTCCAAGATGAAAGAAAGACTACAAGACCCCAAAACAAGCATCAAAATCTAAAAATAAATAATGCATATGAAGGGATCAGATTGTCCTTAATGGCCACAATGGTGGACTTACTAACTGAGCATTGCACTACATCTCAAACCTGATGTAGTTCTATGTGGAAGTGTGTGTAAACATTCCCTAGGTTGCTCTTGTGCCAGTCGCACTTTGTGAAGTAGAGAGTAATAAATTTGTGTAGAAAATGTAATAGAATACCTATGCATGGAATAATAATAGAATCCCTCCCCTATGAAGTGTGATGCAGATGTCTTAGCCTTGTGCCTTGATGATGGATCTATGTGGATGCAAGTGATCTCCAATATAATAGATGGATGTAACTCTAGATGGAGTGATAGTAGTAAGTGATGCTAGATCCCTCATTATGGTCTCATAACTTTATATTTATAGGGTTCTCTTGATCTAATTTTGTAATTAACCCTGAAAAGGCCAACCACAAGAAAAATAAAGATGTCAAATGGCTAGAAAGAGCCCAAAAAGTGGTGGGAAAGTGACAAAAGGACCATGGTACCCCTATTGGGACCAGGGCACCCACGGGTGCCCAAGTACTATCATGGGCACCCCAGTCCAAGGCTAAAATGATAGGAAATGAACAAAACAAAGACTGGCATGTGGCTGAAAAGGGGCGGTAATGAATGAAATAAAATAAAACAAGATGGCCAAAAGATGGGGGTTAATTAGTAATTTCTTCACTCAAGAACCTTCTAAATAGTAGTATGAAACTAGGATAAATAAATGTCTAAAGTGCATGATTTTGTGACTACATTTTTCCCCCACTTTATGTTGGTGAGTGAAAGATTGGTAACATAAAGTAGATAGAGATGTGTACCTGATGTCCATGAAGAGTGTAGTAGAAATGCACCAAAGGACTAGACAAAAGTGTGGAATGACAAAAAAGATGGAGGAGCGTGGAAAATAAAGATGAAAAATGCACAAAGAAAAAGTGATGAGAGTGAACCTAGGGTGGAACATGTGTGTAGTTGTTGCGGTGTGTAATGTACCTGCATGGTTAGTAAAGTGTGTGCTTTCGTGAAGTGTTGTTGTTGACAGTGTTGTTATTTTGACCCCCAATTTGACTACTTATTTCTCATACGACCGGACCTGCAAGGAGAAAATGATCAAGTAGTCAAATATGTATGTATGTATGTGTAAAAATACAATGTAAAAGACACATGTATATGTAAAATACACAAATGTAAATGGAAAATGGAACATGTGCACCTGATCCATGTCGAGAAAGAGAGTGTAGAAGGATATCATGTACTACGATTTTTTGGGTGATCTCACGCCACCCTGGCCAAAGAAGTGTAGGGAGGAAATGCTCTATGTCCTCCAAGCTCTAACTACTTCCCTGAATGTGTGTGAAGAGATCTTTTTATCATCCTAATTTTTTTGGGTGATCCGATGCCACTGGCTGAAGTAGTGTAGAGAGGCACACCCACTGTAACCTCCAAGCATATAACTTGCTTCCCAGAATGCTAAGGACACCATGTCCTATAAAATCCACTGTGTATGGGGTTCATAGACTGGTTTGAACCCACTCATTGTATATAACTAACCAAACTGGTGTAGAATCTTTGTGTTAGTATGTAGAAAAACCCTAAATGATGCCCCCCTCTTTGGGGGTGCATGTGACATCATTGATAGGAGAATGTGACCCCAAAAGAGGACCAACCACATGTACTTTGTAACTCTACCCTACAGGGGGAAGGGAATGCACTTGGTAGAAACCAAGGTGCACACAAACAAGGATGGATAGCCAAAATAAGTGTTAGTACAAAAACACATGCATGTAAGAAGACAAGTGTAAAGTACGTAGACAATGTAAAAACTACCAAGCACAGTAGTGTAAACACGTAAGAAGACAAGTAAGCCACACAAAGCGGGTTGAAAACATGGGACATCAATCACGATGTCACAAGACATGCAAGGCCATCATGGTCACAAAAAAACAAACAAGTGTGCACACAAAACATAGGGAAAATCCCGCATACAAGAAGCAAAATAAGAGTAGACAATGTAACAAACAAGTAAACAAGAAGTAGCCATGGAAACATGTAATCTTGCAAAACAAGTGCTACACATGGAACACCCATTAGCATGTTAGAGAAATAACCAATATGTCAAAGCATGAATAACCAAGTAATGTAAAGTGCTAAGTAAAAAATGAAACAATAGCACCTCTGAGAGATGAATGTGGATGCCCCCAGATGACTAGTGTAGGAAGGGTAGAAGGTGAGCATCCATGTTGCATGTGAAGGATTTGTATCTGTGATCACAACTAGAAAAAGGATGAACACACATGTGTGGATGGTATAGATAATGACATATAAGAAATCAATCTAACATGTGTAGTAAAGTGATCATGTAAAACACTAGTAAACAAGAGTAAATGCCCCCAAGACAATGCAATATGTTATGGATGGATGGAATGGAATGCAAGATGGAATGATAGGAGACGCATGCCCCCCAAGTGAATGGAAGTGTATGCAGTGAGGTTCATTTTTGTTTTCCCCTTAGGAGTCAAGAATGAACTGTAAATGAGAGTGTGTCATTATAGCCAAAGGAAATGGTTGAGTAGTGATGTTGTGTCTAACGTGATGTGATGAATGTGTAGGTGTAGTGATGAGATGTGACCTAGAAATGATGTGTGCATGAACCCTATAACCGAAGCGTATATCACGACTAAATCGATGAACATATAAGTGATGATTTATCCTAAGTGTATATCACTATAAGATGAAAGGAGGGAATAGAAATGGTGATGTAACCTAAGGTGTATACCACTACGAAATGATAGAATAGGTGACAATTTATCCTAAGTGTATGTCACTATAAGATGAATGGATGAGTGATGATTTATCCCTAAGCGTATATCACTACAAGATGAAAGGAATGGAGTGGTGATGTAACCTAAGGTGTATACCACTAGGAAATGATAGAATAGGTGATGATTTAGCCTAAAGCGTATGTCACTATAAGATGACCATGTGTGATGAGTGTAAGGTCAATTTGATAAATACCCTCGGCATGTGTAGTAATGTAAAGGAACTAAGGTGTGTAGATTGTGAGTAAAATGTATGTAATAATACGTATATGTAAGACCATAATAGATGAGTAGTAATGTAAATACATATAGTGATGAATGTAAATGCAGACTATGCAATGCAATGAATGACATAGTGTAGTAATATGGGATATGTATGAGGATGCATCTAATGTTAGATATATGATGTAAACTATGGTATATGACTATGTATGAAGATGTGAGATAATATGCATGTAAATGATCTAATAGTATAGGATGTAAGGCCTAATGTAAGATGAAGAACAAGTATAATGTATGATGTATGAATGTGGAAATGGCACAATGTTGTAGACAAACATGGAGAATGTATGGTGTATGGTGTATGACACATGTGTGATGAAATTTTAATGCATAATGCCTATAGTGTAGTGTGTGGGGTTCAGTGTAGTAGTAATCCCTCAATAGTCAAGTGTGAACTGAAGCACAAGAGTGTGTCATCAGGTAATGATGATGCTAAACACGTGATGATGAAAAAGTGCCTAGTATGAAAATGCAAATATGATACATGATGTATAAATGCTATGTATGAGTGAGGGGGGGGGATTGTATTAGTGTTATGCCCCCCAATGGATGCACATGGTGAAGTAGTGGTCAAGTAATATCATCTAAAATATCGTCATGGTCATTATCGAAATCATATGAAACAATGTGGGAAACCTGATAAGCAATAGTCTTCAATTGGTCTTTAAAATAACCTTGAACACACAAGTTATACATTGCTCATAGCATATTTTTCATCAGTAAAGGGAGGAAATGGACATCCTTGTGTATACCAAATGGTGAAATTGGGTGAGTAACAAAGAAAGAGCTATTGCAAATGACACATAGTACCAAATGACATAGGAAAAGATATATCAATATGACTAGGGTCAAGTGTGCCTCTAATATAATCTAACCAGATTGTCCGAGAGTAAGTGATAACAAGTATGATAACATGCAAGATGAATTGTAAGATGGAAACATATGCACTCCATATGTCAGCAGTGATATAACATATCCATGATACAAATGTGGATCGTATAAGGGAGAATGGAGGTCCTCAAAGGAAAAACCAAGCTGAAGGATACCGTCGTGTGAACATATAATGTCATTTGTAGGAAGTGTCAAGTGGTATGTGCTCCCAATAAGAATCATTCATGAAGAGAGTGCAAGTAAATGGTGGGTGTACTGAGGGTTGATAAAGTTGGTGAAGGTGTAGGTGATAAAGCAACATCTGTGGACTAGACAGACCCCATGATATGGAATCGATAGTAGTAGTAGTAGTAGACCATGTGGCATAGAAGGAATTGTATCTATCATATAAATGACACCCTCAAGTGGTGATAAGTGAGGTGGTTTCCCTGTCCACAAGTTGAGGCAATGGAAGGGTAGATATTAAGATCAAGGGATTACAATTCTGGAAGACCTGGTCGTATAAAGTATCATAGTTTAACACAATGACAGTAAAGGTGAGTTGGTGAAAAATAGGAGGAACCACATCAACCATACAAATAGTAGTGTCACACAGTTATGTGGAGCTTCAGTAGATTGTGGTGTAAGAGCATAAGATGGAGATGTAGGTGAAAAAAGTGTATCTGGAGAATCCATCTATATATAAGGTGGAGGATTAATGGGTACAAGATGCAAATGGAGAACATCATGTGGTTTGGAAATGGTAAGAGGTGTAGCTATGTGACCAGTACGCTTGAGCATCTTGTACCTCCTGCAAGAACTCACGCTAAAGTATTATCGAATCAATAGTACAGGTACATATAAGTGACAAGAGCGTCATCTAGAGTGGCATGGTCTATGTCAACAGATGGAAGATGAATAAGTGAAGGACAAGGTTGCTAACCATGAAAATCAGCTGGAGTGTCAAAAAAGGCACATGACCAAAACTATCAAATTGCAAATGATTGGAGGTGGAGAAGAAGTATCTTTAACCATGATACGATACGTTAGGTTCACCAAAATGATTAACTAAAAATGGTAACTAACTAATGTAGTATGGGGATAGTTAATCTAAGCTATGAACAACTGTAAAAGTAAATAAATAAATGTAATAAATAAGAATGTAAATGAGATAAAAAACTATGCAAAAGGAAATGCTAACCCTAATGTGTAAAGAGAGTGAGGAAATAACTCAACTGATAACAGATGTCTATCGGAGAGTGTCACAGAGGTGAACTAAAAAAATTAGGAAGGCCAGGAACGACTGTGCAGAAGTCTCGAAAAGGATGGATTTGGAGGATCTATCTTTGGACTGGGGCACCTGGAGGAGGACTGGGGCACCTGCAGGTGCTCTGGTCTATAATCTGGGCACCCTGGTCTATGAAAAAGCTTTGAAACTAGTTTTTACAGGGTTAAAGGTGGTCTGAAACCCTCGTTGTGTGTCACATCAACTTCATTGTCCTGTGTTGAATGTCACCAATACTCCAAGAATGAAAGAAAGACCTACAAGACCCCAAAACAAACATCAAACCCTAAAAAATAATAATGCATATGAAGGGGTCAGACTGTCCTTCAACTGGCCACAATGGTGGACTTACTAACTGAGTGATACACTACATCTCAGACCCGATGTAGTTCTATGTGCAAGTGTGTGTGAACATGCCCTAGGTTGCTCTTGTGTCAGTCACACTTTGTGAAGTAGCGAGCAATAACTATGTGTAGAAAATTTAATAGAATGTGTGCATGGAATAGAATAGAATCCCTCCCCCTATGAAGTGTGATGTAGATGTCCTAGCCCTTGATGATGGAGCTATGTGGATGCAAGTGATCTCCAATGTAATAGATGGATGCAACTCTAGATGGAGTGATAGTAGTAAGTGATGCTAGGTCCCTCATTATGGTCTCATAACTTTATATTTATAGGGTTCTCTTGATCTAATTTCATAATTAACCCTGAAAAGGCTGAACCACAAGAAAAATAAAGATGCCAAATGGCATAGAAAGAGCCCAAAAAGTGGTGGGAAAGTGTGAAAAGGACCGGGACTGCCCCTAGTGGGAACAGGGCACCACAAGTGCTGCTAGTAACTGGCTCGGGCGCCCCAGTCGAGGCTAAAATGATGAGAAATGACCAAAACAGACTGGGAATGTGGCTGAAAAGGGGTGGTAATGATGAAATAAAATAAAACAAGATGGCCAAAAATATGGGGGTTAATTAGTAATTTCTTCACTCAAGAGCCTTATAAATAGTAGTATGAAACCAGAATAAATAAATGTCTAAAGTGCATGATTTTGTGACTATACCTCACAATTTGGGGATTTGTGTCTTTAATAGGTTGGTGCCTACAAATAAGATGAATTGGTGCTCAACATTAGGGATTTATTTCTCTAGTGGGTTGGTGCCTACAAATAAGATGAGTTGGTGCTCAGTATTGGGGATTGGTGTTTCCAGTAGGTTGGTGCCTACAAATGTATATTGAGATATTTTGGGATGGATTTGGACAGTAGATCCAAGAATTATTTTCTTTGTGGTTTTCCCTTGAAAGGGTTTCCACATAAATATTGTGTTTTATGGTTTTTTAATTGCTATATCTTATGTGATTGTTGATGCTATGGATGTTAAGGTTTAAATAAATATTTTTTTGTATAATATTGATTCACCCCCCAGTATTAGTGTGTGTTTAACACTTCACAACATTTGATTCCCAACTCCTCTCTGCAGGCTTCAACCACTTCGTACTCCTCCCTAAGCTCATCAAGCTCCTCTGCACTCATCCTTAAATGGCTTAAGAAGCTTGGATTTGGTTGGTGTAGAGTGAAGTGATTTGCAAATTAAAATGATGAGGTCCTTTTATAGTCTCCATGGACCCTAAATACATGCATAATTTAATTATCCTTTGGCTTTATAATCCCATATAGGTTTTAAACAAATTTTATTTTCTTAGGGATAATATTATCCCAAAATAATGTCACCAAAAATCATGTAGCATATTAGCCTATTAATGAGGCTTTGCATGATATTATGAGATAAATCCCATGTGGCTCATCGTCCATCACTTGCTCCTCATATGCGAGCTCCATAAATGCAACCTTGCCTTTCTAAAAAAAGTTTAGGGAATCAAATCCCATTAGTCTCCATGTATAAATCTTCATGTGGGTTCCTCCCACATAAAAATGCACTTGGGTGTAAATGATATCCCACATTGTTTGGGATTGAATATCCTTTAGCCTTTTAAAAAGATTTAACAACCCATACCATTCGGTCATTGGCCAGTTAAAAATTTTCAATTTGGCCGCTCCATGCACTAAGTTTGGTTGGTGCATTGGTTGGAGATGTGAAAGTTGGAATTTTTCATTCTTCATGGCACTTGTAAATGAATCCAACCATTGGTTTGACGCTCCACTTTAACATTGTGATGAGTTATTCGGTCCATGCACTTGCCTTTGAGCTCAAGCCCAATTCAATTGAAAATTGTCGTTGGAAAATTGAAATCAATCACGAGCTTGCTCAACTCGGTCCATACAACTCAATATGAGCTTGATTCATAACTCCCATGACTGGGTCCCCCTCCGAAATAAAAGTGGACCCTATAATATTTTTACAACCGTTGAAGACAGGAGGTAAAACTGTAAACCTAGTTTTTATTTTGCCGATATTTTTCTTATCACCACTTTTCAACTCCACATCGAACCATTTGTGATTTCACGAAGTTCTATTACACTGTTATGTCAGTGACCTCATTTTTTCCCATTGTGCCTGATCTTGTGCAACTAGTATATTATGTATACGATATCCATTTTGAGCCGTTCAAAATGCCTTGGAAAGATGAATATGAGCTCTTCCATAAGCAATAGGTCCTGAGAGGCTTTAGGAACATCTGAAGTGTGATTTTTCCTTTAGATAAATCCTCCCCACTAAAATGATTTTGGTCCACCAAAAGTATTCATCGTGAAATAAAGGGACACCATCCTCATTTCCAATTATTTATTTCCTATGTTGAATACAAACTCTTCTTGTAACCCATCTAGTAACTCAAGAGTAAAATCAAGAGAAACATTAGAAAAGGTACATGAAAATATATTAGAATCTCCTTAATCCATGATCAAAGGAAGTGATTTGTCCTAATATGGAACTATAGGCACTCAAATATGGAGTTCTTGTGTCTTCTCCTTGTACACAACAACATAAGGAAAATAAACACAAAATATCGCATTCCTAAAGTGGTATTATACCAGGTCACCACTTGTACACTTTTTCCTTCATTGGGTATTACAATTTTAATGTAATATAAATGGATTATAAAAGTAACTCTATTACAAATGTTGCCCAAATTTAGGTCTTACACAATGTGCATATAAATACACAAAAACAATAGTGTTAGAAATAAAATGCAACTTACCAAGGTTGTACTTCCCCTGTTGATCCTAACCACATCGTCTCCCATTGGAATTTTTTTTGGCTCACTAGAATGCTATCGGTGATGATTAATATCTTTCTAGGTTGATTTTGACCACGTCGTCTCCCCTCTTAGAAGAGCACTTTGGCTTGAATTCTATTGATTCTGACCACATCGTCTTCTCTTGGAAGAATACTTTGGCCTGATCAACAACTCCATTACTATTGATTTTAGAGAACCTCATTGATGTTCCCTCTTGATGGAGTATGTCTCTACCCTTCTTGCCACATAAGCAGTAAGTAAAACCTGAACGATTATTCCTAATTAACTAAATTTAACTAAACTAGGAGAAGTATAATGATAGTTAATCTAATCTATGAGGACATAAACGCTGTAAATAAATGTAATAAAATAGTATAAAGTAATTAAATAATCAAATTAATAGAAATGAAACCCTAATGTATAAGAATAAAGTGAGGAAAGAACTCAACTGATTATAGATGACTGTTGCAGAGTGTCACAGGTCTGACTAGAAATTCTAGAAGTAGGAATGACTACACAAAGGTCCTGAAAAGGGTGGATATGGAAGATTTGAGTATATTAGAGCACCTAGGAGGGTATTGGGGTGCCTTGAGGCACCTTGGTATGTAGAAATAGGTGCCCTAGTTTCTAAAAAATCTCAGAACTTGATTCTTTCAGGTCATAAGATGATCTATGACCTTCATTGTTTGTCGCACTAGATTTTTTGAATTGTGCCGAATGTATCAAATAATGGAAGATGAAATGAAGATCTGCAAAAGGCAAAAGAAGTATCAAAACCCTATAAATAAAGATGCAAAATGAATGGGTTGAACTGACCTCAATTGCCATAATAATGGGCTTACTAAACTGAGCATTGCACTACATTTCAGACCCAAATGTAGTTCTGGTGTGTGTGTACATGTCGTGCCCTAGGTGCTCTTGTGCCAATCAAACTATGTGAAATAATGAGCAATAACTAAATGTAGAAAATTTAATATCATTTTTGCATGGAATAGAATAGAATCCCTCCCCCCTATGAAGTGTGTGTTGATGCAGATATCCTAGCCTTGATGCATGCAATTATGTGGATGCAAGTGATGCATTTGATACAACTCTAGATGGAGTGATAATAGTAAGTGACACTAGGACCCTCATTATGGTCTCATAAATTTATATTTATAGGGTTCTCTTCATCTAATTTCGTAATTAACCCCGACATTGCTGACTAGGAAAAAAATAAGGATGAAAAACAGATAGAAAGAGGCCAAAAAGTGGCGAGAAAGTAGAATAAGGATCATGGAGCCCCAAGTGGGATGTATTCACAAAATCATGCACAGTAGACATTATTTAGCTTGGTATCATACTACTATTTATAAGGTTCTTGAGTAAAGAAAGTATTAATTAATCTCACTTTTTTGGCCATTTTGTTTTACTTTTATTTCGTCATCCCCACACATTTTTATATACAATCCCATTCTATTTTGGTACACTTTCCCATCATTTTAGCCTAAACCGGGGTGCCCAAGCCTTATACTGGCCCCCCCTGGGTGCACCTTGGTCCCACCTGAGGCTGACTCGATCATTTTTCCACTTTGTCTGCCTCTTTTTGGGCCTCTTCTAGCTCATTTTTTATCCTTATCTTTTTCCTAGTCAACCATGTCGAAGATTAATTACGAAATTAGATCAAGAGAACCATATAAATATAAAGTTATGAAACCATAACGAGGGTCCTAAAATCATCTTACTACTATCACTCCATCTAGAGTTGCATCCATTACATCACTTGTCATCCACATAGTTCCATGCATCAAGGCTATGAGATCTGCATCAACACACATTTCATAGGGGGAGGGATTCTATTCTATTCCATACACAGATGCTATTACATTTTCTACATTTAGTTATTGCTCGCTACTTCACATAGTGTGACTGGAACAAGAGCACCTAGGGCACGACATGCACACACACACCAAAACTACATTTGGGTCTGAAATGTAGTGCAGTGCTCAGTTTAGTAAGCCCATTGTTGTGGTAGATGAGGTAAGTCTGACCCATTCATTTGCATATTTTATTTTTTAGGGTTTCGATACTTAAATTTTCTTTTCCAAGTCTTCAACATCATCTTGATTTATTTGGTACATTCGGCGCAACTAGTGAAATCCAGTTGATAACAAAAGGTTACAACTATCTGTGACCCTAGAAAGAATCAAGTTACGAAATTTTTCAGAGAGTAGGGGGTCTATGTTTGCCATACCAGGGCACCCAGGGGCACCTCGGTACCCTCCTAGGGCACTTGCAGTCTACTCAGAACTTCCAGATCTACCCTTTTTGTGACCCCTATGTGGCTGTGTTCTTACTTCTGGAATTTCCAGCCAGAATTTTCATACTTTGTTACATCACATATATAATCATCTGAGATATTTCCTTGCTCTACTCATTACAATTTAGGGTTTTATTTCCATTATTTTAATTATTTAATTACTTTCTATTTCTTTAGTGCATAATTATTTACAATGTTTATGTCCTCCTATATTAGGTTAAATATCATTATACTTTCTCCTAGATTAGTTAATTTTAGTTAATTAGTTTCTGGTGAACCCGACTGTCTTTCACGCTTAGGATCCTTATTTTTCTTCTATCATGGGTCAAGTTTCTTTATCTGATTTACTTAAGAGATATCCAAATTGTTCAAGATGTTTTCCAAAAATCCCTAGACACCAAGTATTTTGATGACAGTATGCCACCACACAAATTAAGTGTTATGCTTCATTGTTTCTTTGCGACCCTGATCTTGATGATCCTCCATCTAATCAACCAAATAAGAATCGATTCAAGCCTTACATAAATTATTTCAAGATAAATCGATTCAAGCCTTACATACATTATTTCAAGATAAATTTTTTGCCATGGAATCCATAATCACATCTCTTAGATATGAAATTCAACATCTTAAGGATACTTCTCAATCACATACATCCTCTATGCAATCTATGGAATCCATAATCATTTCTTAGATCTGAAATCCAACAACTTTGGATGTTTCTCAATCACATACATCCTCTATGAAATCTATGGAATCCATTTCACATCTCTTAGATTGATGAAATCCAACATGACTTAAGGATGCTTCTCAATCATTTGTTTCTACTCCCTCTACATCTCCTCTTCAGATCTATGTCAACTACATATCATATAGCTAAACATCAAGTCATGGACATAATGAAAACCTCTCATACTTGCTCTTTACAATGCTAAAAAGTCCACATGAGCATTCTTACTTATTTCTTAGTACAAAAAAAATCAATTGATCACTCTACCTATCTATTAATTATTCCCATATCCTCCTTGTCATCCTAACACTCAAGTACATCCTAAGATCACCCTCCATATTAACCATTATCATTAGAATCAATGGGCATAATGAGCCACCTTGCTATGCTTTACAATAAAGAGTCAAACATGATTGAGCATTACATGCTTTATTTCATTCACTGTCTGAAAACATCCTATTGCACGTCCACCTACAAATAATATATCCACATGGGCTCTATGACATTGTATTCTTCTTCACTTAGTCAAGATCAATCTAAGCTTCTCTTACGTCTTCTAGTGAACCTCCCTTTAATCTTTCTATGGTAGTTCTAGATGATTCAACTTATTCATTACATGTGTGATATTGAAAACCCCTCACATGTGCATAACTGATCCTTCTCCTAGTAAACCTAAAGACTTCTCTTATTCCTGATGTTGCTTCTTCTCCACTCTAATGAGCATTAATGTCATCCCAATATCCTCATTCACTTAGTCCTTATGAAAATACATTTACCACCAAAGATGCCACCATTCAATCTTTCTCGTCATCCTACTCCACTTGCTATTTTCTACATCATCTTGTTAAAGAAAATACCCCTCCACTCATGTTGTCTATGACACACTACCACCTCAGGGTCCCATCACTTTTTTTAAGGAAATTACTCCTTATGTGGATCCACTTAGTGTCTTTTGACTAGATTTCCATCACTTACATACTTAGGGGGGCATGACATCTAACACAATACGCCCCCACCTCATCTTATATAATCACACTCATCATCTTTTACATATCTCATACATTCATATTCATCATATATTCTAGCATCATTACCCGATGATGCACTCTTGTGCTTCGGTTCACACTTGACTGTTCAGGGATTACCATTACATTGAACCCCACACACTACACCTTAGGCATTACACATTGCATTTTATCACACATCGTGCACTATACACCAATACATACTACACTTAGTCTACATTCTACCATTATTCTACATACATCTTGCATCATGCCTAGGTAATTCTGTACCATATACCCTAGTCATTCTATACATTACATACATTATTAGGCTATCCACGCATAGCCTATACATCGTCACATCATACACTATGCATTTATACATATATTCTACATACTACGCTAGGTTACATTACATATGAGTCTAGATTTACATTTTATCATTACATATTACATTTCTATCTACATATTATCGCATTTTACACATTATACAATATACACTCCTACACATCCTACATTGCATTGCCCACACCACATTTTACAAATCCCTACTCATCACATGGTCATCTAGTTTCATCATACATGCTACATTGTCTTCTACGCATTGCACTCACCACCCTATGATGCACTTTAGTTCCTCGGTCCATACTCGATTGCCGAGGGTTTACAAATCAAATGGACCTTACATTCACATGTGTCATTTCATCATAAACATTCCTAGGCTAGTGACATACGCTTTAGGCTAAATCGTCACTCACCTCTTTATATCCTCTAGTAGTGGTATATGCTTTATTGCTAGATCATATACCACCTCCATTATTTCATCTCATGTAGTGGTATACACTTTAGTGCTAAGTATCACCACCTCATCATATAGTGATATACTCTTAGTGATCATCATATATCATGATATATACGCTTAGTGCTAAATCATCACTCATCCATTCATCATATAGTGATATACACTTAGGGATAAATCATCACCCATCCTTTTGTCATCCTTTCATCATCATTTAGTGATATATGCTTAGGGCTAAATCATCACTCATCCATTCATCATATAGTGATATACGCTTAGGCTAAATCATCACTCATCTATTCATCAAGTTGATATGCTTCAGGATATAGGGTTCACACACATCCTTTCTATATGTTGCATCTCATCACCATTACATACACACTCATCACAACGTGCTTAGACACAACAAACACTACTCGACCATTTCCCGATGACACACTCTCATTTATGGTTCATTCTTGACTACTGAGGGGGAAAAAAAAATGAACCTCATTGCATACAATTCCATCCACTCAGGGGGCACATGGCTCCTATCATTCCATCTTGCATTCCATTCTATTCATCCACAACATACTGCATTGTCTTGGGGGAATTTACTCTTGTTTATTAGTGTTTTACATGTTCACTTTACTACACATGTTAGATTGATTTCTTATATGTCATTATCTATATCATCCACACATGTGCATTTCATGCCTTTTTTTAGTGTGATCACAAATACAATGACTCCTACATATGGCATGGATGCTCACCTTCTACCCTTCCTATACATGTCGCTGGGGGCATCCACATTCGTCTCATCTAGGTGTTATTGTTTCATTTTGTACTTATCATCTTACATTACTTGATCATACATGCTTTGACATATTGGTTATTTTTCTAACATGCTAATGGGTGTTCCATGTGCAACAATTTGTTTTGCAAGATTACATGTTTCCATGACTACTTGTTTGTTTGTCTGTACTTGTCTGATATTGTTTGCCATTGTATGTGGGCTTTGCCCTATGTTTGTGTGCACACTTGTTTTTTGTTTGTGGCCATGACAACCTTGCGTGTCTTGCGACATCGTGAGTGATGTCCCATGTTTGCAACCTGATTTGTGTGGCTTACTTGTTTCTTGCGTGTTTACACTATTACTTGGTAGTTTTTACATTGTCTGCATAGCTTACACATGTTTTCTATACATGCATTGTTTTCAGACTTACACTTATCTTTGGCTAGCCTTCTTGTTTATGTGTGCCTTGGTTTCTACCAAGCACTTTCTAGGATACAACATTTCAGAGTGTGGTTGGTCCTCTTTTGGGGCCGCATTCTCCTATTAGCGATGTCATGTGCCCCCAAAGAGGGGGGAAATCATTTCAGGGTTTACATACTAACACAACGCATCTACACCGGTTCAGTACAATGTACTTTCTACCCTTGGAATTTTGGGTTTACATACAATGAGTGGGTTCAGACCAGTCTATGAACCCATACACAATGGCTTTTATAGGACATGGTGTCCTTAGCATTTCTGGGAAGTAGTTACAGGCTTGGAGGTTACAGTGGGTGTGCCTCTCTACACTACTTTGGCTAGTGGCATCAGATCACCCAAAAAACCAGGATGCTACAAAGATATCTTCACACACATTTCAACAGAAGTGGTTAGAGCTTGGAGGACACAGAACATTTCCTCCCTACACTTCTTCAGCCAATGGTGGCGTGAGATCACCCAAAAAACTCACAATAGTACAAGATATCCTTGTACACCCTTTCTCTCGACATGGATCAGGTGCACATGTTCCATTTACACTTTTCATTTCACTGTATTTTACATTTTCATATTTTACACATTTCTATACACATGCGTATTTTACATAGCATTTTTACATACATACATATTTGACTACTTGATCATTTTCTCCTTGCAGGTTCGACCGTATGAGAAACAAACAGTCAAATTGGGGGCAACAACAATAACACAACAATGGAAACAACATTCCTTGACAGGCACACACCTTACTAACCATGAAGGTACACTACACACCGCAACAGCTACACACGCATTCCACCCTAGGTTCACTCTCATCACTTTTTCTATGCACATTTTTCATCTATAGTTTCCATGCTTCTCCATCTTTTTATCATTCATACTTTGTCTAGTCCTTCGGCACATTTTCTACTACACTCTACATGGACATCAAGTACACATATCTATCTACTTTATGTTACCAAGATTTCAACTCACCAACATAAAGTGGGGGCAAAATTTAGTCACAAAATCATGCACTTTAGACATTATTTAGCCCAGTCTCATACTACTATTTAGAAGGTTCTTGAGTGAAGAAAGTACTAATTAATCCCACCTTTTTGGCCATCTTATTTTACTTTTATTTCATCATTCCCGCACATTTTTATATACATGCCCAGTCTATTTTGGTACTTTCCTATCATTTTAGCCTAAATGGGGTGCTCAAGCTTGTACTGGGGCACCCCAGGGTGCCCTGGTCCCACCTGGGGTGCCCTGGTCCTTTTTCTACTTTCCCACCTCTTTTTGGGCCTCTTCTAGCCATTTTTCATCCTTATCTTTTTCCTAGTTGGCCATGTCGAGGATTAATTATGAAATTAGATCAAGAGAACCCTATAAATATAAAGTTATGAGACCATAATGAGGGTCCTAGTGTCACTCACTACTATCACTCCATCTAGAGTTGCATCCATTACATCACTATGCATCCACATAGTTCCATGCATCAAGGCTAGGAGATCTGCATCAACACACACTTCATAGGGGGAGGGATTCTATTCTATTCCATGCACACATGCTATTACATTTTCTACATTTAGTTATTGCTCGCTACTTCACAAAGTGCGACTGAGCACCTAAGAGCACCTAGGGACACAACATGTACACACACACACACACACCAGAACTACATTTGGGTCTAAAATGTAGTGCAACACTCAGTTTAGTAATCCCACTATTGTGGCAGTTGAGGTCAGTCTGACCCATTCATTTACATATTTTATTTTTTAGGGTTTTGATACTTATTTTGTCTTTTGCAGGTATTCAAATATCATCTTGATATATTTGGTACATTCAGCATAGTTCAAGAAATCTAGTGTGACAGATAACGAAGGTTACAGGATATATCTTTCGACCCTAAAAGAATCAAGTTACGACCTTTTTTAGAGACCATGGCGCATCCTATTTCTACATACCAGGGCATCCCGGGGTGCCCCAGTACCCTCATTGATGCTCCAGTCTGCTCAAAACTTCCTAGATCCACTCTTTTCGGGACCTTTGTACAGTCATTCCTGCTTCTGGAATTTCTAGTCAGACCTGTCCACACTGTTGCAACGATAGTCCATCTATCGTAATAAGCTGAGTTCTTTCCTAACCTTTCTCCTTGCACTTTAGGGTTTTATTTCCATTAGTTTAATTATTTAATTACTCTATATTACTACTTTAGTGCATTTATTTACAACATTTATGTCCTCCTAGATTAGATTAACTATCATTATAATTTCCCTAGTTTAGTTAATTTTAGTTAATCATGGGATCGGGGCGCCCAGTACAGGCCTGTGCACCCCAGTTTAGGCTAAAATGACGAGAAAGTGACAAAATAGACTAGGCATGTATATAAAAATATGCGGGAATGATGGAATAAAAGTAAAATAAGATGGCCAAAAAGATGGGATTAATTAGTACTTTATTCACTCAAGAACCTTCTAAATAGTAGTATGAGACCAGGGCAAAATAATGCCTGTAAAGTGCATGATTTTGTGACTACATTTTTCTCACCACTTTATTTTGGTCAGCTGAAAGATTCGGTAACATAAAGTAGATAGAAGTGCATACCTGATATCCATGGAGAGTGTACTACAAATGTGTCGAAGGACTAGACTCAAACATGGAATGACAAAAAGAACATAGAGGAGCATGGAATCTAAAGATGAAAAATGTGTACAATTAAAAAGGTGATGAGAGTGAATCTAGGGCAGAACGTGTGTGTATCTGTTGCAGTGTATAACATACCTGCATGGTTTGTAAAGCATGTGATGTCATGGAAAGTTGTTGACATTTTTGTTGTTTTTTTTGTCCCAAATTTGACTAGTTTGTTTCTCATACGGCTCAGACCTGCAAGGAGAAAATGATGAAGTATTCAAATATGTATGTATGTAAAAATACACATGTGCAATAGGACATGTGTAAAATACATAAATGTAAAATACGTTGAATAAAAATGTAAATAGAACATGTGCACTTGATCCATGTTGAAGAGAAAGGGTGTAGAAGGACATCCTATATTGTTGCGAGTATTTTAGGCTATCTCACGCCACCTTGGCTAAAGAAGTGTAGGGCGGAAATGCTTTATGTCCTCCAAGCTCTAACCACTTTCTTCTGCTGAAATTTGTGTGAAGAGATCTTCTGTAGCGTCCTAGTTTTTTAGGCAATCCGATGCCACTGGACGAAGTAGTGTAGAGAGGAACACCCACTGTAACCCCTAAGCCTGTAACTGCTTCCCAGAAATGCTATGGACACCATGTCCTATAAAATTTGTTCTGTATGGGGTTCATAGAACTAGTTTGAACCCACTCGTTGTATGTAAACCCACCATGTCAAGGGAGGAAAGTGCACTGTGATGAACCGATGTAGTTATGTTGTTGTTAGTATGTAAACCATCAAATGATGCCCCCCCTCTTTGGGGGTGCATGCAACGTCACTAATAGGATAATGCGGCCCCAAAAGAGGACTAATTGCACTCTAAAATATGTACCCTAGAAATTTCTTGATAGAAACCAAGGAACATGTACACACAAGAAGGCTAGCCAAAGACAAGTATAAAGAAAACAATGCATGCTATATAGAAAACATGTGTAAGCTACGCAGACAATGTAGTAAATGTAAACACGTCAAGAAAACAAGTAAACCGCATAAAGAGGGTTACAAAAATGGGACATCACTCACATGTCACAAGACACGCAAGGTCATCATGGCCATAAACAACAAACAAGTGTGCACACAACAAAGGGAAAATCCTGCATACAATGGTAGATAATAAAGCATACAAGTATGGAAAAACAAACCAAGTAGTCATGGAAATATATAATCCTACAAAACAAGTGCCATCGCACATGGAACACCTACTAGCATGTTAGAGCAATAACACAATATGTCAAAGTGTGTATGATCAAGTAATGTAATATGTCTAAGTACAAAATGAAACAATAGCACCTGGATGAGATGAATGTGGATGCCCCAGTACACCAGTATATGGAAGGGTAGAAGGTGAGCATCCATGCCACGTGTAGGAGTCCTGTATCTGCGATCACACTAAACAAAGGCGTGAATGCACACATGTGTGGATGATATAGATAATGACATATAAGAAATCAATCTAACATGTGTAGTAAATTGATCATGCAAAACACTAGCAAACAAGAGTAAATGCCCCTAAGAAAATGCAATATGGTGTGATATGAATGAAATGGAATGCAAGATGAAAGTGATAGGAGGTTCATGTGCCCCCTCAGAGTGGATGGAAGTGTATGCAATGAGGTTCATTTTTGTTGTTTGTCCCGCTCATTAGTCAAGAATGAACCATAAATGTGAGTGCGTCATCTGGAAATGGTTGATTAGTGTTTGCGTGTCCCTAGTGCACTGCCAAATAATGTGTCATGTTGATGATGTATGACAGATAGATAAGGTGTGCATTTAGCCTAAGCATATATCACTGACTATGATGAAAGGATGAGTGATGATTTTAGCCCTTAGTGTATATCACTATAAGATGAAAAGGATGAGTGATGATTTAGCCCTAAGCGTATATCACTATAAGATGAAAGGATGAGTGATGATTTATCCCTAAGTGTATATCACTATAAGATGAAAGGATGAGTGATGATTTATCCCTAAGTGTATATCACTATAATGATGAAAGGATTAGATGAGTGATGATTTAATCACTAAGCGTATATCACTATATGATGAATTGATGAGGAGTGGTGATGTAACCTAAGGTGTATACCACTACAAGATTATATAATGAGTGGTGGTGATCTAGCCTAAAGTGTATACCACTACTAGATATAAATGATGGAGTGAGTGAAAATTTAGCCTAAAGCGTATGTCACTAGCCTAGAGAATGTCGATAGGATGAAATGTCACATTATGAAATTTCCCATGGTGTAAGGTCCATTTGATTTGTAAACCCTCAGACAGTTGAGTATGGACCGAGGAACTAAAGTGCATCATAGGGTAGTGAATGCAATGCATGTAGAAGACAATGTAGTATAAATGAGCAAGTGATGAATAGGATATGTAAATGTGGTGGTGTGGTTTGAAATGCGATGTGTAAAGGTATGTAGGATATTTAAGGTG
Source organism: Taxus chinensis (assembly GCA_019776745.2). NCBI lineage: Eukaryota > Viridiplantae > Streptophyta > Pinopsida > Cupressales > Taxaceae > Taxus > Taxus chinensis. Next base: position 684,560,640 of record CM034154.1, on the reverse strand, counting down.
TGTAGGATATCATAATATGGAATGTATAAAATATAATAGTGACAGGTGTAGATAATATAGAATATGTAATGATAATGTAAAGCTAGACTCATATAATGTAGACTAGCGTAGTATGTACAATGTATTAGATGCATAGATGTAATGATGTGCTAAGTATGTAATGTAAGCCTAATGGTGTATGTAATACACATGTATGACTAAAATATGGGCAAACTAGTAAACATGAGTAATGTAGTATAATGTAAAAGGTTGTATACTAAATGTAGAATGGATGGTGTATGATGCACAATGTGTGTGATGAAATGTAATGTGTAATGCCTATAGTGCAGTGTATGGGGTTCATTGTAATGGTAATACCTCAACAGTCAAGTGTGAACTAAAGCACAAGAGTGTGTCATCAGGTAATGAACGATGCTAGGTACGTGAAATGAAATTAGACCTATGTGAGAACATAAAGATGATACTATGTGAACCATGTGAGTGAGGGGGGGTGTATTAGATGCTATGCCCCCCCTCCAAGTATGTATGAGATGAAGGTAGTTAAGAGACGTTGTCAAGGAGATCATCATTGTCATGATCGAAATCCTACTGGAGCCGCATCAGAAACCTGATAAGCTATAGAATGGGGAGGTTCATATAGGGACCCATTGCGGTGGAGTGTATAAACATTCATCACGTATTCTTTGTCAGTAAATGCAATCGACATGGACAACCATCGAGCATGCTTTGTTAGTAATGCCAATGAGAGATATTTGGAGCATAAGTGGGAGAAGAATCATTAGAAATAGAGATAGTGCCAAAGGCATAAGAAACATGAGTGAAGAGTGGAGCGGTCTATTTTACCCCCAATATAGTTGAGCTAAGATTGTCCCAGTGTGAGTGGGGAAGCACGAGTGGTACGTGCAAAAAAATATTGTTAAATGAAAAACCCACAAGCCATAAGCCGTTGTAATGTGAAAGTAGCCATGATAAAGATGCGGTGAGTGAAGAGGAGGTAAGATGTCATTAAGTGTCATACCAAACCTAGAAAAACTGTCACGTGTACAAATAGTATCTAAACAAGTGGAATCAATAGGGATGTGTTGCCAAAATAACTTGTTGATAAATAATGTGCATGTAAAAGGAGGTCATGGAGTTGCTACTGACAGAGGAGTAGATGAAATAGTGTCAACATTGTGGATTGATCCTTTATGCAATACCATTTCATTAATAGAGGGAGGTGTTTTGAACCAATATTCTCCTAGACAGTCAACCACAAAGGTTTCCTCAAAATTAAGTATCGTCTACACGAAGGAGGAGTAAAATCAAGTTGTTACAATGATTTTTCTGTAAGTTTGATAATATCTACCTCATCATTAGAGTCTTTGGAAGTGTTAGTGTGAGCATCATCATGTTGTGCAATGGCACTATCAAGTTTGTTGAGTAGGTAGTTTTGTAGTCAGCGGAGTAGAAGGTACCACAACTGGTGGAGATGAGACACTAGCAGGGATGAATAATTGTAGGTGAAATAATAGTCATAGTGTGAGTGGAAATAGCAAGAGTGATGATGGTTACAGTAGGTGATTGTGAGGCACTAGACTGCCCGATGTCATATGTGTCAAGACTAGCATATGGAATACATTATGGAAGTGGTATGGGCATAGCAGTAACATGATCTATACGAAAGTACTTGAATGGCTCAGGATCAACGGTAATAGTATGTTCGTATCCATCATGTAAAAATTTGACACATTGGTGGATAGTAGATGGAATTGCTTGCATTGCTTTAATCCAAGGTCTTCCTAACAAGAGATTTAATTGAAAGGAGGTATCAATGATGTAAAATTCAGTGAGAATAGTTTTAGGCCCAACTTGAACATGTAATGAAATGGTTCCTAAGCATGTGCGAGTGGTAGAATCGTAACCGTGAATGAGAGTATAATTCTAGGAAATAAGGGTGTCACTTATACCTAATTGCTATAAGAGTGAATGAGCACAAAGATTAACAACTTGATCCATTATCAATTAGAACTCGTCTTGATACAAGTGGTGCTAACAACAAATGGTAATGAGAAAAGGAGCACATGGATTGATTTTAGCAAAGGGTGACATATCCTCATCAGTGAAAGAGATATCGTGCGTGGTAGATTATGAAGAGATTGGATGAGATGTGCAAAGGCCTTAGTGGAGTTATTACGTTTAAATATGAATAGTGTGAAGGGAATCCTCTAATGTGTTACGAACAATCTGGCACGCATTACACAATAAATCATAGAGAGAGATCTTAACGGGCATGTATTTTTAAGTTGTTCAATAATGTCATATCCCTTAGAGGTGGTAATAGGAGTTGCTGGTGTAATGGGTGGTGGAATAAATGTGGGTGGAGCCGTTGGTGGAGTAGGATGAGTGCAACGAGTAGACAACAACATTAATGGTTGGATCAGCCTTAGGTGTGATAAAGTGAGGAGGATGTTGGGTGCGCACACACATGAAATCAATAGCGGTGGTAACTATACCTGAGACCTTAGTGGGTGTGTAAGTAGGATAAGAAGATTGAGCCATTACTTGATAAGGGGATGGCATGATCGAAAAAGGAGGTATTGAAGCATGTAAGGTTCACCAAAATGATTAACTAAAATTAACTAAAATAGGAGAAAAGTATAATGATAGTTAATCTAATCTAAGAGGACATAAACACTATAAATAAATGCACTAAAATAGTATAAAGTAATTAAATAATTAAACTAATAGAAATGAAACCCTAATATGTAAGAAGAAGGTGAGGGAAGGAACTCAAGCTGATTATGGATGGTTTTTGCTGAGTGTTCGCAGGTCTAACTGGAAATTCTAGAAGCAGGAATGGCTGTACATAGATGTCCCAAAAAGAGTGGATATAGAAGAGTTCAGAAAAAAATAGAGCACCCAAGAGGGTACTGAAGCACCCTGGGGTGCCTTGGTATGCAGAAATAGGCGCCCTGGTCTCTAAAAAAGGTCATAAATTTGAGTTCTTTAGGGGTCAGAAGATGACATAAGTTCCCTTCGCATGTCTGTTGCATTGGATTTTTTGAATTACGCCGAATATATCAAATATTCCAAGATGAAATGAATTCCCTAGAAAAAGACCCAAAAGGAAGTATTAAAATCCATAAAAAATAAAAGATGCAAAATGAATGGGTCAGACTGACCTCAGTTGCCACAACATTACGGGATTACTAAACTGAGTGTTGCGCTACATTTCAGAACCCAAATGTAGTTCTCGTGTGTGTGTGTGTGCATATCATGCCCTAGGTGATCTTGTGCCAGTCACACTATGTGAAATAGTGAGCAATAAATAGTTGTACAAAATGTAATGGCATGTGTGCATGGAATATAATAGAATCCCCCTATGAAGTGTGTGTTGATTCAGATCTCCTAGCCTTGATGCATAGAACTATATGGATGCAAGTGATGCAATTGATGCAACTCTAGATGGAGTGATAGTAGTAAGTGACGCTAAGACCCTCATTATGGTTTCATAACTTTATATTTATAGGGTTCTCTTGATATAATTTCATAATTAATGATGACATGGATGAATAGGAAAACAACAAGGATGAAAAATGAATAGAAAGAGCCCAAAAAGTGGCGGGAAAGTAGAAAAAATATAGGGGCACCGCATTACAGGCCTGGGCACCCTGGTTTAGGCTAAAATTATGGGAAAGTGCTGAAATAGATTGGGCATGTATATAAAAATTTGTAGGAATGATAAAATAAAAGTAAAATAAGATCACCAAAAGATGGGATTAATTAGTACTTTCTTCACTCAAGAACCTTTTAAATAGTAGTATGAGACCAAGCTAAATAATGCCTAAAGTGCATGATTTTATGACTAAAATTCCACATTTCACTCTCCACGAGTTATTCACCTCCCCAATTTATCAAACATATGGGGTGGTATTGACTGGTGTTTCCACGTGCTCCCCATAGAGTTAAAATAATACCCAATCTAGAAACACAACTATCACTACTTCGCTGCATCTCTGGCTCTAGAGTAAAGACCACAAATTTAGATCCTCTGAGTTCTGTACTATTGGGAATTCAGGTCTACGTAATAGTACTATGATTTAATAACAAACAAAATCATGCACACAAGATCTAAACAATTCCCTAAAATCTACAACAGTGGAAGTATAAACTAGAATAATCCAAATCAAGACAAAATAGACACACATAACACAACATGTACCATGGTTCACCCAATGTGGGCTACGTCCACCAAAGATAGAGATCTCATATATATAATACAACAAGAGTACAAACCAACTCTTCAATACAATAGTACAATGCATCTCTCCAAGAATATATCCTCTCCTCCAGATCTCTAAACGGATCTCCATGAGTGCACTACAACTGTGCCTCTAAACACCACCAACAGATCTCACATAACCAGGAACTACTGGATCTCTGAACTACTACCAAGTTCTCTGTGGATCTACAAACAAGACCTCTCACATGGGTCTACCATATGTGCAACTATGACTGTGCACCAAGAAATAAGTTGTATCTCTCCATCACTACATGTGTAACCCATGTGAAAACATGAAGACAACCTCATCTACAATATCTAGATCTGACATGAATCAACAATACAATATGATCTCATGGATCTACATTACAAGACTAGATCTACATGATCTATAATACAAGATCTCACAACATGTGGAATAAGAAGAAACTCTATGTGCTTTGCATACAATGCAAGCCATTACAATGAGACAATAACTATATAAAGGAAATATAGTAGAAGATGTTACCCTCTTCTCACCATTCACATGTACCTGTTATTTCCTTTTGTCCAGCTCCTCTCCATGGAGACTTTGTCTTCATGTAACCTGTTCTTTCTTTCTCTTCTTCTTCATCTTCATCCTCGAATCTAGGAGAATCAAGGATCTAATTCAATTCTTCTCTTAATTCTACGTATAAACCCTAGCTTTCATGCTTATATAGGCATATATAAACTTAGGGCACTTAGCTATGTAATTACAATCAATATATCTTCTTTAATAATGAAAAAAATAGATCTAGTTCCCGTGAGTTAATTAAAACACTCCCACACAGGTAACCGACGTCGGTTTGCCCTAAACCAATGGCGGTTCTTGTGATGAAAGATGGAGGTTCTTATGCTGATAGATGGAAGTTCTTATACTGACTGACGTCGGTGACACCCTAACCGATGCTAGTTATTGTAAGAACTAGTAACATGTAAAAGTAAGCTTCTTGTGAAGCAATTAAGCTCCGTTCTCAACAATGGGCCAAAAAAACTTGAAAATGAGATTTTATTCGATTTGTAGTATATAATGGTGTTATGGGGTAGAAAAAGGAGACATATTTAGACTTGATAAATTTCTTACGTGCTTCAAGGAGTTCTATTGAAATGAATTTTTTCATTGCTATACTTAAGTGTTGGATCACATAGATAAGTTAATATTTAAGAGGTGTCATTAATGAGTAGAGTGAATTCACATTTTATATGTGACTTCTAGAATGGATTTCAACGTAGTTCAATTTGAGATAACAAAGGTTAATTTTTCATTTTAAATATTTACCATTTGAGGTTCTCGTGATAGAATGATCATTTAGAGTAAAAAATGTAATACGATTCTACCTATGCCAGGTGATTATAACCTTTCTCAACTCAATAAACAATATGAAAGTGGAGATTTGTTACAAAGAGTATTAACACGTTCTTTGTATAGAATTGTTCAATTTGGTGAATGGAATTGAGAGAGATATGTGTATGATTAAGCTAATTAGCTTTATAAATGGTGAAGGGGTTTGATAAATGTAAAATAATTATTTCAAAGTTCCATCACATAAAATTTAGGGTGTTACAATACGATGTAGTCATGATCCAACCCATGGGTGGAAATATGATACCTTATTAGATTATGAAATTGTAATATTTTATTCGAATAATCCAATTCAGGATTGAATGTTATCTTTCATCCTAAAATCTTTGACACTATGTTGAATGATGGGCTCTTCCCATCATGGTGACCTTCATTGTAAGATCCAAAATTTCACATGGTATTCTTCCAACATAACATATGGCCTTCATTGTAAGATCTAAAAATATTAATCCTCTACCTATACACTCATATAATTTTTTTGATAAACTTAAATCCCTCTGAATAATCATGACAAATGACCTCACTACCATGAAAAGGAAACAAGACTAGTCAACTGATAGGACTTTCCACTAAAACAAACCTATTATTGAGTCAAATAGATTGCATCAAGAAAACATTTTCCTCATTAAAACATTATTATAATGGAAAATCCCCATTGTTTCCAATCCAAGTAAAGTGTTGTTTCTTATTCCAAATATCGTGGAAGATGATATGAATTTTTATTACACATGAATATTTCCATATGATTGAAATAATAATTCCATTAGAAAAATAAGTAAATTTCTAATGATGTAAACTCATTTTGCACAACCAAAACCACCAACACAACACACTAATTCTACATAACCAATTCATTGTTTTATATGACTATCGAAAGGAAATAGCTTATTGAACTAGAATACTTCTTCCCTCCAGTGAAATATAGCTTTTGAATACTTCTTCCCTCCAGTGAATGTAATAAGCTCCATCTCATAGAAGTGTTTTGTAGAATCAAAGTGCAATCAGTGGTTGAAGAAGATAATTTCTTAAAATAAATTCAATCCATTTCTTCCCCTTTTACACCTATTATACCATACATAACCAATATAAAAAATCCTAATGAGGTAACTATGCATCGTAAAGATGCACCATCTATATCCACTTAGATACCAAAATCTTATTATTATCTAAAGGAGAAGATAAATAGGGATTGGACCATGTATAATATGGATAAACCTCAATTTTACCTTTATCTAAGCATTTTTCATTTCCATGCTTATAATAATAACTAATTATAGAAATAACCTTTGTGATGTACAATGTGCAAATAACTTGTTGATGTTGTGTATATCACCTAAACTCTCACGAAAAAAGCCTTTTTTTAATTTTCAGACTTCCATGAAGAAATTGGTATTCGTCAATTTTTTTTCCTCATTCTACATGCATGCCTTTTTAAAGGCATTCTAACATGCCTGGATACCAGTATAGTAGTCCCTCAAGATTTCACACTCATCAATATTTTCCTAATGTTTGGCATCTACCTATCTATAAATTTCACAACCAAAATAGGAGGATATATATCTTTGCATTATTCTAACATGTTATTGAGAACTATAAATGAGAATAAAATAACTATTAAAACTGATTTGTATTCTCTAGTTCATGACGATACCAATGATTCATGACCCTAAAAATAAAACTACACAATCTAACTCAAATATGCATAAAGAGATACCAAATAAATAACTTGATCAATGGTCTTAGGAAATATTGTAATTTTAATTCATTTCATACTTTTGAATATTAATATATGGTCATATGTTATACTAATGAATAGGATATCTCAAGTTTTGTTTTGAGATCACAAAGTTGAAACCCCTAATTTTAATATAAGGAATATTATTATTTTTGGATCTACATTTGAATTTGGAAGAATTTTAAGTGTTTTTCTGATCTCATTTAAAAAGCCATCTTAATCCTATAGATTGTAGTTTAATTTCACCAAAATATTTGTACAGTATGAAGGTTTTATTCGAGGTCTATAAATTTTTGTGAACAAAGGAGTGATGTTGTTGCAAGTGTTTGAAGAATATAATGTGGTCTTAAACTAGGAAAGGTCACATTTCCCTAAAAATAACCATTGTTGAAATATTAGAGACATAGATCATAGGATCACCCTGAATTTTTTGTGACCTTCAACATCCATCTGGTCCTAAGAAAAGAGAATACAATGGTAGATACAATGGAATCCATTGATTCTCAAGTTTGATATATCTAAAAAAAACTAATGAATGATAATTCTAAACTGAAAAATTTCAACGATGCACTTCCTAAGAATGATACTAAAAAATATTATTTGGATGTCCACAACGCTTATCATGTAGTGCCTCCACCACCCTTTTATGATCACCCCTTGGATGTAATGATTGGGACAATTAATCATACACTATCTTATGCTCTAATCATCACTTAAATTGACTCTAATATGGATACCATGCTTCTTTCAGATACATTGTCTATTCCTATTCTCATTAATCACAAACAAATACGAGGTTTTTTAATTGAACCACATAATTAGGAAATTTTTTTCTCTCTCCCATCACTTCAATATTTGGCCATTATATGCACAATCTTGTACTTGATACAAATCCTTTCCACCGCCACATTACTCTACCATCACTATTGGTCCTATTACTACATCAAATTCATTTTTGGTTGCATCTACTCTCAATTATGGTTCCCTACAGTTAAGTCTCCCTTATCTATGTACTCTAAGGTTCATTCCCTCAGCTATACATCAACGTGTTAAATTCATCCACAATCAATAGGTTATCACCATTAGAGGTATTCCCTTTGAGTTTTCCCCTCGTAGTGTGCCTCGTCATCCTTATATAGTTTATTGGCCATTATATTTTAGTGTTGTCATTGATGTCAATTACATTAATGGAAAATGATGTCATGAGGTCATGTGATTCTCTATGTGGTGTTAGTCAGTGATCAAACATGAAGGTTGATTGGTAGCGACCAAGTTTGGTAAAGTCTTAAGGTGTTTTGGAGCATGTTTTAGTGTGTATGGTCATAATTTGAGTCCTCCCAAGTTTAGTGAATGTTTTCATGAGGTCATACATGGTCTTATAGGTATGTTACACCTGTCTAAGAGTCTACATGAGGTCAACATGGTCAATTCATGAGGTGTCAAGGTTGAGTCATATCACTCCAGGCCTATTACTAGCCTTGGAGCATGCAAAATGAGATGGAGGTATGAGTTTTGGATTTGATCAGTTCTAACCAAGCATGAAAAAAACATGGTGATAGTTTACATGAGGTGCATGGTGAGTTTCAGGCCAGTAATTAGTGGTACAATGCATGTATGAAGTCCTTGGGAAGTAATAAGGTGAGAACAAACAAGCTAACATGGGTAAATGAAATTGGTTAGAGATTTTCAGACTGATTTTGGCTACATGGTGAGCATGGAAAATTATAGGATGTTTTCATGATGCTTCATGACAAGTTTTAGGTTGAATTACTGAAGGAATTGCAAGATATGGTAGTTTTGGAAAAATTGGGTAATCTAGAGAGTGTTTTTGAGGCAAAAGCTGACCTTCTGATGCTTGTTGTGGATTGTGTGATTTTCATGGGACCAAGATATTTTTGGGAATTTTTTCCCATGGAACTAATAAGGTTTATAAAAAATAATGGGGTGGTTTGATCGTCTAGTTTTTATGAACGATTGTTAAGAAGATAAGTTGCTTTGAAACCCTAACTAAACCCTAGCCGGAAGTGACCTGGAGGAAATTGATCATACCAAGTCTATTTTGATTAGATATTAAAAAATGATGATTGGATGTTATATAATAATACTCCATATTTCTGGTAAGGTAAGATAGTGCTTGTGACTGTATGTGGGACCCACCTTAAAATGTTTGTTTCTGAAAATATTTAGTTTGTGGCAAGGTTGTCCAAAGAAATTGTAAAATAAATTGAATTTTTTTTAGTATGGGAATTTTAATTGATTTCCATGACAGTATAAAATCATGGTGGATATTATAAATGGAATTTTTTTCCATATTAATGAAGACTAGTTTTTGGGGCAGTTTAGAGCAGCTTGTAGTAAAAGTAGAATTTTAGGAGCTATAGGATGAGTTAGGACCTGATTCAAGTGGTTTTGTGATCCTGGTTTAGAGATATACACAATAAAATATAAAAATTGTGTTTTTAATAAGGTATGAAGAATTTATGACCTTTTCTTTGAGGGTAAAATCTGGAGGATGTCTAGTTAAGCAGGGTCTTGAGTTGCTTCTTGAGGTAAGTGGTTGTGTTGTGGTTCTTGTGTGCATGTATTTGTGCTTAAGCTAAGCTAGATGAATAAGAACTACCACCTAAATAGTTCTATAACAAATCTAATGAAAAAATATAAGCACCATCAAAGATGAGAGCTAAACAAGATCAATATTAAGCATAATGTATTAAATTTGAATTAACATGCTAAAGTATTCAAACCTCTACTCCTCTAGATTACCAACAAAAAGCAAATAGACCTATGTAGACTCCATGGCAATCAAATTGATTGTTTTGATCTTCAAGAACCTAGGAATGGGAGCTCATCAAAGCTTGGCTACAAGACCCCTTTGACTATTCCCATATGACCCAAGCACTTGGCTAGAAAATGCAAGAAAGGAGGCTTAGCTCTTCAAATGGTGAATTTCGCAAGAATAAAAAAGGAGATTATAGTATATTTGCTATGTGCTTTGATTTTGTCTTCTCAAGGAATTAGGTGTAAGTGTAAAGGTAGGATGAGGGATCTTTATATAGCCCAATGGATAAAGGAACCACTACATCCCTTTGCATGTGGGATAATAGGGATGTTGAGTTAGTTATGGATAAGGGGGGGTTTAGATAGGGTTTAGCTTGTCCTTTAGTGACCCATATGGATAAAGGGTTTATTAATTGATCAAGATGATTAATTAATAGATGTGCAAGCTTATAGAAGCTTTTTAGAGGAATATTAGCATGATTTAGACTATAGAAGGGGATTAAATCAATTAAATATTGATTTATTGGTTAAATGAAAGGGGAAGCTAATTAATTAATAATAATTAGTTAGTCTAGATAGAAGGGGGGGTTATTAACAGAAGGTTGTTAATTAGGGTACTTGTTGGATAGGCAACTTAATTAATTACCGTAGTGTATTTAATTAACGACGATAGGAGAGAAGATGAGTGCCTTTGACGATATGTCGCCAATTTGCAAGAAGGGAGATAATTAGTTCAATTTTAAGTATTTAAATTACTCGGGCGTAATTATGGGTGTCTACAGTTCTTAATGCTTATTGAAGATTGATGAGTTCTTATACATCATTTTTAAGGGTATTAAATTATTTTATTAAGCTTGGAATTTAGTTTTGAGGTAAGTTGAGCTCAAGCTTAGTTCTCGAGTCTTAGAAGGCTAAAGAGGCATTTTAGAGATTAACTTGGTTGGAGGCCTTCCACTTAGAGTTGGAAGGAAAAGTAAGATGTTATGGAAATAAGATTCAGATGATTTTAAAATGGTATATGGTTTTTTTTGATGAGTTGATTTGATATGTCATTCAACTCAGTTTGTGGAGAAGAAGGTTGTTTGGTTTTCAAGACAGGATTGCTCAGGCCACAAGATTGAAGTAGATGATGCACATTATAGATTTTATGATGCTTTATATTAATTGGAGAGTCAAGAGGAATGAATTTTGTTCCTATAGAAGGAATTTATAGGTATTTAAAGTGGCAGAAAGGGTGAAAACCAGTTGAGTTATCAAATCTACTTTTTGGGCAGCTGAGTTTGGTGAAGAGGAAAGTTGGTGTGGTTTACACATATGGATGTTTCATGAATTATAACATGCATTGATGTGATATATAGGTCAAGGGATTCCAATGAGTTTTTAAATTCTATGGTTTATATATTCTTAGGTGTGTTTGAGGTCCATAGGTTAAGATTGGTTCTTAGAAGCAACTGTTTTTAAGAAGGATATGAGCCTTCTTTAGTGAGATATTGAATAATTTTATTGGTTTGAGCTAATGAACGTCCATGTATGATTTTAATATGTTATATTTAAAATGTACAAGTAATTTGGAAGCTTAAAAAATCATGGCGATGGTGTTTGTGGTTTTTACTCATTTAGTTGATGGGGTTTTGAGTTGTTTTTAAAACTAGTTTGGTGCATTTGGGCATGGGCCTACCTACATGGGTTCATTGTGAATGTTTTAATGAATTTATTGGGATTTTTAAGATGTATTGGTCAAAATAAAGGTTTAGGATTGAAATCCTTTGTTTTTTATGAAATGAGAAGGATATAAAAGTGACGTTTTAGTTCAAATTTGAACTATTTATTTGAGAGGGAAAAATGTGACATAAATGAGAGAGTAAAGACTATTAAAAGACATGAATTCAGAGATGAGGAAGAGTTTGAAAATATAAATAGTGATGAGGAGTGTGTGTGTAAGGGTTTGAGGCCAACTTTTTCCATAAGAGAATAAGAAAGAAAGAGCTAGGTGAATGAGGGTTTGAAGAAAGTTTGTGAGTTGAATTAGTGATCTCCATCAGTTGTGGCGGAATTTTTTTTTAGATATATTCATCTTGAGATGGTTGAGTTGGTGCTTGATCATCTTAGGGGCTTGTAGCCTCTTTGTGGAGTGGGTCCTTAAAAAAATTAGGGTTTGGTGCTCCTTGGTAAGGTTGATACTATACTAAACTAGGGTTGGTACTCCTTCTGGGGTTAGTGCAATCACTAAACTAGGGGTTGGTGCTCTACTAAACTAGGGGTTTGTGCTCCTTGTGGGGTTGGCGACTCACTAAATTTGAAGCATGGATATATAAAGTTTATGTTTAAGTGGGATTTCTTCCCCTTGAGGGTTTCCCCACTTAAATCTGGTGTTTTTGTATAATTTATTACTCTTACTATCGGTTATAGTTGATTCATTATTTAAGTAAACAAACATATGGATAATGTATGATTAAATGGTTGAATGAATGATAATGAATGGTGAATGGTAAACTTAAATGATGAATGCAGGGTTTGGTAAATGAAGTGAAAATTATTATAGGACTGATTCACCTCCCTCTCAATCCATTGTGCTTCTAAAAATTGGTATCAAAGTAGGTCCTTATGAAGAAAGTTTGATAACTTGAAGGATATCCTCTTAAAGCACATGTATGGTAGATGTTTAAGCTCAACTTGAATTCAATCTGCTTGTTAAGATGAGAGCATGTTTGAAACCATTTGACAAAATGTTCTTGGTGTTTGCACTCCATTTTGAAGATTTGCATATGATTTTGAGCCCCATAAACTAGATAGACTAGGTTCTTGTGATGTTACTGAAGTAGGTAGCCCAAAAAGTGAAGAAAATGAAGGTGATGATGATGACCTAGAAGCTAATCTTGATGTATGTGATCTTAAAGAAGATGGTGAAGCTATTGATGATGTTGTAGAAGTAGATCTCGGGGATGTTCTAGATATATTTGAATCTATAATGGTAGATGCATCATGTCATGAAGTACTAATCATGAGTCTATTTATAAAGAGGTCAAAGAGATTCATGGAATAATGTTGACTAGTGTGCTTCAACTATGAAAGTTAGAATACAAAGAACCTATATGCCTTAAGAAGTGTTCATGTAACAATGATTATAGGTGGATGAAATTATTAATTCTATTGGAAATATCATTTGAGGATGTTATCTTCAATCCATCAAAGAGGAAAGGCAAGTATCAGCTTATGTATATATTGTAGTTCAATACTTATCATGTATTCTACAAGGAATGTGGGCATAGGTCTAAATACATGCGGCACGAAAGAATCATGGTATGTATCTTTTCACTGTTAGTTATCTATGATCATTAGTTAATCCCATATGTTATAGTTGTGTCATCATAAGGGGATTTTGATGATCTCATTAGATTTCAACCAAGTTGTGAGTGCTTATGAAGTTTACTTAGTTCTAGGTGTGCTCTTGTCAAAGTCTATAATATGTTGATTGAAGTCATGGTATTTTAAGAACTCAATAGGTTTTTTTTTTCAATCAAGTATGTTTGGTTTTACTTGAATGGCATGTGTCATTGGTTGAAGTATGTCTCTAGTTAGTGAGTAAAGTTGATCTTTTGTGGAGTTTTCCTTGTTAAAATTTACAAAGATCTGATGGACACAGTGTAACCTTCCATGTTATGTCTATGAAGAAAGATGATGCCATAGATTTCAAGAAATTAATTACACTATGTAGTTATATTGTCATGGGTCCATGTATGAGTGTCAAATTTAGAAAAAATTGAGGTCCGATCAAAAGGTTATGTATAGTCTGTTGAGAACCTAAATTCTAATAGGAATGTCTTTTCAAGAGGTTGTCGGTTTGTCTATAATATGGTTTCAATCAGTCCATAGTCTAGGAAACAAGTACTAATGTGAATGTCTCAATCAGGTGAATTAAACATTTTGATGGTATGTAAAAAGTTATATAGGGTTTTTGGAGGCCCCAAGGTGAGATTCAAGTGTATTTAATCAGGATCAAAAAGTTGACATGTTTCTATCAACATCAAGGTTATTAGGTCTGTTGTGCAAGGAGGTTTAAATGCATTGATTGTAAAGTTAAGAAGATCCTGGTAAGATAGTGCAATTTTACTAAGATGTTTGGGGCTAGATGATTGAATGCCAAGCTTGAAGGTGTATAAATGTCTATCTATCAGAATGTGGGCTCCAAAAATGTGAAGACAAGGATTGTCAAGTAACAAGTAGCTAAAGGATGCATCAATGATTTAAAGCTCTGTTGTAGAGTTGAATCATATGTATTGAAAGCTATTGGTCAGTGATAATATTTCATGGTATGTTGAATGAGTACAATCCATTTGAAAGTCTGATCCAAAGTTAAGCAAGAGAGTGATAAATTATACGAATCTCAATGGTGAACCTATTGTCAACATTCATTTAGATGTACTTAATACTGCTACCCATAAGGATAAGATGGGTAGGCATATAAGTCCTTGACTCAATGTGTTTCTCAAGTGTGATTAGTGCAATCTAAAGTACAAAAGCATCAATATGATGTATATGCATTTCTAAAGTCATCACAATCTTTGGTACATAACTAGCATAGTGAGTTAATTGTCATAAAGTTTTAGTTAAGGAAAGGTGATTGTTGTTAGGACACTTATTCATTGAGTATCATGAACTCATGATGTATGTAGTGAATTGGTCCTTATATTTGAGGGTATTTTCATATCATGGACCAAGTATGAATGGTCTAAGGTGCATAATCAAATGATGGTAGATTATGACAAAGAACATCAAGTGATGAACATATAATGACATAAGGAATGATTACTTCTCCCAAGGGGAGCTGAGTCTGTAAGAAGATCTAATAAGTGATATGTGCAGTTGGAAGATGGTGTGTCTATCTCTTCAAGGTAACTTCATCTAATGTGAAGGTACACAAGTGCGAGGTATGTCAATTCTAATATGAAGTGTTACAATATTCTTCATCTATATATCAGTGAGTTTGTGCATATGAGAAGTTGTCAAGAGATATCTCTAGGAATGTGTGTAATTTGACATGTGTAATGACATGTCACTCACCAATGCTTATGAATCAATGAAGAAGGATCATTGTAAATAGGTCTATTGTTTTCCATTAGATTTTATGAAGGTTAAGTCTTTAAGGGATTTAAGGTAATTATCATAGAAAGTATCTAGTTCTGAAGTAACTCAAGTGCAATGACTGGTAAGTGTTGTTTGACAATGGCTTAAGAAGTTTTTTAAAGAAGAAAGAAGTGTGACTTAGTTCAGAATTTTTGTGCCATGATCATGTCAAGGTGAAAGGTTTCTCAGTATCATAGTAACTATATGGTGATATGTTAGGCCTTGATATGACTGTGATAGACTTATTTGAGTCCCCAAGCTGATATGAATTATGCAAATATGTGGATAAATATTCGAGGTTTACAACTCTGCCTCAAACAAGGAATGAAGAGGCTCAAGAGGTGTTGGTGGGATATTTGTGCCTAGAATGGTTATCTCATTTTAAAGGTTGTCCCATAATGTGAAAATGCCAAGAGTTGTTAAGGATAGTGTCTTTCTCAAACTATCAATACGTGTTCAAGATGAGTAAAGTGAGATGTGCATGAAAGGGTGTACTCGTAGGAAATGATGTTCTACATGATCTATCCATATTTTGAAGGTTATAATTGCTAAGAAGTGCTCCTTGAGGATCAAGAATTCAAGAGAAGACATAAAATTGGTCTTAAGGGCATGCTACCTGATTTGGTTAGGTGTGCATGACAAGTCTTGTGTGATAGCTCTATAAAGATTCTATAAGATGTATGATGGTTGTGGAAAACATAAAAACTATAAATTATGGGCAGATGTTCTTCTGTGCATAGGTCTATATGCTTCTTAACTACATGTTTGACTGAGCATGAAATTTTTTTGCTTGATAAACCGGTCTAGGCTTGACAAAACATGGGAAGTGTAGTCTCTATGAAAATCCTTTGAGACCATAAAAGGTGATGTATTGAATCCATCAAGGTCTATGTTGAAAAAATTTTAGTGAATGTGAAAAAAGCTTATGATTGTAGGGTATAGTGAAACCATGTTTGTAAGTAAGAGGTCTATCTTATAAAGTTGAAGAAGTTTCATAGAGGTATGAGTAAGATAAAGTCTAAAGTGTAAGTAGATTGATAATTTTTGTGCTCCTAAGAAAAGGTGAAAGCTTGTTTATATAAGGTTTGACCTTGTCCCATAAAAAGAAAAGTATGACTAGGTATAAAGGTTTTGATGTATGAAGAGATCCTTATTAGTTAAAGGAAAGCAACAACAAGTATAAAGTCATGTGTAATTGTATTTATGTCTTGGAATTTAAGAAAGTTACAAGGTACATAACTGTGACATATTCTCATAACAAAGTATAGTACAAAAATAGGCTACTAGGATATGTAAACCTTAAGGAGCATAGATACTTGACAGAGATTATATCTAAGTGTTGGTGATTGGTTGCATGTAAATTTGATCCAAATTTTCTACAAGATCATTCTATAGTTCAAGAAGACAATGCATCATGACTGAATCCAAGTAATTTATGGTGTGAATGAATGATTTGCTTAACTCAGATGTGAAATACCAATAATAAAAATATCTGAGTGTCCTTTTGAGATAGGGGAAACCCTTACTTGAATTCAATTAGGTTTTTAAGGTGCCGAAGAGGCTAGTATGACAATGTTAATGTTGATAACATGAATGAAGGTTAAAAACTATGAAATGGTACTTAAGGACAGAGGATATGTGCTTGACTCATCTCTTAAGACATACATTTAAGGTAAGAGATTTTTTGTGTGTTTTCAGTTAGAGAAAGGGTGTATCTTCATAGGGGGCGCTATAACATAGATGTTCATGTTGTATGTACACCTCCATGACTAGTAGAAGTTTGTCTCAGATGAATTGAATGAATGGTTTAAGGACATTGACCCTAAAAGATGGATTTGATAGGTTTTGAGGTAGATTTTATGTTTTTGAGCTTGAACAAGACCTAAAGAGAGATGTACAGTTGAAATGGAGACAATGCATTCAAGGGGATCCATTTGAATTATCATCACAAGTCAATTGGATCAATTTTTGTTGTTCTTGAAGTCAAAAATAGAGAGTTCAGTCCCATGGGGAGATATTTGAGCAAGTAAGTCAATTTTTGCATTATGTCCATTGTGTCATATTGTGTGTTGTCATTTTCTATGTCTAGTTATCATTGTATCCTATTTAATATATGTAAAATGGGGAGAGAAGCATCAAGAACATGGGAATGAGATCTTGTAGGTGTGTTTTGTATTGAGGTTGCCATCAATTTTTTCGAAGATGGTTATCATCAACGAAAAAGGGGGAGATTGTTGGCCATTGTGTGTTAGTGTTGTCATTGATGTTAAGTCCATTGATGAAAAATGGTGTCATGAGGTCATGTGATTCTTTATGTGGTGTTAGTTAGTGGTCAAACATGAAGATTGATTGGTAGTGACCAAGTTTGATGAAGTCCTATGGTGTTTTGGAGCATGTTTCAATGTGTATGGTCACAGTACGAGTCCTCCCAAGTTGAGTGAAGGCTGTCATGAGGTCATAAATGGTCCTAGAGGTATGTTACAGATGTCTAAGATTCTGCATGAGGTCAGCATGGTTAGTTTATAAGGTGTCAAGGTTGAGTCAGGTCACTCTAGGCCTATTCCTAGCCCTAGAGCATGCAAAATGAGATGGAGGTATGAGTTTTAGAGATGATAAATTCTAACCAAGCATGGTATTAGCATGGTGATAATATACATGACGTGTATGGTGTGTTTCAGGTTAGTACTTAGTGGTACAATGCATGTATGAGGTCCTTGGGAAGTAAGAAGGTGAGAACATGTAAGATAATATGCGTAAATGAGATTGGTTAGATAGTATATGATACATGGTGAGTATAGAAAGTTATAGGATGTTTTCAAGATGCTTCATGACAAGTTTCAGGTCAAAGTGATGAAGGAATTGTAAGATATGGTAGTTTTGGCAAAACTGAGTATTATAGAGTGTGTTTTTGAGGAAAAAGTTGACCTTTTGATGCTCGTTGTGAATTGTGTGCTTTACATGGGACTAAAATATTTTGGGGGATGTTTTTATATGTAACTAATAAGGTTTAAAAAAATAATGAGGTGGTTTTATTATCTAGTTTTAATGAACGATCGTTAAGAAGATAAGTTGCTTTGAAACCCTATCTAAACCCTAGCCCAAAGTGACCTCGAGGAAATTGATCATAGTGCATATTTTTATTGGTTATGAAAAATTTATGATTTGAGGTTGTAGAGGAATCCAAATTTTAAGTAAGGTAATATAATTCTCGTGACTGTATGTGGGACACACCTAAAAATGCTTGTTTTTGAAGATCTTCAGTTTGTGGTAAGGCTATCCAAAGGAGTTGAAAAATAAATTAACATTATTTTTAGTATGGGACTTGTAACTTATTTCCATGATAGTTTAATATCATGGTGGAGATTATAAATGGTAAAGTGTGCCCTATTAATAAAGACTAGTTTTTGGGGCAGTTTGGAGAAGCTTGTAGTAAAAGTAGAATTGTAGGAGCTACATGAGGAGTTAGGACTTGATTCAAGTTTAGTTGTGATCTGGTTTAAAGATATTTCTAATGACATATTAAAATTGTGTTTGTGTTAAGGTATGAATAAGTTATAGAATGTTATTTGAGGGTTAACTATGGAGGATGTCTAGTTAAGTAGAGTCTTGAATTGTTTCATGAGGTCAGAGGTTGTTTTGTGGTTCTTCAAGATTGTTGAATATTTAAGAGTGCTCATACATCATGTATAAGGGTGTTACATGCTTTGGTTAATATTGGAAGTGAGTTTTGAGGTGATGGAGCAAGTTGAGCTCAAGATTAGTTCTTGAGTCCTAGAAGGCTAAAGAAGCAATTTTAGACATTGACTTGGTTATAGGCCTTCCACTTGGAGTTATGATGTCGTGCAAATGTGCAACATGGAAGTGACAATTTCCAAGCATGACAACGATACCACTGTAGTAAATTTTTCATGTTTTATCATTCTGAGGTGCCCTAAGCCTTCCTAGTCAGTCCAGTAACCTCTTAATCAGTGTTGATTCATTCCCCTAGGGGATTTAGGAAATTCAAATCAACCCCCTAGGATTGTAGGAGTTATTGAAAAATGCTATCTTTAGGAAGTTGTGGGAAGGGCTATCACTGGCCTTCCTAGGATTGGAGAAACCTCTTGGAGCGGAGCAGAGGATCCAAATAAAACATGGAGGTTAACTGAATTCCTAGAAACATCATGGAAGTTATTTTGGAAGATTTGGGGAAGATTTAGGGAGTTTGAAGTAGTTTGATCAAAATCAGGGTTTATAGGCCTAAGCAGTGCACAGGCCAAAAAAGCTGCTGAGCTTTGGAAGGTGATTCTTGGAGCTCCATGTAGACTTAGGAGAAAAAAAAACATCTTCAAAAAATGAAATTCCAAGATCTACAAGATGGTGAAATTATTTTTTCATAAAACTTTAGCGAAATGGTTTTGCAAGCAGTTTTTCTCACGCGCAGGTGGACTACTAGATAAAAAATTAGTTTTTTCAGGGATAAAATGGATGAATCAAGACCTGATAACCAAACCATTAGATTTATAGGACCTTTTAAGTCAATATCATATTAAATTTCATCAAAAACATCCATTGAGAGCTCAAGATATTGTCTTTGCAAGTTGTCCTCAAGGTTTGGGAGTTAGTCAAATTTTCAGCTCCAAAAGCTTGGCGGGATTTTGTGTCCCTAACGTCCCTCAAATTCAGGGAAATAAAGGTTGGGAAAATGTACCCACCCCCCTTGAATCCCTCTTAACCCACATATGACCTCTAGGATTGCCGGTTCAGCCCTAGGTGCTTGCGGGAGCTTAAAACCTTCATTGTCAGATCTTCGCCATGTGTCATCACCTAGAGTGTCGTGGACTTTGATGTCCCTCATGTACCTTTGAGGTGAGGGACATAAAACATGAAAAATGTTCCCATCCCCTAAGGATACTTCTAGTCACTCATGTGACCTATTCAAGAACGAATTTCCAGCCCCCAGGTGCTTGCCAAGACTTCATTCCTTGCCGTTGGATCTCCGCCACTTGTCATCGCCTTGATCACCATGGAAATTGATGTCCCTCATGTCCCTTTGAGGTGAGGGATGCCATAGATATAAAAATAATCCCAAATCCTTCTGTGAATTTTTTGAATAATTTAAATCTGGCACTTAGCTATTATTTCTCCCCATTTCTTCTTTATAGTTCACCCTGTCATTGCTCTGTAACTTGTCCACCATTGCCAAAGCTCAAACCATCCCTACCAAAAAAAATAAAAAACTAAATCCATGAAAATACAAAGGTATTAGGGGAAGGATTGATCAAAAGTGTTGAAGAAATGAAGAACGAGGATAAAATGAAGATTTTTTACTAAATAACCATGAAGTCACCCAATCGAAAAATCTTCGTATCTTGCAAGATACAAGACAGATTGAGGTGCCATATTTTACAGACTTCCACATTTTTCAAGATGATCAATATGAAAAAAATAGGAGGTCGAATGGTTCCCTGAAAAATTTGTTCTAACAAAATTCCCATTTCGTGCACCAGCTCACATTTGTCTGATTTCTCATCAATCTGATAATGGAAACAAGCTAAAAACTTGCACACAAACTCCAAATGAAAAACCTATCACGATGGATTTTTTTTCGTTGCAAACGGAGACAAAAACCAGACCTATAAATTTCGAGCTCCATTAATGGCCGCAATGGCAGCTCCGTGCTCGAAGCCATTATTAGGTAAAAAATTTAAATTTTATTTCTAGGCATTCTAGTGGGCAAAATTATGTGAAATTTGGAGGATGTGATCGCGACGACAAGAAGAGTCCAAAAAAATATATTCCGTCACAAACTGAGCACTAGAATTTCTAAAAATAGTAATTTTTTCTATATAGGCTTGTTATGTTTGGAAAGTCATCATCAAAAGTAGTTGTGGTGAAAGTAGTGTGTACCGAAGGTCACTGGGAAGTTAGAATGAGTGTTCAGAGTAGAAAACATTGAAAATGACCACTTACTAAAAATATTAAGTTACCTATATGGGTGCTTACTAAAAATAGTAAGCACAACCCAAGAAGCAGCAAAGGAAAAGGTAGTGTGCACATGATTGAATGAATAATTTCACCACATCAAGATGGTCAATAAGAAGCAAGAATCACCTCTTACTATAGATAGTAAGTCTCCCATGTGGGTAATCGTTATTAATGGTAAGTCATACTCAAGGGGCAATTTTGGGACAATGGCAAATAGAGGGATGATCATTCAAGTCAACACCATCATTTAGGATCATCCATGGGCATTAATAATAGGGAATTCAAGACTCATATCAGAGAATTCAATAGTGTCTCTCAATACTCACTTCATGGTTTGGGTCACATGTATATCATACGCAGGGTTGGAATTACGGTAATCTTCAAAATAGTTCATACAACTCGACAAGTGTGTGTGAGCCAAGATGAAGGAATTTCTCAAGGTATAAAGAGTTTGGAGATGAAGATTTCACTATAGTGGAACACCTCATCAGGTCATCTAAAAGGAGCTATGGACTTTGTCGAAGGCAGATTATTTGTTATCAATGTTTCTTCCCCCTTCTTCTTCCTTCTCTTTCTCCTATCTTCTCCCCCAACTTTCTCTCTCTTATTAATGTTCTAATTTTGCGTTGGGGTTGCACCTTTTCATACCTCTTAATGTTTCTAATGTAATAAGCCACCTTTATGTTATAAAAGGGACTTAAAAGTTTCCTAGGAAGTTGAAAAGTTTTAAGTTGTGTGAGGACATATGAAAAGACATTAGGGGTAGATGATGAGTCACCTCTCATTCTATAAATTGTAAAGCCATTCCCATTTCAAAGGGTTGGTGATTGATTTTGTGAACTCAAGAGTATATTGTACTTTGAGAGAGCAAAGGAGATAGCCATTTTCTTCCATTTTCCCCCTCACTATTTTTCCTCCATTCCCACACTATGTACAACTTTTGTTTGAGTAGTCAATACAAGAAGAAGGAGTTTCTATCTTTCTTTAACTAAGGGGTTTCTTGATAATTCGTGATCAATAAATTCTATTTGCTCTTATTTCTATTTTTAAAGTTGTTTCTTCTAATAAATGCATGTGTTAAAAATTCTAACGAGTGTGTAGGAATCTGATTTTCTACCTGCAACGTTAGTTCTCCCGTATCATTTCTCACTCCTCTTTCCCACTCTTCAGACAAAGTATTCCCTAGAAAGAGATTACTAGCTTTTCCATAAGGTTAGTGGAGTGCCCCTGTTAGATCCCCAACCGTAAGTCCACCTATAGAAAACTCACTTTCACTTGCACATGCATATACGATAGCTACACCGGTTAAGTAGAGGGACTTAGACTCCCAGAGCATTGGCAAGATAACCACCAATTTGTCCTAATTTTTTTTTGCAAAAAAGTTGGAAGGAAAAGTAAGATGTTATGGAAAGAGGATTTAGAGGGATTTACAATGCTAAATGGTTTTTTTCATGATCAGTTGATTTGATAGGTCATACAATTGAGTTTGTGGAGAAGAAGGTTCTTTGGTTTTCAAGACATGATTGCTAAGGCCAAAAGATTGAAGTAGATGATGCATGTTTTGGATTAGATGATGCTTGCTATAAGTTTGATAGTGAAGAGGGATAATTTTTTTCCTAGTGAAGGAATTTGGAGGTCTTTAAAGTGGTAACAAGGGTACAAACCAGTGAGTTCTCAAAATTTCTTTTTGGGCAACTCAATTTGGTGAAGAGGAAAGTTGGTGTGGTTTGCACATATGGATATTTCATGAGTTATAACATGCATGGATGTGAAATAAAGGTCACGGGGATTTTAATTATTGATTAAATTCCATATTTGAGATGTTCTTAGGTGTGCTTGAGGCCCATAGGTGAAGATTGGTTCCTGGAAGCAACTGTTTTGAGAAGGATATAAGCCTTCTTGAGTGAGTTATGAATATTTGATTGGTTCAAGATAATGAATGAATTTTGATGATGTTGATAAGTTATATTTCACATGTATGAGGTATTTGGAATCTTAAAAATTATGGTAATGGTGTTTGTGGTTTTTGCTCATTCAAGTGATGGGGTTTTGAGTTTTTTTAAAGCTAGTTTGGTGCATTTGGGCATGACCGACCTATACGGGTCCATTATGAATGTTTTGGGACGTTTTTAAGATGTATTGGTCAAAATAAATGTTTAGGACCGACATACTCTGTGTTTAGGAGATGAGAAGCATATAAAAGTGAAGTTTTAGTTCAAATTTAAACTAGTTCTTTGAGAGGGAAAATTTGACCCGCACGAGAGAGTAAATACTGTGTTATGTTGTTGAGCCTATTTTCATGTGTGGAAGTTTTGAATACTATATAATAAAGTTATTTTACATTCTCCACATTTTTCTTGGCCTCAAAAAATAAGCCTGATACCTCAGGAGATGTGCTCTTCTCATATGGGCAGTATTTTGACCCATAGGTTTATGGGGCAGTTTTAGCCCATGGTTTTGGTACCCACTGTATTGTAAAACTAATTATGTAGTTTCTTATTGATGTGATTTTTTTTCATATGGTAGGGGAGGTGTAAAATTGTAGATATGTGTGAGTTTAAGGATGAATTCATGAGAGTTTGTTGAGCACAACTCCAAACAGATATGAGTATTGTATTGAGAGAAAAGGGGTGGCTTATAATAAAATTTGAGCAAGTAATTCTTGGTGGATGTAGCCCAAATTGGATGAACCACATTAAATATTGTCTCTGTGTTGTGTTCTTTTATTTTCTGTACTTTTATTTCAGATATGTGATATTATTCTACATATTAGTTTCTACTATTGCGATTATGTGTGGGATTGTTCCGCATATTTTATCCCTTGTTTCCTAAAAAATTATTCAAAGGAATGAATTTAGAGTTGAGGATGAGTTTAAAGATATGAAGAGTGACAAGGAGTGTGTTTGCAAGGATTTGAGGCCAAGTTTGTTCATGAGAGAAGAAGAAAGGATGAGCTAGGTGAATGGTGGTGTAAATCAACTTGCAACAATTAATATGTTGTACATCGAGTTACATTCATTTAGTTATCAGACTAGGGAGTGTACAATTGAAATACTTCCTATGTTGTATACATAGTAACAGTTGATTTAGGAGGTTGGAAAGGAAATAATTCTCACAAAACAATGCAGAAGGTAAAATAAAACTCAAATTTGAAAATGAACTACTTGCTAATGTTATCACTGAAACAAATTTATAGATTCAAAAAGTAGATTGTCCCTAAGTAAATATACATGAAATAAATTAATGGAGGGGATTTATTAGACCTCAAGTGGGCCCTGAATTGGGTGTTAATCCCTTCCTAACTCTGTAACTAAAAACTAAATGAAAAAAAACAAATTTATTTATTGATTTGCATAAAACATTACAGCTAGGAATAAAAGATCAGAGTAATCTTTGTTTCTAATTCCAAATTTACCTCTTGACTCTCCTCTACCCACTTACTAATTTCCCTGTTATAAGGTTTCAATCCTTTCCTTTATACCTTATCATTTATAACACGTGAGAATAAGAAGAATACAACACAGAGTTTTCGACGGAACGAGAGAGAGATTTAAAACGTGTTTGAACACACAACAAGTGTTCTACCAACAATCAGTTCTTCACTAATTCTTAATCAATGATCAAATCAAAGATTGATTTATTTCTTAGTTTTCCACATTTTTTTTGTAACTACTTCACCAATGGTGCATAATAACTTAATTGTCACCACTTCATGTTTCAAGAGATCTTCATAAATATATTTTATCTTGTTACCAATGATTTCCTTATGCTGCGGACAAGTTCTTTGGCTATGGATAAGTTTTTGCGGACATGTTCCTTCACTGCATATGGAAAATTGCTTACAACTAAGAGTGACATCAACACATATAATCATCCAAAAAATTTATTGGAATAACAAGAATAAATGCACACATAATATCAAAAAATGAAGACAATTATATATAACTATATCAATTAGTCATTATGCCAAAAGTTCATGGTTGTAATAATGATGTTCACTAGTGTACTTAGGATATACATGGACATGGCTACAATGGTCTTATCAAAATAAAAAATATGGCTACAATGGTCTTAAATGAAATTAATAAAACTCATCAGTGAATGAGGGTTTGAAGAAGGTTTGTGATCTCCGTCAGTTGTGGCGCCAAAAATATTCAAAGATATCTATCTTCATATGGTTGAGTTGGTTCTTCATCATCTTAGGGGGTTGTATCCTCCTTGTGGAGTGGGTGCTTCATAATATTAGGGGTTGGTGATCCTTGTAGAGTTGGTGCTCTACTAAACTATGGGGTTGGTGATTATTTTGGGGTTGGTGTCTCACTAAATTAGGGGTTGGTGCTCCTTGTAGGGTTGGTGTCCTAATAAACTAGGGGTTGGTGCTCCTTGTTGGCTTGGTGCCTCACTAAATTTGAAGCATGGCTATATAAAGTTTATGTTTTAGTGGGGTTTCTTCCCTTTGAGGGTTTCCCACTCAAATCTGGTGTTCTTGTGTACTCTCTTACTCTTGCTCTTGGTTATAGTTTATTGATTGTTTAAGTAAAACACATATGGCTAATGTATGATTTAATGGTTGAATGAATGATAATAAATGGTGAATGGTCAACTTAAATAATGAATGTCTGGTTTGGTAAATGAAGTTAAAATTATTATAGGAGTTATTCCCCCCCTCTTAGTCCAATGTGCTTTCAACATAGTTCTTGCACTTAGTCCTTTTACACATAGCTTGTCGGTTGCACACAATGTCTCTCACTACCCTAGAACTTCTACGTTACTCCCTAAGCTAGTACTACTGCACTCTATTTCAAATTATATGGATTGTCCTAGGACCTTTTTCACACACACTTCTTCTCCTAGTGTTGATCCTCTTAGGTATCCCAATAGGTATTTAATTGCACACTCTACATATCATGACTCTAAGCATATTAATAACAACATTTCTCACCATTCTCACTCCCTTAGAGTCTTGTGCCGGTCCTCTAGTGCATATGATACCTTCATATATTATCAATACCCTCCTAGTGGCCATCAAACTCGTGCCTCTAGTCTACCACATTGTCACTACTCAGTGCATGGTAGTCCTACATCTAGTACACCTTATTTCAAACATGCTACTACAAATGTTTCACTCTCACACCAATGAGGCCCAAATATCCATATTCTATGATAGATCCTTCACCTCCCTAGGAGGTTCTCATTAGATATATTTGTTGTTACCCACATCATTTGTACATAGTTATGCATTGTGATGATATAAAACATTCAAATATTTACAAAAATACAAAATCAGACTTGTGCATTTTTCTTGTGTTGTTAGTACTCTACATTACACATGTTGTTGGTTACTTTGGTTTGATAGATAACAAGATTTATATCTTTACACAATTGCGTTAACTCGGTATATTGAGTAGGACACACAAATCAATATAATATTATATGAGAACTCACATTTCCTTACATTCTGATAAATTAAGGGCAATCCATCCATATCCTACAAGTGTTATTGCTCCATTATAGCTCATTTACATTTCCTCATTTATGCTCAACTATATATATTGTGTATTTGTTACTTTTTATACTAACAATGTTAACACGTGTGTTTTCTGTAGCATTGACATCTATTGTTTCACATATTTTACTCATGTTGGTTCTACATCATATTATCATGTTTTTACACTCTTGTTTCCCACATAAGTGTGTGTGTGTGTGTGTGTGTGTGTGTGTGTGTGTGTGTGTGTGTGTGTGTGTGTGTGTGTGTGTGTGTTAATGCTTGCTTTTTTTTCCTTTATTGTGATCTATGTGCCGTTTCTATCTTGTGACATCGTGGGTGTCCCATGTTTGTGGTATCATGCCTATCTTGTTTAAAAATCACTTTCTCTTATTTATAGGACTACATGACTTGATTGCATTGCGACATTGTGGGTGTCCCATGTTTGTGGGCCCCAAGCCCTTTTATATGATTTTGTATGTTATTGTTTTTAATTAGATGCATTGATTTTGTTTGTGTTATCCTACATGTTTTGTTTCTACTGGTTTCTTTAGTTTTTACTATCTTTATTTATCACTAGCATTATTTTTTTGCATGTCATGGTTACCACAATGCGCAAACACATTTCCTTGTGCAAGTATAGTTTTTCTAAGGTGTTCAACTCTTCATCACTCTACACAACTTCTCAGCCATATATTTCAACAATATACACCTATTTCTTTTGAGCCACGTACTAACATTATTTAGCCCAGTCTTATACTACTATTTAGAAGGTTCTCAAGTGGATAAAGTACTAATTAATCCCACCTTTTGGCCATCTTTATTTTATATTTTATTTCATCATTCCCACATATTTTATTGCACTTATCCACCCATTTCACAACTGCCCCGTCATTCTAGCCCAAAATCAGGGCGCCCCAACCTATACTGGGTGCCCTAGGTCCCACTTTTGGGTGCCCCAATCTATGCACATCCTTTCCCAATTCTTTTTGGGGCCTTTCTAGCTATTTTTATCTTTATCTTTTTCCCAGTCGGCCTTGTCGGGATTAATTATGAAATTAAGCTTGAGATCCTATAAATATAAAGTTATAAGACCATAATAAGGGTCCTAGGTCATAACATTACATACTTGTACTATCACTCCATCTAGGGTTAGCATCCATTACATCACTTGCATCCACATACATAGTCATGCATCAAGGCTAGGAGATCTGCATCACACACACTACATAGGGGGAGGGATTCTATTCTATTCCATGCACACATGCTATTTACATTTTCTATAGTTACTATTACTCGCTACTTCACAAAGTGTGACTGACACAAGAGCACCTAGGGCATGACATTACATGCACACACTCACCAGAACTACATCTGGGTCCTGAAATGTAGTGCAATGCTCAGTGATAAGACCACTAGTTTGGTGGTTGAGGTCAGTCTGACCCATTCATTTGCATCTTTTATTTTTCTAGGGTTTGATACTTCCTTTTGCATTACAGGTCATTTACAACTCATCTGGAAGATCCAGTGTGACAGACAGGAAGCATTCTGAACCAACTTATGACCATATCAGAACTCAGTTTTTGAGAATTTACAGAGATCAGAGTGCCCAGACTACAGACCAGGGAACCCCGGGGCCCCAGTACACTTCCCAGGTGCCCCAGTCAGTTCAGATCCTCCAGATCTGTCTTCGTAGGGTCCTGAGTGATCGTCTGCACTTCCAGATTTCATTTCCAGATCTGTGACAACTGTGACATCACTTCCAATCAACTAAGCCATTTATCTTACCTTCTCTTGCATATTTAGGGTTTTATTTCACTTAGAATAGTTTACTTGCATTTATTTTATATTATTTTAGTCTATTTAATACAACATGTTTTAGTCCTCCTAATTAGATTAACATTAATACCCTATCCTAGCATCTAGTTATATTTTTGTTAATCATTTTGGTGAACCCGACATCCCTTTTTTGTTTATGCCCATTACTCATAGTGGTCACTTTGGACCTCTCCATTATTGTGAGCTTCGTTCTCCTCTTCACATACCTCTAAATCCATGGCTGACATACCTACCTCTATAGCTGAAAACCCCTTAGACACCTCTACCTAGGTTCCCCTTCATGAAATCAAGACCGTGGATAGTGAAAAATCTTATGATGAGGATACTAATGTTGACCAGGAACAACTTGATGCTATCACTAATTTTTGCCAAGCTTTACATGAGAATCCCACTCATCTCCCTCATGTTTTACATGCCCTACTCACTGCTAAGCGAGCTTGTGAGGCATCCCTACCCATTTCTTCCGCCCCTATGGTATCTACACCACCCATTTATGTTTCCACTCCTCCTATAGCAACTACCATCCCTCCCACCCACCAGGGTGCTTCTAATGTTCCTCTTGGTTCCTCCTCTAATACTCCTGATTTTGCATCCCTATACCAAGATCTCCAAAACCAAATCCACCAGTTACAAGTCGCTACTTCTAAAGGACCTCTATCACTTGACTTTGCCTCCTTGTTGCATTCTCCCTTTGCGTCACCATCTATCTCTGCTTACCCATTCCCACCTAACTTCACCTCTCCCAAACTACCCATTTTTAAAGGCCACGGTGATCCACAAGAACACCTCCGTGCTTTCCATGTCACCTGTCTCGATTACGCTGATGATCATACTATCCTCACCAAGTTGTTTCCACATAGTCTACAAGACTATGTGATGCATTGGTTCTATGACTTACCACTACATTCGGTAGTTTTGTTTACGTATCTAGCTGACGCTTTTCTCACGCACTTTTCTATCAATATTGGTTCCACACTCTCTTATGCCCAACTAGCTCAGCTTAAACAAGGCCCCATGAATGCTTCCCTGATTACGTCTTACGATATAAGAATAGTGTGGCCAAGATGACCAATGTCCTCATAGACTCAGAACTATAAGATTTATTTGTCCATAGTCTCTTGCCACCTCTCCAAGATAGTGTGCTCTTTGAAAATTTTCCATCATTCGACCAACTTTTTCACACTCTCAAACTACGTGAGACCAAACTTGTCTCTGTAGGCAAGCTCAAATATCAGGATGCACCTTCTTCTTCCACCCACATGCCAAGTAAGACACTATTCAAGGAACCCACACATAAATCTAGCATCCACAAACTATTGTTAATGTGGTCTCCACTCCAAGGGAATTGTGCCCTCAGCCATATCGGTGTCCTTTTACTAAACTTAGTACCCCGCTAAGCGTCTTGTTACCCACAACTCATTGATAGTAATCTCATTACTCTGCCACCACCTTTACAACTCGACCCATCCTGACCCAAAGGGCATAACTTTGATGACCATTCTTATTGTGATTATCATCAATGCATTGGGCATTCCACTGAATCGTTGTTTCAAGCTCCGACATCTCATCCAAGACTTACTCGATAGTGGCCATCTTGAGCTCCCAGAATCCCCCACATCCGTCCCTACCAATGATAACCACAAACTCCAAATATTTAACAACCCACTTCCCAAACATGATACTAAGCAAGTCGATTCATCTTCTAATTATATCTTTCATACATTGTCTTCTCCCCCTGGACCTCTCAACTTTCTTATTCTCACATTGCACTTAACACCATTATCTCCTTCTCCAATGCTGACTACCATGCTACGTTTGTATCCGAACCATTTACATATACAGGCATCTATTGGGTCAACCTTTATCAACAACACTAAGGTTGATCCATCTTCCCCTATTAGTGCATGTTCTTTGTCCTTCTTACGCTCTATCGGGTACCCTCCATCACGAATCGACTATCCATTCAACCGACCCTATGGTGTTGTTAAGTTACATATCACAGTTAGTCCTCTCACTCTTCTCCTCCCTTGCCTTGTAAGTCAAATTGTTAAAGGATGTGACTTACTTCTCAGCCTCAATTGGATTCGTAAAATCCCAAGCTATTATTTCTATGAACCATTTATGCCTCAAATTTTTTATGACAACCAAGTTATTTCTATTAACAACATTCCTCCTTCACCTCCATTATCAGTCACCTTCTCATTCTGATATTCATGTGTCTCCCCCTCTTACTCATACAAATCCTCTGCATTTCCCACAACACATCCTATTCCTAATTCACCACCTCGATTGGCCTCTATGCAACCACACCACTCCATTAGTCCTACACATCAGCATAGGCCTATTCCTAAGACCATTACCGCATCCCACCACCGATCACCACCTCACTTTATTCCACATGGATCATCCTCTCCCTTACACAAGCTGGTGCCTCAATCTCCATCACCTACACATTTTACTATGCCACAACATTCATCTTATGTACAACCCATCACATGCATATTGGCTTCATTCCCCTACACAACATTTTTCTACCATACCACCATTACTCGAGCATCGCCCTCCTCTTTCATCATCTCTAGGCACCGGTCAATCACCTTTGTCCTTCGACCTTATCAGGTGATTTCTCCTTCATGACCGCTTGGGGGGCATAGCCCACTACACACTCCTCCCCTTCCTCATATTATAGCATAGCTACATCATCCACTCTTTTCCTTTTCTACTTCATCTCCTTCACATATAGGTATATTTCTTACATGTCACAACACCTCATTACCCGATGATGACACTCTTGTGCTTTAGTTCACACTAGACTGTTGAGGGATTACCATTACACTGAAACCCCACACACTGCACTGCTAGGTTATACACATTTACATTCTATCATGTATATTTCTATACATAGCCTACATCCTACATTATCTATACATACCTCATCTATTAGTCATTTATACATCCATCTATCTTCATACACGCTACACTAGTTGTCATCATTATCTATGAGTCTAGTTTTGCATTTTCATCCTTACATTCTATATTTACGCTAGGTTACATTATATATGGGTCTAGCTTTACATATCATCACTATACATATTCTATCTACAATACCATCTTACCTACATCTTACATATCCTACATTGTATGATTCACATAACACATCTATCATCCTATATACATTCTACATACTACACTAGATTCCATTACATATGGGTCTAGTTCTCATTATCATCATTACATATTCCATTTCTATATACACCTATTAGTGCATTTCACACATTACATATTCTACATTACACATCCTACATTGCATTGTTTACACCACACATTTACATCCATATTCATCACTTGGTCATTTATACTACGTTGTCTTCTACGCACTTGCACTCACCACCCTATGATGCACTCTAGTTCCTCGGTCCATACTCGAATGCTGAGGGTTTACCAATCAAATGGACCTTACATTCACCAATGTGACATTTTCCTCATCCAACATTTCCCGCATTAGTGACATACACCTTAGGTTAAATTATCACCCCTTTTTATCATCTTATAGTGGTATACACTTTAGGCTAAATCACCACCCCCATTTTATCATCTTGTAGTGGCATACACCTTAGGGTACATCACCACTCCCTTTTCTTATTCATCCCATAGTGACATACACTTTAGGTCTAAATCGTCACCCATTTTCATATGTCTCCTTTCCACTCATTCTATAGTGATATACGCTTAGGGATAAATCATCACTCTATCATTCAACAAGTCGTGGTATACGCTTAGGCTATAGGGTCCACACACATCTTTCCATATGTCTCATCCACATACACTCATCCTATAGTGATATACGCTTAGGGATAAATCATCACTCTTTCATTCAACAAGTCGTGATATATGCTTCGGCTATAGGGTTCACGCACATCTTCTCCACATGTCACATTTCATCACCATACATACATACACACTCATCACAACGCTAGATACAACCAACACTACTTGACCATTTCCCAATGATGCACTCTCGTTTATGGTTCATTCTTGACTACTGAGGGGGAAAAAAAATGAACCTCACTGCATACACTTCCATCCACTCAGGGGGCACATTGCTCCTATCATTCCATCTTGCATTCCATTCCATCCATCCACAACATACTGCATTGTCTTGGGGGCATTTACTCTTGCTTACTAGTGTTTTGCATGCTCACTTTACTACACATGTTAGATTGTCTTTCTTATATGTCATTATCATACACACATGTGCGTTCATGCCTTTGTTTAGTGTGATCACAGATACAGGTCTCTACACGTGGCATGGATGCTCACCTTCTACCCTTCCTATACTGGTCGTTGGGGGCATCCACATTCATCTTATCTAGGTGCTATTGTTTCATTTTGTACTTAGCATCTTATACTACTTTCTCATACACATTTTGACATATTGGTTATCATTCTAACATGCTAATGGGTGTTCCATGTGCAGCACTTGTTTTGCAATATTACATGTTTCCATGACTACTTGTTTGTTTCTACTTGTCTACTTTGTTTTCCATTGTATGCGGGATTTTCCCTTTTCTTGTGTGCACACTTGTCTATTTTTGCGGCCATGATGGCCTTGCGTGTCTTGCAACATCGTGAGTGATGTCCCATGTTTGAAACCCACTTTGTGTGGTCTGCTTGTTTTCTTACATGTTTACACTACTTTGTTTGGTAGTTTCTACATTGTCTACATATTTTACACTTGTCTTATTACATGCATGTGTTTTTTGGACTAACACTTGTTTTGGCTAGCCATCCCCTTTTGTGTGCACCTTGGTATCTACCAAGTGTTTCCCTTTCCCCCTACAGGGAAGAGTTCTACAAGTCAGAGTGCAATTGGTCCTCTTTTGGGGCCACATTCTCCTTTCAAGTAGTCGTCGCATGTGCCCCCAAAGAGGGGGGGCATCATTGAGGGTTTTCTACTAACACAACGTATTTACACTAGTTCAGACACAACGAGTGATTTCAGACCAGTCTACAAACTCCATACACAATGGCCTTAATAGGACATGGTGTCCTTCAAAATTC
The DNA here is from genome assembly GCA_019776745.2 of Taxus chinensis. Taxonomy (NCBI): domain Eukaryota; kingdom Viridiplantae; phylum Streptophyta; class Pinopsida; order Cupressales; family Taxaceae; genus Taxus; species Taxus chinensis. The sequence goes on along the minus strand of CM034154.1, from coordinate 684,527,003 downwards.
TATGGAGTAGTTACAAGCTTGGGGGTTACAGTGGGTGTGCCTCTCTACACTTCTCATCCAGTGGCATCGGATCACCCAAAAAACCAGGACAATACAGAGATCTCTTCACACATTTCAGTAGAAGTGGTTAAAGTTGGAGGACACAACACATTTCCTCCCTATACTTCTTCAGCCAAGGTGGCATGAGATCACCCCAAAAAACTCGTGACAGTACATGATATCCTTCTACACCCTTTTTCTCGACATGGATCAGGTGCACATGTTCCATTTACACTTTTTCTAGCGTATTTTACATTTGCATACTTTACACATGTGTATTTTACACAGCATTTTTACATACATACATATTTGACTACTTGATCATTTTCTCCTTGTAGGTCCAGATTGTATGAGAAACAAGTAGTCAAATTGGGGGCAACAACAACAACAATGTGACAATGACAACACACCACTACAGGAATTTTCCTTTACTAACCATGTAGGTACACTACACACAACAACAGCTACACATGTGTTCCACCCTAGGTTCACTCTCATCACTTTTTATGCGCATTTTTCATCTTTAGAATCCATGCTCCTCCACATTTTTCTTTTTTTCATTCCACGCTTGAGTCTAGTCCATCGGCACGTCTTCTTCTACACTCTACATGGATATCAGGTATGCATCTCTATCTACTTTATGTTACTGAGCTTTCCGCTCACCAACATAAAGTGGGGGAAAATGTAGACACAAAATTATGCACTTTAGACATTATTTAGCCCGGTCTTATACTACTATTTAGAAGGTTCTCAAGTGGATAAAGTACTAATTAATCCCACCTTTTGGCCATCTTTATTTTATATTTTATTTCATCATTCCTGCATATTTTATTGCACTTATCTGCCCATTTCACAACTGCCCCATCATTCTAGCCCAAAATCAGGGTGCCCCAGCCTGTACTGGGGTGCCCTCGAGATGCCGTGGTCCCACTTTGGGTGCCCCATCTATGCACATCCTTTCCCACTTCTTTTTGGGGCCTTTCTAGCCATTTTTTGTCTTTATCTTTTTCCCAGTCGGCCTTTTCGGATTAATTACAAAATTAAGCTTGAGAGTCCCTATAAATATAAAGTTATAAGACCATAATAAGGGTCCTAGGTCATAACATCACATACTACTATCACTCCATCTAGAGTTGCATCCATTGCATCACTTGCATCCACATAGTGCCATGCATCAAGGCTAGGAGATCTGCATCACACACACTGCATAGGGGGAGGGATTCTATTCTATTCCATGCACACATGTTATTTACATTTTCTATAGTTACTATTGCTCGTTACTTCACAAAGTGCACTGGCACGAGAGCACCTAGGGCACGACATGCACACACTCACACAGAAACTACATCCAGGTCTGAAATGTAGTGCAACACTCAGTGATAAGTCCACTAGTTTGGCGGCTGAGGTCAGTCTGACCCATTCATTTGCATATTTTATTTTTCTAGGGTTTGATACTTCCTTTTGCATTGCAGGTCATTTTCCAGCTCATCTGACAAATCCAGCGTGACAGACAGAAATCACTCGAAGATACCTTATGACCATATCAAAATTCAGTTTCTAAGCATTTAACAGAGATCAGAGCACCCAAACTACAGACCAAGGCACCTTGGGGCCCCTAGTACACTCACATGTGCCCCAGTCATTTCAAATCCTCTATATTTTCCTTTGCAGGGTCCCTAAGTGTTCGTTTGTACTTCCCGATATCATTTCTAGATCTGCGACAACCTGCGACATAGTCACTTCCAATCAGCTAAGCCATTTCTCTTCCCTTCTCTTGCATATTAGGGTTTTATTTCACTTAGAATAATTTACTTGCATTTATTCCATATTGTTTTTAGTCTATTTACTACATCGTTTTAGTCCTCCTAATTAGATTAACTTTCTGACCAGGGAAATATTTAATAGGTTTTTTGGCATTTTCAAATCATCACGTGTATATAGGTTTTATGTAAATTTTGACATCCATATTAATTAGTTCAGATCAATATAGGTGTCATTAAAAGTTTTCATTCTTTCTTCTCACCAACATGTAGCTTAATGCTCAATTTCAGGGATCTTGGGGGCATGCATCTCCCTCCAAGTTCAACCTTGTTAGCACACTTTTAACATATTTCAACATTTGTTTTAGTTAATAATTAGTTGTTTAGCATATGGGGAGAGTTTGGGGACACCTATTATTTTTTGTACTTTATGTCCTTATTTATAAAATCGGGTCTAGATTCATTTTCAACAGTGTGATCCATGGGTTTTATGGGAGGTAGTGAAGAACCTAAGGGATTTTTGGGCAAGATTTCCTCTCCTTTTACACTCAAAGGGGAAGATATTAGATTTGTTGACTAATGCTGGTACACAGTCTTCTTCCTTCACATGGGTGCATTTGTACCTCTTTCTTCTTCTCTCTCTTACACATTTCCATGTTAGATTGCACACACCTAACACTTTGGTTTCTCCTCGACACTGATTGGGGACTAATCACCCCTAATCCTTTGGTGAAGTTAAAATAATACAAATCTCCAAGCAAAAGCAGAGCGCAAGAAAACATGTGTATTCTTTCCTTGTTTACAACATATTTTCACTTCCCATATATGATAATACAAATCTTTTTTGTTACATGTTTTAATTGAGTTATGGTCAATTATTTATCATGAACATTGACCACACTCTATGTTGTGGGTTTCATCATGGAGCATGACAACACCGAGCACAAAAATTCAACTACAAAACAAACATTCAAGTAAAGGAAAAGTGTGTTTGCACACTTAGGTAGAGTTTCCTTTAAGTACGTACTTTTAAATTTCAAACTTAAAAGGGGGAACATGTAGACACTCAAATTTGGCAATTTACAATTTGGAAACACTTGATTTGACTATGCACTCTTGCTATGATAAATGTAACTTATCAATTCCCACTTATCACTTTTGAGGTCCATTGTTTAGCTTAGTTATCCTTGTGCACTAACATGCTGACACATTTCGAGAATACAATACATAAAATCCATAGGAAAATATCATTTGACAAGTTCCAAACTTCACTTTGCATGTTTTTTGTCCCCAGTCAGGGCCATATAGTTTGGTTGGAATTTTACATCCGGTTTTGACCTATTTTTATGGTCTTGGACCAACATGTCTTCTAACTACACTTTCAAATTGACATCTTTCTTTGGGTCTTATACTTCTTCTGGGTCAAACTTTCTTAGATAAATCATCTATAAAACCCTATATAATCAATAAAACATTGCCTTATTTCTAACTTGGAACTCCTAAGGCAACACACTAGATCAGTCACTTGATACACTTCCAAAGGCATTCAAATCTCCCTAAATCTCACAATAACACATCTAAAGTCATTAGGGAAACACCCACATCAGGTTTGAAGCTACAAACAAGGTTAAGGAAACCATATCTCTCATCTACAAGCTCTCAAATATACTCTCTCCAAGTATTTTAGGAAGAGCCAAGTCAAAGAAAGCATGGCAAAAACAATTACCAAATTTGATTGACCCATCTAGATATCACATGCTAGATGGAGAACAACACGTGGTTTGATGCCCCTTTAGAGTAGTGCTAACGTTGGTGGCACACGGGGGTGCCAACAACCATTATAATATTTTTTTACAAGAATCTTCATCCATGGTTAGGGTTTGAGATGATGATCAATCCATTCATAAAGCCTCATTATATGTGTGACAAACATGGTTTGACTATGACAGACAAATCTAGGAAGACGAGCAACCTAGAAAGTTACAAAAGTTATCTCAGAGTAGGACCAAGACCATACAAAATGGGCTAGACCATATGGTATGGTCTTGATTGAGTTGTATGGTCCTAACCTAGGTAGATTCATAGTTCCAACCTCAGTCGTAAAGGTCAACTAAGTTCAGATCTCTCAAGAAGTCATATGTAATTAGCTAAGTGCTTATATACATTTATTTTGTACTTTCAATTACATGTTAGTCTGAATAGTGTATGCAAATTCTTTCCATTTGATTTAAGTTATAAATTCAAGTTAGTATTCATATTGTAACATCTTTTTAAGATTTGCAAATCAACTCTAATATTTTCTACACCTAATTAAATTGAGCCAAAATTTAATTAAGGGTTAAAAGTATACATCTTTGATTGTATCGTAATGTTTTAATTTTTTGTTTAGTATGAATCCACAACCATGTGTTGTCACATATCCATTCTTCATTTTAAATATATTTTTTAAACTTTTGCATGAATTATTATTTGTTTATGTTTGTTTAAGCGCCTTTATCACTGCACACAAACCAAAATTACATTGCTAAATACATTTCATGACAACCATCACATCCTACTCCTATTACAAACTAACTTCACATTGTAATACCTTTTGACATTCCTTACAACTCATGTGCAATTGCTAGTTTAAATTCTACTTATGTAGATATTTTCTAAAATGTCAAATTTATGTCTCAATTTTTAACAACAATTCATTTTAATAGTTATTTTATATCTATATTAGAAGTACAAAAATTAATCATGCTAATAGATATTCTTTGCAGCTAAGCCTTCCCTCCCTCGCTAAATGGAAATATCATGTCAAAAGGGTTCTACAAAATAACCTCATTGAGGCTATCTTTCATCAAGAGGTTAAAGTTAGTGGCTCTTCTTTGTTATTCAAACTTTATTACATTCATAAGCACTTCTTGTCATATTTTACCTCTCATGATGATGGATTTGGAGGTGCAGTTCTACTCCTTTCACCCTCATGTAGTTATTGAATCATTCACTTACTATGTACATCTAGCCTCTAAATACTTAATTTATATGCACGATTCTTAAACAAGATAAGTATTCATTGACACTCCTTTTAATTTTTTTTGACATTGCTTTTATACTTTTCATCTTTATTACTTACTATTTTTGATTGACAACTTACAATTTTACATACCAGCCGACATCTTATTCAACATTTATTTCACTGTTTATCCTTTTGGGCACCTTGTACAAGACCACCCATTAGGGATAAGAGAACTCAGGAACTTTTGTCCCCTCTGGGTGCTTTTATTCACTTTATCTCTTTTTATGATCTTACAAATGTTACTTCTTTCTTATATTCTTTTATCACCATTGGTTGGCCTTTCACTTTTTAATGATGAAACTTAAGTAAAGGAATCATATATATGTGTGTGTGTGTGTACATGTCTTATTTAAACTCATTATGGGGAAGCAGTCAATAAGTACATACACTTACAAGGAGTTAATATTTTATATCTACTACATCAAGGACTACATTTTGGAATGCATACTTCATTCATTGCATAGGGGGAGCTATTTTGAATTCCTTACCACACATTTTCCCTAGGAAAAAGTAATTGTATGCCATTATCTCTTTGTGTGACTGACACTAGGAAAACCTAGATCAAGGGACATTGTTCCAATCTCTCTCTCTCTCTCTCTCTCTCTCTCTCTCTCTCTCTCTCTCTCTCTCTCTCTCTCTCTCTCTCTCTCTCTCACACACACACACACACACACACACACACACAAACAAGAACTACATTGAGTCTAAAATGTAGTATAATGCTCGATGACAATCACATTGGGGTGACCGCTGAGGTCAGTCTGACTCAAACATATGCATTATTTATTCATATAATATGTGCTTGAGTATTGTGTAAGTAGCTATAGTTTCTTTTTTCGGTACATGTGTGACACAAAAAATATGATGTGACCTACAACGAATAAGGGACAAAATAGAAAGAACTATATCCCAAGTTATTCTGCAGACAACATCACCCATAACATACACTAGTGCTTAGACATCCCTATCCCAATCCAGGCGGTTCTATCCTATCAAGTTTTTGGATCACAGTATCATACACAGAGCTTGCATAATCCAAATTTAGCTGTTTCAGACCATTCACCAGCCCTGAATCAATCCAGACCTATAGTTACAAGCTAAGTCATTATACAACCCCCATTTATCACTCTTGCTTGTATTTCCTTTACTTGATCTTACTTATTTATTGTCTTATCTATCTGATCAATAGTGTCCTTACATTATATTTTTTTTTATTAAATCACCTCCCTTTCTTAGAAGATCATTGTTGCAGGTGAAGGCCTTACACATATGTGGTTGGGATATGGTTTGTGTCGAGAAGTGAATAATTAGAATTTGCTCAATTTTTTATCCAAACATCAGAACAAATGTGTCACTTTTTTGGAATTTGGAGAGTTAGAACCTTTCTCCTATAAAGTCAATTTTAGGAGGTGGTTTCAACATGGTTGAACACTAAAGAGATTGAAACTAGTATTAATCATCTCCCCTCTCCTTTGAAGAATTTTCAGTTTGGATTCATTATCACAATATTTGGGAGTCTTTGATCCCCCTTTTGGATGTCCCAACTCATGAATATGTAGTTAGTTCACTTATTCCAATAATCAAATTAAATGTCAAAATTAGCATAATAAAATTGACCAGTTATATGTCAGCACCTTTGTCAAGTTACTTCTCTCATTTTATTATGTTTCCGCCTTCAAGGACATTTTCCTATCTTATCATTTCCCCATTTCTCACACCTTTAGTGTGGATCCTTCATCTCCTCATACTCATATTTCCTTCAAGCTTAATATTTCCCATCTTTCTTCCGTATATTGTTAAGCCCAACTCTCTATTGTTTCAAAGTTATAGCCTCAACCGACTACATCCACGAGTTGGGTTTTATTGTGGGAAGCATTTTTTGTAAGAACAATTAAGTTCTTTAAAGGATATGGGAAGTTCATGGCCAATGAGAGATGGAAAAAAATAAAAAAATCTTAAGCACAAGATTAGTCGACAATTTCTTGCTCTTGAGGAACATCCCACCGACAACACCCTTCAAATTGTTGTTACAAAAACTAAAGATGATATAAGGAACTTTGAAAATTATAGGGCCATGGTGTAAGGATACAAAATCTGTTGGGAATTTGAGACTGCAGAATAGTGCTATGATTTAATAACAAACAAAATCATGCACACAAGATATAAACAATTCCCCAAAATCTACAGCAGTGGAAGTATAAACTAGAATAATCCAAATAAAAAAAAGTACACACACATAACACAACATGTACCGTGGTTCACCCAATGTGGGCTATGTCCACCAAAGATAGAGATCTCATATATATATAATACAACAAGAGTACAAACCAACTCTTCAAGAGTATCTCCTCTCCATCAGATCTCTAAACGGATCTCCATGAGTGCACTATAACCGTGCCTCCAAACACCACCAACAGATCTCACATAACTAGGAACTACTACATCTCTGAACTGATACCAAGTTCTCTATGGATCTGTAATAAGACCTCTCACATGGGTCTACCATATGTGCAACTATAACTGTGCACCAAGAAGTAAGCTTGTCTCTCCATCACTGCATGCATAACCTATGCAAACATGAAGACAACCTCCTCTACAATATCTAGATCTACATGGATCAATGAATACAATATGATCTCATGGATCTACAATACGAGACTAGATCTATATGGATCTATAATACAAGATCTCACCAACATGTGGATCTACAAGAAGAAACACTATGTGCTTTGCACATTATGCAAGCCATTACAATGAGACAATAACTATACAAAGAAAATATAGTAGAAGATGTTACCCTCTTCTCAACATTCAGATGTACCTGCTATTTCCTTCTGTCCAACTCCTTTCCATGTAGACTTTGTCTTCATGTAACCTGTTCTTTCTTTCTCTTCTTCTTCTTCTTTGTCTTCATCCTCTCAATCTAGGAGAATCAAGGATCTAATTCAATCCTTCTCTTAATTCTACTTCTAAACCCTAGCTTTCATGCTTATATAGGCGTATATAAACTTAGGGCACTTAACCATGCAATTACAACCAATAGATCTTCTTTAATGCTAAAAATAGATCTAATTCCCAAGAGTTTAATTAAAACATCCTCGCATAGGTAACCGATGTTAGTTATCCTTAACCGCTATCGGTTTTTCCTTTTCCTGACCGATGCCGGTCCTGGGTGACCGATGACGGTTACTATATTTTTAGCAAGTTTCCTTTGCATGCTCCAGTGAAGCTATTTATCTCCACAACCTAACAGAATCACCTTTTCTAGATTCAACTCGGAGATCATGACTCTAAATGGCAAGCTTATAGATAAGGAGAGAGGGAAAAGGAAAAAAATCTTAACTACGAGCTTAGTCGATAATGCCTTGCTCTTGAGGAACATCCCTAAAACATCACCCTTTAAATTGATATTACAAAAGTTGAAGATGATCTAAGGAAAGTTAAATTTTATAGGGGCCTGGGTACAAGGATGCATAATCTCCTTTTTTAGATTCAACATGGTGACCACGAATCTAAATATGTTTAAAAATATTTGTAGTATAAATAACGACATGAGTACATCTCACACACCATCATTGGGAATGATGTGGAGGCCCACTCACTTAATGATATAAATGGAGATTTTTTAGGACTATAGTAATATTTTTCAAGAGTATGAATATTTTTTGGAAGAACAAGTGTATGAACGTATCCATGAAAAGTATATTGGGCTACTAGTCATATTCTTGAGTAACATCTTATTGTAACTAATCTTGAAACAACACTTTGGGAAATGAATACTAAGAAGGCCCCTGGCCTGGATGGTCTGCCATTTGAATTCTTTCAAGCTTTGTGCTCACCCTCAAAATGAGCTTGTTTAATGTTTAAAAAAAGGTGAATGCGACTGAATCCTTGGGTTTTTTCATTAATTATGTCCTGATCAATCTTATACCTAATGTTGGAAACAAGAATAAGACACGTGATTGACACCCCATTACTCTTTTCATTGTTTCCTACAAAATTATTGTAAAGGCTATTTCTATAAAGTTTAAACCAATAAACCATGATATTTTTCACCTAAAGTAAATAAAATTATTAAAAGGAAAGTATATTTTGGATAACCTTATTTATACTTCAAAAAATTCCAAAAGGGCAGAAGATTATGATAAATATGCATTATTGGTTAAAATTGATTTTGACAAAACATATGATCAGATATGATGGTGGTTTATCTTGTAAATGCTTGAGTGGATGGGATTTGGTCCATGCTTTAAATGATGTATTCAAATGTTAGTCATCAAAGCATGAGCTCAATTCATGGTTAATGACATCCTCATAACATCCTATGAACTATAGTTCTCCACTTGACAATGTTGTCTACTCGCCCCCTTCATATATGTTGCAGTTGTTGACGCCCTTAGTTATATGCTTTGACGTTCTCATCATCAAGGAGATCTGAAAGGAATTACTACACATGACTCGTATGCTCTTAATTCTCATTTTGCTGATGAATTTCTCCTCCTTTTGTAAAGTTCTGAATAAGAGATTGATAATGCAAAATCAATTCTTGATATTTAGTATGACATGTTTGGTTCTAAGTTTTCCAACCACAAAATAGAAGTCATCTTCATTAAAAGTGACACAATTTTAACCTGGAGTCCTCCAACTTAGAACATCGTACCTAATGGGAAGATTACTCTATACTTTGATATCCCCTTTGGAATTCATCTTTCTCCTTGGGAAATGTGGGATTGGGTGCTCAATAAAATTTAGAAGGTAGAAAACTAATCTTGTAAATTCCTTTCCCTGATTGCTAAGTTACTTCTCATCAATCACATTTTCTTAGCTAGTCATGCATACTAATCTTCTTACTATTTCCCTTCAAAATCAATTTATGGAAAGCTTGCGCAACTAGTATAGAGCCTACTTTGGAGAATCAATTTTAGAAAGAAATGGATGACAACAATATCTTGGGAACTTTACACCCAACCTAAATCTGTTGATTGGCTTGGTATTATTGACCCGCTACAACAAGGGAAATGTCTTGATGTGAAATGGGTTACAAGAATCACTCAAGGTACAGATCCTTAGAAGATCCTTGTCAGGGAACTGATCTAATGAGCTTCATATAAAGGTTCTTGGAGTTCCACCCCATGGGAAGATAAAATTCTAAATGCATTTTTTTTAAATATTTCTAGCTCCTTTCTCTTAAGTGTAATTAGAATTGACAGAAAATAACCCCCTTTGTTTAATGACACCATTAATCTCCCCAACATGGATTAAGTGTTTCCACTTCTACTATCTGGTAGAATCAAATTATTCAATGTAATGACCTTCCCCTTGTTGTCCAACCTAAATTCAGAGTAACATCATTTGCAAAAATGACATTAATATAGTTAAATACATATGGGATAAAACACCGATAATTGGCTCTCTTGGAACCTACCACGATAATGTTCAATCCACCCACATATCCGTACTTCAATTTTATAGCCGATTCCACCTAAGGTTCTCTTTAAAATCATAGATAACCCTTCAACCCCTTAGAAAAATTAGTTCTAGCCAAACCAAATGACCATCAACACAACCACACCAAGGGTTTTGTATCAAATAATTTAATTCTTGTTCCCACTTTAAGACTCCCTTAATACCAAGTGGTGTATGTCCCTTGATTCTCAGTGGCAATGAATGGATTACATGATTTGAGAGTCTCGTGTTGAGGAAAAATGTCAACTATTGGGATGACGTATTCTACATATAAAACTTATGGTTGGCCTTACTTTATCAAAACTTGGTCTTGTTGTAGGTGAATGCACCTTCTATTATGCTCTTGAAACTATTTCCTATCTCTTATGACATTACCCATCCTCTTGTCAACTTTGAATTTCCATCCGCTCTGGTTTTCCCTTTGCTCCTCTCTTCTGGAACATGTTCCCAATAATTTCAATAAAAAATGTCTTGATTAACATTCTTTCCCCTCCATCCTTGCTGTCATCTAGAACACTTGTCGATTGAATATCCTCTTTCATATTTGAAAAGAATCGTTGCCTACAACTGTACGCTAGGAGTGGAACTGTTTTAGATATTTAAAATACTTAGATTTTGTCTTGTTTATGTTTGCAAATGTACTCATTTAAATTAAAATCCAGAAGTGTGTGACACACTTGATAGGATAAAGGAATGCCTTCAATTTTTTTTTCCAAACATTGCTCTACGATAATAGTCAAGATTGACTAGATACAATGATTCTTAGTTTTACTTTCACCCCTGTAAAAAGAGGGATCTTTTGTACAATGATTAATTTGTTGACCTATACCTTTTGAGGGTCCTTGTTTATTCTTGTTTAATGCTTTGACTTGTGTATTTTTAGATGATAGGATTTTATTACGAGAAAACATTCCCATAATATACCGATAAGAATGTCTCACATGATTTTATTACATGTACCTTTCCAAAAAATAACTTTTCAGTGCTTAGTTTACTCCTTATAACTCCCCGCAAAACTACTTCCCACCACCAATGTACCATGTCTCAACATAATAATTATATTTGGGGATATAGTAGTGGGAATGATAGTGGTCTAATTCAGTGTTTTAAGGTAGTGGTCCCATGGAGGGGGCAAATCACAAATTTCTATTAGGAGGACTTTTGCAAGAAAGAGGTATCATGATTTATAACTAGGAATCGTGTGTGAGGCCATGGGATGTGGATGCCAAAACGGAATGGTGGGAGAGGTTGTTAATTGTGAATTTCTTTCCAAGAGTGAGAAGAGAAGCAATTAATTTAAATTAGAGAAAAAATTAAAGTAAGTGTATACATAAATGTAGCAGTAAACAACTTTAAGTACGATAGTTACGAGATGATGCAAAGAGGGAAGATGGGATGGAGCATTTTGTATAAGGTAGTGTACAATTATATGTTTCTCAAATGTGCTTCTTCTTCTTTTCTTTTGTGGATTTGACGTGAGAGTGACATTCTGGAGAACTGTTTGAATGAGAATGGAGGTCAAATGTGGAGGTTGTTCATTGAGGTAATCCTAGACAATGTAGTGAACATGAGGTTTGTACATTCTAAAGAACCTATATCTATTATTGCCTTTGGTAAGACTAAGGCCTTGAGACTTGTGGGTTGTGAGGGCCCAAACCATTTTTAGAGGAAATTTTATGCAGTTCCATCTAGAGATTGGTGGTATGGGAACATGAGTGGGGCTATTTGGATTCCAAGGAAGCCCATTGTATATGTTGAAGTTGATGACCACAAATAGTGGAAGAGAAGAAGGAGATGAAGATGGAGAGTAGACAATGTCAAAAATAGTCCCTATAGAGCCATTGAAAAATCCACCATCAACCCACAGATTCGCGGTCAACATAACCCTATGTTCTCTACAAAGCAGTACCTGGTGCTCTAGTTGTTCTTCATCAAGTTCCTTTAGAGAGTTGATTCTAGTAAGCTTGACATTTGAGGTAGTGACAGGAGTGTTGAGTGACTTGAGCATGTTGATATTGTGTTGATCAACAAGTTTATTTCTTACAAACAAATGAGGAGTTGTTAGGAAAGGGGAAATCTCAGCAGCAGTCATTTGGGAGTCGGCTCATAGGAGGAGTGTTTTCTAGTCTTCAAACATGGGGATTCCATCTATTATATTTATCAGGATCCACTGAAAAGTAATCTAGTCCTCATTTGAACCTTACTGCTTGAAGATTGTAGTAAGCGTGACACATGTTGTGAAGTCAAACCAAAGTTTTGTTCCATAAGAGTGGCCAAAATAGAGCGACACGTCCTTGACAGGAGGGAGTTGGTCAAGGTCCCCGACAAGAATGATGGATCTATTACCAAATGGGAAATACCTATAGTGTGGGAATGCCTCGCAAAGTCGGTAGTCAACCTTTGCAAGGAGTTTGCGTCCCACAAAGGCCATCTTGTTAATAAGAAAGTAGCAAACATCCTATAGGGATTGTTGAAGGGAAGAGAGAGAAGACCATTGAGTGGTTTGATTTCCTTAACTGGAATACACAATGCGACACGTATAGTCGAAACTAAAATGTTGAAAGCAACGACTCCTGTTGGAGCAAGAACCAAGAGGGGAGATTTTTGTTGAGGGCTTGTTGAAGAAATTACAGAGCGGATAGTGTTTATAAGGTAAAATTTACCAGTGTTTGCAATACCTTGGATTATCATCTTTAGAAGAGAAGAATGTAAGTTTTGCCAGTAATGATTGAGAATTGTATCGAAAGCTTCCTTTTGTACCGCAGAGAAATTTGTGGTTGCGGAAGTGAATTATTCATCCTAAAAGGGATAGTTGTAGTTGCCTTACCCATTTCAATGAAAGACAAGCCACTTTCATGCAATTCAACTGGAATATAATTGTGGATCCAATTGTGATTCAAATCAAAGTATCGATGTCCTAGCATGTCATGGGTGTGAAGGGCCATGATATTAGTAGGATGGAGCTGGGATAAAAAATTTCATTCATCTTGAAACGGAGAAGGCCCCAAGATTTCATCATCACTTTTTGATACGTTTGAGGTACGTGATTCAATAGGTGTAGAGGCCCGCTTTACATGCCAAGGGCGGTAAATGTCTTTCAACAATAGCCAATTAGAAATGACTTGTTATGGAGTGCTACCAATCTCTGCCTGAATGTTCCAAAAAGGTTTGTAGAGGAGGAGTTCGCTCCAGCAAAAAAATTCAAATGAAGGGGAATGGTCTCTGGGGATGGAATGAAATCTGGGTGATACACAGACAATTGCATACACTGTTCTTTGCTTCCATTTGAAACCATCATGTAAGTTGTTGTAAGTCCAATCTCTGATGGCCTCAATAAGTGAAAAAATTTCCATATCTAGAGGTCGTTTCATGTATGCATTGAAAAAGTTTGTTGGAACTATTTCATCATCACCGGCTTTAGAGAGACATCATAGAATTTTCATTCCAAGATTTACAGTAACGAAGAAGTAGATACAAATAACAAGAGGCAACTTCTACAACATGTGACATGTTTCTTGGGCGCTCATGTAATGATCAACAACACTATTTGTAAGCAATATGTAGAATGTAACCTTGAATGGTTTCTCAGGATCAGAGGTTGAAAAAATCCTTGACAACATCTGATGGTACGATCCGGAACATTGTTCTACCTTGGAAGCATATTTAACAACATATTTCAATATTGCACGCCTCAAGACTACGAGTTGGAAATCGACATTGGCTTTCTAGATTGACGACATTACAGGGTTGTGGATGTTTAATATGTCATCATTTCTTGTTGGCATGTACTGGACATTTTGTGCATCATTGATGGAAAGGGATGATTATTTACACACTTCCCAAGGATATTTGTACTGGAAACACATTCCACCTTGTGTGTTTTGCAGGAAAGTTTGTTAAGTGCATCTACTGCATCTTTGCACATGATTCAAAATATCTTCAAGGTCAAAAAGAGGGTCGGTGGTCAATATATGTGATGTGTTCAACAAAAACAGATAGTATTGGAGGGGATGATGAATGTATTATGACCTATAAGAAACGATACAGGGGTTCCATGCAAAAAAACATTTTTCGAAGTACCAACAAACCTGATCCACAATTGAAGCGTCACTCTAGTCAATAGTGTCAACATAAGGGGATTTTGGAAGCCAGAGGAAACCATGAACAAGTGTGGAGCCTATATGTTGCCACTCGTACATGAAAAGAGATGAGTGAGTGCATTGCAGGTATGCGCAAAGGGAATTAAAAAAAGAGATAAGTCTTACATGTACCAATAGTCTATTGCCCTGAGGTATTTTTGTAACACTTCTTCACAGAATACAATGAATCTTTGGTGCAAGTATGCTGATACATGGTGAGGGTTGGAAACAATGTTATGGTTCCTCCACCTTTGCACTTCTCAAGGATCCTCAGGGATGGTGTTGGGAATTAGACTATGAAGGTATGTCCATTTAGTGTGAGCAACACTTAAAGTGAAGAACAATGTCAGTGTACCAAGTTGCTCGATTATGTTTGAAACTTCGCCTTTGCTTTTTGACCAAAAAGACCTTGTTCCTCTAAGGGTGGTGTTGAACTGCATGAGATTATCTAGAAGGATTTCTTTAGGATTATCTTCAAGGTGTTTCTAAATCTCTCCTATAGTTTGTGGAATGTTCTATATAATATCTTGTCTCGTGAATACAAACATCATTGCCTAGTTGTGATAGCGCATGATCAGGTTCAACAGAAAATATTTGAACCATGGGTGGCGACCAAAGTGGTTGTCATAGTAATAGATAAGATGTAATGCATATTTATGGAGTTGGATGTATTTCATGTGAGGTTTTTTTAACATAGGTACACCTGTGGGAAACAAAGTTGGAATGCCATAGAAAACCAAAGCTTCAGTGTTGTATTCATTAATTGAAGAGAGACCAATATAATGCCAAGGAAAGGACAAGGGAAGACCAATTGCTGAAGCAAACAAGAAGTGTTGCATCTCCTCTTGTTCAATACCTGAATTAGGCATAACCGGGACAAAGGATAATGTAAGGGTTTCTGTGTTGGCTGATGTAAACTCCTCAACACCAAACAACGAGGGGATATCTTCTTGGTAGGGGGATTATCCATTTGAACAGTTTGCAATATGGAAGAGAAATTAGTTATTTCAGGTGGTAAGGAGGACAAGTAATCGTATTCAATGAGAAAATCTTTGTAATAAGGGTCGTAAGCTATTTTGAATTGGAGCGCCTCCCATACACGAGCCCTATGGACATAGAAATCGTAATCTATTTGGTTCGGCCCCTTTCTTTATAAGAGAAAGATGTCTAGTTCTCCAAGACGATGTGGAAGGAATTTGATAATACATTTAATGTTTTGTGGGAAATTGATAATATGGCCCATGTATTTGTATTACCCGCCGTGCGCCTGGCTTACTTGCAGAACATGATTGATTCTCGCAATAAGTGTTTCCTCCACCTATGTAAGGAATTTAAGAACTTTAGGTTGATGACCTGGATTCATGTTGTTCCATGAGGAGAAGCGATTAACATTTTTTCCAGACAAATATCTGCTGCACATGTACTTGTTTTTTCTCATTTTGCCAAACATTTTAGGGTAGTTTTCCACACAAACAGAGCAAGTATCTGTCTTTGCAAAGTTATCTATCCTTTTACGAAAATTCCCTTGTGCCTCTAAAAAGGGTGGAAGTGGAAACGATATTATTTTGGTAGTAGATGCAAGGGGAGCACTGTTGACTGTTTGCACGAGAGAGGTCTGACTTAAACCATTTGCAGGAAACATGAGAGAGGAGTTAGAGTCATATATTTGATGGAGATGAAAGGTAAGTTGTTAAAGGAGTATGATGTTGTCATAAATATTGTTTACTAGAAGTGGAAGAGGAGGTGGCCCACAGTGCACCTTGTGTCCGTGAAATGAAGTTGGAGAAGGTATCATTTGTTTGAAGGTCACAAGAACTTTCCAAGGAAGATTTAGGTATGAAATTGAAAGTAGAAGGCATGGTTGTGTGGGGTTGTGGAAGATGCGAAGGTTGGGATCTTTTGGTTGAGCTTTTTTTTTCGTGTTTGGTACCTCCGAAGCTGTTGATCATTTATGCGTAGTCTCTTTCTTGCATAGTATTGACGTCAACATGCCCTTGCTTCAAGAGGAGACATGGAATTCAACAATCCTTTTTGTGTTATCATTCCGCGAGAGAAGTAACGGAAAACAACTATGTAATTAGAGAAACTAAAGTTCATCATTAGGGTGTATTTGCATTATCATGTATCAGCATTACAAAACACAAAAAAAATAAAAAATCATTCTGTTACCATTCATATCCACTGCATACATTTTGAAAATCATAGAAAACCAGAAATTCTAAACATTTAAGAGTACACACATGAATCAAATCATAAATGGAAGCCAACTCTATGCAAGGAATAACCAAGCCAAAAAGAGATATTTGTACATATCATGGCGTGTCATAGTTTTGTACAATGCCATCACACACTAGGTAGGGTCAAAACACTCGTAATGAGCACGAAATACCAAAACATCATATATGCCTCACAAAATGGAAACTAAGCAATAAAGGCACTTTGCCTATCTGCCTCTTTGAGGCCCATTATGACCGCTCTAGTTACAATTTTTTAGGAGTTCTTCTCAAAAGCATTCAAATAGCAAAGGGCCAAGCTTAACAAAAAAATACCATTCCTAAATCCATTCCAATTCAAACATACTCACAAACGAAATGGTCATCGTGGGCCCAAGGCTCAAAAATCACCAAATTGAATGAGTAAAAATGAATTGGAAAATGAGTTTGTTTTGGTATATATGTTGTTATAACTTCATTTTGAGTGCATATGTTTGTAGGGTTGAAGCACTGGCGCAAGTATATTTCTATATCCCCGCACAAATGGTAAGTCCTCTTGTCGTTTTAATTTAGTGTTTAATTTTTGATATTTTATGTATCTACACTTGAGTCTTCTCTTCGTTTTGCAGGTAGCGGGAGTTTGGACGACAACATTCCAACGGACGGATGTGTCAGGTATAGCTTCTAACTCCTCATTTCGGGAACGTCATACTCGGACTTTACGTTTTATACCTTTTCATGGCTGAGACACTTCTCAGAGGGGACAGTATGTATGCACCTAAAATTGCATGTGCTACATTGTCGGAAGACGGTTACAAAAGTCCCCAGTGATGATTTATGTCCTCTCAAAAGATGTTCGAGTTCCTAAGCTCATTCGAAGTATATATTTGTAGCCTAGATGCTTGTACTTAAATTTTCCACGCTTTCTTCCATCCTCCCACTCATTTCTGTGCATAATTTGGCCTTTAGTGTTAGGACCACCGCCCTGCCTGGGCGGTGGTTCTAGAACCGCCACCTAGGTAGGGCGATGGTCTTGCGATCGTTACTCTATGCAGAGTGGTGGTCCTGCACATTTTTTATAGAACCTTTCATGCGTGACTGAAACACGTGACACTTCACTTAACTCGACTTCCAAGGTGCGTTTGTGAACCAAATTGCCTAAAATTAGTCTTGATTGCATGGTATTCCTTCCCTCTTCTATTTTTAAATATATTTAATTAGTTTGAAATGCCTCTTCACCCAATGATATGACACTCCAAGGCTGCCTTGTGCATGAAGGCACATCTCCACCAATTTCTATATATTCAATGCTTGTGTTGAAACAATTGGGCTAAGAATTTTGTGCATCTTGCATAGTATTGACGCCACAATCCTGCTCGAAATTGCATAGCCAAACTCTGTTCACTTGTGTTATCCCTTTTCCACTTGCATTGCAATCAGACTACCTTCAAGTTGCCATTGCTCAAGCGCCTTCTCCTATTGTTGCCTTTGAATTCCCAATTCCCTGGACTCATATGGACACACAGAGAAAGAAAGGATAAACTCAAGGGCAAGTCATCACACATCTAGATTTACCTTTGTTCTGTGAATTCTAGGTTGGAGTTGTTGTTTGATTTCCTTCATTGTTGCAATTTATCATTGTTACATCATATCAAATAGAGTAGAAATCAATTTCCTTTCATTTGTAAATAATTAGTTAATTCCAATAGGGTTTAAATCGTTAATAGCAACTCCTGGTGACAGATCCTCTTCTTCCTATCCCTGTGGATCTGAAGGAGAGAATATCTGTAGGAGGTTGTCTACGTATCATAGATCATTTGGTAAAGTTCTTGTTTTAAGTTTGTTTAGTTTCAATACACTCAACACAGGTGAATAACCACACCAGGTTATTTTGCTTGTTTAGTTTTAGTGTAGGAGTAGTTCAATCATTTAGAATAAAAGCAAATTGTTGTTTGTAATTATGATGTTTTAGTTTTGTTTTTTTATTTAGGTTCGTTTCAGCAATAACATAGATTGTTAGTTTCATCTTAGTTAATTTGGACACTTCAAACTAGTTCAACATTGAGTTTCAGTTAGAAAAACCATAGGGAATTTATGCTACCCGTTCATAGCCTCTAAATCTCCCTTTTGCCAACTCAGCTACTAGGAGATCACACTACCATATCTTAGTCATTGATCCTCCTATAGTTAGCCACACATATTTCCACATTGGCTGCCATGACGCGACCTCGGGGAGTCGAGTGCGGTTGAAGGTTGCATGTCAATTTTCATCCATACAGGGACCATCTAAATATTCAAGTTGGGTCCTTGCATATCTCTCAAAAGGTGGTTTATGTTAAGATCTCCAACACGTGCTTTCGTTGTCAGGCCCTAGACCACCACATTTAGGATTGTCTGCTTTTGGCCCGCTCCAAACCTGCGCCATCTCAACCTGTCGTTTCAAAATCTAGAGTTGACCCTCCGACTGATGGCTAGATTGTGGTTGGTTCTAAGAAGAGCTCGAGGACTAGACATTTTGTTGAAGTTCCACCTCCATGTTCTTCCCCTCTTTCGTTCAGGGATGAGCCAAGAGTGGTGTAACCTAGCCCTTCAGTTTCCATTCCTTCCAAACCCTCGTAGAGCCAGGTTATTCGGTCTAATTCAGAGAATAGTGGGAATTTTCCTTCAACCTCTCTTCCTCTGCGACACTCACACAGTCCACCCCGAGAGCTTTCACATGGTGTGTGGGAACATAATGGGGCCAAACACCGCTCCATCCATGTTGAGCATAATGATTCATACCAGCGTCTTCTTGCCAACAATTTTGTCATTCTTAGCTCTGAGGATGGAATTCCTGATGGTCATGGGGAATTTGATATGTCTGATTTTTCATGAATTTTATGTCATGGAATGTTCAGGGTCTGACAGAGCCCTCCCAAAAATTCTCTGTTTGTTTAGCTTGCTAGTTAATTAGCAGTTTAAATCTGATTTGTTTACATAAAATCAATATTTCTATTTTTTTGCTTCAGAATACTCTGACATGTATTACCCCTGATTTTACACATTTCCACACTCAACATATTGAAGGCAGAGGTGGTGCTAGCATTTCCATTGTGCCGTAATTTTTGGCATTAATCACTACCTCGGGCCAAGACCCCAGTAATAGGGATGTGTGGGTGATTATGACTATTAATGATCTTTCTTTTGATATTCTTAATATTTATGCCCCTAATGAAGGTCCCAAAGGAACATTATTATGGAAATGGTTAGGTGACAACTTACCCATTGCTTATTGGCTAGTGTTTGGTGACTTTAATATGGTGGAGC